>JBBGZY010000373.1:2751666-4077500 GCA_037952925.1 Lithobates clamitans | reverse complement strand
GGCCCGTAAGATTATCAACGATAAGTCCGGCCTCAGGCCCAACTGGCACCATATAATTTTGAGAATGTTTGTGCAAAAAGTTGTGCAGGATGCAGCACGATAAAATGATAAAATTAAGTTTGTATTCCGCCAAATTAATGGAGGTTTGAAACAGGCGGAACCGGCTGGCCAGAATCCCAAACGCATTCTCAACCACTCTTCTAGCTCTGGCCAGCCGGAAATTAAAAACCCTCCTCTCCGGGGTGAGGGTTCTTTGGGGGAATGGCCTCATGAGGTGCTTGCTCAGAGCGAAGGCATCATCGGCAATGAAGACAAAGGGGAGTCCTTCCATGTTATCCGCATCAGGTGGCAATCCCAGGCCACCACTCTGAAGACGCTGGTAGAACTCCGTCTGGGCAAATACTCCTCCATCCGACATCCGGCCATTCTTCCCCATGTCCACATATAGAAATTCATAGTATGCCGACACCACCGCAATTAAAACTATACCGTGGAACCCCTTATAATTAAAATAGTATGACCCCGAATGGGGTGGTGGCACAATGTGGACATGTTTCCCATCTATAGCCCCTCCACAATTGGGAAAGTCCCAACGGGTGGCAAAATGGGATGCCACAGTCTGCCATTCCTGTGGCGTTGAAGGAAACTGGGGAATCAAACAAGAAAACAAAAATCAGTAATTTTGAATCGAACATGGCAAGAAAATTATACAATTAAAAACATTATTCCACAGCATCAGTATAACATTAAATAATGTATATCTTCTGGAAGAAATAATATTGAAAGGCACACTTATCAGATTGCTCACCCCCTCTGATGGAACATTGATTACATTTTAGGGGGTGGTGAAATTACCAAAAAATATTAATTTTAGGACACACAGGGATTTATGGACTAAAAAGGCTACAAGACTGCAGTTGTCCCACTCTGCAAGTGCAGTTGCTCCCCAGCTTAAAGTAAATGAGGTAAGGTAAAAAGGCTTTCATGTTGCAAGGAGTACACAACCACATGCAAGGGCAATTAATGAAAACACTTTGTGGCTTGTATATGATTTGATGATGGAAATCAGCAGAGCTTCTGCTCATTTACTAAAGCACTGGAGCAAATGCACTTGTAGAGTGCACATGCATTTTGCAAAGTGCAACATATATTTGCTTTTTAAAAATCAACACCACAGAAGATTCTAGCAAATTATTAGGGGGGGGGGGGGGTTGAAATCAAGCTAATTATAAGCACACTATTTGGATAGAGTTTAGGGGAAACAAAATACAACGCAGCTGACTAAATACATTCAAACTGAGTAGACTAGGTGAATATGTGACCAGCATTGTATGCTGGAGAGGCAAATATACATGCATGACAAAAAAGAACATGAAACAAATCAAGCATGCGTGAGAAGAAAAAGGGGACATTCACACTATATTACAATGATGGTAAGTAGTGTTTGAGCTAAGAAATACATTACATTATCAAAGAATAAATAAAAGAACATGTGATGCTAATAAAAGAAAAAATTCTTACCTTAATATAGTCCTTCTGCAGGACCTGGTTGATGGCAGAACAGGTCTCTGGGATAATGATCCCCAGAGCCTGGGGGGAGATGCCTGTTGAGAACTTGAGGTCCTGCAGGCTTCTCCCCGTCGCCAAGTACCGCAACGTGGCAACTAGCCTCTGCTCCGGAGTGATGGCTTGCCTCATGCAGGTATCCTGCCTGCTGATATAGGGGGTCAGCAAAGCCACCAAACGGTCAAAAACGGAGTCCGTCATCCGGAGAAAGTTCCTGAAATCCAGGATTATTCTCACGGATTTCACGGAGCAATGGCATGTGACAGAACTGGTCACGCTGGAGCAACCAATTCTTGGTCCATGAACTCCTCCTCGCCCTGTTCATGGACTGGTCTTGGTCTGAAGAAAAAACTACAGCACCAAACACATACAATGCACGAGCTCGACGACGAGTACGTACAGGTAACATGGCTATAAAACGGTCGGCTGGTCAGAACGCACTTAACAGAACGCACTGAAGAACAGCAAGGCCTGTGAAGAACGACCTGAAAATCAGGAACGAGTGGCCAATAAAACAAAGATTTCTCAATGCCAACTGACCAAATGCACTGAAAAGCAGATACAAACCTCACAAGCACAGACTGAACAACAGTTAAAACGAACTGAAAAATACGAGTCTCACAAGCGCGAATCGTCTCTCACCAAACTTCTACTAACACGAGATAAACACGAGATTAGAAGAAGGAGCCCAAAGGGTGTCGTACGGGCTATTGAACTTCCGTTTTATAGTCTCGCCGGACTTGATGTACGTCACCGCGTACTAGGCTGTCAAACTTTTGTGTGGTCGTGTGTAGGCAAGTCCGTTCGTTAGAAAGTCTGCCGCAAGTCCGCCGAAAGTCCGCAGGAAGTCTGTCGGGCCGGCTGTCGGACTTTTGTAGATGAAAAGTCCGACCGTGTGTACGCGGCATAAGCCTATATAGTTGTGAACTCTCTACAATATGGGCGGAAAGACGAAGGTACCGGAATTACAGTATTACAATATTACAGTATGGTAGAGATTTCTATTCCTTCGTTCATACCCCTAGGTGAGAGAACGTCTAACTGGTAAATCCAGAAGGTTTCATGGGTGCATAGTTTTTTGAAACGTTCTGCAGCTGGTAGAGATCTAGGGATTTGTTCTATGACCCACACCTGTAGCCCTATGGTGGATTTTTTATGGACTTGGGCAAAGTGTTTGGGCACACTATGTGCCACCTTTAGGGGATCAATTCCACCCTCAATAGCTCTTCGGTGTTCACCGAACCTGGTCCTGAGTGCTCGTATCGTACGGCCCACATAAAGTAGGCTGCAAGGACAGGATAGTCCGTAGATCACAAAATCTGAAGAGCAGTTGTAAAAATCTTTTAGCGCATGAGTAACACCCTTGGTGGTGAAGGACTTCTGGCCATGGTGAACAAATCTGCAGGTTTTGCACAGCGGTTTTTTACACTGGAACATCCCAACCAGTGGGATGAGTACGGGCTGGCTGGGGGGACAGTGTTTTGATCGGATTCTACTAGGAGCTATTTTTGTTTTGATGTTGGGAGCTCTGCGATATGTGACCTTGGGTTTTTCAGAAATGTAGGGTTTTAGTAGTGGATCCTGTAGTAGTATGTTCCAACGATCAGCTAGAATTCTTTCCATTTTCTTGAATTGACAGTGGAAGGTGGTGGTAAACCGTACTGTATGTTGGTCAGGGTCTCGAGATAGTTTCGGAGGTTTGCCTTTAAGATAGTGCTTAAAGGCTCGGTCCGTGAGATCTACAGGATAACCTTTGTCTGTAAATTTGTTTTTGAGCAAAGTACTCTGGTGGACGTAGTCACTTTCTCTGGTGCAGTTCTGTCCTAGTCGGCAGAACTGCCCCTTTGGGATGTTATTGATCCATTGCGGAAGATGGCAACTTTTATAGTGCAAAAATGAATTGCCCGCAGTCGGTTTAACATTTTTTTGGAAATGATGGTGGAAGTGGCTACATCAGCCCCTAACTCCAGATTGAGAAAGGGCAACGTATCAGGGCTGGCAACAAAGGTAAAAGATAAGCCATATTGGTTCTCATTGCAATATTTTACAAAGTCTGTAATCACATCGACGTCGTCATCCCAGATGATGACGATATCGTTGATATAACGACCGAAGAATACAATGTGATGGGCATATGGGTTATTGTGGAGAATGTGTAGATTCTCCCAATAGCCCATGGCCAATTGGCATATGAGGGCGCAAAATTGTCCCCCATCGCTGTTCCCTGTATTTGGACATAGAATTCTTCATTGAATTGGAAATAGTTGTGTGTGAGACAGTATGAAGTCGCTTCCAAGATAAATGCTGCCTGGCGAGGATTGATGAGGGGATCTTTTGCTAGAAAGTGCTCGAGTGCTCTTAGGCCGAACGCATGGGGGATCGATGTGTACAAAGAGTTCACATCCAGGGAGAGCCATGTGTAAGTAGGCTCCCACCTGTATGCCGAGAGAAGCTCCATCAGGTGAGTCCCATCTCTGATATAGGACTGTCATTTTTGGACGATGGGCTGGAGGAAATGATCGATATATATAGACTGAGACCCGTAATGACGCTGTCCATAGCTGCCACTATGGGTCTGCCGGGGGGGTTATCTAAACTTTTGTGGACCTTTGGAAGGTGGTAAAAGTAAGGGATATGATAAAAATCTTTGAGAAGGAAAGACTTCTCAAATTTGTTGAGGATGTCATTATGGAATGCCTCGGAGACCAAATTATTGACTTCCTTAGCATAATCGGAGGTGGGGTCTTTATTGATTTTTCGATAGGTGGATGTATCGGAGAGCAGCCTTCTAGCCTCTGTGACATAGTCCACCTTGTCCTGTATGACAATTCCGCCACCTTTATCCGCCGATTTTATGATCAAATCCTCTGCATCCATTAGCGATTTTAGCGACTGGATCTCTAAAGGTGACAAATTGTAGTAGTTGATCATCAACCATATTATCATCGGATAAATCATTTTCGATATCATCCACTGAACTTGTATCGAATGAAAAAATATCCGTTAAAAGGGAAGGGGAAGATGGGGGTAGGGTGACGTCGACCTGTGTATTCTTTTTTTCTTTTAGGTGGTAGTAACGTTTTAGGCTGTTTAAAGTGATTAATGACGTGAATAGAAAAGAAAAAATACAGGATGAAACCGGAGACAAAAAATAAGGAGGAGGGAGAAATGTAACCAAGGAATAGGGGAGAAAAGAAAAGGGGGAAGGAGAAGGGAAAGGAGGGGGAGGGGGGAGGGGGGGAAAGAGGCTGAAGTGGTGAAAAAAAAAAAGTGAGGAGACTGAAGTGGTGAAGATGACTTGGAGCAAAACAAAAAAACAAAAAAAAGGAGGCTGAGGTGGTGAAGACGACTTGGAGCAAAAAACAAAATGTAAAGGGGGGGGGGAAGAAGAAGACTGAAGTGGTAAAGACGACTTGGAGCAAAAAAAAAGGGGAGGAAGGGGAGTAGAGTGGGAGGGGGAGAGGGACAACTGACTGGTCTCTAAAAGCACAAAACAGTAATCAGACATGTAAAATGCATCTTATTAATACAACACATTAGTCATAGAGCATATATAAATAAAAATGGTAAAACACTAAATGTTCAAGATAGATGTATATACACGCCCAACATATGCGTGGATAGCACTGGGAGATAAAGCAAGGAATTAGAAGGGTCAACAATAAAAATATAAAAACATGACTACTGACTATGCCCTGCATAGTAGTAAAATTGGAAAAAATTAGAAAAAATTAAAAGAAATTGGAAGGAATTGTAAAATATATATATAAGATGTATAACAATATGAAGAAATATATACACATATATGTACACATGTAAATGCATATACGCACATATAGAATAAATGCACATATAGAAATATATATAGAAGATATCTGACATAGTACGAAGTTGTATAAAAATGTCAATAGGACTATAAAAAGGGGAAACCAGTGTCTGCAATACTGAATGGGGCCACAGGTCTAGGGGATAATGAAGAATAATATAGTTATTTTAATTGTAAGCCTATATATTTGTAAACTCTCTACTCCCAAGCGCGCTTGCCCAGGAAACGCGTCCATTTCTGATGATGTCATCCCCCTGCAGCCAGCTGTCTCATGTGTCTCAAGCCTCGTTCTGAGGCCGCTCCTCCATTGTCTGAAGCCGGCTCATTACAACCAGGAAGAGCTGTCACTACATCCACCACAGAGACTGTTCACAGGCACAGGTACTCATATGACTCTTACTATCATGCTTGTTTTTATCACCACAATGTGAGTTTATCTCTATATATCTTATTAAAGCATTTTAAATCTATAAAAACGTCTGCACCCAGAGGCGCCTCTTTACTTGTTGTCTTAAAGAATTTCCAGTTACTGTACTGTGTACCCTGCACAGTTGCACCTACAGTATAGCTACCTGCAGCCAGGTGCTTGTGTAGACTCTTTGAAGTATTTCCAGTTACTGTACTGTGTACCCCACACAGTTTCACCTACAGTATAGCTACCTGCAGCCAGGTGCTTGTGTAGGCTCTTTGAAGTATTTCCAGTTACTGTACTGTGTAAGCCGCACAGTTGCACCTACAGTATAGCGCTACCTGCAGCCAGGTGCTTGTGTAGGCTCTTGAAGTATTTCCCGTTACTGTACTGTGTACCCCACACAGTTGCACCTACATTATAGCCACCTGCAGCCAGGTGCTTGTGAAGGCTCTTGAAGTATTTCCAGTTACTGTACTGTGTACCCCGCACAGTTGCACCTACAGTATAGTTACCTGCAGCCAGGTGCTTGTGTAGGGTCTTTGAAGTATTTCCACTTACTGTACTGTGTACCCCGCACAGTTGCACCTACAGTATAGCTACCTGAAGACAAGTGCAGGTGTTATCATACTAATAATACTACAGGCAGGCAGTTGATTCTGCTAGCTGCAGTATAATCGGTATATATATATATATATATATATATATATATATATATATATATATATATATATATATATATATTTATATATATATATATATAGTTTTGTGCAGCTTACTGCAGGACAATAGTATGTCTGCAAGGCCAACAAGGAGAGGCAGACAGTCACAAGCCAATAAAAGAGGGCAAGCAGGCTCTGTGTGACCAACAGTGCTGGTCGTGGAGACGGTGCATCCTCATCAGCACGTGGCCGTTGAACACGCTTGGCCTTTTTTTTGGCAGCTGGCCGTGTTGAGCCGCAACATGCGGAAGACTTGGTCGAGTGGATGACCAAGCCATCCTCATCGTCTTCATCCTCTCTCACCCAGACTCAGGGTACTTTGTCTGGCAAAGCAGCTGCCAGCGTGGCCTCTTCCCTCGGTTCAATGGCACCAGTGACTCCTTCCTTAGCCCCACCATGTCCTCCTGAGGAGTCCCTCGAACTGTTTGACCACAGTGTTGGGTACATGCTCCAGGAGGATGCCCAGCGTTTTGAAGGCTCCGATGATGGTACTCAGCTAGAGGAAGGCAGTAACGTGAGCCCAGACAGAGGGGGTGCCCAAGAAAGACAGCAATCTGGCAGTCTTGTTCCCCCTGCTGCAGCATACTGCCAGGCTTGCTCCAGTGATGAGGAGGGAGGGGGTGATGAGGTCACTGACTCCACGTGGGTGCCTGATAGGAGAGAGGAGGAGGAGGAGGCACATCACCAATGAGGCAGGATGCCCTCCAGGGGCGAACCTAAGGGCAGCACACTGACTGCATCACACCGCAGAACTCCGCATGTGCAGGGCGCTGCTGTCTCTGCACGTTATTCCAAAAGTTCTTTGGTGTGGGCCTTTTTTGAGATGAGTGCATCAGATCCCACCGCTGCTATTTGCAACATATGTCTCAAGCGTATCTCACGTGGCCAAAAACATCTCCTACTTGGGCAGCACATGCTTGACCAGACATATGTTGACCTGCCATGCAGTTCGTTGGCAAGCGTACCTAAAAGACCCACACCAAAGAACAAAGAGGACCTCTCCTTGCTCCTCATCAGCTGGGATCTCCAACCCCACTATACCTTCAGTCCTCTCTGAGACCTGCACTAAGAGGAATGAAGGTGTAGAATTAGGTGTGTTACAGCCAAGTACTTGCAGGCAATCTACTATCGGTACACCGACGTCGGATTGTACAAGGCAAATTTCCCTGCCCCAGCTGCTGCACCACAGAAAGAAGTTCACTCCCAGCCATCCACATGCCCAGCGGTTGAAAGCTAGCTTGGCAAAATTGCTAGCACTTCAACTGCTACCTTTTCAGTTGGTAGACTATGCCCCCTTCCGTGAGTTTGTGGAATGTGCAGTTCCTCAGTGGCAGGTTCCCAAATGCCTCTTTTTCTGAGGCGATTTCGTCTCTCTACCGGCATGTGGAAGGCAACGTCTTGGCCTCGCTGGATAGGGAAGTCAGTGGTAAGGTGCATTTTACCACTGACTCATGGTCCAGCAGGCTTGGACAGGGATGTTACCTAAGTTTCACAGCGCATTGGGTGACTCTACTGGCAGCTGGGAAGGATGTAGGACAAGGTCCAGTAGTGTTGGAAGTTGTTCCGCCACCACGCCTCCAAAATGCCAGTACTGGTGATTCTGACATACCTCTCCCCTCCACCCCTCCTCTTCTTCTTCCTCAATGGCCTCTTCCTGTGCTTTGTCCTCGGAACCAGCGGTGCTCCGTAGGCATTCAAGGGGCTACGCAAGTACACAGGCCAAAAGATGCCATGCGGTGCTTGAGCTGGTGTGCTTGGGGGACAGGAGCCACACTGGGGCAGAGATTCTGTCAGCTCTGCAGGGGCAGGTTCAGAGGTGGTTGATGCCACGCCAGCTTAAGGCAGGTATGGTGGTTTGCGACAATGGCACCAACCTCCTCTCTGCCCTCCAGCAGGGACAATTGACCCATGTGCCCTGTTTGGCTCATGTCCTTAACTTGGTGGTGCAGCAGTTCTTGGGCAGGTACCCGGGCTTACAGGATGTCCTGAGGCAGGCCAGGAAAGTCTGTGTGCATTTCCGCCGGTCATATAATGCCAGTGCTCGGCTGGCAGACCTCCAAAAGGAATTTAACCTGCTCAAGACCCGCCTAATCTGTGACATGCCCACCAGGTGGAACTCAACGTTGGCCATGCTGCAGCGGCTACACATGCAGCAGAGGGCCATAAATGAGTACCTGTGCAACTATGGCACCAGGACAGGGTCAGGGCAGTTTGTTTTTTTTCCCCACGCCAGTGGGCTATGATCAGGGATGCATGCACGGTCCTGTCACCATTTGAGGAGGCCACGAGGATGGTGAGCAGTGACAGTGCATGCATCAGTGACACTGTCCCCCTTGTCCACCTGTTGGAGCACACACTGCGTGGAATAATGGACAGGGCACTTGAGGCAGAACAGAGGCAGGAAGAGGAGGACTTCCTTAGCTCTCAAGGCCCCCTTTACCCAGACAATGTTCCTGCGTGCCCGCCGATCACACAGGAAGAGGACGAGGAGGAGGTGGAGGAGGATTGTGTCAGCATGGAGGTGGAGCCAGTATCAGCAGCAGTCTTTAAGGGATCATTTACAGTCCCAAGGCTGGGAGGAGGTGGCTGCAGAAAATGTCGTCCTTAGTGACCCAGAGGACTCCGGACCGAATGCCTCAGCAAACCTATGCTGCATGGCCTCCCTGATCCTACAAAGCCTGCGGAAGGATCCTTGTATTCGTGGTATCAAGGAAAGTGATCAATACTGGCTGGCAACCCTCCTTGATCCGCATTACAAGGGTGAGGTTGCGGACCTTATCTTGCTGTCGCAGAGGGAGAAGAGGATGAAACATCTTCGTGAGGCCTTGCAGAAAGGTCTGTGCAACGCATTCCCAGAGACTGGGAGGCTACAAACTCCTGTTCCTGGACAACGTGTTGCAGAGGCTTCAGTCAGTCAAAGAAGGAGCGGTGGAGAAGGTGGTCGTCTGACCAATGCGTTCAGACAATTTTTTAGTCCGCAGCCCCAAGGTATGATCGGTTCAAGCAACCATCACCAGCGTCTGTTTTACATGGTGCAGGAATACCTAGGGGCAAGATCTGACTTGGACACCTTTCTCACCGAAAATCCTCTGGGTTACTGGGTCTTGAAGATGGATCACTGGCCAGAGCTTGCACAGTATTCAGTTGAGCTACTAGCCTGTCCTGCATCCAGCGTTCTTTCGGAACGCACATTCAGTGCTGCTGGAGGCTTTGTAACTGATCACAGGGTGCGCCTGTCCACCGACTCGGTCGATCGACTGACCTTCATAAAAATGAATCAGTCTTGGATCACCACCAGCTACCAAGCACCTGATGCTGATGTAACCGAATAATATTTTTTGAAATGTCAGATCCCTTCAAGACTGCCTATGCTGAGTGACTATCCTGTTATGCTGAGTGATAATCCTCTTCCTCCTTAATGATCATGCTGATAGCTTGTAAGAACATTTTTGGTTCTGGGTGCCGCCACCAGTGGCTAAGGCACAATTTTTTAGCCCCTGTTTAACAGGGGCGTGTAATTACAATTTTTGATGCAATATTTTGCATGAGGGTTCGTTTCTGCACTCAACTAGAGTATCTGTGAGGGGTTGTAGTGTTGTGGCACCAGCACCAGTGCCTAAGGCCCAATTTTTCAGCCCCTGTTTAACCAGTTGCCGACCGCCGCACGACGATGTACGTCGACAAAGCGGCACGGGCAGGCAAAAGGGCTTACCTGTACGTCCTTGCCTGCCCGCGGGTGGGGGGTCCGATCGGACCCCCCGGTGCCTGCGGCAGTCGGCAAATCTCCCCCGGCGATCGGTGGTGAGGGGGAGGCCATCCATTTGTGGCCCCCCCCTCGCAATCGCTCCCAGCCAATGGGATCATTTCCCTGCCTCTGTATTGTACACAGAGGCAGAGGAAATGATGTCATCTCTCCTCGGCTCTGTATTTTCCGTTCCGGCGCCGAGGAGAGAAGACTGTAAAGTGAGTGCACAACACACACACAGTAGAACATGCCAGGCACACAAAACACCCCGATCCCCCCCTGATCGCCCCCCGATCACCCCCCAATCACCCCCCCTGTCACAAACTGACACCAAGCAGGTTTTTTTTTTTTTCTGATTACTGTATTGGTGTTAGTTTGTGACAGTTACAGTGTTAGGTCAGTTACTGTTAGCCCCCTTTAGGTCTAGGATACCCCCCTAACCCCCCCTAATAAAGTTTTAACCCTTGATCACCCCCTGTCGCTAGTGTCACTAAGCGATCATTTTTCTATTCGCTGTATTAGTGTCGCTGGTGACGCTAGTTAGGGAGGTGAATATTTAGGTTCACCGTCAGCGTTTTATAGCGACAGGGACCCCCATATACTACCTAATAAATGTTTTAACCCCTTGATTGCCCCCTAGTTAACCCTTTCACCACTGATCACCGTATAACCGTTGCGGGTGACGCTGGTTAGTTCGTTTATTTTTTATAGTGTCAGGGCACCCACCGTTTATTACCAAATAAAGGTTTAGCCCCCTGATCGCCCGGCGGTGATATGCGTCGCCACAGGCAGCATCAGATTAGCGCCAGTACCGCTAACACCCACGCACGCAGCATACGCCTCCCTTAGTGGTATAGTATCTGAACGGATCAATATCTGATCCGATCAGATCTATACTAGCGTCCCCAGCAGTTTAGGGTTCCCAAAAACGCAGTGTTAGCGGGATCAGCCCAGATACCTGCTAGCACCTGCGTTTTGCCCCTCCGCCCAGCCCAGCCCAGCCCACCCAAGTGCAGTTTCGATCGATCACTGTCACTTACAAAACACTAAACACATAACTGCAGCGTTCGCAGAGTCAGACGTGATCCCTGTGATCGCTAACAGTTTTTTTGGTAGCATTTTGGTGAACTGGCAAGCACAGCCCCAGGCAGCGTCAGGTTAGCGCCAGTACCGCTAACACCCACGCACGCACCGTACACCTCCCTTAGTGGTATAGTATCTGAACTGATCAATATCTAATCCGATCAGATCTATACTAGCGTCCCCAGCAGTTTAGGATTCCCAAAAACGCAGTGTTAGCGGGATCAGCCCAGATACCTGCTGTCACTTACAAAACACTAAATGCATAACTGCGGCTTTCACAGAGTCAGGCCAGATCCCTGCGATCGCTAACAGTTTTTTTGGTAGCGTTTTGATGAACTGGCAAACGCCAGCGGCCTAGTACACCCCGGTCGTAGTCAAACCAGCACTGTAGTAACACTTGGTAACGTGGCGAGTCCCATAAGTGCAGTTCAAGCTGGTGAGGTGGCAAGCACAAGTAGTGTCCCGCTGCCACCAAGAAGAAGACAAACACAGGCCCGTCGTGCCCATAGTGCCCTTCCTGCTGCATTCGCCAATCCTAATTGGGAACCCACCACTTCTGCAGCGCCCGTACTTCCCCCATTCACATCCCCAACCAAATGCAGTCGGCTGCATGAGAGGCATTTTTATGTCCTCCCGAGTACCCCTACCCAACGAACCTCCCCCCAAAAAGTTGTTGTGTCTGCAGCAAGCGCGGATATAGGCGTGACACCCGCTATTATTGTCCCTCCTGTCCTGACAATCCTGGTCTTTGCATTGGTGAATGTTTTGAACGCTACCATGCACTAGTTGAGTATTAGCGTAGGGTACAGCATTCCACAGACTAGGACACACTTTCACAGGGTCTCCCAAGATGCCATCACATTTTGAGAGACCCGAACCTGGAACCGGTTACAGTTATAAAAGTTACAGTTACAAAAAAAGTGTAAAAAAAAAAAAAACACAAACAAAAATATAAAATAAAAAATAATAGTTGTCGTTTTATTGTTCTCTCTCTCTCTATATTCTCTCTATTGTTCTGCTTTTTTTTGCTGTATTCTATTCTGCAATGTTTTATTGTTATTATGTTTTATCATGTTTGCTTTTCAGGTATGCAATTTTTTATACTTTACCGTTTACTGTGTTTTATTGTTAACCATTTTTTTTGTCTTCAGGTACGCCATTCACGACTTTGAGTGGTTATACCAGAATGATGCTTGCAGGTTTAGGCATCATCTTGGTATCATTCTTTTGAGCCAGCGGTCGGCTTTCATGTAAAAGCAATCCTAGCGGCTAATTAGCCTCTAGACTGCTTTTACAAGCAGTGGGAGAGAATGCCCCCCCCCCCACCGTCTTCCGTGTTTTTCTCTGGCTCTCCTGTCTCAACAGGGCACCTGAAAATGCAGCCGGTGATTCAGCCAGCTGACCATAGAGCTGATCAGAGACCATAGTGGCTCCAAACATCTCTATGGCCTAAGAAACCGGAAGCTACAAGCATTTTATGACTTAGATTTCGCTGGATGTAAATAGCGCCATTGGGAAATTGGGGAAGCATTTTATCACACCGATCTTGGTGTGGTCAGATGCTTTGAGGGCAGAGGAGAGATCTAGGGTCAAATAGACCCCAATTTTTTTCAAAAAAGAGTACCTGTCACTACCTATTGCTATCATAGGGGATATTTACATTCACTGAGATAACAATAAAAATGATTAAAAAAAAAAATGAAAGGAACAGTTTAAAAATAAGATAAAAAAGCAAAAAAATAATAAAGAAAAAAAAAAAAAAAGCACCCCTGTCCCCCCTGCTCTCGCGCTAAGGCGAACGCAAGCTTCGGTCTGGCGTCAAATGTAAACAGCAATTGCACCATGCATGTGAGGTATCACCGCGAAGGTCAGATCGAGGGCAGTAATTTTAGCAGTAGACCTGCTCTGTAAATCTAAAGTGGTAACCTGTAAAGGCTTTTCAAAGCTTTTAAAAATGTATTTATTTTGTTGCCACTGCACGTTTGTGCAATTTTAAAGCATTTCATGTTTGGTATCCATGTACTCGGCCTAAGATCATCTTTTTTATTTCATCAAACATTTGGGCAATATAGTGTGTTTTAGTGCATTAAAATTTAAAAAAGTGTGTTTTTTCCCCAAAAAATGCGTTTGAAAAATCGCTGCGCAAATACTGTGTGAAAAAAAAATGAAACACCCACCATTTTAATCTGTAGTGCATTTGCTTTAAAAAAGATATAATGTTTGGGGGTTCAAAGTAATTTTCTTGCAAAAAAAAATAAGGGCTTTGTCTTCAAGTGGTTAGAAGAGTGGGTGATGTGTGACATAAGCTTCTAAATGTTGTGCATAAAATGCCAGGACAGTTCAAAACCCCCCCAAATGACCCCATTTTGGAAAGTAGACACCCCAAGCTATTTGTTGAGAGTCATGTCGAGTCCATGGAATATTTTAAATTGTGACACAAGTTGCAGGAAAGAGACAATTTTTTTTTTTTTTTGCACAAAGTTGTCACTAAATGATATATTGCTCAAACATGCCATGGGAATATGTGAAATTACACCCCAAAATACATTCTGTTGCTTCTCCTGAGTATGGGAATACCACATGTGTGGGACTTTTTGGGAGCCTAGCCGCGCACGGGACCCCGAAAACCAAGCACCGCCTTCAGGCTTTCTAAGGGCGTAAATTTTTGATTTCACTCTTCACTGCCTATCACAGTTTTGGAGGCCATGGAATGCCCAGGTGGCACAAAACCCCCCAAATGACCCCATTTTGGAAAGTAGACACCCCAAGCTATTTGCTGAGCGGTATAGTGAGTATTTTGCAGACCTCACTTTTTGTCACAATGTTTTGAAAATTAAAAAAAGAAAAAAACATTTTTTTTCTTGTCTTTCTTCATTTTCAAAAACAAATGAGAGCTGCAAAATACTCACCATGCCTCTCAGCAAATAGCTTGGGGTGTCTACTTTCCAAAATGGGGTCATTTGGGGGGGTTTTGTGCCACCTGGGCATTCTATGGCCTCCGAAACTGTGATAGGCAGTGAAGAGTGAAATCAAAAATGTACACCCTTAGAAATCCTGAAGGCAGTGATTGGTTTTCGGTGCCCCGTACGCGGCTAGGCTCCCAAAAAGTCCCACACATGTGGTATCCCCATACTCAGGAGAAGCAGCTAAATGTATTTTGGGGTGCAATTCCACATATGCCCATGGCCTGTGTGAGCAATATATCATTTAGTGACAACTTTTTGTAATTTTTTTTTTTGTCATTATTCAATCACTTGGGACAAAAAAAATGAATATTCAATGGGCTCAACATGCCTCTCAGCAATTCCCTTGGGGTGTCTACTTTCCAAAATGGGGTCATTTGTGGGGGTTTTGTACTGCCCTGCCATTTTAGCACCTCAAGAAACGACATACTGTAGGCAGTCATAAATTAAAGGCTGTGTAAATTCCAGAAAATTTACCCTAGTTTGTAGGCGCTATAACTTTTGCGCAAACCAATAAATATACACTTATTGACATTTTTTTACCAAAGACATGTGGCCGAATACATTTTGGCCTAAATGTATGACTAAAATTGAGTTTATTGGATTTTTTTTAGAACAAAAAGTAGAAAATATCATTTTTTTTTAAAACTTTCGGTCTTTTTACGTGTATAGCGCAAAAAATAAAAACGGCAGAGGTGATCAAATACCATCAAAAGAAAGCTCTATTTGTGGGAAGAAAAGGACACAAATTTCGTTTGGGTACAGCATTGCCTGACCGCGCAATTAGCAGTTAAATCGACGCAGTGCCAAATTGTAAAAAGTGCTCTGGTCAGGAAGGGGGTAAATCCTTCCGGGGCTGAAGTGGTTAACAGGGGCGTGTAATTACAATTTTTGATGCAATACTTTGCAGCAGGGCTCGTTCCTGCGCTCCAACTAGGGTATCTGTGAGGGGTTGCAGTGTTGTGGCACCAGCACCAGTGCCTAAGGCCCAATTTTTCTGCCCCTGTTCAACAGGGACATGTAATTACAATTCTTGAAGTAATATTTCACAGCAGGGCCCATTCCAGCGCCCACCAAGAGTAACTGTGAGGACTTATGCCCCGTACACACGGTCGGATTTTCCGACGGAAAATGTGCGATCGGAGCGTGTTGTCGGACATTCCGACCATGTGTGGGCTCCATCGGACATTTTCCATTGGATTTTCCGACACACAAAGTTTAAGAGGAGGCTATAAAATTTTCCGACAACAAAATCCGATCGCGTCAATTCCGACCGTGTGTGGCCAGTTCCGACGCACAAAGTGCCACGCATGCTTAGAAGAAATTCCGAGACGGAACAGCTCGGTCTGGTAAAATTAGCGTTTGGAATGGATACAGCAGTTTCGTCACGCTGCAATGTTTTAAATAGTTTAATACAGCGCACTCTGTTCATCTTTATAATGTGAGAAGAATGAAGTAGTTTTGCTGCTCATATTCACACAGACTTCTCACAAACTTCTTTCTTTATTATTTATCGTGATTCCCTCAATATATTTGGATTTGTCACATCTGACCAAATTTCTTTTTGGTTGTTTTTAAATTTTTTTTTTTCAAGGCTGTTTTTTTGGGGGGGTTTGTATTTTTTTCAAGGCTGTTTTTTTATTTTTGTTTTTTTGTGTTTTACTCCATAATATTTTTGGGTGTGTTTTGTGTGTCAAGTTACCACAACACCATTGATATCTTGTATTATTTCATCTCAATGAGATTGTTTGGTGTTGGTGTCCCTTGTTAATTTCACATTGTATATTTGAAATGTATCTGCCTCCTCACAAACAAACTGTCCTTTTTGAAGGAAAATACACATAGGCGAGTATAATTGAAACAAAAATTCCTTTATTAAGGGCTCAGAACCAAACAAAGAGGGAGGCAACGCTGGATGAACATCATAAATTGGCGAAGCCTTTGACCCCCAGGGCACACATCAATTCTTTTCCAGCAAAATTGGTGGCCTAAGGAGTCCATATCTAAGGGAGTGCAGTCTGGTCCAGAAGTCCAAGAGATCCGGAAAGCAGCAGATGACATCTGTGTCCCCAGGCTGTGGTCCTACAAGAGGCTGCATATTTTACCAGACCAGACTGAACCCAGGGCCATCACTCTCTGGTCTTCCTTCCACGCTTCCTTCCACGCTGTGGCTCTGGTGTTGGAGATGTGACAGGAGGAGGAGTAGGACCTGGAGGAGGAGGAGGAGTAGTAGGACCTGGAGGAGGAGGAGGAGGAGGACCATGTGTGAGGTCACACATGTGGTTAGCACATGTTATTTGGCCCCTCAACCCCTTATTGAGAGCTTCCAAAATTAGGAACCCACACAGGAGTCGTTGGCCGTCCTCCATCTGCATCATTTTGCAGGCAGTTATGCCAGCAAAGTCCTCCTCCACACTGTGGGGGGTTCTCAGGGCCTCTGTAGCCTTCCAAAAGAGGCCTATGGCAGCCTCCTCCAGGTTACTCCTCTTCCTGCCACTTTGTCTTTGAAGGTGTAGGGGAGGGACCTGGATATCAGGCAGCCTGCTTGGCCCGGCCACCTCCTGGCTGAGACTTCCCTGTGTATGAAAAAGGGACATGGTTTTAGTTTTTGCATCATCAATCACAATCAGAAATTATTAGTACTCCAAACTAACATCTAGTTAACATCATTGATTGGACAACCATAAATATTTAGAAGAATGCTATACCTGGCTCAATCTGGGCTCCTCCACATGTTGCTGCCTGGAAGGCCCAGGTTGGGAGTCAGAAGCCTCAGCTGGGGGGGGGAGGAAGCCCGGGAGGAAGACTGGAGAGTGCTGGCCTGGGTTCAGTCTGACCTGCCAGAAAATGCAGCCTGTCATAGTACCACAGCCTGGGGAGATAGATGTCATCTGCAGCTCCTGATCTCTGGGAATCCTGGACCTTCTTGTGCTCCCTTAGATAAGTGCTCCTCAGGCCACCAATTAGAACCTTCAAATAGGTGATGTCGGCTGTGGGGATCACCTGCTTTACAAATTCAAAAAAATTATCCAGCGCTGCCTTCCTCTTTGTTTGGTTCATATAATCAGGGTGGTTTATCTGCCATAGACAAGGCAGCTCCCTGAACATATCAATGAAGATTGGCATAAAGTCCTTATCTTTCAAGATATTCATTTTCACTGCAAGACACAACACAAGACAAACCCTAATGTCAGGCAAAACTCTCCTAATCTTGTTACAATATAGGCCTCAATCTAGAAGCAGTATAGGCCCAAGTTTAGATCTTACTTTCGTTATCACGATCGGCGCCTCCGATACTCCTTCCTCCGCTCACAGATCATACGTACTACGCACGCGTGTTACACTTTATACACACTGCGCATGCGTGTAACTCCACCCGCCCCTGATGTTCTTTCTAGTCTATTCCCTGCCCCTTTTCGTTCGGCGCAGTGGGGGAAGAGCACATGGCAGAGACACAGCAGGTGCGTGCTAATTACAGCAATGAGGAGGAGGGGGAGAAAAGCCCGGAGCCTGAAACGTCTGGATCCAGAAGGAGAAGATTTAAGGCATCAAATATGTCCTTTGGGGAGATGTTGGAGATGGTCGACATCCTGAAGAAGGCCGACTATGTCAGGAAGTATGGACCTTACCCCAACCCCAATGTCAGAAATGCCAAGATCATGGCGAAAGTGGTCAAGAGTCTGCACCGGAATTTCGGGGTACGACGATCGAAAGATCAACTCAGGAAGCAGTGGTCGGACCTCAAATTAAGGGAGCATGAGCAGTACAGAAGGATCCGGAGAGTGCTGCAAAAAAGTAAGTAGTTGTCCTGTGTTCCTATTCTTAATGTTTATTACGTTCGTGCTGCTCCATGTGCTTTTATTAACTGTTATCCAGTTTCAAAAGGCAACTTTCATGTTCATGGGCACATTATTCGTTCGTATAAAACATTGTTCGTTCGGCCTAGAAAACATCATTGTTTTGGCCATATGCATTTGCCCACATTTTTTAGGGCCTACTCGTCTGAAACTAATTTGGTTGTGTAGATGTGTTTGTTACTAGAATGAAATGCAAACTAGATTCTGTGTAAGGAGATGACACTCAGCAGTTGTTTACACATCTGGATGCAGGAGCACTAGTGTGGGACACAAGAACACTCTTTTTATTAGGGGGTCCCAACACAGGTGCTCCAGTGTATACTATAGGGGTGTCTCCATCTGTGAAGCTTGGACAAAACAGGTAAAGTATTGAAGCTTCAAAAAGGACACTAAAAATTCTACATCTTGGAACTCTGCCAAAATAGACAATTTTACCCCACTTCCAAGCAATGTTTCATATTTATAGTTCTGCCATCAAATATCTGTGTGCTAAGTATACCATTTTTTTTTTACATAGGGGAGAAAAGACTCTGAGGACACCCCTAATCCGAGGAGACCAGAGACCCCCCGCCTCTGGAAGAAGGGGAAATCCACCCAAGACAAGAAGAGCAGGAGGAGGAAGACGTGGTGGAAATTGGCACCACAACAGGTGAGTGTCTGCGACCACAGGCTCAGGTAAGTGATGGATGCCAGTATATTTATAATACAAGGTGTTTCTTGGTTTCTATCTTTTTAGGTGATCGTGATGTTGTGGATCCAGATCCTTTCACCTCGGAAAGTGCACAGATCCTGATCGGGGAGATCATGGGGTGTAATAGGGACTTGGAAAACATCAAGAAAAACATCAATGATGTTCTTCAAAAATGAAGAACATCATTGATGTTTTACGGAGAGTTTAAAACCCCTCCAAATCTCTTTGTTTTTTTGGTGTGCTACAAATTTTTGACATTTTTTGACAAATTGGAGAAAAGCCAAATTTTGAAGAGGCACACAGTGTGTCAACATGTGCTATCTGCCATCACGGGAGATCAGTGGACACATTTTGGGGGTGCAACCCCTTCCTCAATAATAAAGTAGCTGTGAGGAAGGGGTTGCATCCCCAAAACACGTCCCTTGATCCCCCGTGATGGCAGGTAGCACATGTTGACATTCGTAAATTTGTGTGCATCTTCAAAATTTGTTTTTTCCTGGGGTGACTTCACCCCATCTGAATGCAATATCAAACACAGTTTGTAAATATTCATGTCTGATATTGCCTTCAAGTTCTACCAAATGTGAACTTTGTAAGTTCAATATTTGTGTCTTTCTTGTTGGTTTTAAACATGCCTGTTTTATCTTAAATGGACATTTCTACTTTTTCTAATGTGACCCCAAAAATTGTTATACAACAAACATGTTGGTTTGTTTTAAAAACCTTTTCTAAATGCACATGTGATTGTGCTGGTATTAGAAAGATTGTTAATCAAGAATGTGTGGATTATTGTCTCAACGCTACAACACTTTTGTGGTGCTCTAATTGCTGTTTTCTGTGACAATGGGTGTTATTTCCTGAGGGCAAATCCACTTTGCACTACAAGTGCAGTTTCAAGTGCACTTGTAGTGCAAAGTGTCTTTGCCTTTAGTAAATAACACCCAACAGTGCTTTGTAATGTTAAACAATCACGCCATTTACAGGACTCACCACATTTCTCTCCGGGTCAGCTAAAACAATTACAAGCAGTAAATGTCACCAAAGATTTGATTATTATTTTTTTTTATTTGAAAAAGGTTTTAGACATTGTCTGGGATATTGATAGCCCCCCTACCCGCAAAGAATTCAAGGTATCTTAGCCGGACATCACGGGCCTTCAGATGGGGCAAGCCAGGACGGCCACTTTCAAGCGCCGTCAGGGTTGGTTCATTTTGAATTACGGCCTCGGGCCTAACTGAGCCAGCATAGTTGGCAGAATTTTGCTGTAAAAAGTTGTGTAGAACACAGCACGCCAGGATAATATGATTCAGTTTGTACTCTGCCATATGTATGGGTGTAAGAAATAGGCGGAACCGGCTGGCCATGATTCCAAACGTTTTCTCCACCACTCTTCTGGCTCTGGACAGCCGGTAATTAAAAACCCTCTGGTCCAGGGTGAGGGTCCTCATAGGGAATGGACGCATAAGATGGTCCCCCAACGCAAATGCTTCATTCGCAACGAAGCTGCCATTCTGGAGCCGCCTGTAGAACTCAGTCTGGGCGATGACTCCACCATCGGACATCCAGCCATTCTTCCCCACGTCCACATACAGGAACTCATAAGTAGCTGACACCACCGCCAACATCACAATACTATTGAACCCCTTGTAGTTGTAATAGTACGACCCCGAGTTGGGTGGTGGGATGATGTGGACGTGTTTCCCATCAATTGCCCCTCCGCAGTTATGAAAGTCCCACCGCTGGGCAAAGTGGGAGGCCACAGTCTGCCATTCCTGTGGCGTGGAAGGAAACTGTGGAATCAAACCAAAAAATAAAAATTATTCATTTTGCACATAAACAGGGAAAGTAGATTATACACAAACATTCTTGGCCAACATCAAGATGACATTTATTTGAGGGAGTTTTTAAAGACCAAAGTATAAGGTACACCTATCAGATTCCCCCCCCTCTCATGGGCCATTTCTAACATTATGGGGGGGAACTCTTGGACAGGTAACCCTTTCCACTTCATTGAAAGATGAATGCCTAAATAATGGGTATTACTTTGGCCAGCCCCTCCTTAGTTACACTATTGGCAGCCCACTGGACAGGTAAGAAGTGTCATAATACAAAGATATAAATACACATTGTACACATTTTAGCACATTTGGACATTCTGCTATTACCTATCAAGATAATAATAGGATACAAAAACTTTAAACAGTACCATTTGAAAGTATTCAGGCAGGCCCTTGCAATACATGCTTTGGGGAATTCATCCATACATCTGAGCACAAAACAGGTAGGTATAGTGTGTATGGGTTTGGCAAAGTCAGTAGATAGATGATTGAGGATAGATAGAGAATTGTTATTAGCTGACTTAGCAGTTGGGGGGGAGGGAGGGTTCAAAATGATTTGGGGACCCCCAAAAAAGCCTCTGCCACTCTGCCTGAATTGAAAGCACAAATCACATTTCAAAACATTTTAGGGGGTATTTAGGGTAAAGCACTACTATGGAGCTGACAAAATACATTGCTAAGTGACTACATGAGGTGCCAGGAGAGCATGCTGGGGAGGTAAGTAAAGGAAAATATGTATTAAGGAGAAAAAATGAGGACAAAGGGGACATTCACAGCATATTACAATCATGGTAATTAGGGAATGAGGAAAGAAATACAATATATTATCAAACATTAAATACAATAAAATGTGATATTAAAGGATAAAAATCTTACCTTAATATACTCCTTCTGCAGGACCTGTATGATGGCAGAACAGGTCTCTGGGATAATGATCCCCAGAGCCTGGGGGAGATGCCTGTCGAGAACTTCAAATCCTGCAGGCCTCTCCCCGTCGCCAAGTACCGCAGGGCGGTGACGAGTCTCTGCTCCGGAGTGATGGCTTGCCTCATGCAAGTATCCTGCCTGCTAATATAACGGGTCAGCAAAGCCAACAAAAGGTGAAATACAGGGTCCGTCATCCAGAGAAAGTTCCTGAAATCATCAGGATTATTCTCACGGATCTCACGGAGCAAATGCATATGACAGAACTGGTCACGCTGGAGCAACCATTTCTTGGTCCATGAACTCCTCCCCACCCTGTTCATGGACTGGACTTGTGTCAAGGTCAGGATCCCAACACCAAGCCCCCGCACAGCACGAACTCTACGAGGAGTACGTATACGCAACATGGCTAGAAAACAGTCAGCTGCTCAGAACGAAGTAACAGAACGCACTGAAGAACAGCAAGGCCTGTGAAGAGCGACCTGAAAAACAGTAACGAATGAACAAGAACACAATGACTCACGCATAGCTTGCTGCATGCACTGAAGAGCAGATACAAACCCACAAGCACAAACTGAACAGCAGAAAACGATCTGAAAACCACGAGTCTGAAAAAGCGCGAATCATCTCTCACCAAACTTTTACTAACACAAGATTAGCAAAAGGAGCTCAAAGGGCTCTGAACTGGCATTTTCTAGTCTCAGCGTACGTAGTGTACGTCACCGCGTTCTTGGCGAGCGGAAATTCCGACAACTTTGTGCGACCGTGTGTACGCAAAACAAGTTTGAGCCAACATCCGTCGGAAAAAATCCATGGATTTTGTTGCTGGAATGTCCGATCAATGTCCGATCGTGTGTACGGAGCATTACAGTGTTGTGGCACCAGCACCACCACCATCACCAAATGCCCAATTTTTCTGCCCCCAACAGGGGCATGTAATTACAATTCTTGATCTAATATTTCACAGCAGGGCCCTGTGAGGGCTTACAGTGTTCTGGCAACACCAACACCTAAGGCCCAAATTTCTGCAGAGTATATAGGGCAGGCCCCTACTTTCAAACATCCAACTTACAAACATCATACTTGCAAACGGAGGGAGACAACAGGAAAAGAGATGAAAGAGATGAAATCTACCCCTAGAAAGGGAAATTCTCTCCTGCAAGAGTTAATATGGGAAAAATGTTTCTCCTTTCCACTGATGCATTATCACCAATCCTTGTTTCACTAAAAAACCCAAATTTTCTAAAATTATTTGTCAGAATATTTGGTACAGAAAGTGAGGTGAAATCTTCTGAAGAGGAGCACAGACAGCAAAACAAATGTCACAGGGGTGATAACCCTTTCCTATGTTTTCCAAAAAGCCTAAAATACATTTTTTGGCTGGAGCTAAACACGTTAAAGATGTACCAGTTCACAATTACAAACAGATTCTACTTAACAAAAAACCTACAGTCCCTGTCTTGTTTGCACCGCCTGTATATTACTGTTCAGAGTATATAGGGCCTGGTGGCCTTTCCTTTTTTATTTGGGTGCGGGGTTCCCCTTAATATCCATACAAGACCCAAAGGGCCTGGTAATGGACTGGGGGGTACCCATGCCGTTTGTCTCACTGATTTTCATCCATATTGCCAGGACCCGACATTACATTAAAGCCGCAAGCAGTTTTAAATGACTTTTATTCCTTTAAAAATGTCATTTTATGCAGGGACTGTTCTAAGCATGGGAAACACGCACCACTTTACAGGCATACTATAGACACCCCCCAGGTACTTTTTTTTACTTTAAGTATCATTAAAATCACTGCTCCCAAAAAAACGGCCGTTTTTTAAAAACAAATTTTGCATTGATACATGTCCCCTGGGGCAGGACCCAGGTCCCCAAACCCTTTTTAGGACAATACCATGCAAATTAGCCTCTAAAATTAGCACTTTCGAACGTTCGAGTCCCATAGACATCAATGGAGTTCTAACGTTCATGCGAATTTTCGGTCCATTCGCAGGTTCTCGTGCGAACCGAACCGTGGGGTGTTCGGCTCATCCCTAGTCCTTATAAGGATTCTCATCTTGTTTAGCTTTTCTTTAGCTTAAAAGAGTTATTGTGTTGACCACTAGATGGTGGTCAACATGATTAGGTTGGTTACTATGGTAGCTGCTTTGCTATATCAGTCACCGATGTGCACCCGACTCTATACCCTTTGAGAAAGTCACGTGAACAGTGATGCAACGCATCAGGGAGGAGAGTCGGGTGGCGTTTGTTTTCCGATCACGGCCGGGATCGGGAACCATTACTATTTAAACGCTTGTTTTTTTACATGTAATTTTAAGTGTATTACTATTAATAAATTGAGTCTGTTTTAAATACTGAACTATGGAGTCCCCCTTCCCTTCTCTTTAATGGTTTAATGACATCTGGCTGAGAGTCTGGGGCACCCTGGGAACGGATCTGGTGGAGTTACTGGAGATTCATAGGAGCGGTGCCACTAAGAGGGCTGTGGAGCGGATCGGCTATTTTGAACCTGTCAGTATGGCTTACTTTGCTCTGATATGAGGTGAGAGACTGGGGGAACTATTTTCCACGCACATTGGAGATTGGCTGAACAGTGTCACTGGAATTATTTGGATGAATTGCAAATTCACATTGAAGAAGATTGTCACAATCAGATTGCACTGTGCATGGGAATTTTTCTTAACATTCTTAATTTTTCCTATTTTCCTCTTCTTTTTTTGTGTGTATACTTCACCACTTAATTATTTCACTATTTAACAATTTAGCACCTTGTTTGGACTACTTTGGATTATTAATATATTTCAATATATTTCATTGGTATTCTTACACACGTTTTGCACTTTTTTGCATTATTTGCACATTTTTTGCTGATTTGCACAGTCAGCCATTCATTATGTCATTCATTACATGTAAATATTTTTGCTATTATTTTTCTGTTATATTTGCACAGATTGCTTAATTTTCACATTTCTTGTATGCACCATTGTGTTGCACCTTTGTGATTATTTTCACCTTTGCAATTTGTGCACACCTTCTCGCGATTTGCATAGATTGTCATATTTATTTTGGAGACACTTTATTCACTGTTTATTTAGGAATTTTTATTCTTTAGTGATTGTTCATCTCATCATGATTTAGGATTCCATTCATCTTGTAGGATATCAGTTATTAAGTGTCTACCAAGCCATTCATTTATTTTCCGGTTTGTGGTACTTATTCATGTATTTTTATAGCATTGGTTTGCTAATCTTTGGCTATACAATTTAATGAGAGATCAATGTAAGGACGCATTATCCCTCTGGATTTATCCCTTTGGAATTTTCAGAGATGGTTGTATTATTTAATAATTTTTTTAAGTAAGCGCCACATTAACTTTTTTGCCATTTGCTCTTTATCCGGTGTGAGAACACTCTTATGTTGGTAGCTACTTTGTTAGGTTTCAGAATATTTGTCTGGACCCCTGTGGTTTGCGCATCAGTTTCCCCCTTTTTTTTACACCATTGAGGACACCCAACTAACACAGTCCAGAACATTAAAAATATGCTCTACATGAAATATATAAGCAGAGACATATATGGCTTGCCTTTGTAGCACCCTCCTAGGTTTAGGAAAAGCTGCTAGATAAATTTAGTTTGGCTCCATTGTAATCAGTGGCGCAGGGGTTGATTGGTTAGGGCTGCTCAGGTTTTCACACGCTACTTCCCTCTGTATTCTAGAAATTTCTAGAACATAGTAGGAGGGAGGGCAAAGGCTGCAGCCTGAATCTTTATGGGACTTCAGCCAATCCCTGGGGAGGTGTGCCCAGAAGGTGGGAAAAGAACCAATAAATAGTTTGAGCCTGAGTGGAAAAGGGGGAAATTGCAGCAACTGTGACAGTGTAGTATAGTGCTTTAGTCTCTGGGAAGAGGACAGGCACAGAGAGCATAGAAATTCTTTGGGACTTTTGCTGGGAGAAGTACAGCTATAAATTGTGTAAGTATAGGGTGAAATACCATCAAGTGTTGTACAAATGCAGCAAGAATTCAAGATTTCGAGTGTTGGGCAAGGGCAGACAGAAATTTAGCAGTCCCACATATTCCGTCCGAAAATCCGACCATGTGTACAAGGCATTAGAGATGATGAAATAAAATTTATTGATTAATAAATTGACTGTTAATGTTGACCTCCTTGTGTGGTGATTTATGTGGTTGAACCATGGATGCATGTTGACAACTTATGTGGCCGATGATGAAATGCAGTTTAAAATACTTTCATCAATTATAACAAAAATGTTATTTACTTTTTTTGAAATTAACAAAACAAAATATTGTTATCAAGATTTTTAACAAAATAATAACATTTTTATGGTTTTGAAAGTTATGCAAAAGAAGCCTTTTTTAAGATGCACCCACCAATTATTTTGTGGTGGGTGCCAGCTAGCCTCCTTCTGGAGGGTCTGGGTAAGGAACATCAGGGGCCTGTGGGTCCAAAAGATAGTGAGATGAGGGTGCAGTGTAGATTTCCAGGGCAGATTCTTTCAAGATTATTTTGAAGAATTTCTTTCCAACAATGCCATGAAACAGGTTTTTACTCCCCAATTTTTCTGGTACCCAATGCATCAGGAGCCTTCTGACCCATATTGGATTTCAAGAGGCTAAACTAATTTATACACATCAAGAGGTCCAAGATGGAGTGATTACAGACAATCATGTCTATAGTTCAGCAGGGGAATTAGTCGGTTTCAGTTAACCTGGTTGATGCATACCTTCATATTCCAATCCAGAAGGAGAACCAGAAATTTTTGAGGTTTGCTGAGGCAAATTCCAAATCACTTGCCTGCCCTTTGGGATCTGTAAGGCTCAGGAAATCTTTTTAAAGATCCTGCTGGCAGTCATAGAGCTAATCTGCCTGGTGGGAATAAAGCTTTACTGTTACCTGGATGACATATTGATTGTCACAAGGTCAAACCAGCAGTTGGAGGAACGTGGAATGTCAGGGTACTCACCAAGGCCGAGATGCTGAGAGCTCCCCTTGCAGCTGAGCGCAATTTACCCCTGGAAGTGGTACAGAGCACAAAGAGGCATGAGTCACAAGGAGGTAGATGGGACTTGAGTGAAGAAAAAAAAGGGGCAATACTGACAGTACTACCAAAACTGGACTTTATGAGCCAGGAAACAATGGAGAAAGGAATATTGCAAAAAAAAAAACATCATATTTATTGTAAAAGTTTACAAAATATACACAAAATAATGAAGATAAAAACCATCATATATATCCATGATAATATTGTGCATCTACGCGTTTCGTCGTTAGGCTTCTGAAATGATATACAATGTGATTAAAATCAATAATAATGCGCAAATAAAACCTACTACTTTAAAAGGCGTATGTTGAATCACTCGAAAGAAAACTAATCAAAAATGAGAAAGAGAGGTACCTTGAATTGGAGTATACTGATATATATATATCTCTCAAAAGCCTAGGGTAGGCAATGGATATTCACACTTCAAAACTATAAGAAAACCACACAATGCAATTCAGTAACTAAAAAGGCGTCGCAAAGGAGCGAGGCAAAGATGTGTATATATATATATATATGTATATATATATATATATATATATATATATATATATATAGAATAACAACTTACTCATCGCTAAAGTAGCATAGTAAATAGCAGGGGCAAGTAACGGCTTCACTGCAAGAATAAAGGCGGCCAACAGAGCAAAGATATAAAGTGTATATCACAAAAAAGGGGAACCCTTAATGGGATTAAATGTTGCTTGAAGCTGGCAAAAACTGACAAACCATGCTGTGCCTACAATCAAAATAGAGAAGGTGTCAGTTAAACAACAATTTTTGGCAACATACAAGATGCCAAGGTAGCGGTGAGGAATGGGATAGTACTTACATGAAGCATATATTGAGAAAGCGTGCCCCTGGGAGAGAGCCTGCTGCTGTACAACAAGCTCACATATGAAAGACAGCATCATGGAGGTGCATGCGCGGAGGCTAGCGAGACGGACATGCTGGGCTAGAGCTCCGCTCTGTGAGGGAGAATAATCCGCTAATAAAGGCAGCCCACGGACACAGAAACGGTAAAAATCGTATTACTATTCACCCTAGAGGTGAGGGGGACATTATTCAAGAATAATGGTGCTGGGAGGTGCCAGGAATAAAACCAAACCTAGCTCTAATAGCGGCACCCAGGCAAGACATACTATGAAAAAGGCGCCAGTCTCCTCAAGTAATTTTACCTCAGACAAGAAACTCAAATCCAAGCAGCCAAAAGCTATCTCCTCAGGGGATTCTGACTCTGAACCTGATTCAAATATGTTACATTCTTCACAACAAAACTCTGATATTCCTTCTAACATTTTGAAACAATTTGAAAAAATGTTACATAAAGCATTACAACAAACATCAGAGCAAATTACTAGTAATCTTACTAGAGAGATCAGAGAACTGGGGAGACGCACCGAAGCTTTGAAAATGGAAGATATAGAAAATTCTACACAGGATGCTTTCTCTGAAATAGATGTCCTCAAAGAGGAAAATATTATTTTACAGAATAGACTGGAGGACTATGAGAATCGCGCCAGAAGATCGAATTTGCGATTCAGAGGTTTACCAGAATCAATCACAGATCTGCAATCAACAATCACAGCATTATGCCAAGAATTACAACCTGGAATTTCGGTGGAAAGGCTTGAAATGGACAGAGTACATAGGGCACTTATGCCCAAAAAAACTGATGGCCCCCCCTAGGGATATTATAGCAAAGTTTCATTTTTTTCGTTCAAAAGAACAACTTCTAGAAGCGGCTAGGGGGAAAAATAATCTAACATTTCAGGGACATAGTTATCAACTGTTTGCTGACTTATCCCGCTTCCCGTTCTCAATAAAATTCACCCACCAGGGGACGAGATTCGCATGCAAAACTCCTGAAGAACTACAACATGTACTCCAAGACCTCAAATTGATTGACGGTAACTATAGCCTCTACCTCACATAGGAGATCAGCTTCTGCCTCCTCCATTCAGAAAACATCTTCCTCTGAGACAAAAAATGGAAACCATCATAAACACAAAAGAGGACGATTCGCATCCTCTCAACAAGAACAAGATGACGCCATGGACTGAGAAATATACACATATAATATAGCCATTTCAGCTATGACAGCACCTATTGGGAGAACAGAATTGTACAATAATCTTCCTAAACCAAAAACTAATACTCCATCTAGCTCACTAGTGAGCAACTGGACATACACTATGAACTCGATTATCTAACTTATTAACCACTTGACGACTGCCTCACGCTGATGTACGTCCAGAGGCGTGTCTAGTGAAAATGGCGCCTATGGCAAGAACTGAAACTGTGCCCCTGTCACAACATTTGAAACCTATCTTTCAGATAACCTTAACACAGTAACATTAGCACCCATAAATGCAGTAATATCAGCACCCATAAATACAGTAACATCAGCACCCATAAATGCGGCCTCACCAGCACCCAAAAATGCACCCATAAATGCGGCCCAACAAGCACCCAAAAATACAGTAACATCAGCACCCATAAATGCGGACTCACCAGCACCCAAAAAATGCACCCATAAATGCGGCCTCACCAGCACCCATAAACGCAGTAACATCAGCACCCATAAATGCTGTAACAACAGCACCCATAAATACAGTAACATCAGCACCCATAAATGCGGCCTAGCCAGCACCCAAAAATATAGTAACATCAGCACCCATAAATGCAGCCTAACCAGCACCCAAAAATACAGTAACATCAGCACCCATAAATACAGTAACATCAGCAACCAAAAACACAGTAACATCAGCACCCATAAATACAGTAACATCAGCACCCAAAAATACAGTAACATCAGCACCCATAAATGCGGCCTAACCAGCACCCATAAATACAATAACATCAGCACCCAAAAATACAGTAACATCAGCACCCAAAAATACAGTAACATCAGCACTCAAAAATACAGTAACATCAGCATGATGATCTATACCGTGGTGACAAGTGCTGTACAGTACTAGTAGCTGCTGCTGCTGCCTGGGGGGGGGGTTCCAATTGTTTTTATACTCTCTGATGTCTCTTTCTTCTCCTGGTCTCCAGCCTCCATGTTTGGGTGTCAGCACGTCACACAGACCCGGCCCGAGAGACCCGCCAGAAGAGAAGCTGAAGCAGCTGCGCAGAGGAGGGTAGGCGGAGCTTTAAGCTCCGCCTCCCCAGTTACTGTATCTCAGCATAGAGTCCCGGGCGCTCCCTCTGTGGCCAGACCAACTCATCTGCGTCATGGGGGGCGCCTCACCTGTCACTGGCTTCACTGTCCTGATTTCCTCATTTGCTGTGCAAGCGCCACGCTCCAGCAGGCCGATCGTGCTGCCGGTGACAAGATTAGAGTGGGAGGTGGCTGCTAGAGGATGGGTGGGACTTTATTTTTTGTGCAGGGGGGCAGCTTTTTTGCCGCCCCCCCCGTATGGCGCCCATGGCACTTGCCATGGCTGCCATACCCTAGATACGCCTCTGGTAACATCAGCACCTAAAAATACAGTAACATCAGCACCCATAAATGCGGCCTAACCAGCACCCATAAATACAGTAACATCAGCACTCAAAAATACAGTAACATAAGCATGATGATCTATACCATGGTGACAAGTGCTGTACAGTACTAGTACCTGCTGCTGCTGCCTGGGGGGTTCCAATTTTTTTTATACTCTCTGATGTCTCTTTCTTCTCCTGGTCTCCAGCCTCCATGTTCGGGTGTCAGCACGTCACACAGACCCGGCCCGAGAGACCCACCAGAAGAGAAGCTGAAGCAGCTGCGCAGAGGAGGGTAGGCGGAGCATTAGGCTCCACCTCCCCCAGTTACTGTATCTCAGCATAGAGTCCCGGACGCTCCCTCTGTGGCCAGACCAACTCATCTGCGTCATGGGGGGCGCCTCACCTGTCACTGGCTTCACTGTCCTGATTTCCTCATTTGTTGTGCAAGCGCCACGCTCCAGCAGGCCGATCGTGCCGCTGGGGACAAGATTAGAGCGGGAGGCGGCTGCTAGAGGGCGGGTGGGACTTTATTTTTTGTGCAGGGGGGTGGCTTTTTTGCCGCCCCCCCGTAGGGCGCCCATGGCACTTGCCATGGCTGCCATACCCTAGATACGCCTCTGTGTACGTCAGCAGAATGGCACGGGCAGGCAAAATCACGTACTTGGTACGTGATTGCCTTCCCACAGGCGGGGGGTCCGATCGGACCCCCCTGGTGCCTGAGGCAGTCGCCGTTGGTCTGGCAGCGATCAGAGATGAGGGGGAGGCCATTCAATCATGCCCCCCTCGTGATCGCTCCCAGCCAATTAGATTCTTCCCCTGCCTCTGTGTAGTACACAGAGGCAGAGGATGTGATGTCATCTCTCCTCGGCTCGGCAGTTTCCGTTCCGGCGCCGAGGAGAGAAGACATCAATGTGAGTGCACAAACACAACACATCCCAGTAGAACATACCAGGCACACAATAAACCCCACTTTACCCCCCGATCACCCTTTACCCCCCGATCACCCCCCGATCACCCCTCCCCCTGTCACACTGACACCAAGCAGTTTTTTTTTTCTGATTACTGCATGGTGTCAGTTTGTGACAGTTACTGTGTTAGGGCAGTTATTGTTAGCCCCCTGTAGGTCTAGGATACCCCCCTAACCCCCCCAAATAAAGTTTTAACCCCTTGATCACCCCCTGTCGCCAGTGTCACTAAGCGATCATTTTTCTGATCGCTGTATTAGTGTCGCTGGTGAAGCTAGTTAGGGAGGTTAATATTTAGGTTCGCCGTCAGCGTTTTATAGCGACAGGGACCCCCATATACTATCTAATAAATGTTTTAACCCCTTGATTGCCCCCTAGTTAACCCTTTCACCACTGATCACTGTATAACCGTTACGGGTGACGCTGGTTAGTTCGCCTATTTTTTATAGTGTCAGGGCACCCGCCGTTTATTACCGAATAAAGGTTTAGCCCCCTGATCGCCCGGCGGTGATATGCGTCGCCCCAGGCAGCGTCAGATTAGCGCCAGTACCGCTAACACCCATGTACGCAGCATACGCCTCCCTTAGTGGTATAGTATCTGAACGCATCAATATCTGATCCGATCAGATCTATACTAGCGTCCCCAGCAGTTTAGAGTTCCCAAAAACGCAGTGTTAGCGGGATCAGCCCAGATACCTGCTAGCACCTGCGTTTTGCCCCTCCGCCCGTCCTAGCCCAGCCCACCCAAGTGCAGTATCGATCAATCACTGTCACTTACAAAACACTAAACGCATAACTGCAGTGTTCGCAGAGTCAGGCCTGATCCCTGCGATCGCTAACAGTTTTTTTGGTAGCATTTTGGTGAACTGGTAAGCACCAGCCCCAAGCAGTGTCAGGTTAGCGCCACTAGCGCTAACACCCAGGCACGCACCGTACACCTGCCTTAGTGGTATAGTATCTGAACGGATCAATATCTGATCCGATCAGATCTATACTAGCGTCCAGAGCAGTTTTGGTTTCCCAAAAATGCAGTGTTAGCGGGTAAGCCCAGATGCCTGCTAGCACCTGCATTTTGCCCCTCCGCCCGGCCCAGCCCAGCCCACCCAAGTGCAGTATCGATTGATCACTGTCACTTACAAAACACTAAACGCATAACTGCAGCGTTCGCAGAGTCAGGCCTGATCCCTGCGATCGCTAACAGTTTTTCTGGTAGCGTTTTGATGAACTGGCAAGCACCAGCAGCCTAGTACACCCCGGTGGTAGTCAAACCAGCACTGCAGTAACACTTGGTGACGTGGCGAGTCCCATAAGTGCAGTTCAAGCTGGTGAGGTGGCAAGCACAAGTAGTGTCCCGCTGCCACCAAGAAGACAAGCACAGGCCGTTGTGCCCATAATACCCTTTCTGCTGCATTCGCCAATCCTAATTGGAAGCCCACCCTTTCTGCATTGCCCGTACTTCCCCCATTCACATCCCCAACCAAATGCAGTCGGCTGCATGAGAGGCATTTTCTTTATGTCCTCCCGAGTACCCCTACCCAACGAACCCCCCAAAAAAGATGTTGTGTCTGCAGCAAGCGTGAATATAGGCGTGACACCCGCTATTATTGTCCCTCCTGTCCTGACAATCCTGATCTTTGCATTGGTGAATGTTTTGAACGCTACCATGCACTAGTTGAGTATTAGCGTAGGGTACAGCATTGCACAGACTAGGCACACTTTCACAGGGTCTCCCAAGATGCCATCGCATTTTGAGAGACCCGAACCTGGAACCAGTTACCGTTATAAAAGTTACAGTTACAAAAACAGTGTAAAAAAAAAATAAAAAAATTATAAAATAAAAAAAAATAGTTGTTGTTTTATTGTTCTCTCTCTCTCTATTCTTTCTCTATTGTTCTGCTCTTTTTTACTGTATTCTATTCTGCAATGTTTTATTGTTATTATGTTTTATCATGCTTGCTTTTCAGGTATGCAATTTTTTATACTTTACTGTTTACTTTTTTTTATTGTTAACCATTTTTTTGTCTTCAGGTACGCCATTCACGACTTTGAGTGGTTATACCAGAATGATGCCTGCAGGTTTAGATATCATCTTGGTATCATTCTTTTCAGCCAGCGGTCGGCTTTCATGTAAAAGCAATCCTAGCAGCTAATTAGCCTCTAGACTGCTTTTACAAGCAGTGGGAGGGAATGCCCCCCCCACCGTCTTCTGTGTTTTTCTCTGGCTCTCCTGTCTCAACAGGGAACCTGAGAATGCAGCCGGTGATTCAGCCGGCTGACCATAGAGCTTATCAGAGACCAGAGTGGCTCCAAACATCTCTATGGCCTAAGAAACCGGAAGCTACGAGCATTTTATGACTTAGATTTCGCCGGATGTAAACAGCGCCATTGGGAAATTAAGAAAGCATTTTATCACACCGATCTTGGTGTGATCAGATGCTTTGAGGGCAGAGGAGAGATCTAGGGTCTAATAGACCCCAATTTTTTCAAAAAAGAGTACATGTAACTACCTATTTCTATCATAGGGGATATTTACATTCCCTCAGATAATAATAAAAATGATTTTAAAAAAAATGAAAGGAACAGTTTAAAAATAAGATAAAAAAGCAAAAAAATAATAAAGAAAAAAAAAAAAAAAGCACCCCTGTGCCCCCCTGCTCTCGTGCTAAGGCGAACGCAAGCGTCGGTCTGGCGTCAAATGTAAACAGCAATTGCACCATGCATGTGAGGTATCACCGCGAAGGTCAGATCGAGGGCAGTAAGTTTAGCAGTAGATCTCCTCTGTAAATCTAAAGTGGTAACCTGTAAAGGCTTTTAAAGACTTTTAAAAATGTACTTATTTTGTTTCCACTGCACGTTTGTGTGCAATTTTAAAGCATGTCATGTTTGGTATCCATGTACTCGGCCTAAGATCATCTTTTTTATTTCATCAAACATTTGGGCAATATAGTGTGTTTTAGTGAATTACAATTTAAAAAAAGTGTGTTTTTTCCCCAAAAAATGCATTTGAAAAATTGCTGCGCAAATACTGTGTGAAAAAAAAAAAATGAAACACCCACCATTTTAATTTGCAGGGCATTTGCTTTAAAAAAAGATATCATGTTTGGGGGTTCAAAGTAATTTTCTTGCAAAAAAAAAAATTTTTCTTGTAAACAAAAAGTGTCAGAAAGGGCTTTGTCTTCAAATGGTTAGAAGAGTGGGTGATGTGTGACATAAGCTTCTAAATGTTGTGCATAAAATGCCAGGACAGTTCAAAACCCCCCCAAATGACCCAATTTTGGAAAGTAGACACCCCAAGCTATTTTCTGAGAGGCATGTCGAGTCCATGGAATATTTTATATTGTGACACAAGTTGCGGGAAAGAGACAATTTTTTTTTTTGCACAAAGTTGTCACTAAGGAAAAGGGAGGAGCAAAAGAATTTGCTCCGCCCACCTATGGAGCCGGGGTAGACTACATGTAAAAAATGACAGTTATTTAGTAAATTTTTTAATTAAATATTTTAAATATTATTGGCTAAAAAGGCAGGTCACATGTTAAGGTGGCACGAGCTAACCCTTATATAAGGAATTAATACTGCGTAGGAACAACAGACAGCGGAGGATCAGCTGAGAAGAAGAAGCATCATCAATCAACATGAAAACTCTGCTACGTCAGCTGATGGAAAGAGTCGGCGGTCCTAGTGGGGATGCATGGATGCAGCAATGCTTGTCATTGCCTCCTACTATGCCTATGATCGTCTCTCCCCCCACTCATCTATCTAACATTCCTCCTCCGTTTTCCGCTCCTGCCTTCTCTTCATCTGATCATCTACAAATCCCCCTGCGTGACAGCTTTGCTTCTGCCAGTTCATCTGCTGTGTTTTCTCCTCCCTCTGCACTTCCCATCTCTAAAGTTTCTGCCTATGGTGGACGAATGGATCCTCCCTCCGATTCTCTCACAGGCACAAATGACACAGCTCTATCGGCTGTTCTCGTTCAGCAGCTGACCAACTCTTCCTCTACTCAGCAATCTGTCAATCAGCATAGAAAGTCTCCTTGTACTTCAAGATGCTCTTCATCTCGTCCTGTCTCCTCCTTATCTCACTCAGCTGTTTCTTCTAGAGCAGGGGTCTCAAACTGGCGGCCCTCCAGCTGTTGCGAAACTACAAGTCCCATCATGCCTCTGCCTGTGGGAGTCATGCTTGTAACTGTCAGCCTTGCAATGCCTCATGGGACTTGTTGTTTTGCAACAGCTGGAGGGCCGCCAGTTTGAGACCCCTGTTCTAGAGGAAGAATTCAAAAGACAGGTCGTATTTCATCTCCTTCTACACACAAACAGCAGGGTAAGCATCTCTCCTCTGCTAAAAAGACTAAATTCTCGGGCATTTCTACTCTTGTTTCTGACAATTCTAACACTGCTAATGTCTTATCTGGTGCTGTCTTTCCTGAACAATTAACTATTAACTCAGAATGCTTTCAGACTTCTCCCCCTTTGCAAGCTACAGAGTCCTCTTCAGCTGCTCAGTCACAGGCTTCACTTCATGATGATGACGTCGTTAATATTGCTGCAGGCTTGCAGAATGTTAACCCTTTACTTCCTGTACAAGTACCATCTATGCCAAATAATGGTGAGTTACAAAACTATCAAATGTTTTGTGATTTTGCTCGTAATTTTGGTTCCTTTATGGAACATTTGAACAAAACTGTATCTCCTATATCTAATACTGACTCTGGTGTAGCACATGTTTGGTTAAATAATAATGCTAATGTAGAAACCACTTCATCTGCTTCTTCTGTTGCTATACCTACCGTATTGTCTGTCCCTCCTGTTATGCCTGTTTCTACTGCTGTCCCTGAAAGTACTTTTAAAGAAGTGTTACCTTGTGTGTTGTCGCCACTTGGATTTCATTTGCCTGTTGCAGTAAAAGAAAAAATACAGAATGGCGACTATGTTGACATTATGTCTTTAATTCCTTCATCAAAAGATAACCGTTTTGATAAGAAAGATTTGGAAAAATTTGCTGATGATAAATCTAAGTCTAATCCTAGAAATTTTTCTAATTGGCTTCATGCTTTCTGCATATATGCAAGTGTTTTAGGTGAGAGACATCCGGAGCTATGCTGCAGCCTTTTTCAGCATGTCGACATCATTTTAGAAGCATATAAGAACTTTAATGGCCTCGCGTGGTTCTATTATGATGAAGCATTTCGACAGAAACTCTCTGTGCATAAATCCTTAAAATGGGGGGAAAAAGATGTAGGATTGTGGTTGAACTTATTGTTACCACAGAAACAATTTGTGAAAGCTACGCCTCCTGCTACTTCTAGTTTCCGTCACGGGGTGTGCTTTGGTTTTAATGAAGGCCATTGCAAATGGCCTCATTCTTGTAAATATAAGCATGAATGTGCTTTTTGTACTGGTAATCACCCTGCTTCACGGTGTTTTAAGAAAGTTTCTTCTTCTACGACACCTTCCTCTCGTGATCTGTTTCTTAAAAGCGGACACACCGGTGAAGCTTATAAGCATGGTTCCGTGGCATCAACTGTGGCCAAATCAGCAGATAGCAGTCATGCTGTTTAAAGGTTTTAAAGATGGCTTCCCTTTGCCCAGTTATCAAGGTTCTGGTTGTTTGATCGTAAAAAATTTACCTTCGGTTGATCGACATTTTCCTATAGTTGCTGAAAAAATTTCAAAAGAAATACAAGATGGTAGAGTTGCTGGCCCTTTTCTTTCAACCCCGTTTGCCAATTTTAGAATTTCCCCATTGGGTATTATTCCTAAAAAGGAACCAAATTCATTCAGGATGATACATCATCTTTCCTATCCCTTTGGTTATTCCCTGAATGATGACATTGATGCTACACTATGCAGTGTCTCTTATTCTTCTTTTGATGACGCCTTGGTAAAAATTAGGAGATTGGGTCATAAAGCATTATTAGCTAAAGCGGATATTAAGTCTGCTTTTAGACTTTTTCCTATTCATCCTTTGGCATTTAACTCTTTAGGTTTTTATTTTAATGACGCCTATTATTTTGATAAATGCCTTCCCATGGGCTGCTCACTTTCTTGTCGTTATTTTGAGATGTTTTCATCGTTTTTGGAGTGGGTAGTCTCTTATCAATCCGGTTCGACCAATTTATTGCATTATTTGGACGTTTTTCTTTTTATGGGTCCTTCTGGTTCTGAGGAATGTATGTATCTTTTTACGGAATTTCAATGTATTTGTCGTTTTTTTGGCGTACCGCTTGCACATGAAAAATCGGTCCTTCCAACTACTTGTTTAGAATTTTTCGGTGTAACTCTAGATACAGATTTAATGCAATTTCGCTTACCTCAACAGAAGATTGCCAAGCTTCTTTTTCTGGTTGATTTTGTTCTCTCTAGACGGAAAGTAGTTTTGCGAACGTTGCAATCCTTATTGGGTTTGTTGGCCTTCGCTTCCAAGATCATTCCTATGGGCAGGGTGTTTTCTAGACGATTATATCGGTCTATTTCGGGCGTTAAGTCTCCTTATCATTTTATTAGGATTACTGCTTCTTTGCGTGCTGATTTGATAGTTTGGAAACAATTTTTGTCCTCTTTCAATGGTTGTCCTTTTTGGCAAGATCCTTTTTGTTCTTCAGTGGCCCTTGATCTATTTACAGATGCTGCTGGCTCCGTCGGTTATGGCGCTTATTGGCAAGGTCATTGGTCAGCGGGTGAATGGCCCCGTTCCTGGGTTGACAGTGGTTTGACGGCTAATATTACCCTTTTGGAACTGTTCCCTGTGCTGATTTCCTTTGAAATTTGGGGTTCTTATTTCGCTAATCGAAGAATACTGTTATATTCTGATAATAAGGCTGTTGTATATGCTGTTAACTGTCTTTCATCTAAATCTTTACCAGTCTTGGCCGTTTTTCGTCTTTTAGTTTTAAAATGCTTGGAATGAAACATTTGGTTAAAAGCTAAATATGTTCCCGGAATTGATAATTCTGTCGCTGATTCTATGTCACGTCTACAGTTGGAACGTTTTCGAATGTTGGTTCCGGATGCGGACGCATACGGAGTGCAATGCCCTTCTCGGCTGTGGGATCTGGTTTCTTGAAGGTTGGTTTGGCCATCAGTAATTTGTTAGCCCCTTCCACGTGGGTGGAGTATAAAGCCACATGGAATTCTTGGTGTGCTTAACTGGATACTATTGGTCAGGCTAGCACTCTTATTTCTGAACATTTACTATTGTCTTTTTTACTATTGTTCTTTTTTTTTTCTCATTCTTTTCGGATTGGGGCTGCTACTACTGCTTCCGAACTTACATACGTCCTAATTTTTCTGTTTAATTTCAGGTCAGTTCTATAACGTCTGGATCGTCGGACATTCGTTCATATATTGGGCTTTTCATAGAGCTATGGTTAGAAAATATGGTGTTAACTTAAGCTTTCCTTTTGACAATTTTCATTTATGGTGGTATGCTTTGCGTGGAATGCGCCTAAATGATATGCGACAGACTTTATCTTCATTGTATGCCTCCTGGCCTCCTCCTCAAATTGTCATAATTCATATTTCAGGTAATGATATTGGCAATCGCCATACTTTAGACATCATTTCGCAATTAAAATTTGATTTTATTCAATTACATTCCGTTTTGCCTAATTCCATTCTTGTATTTTCCGAAATTGTCCCACGTTTGACATGGCTACTTAACCCTGAACTTAAACATTGTAAAAAAATTCGCAAAAAAATCAATAGAGCCATGGCTAAATTTATGCCTTCCGTCAATGGCTTGTCTTACCGACATATCGATCTGGAAGGAGGTCTGGTTGGTTTTTATAGGTCTGACGCTGTTCATTTGTCAGATATCGCTTTGGATGTTTTTGTAGGTATTCAAAACAGTATTGAATTGGCCGTGGGGCAGGTGGGGTGCCAGGCTCATCTTTGATAAGCCTGGCGTATGGGACAGTTATGGAACTGTTTAACATGTCTTGGTATTAACTCGAGCTGTCATGGCTGAGTTATAGTGATGGTTTACAATATAAATAAATGAGTGTTATGTTTTAAAGAAAATGGACATGTTTATTATTGTTATAAGTTGGTAAATAAATTATAATACCAATAATAAAGGGCCCCGGCCATTCAAATCCATTGTAGTATTGGTTTATTATTGATTAATTATTATAATTGTAAATGTAATTGTTCTGCATACGGTCCCATGGAAAAGGGAGGAGCAAAAGAATTTGCTCCGCCCACCTATGGGGCCGGGGCAGACTACATGTAAAAAATGACAGTTATTTAGTAAATTTTTTAATTAAATATTTTAAATATTATTGGCTAAAAAGGCAGGTCACATGTTAAGGTGGCACGAGCTAACCCTTATATAAGGAATTAATACTGCGTAGGAACAACAGACAGCGGAGGATCAGCTGAAAAGAAGAAGCATCCCACCCTCCCTCCCATCGTCGAGGCCCTTGTTATGTGGTTTGGTCCTTTTCTCAAGAAAAGGGACAGTTATGGAACTGTTTAACATGTCTTGGTATTAACTCGAGCTGTCATGGCTGAGTTATAGTGATGGTTTACAATATAAATAAATGAGTGTTATGTTTTAAAGAAAATGGACATGTTTATTATTGTTATAAGTTGGTAAATAAATTATAATACCAATAATAAAGGGCCCCGGCCATTCAAATCCATTGTAGTATTGGTTTATTATTGATTAATTATTATAAATGTAAATGTAATTGTTCTGCATACGGTCCCATATGATATATTGCTCAAACATGCCATGGGAATATGTGAAATTACACCCCAAAAAGCATTCTGTTGCTTCTCCTGAGTACGGGGATACCACATGTGTGAGACTTTTTGGGAACCTAGCCGCGTACTGCCTATCAGAGTTTCGGAGGCCATGGAATGCCCAGGTGGCACAACCCCCCCAAATTACCCCATTTTGGAATGTAGACACCCCAAGCTATTTGCTGAGAGGTATAGTGAGTATTTTGCAGACCCCACTTTTTGTCACAAAGTTTTGAAAATGTAAAAAAGAAAAAAAAATTTTTTTCTTGTCTTTCTTCATTTTCAAAAACAAATGAGAGCTGCAAAATACTCACCATGCCTCTCAGCAAATAGCTTGGGGTGTCTACTTTCCAAAATTGGGTCATTTGGGGGGGGGGGTTTGTGCCATCTGGGCATTCCATGGGCTCCGAAACTGTGATAGGCAGTGAAGAGTGAAATCAAAAATTTACACCCTTAGAAATCCTGAAGGCGGTGATTGGTTTTCGGAGCCTCGTACGCAGCTAGGCTCCCAAAAAGTCCCACAAATGTGGTATCCCCATACTCAGGAGAAGCAGCTAAACGTATTTTGGGGTGCAATTCCACATATGCCCATGGCCTGTGTGAGCAATATATCATTTAGTGACAACTTTGTGCAAAAAAAAAAAAAATTGTTACATTCCCGCAACTTGTGTCAAAATATAAAATATTCCATGGACTCAAAATGCCTCAAAGCAAATAGCTTGGGGTATCTACTTTCCAAAATGGGGTCATTTGGGGGGGTTTTGTGCCATCTGGGCATTTTATTGCCTTCAAAACTGTGATAGGTAGTGAGGAGTAAAATCAAAAATTTACGCCCTTAGAAATCCTGAAGGCGGTGATTGGTTTTCGGGGCCCCGTACGTGGCTAGGCTCCCAAAAAGTCCCACATATGTGGTATTCTCATACTCAGGAGAAGCAGCTGAATATATTTTGGGGTGCAATTCCACATATGCCCATGGCCTGTGTGAGCAATATATCATTTAGTGACAACTTTTTGTAATTTTTTTTTTGTCATTATTCAATCACTTGGGACAAAAAAAAAAAAAAATATTTAATGGGCTCAACATGCCTCTCAGCAATTTCCTTGGGGTGTCTACTTTCCAAAATGGTGGCATTTGGGGGGGGTTTGTACCGCCCTGCCATTTTAGCGCCTCAAGATATGACATAGGCAGTCATAAACTAAAAGCTGTGTAAATTACGGAAAATGTACCCTAGTTTGTAGATGCTATAACTTTTGCGCAAACCAATAAATATACGCTTATTGACATTTATTTTCCTGAAGACATGTGGCCGAATACATTTTGGCCTAAATGTATGACTAAAATTGAGTTTACAATAAAAACGGCAGAGGTGATCAAATACCATCAAAAGAAAGCTCTATTTGTGGGAAGAAAAGGACGCAAATTTTGTTTGGGTACAGCATTGCATGACCGCGCAATTAGCAGTTAAAGCGACGCAGTGCCAAATTGTGCCAAATAATGATCCGGGGCTGAAGTGGTTAATTTATACCTTATTGGTATAAGTTTATAATTAAATAACAAAATTTTTATTATGATTTTAGGTTCCTTTTTTGGTAGTTTTTATTTTTTATTTATTTTTTTTAGAAACATGGTATGGTGTTCAGATAATATTTTTACTTTCTGTACACCTAAATAGTCCCTAATGTATGGTGGACTGATTAAAATATTATATATATATGTATATATTATATTTCCTCCTCCTTTTTTGTTTCTCAATGGAAAAATTGTGAAATAACAAAATTTTTATATTTGAATTTAGGTTTGCTCTTTTGGTATTTTTTATTTTAGAAACATGGTATGGTAAGCGTTCAGATAATATTTTTACTTTCTGAACACCTAAATAGTCCCTAATGTATGGTGGACTGATTAAGTTAGTATGTATGTATATATATATATATATATATATATATATATATATATATATATATATGTATATATATGTGTATTGACCCCCCGAGGCGAGGATGCGCGGCGCCGCCCCAACAGCGCATGCGCGAACGTCACAGCGTTTGGAGCAGCGTCGCGCACACCCGCCCCACCGGCACGGAAGTGCCACCCCGGCGAACTGCGCATGCTCGCCGGAGTGGCAACATGGAGGCGGTGGGTACCTCCCTAAGCGCCGCCCCAGAAAGGTAAATCCTGTGGCGGCTTTCCGTGCCAGGCAGCCACTCTAGCCACCCGCGCCTCCTTTCTGGGGTCTCTGGAATATTGATCCCCAGAGCCTAGGGGGAGATGCCTGTTGAGAACTTGAGGTCCTCCAGACTTCCCCCTGTCGCCAAGTACCACAAGGTGGCGATGAGCCTCTGCTCAGGAGTGATGGCTTGCCGCATGCAGGTGTCCTACTTCATAATATAAGGGGACAGATGATGAAAAACTGGGTCCATCATCCGGAGAAAATTCCTGAAATCATCAGGATTATTCTCCTGTATCTCCCGCAACAATGGCATGTGACAGAATTGGCCACAAAGGAGCAGCCAATTCTTAGTCCATGAACTCCGAACCCCAACACCAAGCCCCCACATAGCACGAACTCTATGATGAGTACGTAACTGCAACATGGCTTCAAAACAGTCGGCTGGTCATAACGAACTAACAGAAAGCACTGAAAAATAGAAAGGCCTGAGAAGAGCGAGCTGAAAATCAGAAACAAGCAGACAAGAACGCACTGAAAAACAAAAACGTACTATAATAATACGCACTGCAACCCAGATGCGAACTGACTACACGCACTGAAGAACAGGTATGAACCCACAAGCACAAACCGAAGAGCAGTAACAATCTGAAAAGCATAAGGCTGAAAAGCCCAAATTGTCTCTCACCAAACTTCTACTAACACGAGATTAGCAGAAGAAGCCCAAAGGGTGGCGCGCTTCGTTTGGAACTTTCCTTTTCTAGCGCTGTTGTACGTGTTGTACGTCACCGCGTTCTTGATGGTCGAAAGTTCAAAGAACTTTTGTGTGACCGTGTGTATGCAAGCCAAGCTTGAGCGGAATTCAGTCGTAAAAACCATCCAAGGTTTTTCCACTGAAAATTCCGATCGTGTGTACACGGCATTAGTGATGTACAGGATACTGCCACTGCTATTGGCACTGCTATGATTTTTTTTGTTTTCAAAAGGTTTTTTATTATTTTTTTTTTTTTTAGAATAACAGAGAAGCAGTTACAAATCCAAGACAATCAGAGCAATGAATACAAAGAGTGCAGGGATCAAAATTATATGCAAAGACTAAATACATAAATATACTGTTGAGTTATATATATCCATTAGAACTATCGACATAGTCTGAAAGTCCGAACTTAGCTAAATAGATGAAACATGGCTAGAGACCAAATCAAAGAGAAAAAAAGATGCCAAACAGGTAGACAAAACATACAAAATCAAAATAAAAGGAAAAAGGAAACATAAAACGGTCAGGTTTGGAGCCTAAATAAAAACAAAGGATTCGAGATGGCATCATCAGGGATAGTGTCATGTAGGGTGTGATAAATCTTGTCAGCCAGCATCATGTGGTCTATTCTTGCAATAACTTATGAATATGGTACTGAAGCTGACTTCCAATGCAGAGCAATCACCCAGTGCATAGCTATACAGATAGAATGGATCAGTTTAACCAATGGTTTAGGGGTGTCTGAAGGGGATTGAAATAATAGGCAATGTTGGGAGGAAATGTTAAGAGGTTTGCTCGCTAATTTATCTATTACTTTCAGAATCTCATTCCATGTGGGGCGTAATTTCTTGCAGTCCCAAAAGGTGTGGAAAAATGAGCCTTGTTGCATACAACCCCTAAAACAGAGAAGGGATGATTGTGGGTAGATCTTGTGAATACGCATTGGGGTGTAGTACCAGCGTGTCATCAGTTTAATAGCAGTTTCACGCACCATAATAGATTTGGTGCACTTGCGAAGGTTCTGCCAGCCTTTCACCCAGTCTATATCATTGTCCTCCGGGTCTAATTCCGCTTCCCATTGAGATCTATATTTTAGCGTTGCGACCTCCGTGTTAGCTTCCAAATTGATGTAGACTAGTGAAATAAGGCCTTTTTGGCGAGGTGAGTCGTGGCATATGTCCTCATACAGAGTCGTGGAGGTCGCAAAAGGGCCTGAATAATGCTTTTGGAAGAAGTGACGTATTTGTAAAAAGTGGTAAAATTCAGTGTTTGGGATGTGGTAATTGGTTTGCAACTGAGAAAAGGAAATTAATTTTGAGTTTATGAGAAATTTATCTAATGTAGTTAGTTTTAAATCAATCCAGAGTTGGAAAGAGGAGGGTCTATCAAAGGCCAATGGGAATCTAGAATCTCCTGGAAATGAGGCACCCAGAGGAACCGCTGAGATGAGATTGTATGTTTTTTTGTATGTGTCCCAGAGTTGAAGGCCTGCTTGTGTGATCAAATTTTTAGTGCCTACTTCTGATCTAGTCAGATTGTTTGACCACATAAGGCCAGGGAGATATAGAGGGGCAATGGATTTGCATTCAAACTGCACCCAAGGGACTCTGGAGTTGTGAATATTCCATTGCGCTTGTTGAGTGTATCTACGGGCTAGGTAGTAAAACCATATTTGAGGAACCGCTAAACCCCCCTTTTGGATGAGCGGTACAAGACCTCTTTGGTAAAGCGTGGGGGTTTGTCCTTCCAACTGAATCTATTAAACAACACCTGAATAGTGTGGAGGTATGTTTTAGATATTTTAAGTGACAGGGATCTAAAAAGGTAGAGAAGTTTAGGGAGAATTGTCATCTTGAGCGCAGTGATTCTGCCAAGAAATGAAATGTGGAGGCGTGACCATTGTTTAAGGATACCTTTCAGTTTAGAAACCATAGGTGGGAAATTTGCTTCAAAGAGTCTGCAGAAATCTTTAGTCAGGTTAATTCCCAGGTAAAGGAGGTGAGAGTCTACCCAAATAAAAGGATAGACTCAAGATGTTGCAGTTCTCCAGGAGGGTAACCTATAGGGAGGGCGCTTGATTTTGCCACGTTAATGGATAGATCTGAAATCTCTGCAAACTTTGATAGAGTCTGAAATAAGTTTGGCAGAGAAACCAGGGGATTGGTGAGAAACATCAGAACGTCATAAGCATACATCCCAAATTTGTATGTCGAGTGGCCCTTCAAATAACCAGAAATATTAGGATCTTGGAGTATAGCTATGGCCAAAGGTTCGAGAGCTAACGTAAAAATTAAAGGTGACAATGGGCATCCTTGTCTCGTACCCTTGCCCAGGCCAAAAAACCTAGAATTACAGCCAGGGAGTCTAATCCGAGTTTTTGGGTTACGATAGAGGGCCAAGAATGCTTGTAGGAAAGCTCCCTGGAATCCCATACGTTGTAGGAGTGTAGTGATGTATGTCCATGAGACACTATCAAATGCCTTCTGTATGTCTAGGCTAAGCATGAGGAGTTTACGTGAAAACAGGTTGGCATCTTGTATTATATTTGTCGCAAGGCGAATGTTATCGGTGATAAGTCTATGGGGTATAAATCCAGACTGATAAGGGGAAATCAGAGAGGGAATAACCCCTGCCAGCCTGTCTGCCATGATCCTGCTAAAGATTTTTAAATCATTATTAATGACCGAGATAGGTCGGTAATTTTGGGGTAGGGTGTGGTTTTTATGAGGTTTCGGTATCAGGGACATATTGGCTAGTAACATCTCTTCAGGGAAACTACCCCCTTGTAGGACCCAATTAAATAAATGAACCAACCTAGTGGTAAGGAGGGAGAAGAATTTCTTAGAGTATATAGAGGAAAATCCGTCAGGCCCTGGGGCTGAGCCTGATTTTAAAGATTTAATTACATTCAAAACCTCTGCTGGTATGATGGGGACGTTCAGTTTATCTAGTTGTGTAGGTGTGAGATGTGGTAGAGGAATATTCTGAAACCAGGCCACATCGGCTGGAGAGGGTTTTAATTGGGAAGGGGCTAGCAGAGAAGAGTAAAATTGTTCAAAGATGTGAAGGACCTCTTGGGGATGGGATGTGAGGTGCCCCAAGGGGGTCATTAATCTATATACGTGGGGTGGGCGGGACGAGCGATTTAACTTTCTGGCAAAAAGGGTAGAAGCGGAGCTCTCATGAAGGAGAAATTTGGCTTTAGACCAACGCAGAGCCTTTTCCACCCTCTTCGAGAGGATGCCATCCAACTCTAGTCTCTTTTGATCAATCAGATGTCTGGTGGATTCTAAGTGAAGGAGATTGGTATTCTTGTAAAGACTATCTAGGTCTTTAGTAAGGGTTAAGATGTTTTGTTTGTCAATTTTGTTCTGGGCAAAAGCTAAACTAATTACCGTAGTTTGCCCCTCAGGACTGCTTTATGTGCCGACCAAACAATGGAGGGGGGGGGGTTTCTGGGATGGCGTTGAGATTAAAATATTCTTCAATGGCTTGTGCAACTTCTGCCTCCACCACTGCATCTGAGAGGAGAGCCTCGTTTAGCTGCCAAAAGTAAGAGGTAGGTGCAAGCCTAATGTATGTAGTGGTGAAGGCAGTGGCATGATGGTCAGACCAGGTGCAGGGTTGGATGCTAGCCTCTGTGGTATTAGCAAGAATAATAGGGGTGGTATAGATATAATCTATTCTCGCATAACTTTTATGAGGATGGGAGTAGAAAGCGTACTCCTTAGTACCGACGTTAAGTGCTCTCCAGGAGTCTACTAGCTGATGGTCCAGTAGTCCACTGGAGAGAGAGCAGGGAAAAGATTAGGAGGAGGGGGACAAAGTGGATCTATCAAGATTAGGATTAGCAACCATATTGAAGTCCCCTCCTATTATCATGTGTGGTGAATGGAAATGAGAAAGGCGATCAAAGAAGGAGTGAAAAAAAGAGGCGGGAGAGTCATTTGGGGCATAAATACTGGCAATAGTAAGTTCTCTGTTATGAATCAGACCTTTGATTATTACATATCTGCTATCTTTGTCTTTAAATACCTGTTTGACTTCCATTGGGAAGGAACTGTGCAAGAGTATGGCGGCACCTCTACTTTTTGTCTGGTGCAAAGAGCAAAAAGTCTGAGGAAAGCTTCTGTGGAGAAATTTAGGGTGTGAGGAGTGTGCAAAATGTGTCTCCTGTAAAAGGAGAATTTGGGCTCCAAGCTGTTTATAGAAGGCAAAAGCCTTCCTCCTTTTAGATGGGGAATTAAATCCCTTAACATTGTGTGATATACACTTAATTACCATGGTGGTAGTTACTATACACTATAGTCTGGGGACAAATAGGAGCCAAATGGGACCTAAGACAGGCACCTATTATTTCAGGGACCAAATAGAGGGCCGACATACAGTACTCGAGCACTGGAGGGCAGTAGAGTGAAACATACAAAAATGTAAGCCATAAAGGCTACTTAAGGCATGTACCCTGCAAAATATTTCTGTAATAGAGATTTGATGCAAAAATAGTCTAATGGCTGACCAAAACCTGAAGCAAAAAAAGGAAAAAAAAAGATGAAAAGAAAAAAAAAATGAGAAAAAAAGACATAGGACTGATAATAACACAAGTGTCTTCATAACTAGAAACCGGATCAGGTAACTATAATAAACCTGACAAGAGAAATACCAACTCCTGAGACTACAAGGTCTCGAACCCAGCCTGGAATAAGTTCTGTACTTTGCAGATCAAATGGATAGGAATAAAAAAAATAAAAAGAGAACAGGCCTGCAGTGATGACTCAAACCAAAAATAAAAAAGAGGTCAGAGTCTGCAGGTTGCGGCTGGGTGGGGTGAACATGTCGCAGCTCCAAGGGACCGACGTCCGAGTCATTGTAAACTGGTGCGGGGTGCAAGTTGCTGGGGTATCTTGTAGTTGTCATCTGTGCTGAGACGATGAAGGAAAGGGATCTTCCAATCTATCTCCGATGTCGTATCTGATTCTCCGTCTGTCTCTCCTGGTTGGGGTGTCTGCCAGATGGGTGAAGGTCTAGGGGTATAAGGGGGCCGACGAATGACATCAGGATCCAAAAGGCCCAATTTGACCAGTACCTCTTGGCCTTCCAGGAGTGACGTGGCAGAGTAAGTGGTACCATTATGGGGGATTACAAGCTTAAAGGGAAGTCCCACCTGTAGCGAATGCGGGCAGCTTGAAGGGCAGATGTAACCTCTTTCATGCCACGTCTCCTATCCAGGGTGGCGGGGGAAATATCAGGATATATTTGAATGGTACGGTCATCCAGAGTGATGCGTTGTTGATTGCGAGCAGCTCTGAGAATCTCTTCTTTGATTAAAAAGTCCTTCATGCAAGGAACAACATCCCTGGGAGGCTTATCATCTGGAGGTTTAGGTCTGAGGGCTCTGTGAATGCGATCACAGGTGAAAGATCCAGCATCCATGTCTGGGAGCAAAGATTTGAATAGACGAATCATTGTGGGGATGAGATCCGTAAGGGATTCAGGGATACCTCTTATACGCAAATTGTTGCGTCTATTGCGGTTATCGAGGTCTTCAATTTGGGATTGCATCTAAGAAAAGGCCGTGGCTAAAGATTTGTGTTCCCTGGAGAGGTCACTGTATGCCAGTGCCAGCTCGTCATGTTTAGTTTCAAGTCTTTCTGTCCTGGAGCCTAAGCCCGCAATCTCCTGGGAGAGTGTGTGAGAAGTTTTGTGCAGCTCAGTCTGGAACTTTGTAGCCAGTCTGGCGTACATGGCCTCCAGGCTGCTTTCTAGGCCTGACTTGGTAAGGGAGGCTGGGTACTCACGGCTAGGATCCAGGGGGGGTGTCTGGTCGGGGAGATATCCTGGTGATGAGGCCGGAGACGGAGGTTTGCTTCTCCCCGCAGCGCCATTTTGGGACATGCTGCCGAGCTCACGAGTGCGGAGGAGATAGTGGGTTAGAGTGTGCTGAGCCGATCCTCTGGGTTTCTTCTTTCTCCCAGGCATGCACCACGTATAAGGGGCTCGAGGGGTGATAGAATCGCTGAGAAAAATGCTGATATTAGCCCTGCCAAAGCCGTTATCTTCCTGGGCTGGACGGAGCTACACTCTCAGACGTCCATCACGCTCAGCGCCGCGCATGCGCCCCCGGCACTGCTATGATTTTACTTGTTTGAGCAATATTAGTTAGCAACAATAGTTAGCATTACACATGCTTGTTCTCTTAGGGATTTTAGGGTAGGGATTTTATAACATGAATTAATAGACTGTAGAAAATACAGAAGGGTAAATTTGGACAGCAAATGGACATTTTCAATCTGATAATGTGTGGTGTTTTTGTTATGTTCCTCTTAGTTTGATTTTTTTTTTTTTCATTTTTGTTTCCAAAGATGTAGCAGGATGATGCAAAAAGGCTGCTAATAGAGCAGACTGGAAACAAAAATGGAACAGCACTTCGTAAGTAAGCTATGCAGCATCATTAAATTCCAAGAGATGCAAAAGCAAATACATCTTGTTGTGTATAAAAAAGTGCACTGTTTTTAAATTGTGACAATGTCTGCGGGGAAAATCCCCCCACCCACTATCACGGGGGGTTAAGGGTGCGGGGACTGATACATGGTAATATGTTGTGGGGGCGTGGCTTGGCGTGCAGCTTGGATGGCAGCACATTAGAGGAGCTCCAGTGATCACACAGCCTTACAGCCTGATACCCAACCTCTAGGATACCAATAAAGGGTAAAAAGCTCTACAGCACCCCACACTCACGTTCCTGTCATGGGCAGATGACCACTGATGCATGGAACATATTGGATCTATTTAAACAAAACTCTCTGGTTACAGTGCAACCTGCTCCAAGATGGACACAGGTAGGGGAACATCCCGCTCTGACAAACCTCTGACCTATGCTGACATGTCCTGCTTCACAGCAGACATTACATCTTTTCGGCCACCATTACGGACTTGAAAACCAACCTTGCGGTTCTCACAGAGAAGCTGGCTTTAGCAGAACATGCGGAGAGACAGAGAGACAAGGCTGTCCACAGGTCACTGTCTCACACTCCTAGCACTTCATTGAAATGAACAGGCACTTGGACTTGGAAGACCTCGACAATAGAGGAGGAATAACATTAGAGTGAGGGGCATACTAGAATCCATTGAAAACAATCAAATTATCCCTGCTCTCCAAAGAGTTTTTAACAGCCTGCTAGACAGACAGGAAGATATGGAGATAGATTTTGTTTGGGCCCACAGGGCTCTCATGCCCCGTACACGCGGTCGGATTTTCCGATGGAAAATGTCCGATCGGAGCGTGTTGTCGGAAATTCGGACCATGTGTGGGCTCCATCGGACATTTTCCATCAGATTTTCCGACACACAAAGTTTGAGAGCAGGCTATAAAATTTTCCGACAACAAAATCCGTTGTTGGAAATTCTGATTGTGTGTACACAAATCCGACGGAAAAAGTGCCACGCATGCTCAGAATAAATAAAGAGATGAAAGCTATTGGCCACTGCCACGTTTATAGTCCCGACGTATGTGTTTTACGTCACCGCGTTTAGAACGAACGGATTTTCCGACAACTTTGTGTGACCGTGTGTATGCAAGACAAGTTTGAGCCAACATCCGTTGGAAAAAATCCTAGGATTTTGTTGTTGGAATGTCTGAACAAAGTCCGACCGTGTGTACGGGGCATCAGACCGAGGGGACCAGACACTGCCCCACCAAGAGATATTATATGTTGTCTACAGAGCTTTACACTAAAAGAAGACATAATGTGAAAGGCCAGGAGAAATGACCGAATCATGTTTAATGGAGAAACTATAATGCTGTTTCAGGGCCTATCCCAAATCCCTATCCCAAAGAGGAGGCACTGCATCCTCTTCTGGATAAGCTGAAAGATATGGACCTAAAATACACCTGGTGTTTTCTCTTTCCACTCATTGTGGTCACCAATGGCCACCAACATGTTCTGCACACCCCGGTGGAGTTGCCAGACTTCTGTGAAAGACTGGGTCTGGGTCTGATAGATCTACTGGACTGGTACGCTGACTTTACACTACCACCTCCAGGCAGAAGCCCAATCCATTCTCCATTCTCCTCACCCAAAAAGAGGATTTCCAAAGAGATGAAACATAACAGAAGTGGAGGCTCTAAAGCTAGCACCCCAAACTCAAGACCTGAGGCTGCACGAGATCAAGAGGAGGGTAATGGTCGGGTTAGACTGTCAAGTTCACCCATACGCCATTCTTTGTTTTGTATTTGCAGGTTTTTTCATTTTTTCTTCAGTTCCCAAAATGCAGCTCTGACACGTTGACTGACCCCCGCATCTTTCCTAAAGGTCCAACTGTGAACATGACAATGGGGCTTTTTAGGAAATGTATTTGAGACCATATGCTGTAATTTAGGATTACACATATTTCAGTTGAGGTTCTCATTCTTTATTCCAGGGACTACGGCTGTTACGTCTGGCTTTACCATAATTGCTGTCATGGTAGGGGTCAGTGACTTTATGCTGCAATTATTATACTACTGCAGAAGCTTAAACTGTTAAGTCCAAACTGCCCGTCTCTGTTGCAGCGTATGTGGGGGGCAGGCTGAATATTTGTCCGGTCACCCACATACGGCGGACACAGATGAGAATTGTGGTGGTGCAAACTATTAGGACACAACACACTTATCTGCAAAGGGCTGGAGGTACTATGCTCTACTGTCTATATAAGAGCATTTGCCCACCAGTTGGTTGGGTTGATCAATTAGCACTCTATATTGTTGCCCTTAAAGTGGTTGTAAACCCTGTAAAAAAAAAAACCTGCAAGACAAAGGCATAATGAGCTAGTATGCATAGCATACTAGCTCATTATATATTACTTACCTGACATCGAAGCCCTCGTTCACCGCTCCGGCGGCCAACATCTCTCCGGGGGGTTACTTCCGGGTATTGCAGCTCCGGCGCTGCGATTGGCTGGAGCCGTTATGTCACTCCCACGCATGTGTGCGGAGCCGCCGGTAACAGCTAAGTATGACTGAAGCAACGGCACGTATGTGCCATTACTTCAGTTTGCTTAAGTGCGCATGTGCCGATGACTTTGGCACATGCAAATATAAGGATATCTCCTAAACCGTGCAGGTTTAGGAGATATCCAGTGTAGCTATAGGTAAGCCTAATTATAGGCTTGCCAGTAGTATAACGTGGTTGTAAAGGGTTTACAACCACTTTAAGGCTATGTGTTTTTTTGGAGGTGTGGTTTAACTCGTTAAATGTAAATATTACCTTTATACAGTGTATAAGTGATATCTGTTCACTCACCGAGTGGCTGCCTCCCTCTCTCCCCCACAAAGTGATATTGAACACACAGAATCGGTGTTCAGGATGCACTAACGTTAACCTTTTCAGATAGTATTGCATCTAAAGGTAGATCTTTACTTTTCCATCTTTCTCACTCTGACTCATATCTTTTCTATCTATTAGTGCCTTTGATAGACCACTTTGCTTATACAGCAGTCCAATAATACCCACTATAGATATAAGTCATTATTCCAGGAACTTCTATTGGCACATCTCCTCCTGAGTCATCCTCATAGCGTACTCCTCCTTAGGTCATGGCCCTACGGTGATCTCACATAATGTGAGGGGGCTAATTATTTCCAAAAAGCACTCCACGCTACTTAGGCAACTCAAAAAAGGTAGGTCACATTTTGTGTTTCTACAAGAAACTCATTTTAAAACCCACCACATGCCTAGACTCACTCTTCACTAGGGCATTTCATGCAACGAATGACCAAGTCAAATCCAAAGGGGTATCAATTCTAGTAAGTAAAGAAGCTCCTTTTGAATTGACGGAACAACTGACAGGCCCTGAAGGCAGATTCGTATTTCTGAAAGGGACATATAGCAAACGTGTACTTCCCCAACACGGCACATCTGACATTTTGCAAACATATAGTACAGCAGCTACAGGGCTTCACGTCAGGATGCCTTATACTAGGAGGAGACTTAAACATCCCATTGAACCCTCTGGTGAACACATCTGCCAGTAAGACATGCATTAAATACAAGGTCCTCAAGTAAATTAAATCTCTCCTACAATCTCTCCAGTTAATAGACTCGTGGCGTTTTCTCAATCCCGACGGTCACGACTTTACATTCTATTCGATTTCACATGAGAGATACACCAATCGATCATTCACCAATCTCCTTGACACTTGATCTGATGAATGCTCCTCCCAAACCTCAGACCTGGAGGCTTAACTCCTCTTTAATATCTGACCCCTCTATTTTGCCCAAACTCACAGTATCACCTAAGAACTTCTATGAATGCAAAAACACACCAGACATAGATCCCTTGGTAATATGGGAAGCACATAAATACACACTAATGCCCTGTACACATGGTCAGACATTGATCGGACATTCCGACAACAAAATCCATGGATTTTTTCCTGATGGATGTTGGCTCAAACTTGTCTTGCATACACACGGTCACACAAAGTTGTCGGAAAATCGGATCGTTCTAAACGCGGTGAGGTAAAACACGTAGATCGGGACTATAAACGGGGCAGTAACCAATAGCTTTCGTCTCTTAATTTATTTTGAGCATGCGTGGCACTTTGTGCATCGGATTTGTGTACACACGTTCGGAATTTCCGACAACGGATTTTGTTGTCGGAAAATTTTATAGCAAGCTCTCAAACTTTGTGTGTCGGAAATTCCGATGGAAAATGTGTGATGATTTGGACTCTAACCTGTTGGAAAATCAGATTGAAATGTCAGAAATTAGACATGCTATTAACCACTTGCCTCCTGCCATATAGCAGAATGATGGCGGCAAAGTGGCTTCAATATCCTGACTGGACGTCATATGACGTCCGCAGGATATTGAGCCGCTGCGTGCCCCCCGGGGGCGCGCATCACGGCGATCGTTGTTGCGGGGTGTCAGTCTGACACCCCGCAACACCAATCTAGGTAAAGAGTCTCTGACGGAGACTCTTTACCACATGATCAGCCGTGTCCAATCACGGCTGATCACGATGTAAATAGGAAGAGCCGGTGATCGGCTTTTCCTCACTCACGCCTGACAGACGCGAGTAGAGGAGAGCTGATCGGCTGCTCTCCTGACAGGGGGGGGTCTGTGCTGATTGTTTATCAGCACAGCCCCCCCCCTCGAATCCCACCCAGGACCACCAGGGAAGCCGCCCAGGACCACCAGGGAAACCAGCCACACTGGACCACCAGGTATACCCCCTAGACCCCCAGGGAAATACTAATCAGTGCAAAGGCAGCTGCCAATCAATGCCCAGGCAGCTGCCAATCAGTGCCCACTCCAATGCTTACCACTGCCAGTGCCACCAGGGATGCCTATCAGTGCCGCGTATCAGTGCCATGTATCAGTGCCCATCAGTGCCAATCTGTGCCACATATCAGTGCCCATCAGTGCCCATCAGTGCCGCATATTAGTGCCCAGCAGTGCGCCTTTCAGTGCCCATCAGTGCCACCCATAAGAACCCATTTTTGCAGCCTTTCAGTGCCCATCAGTGCCCACCAATGCCACCCAGTGCCACCCATGAGTGCCCATCAGTGCTGCCTATCAATGTCCAGCAGTGCTGCATATCAGTGCCACCCATCAGTGCCGCCTACCAGTGCCCATCAGTGCCGCATATCAGTGCCCATCGTCAGTGCCCGTCAGTGCCCACTCATTGGTGCCACCTCATCGCTGCTGCCTTATCAGTGCACGTCAGTGCCGCCTTATCAGTGCCCATCAGTGAAAGAGAAAACATACTTATTTACAAAATTTTTAAACAAAAACAAAAGCAAAACTTTTATTTTTTTTGAAATTTTTGGTCTTTTTTTATCTGTTTCGCAAAAAATAAATACTGCAGAGATGATCAAATACCACCAAAAGAAAGCTCTATTTGTGGGAACAAAATGATAAAAATCTAGCTTGGGTACAGTGTAGCATGACCGCGCAATTGTCATTCAAACTGCAACAGCGCTGAAAGCTGAAAATTGGACTGGGCAGGAAGGTGTCTAAGTGCCTGATATTGAAGTGGTTAAACATCTGAAATCTGAAATGAGGTAAAAGTCCTGGCCCTGATGGTTTCACCTCCATATATTACAAAACCTTTATAGACATCTTAACAGACCCACTGGCAGCTGCCTTGAACTCTATGTCCCAACCCAAAGAGGTAACTCCGGACCTGCTTTCACCCTTCATAACGGTCCTTCCAAAACCTGGTAAGGACCCCTCAGATTGTGTGAGCTACCGGCCTATATCTCTGCTAAACCTGGATGTTAAACTATTTGCAAAGATACTTGCCAACAGACTGAGACCCTTCCTACAGAAGCTTATTGGCCCTGAACAAGTGGGCTTCATACCGGGCAGAAAGGCTTAAGGATAACATTTCTAAGTCCCTGCTTTTAATTCACTCGGCCGGAGCATGAGACATCAGGTAGACCTGTAGACATGTGGCATTGGTTTCTCGGATGATGGCATGGATCTCAGCTCTATACCAAAACCCGACGGCAAGATTGGAAATAAATGGTACACTTTCTGAGAGGGTCCTTATCACATACGGTACGGGACAAGGCTGTCCATTGTCCCCCCTGCTATTCATCCTCTCTTTGGAACCCTTTATCAGAACAATTAATGCAGACGCCTCCATAGGCAGTTTCAGGGTGCTGAATAGGGAGTTCAAGGTAGCCGCCTATGCTGATGGCTTACTATTTTTCCTAACCAATCCTCACCTTACACCTCCCAACCTAACCAAAGCGTTCTCACACTACGACTATATTTCAAATTTAAAAATAAACTACTCCGAATCCAAAGCCACTCCACCTGATAACATTCTTGAATCAACTAAAGAGAACTCCTCTTTCAAATGGGATCCTAAGACACTGAAATATTTAGGAGTTAGGCTGACAATGCAGCTTTCACTAATTTACGAACAAAACTTTCCACCATTGCTTAAAATCATAGAGAAAGACCTCAACAACTGGCATGCGGGCACCTTTTCATGGTTTGGCCATGCAGCCATCATCAAGATGACCATCTTATCTAGGCTACTCTATCTCATGTGCACATTACTGGTCAAACTACCCCAACGCCTGTTTAATTCATTATGCTCCATCCTATTAAGGTTCTTATGGGCCCACAAGAAACCTAGAATCAGTTTTGATCTTTTAACCAGACTAAAAGAACACGGTGGGATGGCCTACCCAAATTCAGGGACTACTACTTGGCCTCACACCTCACAAGGATCATAGATTGTTATTGCCACAAAGACACTAAAGACTGGGTAACCTTGGAGATGGCTCTAAATCCCATTCCCTTACAATTCACACCATGGATTCCATGGCACACTTACCCTTATAGCTTAAAACAACATCCGCTGACAGGGACCACTCTAGAGATTGCTCATGGGTTAGCTAGAATGATGGATGTCACTTCTTCACTTAACCCGCTAACCCCCCTAAAAGACAACACAGACTTTTACCTGGCATAGGCAAATCAATGTTTCTACCAACACATCGAAACAAACCACTCTAGCTGGGGACTGATTCCATCAGGCCAAGATCAAAGACCTGACTGATTTAAAATGACAAAATGACCTCCCTCATTTACCCTTCTGGTCATATCTACAGTTGCGTAGCTATCTTTATGGTAGATCTCGGGGGGGCCATTTCTCTAGACCCTTAACGGAGTTTGGATCAGTTTGTCGCACGGGCGATCGATTTTTCAGGGAAACCTCAGGTGCGTACGCATGGTTATAGGAGGCCAAAAAGCCGGCGGATGACAGACTCAGGAGGAGGTGGTCTGAAGCTTTACAGATGGTCATAACAGCCAAACAATGGAAGAATGTGTGCATCCTAAAACATAAGTGCTCTATTAGTACTAAAACACAAGAAATGGCTTACAAGTTGTTGACACACTGATACTTGACACCAGCAAAACTACATAGATGGAGCCCCCAAGCAACTGATAAATGCTGGAGGTGTTTGAGAGAAACAGGTTCTCTGGTACACATTTGGTGGCATTGCTCATTACTTGCACCATTCTGGAACAAATTTAGGGAAACAATCATCCTGATCACTTTTCTAAAAAGGAAGCAATCAAAACTACAATTAAAACAAGATTACATTCAAAAATAGTCTGTCAAACTTCAGCAGCGCTAAAGCTGTTGCATAAAAGCTTGATAGTCTGTAAGTCCAGCTGAAACCGAAATTCAAACACAGTCTTTTGCATATAACAGTTCATAAATGATTCATCAGCTGTTTTAAACTTTTGACCATCGATACATCTAGTGCTTATGCTCCCTCTAGAAATTGCACTCTTCAGAAAAAAAGATCAATCAAAGCCTCATAGTATATGGGAGGTGGCTATGATCGCTGCCAAATGAACATCCGTCCGATCCTCAGTGAACGGTCAGCCGATATGGAAACAGACACTCACGTCTTCTGATTCGCCAGGATCCAATCAGCTGGGAGTTTTCCATAATACTCCGGCAAAGAAGGAGAGAGGAAGCCTCATAGTGTAAAACTGTAAAGCTTTTTATTATCCAAAAGACCCCCTTCCCTTAATACATTAAACTTACAAACAAATGATAAAAAGGGCATCCAATAAATGGTAGCATGGTGCATTCGGTTCTGTTAATCTCACCACCTTTCAGAGAGCTGTAATCATCCATGGTGGTTCCCGGGGAGAAACCAGAGCCAATGCCCTGTATAGCAAGCCGTGTAGTACACCTAGGTGCAAAACCTTTAGTGCTGCTGAAAAACACTCTCTTTCAAAACATTTATTAAATGCTGCCAAATCCCTAATTCCAATTCACTGGAACTCCCCCAGGTTCCCTCAATAACGGAATGGCTTCATAAAGTATCTGAAATTTACAAAATGGAAAACACACTGGCACAATCCAGTAACCAAGTAGAGAGGTTCCATAAAACTTGGCAACCCTGGACCATCTTTAAATATTCTCAGGCATTTTCGGACATCATTACTTAACAATATCCTCAACCTAGCATTAGCTGAATGATTTTTCAACATAATCGGGTCATTATACCTTTGGTTTTGTAGCTTCATTAATGAAACTGAATAATGTGGTCAATCGCTTTTCTCCTTTCCCTCAGCCTATTTCTACTATAATCTTTATTATTACTGAATGCAAGTCAGACAAATGCATATACTTTTCTTACATATGGTATTGTTCTGATTAGAGATGTTGTGGCCCTACATAACTGGCCTAATTGTCAATATTGTTTTGCAGTTTAATTGTTGAAAAGGGCTCAGAAGATTCCTATAATTCTCCACATTCTGTGGACTCATATCAATAGCAATGATAAGACAGTTAGAATTACTTTACCTTCATGTAGCTTGTTCCCATACATATGTGTGCTTCCATGATTTGTACTGATCTTTTTTCATCAATAAAAATCCTTAATGGTAAAAAAAAGTAATACATTGCATCCTAAATACAGTTGTAACATGTTACTAAAGGTGAACTGAAATATTAATTTTGGTTTGGTTGACCTGCATAAGTAATTTGTTCAGAGAATTCACGTGCATGTATTTTCCACCAATTCTACTACAGTGGGATTTTGCTATAAAAAAGATTAGCGCAACAGAGCAAATACAACACTATACAGTATGCGAGCAACAAAAATAAATATTGTTCACTGTGTGTTTATAAATGTCTTACTTTGTTTTATGCTACATTCTTTGACAGCAGCCACTATAAGATTTTATAAATGCATTATAGGAATAAAAACATAGAGAGAATGCAGGATAATGCACTACTTTCTAATCTATCTTTAATCATTTGTTGATTATTTTTAATCCTTAACTTAAGCAGTGCCTGAATATTCATTTGCTCAATAAAAATAGATGTTTACCTTCAATTATATTGTTAAAAATATTACCAGATGGACCAAAATGTTACATGTTGCAGAAAAAAAGAAACTGTGCCAGGGTTCCTGTGACCAAATGGGGAAATAAATAAAGCACTCGTAAAGCTGAGGTTTCCCTTGTGCCTGTAGAATAAAAACTGTCAAAATAAATAAAGCACATCCATATGCATGCAGAGTAAACTGTTAAGTACCATTATTAGATAAGGGACAAATGTACCTGGGTTTGGTTCAAGGCAGGTTTGGTGAACATTACAGAAGTTCAGGTGCCAAATCCAAACCCCATTGAAGTCAATGATACCTGAATATTAAGAATCAGTTCTAGCTTTTTTCTAGGCTAAAAGGAAAATGGTTGTCAAACAAACAATCTAGGAAGTTGGGCATTGACCTAGGGAACATTTCCAAAAGTAAAAAAGAAAAATGTAAATTCCATTTGACAGGGAGCAGTGATTTTCAGCCCCGGAAGATTTTACCCCCTTCCTAACCAGAGCACTTTTTACAATTTGGCACTGCGTTGCTTTAACTGACAACTGAGCAGCCGTTCGACACTGTACCCAAACAAAATTTGCATCCTTTTTTTCCCACAAATAGAGCTTTCTTTTGGTGGTATTTGATCACCTCTGTGATTTTTATTTTTTGCGCTATAAACAAAAAAGAAAGAGCGTCAATTTTCTCGTGCATGGGATCGTGCATGGCCTGCAGTGATCACGAGCACCAGCCACACTCATTGGGTCCCCCCACCCTCTGGCAGCTCTTAAAGGAAGGGGTTTTGCTCAGCATAGCCATTCTTCCCCCGTACGGGGTTTCACACAGGGGAGCCATTTTGCCCCATATATGTACGCAAGCTGGTCAGGAACCGGTTAATGATCAGGCCATTTTTTTGCGATACAGCACTGCGTCGCTTTAACTGACAATTGCACAGTCGTGTGATGCTGCAGCCAAACAAAATTTACATCCTTTTTTCCCCACAAATAGAGATTTCTTTTAGTGGCATTAGATCACCTCTGCCTTTTTTATTTTTTTGCACTATGAACAAAAAAAGAGCAAAATTTTGAAAAAAAGCTATATTTTTTACTTTTTGTTATAATAAATATCCCCCAAAAAATAAAAAATAATTTCTTTATCTGTTTAGGCTGATATATATTCTTCTACATATTTTTGGTAAAAAAAATCACAATAAGCGTATATTGATTGGTTTGCGCAAAATTTAGAGCGTCTACAAAATAGCTGATGTATTTATGACATTTTTATTATATATTTTTTTTACTAGTAATGGCGGTGATCTGTGATTTTTAGTGGGACTGTGACACTGCAGCAGACAGATCAGACACTTTTGACACTTTTTTGGGACCATTGACTTTATACAGAGATCAGAGATAAAAATAGCCACTGATTACTGTATAAATGTAATTGTCAGGGAAGGGGTTAACACTAGCGGGCGATCAAGGGGTTAAATGTGTGTCCAAGGGAGTGATTTTAACTGTGGGGGGATGGGACTGCCTGGAGGAGAAGACCGATTGCTGTTTATACTTAGTATGAACAGAAGATCTATCTCCTCTCTCCAAACAGAACAGAGATCTGTCTGTTTACATTGACAGATCTCTGTTCTGTCTCTCTCAGGAGCGATCGCGGGTGCCTGGCTGACATCACAGCCACCAGGCACGTGCATTGACTCTGTCATCACACCATGGGTGCCCCCCAGTGGTCTTAAAACAGCCGACATACAGTTACAGCGATTTGCCACGGGGAGCCAACCTGTCGCAGTATAATGCCCTGTACACACGGTCGGACATTGATCGGACATTCCGACAACACAATCCTAGGATTTTTTCCGACGGATGTTGGCTCAAACTTGTTTTGAGTACACACGGTCGCACAAAGTTTTCAGAATTTCCGATCGCCAACAACGCGGTGACGTCAACCACGTACAACAAGACTAGAAAAGGCCAGTTCAGAACCAAGCGCGGCACCTTTTGGGCTCCTTTTGCTAATCTCGTGTTAGTAAAAGTTTGGTGAGAGACGATTCGCGTTTTTTCAGACTCGTGGCTTTCAGATCATTTTCTGCGGTTCAGTTTCTGCTTGTGGGTTTGTATCTGCTCTTCAGTGTGTGCAGTTAGTTCGTATCAGAGTTTTCTGTGCGATCTTGTTCGCTCGTTGCTTTTTTCAGGTCGCTCTTCACAGGCCTTGCTGTTCTTCAGTGCGTTCTGTTACGTCGTTCTGAGCAGCCAACCGTTTTCTAGCCATGTTGTGTATACTCCTCGTAGAGGGGCTTGGTGTTGGGGTCCTGACCTTGACACAAGTCCAGTCCATGAACAGGGTGGGGAGGAGTTCATGGACCAAGAATTGGTTGCTTCAGCGTGACCAGTTCTCTCATATGCCTTTGCTCCGTGAGATCCGTGAGAATAATCCTGATGATTTCAGGAAATTTCTCAGGATGACGGACCCCGTATTTCACCGTTTGTTGGCTTCGCTGACCCCCTATATCAGCAGGCAGGATACCTGCATGAGGCAAGCCATCACTCCGGAGCAGAGGCTCATCGCTACCTTGCGGTACTTGGCGACAGGGAGAAGCCTGCAGGACCTCAAGTTCTCGACAAGCATCTCCCCCCAGGCTCTGGGTATCATTATCCCAGAGACCTGTTCTGCCATCATCCAGGTCCTGCAGAAGGAGTATATGAAGGTAAGATTTTTATCCTTTAATATCACATTTTATTGTATTGAATGTTTGCTAATATATTGTATTTCTTTCCACATTCCCTAATTACCATGATTGTAATATGCTGTGAATGTCCCCTTTGTCCTCATGCATGCTGGAATTTTATGTAATTTTTTTTTGTCCTTCATACATATTTGCCTTCACTTACCTCCCCAGCATGCTCTCCTGGCCCTATTTTCACCTCATGTAGTCACTTAACAATGTATTTTATCATCTTCATAGTAGTGCTTTACCCCAAACACCCCCTAAAATGTTTTGAAATGTGATTTGTGCTATAAATTCAGGCTGAGTGCCAGAGGCTTGTTTTTGTGGTGTCCCCAAATCATTTTGAACCCTCCCTCCCCCCAACTGCTAAGTCAGCTGATCCCAATTCTCTACCTATCCTCAATCCTCTATCTGCTGACTTTGCCAAACCCATACACACTATACCCATCTCTTTTCTGCTCAGATTTATTGATGAATTCCCCAAAGTATGTAGTGCAAGGGCCTGCTGGTATACTTTCAAATGGAACTGTTTAAAGTTTTTGGATACTATTATTATTTTGATAGGTAATAGTAGAATGTCCAAATGTGCCCAAATGTGTACAGTGTGTATTTATATCTTTGTATTATGACACTTCTTACCTGTCCAGTGGGCTGCCAATAGTGTAACTAAGACGGGGCTGTTCCAAGTAATACCCATTATTTAGGCATTCATCTCTCAATGAAGTGAAGAGGGTTACCTGTCCAAGAACCCCCCCTATAATGTTAGAAATGGCCCATGAGAGGGGGGATATGATAGGTGTACCTTATACTTTGGTGTTGTAAAATTCCCCTTAATAAATGTTATCTGGATGTTGGCCAAGAATGTTTGTGTCTAATCAGCTTTCCATGTTTATGTGCAAAAATACTAAGTTTTTTTTGTTTTCCTCAACAGTTTCCTTCCACGCCACAGGAATGGCAGACTGTGGCCTCCCACTTTGCCCAGCGGTGGGACTTTCCTAACTGCGGAGGGGCAATTGATGGGAAACACATCCACATCATCCCACCACCCAACTCGGGGTCGTACTATTATAATTACAAGGGGTTCAATAGTATTGTGATGTTGGCAGTGGTGTCGGCTAATTACGAGTTCCTGTATGTGGACGTGGGGAAGAATGGCCAGATGTCCGATGGTGGAGTCATCACCCAGACGGAGTTTTACAGGCATCTCCAGAATGGCAGCTTGGACTTGCCACCTCCAGAAGAGAATGTGGAAGGACTCCCATTCGTCTTTGTTGCGGATGAAGCATTTGCGCTGGGGGACCATCTTATGCGGCCATTCCCGATGAGGACCCTCACCCCAGAACAGAGGGTTTTTAATTACCGGCTGGCCAGAGCCAGAAGAGTGGTGGAGAACACATTTGGAATCATGGCCAGCCGGTTCCGCCTATTTCTTACACCCATCCATATGGCGGAGTATAAACTGAATCATATAATCCTGGCGTGCTGTGTTCTACATAACTTTTTACGTCAACATTCTGCCAACTATGCTAGCTCAGTTGGGCCTGAGGCCGGAATGATAAATGAAACAACCCTGACAGCGCTTGAAAGTGGTCGTCCTGGCTTGCCCTCTCTGAGTGCCCGCGATGTTCGGTTAAGATACCTTGAGTTCTTTGCGGGTAGGGGGGCCATCAATATGCCAGACAATTTGTGAAACCTTGATCCAATAAAAAAAACACAAATCTTTGGTGATATTTACTGCTTGTGTTTGTTTTAGCTGACCCTGACAGAAATGTGGTGAGTCCAGAAAATGGCGTGATTGTGTAACCTTACAAACCACTGTTGTGTTTTATTTACTATAGGCAAAGACACTTTGCACTACAAGTGCACCTAAAACTGCACTGAAACTGCACTTGTAGTGCAAAGAGGATTGGCCCTTAGGAAATAACCCCCATTGTCACAGAAAACTGCAATTATATCACCACAAAAGTGTTGTAGCGTTGAGACAATAATCCACACATTCTTGATTAACAATCTTTTTAATACCTGCACAATCACATGTGCATTTAGAAAAGGTTTTTAAAACAAACCAACATATTTGTTGTATAACAATTTTTGGGGTGGCATTATCAAAAATAGAAATGTCCATTTAAGATAAAACAGGCATGTGTAAAACCAACAAGAAAGACACAAATCTTGAACTTACAAAGTTCACATTTGGCAGAACTTGAAGGCAATATCAGACATTTTAAACTCTCCCCAAAACATCAATGATGTTCTTATTTTTTTGAATAACATCATTGATGTTTTCTGGAGATTTTCCAAAGCTAAGTTACACCCCATGATCTCCCCGATCAGGATCTGGGCACTTTTTGATTTGAAAGGATCTGGATCCACAACATCATGATCACCTAAAAAGAGAGAAACCAAACAAAAACAGGTATCAAAAATATAATGGCATCCATCTCTTACCTGAGCCTGTGGTCACAGACATTCACCTGTTGTGGTGACTAGTTCCACCACGTCTTCTTCCTCCTGCTCTTCTTGTGTTGGGAGGATTTCCCCTTCTTCCAGAGGGGGGGTGCTCTGGTCTCCTCGGATGAGGGGTGTCCTCTGAGTCTTTTCTCCCCTATGTAAAACAAAAATGCTATACTTAGCACACAGATATTTGAGGGAAGAACTATAGGAAACGTTGCTTGGAAGTGGGGTACAATTGTCTATTTTGGCAGAGTTCCAAAATGTAGCATTTTCAGTGTCCTTTGTCAAGCTGCAATACTTTACCTGTTTGGTAAAGCTTCACAGATGGAGACCCCCCTATAGTATACACTGGAGCACCTGTGTGGCCCCCCTAATAAAAATGGTGTTCTGGTGTCCCACACTAGTGCTCCAGTGTCCAGATGTGAAAACAGCTGCTCAGTGTCCTCTCCTTACACAGAATCTAGTTTGCATTTCATTCTAGTAACAAAGCCATCTACACAACCAAATTAGTTTCATACAAGTAGGGCATAAAAAATGTGGGCAAATGCATATGGCCAAAACAATGGTGTTTTATAGGCCGAAAGAAAAATGTTTGTGACGAACGAATAATGTGCCCATGAACATGAAAGTTGCCATTTTAAAATGTACACTTTTAAGAAAAGCACATGGAGCAGTACGAACGTAATAAAGACAAAAAGAAGAGGAACACAGCACAACTACTTACTTTTTTGCAGCGCTCTCCGGGTCTTTCTGTGCTGCTCATGTTCTCGTAATTTGAGGTCCGACCACCGTTTCCTGAGCTGATCTTTCGATTGTCGTACCCCGAAATTCCGGTGCAGACTCTTGACCACTTTCGCCATGATCTTGGCCTTTCTGACATTGGGGTTGGGGTAAGGTCCATACTTCCGATCATAGTTGGCCCTCTTCAGGATGTCGACCATCTCCAACATCTCCTCAAAGGACATATTTGAGGCCTTAAAGCATCTCCTTCTTTATCGGGACGTCTCCGGAACCGGGCTTTCCTCCTCCTCCTCCTCATTGCTGTAATTAGTACGCACCTGCTGTGTCTCCGCCATGTGCTCTTCCCCCACTGCGCAGAACGAAAAGGGGCAGGGAATAGACTAGAAAGAATGTCAGAGGTGGGCGGAGTTACACGCATGCCCAGTGTGTATAAAGCGTAACACGCGTGCGTATTACGTACGATCTGTGAGCGGAGGAAGGAGCATCAGAGGCACCGATCATGATAACGAAGGTAAGATCTAAACTTGGGCCTATACTGCTTCAAAATTGAAGCCTATATTGTAACAAGATTAGGAGAGTTTGGCCTGACCTTAGGGTTTGTCTTGTGTTGTGTCTTGCAGAGAAAATGGATAGCTTCAACGACCACAATTTCCTCCCCCTGTTCATAGACAAATACAGGGAGCTGCCCTGTCTGGGGCAGGTGAGACACCCCCATTACAACAATAAACAAAAGAGGCAGGCAGCTCTGGAGACACTGTTGGAGTTGGTGAAGCCGGTGGTCCCCACAGCTACCATCCCTTATTTAAAAACCAAAATTGGTGGCCTGAGGAGCACTTATGTAAGGGAGCGCAAGAAGGTCACAGATTCCCAGAGATCCGGAGCTGGAGCAGATGACATTTATGTCCCCAGGCTGTGGTACTATGAGAGACTGTGATTTCTGTCAGACCACACTGAAGTCAGGGAATCCCTCTCCACTCTTTCTTCCACTCTTCCTTCCACCCCAGCTGAGGCTTCCGATGTCCAACCTGGGCCTTCCAGCCAGGAAGAAGTGGAGGAGCCCAGCTGGAGTCAGGTATAGCATTGTTCTCCAGATTTCTGGTCAATAAAGAAATGATGTTTATTAGATGTTATTATTGATCACTAATTGCTGATTGAAAAAAGTGTTTTACATATCAATAGACAGTAGTGGGCACCCAAAATTGGGACAAGAATGAAAAATGCTGGGCTCAGAATGATAGTCTGTTATATTTGTTAACATTCAATTTGCAACAATCAGGAGGTGAAAATTGTGTGTGATTGATGAATAAAAAACTAAAACAATGTCCCTTTTTCATACACAGGAAGACCTCAGCCAGGAGGAGGCTGTGGAATGTGGCAGCCAGGAGGAGGCGGGGGTAAGTGGCAGCCAGGAGGAGGCGGGGCTATGTGTCATCCAGGAGAAGCCTGGGACCAGTCGCAGCCTGACAGAATCGCAGGTTCCTCCCCTCCGCCTTCCATACAAAAGACCCAGGAAGGCGACTCACATGCAGGATTCAGCACTCAGGCTTATTCAGGAGGCTTCTGCGTCCCTCCGAGCCTTACCCACTCCTGAAGATGCCTTTGCCTGCATGGCTGTCACAAAACTGCAGGGCATGCAGGAGGGTCAACGCCTCATGTGTGAGCAACTTATTTATAAAGTCCTAACTAAGGGGGTGAGTGGCGAAATCACACCCAAGACCGACGTGATTGAGTTGGACCATCCTCCTCCTCCTCCTGCTGCCACAACTCCACCACTAGAGCCACAGCATGGAAGGAAGCGTGGAAGGAAGACCAGAGAGTGATGGCCCTGGGTTCAGTCTAGTCTGACAAAAGCTGCAGTCTCTTGTATGACCACAGCCTGGGGACACAGATGTCATCTGCTGCTTTCCGGATCTCTGGGACTTCTGAACCAGACTGCACTCCCTTAGATATGGACTCCTCAGGCCACCAATTTTGCTTGAAAATAGTTGATGTGTGCCCTGGGGGTCCAAGGCTTCACCCATTTCTGTTGTTTCTCCAGCGTTGCCTCCCTCTTTGTTTAGTTGTGAGCCCTTAATAAATGAATTTTTTTGGAAAATTATACTCTCCTATGTGTGTTTTCATCCAAAATGGACAGTTTGTTGGTGACGATTCAGGGGCATTTCTAAAGTACAATGTGAAATTAACAAGAGACAACAACACCAAACAATCTCCTACAGATTAAATATAACAACATATCAATGGTGTTGTGGTAATTTGACACACAAAACACACACAAAAATATTCTGGAGTAAAAATAAAAATACAATAAAACAAAGATCAGCCTTGAAAAAAATACAAACCAAAAAAAAATAATCTGCCTTAAAACAAAAAAAAAAACAATACAACACAAAAATAATGTTGTCAGATGTGACAAATCAAAATATATTGAGGGAATCACGATAAATAGTAAAGAAATAAGTTTGTAAGAAGTCTGCGTGAATATGAGCAGCAAAACTACTTCATTCTTCTCACATTATAAAGAAGAAGAGAGTGCTCTGTATTAAACCATTTTTAACATTGCAGCATGACGAAAGTGCTGTATCCATTGTGAAAGCTAAGTTTACCAGACCGAGCTGTTCCGTCTCGGAATTTCTTCTGAGCATGCGTGGCACTTTGTGCATCAGAACAGCCCACACACGGGCGGAATTGACGCGATCGGATTTTGTTGTCGGAAAATTTTATAGCCTGCTTTCAAACTTTGTGTGTCGGATCGGACATTTTCCATCGGAAAATCCGACTGTGTGTACGGGGCATAACTGCGGAGACTCAAGTGGTTAAAGGGCAACTTTTAAAATGTAAAATAACATACCTGGGGGGATGCCTTTAATCTGCAAATGAAGCAACCTATCTATAAACTGTATACAATCTACTGCAGCAAAACAAGGAAAATGCGGCTTAACCACTTAAGGACTGCCCCACGCAGATATACTGTGGCAAGGTGGCCCTCCTGTGCGAAATCACGCACCTATATGTGATTTGGTGCAAATAGTCTGCCAACGTCCGCTGGAACCCACTGATCATTGACAGGAGTGGTAGAACCAGCAGTCTGCCTATGTAAACAAGGCAGATCGCCATTCTGTCAGAGAGGAAGATGGAGATCTTGTGTTTCTGCTAAGCAAGTTAAACCATCCCCCACACAGTTAGAAAGCACTCCCCAGGAGCACACTTAACCCTTTGATCGCTCCTGATGTTAACCCCTTCCCTATCACAGTCATTAGTACAATGACAGTGCATTTTTTTAACACTGATCAATATATTAGTGTCACAGGTCCCCAAAAAGTGTCACTTATGCCGCGTACACACGGTCGGACTTTTCGTCTACAAAAGTCCAACGGACGCTGACGGACTAAAGCTGGCTGGTAATCCGATCGTGTGTGGGCTGCTTCGGACTTTCAACGTACTTTTTTAGCCTCAAATCCGACGTACTTTAGATTTGAAACATGCTTCAAATCTTTACGTCGTAACTACGACGGACCCCGAAGTCCGCTCGTCTGTATGCTAGTCCTACGGACAAAAAAACGACGCATGCTCATAAGCAAAAACTAAACGGAAGCACTCGGTCTAGTAAAACTAGTGTTCGTATTGTAGGTAGCACATTCATCACGCTGCAAAATCTGTGATCGTTGAATGCAGCGCATTTTATTTCTTCTTTACGAATGCTCTAAAGAACGAAGGTGTTTTGCTGTTCATAATCAGAGTTCTCCCAAACTGATTTCTGAATTCTTTTTCTCTTTGATCTCATGAATGATATAGTATGCTTTTTATAAACAATGTTTCCATACTAATAATACTTTTTCCCTTTTATTTTTTTTTTTTTTTAGGTTTGTAAAGTTACCACAAAGAACCCATTATTCTTTTTTTTTTTTTTTCTAGTGATTATTTTTTAATTTTTAGATAAAGTTAACCCAAAGCACCGTTTTTGTTTATGTATATATTTTTTTTTCAAGACTTACCACTTGAACATTCTTAACATTAGTAATGTATTTTTGGTGTGTTTTTTTAAAACTCAATGAGATTGTTGTCCCTTGTTAATTTAACATTGTGTGTAAAATCAATGATTTAAAAGAAAACACATAAAAGTCTTTTGCTAAACTCAAAAAAGATCCATTTATTCATGGTCAAAATAAAATAAAGAGGAAGTCAACGCTGGAAAAAGTCGGTGTACAAGAAAATTGGGATCTTGAGGAGTCCATATAAGAGGGAGCACAATCTGGTCCAAGAATCCCAGAGATCAACAGCACCAGCAGATGATCTAGATGTCCCCAGACTGTGGTACTACAACAGCCTGCGTCTTCTGTCAGACCAGACTGAACCCAGGTCATCACTTTCTTCTCTTCCCTGCAGCCTTTCCTCCACGCTGCCCTGCAGCCTTCCCTGCAGCCTTCCCTGCAGCCTTCCCTGTAGCCTTCCCTGTAGCCTTCTTTTGAGGCTGTGGCTCTGGTGTTTCAGTTGTGGCAGGAGGAGGAGGAGGAGGAGGAGGAGGAGGAGGAGGAGGAGGGGGGGGGGCTGCCTCATGTAGTTGGGTGTTTTTGGTTAGCGTGCCCTGCAGCCCCTTATGGATTGTTTCCCCAAATAGGCGCTCACAAATGAGGCGCTGCTCCCAATCCATCTGAAGAAGCCTGCTGGCTAAGTAGCAGCCATAGGCTTCTTCCGCTTCGGGGGGGCTTGTTAAAAAACGGGTGGCCTGTTGCATGAGGCGCAGGGACGCGTCCTGTGTGACCATCCCCTTCCTGGCCCTTTTTTTGGGAAGGTGGAGGGGAGGCACTTGGGATTGGGTGAGGCTCCTACTGGGCCCAGCCACCTCACTTGGCCCAGCCACCTCACTTGGCCCAGCCACCTCACTTGGCCCAGCCACCTCACTTGGCCCAGCCACCTCACTGGGAGCAGCCACCTCCTGCCTGACACTGGGCCCAGCCTCCTCCAGGATGATGGTGAATCCGGCCTCCTCCAGGCTGTCCATGGGCCCGGTCTCCTCCTGCCTGCCACTTTCCCCACATTCCTCCTGGATGGACTCATCCTGTGTATAAAAAAAGGACAATAGTTTTAGTTTCTTTTTTTGGGTTCATCAATGACACACAGTTTGCTTCTCATGACTAGCAAATTCAATGTGAATACATCTCTTTAATAAAAGAGTCTAATCAGACACCCTAATTATTTCAAGCAGGTGCCAAACATATTTAGTCACTACTATCATTTGATATGTATACACAATTTGGAGTGCTAAATTATTTGAGACAATTATAACATCCAGTTAACATCATTAATATTAGTACAGTAAATCTTTGTTAAAATAATTTACCTGACTCCAGATGGTCATATCCGGTTCATCCAGGATGGAAGACCCAGCTTGCTCCTCATCAGCCTCTGCTGGGGTGGAGGGAAGGGTGGAGGGAAGGGTGGAGGGAAGGGTTGAAAGTGATGCCCTGGCTTCATTCTGGTCATCAAGAAAACGGAGTTGTTTGTAGTACCACAGCCTGGGTACATAAACATCATCTGCTGATGCTCCTGATCTCCTTGATTCCTGGATCTTCCTATGCTCCCTTTTATACATGTTCCTCAAGACCCCAATTTTCTTGTACACTGTCTCCATTGTTGCTCCAGGGATGGTCTCCTGGACAAAGGACAGAAGTCTCTCCAGCGTTGACTTCCTCACATGCTTGTTATAATACTGAGGGTGTTTCACCTCCCACAAATTCCTCATCTCTCGATACTTTGAAATAAAAGAAGTAAGGAACTCTGGATCCTTCAATAGGGGATTCATTATATCTGGAAAAGAGAAAGTCACAAGACCAAAAAAACTTATTATATGTTTCTGCTAACCCCTCATCATCTTCTCCCTATGTAGGCCTCATCAATCTATCAAGCCATATAGGCTGCTTGCTACAAAGTCATGACCATAAACCCCCCCCAAAAAAAAAAATATATATATCTCAAATTACCTTCGTTTTGGAACGTCCTGGTCCACTATCACCTACGCACAGAACGTACGTACGACACGCGCGAAAGGCCCTCCTTTATACACTACGCATGTGTGAAACTCCGCCTGCGTCGCCCGCCCCTGACGTTCGAAATGAACTCATGTTCTCCGCCCCCTAATTTGACGCACAGAACGTACGTACGACACGCGCGAAAGGCCCTCCTTTATACACTACGCATGTGTGAAACTCCGCCTGCGTCGCCCGCCCCTGACGTTCGAAATGAACTCATGTTCTCCGCCCCCTAATTTGACGCACAGAACGTACGTACGACACGCGCGAAAGGCCCTCCTTTATACACTACGCATGTGTGAAACTCCGCCTGCGTCGCCCGCCCCTGACGTTCGAAATGAACTCATGTTCTCCGCCCCCTAATTTGACGCACAGAACGTACGTACGACACGCGCGAAAGGCCCTCCTTTATACACTACGCATGTGTGAAACTCCGCCTGCGTCGCCCGCCCCTGACGTTCGAAATGAACTCATGTTCTCCGCCCCTTTTTTGTTACGGCGCGTAGTGGAGTTAAAGAATGGCGGAGACACCTGAAATGTTGACGACCTCAGGTAGTGGAGACAGCCCGCAGGCTGGAACGTCTGGAACGTCAACCAAATCTGTGAGGCCTAGATTTAAGGCCTCTAATATGAGTTTCAAAGAGATGGTGGAGATGGTGGCCATTCTTCGCAAAGACGACTATGATGGCAATTATGGGCCGTACGCACGGCCAAATTTGCGCAAGGCCAAAATCATGGCAAAGGTCGTGGACACTTTGCAGGCATCATTTGGGGTCCAGCGCTCCAAGGATCAATTGCGCAAAAGATGGTCTGACCTGAAAATCAGGGAGCCGGATCAATACCGACGTATCCGGAAAGTTCTTAAAAAAAGTAAGTACTTGTCGTGTTTTTCTCTTGTGTTTATTACCTTGTATACTGCTCCATGTGCTTTTCCTTTCTATACGATTTTTGTTCATCGTTCTAAACGATCTTTGAAGAAACCTCGTTACATATCCATATCTATATATCTATCTATCTATCTATCTATCTATCTATCTATCTATCTATCTATCTATCTATCTATCTATCTATCTATCTATCTATCTATATCTATATATCTATATCTATATCTATATCTATATCTATATCTATATCTATATCTATATCTATATCTATATCTATATATATATATATATATCTATATATATCTATATATATCTATATATATATATATATCTATATATATATATCTATATATATATATATATATATATATATATATATATATATATATATATATATATATATATATATATATATATATATATATATATATATATATATATCTATATATATATATATATATATATCTATATATATCTATATATATCTATATATATATATATATATATCTATATATATCTATATATATCTATATATATCTATATATATATATATCTATATATATATATATCTATATATATATCTATATATATATATATCTATATATATATATATCTATATATATATATATATATCTATATATATATATCTATATATATATATATATATCTATATCTATATCTATATCTATATATATATATCTATATCTATATCTATATCTATATCTATATCTATATCTATATATATATATATATATATATATATATATATATATATATATCTATCTAATATAGATATAGATATAGATATATATAATCTATATCTATATATATATATCTATATCTATATCTAAATATATAAATATAAATATATAAAAATATAAATATAAATATAAAAATATAAATATATATATATATATATATATATATATATATATATATATATATATATATATATATATATATATATATATATATATATATATATATATCTATTTGAAATTCTCTTAATTTTTTGGATTTACATTTAGTTAGATATTTAGAGATTTTGTTACAGATATAGAGAGAGATCAAAAGATTATTAACTATATTTTGAGATATTGATATCTATCTATCCGGTATGTCTTTATAATTTTAAATATTGAACTAAAATAGGAACTCTACACAAACCACTTCACTACAAATGTTGGAAAATTATTATGTCCTAAAATATCTGTGTGCTAATTAGATTACTCATTTTTTGTTTCACATAGGGGAAAAATCACTCAGCCAACCAAAAGAACACAGTCCACCCCAAGCAAAACAGGATTGGGCAATCAGTCCAAGTCCCATTGACGATGTGGAGGAAGGAGAGGTGGGCGACATGGGCACCCCACCAGGTGAGTGTCTGACACACCAGCTTACGTTAATCTATGCATGGCTGCCTTTTGTTTAATTGAATTTGTCTACTCTATTTTAGGGGATCTGCTTCATTCAAGCAACAGTGACACCCCCGAGGATGTGGAGGAATTAGGCTACATGGCCACCCCACCAGGTCAGTGTCTGAGACAACAGCTTTATTTCTGGTAAGGTAAACTATGTATGTGTGCATATTTGTAAAGACATTTTTTGGTTTCATTCCACTTTAGGAACAACAAGAAGTGACCATTTCACCTCGGAAAGTGCCCAACGTCTAATTGGTCAAATAATGGGCTGGAATCAAGACATGGATCAAATGCGTAATAGGCTGGATCGTATGCAGCAGGAAATGAAGGACATGATTGATGTTTTGGGTCGAATCTAAATGCCCTTTTTTAAACCCCAAAACATCAATCATGTCCTTCATTTCCTGTTTTGCTGACCCCATTCTGGGCCTTCTCTTTGTTTTTTTGGCCTAACATAAATGGCTGTTTAACCTAATGTCAAAAAGGAGGGCTGTCAAAAATCCACAAAAAAATAAAAATTGATTTTCTAAAAAACAACCAAAAAAAAAAAAAAAAGTGATTTTAAAAAACCCAAAAAAAAAAAAAAAGTGATTTTAAATAACCCAAAAAAAAAAAAAAAAGTGATTTTAAAAAACCCAAAAAAAAAAAAAAATAGTGATTTTAAAAAACCCAAAAAAAAAAAAAAAAAAGTGATTTTAAATAACCCAAAAAAAAAAAAAAAAAGTGATTTTAAAAAACCCAAAAAAAAAAAAAAATTGATTTTAAAAAACCCAAAAAAAATTCAAAAAATTAATGTTAAAAAACCAAAAAAACTTAAAAAATTGATTTTAAAACACCAAAAAATCGAATAAATAATTAATGTTAAAAAACCAAAAAAAGTAAAAAAAATTGCTTTGAAAACACCAAAAAAATTAAGAAAATTAATGTTAAAAAACCCAAAAAAAAAAAAAAATTGATTTTCAAAAACAAAAAAAAAAATAAAAAAAACTTGCTTTTAAAAAAAAACAAAACTTGATTTTCCAAAAACAAAGCCTGTTTTTGAAAATCCAAAAGCCCAAAATATTTTTTTGTGGATTAGGTAGAAATATTTCAATATAATTATATTTTGCTACATCATTAAGATACCATTATATTTTTGTCTCGGAACATTTTATACTAAATGCAGAACTGAATGCATACCAACCATTAATAAAAACATCTCCTTTTATAGGATTTTAACAAATGTGTGGTTTGTTATTTCAAGGCTCAGTATCAGTTTGGTTATAATTGTCAAAAAGTTGTTTACAGTGGCAATGGAGCTTATTTATACATTTTTAAAATTCTAATACAGTTGGCACTACAACTGCTCGACCATAACCTAGGAGACAGCCCAAAAGAAAGGCAAGCAATAAATATAATGCCAGATTTCAGCAATATTTTTTTTATTGTAAAAAAAATTATATATCCTGGCCCATTGCAATGGCCCCCCTACCCATAAAATAATCAACATATTGCTGTCTAACCTGACGGGAACTTTGGGGGGCCAAGCCAGTACGGACAGTATCCAGGCCTGTAAGGTTGGCTTCTATTTGTCCGGCCTCAGGCCCAACTGTGCCTATATAATTGGCAGAATGCTTATTTAAAAAGTTGTGCAGAATGCAGCATGATAAAATTATAAAATTAAGTTTGTATTCCGCCAAATTAATGGCTGTTTGAAACAGGCGGAACCGGCTGGCCAGAATTCCAAACGCATTCTCAACCACTCTTCTAGCTCTGGCCAGCCGGTAATTAAAAACCCTCCTCTCCGGGGTGAGGGTTCTTTGGGGGAATGGCCTCATGAGGTGCTTGCTCAGAGCGAAGGCTTCATCGGCAATGAAGACAAAGGGGAGTCCTTCCACGTTATCCTCATCAGGTGGCAATCCCAGGCCACCACTCTGGAGACGCTGGCAGAACTCCGTCTGGGCAAATACTCCTCCATCCGACATCCGGCCATTCTTCCCCACGTCCACATATAAAAAATCATAGTGTGCCGACACCACCGCCATTAAAACAATACTGTGGAACCCCTTATAATTAAAATAATATGACCCCGAATGGGGTGGTGGCACAATGTGGACATGTTTCCCATCTATAGCCCCTCCACAATTGGGAAAGTCCCAACGGCTTGCAAAATGGGATGCCACAGTCTGCCATTCCTGTGGCGTTGAAGGAAACTGGGGAATCAAACAAGAAAACAAAAATCAATTAATTTGGAAGCTAACATTGCAAGAAAATTAGACAATTAAAAACATTATTCCCCAGCATCAGTATAACATTCAATAATTTAATTCTTCTGGAATAACTAATATGGAAAAAGGCACACTTATCAGATTGCTCACCCCCTCTGATAGAACATTGATTACATTTTAGGGGGTTGTGAAATCCCCAAAAAAAATTACTTTAACAACACGCAGGAATTTAGGGATAACAAAGGCTACAAGACTGCAGTTGTCGCACTCTGCAGGTGCAGTTGCAAACCAGCTTACAGTAAATGAGGTAATGTCAAAAGGCATTCATGTTGCAAACAGTACACAATCACATGCAAGGGCAATTAATGAAAACACTTTGAGGCTTGCATATGATTTGATGATGGAAATCAGCAGAGCTTCTGCTCATTTACTAAAGCACTGGAACAAATGCACTTGTAGAGTGCACATGCATTTTGCAAAGTACAACATAGATTTGCTTTAGACAAATCAACACCACAGAACATTCAAGCAAATTTTAACGAGGGTGGGGGTGGGGGGGTTGTGAAATCTAGCTAATTGCTAATTAGCAGCACACTATTTGGAGTGAGTTCAGGTGGGGGGGGGGGTTGTGAAATCTAGCTAATTGCTAATTAGCAGCACACTATTTGGAGTGAGTTCAGGTGGGGGGGGGGGGGTTGTGAAATCTAGCTAATTGCTAATTAGCAGCACACTATTTGGAGTGAGTTCAGGTGGGGGGGGGGGGGTTGTGAAATCTAGCTAATTGCTAATTAGCAGCACACTATTTGGAGTGAGTTCAGGTGGGGGGGGGGTTGTGAAATCTAGCTAATTGCTAATTAGCAGCACACTATTTGGAGTGAGTTCAGGTGGGGGGGGGGGGGGTTGTGAAATCTAGCTAATTGCTAATTCTAAGCACACTAAATACACTCCAACAAAATACATTCAAAATGAGTAGACTAGGTGGATATGTTCCCATCACTTCATGCTGGGAAGGTTATTGAAGGAAACTATACATGCATGACAAAAAATAACAGGAAAAAATCCCAGCATGTGTGAGGATAAAAAGGGGACATTCACACTATATTGCAATGATGGGAAGTAGTGTTTGAAGCAAGAAATACATTACTTTATCAAAGATTACATAAAAGAACATGTGATGCTAATAAACTAAAAATAGCTTACCTTAATATAGTCCTTCTGCAGGACCTGTATGATGGCAGAACAGGTCTCTGGGATAATGATCCCCAGAGCCTGGGGGGAGATGCCTGTCGAGAACTTAAGGTCCTGCAGGCTTCTCCCTGTGGCCAAATACCGCAAGGTAGCGACCAGCCTCTGCTCCGGAGTGATGGCTTGCCTCATGCAGGTATCCTGCCTGCTGATATAGGGGGTCAGCAAAGCCACCAAACGATCAAAAACGGGGTCCGTCATCCGGAGAAAGTTCCTGAAATCCTCAGGATTATTCTCACGGATCTCACGGAGCAAAGGCATGTGACAGAACTGGTCACGCTGAAGCAACCAATTCTTGGTCCATGAACTCCTCCTCGCCCTGTTCATGGACTGGTCTTGGGCTGAAGAATAAACTACAGCACCAAGCACATACAATGCACGAGCTCTACGACGAGTACGTACAGGTAACATGGCTTCAAAACGGTCGGCTGGTCAGAACGCACTAAACAGAACGCACTGAAGAACAGCAAGGCCTGTGAAGAACGACCTGAAAATCAGGAACGAGCGGCCAATAAAACAAAGATTTCTCAATGCCAACTGACCAAACGCACTGAAAAGCAGATACAAACCTCACAAGCACAGACTGAACACCAGTTAAAACGAACTGAAAAATACGAGTCTCACAAGCGCGAATCGTCTCTCACCAAACTTCTACTAACACGAGATAAACACGAGATTAGCAGAAGGAGCCCAAAGGGTGTCGTACGGGCTATTGAACTTCCGTTTTATAGTCTCGTCGGACTTGGTGTACGTCACAGCGTACTAAACTGGCGTACTTTTGTGTGGTCGTGTGTGTGCAAGTCCGTTCGTAAGAAAGTCTGCCCCAAGTCCGCCGAAGGTACGCCGGAAGTATGTCGGACAGACTGTCCGACTTTTGTAGCTGCAAAGTCCGACCGTGTGTACGCGGCATTAGTGTCTGATTTGTCCTCTGCATGGTCACAGTCCCGCTAAAAATTGCTGATCGCCACCATTACTAGTAAAAAAATAAAAATAAAAAAATGTAGTAGAATACATATTGGCCTAAATTGATGAAGAAATTTGATTTTTAAAAATTTCCTATTGGGTATGTTTTATAGCAGAAAGAAAAACTTACTGTTTTTTTTTTTTCAAAATTGTCAGTTTTTTTGTTTTTAGCACAAAAAAATTAAAAATGCAGACATGATCAAATACCACCAAAAGAAAGCTCTATTTGTGGGAAAAAGGGAAATAAATTGTATTTTGGTACAGTGTTGCATGACCGTGCAATTGTCAATTAAAGTAGCACAGTGCCATATCGCAAACAATGGTCTGGTCAGTTGTTAAATGACTGGCAAATGACAGTTTCAGCAGCTTTACTTCTGTTTGGAAACAATCATTGACTTGAATGGTTCTTGCAAGTTATTATATTAGTCTGACTTTGTCAGCAAAATAGAACACACCAGGTTACATCTTACAAGTATTTCTTTTCTATATTGTGCATTATTGTTTATTTATTGTTACAACTACAGAGAAACGTTATAGCAGGGGCGGATCCAGGGGGGGGGCAACAGGGCAATTGCCCCCCCCGAAATAATAGCACACACACTCTTAATGTAACTGTCTCCTGCGCTCCGCTGCCGGCCCGAGTCTCTCTCACATGTGCCGATCAGCGGCGCCGAGAGAGAGACTCGCGTGTGGTATGTACGGGTGGCGGCGGCGGTCACTGACACTGAAGGTGGGTGGAGCCTCTTCCCTGCTCTGCACTCGTTGCTAGACGCCAGGCGGCCCTGGCATTAGCAACGAGTGACGTCACGGTCAGTCACACTCACACTGCAGTGAGTGAGTGAGTCACGGCGTCACGTCGGAGGTCGGACTCGAGTCTCTCAGAGCCGACCGACGTGACAGTGTGACAGGGCCTGGAGCGGGCGGCTGCTGTGTGACTGAGGCTGAGCGAGGCAGCGAGCAGGCAGGTGTTGAAGCCGCTCCCCTTCTGATAATGTGACTGAAGGGACGTTGCGTCGCGGCCATCTTGGTACTCCCGCACTTGTCCACAGTAAGCCTAGTGTTTGTAAGTCGGCAAGCGGACATCTTTATACACCCACCAGAGTCTTGCTTATCATAGTTATTTTCAACAGTAAACTCAACTTATATTTCACTAAATAAGCTGAGTTTACTATTAAAAATAACTGTGAAAAGCAAGACTCCGGTGGGTGTATAAAGATGTCTGCTTACCGACTTCTAACTCTAGTCTTACTGCTGACAAGTGAGGGTGTACCAAGATGGCCGCAATGCAACATGCTTTTGCATGCATGTTCTGATGAGTTACAATATCTCTCACTGCCCGCCCTCACTCTAGGACACATCCACTGGCAACTTGGCAAGTGACAATCCGCATGTTGTGGCAGGCGACATTGGCAAGTGACAATCCGCATGTTGTGGCAAGCGACATTGGCAAGTGACAATCTGCATGTTGTGGCAGGCGACATTGGCAAGTGAAAATCCGCATCTTGTGGCAGGCGACATTGGCAAGTGACAATCTGCATGTTGTGGCAGGCGACATTGGCAAGTGACAATCCGCATCTTGTGGCAGGCGACATTGGCAAGTGACAATCTGCATGTTGTGGCAGGCGACATTGGCAAGTGACAATCCGCATCTTGTGGCAGGCGACATTGGCAAGTGACAATCCGCATCTTGTGGCAGGCGACATTGGCAAGTGACAATCCGCATCTTGTGGCAGGCGACATTGGCAAGTGACAATCCGCATCTTGTGGCAGGCGACATTGGCAAGTGACAATCCGCATCTTGTGGCAGGCGACATTGGCAAGTGACAATCCGCATGTTGTGGCAGGCGACATTGGCAAGTGACACGCTCAGGGCTCCCAATGATTCTGCATTATGGTGAGTTGAACGATTTCATTTTACATTACAATGTAATAATATAAATAATGCGCCTCAATCATCCTGACACCACATCAACCATGGTGCTGTTATGATTGAAGCGCCAACACCAGCCATTGCCCGACAAATTGCCCGCAAAATTTTATGGCAGTGCCCCTCCCGAGACTAGGCTCTGGATCCGCCCCTGCGTTATAGAGAATCCCACTGACAGAGCACACTGTATCTACACTACAGGAAGCATATAGGATAACTACAGAGTGAATTTTTAATCAAGCTTCTTTTAGTTTGGGAACAGAAGGGATCAAACAGTGGGGAATTAGTTATTTCACAACGTTCCTTTTTGTGTTCTCACTTTAAAGCTTAAGTTAACATGCTCTTCACACTCTCTCCTCTTTATACACACAAATTAGTTTGAATATTAATGTTAATACCCATGCTTGTTTCGTATGATCTCTTAAAACATATTAATTAGAATTAATTACAGATAGGGATAAACTTTAGGTTCTGGTTATGGTTGGGTTCGTAGAAAATTCAACCTGTTTGCAGATGCAGTGAACTAATGCATAGTTCCCAACATTTAAAGAAAGGTCTTTGGGGACACCTTTTTTGTGTGTGTTTCCGGATACCCACTGTAGGCTGAACATTATGGTAATGACTAAGCGCTAACATTTGCGTGAAACGCGTCTACCCCTTTGTCCCCTGCTCCATCTGTCAGCCACTTGTCATATGAAGCTTCAATAACAATGATTATTGGAAGTGCAGCCATCCGGAATTATTTCTTAATGTTACACAGCATGCGAGCTGGGCTAGCACCCGACTAGTGTGTGTGGGGATTAACTCACTCACTGGTAGCATCTTTTTTTGCTGTGCATTCATTTATTATAGGTGTGGGTCTACAAGGAGGAGAAATAAAAATGCAGTGAAAAGCGGGTGTGGTTTAAATTATGCTAAATGTTGGGCATGGCTTAAAGGGGTGTGGTTAAATAGAGTCTAAGATGACTTACATAGTGCAGAATGGGATATTGTAATGGTAATGTTAAAAAGGGAATATACAGTGCAGAACGAGGGGGCAAAGATGCCAAGTGTGAACCTTTCCCCCTGTCAGGAACCATGAATCAGACTGAGACAGAAATGCTGTAAAAATCACACCTTTTAATAAAATGGTAAAAAATGGTACAGATCAGTACACATAGTCAAAACATAAGTTAGAAATCGGTAACCAAAGCGGGTAGTCAGAACAGCCAGTAATCAGGAAAATCAGAGATCAGCGTAGTCAGAGGCAGAAGAACAGGATCAGGAACCAGAAGGGACGTCAGCCAGGCAAAGTCTTTCACATGAACACAGCACAGAAACTCCAGATATGTTTGAACAAGGCAAAGTCAGGAAAGGAATGAACAAGGCAGTTTAAATATCCAGAAGGGTCTGGCTGTAGGCGGGACTGAGGAGCAGATAATGATAACCAGGTGAGCCACTGAGGAATCAATGATTGCTGACAAATATCCGGCAACTGAGCAGCCTGAGCACAGAGAAGGGAGCTGCTAAGAGCCCATCCCTGACAGTACCCCCTCCTCAATGACCCCTCCCCCTCGAAGGGGCACCAGGTTTCAGGAGAAAACATCTATGGAAAGCGTGGATGAGGACAGGAGCATGTAGTTTGAGGATGAGACCCAAAAACGTTCCTCGGGACCATACCCTTTCCAATGAACAAGGTACTGTATGCACCCCGGAACCTACGGGAGTCAATGATCCATTGTATCTCATACTCCTCATGGTTCTCAACCTGAAACGGATGAGGACGTGGTACCAAGGTGTTGCACACCAAAGGTTTTAATAAGGAAATGGAATACATTTGAAATAAGCATGTTAGAAAGAAGGTCTAATGCTTAAGCCACTGGGTTGATCCTATGGAGAATACAGAAAGGCCCAATACACCAGGTGTCAGATTCAATAAGGGAACACGGAGTCAGAGGTTATAAGATGACAGCCAGACCCTCTCCTCAACCTGGTAGAAAGTCAGAGGTAGGCGTCAGCGTTCAACATGGAGTCTGTGCCTATCACTGGCACGTTGCAAGGACTCTTGGACCTGCACCCAGGTGGAACAGAGATCACGGAGATGCTCCTCTAAAGCAGGAATTATTTGAGGACAAATGGGTCAGGCAACATGGATGGTTGGAAACCATAATTCGCCATAAGCTGAGACAATCAGAAGCTGCATTGACAGCACTATTGTGCGCAAACTATGTCCACGGTAAGAGGTCTGACCAGTTATTATGGTAGTCAGAAATATAGCAATGTAGAAACTGCTCCAAGGCTTGGTTGGCTCATTGTTTTGCAGCCCCATTAGACTGTGGGTGATACGCAGAGGAGAAGGAAAGCTGAATTCCCAGTTGTACATAAAAGGCTCACCAAAACCTGGAGACAAACTGGCTACCCCTGTCCAAGATGATAACCTTGGGTAGCCCATGTAACCAAAAGATCTCCCAAGCAAAAATGGATGCCAGTTCTTTGGATATAGGTAACTTCTCAACTGGAATACAATGGGACATCTTTGAGAACAGGTCAACCACCACAAGAATAACTGTATTGCCCTTGGAGTTCAGTAACTACACTATAAAATCCATAGACAAGTGGGTCCAAGGCCTCTCTTCATTGGGTATGGATTGTAGGAGGCCCACTGGAAGGTATTGTGGTGTTTTACTCTGAGAACACATGGAACTAACGGCTACAAAGGCAGTAACATCAGCGCGCAGACTAGGTTACCACAATTGTTGAGAAATAGACCAGATGAGCTAATTCTTCCCTGGGTGGCCAGCTGCCTTGTGAAATTGGAAATCTGGAGCAAAGTAGTGCAGAGATTCTTGGGGACAAAGCAGCAGTCACAAGGTTTTTTTAGGAGGGGGAATGGATCTGAGCATCAAGAATTCCATCACCCAAAGCTAAAGTAAGACTAGTGCGAATAGAGGCTATCAGACCTTACATTCTTAGTACCGGGTAAGAATGAGGCTATGTAATTGAAACTTGACAGAAACAGAGCCCATTGAGCCCTTCTGGGAGATAAGCGTTTAGCCTCAGACAAGAATGTGAGATTCTTATAGTCAGTCAAAATGAGGACTGGCACAGTAGTACCCTTAAGGAGATGCCTCCATTTTTTATTTATTTCTTCATTTTCTAAAATGATAGCTAGCAATCCTCTATCCCCAATCTCGTAATTGCATTCTGCAGGAGACAATTTCTTAGAAAAGTAGAAGAAAAGTAAAAGAAGAAGCCAGCACTGGCAGGAGATGTGGACTTGCGGATGAACCCTCGAGAAAGTGAATCAGCAACATAGTCCTCCATGGCTTTATCCTCTCAGACAGACAAATGGTAGACCCGACCAAGAGGGGGCATGGCACCAGGTTGAAGGTCAATTGCATAATCATACAACCGGTGTGGAGGCAAACTACAAAGTAAGTAAAAACATACATACCAGTCACTTAAAAAAATAATGATAAAAACAGAAGGGAGATAATGCCAATTCTACAAACAAGCGTGGAGGCACATATGGTCGATGCAGGGGAATTGCAGATGTAATGTTATATCAATCCTCCAACAAGGAGGATTGATATATCTAACATCCTTTGGGTCTCCAGCTCGGTGGCACTAGCGGGGGGCTCTTTTCGTTTATCGGTTGTCACCAACGTTCATCCCGCCCTTGTTGGAGGATTGATATAACATTACATCTGCAATTCCCCTGCATCAACCGCACGTGCCTCCATGCTTGTTTGTAGGATTGGCAGTCTTTATCTCCCTTCTGTTTTTATCATTATTTTTTCAAGTGACTGGTATGTATGTTTTTCCTCAGCCTCAACGATACTCATCCCTGTTTACTGTGAATAGGCATGAGTCGAACACCCCACTGTTTGGTTCGCACCAGAACTTGCGAACAGGCAAAAAATTTGTTCGAACACGCGAACACCGTTAAAATCTATGGGACATGAACATGAATAAAAAAAATTGCTCATTTTAAAGGCTTATATGCAAGTTATTGTCATAAAAAGTGTTTGAGGACCTGGACCTGCCCCAGGGGACATGGATCAATGCAAATTTTTTTTTTAAAAACGCCCGTTTTTTCAGGAGCAGTGATTTTAATAATGCTTAAAGTGAAACAATAAAAGTGTAATATCCCTTTAAATTTTGTACCTGGGGGTTGTCTATAGTATGCCTGTAAAGGGGCGCATGTTTCCCGTGTTTAGAACAGTCTGACAGCAAAATGACATTTCAAAGAAAAAAAGTCATTTAAAACTACTAGCGGCTATTAATGAATTGCCGGTCCAACAATACACATAAAAATGGCATGGGAATTTCCCACAGGGGAACCCTGAACCAAAATTTAAAAAAAAAAATGACATGGGGGTCCCCCTAAATTCTATACCAGATGGGTCTTCTCGGGTGGATTACTATAAAAAGCCTCTGTAACCAAGGATAACCAATGACCACCAGGTAATGAGGTGAGGAAATAACTTGAGCACCTATAGCCATGGTCAACAAAGCAGTCTCATGAGTCACATGGGCAGATCTCACATTAATAGCCTCAATGGCAATGGAGTGGCACGAAGCTGCAGCAGAATCGAGTGCTTAGACACAAAGGTACTATCTATGAACAAGCCTGCAGCCCCAGAGTCGATTGGAGCCTGTGTATCGATGGACAACTCAGACCAAAAAATGGTAACTGGAAACAGAGGCTTATCCTTCAGGATAACCGGGGATGCAACAACACCACCCAAGGTCTGTCCCCTACAGGACCTTAGGTGGGGGTGTTTTCCTGTACGGGTAGGACAAGACTTTATACCATTATATATCTTCATTCAGATCTATTGTGTTAAGAAACTGCATCCATGTTCCTCCCTTATATACCATCCTACTTATCCATATAGCTTTCTTATATACCATCCTATACATTCAGCTACTTCTCTTATATACAATCCTATTCATCCATGTATCAGTGTACAGAGGTCAGTAGCATGTAGGATAGTGAACAGGGGTCAGTAGTATGTTGAGCAATGTACAGAGGTCAGTAGTATGTAGGATAGTGTACAGAGGTCAGTAGTATGCAGAGTAGTGTACAGAGGTCAGTAGGATGTAGAGCAGTGTACAGAGGTCAGTAATATGTAGAGTAGTGTACAGAGCTCAGTAGGGTGTAGAGCAGTGTACATAGGTCAGTAGGATTTAGGGCAGTGTGAAGAGGTCAGTAGTATGTAGGGCAGTGTACAGAGGTCAGTAGGATGTAGGGCAGTGTACAGAGGTCAGTAGGATGTAGGGACGTGTCTGTCCAGAGGTCAGTAGGATGTAGGGAAGTGTCCAGAGGTCAGTAGGATGTAGAGCAGTGTACAGTGGTCAGTAGGATGTAGAGCAGTGTACAGAGGTCATAAGGATGTTGAGCAGTGTACAGGGGTCAGTAGGATGTAGAGCAGTGTACAGAGGTCAATAGTGTGTAGAGCGGTGTACAGAGGTCAGTAGGATGTAGGACTGTGTACAGAGGTCACTAGTCTGTAGGGCAGTGTACAGAGGTCATTATGATGTAGAGCAGTGTACAGAGGTCAGTAAGATGTCGGACAGTGTACAGAAGTCAGTAATATGTAGAGTAGTGTACAGAGCTCAATAGGATGTAGAGCAGTGTACAGAGCTCAATAGGATGCAGAGCAGTGTACAGAGCTCAGTAGGATGTAGAGCAGTGTACAGAGGTCAGTAGGATATAGGTCAGTGTACAGAAGTCAGTAGTATGTAGGACAGTGTACAGAGGTCAATAGGATGTAGGACAGTGTCCAGAGGTGAGTAGGATGTAGAGCAGTGTACATAGGTCAGTAGGATGTAGAGCAGTGTACAGAGGTCATAAGGATGTAGAGCAGTGTACAGAGGTCAGTAGGATGTAGAGCAGTGTCCAGAGGTCAGTAGTATGTAGGGCAGTGTACAGAGGTCAGTAGTATGTAGAGCAGTGTGCAGAGGTCAGGAGGATGAAGGGCAATGTGCAGAGGTCAGTAGGATATAGGGCAGTGTCCAGAGGTCTGCAGTATGTAGGACAGTGTCCAGAGATCCATAGTATGTAGGGCAGCTTCCAGAGGGCCATAGTATGTAAAGTAATGTCCAGAGGTCCGTAGTATGTAAGATAGTGTCCAGAGGTCTGTAGTATGTAGGGCAGTATCCAGAGGTCCATAGTATGCAGGTGTCAGCAGGGCAGAGGACTGGGCGTCAGCAGGGCAGGGGATTGGGATCAGCAGGGCAGTGGTTGGGGGTCAGCAGGGCAGAGCGCAGGGGGGTCAGGAGGGTGATGAACTGGGGTCAGGAGGGCACAGTATAGGGGGTCAGGAGGCCAAAGTAAAGCGGGGTCAGCAAGGCACAGTACAGGGGGGTTGGGAGGGCACAGTACAAGGGGGTGCAGTCTATGGTACACAAGTGGTCTCCTCCATGTGCTTAGTGGGGAAGGGGTGAGAGAGTGGACATGAGGGAGAAACTGAGGAGAGAGTGGGAGGGAAAGGGAGAGAGAGAGAGAGAGAGAGGGGGGAGTGAGAGATGGGGAAAGAGAGAATGGGAGGGGGAAATGAGAGCGGGGGATAGAGGGAGGGAGAATAGAGAGAGAGGGGCAGTGGAGGGAGAGAGAGAAGTGGAAAGAGGAAGAAAGGGTGAATAGGGGAAGAGAGAGGAGAAAGAGAGGGAGGAGAGGGACAGGGGAGAGAGTGGGGAGGTGTGAGGGAGAGAAAGATGGGGAGAGAAAAAGAGAGGAGGTAAAAGGTATGAGAGTGAGAATGACTGGAGGTTTACCCAAGCAAAGAGAAAATGACTTTACTGGCATTGAGTGGGGTACACATGGATTTAATTAAAATATTATTTTTTATTAGTAAAGATTTAAAAAAAAATCAGGCAACAGTAAAACATCGAACAATATAGCAAGTTCGACTGCTGACCTAATGACCACCATATCAATTCATTACAATAACTTTAATCCCTATCCAGTATAATAGTAGTTATTGTGTCATGAGTCAACATGTGTATCTGTTCCGCTTCCTCAGGACGCATGGCAAAATCACCCAATCATAGCAGGCTAATTGTGTTTTTTCACAGGGTATATTTCCTGTTTATTGCAGCAATCTTTAAAGGTCCTTTTTTTAAATGAACTGTGTAATATTTCTGGGTAATGTGTATCAGCCCAGAAGGTTATTTTAACCATTTTTTGAGATACGATACTGCATCGCTTTAACTGAAAATTGCGCGGTCATGCAACGCTATAGCTAAACAAAATTGACGTCCTTTTTTTTCCACAAAAAGAGCTTTGTTTTGGTGGTATTTGATCACCTCTACGGTTTTTATTTTTTGTGCTATAAACAAAAAAAGAGCAACAATTTTGAAAAAAAACAATATTTTTTACTTTTTGCTATAATAAATATCCCCAAAAATGTTTTTTAAAAAACAAATGTATTCATCAGTTTAGGCCAATATTTATTCTTCTAAATATTTCTGGTAAAAAAATCACAATAAACATATATTGATTGGTTTGCGCAAAAGTTATAGTGTCTACAAAATAGAGGATAGATTTATGGAAATTTTTGGTATTTTGATTATTTTTTTTACTAGTAATGTCGGTGATCTGCGATTTTTTTAGCAGTACTGCGACATTGCATTGGACAGATCGGACACTTTTGACACCTTTTTGGGACCATTGACATTTATACAGCAATCAGTGCTATAAAAATGCACTTATTGCTGTATAAATGTCACTGCCAGGGAAGGGGTTAATACTAGGGGGCGATCAAGGGGTTAAATGTGTTCCCTCGTGAGTGTTTCTTACTGTGGGGGGTGGGATTGACTGGGGGAGGAGACATATTGCTGTTTGTAATTACTACAAACAGCAGATCTGTCTCTTCTCTCCTGTCAGAGTGAGGATTTGTGTGTTTGCGACCACGCCCACCGGCCATGCACATCAGGTCCCTATCCATGCAGCATCCGCGCGTGCCTGCTATGGCCCTTATGTGAGCCGAAGTACCCATACAGGAATTCACTGGAATGTGCCACTTTGCCGTCGTATATCGGCGTGAGCTGGTTGGCAAGTGGTTAACATTGAAAATGCATGTACAGGGTGATTTGCAGGCTTATATGTCTAGGAATAATTTTCTTTTGTGGTCTGCTTGTGTGCACATATCTGGACACACTAAAATTCTTTTAACCACTTCTATACTGAACACTTTTACCCCCTTTCTGCTCAAGCCAATTTTCAGCTTTCAGCGCTGTCACACTTTGAATGACAATTGTTCAGTCATATAACATGTAACCAAAATACATTTTTATTATTTTTTAAGATGGAGCTTTCCTTTAGTGATATTTAATCACTACCTAGTTTTGCTAAATAAAAAAAAGCCAAAAACTTTGAGAAAAAAACATATTTTTCTCTTTTTCTGTTATAAAATATTTCAAATATATAATCCTTATTCATAAATTTAGGCCAAAATGTATACTGCTACATTTTTTTGGTAAAAATGACCCTTAATCAGTTTATATTAGTTAGTCTTTGTGAAATTTATAAGTGTTCATAAACTATGGTATATGCAGGTACATTTGAAAATAGACCAGTCTTGATGAACTGATGGTCCCAAAATACCAGGACAATACAAATAGTAGACAGTCCAGGGTATTTAGTAAGAGTTTTTTGAAGTTGTAACTTTTTATCACAACATTTTGAAAATGAAGAAACTTCAAAAAATATATATTTTTCACATCTTTTTTCACACTGTCACCAGTGCAGTACAGCATCGGCATATAATTGTTGTGGTGGTGATCAGAGACACTAACTGGTGACAGTATGGAAAAAAAATATATATTTGTACAATTTATTTTCTTTTTTACATACTGTGACCAGAGCAGTACAGTGTTACCATAATGACAAAGTGCTATTGAAGAGGTGATTAGGATTTAATTTTTGCGCACAGTGATTGCTTATAACAATGATAATAACTGTTATAAGCAATCCTTTTTTTATGAATGCCATTCATTCATCCAGTGTTTAATATTATGAAGCTGTGGCCACAGCTATCACATGGTGCAGATGCACTGTAATTGGTCAAGTCTGTACAATGTGATCACTGTGGCCAATCACAGAGATTAACACAATAATACACAATGAATGGCTATGAATGCAGGCCATTAATTGTGTACAATTAGTTTACTATCTAATTTCAATTATTGCAGCCTATTACAAAGTACTCAGAAAGAAAATGTGATAAATAAAATAAGAATCAAATCTGTTGCTTGCTACATACTGTGCGGGTGATTCCACAACACCTACTTTACATTATAATATACTGAAAAAAGCATAACATAACAATATTCTGTGATAACTAATTATATTCAGTCCATGCACAATCATTAAATAATAAAGAAAGTCCAGCACACCACAGCGCAATCAGTGACCATATAGCTTCATTCTTCATCAAGTGACTTGTGTGCCTCCACCATACAGGTGAAAAACCTGCTCACCTCAAACAAAATCAAAATGACACATCTATATACTCCGGGCAAACTGATTGTGATTGGGGCCCTGTGATTGGGCCTACTGAGGTAGCCCAATCACAGGGCGCAACACGTATAGGAGGGAAGAGCCAAGCCCGTGATGTCACACCACTGCCATCTTAGTGCGAAGTGGTAAGCTGGTTGATGACAATATCAAAATCCATGTTGTTGGTTTATTCTGGTGTTTTTTTTATCTGCTGTGGTGTTTTAATACATTTTTAAAAGAGAGAGCATTAGGGATTTGTCTTTTTGTTTTATGCGATTCATATCTGGTTACATAAGAGCGTATCTTGAATTGAAGGGAATACATATTCTGGACCTGAGGAGGACCTTGGAGGGTTTGCCTTGTGATTATCGTCACCTGGAGGATATAGATGAGCCATTTTGATTTTGTTTGAGGTGAGAAGGTTTTTCACCTGTTTGGTGGAGGCACACAAGTCACTTGATGAAGAATGAAGATAGATGGTCACTGATTGCACTGTGGTGTGCTGGACTTTCTTTAATATTTACTTATTGTTCATGGACTGGATATAATTAGTTATTACAGAATATTCCTGCGTTACACTTTTTTCATTGTGTACAATTGCCATGTGATCTGCTGTGATAGGTCAGTGGCCCGGTACACTGATTTGTCATTAGTCATATAGGCAGGAAGCAATTAAAGACCAATATATATCTGCAACTGAACAATAGCTAGCTTTTTATTTGTCAACACCTGAGCTACTTTTTTACAGCCTTTCTATCCCTGTCCACTTTAATAGTTTTTTTCTACATGAAAGGGATGGCCATACAAGGGAAAAAAATTATTTAAATAATAAAATTGCAAAAAAATTATTAAAAATAAAAACATAGAAAATTTGCATTCTTGGGTGGGAAAATGGCTGGATCTGTGCCAGTTTTTGTCACTCAGCACTATCAAAGCTCAGGTTTTTGCCCTGTTTAAAAGATATTGTTTTTTTACTAGCACGTGGTCTCTCCTTTTTTACTGCTTTGTTCCAGGAAGATATTGACAGCCAGAACTGACTTACTGGTATACAGCAGCAGTTGAAGATTGTGGAGTTGAAGATTGTGTAGCAGGACGAGGAATGGAGGTGCATCCAATGGTTCCAGATGCAGTAGAAAATCATAAAACAGTCTGGGAGTTGCCAAGCTGTGGAGATGCTTGTAAAAGGCTTGCATATGAATCTGGCACACAGGACATACACAGGAATTTACAGGTGCATTGAGAAGAGCTGTAGTTGGGTAGTAAACTGAGGTACTGACTTGGTTAAATTGATGATAGGTAACTCCTATCCTCATATTGATTAGTGGTTCCAAATTAATAATAACTACTGCAGTAGGGAACAGACACAAAAGATACGCTCAGCATCTTTCCAAATACAGTAACTGTTCTGCTTTATTATGACGCAATTGAAGATTTTTATACACATGATTACGTAGGTATCACATTAATATTACAATTGTACGTTTATGGTAACAAGGGGCATTACATAGACAGGCTAATTCTAATCAGGACTCGAAAGAATGTAAATATGTACTGAAAACATTACTAGTACTGTGTGCACAGTGAGGACAGAGTGCAATACATACAAAATAGAATAAAATTACATGGGGGTGTGGCCTGGACGAAGACCTGGATGGCAACATAAACTGACTGCTCCTGCGACCCGGGAATCGAATCCTGCTTTTTTGGCGAGCCTGTAACTGAAAAGAACCATGATCAGATCCACTCGGAGCTCATCTGCATCCCGCACAGCCGTGGACTCAGGTACGCAGCTGAGCAGAAATATTCCGGAGTTATTCCGGACCCAGCGCCAGGCCGCACACGCGGCCTCACAGGCCCAGACCCCGAGCTCGCCTAACGTGACGGTCGGATCACACTGCGCGGAAGCAATGCTCACTGACTCGGGCGCGAGCCGGGAACAGCTACTGAGCCTACTCGATTTGGAGAAATTTGCTCTAGACATTAAAAGCACCGTGACGGCTGCGATTGCATATCTAAAAACAGATATCCAGGCCGTCGTTCATCGCATTGACAATGTGGAGCAAACAACCCAGACCCACGCGGCAGCCATCCGTCAAGTGCAGACCGCATATGACACACAGCTTTCTCAAATATTCAAAATTCACAGACAAGTGGAAGACCTCGACAATCGAGGTAGGAGACATAACATAAGGGTGAGGGGGGTGCCTGAGAGCGATGACTCGGGAACTCTACAGCAGACCATCTGCGCAATATTCAACGATTTAATTGATCGCCTGGCTGATTCGTCGATTGTTATGGAAAGAGCCCACCGAACCCTCCGCCCACAACCTCGTGACAATGAACCCCCCAGGGATATTGTCTGTTGCGTGGTTAACTTCCCTCTCAAGGAGGAAATTCTGTGTAAAGCAAGGGAAAGGGGCAGAATAATTCATAATGGAGCAGAAGTAAAACTGTTCCAGGACTTGTCACAAATAACGCTCCAAAACAGAAGGGCTCTACACCCCCTGCTGGCAGCCCTCCGCACCCGGAACATTCCATACCGCTGGAATTCCCATTTGGACTTTCCGCATCAGCTAGGGGGCGCTCTGCTCTACTACGTACACCGGAAGACCTGCAGGGTTTTTGCAAGCAGCTCGATCTACCTCTCATTGAGCTTCCGGAATGGTATGCGCTTTATTTCCCTTCGGAACCCTGGTTACCAGTCTCCCTCAATCCAACGCGAAAAGCCCGACAGAGATCTCGCAGACACAGAACGGAGATGACCTCCCCAAACGCCCGCTCCTCACGCCGGGACATCTACCAACGTAGCCCGGGATCTCCCCCTTTGCCCTCTACCAGAAAAGGGCGAATGGAAACCTAACGCTACATAATGCACCTTGGATCTGTGACCTGTAAGAACAACAGTATGACACACGCCTGCTTTATCACCCTCCTCATGTGTGATTGTTGTTTGACTTTCACCTCTGACTGTTCTCTCAGCTCCTCTTCCTATCCCCAGCCTGTGTTCCTCTTTCTTCCAGTGGAACTTTTCACTCACCAACACGATGGCAATGGCAAGGACTCAGCCATGGACTGCTCATAGATTCTCCCATCTTCCGGACACCACCACCTTAAAGGATGACAGCCACGAGTTGCACTTTCCGATGCTGTTCATGGCTTACCCAAACCTGAAAGATTCCATCTGACTTGAGGTAACACTACCAGCACGCCACCCTGCACTACAACACCTCAAGGCTGACTTTAAATTTTTTTTTATTACTTTGGACATTCTCATGAATCCTACCAAGTACATGCAAGACACCCCTGTCCCCATCCCCCTCCCCCCTTTTTTTTTTCTTTTTTTTTTTTTTCGATGGGTACAATACCTATAACTATCCTCTGCCGGGTGAAAAGAAGGGAAGGGGGAAAGAAGAAAAAAGAAGAAAGATTTTTTTTTTCGTTTTGTTGTCTCCACCTACTTAAATTTGCTTGTGTAGTTGCATAAGCCTGAATGTCTGGGATGCAACTCTTAAATTACTCTTGGGAGTTATTCTGTATATCCCTAATAATTAATCACTCAATATATGACGTTTCAAATGCCTGAGCTCCTATACACCTCTCTCTAGATATTGGTGCTTTTTGTCTACTTTTTTTTTATTATTTTTTTTTATCTTTTTATTTTTTTTTTAATTCAGTTATGGCTTCCCCGGCATTCATGCTTTGATCTAAATGACCTGCTCACACTTTCCTGTGAACTAGAGTGGTTACTTAATAACCGACATTAAGATTAGGTCATCTGTTGCTTAGATTAGGATTATACAATCTATTCTCCTCCACCCTGCATTTAATGGGGTGAGCCAAGAATATTCCGCCACTCCCTTCCTTGATTTCTTTACCGCTCCCGCTTTCCTGTGCCTCCACTTTCTTTACCCAACTCTCCCCTCCTTTCCATACCCTTCTCTTTTCCTTTATCCCACTCTATATCTCTTTGCCACTATTACTTTAGTTCCCCCTCTCTACTCCTACTTTCCTACTCTTCTTTCCTCATTCTTTTTCCGTTTCCGTCCCTCTTCTTTCTTAAGCCTCAACCTTTCCAGCACTTTCACACAGAGGTTGGGTTTGAATATATCAATATACTAGAATATATCTGCTGAATAGGAAACTTCGGCCTTACGTGTGTGTTTGAAGTATGTTACACATCTAAGTCTTCATTGAAAGGGTCTATGATCTTTTGGTTATAATAGTGTTTATAGTTATTTATAAGTTTATCAGACATGGTTACTGTGGTTCAACGTTACTGATCCTTAACAGGCTCCCCCCTCTGCATGCAGTTGAATGCACCTATCGGGCATTCCTAGCATGATTCTACATTTGACGCCCGGGTTGCTGACACCTTGTGGTCTCCGCCCTTTCTCTCCTCCCCACACAGCAGTCCCACTGGGACACCTGCTGACATCCCAGGCTTTCTTTTCTTCAGGTGGATTAGAGGTCCTATTTCCACCTCTGGAGTGATTCATCCTCTCTCATTCCCTCTTCTCTATCTTTCCCTCTTCTTGGACTTTACTTTCACTATTGCCTTTTTTCGTCACTATTGTCTTGGCCTCTTATTTTTCCTGACCCCCTCTTCTCTATATCCACGTTGAAGTGCATATCTCTTAATGTAAAGGGCCTTAACCAGCTGGAAAAAAGATCCCAAGTCCTGTCATCTCTCTCCAAATACAGAGCGCACTTAATCTTCCTACAAGAAACCCACTTTCGCTCGGACGCTATCCCTAAACTGTCTAACCACATCTATAGATTAGCATTTCATGCTACAAACCCTGAAGGCAAGACCAAATGTGTATCCGTTCTAATTTCCAAACATGCAAATTTTCAGCTTATAGATTCCCTAATAGACCAAGAAGGCAGATTTATCTTTCTAAAAGGCACTTACGCCTCCAAACCAATAACTTTAGTTAATGTAAATAGCCCAAACGATCACCAGGTTACTTTCTTCAGGAGAATGTGTGATCTTCTAGCTTCCTTCCAGAGGGGTTTGATACTCATGGGCGGCGACTTCAACATTCCCTTGAACCCTTTGTTAGACTCCTCCACTGGGACTTCCATCGTGACATACAAAGCACTACGTCAGATTAAATTGTAACTCCAACACCTAACCCTACACGACGCATGGCGTACGCTGTTTCCTTCAGTTAAGGATTACACCTTTTACTCGGCCCCACATCAAAAATACTCTAGGATTGATTACTTTTTCCTATCCCAAGCGGACCTATCCTACCTACAACAATCCACCATCGAACCCATGTTCTTATCGGACCATCATCCGATCACGGTAACATTATAATTTCCGGAAACTAATTCTAAAATGAAGATCTGGCGATTAAACCCTGCTTTACTTAAAGATCCAGCCTCAATTGACCCTGTGGGAGGCACATAAGGGGAATTAATAGCCTTAGCTGCAAAAACAAAAAGACTTCAACAAGAGATCATCTCGGCTCTCCTTAAATCAATTGCAGCCCTAGAAACAACTCACAAACAGACACAAGCTCAATCTACTCTACAGGATCTCATATATACTCGCTCTCTCCTTTTGGAAGAGCTTGATAAACGCACTAAAAGGCGATACATCCTTGACCAGAGGATTTTTTATGAACACGGCAACAAGTGCGGTCGCCTTTTGGCGTGCACAGTTCAAGTGGCTAAAATGTCTTCTATAATTCACACTATGCTCAACAAAATGGGTAATCCCCTGGTCAAGAACGAGGACATAGCCAAAGAATTCAAGGCCTTTTATTCAAACTTATATAACTTGCAAACCGACCATGTTACTCAAACCAATCCTGAAATACGCTTAGACCTCATTAAAGAAACAAAGGAGAGTGGGAACAAGGGGACAGTGGCTGATGTTGGCCCCAAAGTATTCCCACCCTAAAAGTGGCTGGACTATATCGGTACAGATAGACAACAATAAATAAATTATATAAAAGGGTTTATTACAAAAAAGAAAATAAATAGTATACTTATTAAAATTGCAAAACAGAGGCTCGGGATTCCCCAAGGGATATCTGTTGTTACACGGTATAGAATGGTCTGGTTCTTGACTAGTTTCGCGGTATTACCGCTTCCTCAGGAGGACCAATCTATAAGACAGATAATACAGTACAATACAAGCATAATAAATACAATGATCATAATACAGCATGTAGGAAAGAACAAATAACCTAAGAAGTAAGTACGGGATTGGCTTACCCTATAACTAGGTGATCATGTGCGGCACCCAGCCGCCCAATAAAATCTCCCCTGCGGCGAACAACGGGGATTGTGCGAAGTTCCCTGGATAAAAAACATAAAGCAAGTGAGGGGTCTAGTGAGTTGGCTGGTAAGGGTAAAATAGATTGGCCATTAGCATTGGAGGGGGGAGTTTGAGGGAGAGGGGAGGGGAAAGGAAGAGGGGGAGGGAAAGACAGGGGAAGGTAGGGAGGAGTTGCCCCCCTACACGTTTCAGACATGGGGACACTCCTACTACTGATCAGGCAGGCTTATAATTTCCATACAGCTAGTTTTTCTAGCCATCTCATTATATTATGTTTAAATTATAGTTTTAATTTTAGTTTTTAATCATCAATGCAACTTACTATGCTTCATCAGTTGGGTCTATTCAGCTTAAATTCACTGCCTTCTACCCAAGAGTATGTGTTTTATGTACCGGCAACTGTCCGGCTCAATTGCAATTATTTATGTTATCCACACTTATAATCCATAGCTGGCATTCACCCACGATGGTTATCCTTCTCCCATTTTTAACCCCACTACATATGTCATATCATCGCATAATCTGCGATTACCCTTTGTATATCTATAGAGGATGACATTGTATGGTGATACCTGCCCCTTATGTCATCTGATCCCCAATCCAACTACCTATGGGACACCTTTAACTTTAATTTTTTAATTGACATGGCCTCCCTTCTGTGGGTTGTCACCAACACTACAGCACCCTCATTATTACTCACACCAACTGCACACAATCTCCACTAACAGTGCACTTGCTTCAAGTTCACTGTTCTACACTCCTCACAACCTAACCCACTTTATTATTTTTTATTTATTATTATTTTTTATTTTTCATTTATATTTTTATTCAATTTTTGTCTTTATCACCTTTCACTTCATTACCCAGAATGTGCCCGGAGTTTAGTGATCACCCCTTGGATGCGGTTCCCCATTTCGGCACAATTCCCCCCCCCTGTTCCCTACCCATTCATCCTCCACTTCCACTACCTATCAACAGTAAGTCCCATTTCACTACTTTTTCTCACTTCACAATATGGGCTCTCCTTAGTGGGTTTTGTCCCCCTTGTATTCTGAGCCGTCTATGGGTGTCAATCTCCTTTGTGTTTATCAGCACAGTAATTGTCATTGTGGCATTTACATTGCCACCCATACCAATTTTTACATATATTTTTTATACAATTATTATTTTTTTCATCTCTACATGATGTTCAATGTTGTCTTTATTGTTTTGGTGATCCCTGGGTGCCTGGTGCGGTTCGTGGCTGCCTATGCCTCCCATAGCGGCGGACTTGTGTTTCTCCTGGCAGGGATGACTCGTATTCGTTCATCTCCTGCTTGCTCTCTTCGTGCCCAGGACTCTCCGCCCACGGGCTCGTCCTGAACGTGCTTGCACAGTAGCGCCGGCCACGCAGCTGCGCAGTGTGGAGAAACTGACCTGGTGATGTCAGACGCCGTTGGACAGCAGCGTCGTGGGCGTCTCCGGGTTGGGGAGCTCACTTAATGGGCCCTCGGGCCTTTGAGTGAGCAGTGCGGTTCTCTCCACTGAAGGTTGCATACGTGGGGCTTGGATGGAAGGGACACCTCATTGTCTCACTGGGGACATCTATGGGTACGTTTTCACTATTTACCCTTGGATACTATCCTTTACCTTACGTTATCCACAATTGATACCGTCTCATGGATACTATCCTGTATCTTATGTTATATTTGATACTATTTTGTTGACAGACTCGTATGTTACCCTGTGGGTATTCCCCCACATTGTTGGGCTCCCACACTCCTGTACCCTCCATGATGCCCCAATTGGTGGACACAGCTGGTGTTCCTGCTCCCTACGGGCCATCCGACCTCTGCGTCATCAGAAGCCTTCATGTGGCTTGGTACCTCTATCACCTTTTGGTTTAACATCCATGGTAAGCTACACTATATGCCTCAATATTAACTAGCGAGGGTGCTGGTTACCTCATCCCCCTTCCCTTCCTTGTTCCTGTGTCTTGTCTGTCCTATCTTGCTTTCCCCTCTCCATTCCTTTCCCCCCTCACTCCTCTCTCCCTACCACCTCTATCTGTCCTTCCCTCCTCTTCCCTTTCCTGTCCCTCCACCTCCTCTCCCCCTTCCCCCTTCCTTTCCTTTGGTCTCCCATCCCTTCTTTCCCCCTCCCCCCTTCCCTTGTCCTTCCTACCTTCCCCTGTCTTTCCCTCCCCCTCTTCATTTCCCCTCCCCCCTCCCTCTCCCCCCCTCCCTCTCCCCCTTTCCCCTCTCCCCTTTTCTCCAACATCCCCCCCCCTTCTTTCCCTTCTCCTTCTTCCAATTCTTTTCACCTTTTTCCCTTTCCTTTCGTTCTATCCTTGTCCTTCCTTTCCAAACTCCCCCCTCCAATGCTAATGGCCAATCTATTTTACCCTTACCAGCCAACTCACTAGACCCCTCACTTGCTTTATGTTTTTTATCCAGGGAACTTCGCACAATCCCCCTTGTCCGCCGCAGGGGAGATTTTATTGGGCGGCTGGGTGCCGCACATGATCACCTAGTTATAGGGTAAGCCAATCCCGTATTTACTTCTTAGGTTATTTGTTCTTTCCTACATGCTGTATTATGATCATTGTATTTATTATGCTTGTATTGTACTGTATTATCTGTCTTATAGATTGGTCCTCCTGAGGAAGCGGTAATACCGTGAAACTAGTCGAGAGCCAGACCATTCTATACCGTGTAACAACAGATATCCCTTGGGGAATCCCGAGCCTCTTTTTTTACAATTTTAATAAGTATACTATGTATTTTCTTTTTTGTAATAAACCCTTTTATATCATTTATTTATTGTTGTCTATCTGTACCAATATAGTCCAGCCACTTTTAGGGTGGGAATACTTTGGGGCCAACATCAGCCACTGTCCTCTTGTTCTCACTCTCCTTTGTTTCTGTATATTAGTTTGAATGATGGTACGTTTTAAAGACTTGTTATTTTTGATTACATGAGGCTATACTCCAAATCCCTGCATAGACCTCATTAAAGACTTCCTATCTAAATATAGCCCCAAACCCATAACCCCTCAACATCTATGACAGAACTGAAATTAGCTATTAAACAAATGAAAGTGGGCAAAAGCCCGGGCCCAGATGGTTTCTCTCTTCAGTACTATAAATCCTTTTTTGAAGTCCTTTCTCCTAGACTCCTTGCTACTCTGAATACCCTTTCAGATCCCCAGGTTAGACCGGATAGAATGTTTTTTGCCCATATTACTGTAATTCCCAAGGAAGGCAAAGACACTTCACCAGTTGCAAATTACAGACCGATTTTCCTTCTAAATGTAGACATTAAGCTATATGTGAAGATCTTAGCTAACAGATTGCTTCCCCTACTGCCCGGTCTTATCTCCCTAGACCAAGTGGGTTTTATCCCTGGGCGTGAAGCTAGGGACAACACCATACGCACGCTTAACCTTCACCATTGTCTTTCGTCATCTAAAACTCAAGGCTTTTTTCTTTCACTCGATGCTGAGAAGGCGTTCGACAGGGTGGCCTGGGACTACATGCAGGAGGCTCTCCGAGCCATTGGTTTGGAGAGTCGCATGCTATCATTTATTATGGCCTTGTATTCTGGCCCCACTGCTGCTGTAAAAGTCAACGGCCACCTGTCGGACGCCTTTCCCATTAACAATGGCACACGCCAAGGATGCCCACTTTCACCTTTAATTTATGTACTGACCTTGGAACCCTTGCTCAACAAGATCAGACTCAACCCAGATATTCAGGGGGTGGTCGTGGGGGGGAGAGAGTTTAAGGTTGCGGCTTTTGCCGACGACGTTTTGCTCTCCTTAAGATCGCCTCGAACCTCCTTACCAAATCTCCTCAAAGATCTAACTCTTTTTGGTAAAATTTCAAACCTCAAACTTAATCACACCAAATCATTTGCCCTTAACATCACCCTTTCATCCCAGGAAGTTGCCCATTGCCAGGAGTCTTTCCCGTTCAAATGGGAGAAGACTGCGATCGCATACCTAGGCATTAAAATTCCCGTCAATTTTTCAGAACTCATGCTCAAAAAAACCTCAGGGACTGGGCGAGCTTAAACGTATCTTGGTTTGGAGGTTCTGCCCTAATTAAGATGATTATCTTACCACGCTTAATGTACCTGATGCAAGCGGTCCTGATTCTCTTACCACCAAGCTTTTTCTCTACATACCGAAAAGATTGCTCTACATTTCTTTGGAGAGATTCCCCTCCCCGCATTAAGTTCTCGCATCTCACACTATCCAAATCTAGAGGAGGCATTGGTCTGCCTGATCTATACAATTACTATATTGCTTGCCATCTTACAAGGGTCGCAGACTGGAATATCCACTCCTCTCAAAAGGCATGGGTATCCCTTGAACACAACTTTTCGTCTCGACCCTTACATCTTCTCCCTTGGCTGCCTCAAAAGAGTTGGCCACAATCTTTACCAACTCATCCTCTCATACACCCCTCTCTTTTAGCATTCAGTAAGGCTACACGAAGAGGTAATCTGGCACCTATCCCAGGTCCTTTAACCACACTGAGAGGTAATCCAGAATTTCCTCCAGGTGATTCGAATAGCTTTCTGAAACAAGAGTGGCCCTTCGAGGATGTACTTAACCTCCAGTTTTACTCAGACAATAAATTCATTCCTTTAGATGTACTTAGTTAGAACAACCACTAAAACAGCTTTGTTCCCTTTCTGGACCTATAGGCAAATCCAACACTTTCTAGAAACCCAGGCGCATCAAACTTGCTGGACAAGATGCCTTACGCCCTTTGAGTCCTTTTGTCATGGCAGGGCCCAACAAAGACACTTGATCTCTTTTATATACGCCCTCCTCTCGGAGAATATAACCCAAACCCTAGTGTCCTCACAAGAGTCCTGGCACAGAGACCTACAAATACAGCTCACAGCAAATGATTGGAAAATGATCCATGATTATGCTCATAAGGGCTCGCTAAACATGGCAATTCAGGAAAACAGTTATAAGGTAGTTACTAGATGGTATATAACCCCCTCACGCCTTCATAAATTTACTTCAGACATTCCCGACACCTGCTGGCGATGTGGGGTAGAGGTGGGCACTATGCTCCATGTATGGTGGACCTGCGAGATTCTGCAGCCCTTCTGGAAGGAAGTTCATGACCTCATTCAACGTATCACTACATTTACTCTCGACTTTACCCCGGCCCAATTTCTCCTACATCACACCTCCCTGTCCCAAATCCCTAGCCATGCATATGGTTAATGCAGCCAGACTGTGTATTCCCAAACATTGGCGTACCACATGCACTTAAACGATCAGGGAATGGTTCGCGAGAATCTCCAAAATAAAGGATATGGAGGAACTGATCTATATCTCTCAAGACAGAATGCACAAATTTCCAAGTATATTGGCTTGTTGGATCCATTTTACAACTGCTGAATATCGCAAATACACCCTCTAGGGTCACTCCTTGATACATAAGATGAGCCAAAGATCCCCTTTGTCAGTTGGGCAGGTGGGGGGTGCAGAACCCTGCTTGCCCCCCTCCTTTTTCCTTTTTTTCTCCATTCACACACCCCGGATTACTCCCCCTACTATCCTAGTCCCCCTCCTATTCCTCCCCCTTCTTTATTATCTTCTTCTCTTTTTCTACTCAACTCTGGTTCTCTCCTTATCTTAGGAGTATCTGCCTCTATCTCTGTACTTTTAGCCCACCAAATGAATCAGCCAAATGCAGACACGATGACTAACTATTCGACATCCCTACCCTAGTACCTCGTAGACCTTAATATGTTATATCATGTTTTGGTTTCAAACCAGGAATAACTTCTTAACGCTTCTCCTCTCCTTGATTTGCTCAAGGGGGGAGCAGGGGGGAGGTGAAACTTGATGACGAGATCCTCTGCCCTAAGATGCTAATTTTTGTATTTACTTACTTGGTTCCTAGTCATTATCCCCAAAGCCACAAGTTGTAGTGGTATAGCTGACTTGGTACTATTGTATTGTCCTGATATTATACTGGCATGTGTTCATGTATCATGCCAAAGTTCAGGCCAGGGTTTATAATAAGATAGACAGCAGAAGTACCAACACAGCACACAGAAGGCATAGTCAGGATATGAGGCAAGGTTAGTAACAGGAGATCAGGATAAAGCAGAGTCTGAGCAAAAGCAAGGTCAAACACTGGATAGCAAAATGCCGGTCAGATAATGGGTCACAGGAGCTGATGGCCACTTAGCAACTCTCCTTAGTTGTACTGTGCTTTAAATAGATCTTTCTGATACTGCCTTGCCAATGAATCAAGTTCACTATTTAGCTGTGCTCATATCAATGCCTGTTGCCTGAGCATTAGTTTTCTTTCCTAGTCCCAGGCTGTTTTTTTCTGTATTCCTCTTTTTCTGTTTACTGACTTCAGCTTGTATCTGACCATGCTTATTCACTGCTAACCCTAACTTTTTGCCTACCTCTTTTTCTAATATTGCCTGTTAACTGTGTTCCCTGCTCTAGTTCTGTTCTGAATTCTGTTTACTTTGTAGGTACAACAGAATGTCCACTAGCCATGACAAACTGGTTCTACCCCAGTCAGCTGCATCTGCACAGAGAGTCTGAGAGTCGCAACCTGGTACACCGATCAGGAAAGTCTACCACTCCTTGCAAGGTGCTTTGGTAATGATTCAGTGGGTGTGCTTGCACTCCGAGCCTCATCCTTTTTAAGGGCTCAGACCCTCTTCAACTTGCAAATTCCTCTCTACTCTACCCTACAAGGTGGTATTTCTTGTAGCCATCACCAGTGCCAGATCCCATGTCAATTGTTTTTCTTTTGCTACAAGACGATGGGCTTTGGACAGTTTTACTGTATCATTCTGACTCTTTCATGTTGCTACTTACCAGCAGTTTGTACTAAAACTGAACATTTGAACTCATTTATCTGGTTTAAAACCCTTCCTTGTGTTAATTATTATTTTCCGTTCTCTTTCATTGGGCATTTTGATTAAGTACAACTAGTTGGCATTGCCATCCCTGCCCATGTTTCTTTCACTAGAGCAGGGATTACCTCAAAAGGGAAAACAAAAATGAAAAAAAAAAAGTAAATACAAAAATACCACATAAAAAAGCTGCTACCTTCATGTGTGGAACCTCTGCCTTTTCCTTAAGGTATGTCTGACCTTCTTTTAATAGGGAGGAAGGACAGATAGTCTATGGCTATACGTTTTCAGACTGTAGCTATGCCTCCAGTTAGGAGGATCTGGCAACCATCAGGAAAAGCTGCAAAGAAAAGAAGTTGCAGCACATCCTCAGAGTTCTGAATTTGGGGCTTCTTTTGGGATGTATAGCCCAGTTTTCCCTTTTTATCAGGGTGTGAGGAAAATTCCCTCCTGAAGCAGCCACAAATTTCCTTTTTCTCCCCACTGCAGTAACCCAGTCCTCCTCCTTTTTCCTCCTAACCACCAGCACCCCAACACTCCTACTGCTTACCATCAGCACCACAACCTTTTCCTCATTGTAAGTACCCCAATGGTCCTCACTACCAGCACCCCAACTTTCCTTCTCCTCACACCAGCACCCAACCCTTCTCCTCCCTATATTCCTCCTCTGCCTCTTGCTGCCTCATGGCATTTCACATGATTCTGGATGGTAGGGATGGTTTAATGAACAAAAAATGGTGACTGGCATATGGTCTACTGTGCAAAATAATGGCAGCTGAGTGACAGTGTGATGTAGCTCGGGCCTAAAAAAAAAAAGCCAAAACAGAGTGTTAGGCATAGCTAGCAGGAAGACGCTGGGCTGGGGATGATTTGGGGAAATATTTTTTTCTGCTCCTACAGCATTACTGCCAATGTTTGTTGACCAGTCCTGGGTATAGCAAAATATTTGAAGTGGAGAAGGAAACAGAAGTTAAAACAACATTTTGAAAGCATGGCAGTTTTATAGGAGGAATAAGAGTATAGGCGCACATTAATTGGCCCAACAAAACGGCTGCTAATGCATTCTTGAGGAGGAAGAACAGAACACATTAACAGGTCCAAAAATGTGGCTGCTATACACCCTTGAGAAGGAGTGCATTCAAATCTGCTATGTAAGGAGGAAAAGGGAAAAAACCCAGAGCTTTTACAAAACCAAATAGAGTAACAGCTGCTCGTCCCTAAATATGTATAAACCATATGTATGAATTTCCCCTGGGGACTTTATTGCAGTATAAGTCATATGTCACAATAATACTTGTATATATAAAAATAGTACTGACTTTATTATAATAAAGTATTAAAACCAAGCACATTCAAAAGAATGTGTAAGTTTTGACTCAGTTGTATAACCCCCTGTGTCTTATCGACAGACTAGATTTCTCAAGCACTGAATATATCATACAGAACAAGCCCCAACATGTTTCAATCATTCCATTCCAAGATCATCCTCACATGGCATTTAATAGGGGATATCTGGATGTTCAAAGATACATAATTAGTTCCCAATGCCACACATACTGTAGATATCAATTATACTATACATCCGTATTAGATATACACTCACAAGGGAAACAATAACATACACCTTAGAGCAGAGCTTCCTTTAAAATCAGGTATATTCTAAACCTTTTGGAACCAACCAGTCAGGGGCGGCTACCTGGAGACAAATGAGTAGCCACACAAATTCCCCAATAAAGGAAGCGGGGGAGATGAAGATGAACTGCCTGCTTATGCCTAGTATCTGGGGCAGGGGCTTTCTGCTAAATTATGTGGGAGGAGTTGTAGTGCTAAAAACTTGGACAAGTAAAAAAGGGGGAGCTTGGCCTACTGCGGACCAGGATGGCTGCCTAAGTTCAGGGCTCCGCTCCATGGCAGCGATACCAAGCAACCAGAGGCAACTTTATCACCACCTCTCTTTCTTACAGAGGGGGAAGAGTCTGGGACACTTACCAGCATGATGAGGAAGAGATATACGATGCCAGCACTGCGCAGCTTCACTCATCATTTTAGCTGTTCAGCCATGCAATCTGCACAAGATTGCGCCAGCTCTGGGTCTCACTCTGCTACATCCCACTGCCTCACATTGATCAAGAACTTGGGGCAGCCACAGGAGCCGCAAGATACCCCCACAGAGGATGGACAGGAGGACATGGACAGGCTTTCACCCTCTGAAGTAGTTCCTACACCTTTTTCTGCTAATAGAGGTAAGAGAATTGAATCCTACCCAGAAAACTTACTCAGTAAAGAACCCCTAGCTAAAAACATCACTGAGCTGCCTCTTCTATTGCTATTCAGGGTCCTGAACACACTCCTAATTTCGCCTCCATTCCGATCACTGATAACCCTGTATCAGAAAGCATATTCAAGTCAATGCTACTCACACTACAGAAAGATCTACATAGGGATCTGCAGTTTTCTCTTTCCCAGATGGATTGTTTGGAGGAGGGAGCTGACATGCTGAAGGAACATGTGGGCGATTCTACCTAGGCCCACAATGAGTTCTTAGATGCACATGACCACCATTCTGATAAAATTCAATGAATTAAGTTAAAACTTGTAAACCTAGAGTACAGATCTAGATGCAACAACATAAAATTCAGGGATATCCTTGAATCAGAGTGGCCTAATGAGCTGAATGCTTTCCTATAACAGCTTTTCACTACACTACTTCCGCACCTTTCTTTCCAAAATTTCATCATAGACTAGGTATATAGGACTTTTACATTTTCCATACCATACCTGTCCCATTTCTTCCTAACCAGTTGCGTAAACTTCAAGAAACTATCAATGCTTTTATTTGGCAGCACAAGCGCTCTAGATTTGGGAAGGCTATTCTAACTACTCCAGTCTGACAAGGTGGAATGGGCACTCCCAATACCAAAGCCTATTATCGTGCAGTACTCTTGGAACAACTTAAAATGTGGTGGTCATCAACAAATCACTCCAGTTGGCAACAAATTGAATCTGAAGTGTCCAAAATTATCCTTAGTTTCAATAATTTTATTGGTTTTTGGCAAAGCTATGAACAAGCAATACATAAAGAAAAGTGATATTAGTTGCCATAGGTACAATAAAATCACAAATTTAGTGTACAAAACAACAAGGATTGATCAGAGGAAGAGAAAAAAAAGTTCGGGAAGAGGTTCCTATTGTTGAGAACTCAGGTTGGCCACTTGAGGAATGTCAGTAGGCAACAGGTCTTCCTATTCATAATAGAAAAAAAAAAGGAAAAAACCTAAGATAACAAGTGATTGAACGTCTTCAACTGTAGGCAAATTCTTAAAGGGTAAATACCTATGGATATTAAGATAATACTGCTCTGTATGGCTGAATAGTCTAATACCCATAAATGCAGGACATCCATTACCTAGTTAGAGTTGAGTGGCTCCATAAGGTCACACTATCCAACCATTAATGACACCTATAAATTAGTCAGAGTACCCAAAGAGTGAGCCAAGGCTCCAGGGTAATTGTGTATGGAAAGGGTTCTGGGGAAAGAGGAACTGATAAAGAGAAAGAGAGGACAGAAAAGGGAAGAGATGATTTGAGAGTACAGATAAGAGGGGATGATAGAAGTACAACAGATAGAAAGGTAGATGCATACATGTGCTGAGGGACAGAACTCAGTGCTCATTACAAGCCGAAAAAGGGCATATACAGAATTTAAAGGGTAACCTTACGTGGCCCAGGGTTCCCAGGTCAGCTCGTATTTCTCAACAGAGTTTTAGAGAATGTATGTCATCTTCTCTTGTGCCATTATCCACAAGATTTTTCACTTTGCCATAGAGAATGAGACAGAAGGGCTCTTGGAGGCCTGAGTGATCATAATTTTAGCCCCTAGCAGAATGAACCTAACTAAATTTTGATTATAATTAGGGGTTTTGAGTATTTGCTGATTGAGGAGAGCTGTCCTGGGATCCTGGGGCACCGAAAGTCCAGTAAGCCTGCTGATTACGTGGAAGATTGAGTTCCAAAACCCTCTGATTCTAGGGCACTGCCAGAAGATATGTAGCAGGGAGCCCATATGCCCACACTCTCTAAAGTTTTTGCGAGATGAGTGGGTACCAGATACCAACAGGAAAGGACTTTTATGTTAGCTTCTATCAGAGATATATTATGGATGTCCTTAAATGAGCGCTGAAAACAAGAATGCCAAGTGTCAATCTTCCATTCCCAGTCAAGATCCTGCTCCCAGCCCAGCATGTGGGATGTTTTTTCTGTGGACTCCACCAGTGCTGAATAAATTAGAGAAATGCCTCCCCTCATCTCCATGATCTTAGAACACCATTGTTCATATGGTGTGACAGTTAATGGACTTGGCTTTGTCGCCCATATTGAGTGCAAAAAATGAGAAATTTGGGTTTAGCGAAGTTCTCCGAGAGTGGCATCTCCAGTTTACTCACACAGTGGCTATAAGATAGTGGACCCAAGGAATTGAAGAAGTGCCCTATCCTGTATAAACTGTTCTCTGTCCACCAATGAAATGCTCATATATTGTTCCCTGGAGGGAAGAATGGCTTGTTAAAAATATGTTCTAGAGGGTGCCACACTGATGTAATTTTAGGGAGCTTATGTATGGAGTCGCATAATGTTATGGAGTGAGACAGAGGCGGGGACAATATAGGAGGTTGGGATTTAGGGGCATGTCAAATTATGTAGTCTAATGTGAAATTGGGGGTCGATTGTCTCTCCATAGCTACCCATTCAGGTTTGGTGCCTCTAGAATAGACAATAGAGATCTGAGCTAGTTGGGCTGCCTGGTAATACCACCAGAGATTGGGGAGTCCCAACCCCCCCTGGAGTTTGGATCTATATAATATATGTTTGGAGAATCTGTGTCCTTTCTTCCCCCAAACAAATCGAACTATAGCTGATTGTAATCTAGCTAGATAGGCCTTGATTATTGGGATGGGAAGGGAGCAGAAAAAGTAAAGGATTCTGGGTAGTAATGTCATTATGACAGCGTGGACTCTACCTAGCCAGGAGAGCCTTAGAGATGACAATTGTGATAGGTCAGTAGATCATTTCTTATAGAGAGGGGTGTAGTTATTACCATACAGCTGATCTATCGTTGCGGCCAAGTTAATTCCCAGATAAGGGATAGTTTTATAATGCCATGCACTCAACTAAGGCATGGGGGGTTGAAACATTCAGGGCCTGTGATTTAGTGTCAGAAAGGGCAGGCCAATAATCAAGATGGCAGCAACAGTAGTTCCCCTGTTCTGCATGTCCCACTGAGAAGGGCTGCGCGGGCATGCTCGTGCGCGCCTATGCACATGCAAACACGCTTGTGCACTAATGCCGCACAGAATGTCAACATGCGTGCGCCCTGTGATGGTTCTTGGTGCTAACAGGCATTTAAACTGACTCATTCTCCTGGATCAGTGCTGTCTGGTCCACAGCGTTCCCTGTGATTCCTGATAACCGTTTGCCTGAACCTGTTCCAGTTGACCTACCCGGCTTGTCCCTGACTATTCCTGTTATCTGCCTGCACCCGACCTCAGCTTGTCTTGACTACATTCCTGCCTGCTCCATCTGCTACTTTTCTGCCAGCCTGTTGCCAAATCTGCCTGTACCTGACTCTGTTCCTGTATCCTGTCTGCTCTGGACTTGTGTACCTGCACTTCCAGTCTGCCTGCCTGCACCTGCCTGAGCTACTGTCTCCAGCCTGACAGCTGTTCCAGGTTCTGTTCCAGCTCCACTATCAGTTCTGGTCCAGCTCTTCTGCTAGCAACTCTGCCAGGCACTCGTGCGATTCTGCACTCCTACACCTCCTGTTTTCTCTATCAGGGGCCTCGAGTCAGAGGTGTAAGAGAGGCCTCCCTCTGCATATCAGACTCCACCATCATGTACGTGACATTTAGACATGTTAGCTCTAAGGCCTAAGACTTTACCAAAATCATGTAGCAATTTGAGAATATTTGGCATTGAAATGAGGGGGAGGTGACAAATAATAGGATGTCATCCACGAAGAGGGCACACTTATGGGCACACTTATGGACAGACCACATCTGACGCCATGGAAATTAGAATGGTTCCTAATAGCAATGGCCGATGTCTCAATGACTATAGCGAAAATTTTTTTAGTTTTTTTGGTGATCTCCAGAATTGTTTTGGGTGCGTTTTGTGTGTCAAGTTACCCCAACAACATTATTATCTTGTCTTTTTTAATCTCAAGGAGATTGGTTAGTGTCGGTGTCCCTTGTTAATTTCACATTGTATTTTTGAAATGTACCTGCCTATTCACAAACAAACTGTCCTTTTTTGAAGGAAAACACACATAGGCAAGTATTACTTAAAAAAAAAAAGCTTATCAACACATCAACTATTTTCAAGCAAAATTGGTGGCCTGAGGAGTCCTTATCTAAGGGAGTACTTAGAGAGAATTATCTGCAACAAAGTGCATATAGGGGACGCCCCTTTGGATTTTGTAGGCAGAGACAAAATAGAGAAAGTATTAACCATAAAAGGCAACAACAGTGCCAACTTTATTGATATACAAAAATAGAATAAAAATGTCTAAAAAGACAAGACAGACGTATACAATCAATATTAGGTATATGTGTAGAAAATGATAATAACAAAGACATATAGAGCATGAATAAATAATATCACCCAATGCCAGCAACCCCGAACCATCCACCTACATGGGGTAGATCTGCTGGGGGTAGGTGGCTAATGCATATTTCCCAACATGTTTCGGAGAGGACCGTAGTCACATTGGTATATTCCTTCTTCAGGGTGGAGGATAAATATTTCTTGTCTCTAGAACATAGATATGAACATCAATGAGTAACATAGCAAAAAACGGAACCATATAAATGGTCTATTTTATAGCCATATTTATATCACAAAAAGTCATAAAAAAAAAACAATCATAGTACTTACAAAATAAAGCTCATGTCATAAGGAAAAGACAAGCAGAGAAAGATGTCAACGTGCTGGTTGTAGGGGTCCACGGGTGACAGAAGGGATGCCAAAGATAACACGCAGAGCCGCAAGGGCACCTTCACAAGGTACGCCTTGATCCACCCTGTAGTGAACAATGTCAGCGTTAGGGGGGAAGATTGCACTTAGAGAGAGGCCAGAGAGGACATGTAATTAAACAGGATCCAAAAGTGTATGTAAACTGACCCTATTAGGGCGTCAGTTGGGTGAGAGACATACATGGTTCATACCTGAATTAGGATAGTAATCAGAGACAATTGCTGCTGACAGTCTAATGTCCATCAAGTAAAGAAGTTGAATCAGGAGTATCTGCTGCTGACAAGGATGTTAGATCGAGAGTGTCTGCTACTGACAAACCGGTGTCTGCCGGTGACTGTGTTGGTGTGAGACATCCAGATATGAGCCAGAGCAGCAGCATATATATAGGGAAGTGCAACACTGAGGAAAATTTGCTAAACGCAGCACAGCTGTGTATGTATTCAGCTGAGGAGATTTAGAGTGGAGGGTGTGTAAAAACTGGCCAATCACACCCAAGCCTCGGGGCCGTCCCGGCCGCCATGTAGTCATGCCTGATGGGCGGAGACATTTCCATTTCTAAGGGAGTACAATCTGGTTCAGAAATCCAAGAGATCAGGAACAGCAGCAGATGACATACATGTCCCCAGGCTGTGGTCATACAAGAGCCTGCATCTTTTTTCAGACCAGACTGAACCCAGGTCATCACTTTCTTGTCTTCCTTCCACTCTTCCTTCCAGGCTGTGTCTGTGGTGTTGGAGGTTTGGCAGGAGGAGGAGGATGATACAACTCACACAGGTGGGAATTGGGTGTGATTTCGCCCCTCAACCCCTTATTTAATGTTTTATAAATGATTTCCTCACACATGAGGCGTTGCCCCTCCTGCATGTCCTGCAGTTTGGTGGCAGCCATGGAGGCAAAGTGGGGGTGGCTCTGAGGGATGTAGAAGCCTCCTGAATCAGCCTGAGCGCAGACTCCTCCACGTTACTCCCCTTCCTGGGTCTTTTGTTTGGAAGGCGGAGGGGAGGAACCTGTGATTCTGTGAGGCTCCTACTGGGCCCTGCCACCTCCTGGCTGCCACTAATTCCTGCCTCCTCCTGGCTGCCACATTCCACAGCCTCCTCCTGTGTGCCACATTCCTGGCTGAGGTCTTCCTGTGTATGAAAAAGGGACATAGTTTTAGTTTTTTCTTCATCAATCACACACAATGTTTATCTCATGACTATTGCAAATTGAATGTTAATAAATAGAAAAGACTATCATTCTGAGCCCAGCATTTTTCATTCTTGTCCCAATTATTTTTGCCCACTACTGTCTATTGATATGTAAACATCTTTATTAAATCAGCAATTAGTGGTCAATAATAACATTTAGTAAACATCATTTATGTTTTGCCAAGAAATCTGTAGAACAATGCTATACCTGACTCAAGCTGGGCTCCTCCACTTCTTCCTGGTTGGAAGTCCCAGGTTGGACATCGGAAGCCTCAGCTGGGGTGGAAGATAGGGTGGAAGGAAGAGTGGAAGGAACGGTTGAGAGTGATTCCCTGACTTCAGTCTGGTCTGACAGAAAACAAAGTCTCTCATAGTACCACAGCCTGGGGACATAAACATCATCTGCTGCAGCTCTGGATCTCTAGGAATCCTGGACCTTCTTGCGCTCCCTAAGGTATGTGCTCCTCAGGCGACCAATTTTGGCTTTTAAATAGGGGATGGTTGCCCTGGGGACCACCGGCTTCACCAACTCCAGCAGTTTCTCCAGGGCTGCCTGCCTCTTTTGTTTATGATTATAATGCGGGTGTTTGACCTGTCACAGACAGGGCAGCTCCCTGTATTTGTCTATGAACAGGGGGAGGAAGTTGTGATCATTGAAGTCATCCATTTTCTCTGCAAGACACAACACAAGACAAACCCTAATGTCAGGCTAAACTTTCCTAACCTTGTCCCAACATAGGCCTCAATCTATAAGCAGTATAGGCCCAAGTTAATCGATCAGCTCTTCCGATACTTCTTCCTCTGCTCACAGATCGTACGTACGACGCACGCGTGTTACACTTTATATACACTGCGCATGCGTGAAACTCCGCCCGCCCCTGACATTCTTTCTAGTCTATTCCCCGTCCTTTCTCTTTCAGCGCAGTGGGGGAGAGCACATGGCGGAGACAGAGCAGGTGCATGATAATAGCAGCAATGAGGAGGAGGAGGAAAGCCCGGAGCCAGAAACGTCATGATCCTGAAGGAGATTTAAAGCCTCAAATATGACCTTTGTAGATATGGTGGAGATGGTAGACATATTGAAGAGGGACGACTATGACGGGAAGTATGGACCTTACCCTAACCCAAATGTCAGAAAGGCCAAGATCATGGCTAAAGTTGTGAAGAGTCTGCACAGGAATTTTGGGGTACGGCGATCCACGGTTCAACTGAGGAAACAGTGGTCGGACCTCAAATTAAGGGAGCCTGATAGAAGGATCAGGAGAGTGCTGCAAAAAAGTAAGTAGTTGTCCTGTGTTCCAATTCTTTCTTTTTATTACGTTCGTTCTGCTCCATGTGCTTTTCTTTACTGTTGTACAGTTTAAAATGGCAACTTTCATGTTCATGGACACATTAATCATTCGTAGGAAACATTGTTCATTTGGCCACTAAAATACGATGTTTTGGCTAGATGCAGTTTTCTGGCCTACTTTGATTAAAAAAAATTGGTTGTCTAGATGGGTTTGTAACTAGAATGAAATGCAAACTAGATTCTGTGTATGGAGAGGACACTCAGCAGTAGGGATGAGCTTCGATTCGAACATTGGCTGTTCGCAACTTCGCCGAACACCGAACAATTTGGGGTGTTCGCGGCAAATTCGAATGCCGCGGAACACCCTTTAAAAGTCTATGGGAGAAATCAAAAGTGCTAATTTTAAAGGCTTATATGCAAGTTATTGTCATAAAAAGTGTTTGGGGACCCGGGTCCTGCCCCAGGGGACATGTATCAATGCAAAAAAAAGTTTTAAAAACGGACGTTTTTTCAGGAGCAGTGATTTTAATAATGCTTAAAGTCAAACAATAAAAGTGTAATATCCCTTTAAATTTCGTACCTGGGGGGTGTCTATAGTATGCCTGTAAAGGGGCGCATGTTTCCCGTGTTTAGAACAGTCTGACAGCAAAATGACATTTCGAAGGAAAAAACTCATTTAAAACTACCCGCGGCTATTAATGAATTGCCGGTCCAACAATACACATAAAAGTTCATTGATAAAAACGGCATGGGAATTCCCCACAGGGAAACCCCGAACCAAAATTAAAAAAAAAAAAATGACGTGGGGGGGTCACCCTAAATTCCATACCAGGCCCTTCAGGTCTGGTATGGATATTAAGGGGAACCCCGGCCAAAATTTAAAAAAAAAAATGACGTGGGGTTCCCCCTAAATTCCATACCAGACCCTTCAGGTCTGGTATGGATTTTAAGGGGAACCCCGCGCCAAAAAAAAAAAAAAAACGGCTTGGGGTTCCCCCAAAAATCCATACCAGACCCTTATCCGAGCACGCAACCTGGCAGGCCGCAGGAAAAGAGGGGGGACGAGAGTGCGGCCCCCCCCTCCTGAACCGTACCAGGCCACATGCCCTCAACATTGGGAGGGTGCTTTGGGGTAGCCCCCCAAAACACCTTGTCCCCATGTTGATGAGGACAAGGGCCTCATCCCCACAACCGTGGCCGGTGGTTGTGGGGGTCTGCGGGCGGGGGGCTTATCGGAATCTGGAAGCCCCCTTTAACAAGGGGACCCCCAGATCCCGCCCCCCCCTGTGTGAAATGGTAAGGGGGTACTTACCCCTACCATTTCACTAAAAAAGTGTCAAAATAGTTAAAAATGACAAGAGACAGTTTTTGACAATTCCTTTATTTAAATGCTTCTTCTATCTTCCTTCATCTTCTTCTGGTTCTTCTGGCTCTTCTGGTTCTTCCTCCGGCGTTCTCGTCCAGCATCTTCTCCGCGGCGTCTTCTATCTTCTTCTCCTCGGGCCACTCCGCACCCATGGCATGAGGGGAGGCTCCCGCTCTTCTCTTCATCTTCTTCCCCATCCTCTTCTCTTCTTCATCTTCTTCATCTTCTTCATCTTCATCTTCTCTTCTTAATTTTCTTCTGCGGGCCGCTCCGCATCCATGCATGGAGGGAGGCTCCCGCTGTGTGACAGCGTCTCCTCGTCTGACGGTTCTTAAATAACGGGGGGCGGGGCCACCCGGTGACCTGAAGGGTCTGGTATGGAGTTTAGGGGGAACCCCACGTCATTTTTTTTTAAAATTTTGGCCGGGGTTCCCCTTAATATCCATACCAGACCTGAAGGGCCTGGTATGGAATCTAGGGGGACTCCCACTTCATTTTTTTTTTTTTTAATTTTGGTTCGGGGTTTCCCTGTGGGGAATTCCCATGCCGTTTTTATCAATGAACTTCTATGTGTATTGTTGGCAATGCAATAGCCGCGGGTAGTTTTAAATGGCTTTTTTTCCTTCGAAATGTCATTTTGCTGTCAGGCTGTTCTAAACACGGGAAACATGCGCCCCTTTACAGTCATACTATAGACACCCCCCATGTATGAAATTTAAAGGGATATTACACTTTTATTGTTTGACTTTAAGCATTATTAAAATCACTGCTCCTGAAAAAACGGCCGTTTTTAAAACTTTTTTTTGCATTGATCCATGTCCCCTGGGGCAGGACCCAGGTCCCCAAACACTTTTTATGACAATAACTTGCATATAAGCCTTTAAAATTAGCACTTTTGATTATTCATGTTCATGTCCCATAGACTTTAACGGTGTTTGCGTGTTCGAGCAAACTTTTTTCCTGTTCGCATGTTCTGGTGCGAACCGAACAGGGGGGTGTTCGGCTCATCCCTACTCAGCAGCTGTTTATACATCTGGATGCTGGAGCACTAGTGTGGGACAAAAGAACACCCTTTGTATTAGTAGGGGGCCCACACAGGTGCTCCAGTGAATAATATAGGGGTGTCTCCATCTGTGAAGCTTGCACAAAACAGGTAAGTATTCAAGCTTTACAAAGGATCAAAAAAATTCTTCAGCTTGGAACTCTGCCAAAACAGACAATTGTACCCCACTTCCAAGCAATGTTTCATATTCCTATTTCTGCCATCAAATATCTGTGTGCTAAGTATACCTATTTTTGTTCACATAGGGGAGAAAAGACTCGGAGGACACCACTCATCAGAGGAGACCAGGGACCCCCCACCTCAGGAAGAAGGGGAAATCCCCCAAACCCAACCAGAGGAGGAGAAGGGAGACGTTGTAGAAATTGTCAACACAACAGGTGAGTGCCTTCAGGTAAGAGATGGATGCCTGCATATTTATAATACATGGTGTTTTTTTTTGTTTTGTTTTTTTGTAGTTGATCGGGATGTTGTGGAAGAGGAATGTCATTTCACCAGTGAAAGTGCCCAGATCCTCATCGGGGTGTAATAGAGATTTAGAAAACATAAAACAAAACATCAATGATGTTAAAAACAAAATGAAGAACATCATTGATGTTTTAGGGAGAATCTAAAACACCCAGAAATCCCTAAATTTCTTCTGTTTTTTTTTAATGGCTAAAATTTTTGACATATGTTAAAAGCCAAATTTAGAAGATGCACACAGTGTGTTAACATGTGCTATCTGCCATCATGGGAGATCAATGTACGCGTTTTGTGGGTTCAACCCCTTCCTCGATAATAAAGTAGCTGAGATGAAGGGGTTGCACCCACAAAACACATCCATTGATCCCCCATGATGGCAGCTAGCACATGTTGACATTAGGCGATTTGTGTGCATCTTCTAAATTTGGCTTTTACAGGGGTGACATCACCCCATCTGCTGAACGCAATGTCAAACATAGTTTGTACATACTCATGTCTGATATTGCCTTATAAAAGTTGAACTTTGTAAGTTCCAGAGTTGTGTATTTTTTTAATGGTTTTAAACATGCCTGTTTTACCTTAAAAGACAAATTCTACTTAATGTGACCTAAAAAAATGTTATACAACAAACACGTTGGTCTGTTCAAAAACCCTTTTATAAACGCACAAGTGATTGTGCTTTGATTAAAAAGATTGATAATTAACAATGTGTGGCTTCTTCTTTCAATGCTCAAACGCATTTTTTGGAGTAAAGTTGTTGTTTTCAGTGACAATGGGGGTTATTTATTAAAGGCAAATCCACTTTGCACTACAAGTGCAGTTTCAGTGCAGTCTCAAGTTCACTTGTAGTGCAAAGTGTAACACCCTACAGTGCTTTCTAATTTTACACAATCACGCCATTTTCATGACTTCCCAAATTTCGGTCATGGTGCTGAAAAATATTAATATTTTTGTCAGTAATGCATTACATACATTAATCACAAAAACATGGTGTGTGTGTAGCAGATCCATAACATAATATTAATAGTTAGCCGAAGAAGAGATTGTCACCTCATGTGTCAAAAAAATTTTGTTTGCACTGTTGAAGAAAAAGGCCAAAAAAAATGTAACATTAATAAAAGATAACAGAGGAGACAGCTAAAAGAAAGCCAAGCAGTAAATCAAAGCAGATATTTGTTCAGTTTCAAATATATTTTTATTTAAAAAATGTCTCAAACATTGTCTGGCACATCAATTGCCCCCCGCAAAGTGTTCCATGTATCTTATAAGGACCTCCCGGGCACTCTGGGGGGGCAAGCCAGGACGGCCACTTTCAAGCGTCGTCAGGTTTGTTTCATTATGACTTCCGGCCTCAGGCCCAAATGAGGCAGCATAGTTGAAAGAATTTCTCCTTAAAAAGTTGTGGAGAACACAGCAAGACAGGATGATGTGATTGAGTTTATATTCCGCCATGTGTATCAGTGTAAGAAACTTGCAGAACCGGCTGGCCATTATTCTAAACGTATTCTCCACCACTCTTCTGGCTCTGGCCAGCCGGAAATTAAAAACCCTCTGCTCCAGGGCGAGGGTCCTAATAGGGAATGGCCGCATAAGATGGTCCCCCAGCGCATCATCCGCAACGAAAATGAATAGGAGTCCTTCTGCATTGTCTTCTGGAGGTGGCAAGCCCAAGCTGCCATTCTGGAGATGCCTGTAGAACTCGGTCTGGGTGATGACTCCACCATCCAACATCCGGCCATTCTTCCCCACATCCACATACAGGAACTCGTAAGTAGCCGACACCACTGCCAACATCACAATACTATTGAACCCCTTGTAATTATAATAGTATGACCCCGAGATGGGGGGTGGGACGATGTGGACTTGTTTCCCATCAATTGCCCCTCCGCAATTGGGAAAGTCCCACCACTGGGAAAAGTGGGAGGCCACAGTCTGCCATTCCTGTGGTGTGGAAGGAAACTGTGGAGTCAAACCAGAAAAAAAAAATAGTCATTTTGCACATAAACATTGAAAGCAGATTAGACGCAAACATTATTGGCCAACATCAGTATAACATTTATTTTAGGAAGTATTTAAAGACAAAAATATAAGGTCCACCTATCAGATTCCTCACCCCCTCTGATGGCCCATTGTAAAAATATTTTTTTTTTGGGGGGGGGTGTTTTGGACAGGTAACCCTCTCCACTTCATTGAGAGATGAATGCCTAAATAATGTGTATTACTTTGGCCAGCCCCTCCTTACTTAAACTATTGGCAGCCCATTGGACAGGTAAGAAGTGTCATAATACAAAAATATGAATACACACTGTACAAATTGGAGCACAATTTTAGCATTCTGCAATTACCTATCAAGATAATTATAGGATAAAAAAACTTTAAACAGTATCATTTGAAAGTATTCAGGCAGGCCCTTGCACTACATGCTTTGGGAAATTTATCCATAAATATGACCACAAAAGAGGTAGGTATAGTGTGTATGGGTTTGGCAAAGTCAGCAGAAAGAGGATTGGTATCAGTTGACTTAACGGGGGGAGGGAGGGTTCCAAATGAGTATGGGACCCAAAAAAAAAGCCTCTGGCACTCTACCCGAATTTAAGGACACAAATAACATTTGTACACATTTTAGGGGGCGTTTAGGGTAAAGCACTACAATGGAGCTGACAAAATACATTGTTAAGTGACTAGGCGAGGTGGATGTAGGCCCAGGAGAGCATGCTGGGGAGGTAAGTGAAGGCAAATATGCATGAAGGACAAAAAAAACATTTAAACATTCCAGCATGCATGAGGACAAAGGGGACATTCACAGCATATTACAATCATGGCAATTAGGGAATGATAAAGGAAATACAATATATTATCAAACATTAAATACAATAAAATGTGATGTTATAGGATAAATCTTACCTTAATATAGTCTTTCTGCAGGACCTGGATGATGGCAGAACAGGTCTCTGGGATAATGATCCCAGAGCCTGGGGGGAGATGCCTGTCGAGAACTTGAGGTCCTGCAGGCATCTCCCTGTCGCCAAGTACCGCAACTTCACAAACGGTGAAAAATGGGGTCCGTCATCCTGAGAAAGTTCCTGAAATCATCAGGATTATTCTCACGAATCTCACAGAGCAAAGGCATGTGACAGAATTGATCACGCTGGAGCAACCAATTCTTGGTCCATGAACTCCTCCCCACCCTGTTCATGGACTGGGCTTGTGTCAAAGTAAGAACCCCAATACCAAGTCCCCGCACTGCACCAACTCTACAATGAGTACGTACATGCGACATGGCTTCAAAACGGTCGGCTGGTCAGAACGAAGTAACAGAACGCACTGAATTACAGCAAGGCCTGTGAAGAGCGACCTGAAAATCAGTAATGAATGGACAAGAACACACTGAATAAACCAATGGGAACTCACTGCACGCACTGAAGACCAAATACAAACCCACAAGCACAAACTGAACAGCAGAAAAACGATCTGAAAACCACGAGTCTGAAAAAGCGCAAATCGTCCCTCACCAAACTTTTACTAACATGAGATTAGCAAAAGGAGCCCAAAGGGTGGTGCGCTTGGTATTGAACTGCCCTTTTATAGCCTTTTTGTACGTGGTGTACATCACCGCGTTCTTAACGTTCGGAAATTCTGACAACTTTGTGCGACCATCTGTAGGCAAGACAAGTTTGACCCAACATTCGTCGGAAAAAATCAGATGGATTTTGTTGTCGGAATGTCTGATCAATGTCCGATCATGTGTACAGGGCATAAGGGAACCACCCCGCTGAACTGGATTAGCCATGGAGAAGAGGCAAGAGGCACAGCTTCAATACATTGTTACTTATCAGGCTGTTCTGTATGGAGCCCACGTAGAAATCACTCCGATAGGGCATGAGTTCATGGCATTTCACAAGAGGCCAAAGCCCCCCCCCCCCCGCACAGGTAACTGAAAGAAAGGGAGATGAAATAACAGAAAGAAAGTTTGTAAAGAAGAAGCAAAACTGAACCAGGAACTGGAATCATTCCTTGTTTTTTGAAAAAAGGGCCTGTAATTCCGAATCCTTTTCCTTTAAAAAGGGTAGTAGGAGTATGTAAGTATCTGTGTATCCTGATAAATTCAGGGTGCAAGCCTGATGTCGCCCAGGGGATCTAAAGCCCTTGAGTTACAACAGGTAGACGAGCACTAAAACTGCTCCAGCCTATAAGCCTCATAAATGTAGAGTAATAATAAACATAGTAACAAGTCGAACATCCCTAATGGATCTTAGGGCCCATGGTTGACCCTCACTAAATTAAAGTTGGCTGTTGCTTAGCAAACAGTAACAAGACAAAGTACAAAAACTGTTAATTGTTAAGCCATATGATGCTGGATCATAGAGCTCCCAGGAGGGGAGATACCTGAGGCTCTCCCCCCAAGATCGTGCATCAAAAAGTGTAAAGTTATAAAAAAAAAAAAGAAAAAAAAAAGAAGAAAGGTGGGGACCAATTAAACAAACATTGAACACAATGCAGTAGAAAAGGACTGGAGAACAGTCACAACTTAATATCCTGGGAAGGTATACTTCCCTCCAGAAGTGGACCATAGCCGGTCAGATAAAGATCCGAAGGGGTAGTTCACCATCAGGGAGGATTGGAGTTCCGATGTCTTCTTTGTTTGTGCTTCTGCCAGGGGGGTGGGTCAGCAGACTGACTGGAAGGGGTCCCTTGGAAGAGCTCTGATGATTGGTTGGCAATGAAGATGAAGATGATTCTTGGGAGTACCCAAATCAACTAGTAGCTGTTCTCCCTCTTGGAATGATACAAAGCTGTATGTTTTATTCCTGAACTGAAATAGTAGATGAAAAGGAAAAGACCACCAGTATTTCAAAGATTTTTGGGATAGCTCCCCTAGGAGGGGTTTGAGTAATCTCCTGTGTTGAATAGTTGTGGGAGACAGATCCGCAAATATTTGAACCGGATGCCCTTGTATGGAAAGATTCCCGTGCTTTCCTCATAACTGTATCTTTTACAGTGTAAAAGTGAGGTTTGACCACAATGTCTTTTGGGAGACCATCCTGGTGAGGGGGCTGGAGAGCCCTGTGTAGTCTATCCAGCTCTAGTCTGTGTTCTGGAATGTCCGGAATGAGATCCTTAATGAGGGATTCAACTGACCCCTGAATGTCTATGATCGATTCTGGGAGACCCCGAACCTGAAAATTATAGCATCTGTGTCACGTATCTGGATACCTGAGTACCTAAGCCTGACATGTAGAGGAAAGCCTCTCTTGCCGCATCGGCTTGTGGGCCCGCCCCTGAGGTTAAGACAGCAGCCACAGAAGCACGTTGATGCAGGAGTGCCTAGGATCAGTCCAGTATCGGTATGGATGGATGCTGGTGGCTGGAGATGCAGCAGGCAGACCGGAAGAGCTGGGTAGACCAGAACTGTGGTAGACTGGATTGCAGAAGAATAAGGAACTGATGCGATTTGCAGGGCAGAACTGCAGCAGGCTGGGGGAGTGGATGCAGAGTCAGGCAGACCGGGTCGGTAATGTTTTGGTGAATCAGGCAATGCAGCAGGCAGAAGAGAAGTCCAAAAAACAAGCCGGAGTCAGGGTATCAAGCAGACAGGGTTAGTAAGAGCAAGCCGGGTCAAAGATCAGAGATCAGCATGGATACCAGGTTTCAGGACACACAGAAGCTGCAGACCAAACAGCAAGGAGTCTTTGGTGCACTCACTTTAAATAACACCTTTGGCGCCAACGTTGGTGACAGGTGCACGTGTGCGGACAGGTGCAGAGAGTGCACGCGCATGTGTGTGCACGCCAACGCGCCATTAATGTGCGCATCTGCTGTTCCTGCTACACGGCCATGCCTTTCCTGATATTGCCCCCCTCCTACGGGCAACCTCCGGGTGCCCAACTGGTTCCTCTTCAAGGGATGGTTATGGAAAAAAGCACAAACCAATCTGTGGAACATAACCTCGTCCATTTAATTAGGTACTGAGTTTTTCCCCTTCTTTTCCTGCAGTCTAAGATGGACTCAACTTTGTATTCCTCATCTCCATTAACAGTAACAGGTGCCGGGGGTTCTGAACTACAACTAGGTAATGAATCTGGTACTGCCGGATTTAACAGGGACACATGGAATATGGGATGTACTTTAAGAGACTCAGGTAAAATTAACTCATAAGACACATTGTTAATTTTTATCCTTACTGGAAAGGGTCCCAAGAGTTTTGATGACAACTTCTTGGATGGTCAAATCATCCTTAAGTTCATTGTGGCGAGCCATACCTGGTCCCCTGGTTGCAGCAACAGTTCCCCTCTTCTCCTCCTATTGAAGATTCTCTTGTTGTCCTCCTGGGCTTTCTTGACCATCTCCTGTAACAAGAAGTTGTTAGAAGAAAAAAAATCCAGAGTGCTCTGGACAGCAGGAACATCAGTTTCAAGAATCAAGTCGGGTAAAAAGGTTGGGTGGAATCCATCATTTGAGAAAAATGGGTATTGTTTGGTGGCAGAGTGGCTGGTGTTTTATTTTATGCGAACTCTGTCAAAGACAGAAGAGATACCCAGTCATCCTGGGTGAAGGATGTACAGGTAAAACATCAGATATATTGCTCCAGGGTTTGATTGGTCCATTCTGTCTGATTGTTGGTCTGGGGATGATATGTTGATGAGAAGAATAGCTCAATCTATAGGGATCCACATAATGCCTTCCAGAATCTTGACGTGAACTGGACTCCACGGTCAGATACGATGTTCATTGGAATACTGTGGAGTCTAGCAACCTCTTTGATAAAGACCTGAGCGGTCACGGCTGCAGACGGAGTTCCTTTCAGGGGTAGAAAGTGTGCCATTTTTGATATGCGATCCACCACCACAAAAATAGCAGAACAGTCTTCAGAGGGTGGAAGCTCGACAACAAAGTCCATGGGCGATCATCTTTCAAGGTCTATCAGGTATAGATAAGGGTCTGAGTAGACCCCAAGCTTTATTTCAGGTACTCTTGTTCCGGGTGCAGGTAATACATGATTTGACATAGGCCTTGCAGTTCTTCTCCAGCCCAGGCCACCAAAATGTATGCTGGACCAATTCTATGGTCTTGTGGGTACCAAATAGGCCGTTCCTTGCCTGCAAAGTGACCCCTGGAGGACTGGTTGTGCCCACTGAGGCTTGCTGCAATTGGGGTAATAGGCCTGATTGTAACAGGAGGAAGTTCCCAGCTGGTAGGAGATTGTCTGGTGGAGGTATGACCTTTGGATCCTCAAACATGCGCAAAAGAGCATCGGGTTTAGTATTTCTTGGTCCGGGTCTGTAAGTAATATGATAAACAAACCTCGAGAAAAAGAGAACCCAACGGGCCTGACGTGACATCAGACGTTTTGCAGTCCTTAAATATTCAAGGTTTTTATGGTCTGTGAAGATTAATATCGGATGAGTGGCTCCTTCTAGCAGGTACCTCCACTCCTCTAATGCAGTTTTGATTGCTAGAAGCTCCCTATCTCCAACATCGTAATTCCTTTCTGGCTGGGTAATTTTCCAAGAAAAGAATGCAACTGGATGAATAACATCCTTAGGGCCCTGGCGCTGCGACAAGACTGCTCCGACTGCACTTTCTGACGCATCCACTTTCAAGATGTAGGACAGGGCAGGATCTGGATGACTTAGAATGGGAGCAGTGGTAAAACGTTCTTTCAGGGTTTCAAATGCAGCTTGTGTTTCTGTGGACCAGTGGAAATGAATGCCTTGCTTGGTAAGTTGAGTGATTGGGGAAATAATAGCTGAGAAGTTCCTGATGAATTTACTGTAAAAATTGGCAAAGCCTATGAAACGTTGGATTCCATTCCTATCGGTAGGGGTTGGCCAATCCAGAATTAAGAGACACTTTCTGGGGATCCATCCTGATTCCCTCAGTGGAAATAATTAATCCAAGGAACTGGATGCTCTGCTGCTCGTTTTGGCGTAGAGCCCATGTTGGCGGAGTCAGAGACGTACGCGCTTGACATGTCCTCGGTGAATTTGTAATGAGAATATCAGGATGTCATCTAAGTATACAACGACAAAGATATCAAGGAAGTCTTTGAAGATGTCGTTGATGAAATGCTGAAAGGTGGCTGGAGCATTACATAAGCCAAACGGCATGACCAGGTACTCATAGAGACAAAAGCGGGTATCTGCACCCTGTTTACAGAATACATCCAGGAATTTATGATAGCACTTGGGACTTACCTGGCACAGTTCAGCATGCAATTCTAAGCAAAGTAAAGAGGCAGGAAGCTGACAATAAGAAGAAATAAACTCTATTCTTCCAGATTCCCAGTCTATATGCAGATTGTGAGCCTACAACCAAGGGAGGCCCAAGATAACAGGGAAGAGAGGTGAAAAAATCGCATCCAAGCAAAGTAGTTGTTGGTGATTGGTGTTGGTAATAGCGGGAGAGTCTCTTGGTCCTGATTTAATGCAGGATCCATCTGCCAGGGAGACACAGCGAGCCCTTGGTCCTTGGGTTGCAGTGGAATGTGATGCTGGGCTGCAAAGGATAGATCAGTAAATCAGCTGCAGGCACCCAAATCAATAATCGCAGTTACTGGCACAGTTCCTCCTGGGAGCTGGAATGATATAGGCACAACTACATGGGCTGAATTAGCAGATATGTTGGTTTGTTTAGTTGGAGGAGGAAAGCACTTATGGCGTTTGGCTGGGCAGTTGCATATGTAGTGACCGGTCTCCCTGCAGTAGAGACAGAGGTTGTTCGTCCGCCGACGTTGGCATTCCTTGAAGGTAAGTGACGGACGGATCAAACCCAACTGCCTTGGATTGGGTGCCTCTAGAATAGCATGAGCAGGTCTTCCAGACACGGAATCAGCAAACTTGGAGGGCTTTGGAAATGTCCATATTGGCCTGAACTGCTGGGAAGATTTCTCAGACCTTCATTCACGTAATCGGCGATCGATTTGTATTGAAAGCGTGATCAGAGTCTCTAGTGTACTGGGTATTTCTACCCGGGTTAGCTCATCCTTGAGTCCTTCTGAGAGACCTAAAGGGAACCGGTGACGCAGGGCTTCGTCGTTCCAGTCGACATCCTCACTCCAACATATAAAATCTGTGACGTAGTCTTCCACTGGTCTGTGGCCTTGCTGCAGGTTGTATAGAGCTGATTCTGCAGTAGCGGTCCATTGCAGGTCATCGTACAGCTGAGACATGGCCGTGAAGAATAGTTGCAGAGTATTTACTGTATGTTCTTTTCCTCCAACAGGTGATGAGCCCAGGACTGAGGTTCTCCTCAAAGCAAAGAAATGGTAAATCCCACCTTTGTGGTTTCCAGAGAGAATGTCCTTGGCTGCAGATCAAAGTAGAGCTGACAAGCATTGCGGAAGGCTCTGAACTGGCTTTGATCACCAAAGAACCTTTCGGGGGTTGGAACTCAAGGTTCGGGGGGTGCCAACATTACTGGAGGGCAAGCAGAGACTCCATTTGATGAAGCCGGCATGGGTATGGTGGAGGAAGCAGCAGAAGTAGCCAGTCCCTGAACTTGATCCTCTAGCCGAGTGTAGTCCTCCTGCAGGGATGTCATCGCTTGGGAGAGAGAAGCGAGATGCTGGCAGATTTCCCCCAATGGAGAGGATTCTCCTGTCCGCAGGGCAGAACTGCAGCAGGCTGGAGGAGTGGATGCAGAGTCAGGCAGGCTGGATCGGTAATGTTCTGGTGAATCAGGCAAAGCAGCAGGCAGAAAAGAAGTCCAAAAAACAAGCCAGAGTCAGGGTATCAAGCAGACAGGGTTAGTAAGAGCAAGCCGGGTCAAAGATCAGAGGTCAGCACGGATAACAGGTTTCAGGACACACAGAAGCTGCAGACCAAACAGCAAGGAGTCTTTGGTGCACTCACTTTAAATAACCCCTTTGGCACCAACGTTGGTGACAGGCGCACGTGTGCGCACAGGTGCATGTGCTTGTGCGCTGGCACGCCATTAATGTGCGCGTCTCCGGTGCAATTCCTGTTGCACGGCCATGCCTTTCTTGACAATCTGCTTCGGTTCTCTAGGTCATCGATTTTTGACAATGCTTTTTCTAGTCAGGGCCAGATTAAGAGCATCATGGGCCTGGTGCTGAGGATTTTGGTGGGCCTTTTTATGGAAACAATATGAAAGTGCAAACATTTTTTGCTAAAACAAATTAAATCTACTCTCACCAGTAATATCAGCCGTGCAGCCTCTGAGCAGCAGCAACACCACCAATACCACCTGCTATGCAGTCTCTCACTAACAGCAACATAGGGCGACCACATTTCCAAACTGCCATTCAGGGACATCCCCCCCTTCCCAAAAAAAAGATGAGGGGGGATGTAGTCTTGGGTTTGATGGGGAAATAGGTGGCGGGGGTGATTTTTCGGGCAAATGGCTGGTGTTAGCACTTAAAATCATCCTGACACTATGCTTGATATGGCGTCAGGATGATCAAATTCCATTATTTCTATTACTACATTGTAATATATAGTGAAATAGTTCAACTCATCATGATGCAGAATCAGTGGGAACCTGAGCTTGTCACTTGCCACCATCGCCTGCCGCCAGATGCCACCCATAGCCTGCTATCAGATACAGTGTGCCACTTAACACCGGCAACCTGCCACCAGATACAGTGTGCCACTTGCCACCGGCAACCTGCCACCAGATACAGTGTGCCACTTTAAACCAGCAGCCTGCCACCAGTGACGGTGTGCCACTTGCCACCAGCAGCCTGCCACCAGATACAGTGTGCCACTTACCACCAGATACAGTGTGCCACTTGCCACAAGCAGCCTGTCACCAGATACAGTGTGCCACTTGCCACCAACAGTCTGTCACCAGATACACTGTGCCACTTGCCACCAGCAATCTGCCACCAGATATGGTGTTCCACTTGCCAACAGCAGCCTGCGACCAGATACAGTGTGCCACTTGCCACAAGCAGCATGCCACCGGATACAGTGTGCCACTTGCCACCAGCAGCCTGCCCCAGATATGGTGTGCTACTTGCCACCCACAGCCTGCTACCAGACACATTGTGCCACTTGCCACCAGCAGCCTGCCACCAGATACAGTGTGCCACTTGCCACCAGCAGCATGCCACCAGATACAGTGTGCCACTTGCCACCAGCAGCATTCCACCAGATATGGTGTGCCACTTGCCACCAGATAGTGTGCCACTTGCCACCAGCAGCCTGCCACCAGATACAGTGTGCCACTTGCCACCAGCAGCATGCCACCAGATACAGTGTGCCACTTGCCACCAGATACAGTGTGCCACTTGCCACCAGCAGCCTGCCATCAGATATGGTGTGCCACTTGCCAACAGAAGCCTGCCACCAGATACAGTGTGCCACCTGCCACCAGATACAGTCAGCAGCCTGCCACCAGACACAGTGTGCCACTTGCCACCAGCAGCATGCAACCAGATAGAGTGTGCCACTTGCCACCAGCAGCCTGCCACTGCCTCCAGAACTCTGCCCAGATAGATAGGAGGGACAGGGCCTGTATAGTCAATCAAATCCCTGGAGCCCCTACCCCTCCTGAGCTGGGATGGTATGGCCGTGTGTGTGTATGCCAGGAGTATTGATTAGACCAAGTTCTACAGGGGGTTGTGTGTACAAGCCTTTGGGCTCACACTGGTGTGCTGCAGTCGGCCGCACTGCTTGTGTATCTGCAGTTTTAGCTGCAGTCCTATTGATATATATCAGGTTGCAGGTTTTGCTGCATTTTCTGATTGTGCGCCAAAGATAAGATGCAGCATGCAGGAATTTTGGTGCACTTTCAGAAAAAAACACACAACCTAATAGAAATCAATAGGACTGCTGTGGGTAAAACACAGGAAAACTGTGGATACACCAGCAATGGGCCAAAACATAGCAAACCAGTGTGAACCCTTCCTAAAAGCACAAGGGACCGAGTACTACCACAGGCTGAGGACACAATTCTTAACACTTTGGCTGCAGTTATAAGAGCTACTGCTGGAGGAATAAGTTAAAAAGGAGGGGAAGGGAGATAAGAGTCACTGAGCTCACATTTGGATGGTCCCTGGAGGCTCATCACTCAGATATCTGCCGCTGTTCTGTTCATAATTTCCCACCCACACGGCTCCTTCTTCACTACACAGCCACAGACTTCACAGAGTGAGAGAGGGGAGGGGAGGGGCAGAGCCGACTCAGCCTCTCCCATTTGTGTAGGGGGGAACTGTGCACTGTGACAATGTAATAAACACAGTGAGCAAACACAGATGCAGCCAGACACCCCTACATTTACACACAGCTTCTCCTGTCCCATAGAAGTTTATGGACAGGAGAAAATCGGCCTTTTGCTGCTGACTGGGAGGGCCGATTTTAAGGCAGGGGCCTGGAGCTGCAGCTCCATCAGCCCCTATGTTAATCCGGCCCTGTTTCTAGTTGTTCTTGCAGTGATTGGATACAGTTGGTGTTCTGGTTCACCCTTAGAACTGTTTGGTCCACGGTCTGTTCAATGGCTTCAATGCATGTACCTAGACCCTGTAAATACAATTTAATAGAGTTGGTTGTTTGTGCTAAACCATTAGCCAGCATTTCAGAAAACTTTGTGAGGATCTGAGCTATGTCAGAAATTTGGCCTGGAGTGAGGGGAGCAGCCTGCTGCAGAGCATTAATATCTGCAGGGCTATGGAGCAGGGAGTTCAGGAGCCCTTGAAATGATTTGTCCAGGAGTGATTCCGTGGATGCAGGAGAGACTTCTGGGAATAGTAAGGCACTTACTGGCAAGGATGGAGGTCCATAAGAGTCCTGTGGTGCTGAAAGAGGATCCGCAATGTCCCCTGTATCCTCCGAGTCGCTGCCATATTGGAATGCCCCTGGGCTTGATTTCCAAAGCTGAGCTGGTGGTCCTCTGCTGCTCTCCTGACATGCAATGTGGTGCCCGGGGGTGTCCGCCATGCACGCGGGTCGTGGGAGCAAAGATCTGTTCTCTTTAGCTGGCGCTAAGGCTGTCACTCGGCCGGAGCGGGACTGAGCTCCCAAATCAAGCCGCTATCTCGGGAGCTGCCGCTCATGCTTCTTTCAAAATTATTCTTTAGTGGCACACTCATAGCCCCCAGACCCCTACCACTATCCCTTGGATATGATAACAGCATATTTACAGGTGTGGATGGCTATCCTGCAAATTTCAAATGGCATACCTCTTAATATACTTGCATTACTACCTCTTAAATCCATTGAACTCATACTGCCAGACCTACCTCTACAATCCTGGATGAAGGTCGGTATCTCTAATACTGGGAACCTTTATTCCTCATCTAGCATACAGGCCTTTCCAGCTCTCAAGGACTATCTTCCAAAACTTTCTTAATTTATCTCAGGATTCAGCCACTATTCTCCAAAATGTATTAGTCCACAAACGACAAGATATTGAACTCCATACTGAAGTTTTATGAGACACATCAGATCTATAATGGGAATCTCGCTCATCTACAGACTCTTTATAAAACCCTCTCCAGACTTTTCTTATGCCCCAATTATATACTGGTCCTCCTACACGAACAATGTACCCCTATGGATCAATTGTACCAAGCCCTTACTTTGCCATTGCAGTCTTCCCACTGTATTATGCACTGGGAATAACTATAAAAGCTCTTCTTAAAATGGTATTATGCCTCTAATAGGTTGGCCGCATTCTACCCCAACTCCTCAACCCTATGTTGGAGGAATTACGGCTTTCTAGGAACTCTGTATCATATATGGTGGGACTGCCCTTTTATTATGGGCTATTGAATACAAATAGGTTCAATAAAACACTTATTTCAAGCCCTCTTTGCTTGTCTCCACTAGACATTCTGATGGGTTTGGCACTTCCCACATGGCCCAAACATTTCCAAACTCTAGCCACTCATATTTTAATAGCTGCACGTTTAGCATTAGCAAGAGGATGGAAAGCTCCCCAACCTCCATCCTTAAATGACCTTATTCAATCTTTGAATACGCCCTTTATACCTAGTTTTTTTTCTCCAAAGCTAATTTAAGTACATCCAAGTTTTGTATTAAGTGGGCGCCCTGATCCTGCTGCCTATACCACTCACTTATTCCATTCCCATCCACACTAGAAAGCCATAACCCATCAGAATCAGCTAGTGCATTTCAAACTTGTATCGTAGAACTAACTAACACTCAAACCCAGACCGCTGGTTAGGAATTACTTTGCAATCTCTGATGTCATGTTGTCACATTTGTCACCACAAATAGGTATATCTTGATATATTACAATGTTTGTATACCATTTGTATGCTTCTTTTCTTTTCTTTTCGACTTCTGCTTGAAATTTGTCTCATGTTAGGTGTTACGGACATGTATCTTCTTCTTTTTTTATCAGTAGCTGTGCTCAAAATAATATGGCCTTTATGCACCCTTGAGGAGGAGAACAAGAGTGCATTAGTACCCCTTACTTTAAGACAACACAGAGTAGTATTTTGAATAAAGAAACTCACAAACCTCCACTAGTAATTTTAAACTGCTTGCCACTTAAAAAAAATTAAAAATCAGGTGTTGCAGCCAAAACAGCAAAAAGAGACCTTCCTTTCCAAATTGCAATAATGACGTTTTCCCCATGTCACATTAAAAGGAGAACCCTCTCCATTGTATGTTATTTTTTACAATCTTATTTGGATTTATAGATGTCCCCTATGGAAGTGCCCAGTTCACCATTCTTTTTGTTTTACAATCTCTTGCCAATTAAGCTGGGTACACACAATCCGAATATCGCCCAGTTCAACAGGAACGGACCAACATTCAGATAGTGTGTACCAGGGCTGGACTGGGACAAAAATTTGGCCCTGGACTTCATCCAGACCGGCCCACTTTACTCCAAACACCTGGTGTTGGTGCTTTAATCTTCTCGGCACCATGGTTCATATGGTGTCAGGATGATTGAAGCGCATTATTTCTATTATTACATTGTAATATAACATGAAATAGTTCAACTCACCATAATGCAGAATCAGTGGGAGCCTTGAGTGTGTCACCTGCCACCTCATTTGACACATCGCCTGCCACCAGATGCAGTGTTTCACTTGCCATGGCACTTGTCAGCTGAGGCAGCTTGTCACTTGCCACGTCGCCTGCCACCTGATGCTGCATGTCATTTGCCATGTTACCTGCCACCAGATGCAGAATGTCACTTGCCACGTCACTTGTCAGCAGAGGCAGCTTGTCATTTGCCACGTTGCCTGCCACCAGATGCAGAATGTCATTTGCCATGTCACTTGTCAGCAGAGGCAGCTTGTCATTTGCCACGTCGCCTGCCACCAGGTGCCGCATGTCACTTGCCACCATCGCCTGCCACCAGATGCAGTGTGTCACTTGCCACGTCCCGGCCACCAAATGCCGCATGTCACTTGCCACATTACCTGCCACCAGATGCAAAACATCACTTGCCACGTCACTTGTCAGCAGAGGCAGCTTGTCACTTGCCACGTCGACTGCCACCAGATGCTGCATGTCACTTGTCACATTGCCTGCCACCAGGTGCTGCATGTCACTTGCCACCATCGCCTGCCACCAGATGCAGTGTGTCACTTGCCACGTCGCCTGCAACCAGGTGCTGCATGTCACTTGCCACCATCGCCTGCCACCAGATGCCACATGTCACTTGCCACGTTACCTGCCACCAGATGCAAAATGTCACTTGCCACATCATTTGTCAGCAGAGGCAGCTTGTCACTTGCCACGTCGCCTGCCACCAGATGCCGCATATCACTTGCCCCGTCGCCTGTATCCTGCCAAGTCACTTGTCACCAGATGGCAGATGCAGTGCTACTACAGGACTTGATGGGCACCTCCAACCCAGCTCTGTAACCCCCCCAACACACAACGTGACAGGGGAGGAGAGAGAGATACACAGCGCCAATTGTAGCATTAAAACAACTTGTATTCCACCTAAAGAACGTTACTGACAAAGTTAGTAGGGTGAAAGGCATTGAGACACTGTGCAATTGTTCAGGCTTGTCATCAATCTGAATTAGGAGCCGCCACCGGGAACCGAACGGGCCAGTAGATGCAGAGCATCGGTGTGTACTACTACTTCCTGGTAGCGGTGGAACGCATGATGGGGCGGACGTGATGTCATCATCCGGAAATGATGCAAGATGTGGGAGGTGACGCATCCTTCAGGCCATCATTCCTCCGCCACCAGGAAGTAGTAGTACACACCGATGTGCTCTGCATCTACTGGCCCGATCGGTTCCCTGTGGCTGCTCCTAATTCAAATTGTTGACAAGCCTGGATTCTTGCACAGTGTTTTAATGCCTTTCACCCTACTTTGTCAGTAATGTTTTTTAAGTGGATTAAAAGTTGTTTTAATGCTACATTTGGCGCTATGTATCTCTCCTTCCCTGTCTCTGAAACTGGCCCACTGAGCCATCGGCCCACCGGGAATCTCCCGGTAGTCCCGATCGCCAGTCCATCCCTGCAGGCCACTTCACCACCTGGCCTCAATGAGGCATTCAACTTTAAGTCTTTTCTTCCGGGCTTTGTCTCAGGGGGTTGTGAATTGAATTTAGAGCCTCTCTCTTCTCCCCTGTCTCCTTCCCTCTGCCTAATTTTTAATGTACCATCCTTAGCTATATTTTTATTTTTTCCATTTCATACAGATTTAATTTCTTGGGCCATCATATCATCAGGTCCCAATAAGGCATCCAAGCATAGATTCTCTTCCATAGAGTTTTTTCTCTCTCTTTGCTAGGGGGATATGTATATTGAATACAATCTTATCTATTGTCTACAAATACAGCTTTATTAGTATATGATTATGATCATTAGTTTTATTACAATATGGATGATCTAGTCCTTTGTTAATCATGTCCATCTGATATTTAACTGCCATGTATCTGTATTCAATTTATTCTCTATATTTCTTTGTTGTTTTTGTTATGGTTAGAGTCTTTTCCAATTTTGTTATATGTTTCCCTTTTCCCCATTGATTTTGTCCTTGTTTAGTCTTTTTTGTAAACATAATATAATGAACAGATGGGCACAAAAAACATATAAATCACCCAACATGATGTGAATAAATTAATATTAAATAAATTATTATTAATATACTCACGTCATGTTGGTTGATTTATATGTTTTTTGTGCCCATTTGCTCATTAAATTATGTTTTATTAGTTTATACTAATTTTTGGTGCAGCATTATAACACTATTATTTTATTCACTATTGGCACCATTTCTCATTGTCTATATTCACTCTTTTGTAAACATGTTAGCTGCTATTGCTCTATTTGGCCACTAAATGGTGCACGGAGCACTTCTGGGGCTGTGCTATGTATCACACATGCCTGGCGGGTGGGCTCCTCCTGTGCATGGCTGGCGGGTGACAGAGATTCTTCCAGTTCCCCAATCGGGCCTTTGTGCAGAGGGGAGCCCCTATGTGTCCCCGCTGTGTGTATTCTTACAACACAAGAGGGGACTTCTCTTCTGCTGGTGACTCATTGGCGCATGACGTCATCACGCCCCTAGGGGCTATGCCATGCGCCTCTGTGTCAAGGAGACACTCTGTGTTCCAGCCCCAGCTGTTTCGTTTTACAGCTGATGGGGTGGAACAACCAGCATCATGCAATTAGCTTGTGCTGATTGGGTTTTCCACATACGGATTCACTATTTAAAGTGCTTATCCACAGTTGGCGTTCTCTCAGTCTGAGGACTGCCACTCTGATGTCTGCACTGCATACTTACCAACACAGTGAAAGGTAAAATTTACTTTAATCTTTCCTATGCAATCCAGGGCAGTATTTGCACCTCACTTGCTATGTTAGCACAGTTTCTGTGTCCTCATATTAAAAAACTCTATTTAGAAGTTAACAAAACCTTCCTGTTTATTTACCTATGGTTTTTCAGATAGTGCTTCTTGCTGGTTTTATATCAGGGAGTCTCTTGTGTGTGTGAAGCATTGGCCGACTCTGGATTGTGCAATTGCACACCTGCTGGTCTCTCTGAGCACTCCTAGCCAACGTGGACTATATGTCATTGTTTTTATATTTTCTCCTTACTATTCCAATGAAGTATGTTTGTAAGTACCTTTTGACCCAAAAATATTGTATAAAATGACTTGCTTTTATATATTATGGCACACATATTATGCATTATATTTATGTTGCAGATAAAGATAAAATCACCCAAAGTAAATCCTCCCTGAAGGAAAATATGTACCAATAGAAATTTCCGAAACATGTCGAGATGTATGCTACAAATCTTCATGGACTGACCTCAGCTTGACTCTGGCAATGCCTAGATTATTAGCCTTGGGTAATAGAATGTGATCTAATCTTCATCTAAGTCACAACAATAGACAATCACAGTCTGCTTAAACTAATAACACACAAAAAATTAAATGTTACCATGTTACCATGTTTTTATTGAACACACCATGTAAACATTCACAGTGCAGGTGGAAAAAGTATGTGAACCCCTAGACTAATGAGATCTCCAAGAGCTAATTGGAGTGAGGTGTCAGCCAACTGGAGTCCAATCAATGAGATGAGATTGGAGGTGTTGATTACAGCTGCCCTATAAAAAACACACACCAGTTCTGGGTTTGCTTTTCACAAGAAGCATTGCCTAATGTGAATGATGCCTCGCACAAAAGAGCTCTCAGAAGGCCTACGATTAAGAATTGTTTACTTGCATAAAACTGGAAAGGGTTATAAAAGTATCTCCAAAAGCCTTGCTGTTCATCAGTCCACAGTAAGACAAATTGTCTATAAATGGAGAAAGTTCAACACTGCTGCTACTCTCCCTAGGAGTGGGCGTCCTGTAAAGGTGACTGCAAGAGCACAGCGCAGACTGCTCAGTGAGGTGAAGAAGAATGCTTGAGTGTCAGCTAAAGACTTACAAAAGTCTCTAGCATATGCTAACATCCCTGTTAGCGAATCTATGATATGTAAAACACTAAACAAGAATGGATTTCATGGGAGAATACCACAGAGGAAGCCACTGCTGTCCAAAAAAAACATTGCTGTATGTTTACAGTTTGCACAATAGCACTGGGATGTTCCACAGCAGTACTGGCAAAATATTCTGTGGACAGATGAAACCGAAGTTGAGTGGTTTGGAAGAAACACACAACACTATGTGTGGAGAAAAAGAGGCACAGCACCCCAACATCAAAACCTCATCCCAACTGTGAAGTATGGTGGTGGGGCATCATGGTTTGGGGCTGCTTTGCTGCATCAGGGCCTGGACGGATTGCTATCATAGAAGGAAAAATGAATTCCCAAGTTTATCAAGACATTTTGCAGAGAACTTAAGGCCATCTGTCCGCCAGCTGGAGCTCAACAGAAGATTGCAACAGGACAATGACCCAAAGCATAGAAGTAAATCAACAACAGAATGGCTTAAACAGAAGTAAATATGCCTTCTGGAGTGGCCCAGTCAGAGTCCTGACCTCAATTGAGATGCTTTGGCATGACTTCAAGAAAGCGATTCACACCAGACATCCCAAGAATATTGCTGAACTGAAACAGTTCTGTAAAGAGGAATGGTCAAGAATTACTCCTGACCGTTGTGCACGTCTGATCTGCAACTACAGGAAACATTTGATTGAAGTTATTGTTGCCAAAGGAGGTTCAACCAGTTATTAAATCCAGGGGTTCACATACTTTTTCCACCTGCACTGTGAATGTTTACATGGTGTGTTCAATAAAAACATGGTAACATTTAATTCTTTGTGTGTTATTATTTTACGCAGACTGTGACTGTCTATTGTTGTAACTGATGAAGATCAAATCACATTTTATGACCAATTTGTGCAAAAATCCATATCATTCCAAAAGGTTCACATACTTTTTATTGTAACTGTATATATATATATATATATATATATATATATATATATATATATATATGGCCTGGTGAGCATTCCTATTCTCACAGATTGTTCATCTGCCTCCCCTGCTCCGGTCCTGACCTATATTTTTCATCCTGCCTGCCCAATCGCTGGATAAATAGAGCCGCCAATTGCAGCCTGCCGCCATCTTCCAGGCCTCAATCCAGCACCTATCTCACTCCTGCTGGCCCGACGAGTGTTCTTACTTGCACAGACTATACATCTGCATCCCCTGCTCAGGCCATTACCTATATTTTTCAGCCTGCCTGCTGGGTTAACCTGGCTGCCATCAGCTCCACTAAATAGTGGTCTGCCGGCCTCCTGTGCTTCAATATAGCACCATCCTTACACCTGCTGGCCCGGAGAGCATTCCTGCTTGCACATATGGTACATCAGCATCCCCTGCTCTGGTCCTGCTCTGTATTTTTTAGTCTGCCTGAGTGATTGCTGGATTAATCTAACTGTTGCCATCTTACGGCCTCCTGTGCCATCTTGCTACACCCGGTCCAGCCAAAAGGACCCTGGACAGAAAAAAGGACATAGAATTCTACTAACTTTAAAACTTTTAAACTTTTAAACTTTTTTCTAAACTTTTTTTACTTTAACTTTTTACTTTTCAATAGACATCTCCCGACATTACTGGTTGCCCCAGCCTGCAGCACACGCTGCCGATACCCCTTCCACCATCACACAACCGATCACCGCCACCGCCACCACCAACTCTGCTCCGGGCAGAGCCAACTCACTCCATAACACGCACCCCAGAGCACTCTCCCATCAGGTGCTCCATCAATTATTCAGTTGACTCCCTCTGCAGCCTAAGGAATACTGCTGCAATATTACCAATCACCACCCAAACAATATTATGAAAAGAACAACTTTTAAGAACAAATTTGAAACCAACCATCCAAAACAGGAATACACCACATCCAGGACACCTATTATGCTCCCTGATCAACACTAGATCAGCAGTCAAGCACAAACACGAAATTCATGATTTTATCACTCAACACAATACAGACTGTCTCTTCGTCATGGGAAAGAGGAGGCGGTCTAGCAGTGATCTACAAATCTCACCTCACGTTCACAAAACCAACTTTACAGAGCTCACTGACATTCATGGAAACACTCACACTTCAATGTCAAACAACACCCCAGGACACCATTCACATAATAATGTGCTACAGACCACACGGACCAAAGACACACTTCCTTGCACCCTTTATCAAATTAATCTCTACATACACCTTGAAAATCAAAAATCTCCTGCTACTTGGGTACTTTAATCTCTGGGCAAACTCCTCCTAGGACTCCATCACTATCGCTTGCATCAACCAACTGGAAGCACTAGGCCTGCAGCAACTGATAAATGCTCCCATGCATACCCTCTACCTCATCTTCAAACAAAATATTGATATTAACACACTTGATAACATGCCATTGCTTTGGACTGACCACCACGTGATCAAATTCAAAATAAACATCACTTACCAAATACCAACACACTCAACGACAATACACTGGACAAGATCACAGAAGAAACTATACTCACAACTCTTCAACATTACACTATCCAACAAAATAGTGGTGTTAACCCAAAACTACTCAACTGAAGACACACTCAACTTCCTTAACACGGCATTATTACAGACAGCAGACATAGTCGCACCAATACACAGAGCACCCACCCGCAAAAACAATTTGGGCTGGTTCAATGACTCTCTTACTTCACTGAAACAAGAACACAGAAGAGCTGAAGGAGCATGGAGAAGGAACCCAACAATGGAAAACCACACAAACTACAAATCGCTCACCACAAAGCCATCTTCATAGCAAAAAAAGAACATTTCTCCAAAATCATATCAAAAGCCATAAACCGCCCTCGAGCACACTTCAAACTAGTCGCCGAGACTATGAACCCCACCTGTTTAGAGTCTCCAGCAAACGAAACACAAGAATTCTGCAATGAGTTATCTGTTTTTTTTCTTTGACAAAATCACAACCATTCAGGAAATAATTCAGCAGAACATAGCAAGTAACCCCACTCGGCCAGAGCAAGAAGACAAAAAACACACAAAGATTCTACAACCACCGAGATTTACTCTGGTCCCAATCACCATTGACACCACCAAAACCATCATCAGAAACCTCTGAGACAGCACATCGCCAAATGACATTATTCCCACAAAACTTCTGAAAGAATGTACCAACATCTTGGCACCTGTCATAACATACCTCATAAACCAGTCATTTAAAGAAGGAATCGTCCTGACCTCCCTCAAGCAAAGCACAATCAAACCCCTCCTAAAGAAGCCTAACCTCAATCCCAAAGACCCAAATGACCGCAGACCTGTCACAAGCCTCAACACCATCTCCAAAATTATCGAGAAAGCAGTAGTACAACAGCTACAACTCCATCTGGACACCCATAAACTCTTGGACTCACTACACTCTGGTTTCCACCCTGGCCATGGGACAGAAACTGTACTCCTCGAAATTTGGAATGACACCCTCGAAGCAGCAGATGAAGGAGAATTGTGTCTCCTGGTGCTGCTGGACCTCAGTGCAGCGTTTGACACAGTAGACCACAAAAGTAGCTGGAGTTGACTTCCAAAATACCAAATTTCACGTCTATAAATCGTCCATAACACAGCAGCCAGACCGGTAACTGGAAAAAAAACCTGGGAATCAATCACCCCGTCCCTGAGGACCCTCAATTGACTAGCTGTGAAGGACCAAGTTTCATTTAAGACCCTCTGCCTCACTCACAAAATGTACACAAGGAAAAGCCCCGCAATACCTCTGCGACAAAATAAAGTACTACACCCCATGGCGCCCTCTCCGGTCAACTAACCAGAACCACATCCCCAAGACCCGTTATAAATTAAAAGGCGAACAGAGGTTCGCAGTCCAAAGACCGTGGCTATGGAACGCTCTACTCGAGGACATCCGCTTGGAAGAAAACCATCTGGCCTTCAGGAAGAAGCTCAAGACCCATTTCTTCTGAAGACCCAGATGGACACTGGCTGCAAAAGCGCCCTGAGGCGATTTAGTTTGCATTTGTATCGCTATACAAGTTATTGATTTATATATATATATATATATATATATATATATATATAATGAATTCATTTGATGTACTTTGCATATGTAAAATTTATCTTTTGTACTTCAATAAAAGTCACACTTGGTTAGCTTTTATATACTTCATTACTCCTTTTCTACCTTTAAAGTCCAAGGGGGAGGCTCCTATTACACTAGTTGCATATTCTCTCTCTATATATTGAGGATGATGGCAGTCCCTCACATTCAATCCCCTTACAATCCTTTGACTCATTGACTTTGACAGCAGCAGGAGCCAATGGCACATGCTGCTGTGTCTCAGCCAATCAGAAGGGAGAGTCCCGGCCAGTAAATGCTCACATGCAACATCTCTTGATCATGATGGGGCTCAGGTAAGGATTGGGGGGGCTGACGGGGGCTGCTGCACACAGGTTTTTTTATTTTAATGCATAGAAAGAACCTACATTAAATCAATAATTGCCAACATTATGTGGCTGATGGGGATATTCCCCATGCTAAATTCTGTTAATATTTAATGTGCAAGATATGCTAAAGCTGGATACTCAAAAGCTGTCTAAAATATAATTGAGTCCGCCAAGTTCATTGATTTGGCAGGAAATTGGTCCTGGAAATTGTTTTAAAATTTGGCAACCCTTTTCATTCCTCTGAGTTGTCTCAGATCTGTAGGCCATGAACTCAGTAAGCTATTGAACTATGTTCACAGAAATGCTGCTGTATGGATATTCCAATCTGCATTGATGTCCTAATGGTACAGTTAAAGTGTTTCTAAAAAAAATTGAGATCCTGTTCCCTTATAGCAGATTGGACAGCACAGTGCTTGTGCTGTCTAACCTGCCCCTCTCTAAGCTGTAAAAAAAACCTGGCTGATCCTGCCAGTTCCTGTGCCCCCTCTGTGTGCTGACCATGATAATCATGACTACTGAGCCCTGATTACCATGGTCAGTTTGCGTGCCTCCATCATCCGCAGATCTGCTCTCTTCCCCTCTCTGCCTGTCAGCTCCGTGTATCTGTGGGAGTTGTCTCCGCCCCCCCTCCTGCCGCTATTAGTAAAGAATAAGTTTAAACATTATCACTGCCAGCCCCTCTGTTTTATCATGGCATAACACACTCTGTAAGTGTTTTTCCTAAAATAAAGCCTATAAATACCCTTTTTTCAGCTATATTCAGGCCGGTCACGTGACTCCTGACTCTCCTACTCTGATCCAGGGCTACAGTGGGAGGGACTGAGCGGCCAGCACGGCAGTCACCTGACCTCCCTGGCTGACATCAGAGAGAGATCTTAGGCCCTCCCGCTGTAGCCTTGGATCGGAGTAGGAGAGCTGGTGGGAGTCACGTGACCGACCTGAATATATTTGTAAAAGGGTATTTACAAGCTTTGTTTTAAAAAAACTTACAGAGTATGTTATGCCTTGATAAAAAAAGAGGGGCTGGAAGTGAATGTCTGTTTAAAGGTAAGAACCACTTTAAAATTTAGTAGCTTGTGATTATGATTTGTTTTGGCTAACATTGAAATGCAATGGTTTACAGGGGTTTGTAATTTCTGTCCTGTATCAAATCCTGTTATTACACATAGCCTTTGGGTCTTTAGACATTCTAGTATTTCTACCACATTTATATGTGACAACTTCCCACTGTCACTGGTTCCTAAGGAAGTCATCACCAGGAATACCTGCCACTTAGGAAAAGGGGCAAGGATAGCGGTGACATTTCTGCCAAAATATTGCCATATTTGGTAAATGATGTCACCACCATCTCCTCCCCTTCCATTATATAGTAAATAATAGTTCAGGGAGCTTTGTCAGGATGGTGGGTGGTCTTTTTTGTTTTTTAGGTTGATGGGGTGGATTGGATTGATACATTTTTATTGAAGAACATTTTTAGGGATTTAATTTTTTTTAATAAAGGGCTTGTAAAATGTTTGGGTGTCTTTATTTCTACAAATAACAGCACAAACACTGCACCACTCCCAAACCTCTAAAAAAATACACAAAGGAACAAAAAGAAAAAGAAAAAAGGAAATAGATGGATGTGATCATGGCTGCTGTAGTCTTCAAAATGTGTCTAATTTCCACATTTGTGAACCCTATAAATGTACTGTATATATAGACCGCGTTGCCAAAAAATGTAAATCAAGACTCCTAAACAGTTTACCACAGGTAAAAGTGCAAAAAAATAAATAAATGAACAGCACCAGCAAATGCAACTAATGTCCAATGTATCAATGGGTCACACTCAAATAATAGATGCCTAAAAAACAAAAGGTAATTAAACAGGTTCAGGTGCCATTAGTGACAGATAAACACATGACCACTTTAAGGTCCTCCAGGTGACCCCATATGGATTTGGATTTACCACAATGGATGGAGCTTCTATTACTCAATACCGTAGGTCTCACTTCTCTTTTTTGGTTGGACCCACTATGTATCTTGTCACCAACTTTAACCATTCACATGCATCAGGATGCGATTCCTTCCAATGCAATACACCACCACTCCAAAAACACAGTATCATGGAAAAGGTTCATTGTGCAAAATAGTCGACTTTATTAAACCATATAAAACCTTACAATTATACTGCACTCACATGCACCAGGCACATACAGAACTTATGATTAAGATGGCTGCCACCACCCCAGGACCAGAAGCTGGCTTGTGCTCCAGGGATGGAATGTAATGTATCAGCTGGGGAACACTGTCTCAACTAATTTTGTCTGTAAATGGATGGCTTCAGGAAGACTATACTATTTTATGACATAAAGTATTATTTTTTTAAATTATTCATGACATCACAACATTATCATCAATATTAAAACCCAGCATGAGACATGTAAGAATGACATGAGTTCTTAAGGTATATCCTAATGCTGACATAATATATAACATTGAATATCAAAAAAGAAGCTTTAAGGTAATCCAATATACATCTTATTAAACCAGTTGCCACTAGGAGCAGTCTGCATTGGATTTTTTTTTATACATTTCGTTTTATTGAGAATGAAAGTGTGAACATACAAAGCAATAAAAGCACATTGCTTAACAATTAAGTTATAAGTACAAATATGCAAGTATAACAATAAATGATATTGCGACACGTGATAGATAATTATTATCAGTGCGCGTTTACTTAAGGTATAAATTCGCAAGAACTAAATTATAAGTTAACTGAGCATTGTCGATCATAGTGGTAGTCATAAGACAAATATATGGTCATGTGCTATAGCTTAGGTATAATGAATTACAGCGCTCCATAAACTAAGAAGCAAACATTTTACCAGTCTTCAATGAATAACTTATTTTGTCATCTTCTGTGAACATCATTTTCATCCTAATGGAAAGAGCAAAAAGAAAAAGAAGATAAAAAAAACAAAAGAAGGGAAAGAACACTAGAGGGGAAAGAGGAAGAAAAGAGTTTAGAAAAGAGGAAGAAGAAGAATGGGACATAGAGGGGAAAGAAAGAAGGGGGGGAGGTTGAGGAGATATACTTATGTTCATTGGTCTTAATTGAGCCTCGGTGAACATTAGAACACGGCCTACAGAGGTAAAGCGACAAAAAGGTGTCAAGTGGAGTCCTGGGACATAGCGGCATTGAAATCCTGTGAGTATTTAAAGGTGAACCATGGTTGCCAGGTCTTATGGAACCTTTCAACATGGCCCCTGTCACGTGCCAGTGTGTGCTCCATTTCGCAAACATCCCCCACTTTGTGGAGCCAGTCCGATATGGAGGGTACTCTTGTGGAGTTCCAATGTAGTGGGATCAATGATTTGGCTGCATTAAGAAGATGTTTAGTCAAAGAGTGCTTATACCGTTTGAACGAGAGATTCGTTACATGTAAAAGGCAGCATGCTGCAGTCAGGTTTATTCTAGTTTCTGTAATTCTTTTAATCAGATCCCTGATTTTAGTCCAATAGTTTGCGATGAAGGAACAGTGCCATCAGACATGGGCCAGAGTACCTATCTCCCCCTGACATCTCCAACATAATTCTGACTTCTGATGATTCCACCTATGTAGTTTATCCGGTGTGTTATACCAGTGCATCAACAATTTGTAGCTTGTCTCCTGCGATTTAGTGTTTATGGAGCCTTTGTGGGCAAAAATGCATGCATACCTCCATTGTTTGTCTGAAATTTCCTCGCCCAATTCCTTCAACCACCTCCTCCTGTGACCATCATCCTCTGTGCTCTTGGGGTGTTGTAGCCAGGCGTATGCAATTGAGGTGGCTCTGTTCAAAGGGGTCCTGCCATGGCATACCGACTCCAGGTCTGTAAGAGGCCTAAATAATTCCCCCCGTTGTCTGTGCTTATTCAGGTAACTTCGTAACTGGAAGTAGGACCATTGCCGTAAGTGGGGTAGGTTATTTTCAGACTTTAAGACTGTCCAGTCTTTAAGTCTGCTACCAGTGAAACAGTCACCCACTAGTAAGGGGGGAGCGTTCTGTATTGTGGATTGGAACATTTGATTCTGAGACCCTGGTTCAAAGTCTGGGTTATCTTTTAATGGTGTTAATGGGCTCACATCCGTAGTAATATTTCGGCGTTTAGCTAGCGATTGTAAAATCTCTAGCATGTTGCCAGTGAGAGGGTGTTTGCGTACATTCGATGGGTATCTAGCCCAAGGTATCCACGGGGAGTAATGTAACATCAGGGAGTTTAATTCGCCCTCTAAGGAGACCCAATCCTTCATGTGGCCATGGCAGTGCCAATCTATCACTCTGGCTAAGCGTGAAGCATAATAATAATGTTTGAAGTTAGGTAGGTTAATCCCACCTGAATCTTTGGGTCTTGTTAGCCACGGTAATCTAATTCTAGGTTTCTTTTGATTCCAAAGGAATCTCAAAAGGATAGAATTTAGTGATCTGAAAAAAGCGTGAGGGATTCTGACTGGCAGAGTGGGCATTAGGTATAGAAACCTGGGCAGTATTACCATTTTAATGATAGCTGCACGTCCAAACCAAGACAGAAAGTCCAAGTGCCAGCCCCTGAGATCCTTTTCACAGCTTTTTAGGAGTGGGGAAAGTTCTTTTTGAATATGTTCTGTATTTGGGGAGTAAGCCAGGGGCCAAGATATTTAAGCGCGTTGGAAACCCATCTAAGCTGAGAGTTGGATGTGGTTAAACGGAGTAATTCGTCTGGAAGTGTAATATTAAGTGCCTCTGATTTCGAGTAGTTTATTTTTAAGTTAGAAATGTACCCATAAATGTTGAATTCTTTCAGTAAGTTAGGCAAGGATACGGTAGGGTTTGTAAGAAAAAATAAAAGATCATCTGCATAAGCTGCCAACTTAAACTCCCTGTCCCCGATCCGGAATTCGGATATTGCAGAGTTTCGCTTAATCATTCTAATGAATGGTTCCAATGTTAGGATGAATAGCAGGAGTGACAATGGGCACCCCTGTCTAGTCCCGTTCGCTATGTGTACTGGTTTTGATAATGTGCCATTGATTTTTAATGGAGCCGTGGGTTTCTGATATAACGCTGATATCCATAAAAGCATGTGTGGGCCAAAACATGCATGGCAACATACTGCCTTCATAAAATCCCACGCTACTCTATCGAAGGATTTCTCCGTGTCCATGGACAGGAGAAAGCCCTTGATGTCCCGCGTCCTTGCCGCGTGTATTAGAAGGAGCGCCTTAGTGACGTTGTCTTTAGCGTCTCTTCCAGACACGAAGCCCACCTGTTCCAGGTCAATCAAATCTGGAAGAAGTGGACTCAGCCTCGTAGCAAGAATCTTTGAGAACAATTTGACATCCAGGTTTAAGAGGGAGATGGGCCTATAACTAGTACATTCCATTAGATCTTTTCCTGTTTTCGGTATCACCATAATATGGGCCAAAAGAAAGTCTGGAGTTACTTCTCTAGGGGAGGACAGGGAGTTCAAGGCAGCAGCGAGAGGGTCCGTAAGGATATTCAAAAAGGTTTTATAGTAGGTGGTGGAGTAACCGTCAGGTCCTGGGCTTTTGCCTGATTTTAAGTGTTTGATGGCTTGGCTGAGTTCTAGGGGAGTGATTGGGGCTTCCAGTAAGGTGAAATCAGAGTCTTGTAAGGTCGGGAGACCGCTTTTAGATAAATAATCTTGGATAATTTGGGTTCTGCTGTCAGTCATTGTAGGTTGTCTGTGCTGTAGTGGTAGATTATAAAGTTTTGTGTAATATTCATGGAAATGATCGGCTATCACTTCTGAGGTTATGTCGATTTTACCACTAGCCCCCCTAATACCGGGGATGTTATTGGTAGAGGTGTGCTCCCTTATCACTCTCGCTAGAAGTTTGCCCGTCTTATTTCCCGACTCATAATACAATTTCCCTCTAAAGAATAAAATTCTTTTAGCTCTGGAGTCCAGTATTTGTTGGAGGTTCTTCCTAGCTTCTAATAGTTGTTTTGCTGAGACTGTAGAGAGGGACTGTATATGCAGGGACTCCAGGGCATTCATTTGTATGATCAGGTTTTTAATAGCAAGTTCCCTTTCCTTTTTTCGTTTGGAGCCCATTTTGATCAACTCCCCTCTAATCGTACACTTGTGGGCCTCCCAAATCATGAGAGGATCTGCATTTGGTGTGTTGTTAAATTTGAAAAACTCAGTCAGTGTAGCAGTGAGTAGGGGGAGGAGCGATGGGTCTGTTAGGAGAGAGGCATTCATTCTCCATGTCGGTTGCTTTTGTGGTGGGTTTAGCAGGTCCATCGACAGGGAGATAGGGGAGTGGTCAGAGATCATCTGGTTACCTATATGGGCTCCCTTTATCAGGGGGTGGTCTCTCTGCAAAATGAACAGGTAATCTATTCTTGCATATCTAGTATGCGGAGTAGAAAAAAAGGTAAAATCCCTGTCCTCTGGGTGGAGAAAGCGCCAAGTGTCAACCAACTGGAGGGATTGGAGAAGGGCTTTGAGTCTTTTGATTATTCTGTATGTAATACAGGTTTTCCCGTTAGATGTATCTGCTAGGGGGTTAAGCGGTACATTAAAGTCCCCTCCCAAAATCAAACATCCTGTGGCAAATCCCTGCAGTTCCCGTACAATTTGCTGGCAGAACATGACATGTGCCCTATTCGGGAAGTACACGTTTGCTAAGGTCACTGGAGTGCCTCCTAAAGATCCTTTTAGGAAAATGAACCTGCCTTCGGGGTCAGAAAGTTGTTCAGTCAGTTTGAAAGGCATATTTTTGCTAATTAGTATTGAAACTCCCTTAGACCTGGATTTGTTATTAGTAGCATGGAACGCCCTCGTAAAATGTGAATTCGTAAGTTTAGGGACATGATGTGTCTTAAAGTGCATTTCTTGCAAATAAACAATTTACGGCCTACCTTTTTGCAGTTCCCTCAAGAGGGTAGTGCGCCATTCAGGTATATTCAGTCCTCTAATGTTGTGGGAGATCACCGGAGGATTTTTCCTCAGCGAGGAGTAGGTCATGATGAGGAGTCAGGAGGAGGCGGTCCCAGGAGTACTCTGTAAGGAAGTAGCTACAAAAGGTCGATTAAGCAACGTGCCAATGGCAAAGAGTCCTATTCCTAAGCTCAGCTGGAGTAAACCTTGGGAGAGCTAGGTAAGGAGTTGAGAGAGAGAGAGAGAGAGAGAGAGAGAGAGAGAAAGAGAGAGAGAGAGAGCGAGAGAGAGAGAGAAAGAGAGAGAAAGAATTGAGTAGATAGAGTGAAAAAATATTGAGGGAGCAAATAAAATACTGGTGGTCCCCTCACTAGGGAGTGTTCCCACCGCCCCAGGGGGGGAACTCACTGGGTAGATTAGTGTGCCCTGTGTCCTGTGGCCAGGGCACAGGGTCACTCTGTGGGGGAAGAGGGAGTCATCAACGACCAGGTGGGGACCCACTAATAACTTATGTAAGTGTTTAGTACTAGGTAATAGAGATATCTCAGTTGATTCACACACGGCCTTAATGGATTTAACTCAATAAAAACAAAAAAAACTGAACCATTGTATACCCCACCCAATTAGGAATCATAAGTCCAGGCAAAAGTAGTATGAGGCCACATAGCAAGAGCAGGGCACAGTTAATAATTTCTGTGATAGGGCCCCCCATGAACCGACAATATATTTCAGGTGACGCTCCAGGGGCACCATCCACTGTCCCGGAAAGTCAATCCCCATATTTTGTATAAGGCATCAAACCTTCACTAATTACTTAGTGTGAGCAATGACATCACTGCCATGAACTAAAAACAAATTGAGGTGCAGGTAGCGAGTTATTCAGCCTCCTGGTTTCTGGCATTATCTGCCTGTCTCCTTGGAGTTCCCAGTTTGGAGTTTCCACTTCTGCCATATTTAGATTTCTTGGACAGCCTCTTGTCAGGTGTGGAGAGAGATTCTGGGATCCCCCTCACCCTAATATTGCACCTCCTGCCCCTGTTATCGAGGTCTTCGATGTGTCTATTCATGGCTATTAGATGTTGGGACTGCGTCAGTGAAGCCCTCTCCAGTCTGCATATGGCCTAGTTCCTGTGTCTTCCTGCAGCTTCAACTACCGTCATTTTCTCATTGATAACCAGCATGCTAGTCTTCAGATCAGTGATAGCGGCTGAAAATGTGGCTTTAATGTCTGCGGCAATCATTGACATGTCTGCATATGTTAAGGGGTGGTCTGGCCTGGACTTACCCCTGCCTGAGTCCTCAGGAGCCGTCTGGGAGTCCTCGCTGTACTCCTCCTCATTATGAGGTGGCGCCATCTTGGGTCTCGTCTTGCTGCCGCTGGCAAGCGGTTTAGTTTTAAAGATATCCGCTATGTTTGTAGCCGGGTGATACACGTCTCGGGCGAGATTGGGGTGTGGAATAGAGCTTCTTGCCCGGCATCTGGTAGCTCGTGGTCGGGTATTAGGTTGCGAGCGGCTAAGTGTGCTGAAGAGCTCTATTAGTGTGCGGCCATCCTCGTCACGCGCCAAGACACGCTCCTGCATTGGATTTTTATGTTTTCTCATTTACTTGTAGGATTCTGCTAAAGACAAGAAATTACTGTTTCTTCTAAACCAAGGATTGTTGGAAATAGTTTTATGCATACTAAATCAATTCAAAAAATTTTTTGATAGCATCTAAAACTATATGATGGGTAAAGTATTGAACAAAGTATCAGGTCACATAAAAAAACATTTCCACACTGTTTTCAATATCTCAATTAGGGATGAGCCGCACACCCCCCCGGTTCAGTTCGCACCAGAACCTGCAAACGGTTCGAAAGTTTGCTCAAACTTTAGAACGCCATTAAAGTCTATGGGACTCAAATGTTCTAAATCAAAAGTGCTAATTTGCAAGTTATTGTCCTAAAAAGGGTTTGGGGACCCGGGTCCTGCCCCAGGGGACATGTATCAATGCAAAAAAGTTTTAAAAACGGACGTTTTTTCCGGAGCAGTGATTTTAATGATGCTTAAAGTGAAAAAAAAAGTGAAATATTTTTTTAAATATCGTACCTGGGGGCTGTCTATAGTATGCAAAGTATGTAAATTAAAAAAAGGAGTATAGGCGTATAGGGCCCCCAGGCCTTATATACTCTGAACAGCAGTATACAGGTGGTGCAAACAAGACAGGGACTGTAGGTTTGTTGTTAAGTAGAATCTGTTTGTAATTTTGAACTGGTAGAATTTTAAAGTTTAGCTCCAGCCAAAAAAAACTATTTTTAAACTTTTTGGAAAACATAGGGAAGGGTTATCACCCCTGTAACATTTGTTTTGCTGTCTGTGCACCTCTTCAGAAGATTTCATCTCACTTTCTGTCCCAATAACAAATGTTTTTTGAAAATTTGGGGTTTTTAGTCAAACAAGGATTGGTTATAACGCATCATTGAAGAGGAGACACGTTTTCCCCATATTAACTCTTACAGGAGAGAATTTCCATTCCTAGGGGTAGATTTTATCTCACTTCCTGTTTTCTCCTTCCATTTGCAAGTAGGAGTCGTTTGTAAGTTAGATGTTTGAAAATAGGGGCCTGCCCTATATACTCTGCAGAAACTGGGGCCTTAGGTTTTGGTGTTGCCACAACACTGTAAGCCCTCACAGTTACTCTTGGTGGGCGCAGGAACGGGCCGTGCTGTGAAATATTAGATCAAGAATTGTAATTACATGCCATTGTTGAACAGTGGTAGAAAAATTGGGCCTTTGGTGGTGGTGGTGGTGGTGGTAGTGGTGCTGTTGCCACAACACTGTAAGTCCTCACAGTTACTCTTGGTGGGCGCAGGAATGGGCCCTGCTGTGAAATATTAGATCAAGAATTGTAACTACATGTCCCTGTTGAATAGGAGCAGAAAAATTGGGCCTGAGGCACTGGTGCCACAACACTGAAACCCCTCACAGATGCTATAGTTGGAGCGCAGGAATGAGCCCTGCTTTAAAGTATTGCATCAAAAATTGTAATTATACGCCCCTGTTAAACAGGGGCTGAAAATTTGGGCCTTGGGCACTGGTGCTGGTGCCACAACACTGCAACCCCTCACAGATACTATAGTTGGAGCGCAGGAATGAGCCCTGCTGCAAAGTATTGCATCAAAAATTGTAACTATATGCCCCTGTTAAACAGGGGCTAAAAAACTGGGCCTTGGGCACTGGTGCTGGTGCCACAACACTGCAACCCCTCACAGATAATATAGTTGGAGTGCAGGAATGAGCCCTGCTGCAAAGTATTGCATCAAAAATTCTAATTATACGCCCCTATTAAACAGGGGCTGAAAAATTGGACCTTGGGCGCTGGTGGCGGTGCCCAGAACCAAAAAGCTATCAGCATGAAAATTGAGGAGGAAGAGGATTGTCATTCAGCATAACAGGATAGTCACTCAGCATCAGCATAGGCAGTCTTGACGGGATTTCATATTAAAAAAAAAATTCAATCTGTTACATCAGCATCAGGTGCTTGGTAGCTGGTAATCCAAGACTGATTCATTTTTATGAAGGTCAGCCGATCGACCGAGTCGGTGGACAGGAGCACCCTGTGATCAGTTACAAAGCCTCCAGCAGCACTGAATGTGCATTCCAAAAGAACGCTGGATGCAGGACAGGCCAGTAGCTTAATTGCATACTGTGCAACCTCTGGCCAGTGATCCATTCTCAAGACCCAGTAACCCAGAAGATTTTCGGAGGGAAAGGTGTCCAAGTCTGATCTTTCCCCTAGGTAATCCTGCACCATGTGAATCAGACGCTGGCAATGGTTGCTGGAACCGAGCAAACCTTGGGGCTGCAGACTAAAACATTGTCTGAACGCATCGGTCAGACGGCCACCTTCTTCACCGCTCCTTTTGTGACTGACCGAAGCCTCAGCAACACGTTGTCCAGGAGGACCAGGAAATTGTAACCTCCCAGGCTCTGTAAACGCGTTGCACAAACCTTTCTGCAAGGCCTCCTGAAGATGTTTCATCCTCTGCTCCTTCTGCAATGGCAAGATAAGGTCCACAACCTTACCCTTGTAACGTGGACCAAGGAGGGTTTCTAGCAAGTAATCATCCCTCCCCTTGATACCACGAATACAAGGATCCTTTCGCAGGCTTTGCAGGATCAGGGAGGCCATGCAGCGTAGGTTTGCTGAGGCATTTGGTCCAGAGTCCTCTGGGTCACTAAGGACGACATGATCTGCAGCCACCTCCCCCCAGCCACTTACATGATCTCTTGAAGACTGCTGCTGATGCTGAGTGCCAGACTCCACCTCCATGCTGACACAATCCTCCTCCTCCTCCTCGTCCTCTTCCTGTGTAATCGGCGAGCATGCAGGAACACTGTCTGGATAAAGGGGGCCCTGAGAGGAAAGGAAGTCCTCCTCTTCCTCCCTCTGTTCTGCCTCAAGTGCCCTGTCCATTATTCCACGCAGCGTGTGCTCCAACAGGTGGACAAAAGGGACAGTGTCACTGATGCATGCACTGTCACTGCTCACCATCCTCGTGGCCTCCTCAAATGATGACAGGACAGGGCATGCATCCCTGATCATAGCCCACTGGCGTGGGAAAAAAAACAAGCTCCCCTGACCCTGTCCTGGTGCCATAGTTGCATAGGTACTCATTGATGGCCCTTTGCTGCGTGTGCAGCTGCTGCAGCATGGCCAACATTGAGTTCCACCTGGTGGGCATGTCACAGATTAGGCGGTTCTTGGGCAGGTTAAATTCCTTTTGGAGGTCAGCCAGCCAAGCACTGGCATTATATGACCTGCGGAAAAGCACACAGACTTTCCTGGCCTGCCTCAGGACATCCTGTAAGCCCGAGTACTTGCCCAAGAACCGCTGCACCACCAAGTTAAGGACATGAGCCAAACAGGGCACACGGGTCAGTTGTCCCTGTCGGAGGGCGGAGAGGAGGTTAGTGCCATTGTCGCAAACACCATACCTGGCTAAGCTGGCATGGCGTCAACCACCTCTGAACCTGCCCCTGCAGAGCTGACAGAATCTCTGCCCCAGTGTGGCTCCTGTCCCCCAAGCACACCAGCTCAAGCACCGCATGGTATTTTTTGCCTGCCTGCTTGCATAGCCCCTTGAACGCCTACAGAGCACCGCTGGTTCCGAGGACAAATCAGCACAGGAAAAGGCCATGAAGGAAGAAGAAGAGGAGGGGTGGAGAAGAGAGGTGTGGCAGAATCACCACTAGTAGAATTTTGGAGGCATGGTGGTGGAACAACCTCCAACACTACCGCACCCTGTCCTGCATCCTTCCCAGCTGCCAGAAGAGTCAACCAGTGCGTGGTGAAAGATAGGTAACATCCCTGTCCATGCCTGCTGGACCATGAGTCAGCGGTAATATGCACCTTACCGCTGACCGCCCTGTCCAGCGAGGTCAAGACATTGCCTTCCACATGCCGGTAGAGAGCCGGAATCGCCTTCCATGAGAAAAAGTGGCGTTTTGGAACCTGCCACTGAGGAACCGCACATTCCACAAACTCACAGAAGGGGGCAGAGTCTACCAACTGAAAAGGCAGCAGTTGAAGTGCTAGCAATTTAGCCAAGCTAGCATTCAACTGCTGGGCATGTGGATGGCTGGGAGCAAACTTCTTTCGGCGGTGCAGCAGCTTGGGCAGGGAAATTTGTCTGGTACAATCTGACGTTGGTGTACCGATAGCAGATTGCCCGCAAGTACTTGGCTGTGACACACTTAATTCTACACCTTCATTCCTCTCAGTGCAGGTTTCAGAGAGGACTGAAGGTATAGTGGGGTTGGAGATCCCAGCTTATCAGGAGCAAGGAGAAGTCCGCTTTGTTCTTTCATGTGGGTCTTTTAGGTACGCTTGCCAACGAACTGCATGGCAGGTCGACATATGTCTGGTCAAGCTTGTGGTGCCCAAGCAGGTGATGTTTTGGCCACGTGAGATATGTTTGAGACATATGTTGCAAATAGCCGTGGTGCAATCTGATGCACTCATCTCAAAAAAGGCCCACACCAAAGAACTTTTGGAATAATGCGCAGAGACAGCAGCGCCCTGCACATGCGGAGCTCTGCAGTGTGATGTAGTCAGTGTGCTGCCCTTAAGCTGGCCCCTGGAGGGCATCCTGCCTCATTGGAGATGTGCCTCCCCCTCCTCCTCCTCCTCTCTCCTATCAGACACCCACGTGGAGTCAGTGACCTCATCATCCCCTCCCTCATCACTGGAGCAAAGCTGGCAGTATGCTGCAGCTGGGGGAACATGACTGCCAGATTGCTGTCCTTCTTGGGCACCCCCTCTCTCTGGGTTTATGTTACTGCCTTCCTCTAGCTGGGTACCATCATTGGAGCCTTCAAAACGCTGGGCATCCTCCTGGAGCATGTACCCAACACTGTGGTCAAACAGTTCGGGGGACTCCTCAGGAGGACATGGTGGGGCTAGGGAAGGAGTGACTGATGCCATTGAGCCGAAGGAAGAGGCAGCATTGGCAGCTGCTTTGCCAGACAAAGTACCCTGAGCGTGGGTGAGAGAGGATGAGGAGGATGAGGACAGCTTGGTCATCCACTCCACCAAGTCTTCCGCATGTTGCGGCTCAACACGGCCAGCTGCCGAAAAAAAGCGTGTCCCACAGCCACGTGCTGATGAGGATGCACCGTCTCGCTTTAGGTGCACACTGTGCAGAGAACACAGTACACTGTAATGGAAATTTGTAAGTTCTGTATATAATTGTATTCTATTTTGTATGTATTGCACACTGCCCTCACTGCGCACACAGCACTAATAATATTTTCAGTACATGTTTACATTCTTTTGAGTACTGATTAGAATTAGCCTGCCTATGTAACGCCCCTTGTTACCATAAACGTACAATTGTAATATTAACCACTTAAGGACCGCCTCATGCCGATATACGTCGGCAAGGCGGCACGGGCAGGCAAAATCATGTAGAAATACGTGATCTGCCTCCCGCGGGTGGGGGGTCCGGTAGGACCCCCCCGGTGCCCAAGGTGGTCCTCTCTTGCCCCCCGGCGATCTGAGGTGAGGGGGAGGCCATCCGTTCATGGCTCCCCCTCGCGATCGCCGCCGGCCAATCAGAACATTCCTTTGCTGCTGTATGCTAAACAGCAGCAAAGGAAATGATGTCATCTCTCCTCGGCTCGGTATTTTCCGTTCAGGCGCCGAGGAGAGAAGACATCACTGTGAGTGTAAAACACAAACACACTCAGTAGAACATGCCAGGCACGCAAAACACCCCCGATCCCCCCGATCCCCCCCAATCACCCTCACACAAAAAAAAACATTTTTTTTTTTTTTCTGATTACTGCATGTGTCAGTTTGTGACAGTTACTGTGTTAGGGCAGTTAGAATTAGCCCCCTTTAGATCTAGGGTACCCCCCTAACCCCCCCTAATAAAGTTTTAACCCCTTGATCACCCCCTGTCGCCAGTGTTGCTAAGCGATAATTTTTCTGATCGCTGTATTAGTGTCGCTGGTGACGCTAGTTAGGGACATAACTATTTAGGTTCGCCGTCAGCGTTTTATAGCGACAGGGACACCCATATACTACCTAATAAATGTTTTAACCCCTTGATTGCCCCCTAGTTAACCCTTTCACCACTGATCACTGTATAACCGTTACGGGTGATGCTGGTTAGTTCGTTCATTTTTATAGTGTCAGGGCACCCGCCGTTTATTACCGAATAAAGGTTTAGCCCCCTGATCGCCTGGCGGTGTTATGCGTCGCCCCAGGCAGCGTCAGATTAGCGCCAGTACCGCTAACACCCACGCACGCAGCATACACCTCCCTTAGTGGTATAGTATCTGAACGGATCAATATCTGATCCGATCAGATCTATACTAGCGTCCCCAGCAGTTTAGGGTTCCCAAAAACGCAGTGTTAGCGGGATCAGCCCACTTACCTGCTAGCACCTGCGTTTTGCCCCTCCGCCCGGCCCAGCCCACCCAAGTGCAGTATCGATCGATCACTGTCACTTACAAAACACTAAACACATAACTGCAGCGTTCGCAGAGTCAGGCCTGATTCCTGCAATCGCTAACAGTTTTTTTGGTAGCGTTTTGGTGAACTGGCAAGCACCAGTCCCAGGCAGGGTCAGGGTAGTGCCAGTACCGCTAACACCCACGCATGCACTGTACACCTCCCTTAGTGGTATAGTACCTGATCGGATCAATATCTGATCCGATCAGATCTATACTAGTGTCCCCTGCAGTTTAGGGTTCCCAAAAACGCAGTGTTAGCGGGATCAACCCAGATACCTTCTAGCACCTGCGTTTTGCCCCTCCGCCTGGCCCAGCCCACCCAAGTGCAGTATCGATCGATCACTGTCACTTACAAAACACTAAACGGATAACTGCAGCGTTCGCAGAGTCAGGCCTGATCCCTGCGATCGCTAACAGTTTTTCTGGTAGCGTTTTGGTGAACTGGCAAGCACCAGCGGCCTAGTACACCCCGGTCATAGTCAAACCAGCACTGCAGTAACACTTGGTGACATGGCGAGTCCCATAAGTGCAGTTCAAGCTGGTGAGGTGGCAAGCACAAGTAGTGTCCTGCTGCCACCAAGAAGAAGACAAACAGGCCCGTCGTGCCCATAGTGCCCTTCCTGCTGCATTCGCCAATCCTAATTGATCCACCACTTCTGCAGTGCCCGTACTTCCCCCATTCACATCCCCAACCAAATGCAGTCGGGTGTATGAGAGGCATTATCTTTATGTCCTCCTGAGTACCCCTACCCAACGAACCCCCCCAAAAAAGATGTTGTGTCTGCAGCAAGCGCGGATATAGGCGTGACACCCGCTATTATTGTCCCTCCTGTCCTGACAATCCTGGTTTTTGCATTGGTGAATGTTTTGAACGCTACCATTCACTAGTTGAGTATTAGCGTAGGGTACAGCATTGCACAGACTAGGCACACTTTCACAGGGTCTCCCAAGATGCCATCGCATTTTGAGAGACCTGAACCTGGAACCGGTTACAGTTATAAAAGTTAGTTACAAAAAAAGTGTAAAAAAAAAATATATATAAAATTAAAAAAAAAAGTTTTCGTTTTATTAATCTCTCTCTCTCTCTATTCTCTCTCTATATTGTTCTGCTCTTTTTTACTGTATTCTATTCTGCAATGTTTTATTGTTAATATGTTTTATCACGTTTGTTTTTCAGGTATGCAATTTTTTTATACTTTACCATTTACTGTGTTTTATTGTTAACCATTTTTTTGTCTTCAGGTACGCCATTCACGACTTTGAGTGGTTATACCAGAATGATGCCTGCAGGTTTAGGTATCATCTTGGTATCATTCTTTTCAGCCAGCAGTCGGCTTTCATGTAAAAGCAATCCTAGCAGCTAATTAGCCTCCAGACTGCTTTTACAAGCCATGGGAGGGAATGCCCCCCACCATCTTCCGTGTTTTTCTCTGGCTCTCCTGTCTCAACAGGGAACCTGAGAATGCAGCCTGTGATTCAGCCAGCTGACCATAGAGCTGATCAGAGACCAGAGTGGCTCCAAACATCTCTATGGCCTAAGAAACCGGAAGCTACGAGCATTTCATGACTTAAATTTCGCCGGATGTAAACAGCGCCATTTGGAAATTGGGAAAGCATTTTTTCACACCGATCTTGGTGTGGTCAGATGCTTTGAGGGCAGAGGAGAAATCTAGGGTCTAATAGACCCCATTTTTTCAAAAAAGAGTACCTGTCACTATCTATTGCTATCATAGGGGATATTTACATTCCCTGAGATAACAATAAAAATGATTTAAAAAAAATGAAAGGAACAGTTTAAAAATAAGATAAAAAAGCAAAAAAAAAAAAGCAAAAAAAAAAAAAAAAAAAGCACCCCTGTCACCCCCTGCTCTCACGCTAAGGTGAACACAAGCGGCGGTCTGTTGTCAAACGTAAACAGCAATTGCACCATGCATGTGAGGTACTGTATCACCGCGAAGGTCAGATCGAGGCCAGTAATTTTAGCAGTAGACCTCCTCTGTATATCTAAAGTGGTAACCTGTAAAGGCTTTTAAAGGCTTTTAATAATGTATTTATTTTGTTGCCACTGCACGTTTGTGCGCAATTGTAAAGCATGTCATGGGGTTTTGTGCCACCTGGGCATTCCATGGCCTCCGAAACTGTGATAGGCAGTGAGGAGTGAAATCAAAAATTTACACCCTTAGAAATCCTGAAGGCGGTGATTGGTTTTCGGGGCCCCGTATGCGTTCCCCGCAAGGGCCCCGTAAGTTCCCAAAAAGTCCCACACATGTGGTCTCCCCATACTCAGGAGAAGCAGCTAAATGTATTTTGGGGTGCAATTCCAATTATGCCCATGGCCTGTGTGAGCAATATATCATTTAGTGACAACTTTTTGTAAATATTTTTTTTTTTTGTCATTATTCAATCATTAGGGACAAAAAAAAAAAAATATTCAATGGGTTCAACATGCCTCTCAGCAATTTCCTTGGGGTGTCTACTTTCCAAAATGGGGTCATTTGGGGGGGGGGTTGTACTGCCCTGCCATTTTAGCACCTCAAGAAATGACATAGGCAGTCATAAACTAAAAGCTGTGTAAATTCCAGAAAATGTACCCTAGTTTGTAGACGCTATAACTTTTGCGTAAACCAATAAATATACGCTTATTGACATTTTTTTTACCAAAGACATGTGGCCAAATACATTTTGGCCTAAATGTATGACTAAAATTGAGTTTATTGGATTTTTTTTATAACAAAAAGTAGAAAATATCATTTTTTTTCAAAATTTTCAGTCTTTTTCCATTTATAGCGCAAAAAATAAAAACCACAGAGGTGATCAAATACCATCAAAAGAAATCTGTATTTGTGGGAAGAAAAGGACGCAAATTTTGTTTGGGTACAGCATTGCATGACCGCGCAATTAGCAGTCAAAGCGATGCAGTGCCAAATTGGAAAAAGACCTCTGGTCCTTAGGCAGCATAATGGTCCGGGGCTAAAATGGTCAATGTGATACCTACGTAATCATGTGCATAAAAACCTTCAATTGCGTCATAATAAAGCAGAACAGTTATTTGGAAAGATGCTGAGAGTATCTTTTGTGTCTGTTCCCTACTGCAGTAGTTATTGTTAATTTGGAACCACTAATCAATATGAGGATAGGAGTTGCCTATCATCAATTTAACCAAGTCAGCATGGCGAGCTTTGCCTAGGAGGGGTTTCCAGGTGACCCTGAGTATCCAAGACGGGGAGCTTGAGACGATCCAGGAATTTCTGATAATCAGCCTGCTGAGTTAAGCCTTTTGCTTACATTTGAGTTATGAGACTTCCTTGATCAGTAAGGCATTTTTGGGACAAAGGGTACCTATTTTACTCCCCTTAATCGAACTGTATTGATTGGTGGTTATATGTTATGTTGTCCCTGTCTACTGTCCATCCGAGTGTTATAGATAAGAAAGGGAAGAATAGTGCTGTTCACAGGTATATTTAGTACATCTGCTAGATAAAGTAGTTTAGAGGCAAGAGGGTATAGGCACATGTAGAGAAGACTGGCCAGTCATTATGGGCACTGAATTAAGTAAGGGAATAAAGAGTAAGAAACCCTCAAAAATGCCCAGCACAAGAGGAGCGCTATATATGAACCAAAAGTGCAGTTCCACCTATACTGAGCCCCTAGATTAATGGTTAAAGTGGACAGGGATCCAAAATGGGTAACTGGGTTACCAAGGTCCACAGGGACTAAGAATCATGCAGAGTAAACAGCTAGAGAAACAGTTATCTATTTGAGCAGGATGGATCAAGGGTGACAATAACACTAGACAGAAAGGGACATTTTCATGTTAAGTTGTGGGATGAATTTGGGGTCAGGCACTACAACTAGTAAAGTCAAAACAGAGAAATGAGAGGTAAAACAGAATACTTTATATGTTGTCAGAAAGGGAAGATGGGATGAGCACTCTGGCTGCCCGTCTGATCATATAAGCTAGATATAAAAGATATCTGAACAAAATAAGGAAAGCAGAATTTAGGCAGGGAAATATTAATGAGAGTTAAAAGAAAGTGAGAGAATGATATGCATGTGTTGTGTGCAAATGGGAAAAATGTAAGCGATTTTAGAGAGATATTGGTGTATGTGTGTGCGAATGCTGGGACCTTTAGATCTATTGCTTGTGTGTGTCATGTACGCAGATGTGACCCCCTCCTTTGTGCTCTCCTCAAAGAATGTGGCTGAGATGAGAGTCAGTGATAAGCTGGAAGGACACCATGGCAATTCCAGTTTTTTAGACAAAACTTATATAACAAAATGTGCCGGGTTAACAAATCTAATGATAAACAATGTGATCACAATTATTTTGAATCTGTTTTCCAAACATGGTAAAATGAAGGTTACATTTAACCGTGTATTACACAAATTGAATACCCTATGATAGTCGAAACAGTGCATTTAAAAAGGGAAATTAAGTAAAATTAAGTAATAATGAGCATTAATTCCTAATATGAGTTTACCAATTTTAATAATAATATAGATATATTGAAACTGGTTTAGACAAGCTTTGGTTGGAAATGAAATCCAGGTTATTGGGGAAATTTGTAAAAATGGGATTAGTTTAGATTAAGATAACAATTTTGTAATTTTACATTTATTCAATAAGCCCTTATTGAGAGAAAAAAAAAAAAAGATTAAGATGAGGTTGTTATTTGGAATACAGCTGCCATAATATTTAACAAAGCCAAGATGGATGGGATACATAAGAAGTTTTTCTACAAAAATGAAATTTTAGGGTTTTTGATAATAATTTGATGTGCGGTCCAGGATGTGAGAGTAGTAATAAATAACATTTAAATATAAAAGATTCATCACATCAAGTCCACACACCCTGTTAGGATAGATGCCACCTGCAGCCAGTTTTATAGTTTTTGATGCTTTCTGGTCCATCATACAGATTGTTGATCCTTTTGTTTTTATTTATTTTTATTTTTGAAATCCAAAGCAGAATGTGTGGATTGTGAAATGATGTGCCCCTTTTCCTTGTAAGTACAGTGGTATAAGCAGAAGAATATTTTGGATTTATGGGCATCTCTGCATGACCGCAGGGTATTGTTATCATTTTTTATAATATTGTCAGGAAAAAGTAGTCTTTTGAAACATGAAACTGGAGTTCTTACACAAACAGTGTGATAGAAAACAAGCCATTGTAATATATTTATGCAAGCTGGACCCAGTAATAAAGTGTTCTTCCCGAAATATCAGAGCTGTAGCTCTATGCAAAGGTGCTATTAGACAAAGTTAGATATTGTTTTGGTCAAACATTTAATTTTTAATGGTCCGACATTCTGTGCAGCAAATGTACAGCTAACTAAATGTTTGTCTAATAAAAGGTTTAAAATATGAGTTTGTTTATGTACAAATCTAACTATGAAAAATGCGTACATTTGTATCCAGCCACCTTATTACCTCTATTGGAGGAGGCTGGAGACAAAGGAATACACATGTGTTAAATTGATGACATAGGAATCAGCTGCTGTGAGCCCAGTGCAGGACACACTCCCTGAAGACCCAGATATTAATTTTTTTGTAGATTTGAGTATGCAGTTTATCACCTAGAAGGATACGCTGTATTGTAAGTCATTGGATCATTTTTTCCCCAGCTCAAGAAGCAGAGCTCCATGTTTTAGCAAAGCCTGTGAGCTACAAAAAGAATGTATATTTATATAGATAGTCGAGATATAGAGAGCTTTTGGTTCCATTTGAAGGGCCAGAAGTTTGTTTTTACTTCGACAGGTAAACCAATAAAGCATACCAAGTGATTTTAATTGGCTGTTTTCAGCCTTCCAGGTTCTTGCTGAGGTAGCCATATTAACTTTAAAACTCAAACATGGAAGCAGACCAGGTGACTAAGGATGCTGCATTTACAGCCCCGGACACTTGATGGGTCTGTGCAACTCACAGATTCCACCCTAGTTCTGGCCCAGTGTAGCTGGGATTAATAATTCAACTTTAAGGACCCCAGAACGAGAAGAACAAGTGATCCACAGGGGGCAACTTCTTATGAAACAGGACTTTGGAAAAGGTGATCATTTTTGTCTGCCAGCCACTCTTTTCCCTCTTACTTGACACATGGACCATGTCATCAGTCACAAGCAGTTATGGCTGCTTTAGTAAATGAGCATGGGATAGAGCCAGGGTTCTCCACAGTTGTTTTTATAACATACCACTTCTTGTTTTACCTGTTACCAAAGGTGTTACCAAAAGCTGAACATCCCTTCCAGAGATTACAAAAAGATATATCCAGATGCCCAAGTCAGGATCTTACGAGTATGCATTTTGTCTGTATGGACATGTTTTTTGGATGTCCAGTGGCAAATGCTACTGCAAAGGCCACAGTAAAAAGTAAATAGTAAGAGGACTAGTGCGCAAAAACCACAATGGTGAAGAAAATTCTAAAACTAAAACTAAACAGTGAGGTACTGAGTAGAGAGCTGCCAACATAGATAGGGTCCACTCAGTTCCCCCGGGAAAGCAATAGATATCTGTAAAATATGTAGCGCTCCTCTATTAATCAGTACCAAACAAGCAAGTACAAAAACTGACCAGGATCAATTAGGACAACGATCAGACTGCCAAACACTCTACTTAGTGGTGGTTCCAAGATGTTGATTCCTACCACAAATGGGTTATACTAAACTCTGGATACATAAGTCCATAATCTTCATGTCTCCATGTAAGAATCCATCACAACATAAGTGCCAAAAAAGGACATAAATGAAATAGAATACCAATCAAAAAATCCCAAAGTGTCAAGTGAAGTGAATAATGTAACGGCCACTCTATTTAAAAGGGACTTGACAATATTACAAAAACTAAAATGTAACTGACCTAAAAGCACATAATCCCTAGTGCACAACAAGGTAACAATAGTTCATGACATGAAAACGCATAAAATCGCAAATAAATATTCCCTAGTGCTAATGCTTGGAAGGTATAACATATACACTAATTATATATCACAAATGAATGTGCAACAAAATGATTTAAAATAAAGTGCACCGTGCATGCAAATTCCACATCAATAATCAATCCACATTTTTAAAACAAAATCTTAAAAGTGATACTGGTGATGGCAGTGCAGTCAAACCCTTATACATGCACTGATGTGCTATAGGTGAATAGCTCAATAAGTAATGATATAAGGACAAACAATCCCACAACAGAGATGCTGTCCCAAAGTGCTAATAGTGCAAAACAGTCCAAAAAGTGTAAAGCTGTGCAACAGTGATGGATAATGTCCACAAGGAACGAACTTTGAATAAGGTGCCAAATGTGCAGTGGCTGGTGATAATCTTCATATAAATTCTGGTGCACCCATCAAACATTTCCCCCAGCCTCTCACCTCCAGCAGCGGCCCCCAGTGGGCCTAGTAAAGCAGATAGGTGATCCTGGAGAGGATGGGTTCCCTGGAGTGTTGTCAGTGGGTCTGGGTCTCCCCCCGCCGCTTACTCCAACAGCGGCCCCCAGTGGGCCAGGTAGAGCAGATGGATGATCCCAGAATGGATGGGTTCCCTGGAGTGGTGTTAATGGGTCTGGCTCTCTGGATCTCCTCCCGCCGCTCCCAGTAATCCCAGTAGTAGTGATTAGGGACAAAGGAATGGTCTCATAGTGTAGTACTTTAACATAAGAATTTTATTGAAAAACGTAGTAACTTACATCTAAAATGCGAACGAACAATGGATGTAGTATGCTTCCGGGTTCGGCCGTCCCCTGGAAGCGTCAGCACCTGACTCCTCCTACCCTGACGCGTTGCGTCACATCACGTGACTTTATCAAAGGGATCTTAAAGGGATATAATTAGTGTATATGTTATACCTTCCAAGCATTAGCACTAGGGAATATTTATTTGCAAATTTTATGCGTTTTCATGTCATGAACTATTGTTACCTTGTTGTGCACTAGGGATTATGTGCTTTTAGGTCAGTTACATTTTAGTTTTTGTAATATTGTCAAATCCCTTTTAAATAGAGTGGCCGTTACATTATTCACTTCACTTGACACTTTGGGATTTTTTGATTGGTATTCTATTTCATTTATGTCCTTTTTTGGCACTTATGTTGTGATGGATTCTTACATGGAGACATGAAGATTATGGACTTATGTATCCAGAGTTTAGTATAACCCATTTGTGGTAGGAATCAACATCTTGGAACCACCACTAAGTAGAGTGTTTGGCAGTCTGATCGTTGTCCTAATTGATCCTGGTCAGTTTTTGCACAGTAAAAAGTGTTATCAGAAGTAGTTTGTAAATATAGAGTGCAGAAAGTACAGAGAATAACAGAGGAAATCATGTGTCTACACTGTCTACAATGTAGCAGACAATGTAGAGTAAGAAACTAGAAAACTTTTGCCTGAATGTTTTCTTATATTTTATCAAGCCTCTAAGGGGATGTTGAACTCTCTCCCTATGGGATTTGGTTTGGGAGTGTGTTACTCACTTGCTTATATTTTGTCTCAGCAGCTGAAGTCCTCCATTTGGATCTCACAGAGAATGTTGCTGATCTTTTAAGGTTTTTAACAAACTCATTTATGTGTTTTCTCCCCAACTCTAGATCCTAAAAATTTGGAAGGATCTAAAACTAAAGCCAGGTGACTTGTGGATTAAGAGACATTTATATATAAGGAAATGTTTGGAGACTCAATACAGCATCTATTTCATGTATATGTTTGATTTGTTTCCCTCTTGTAATCACAGGTACTTTTTGATTCAATTACTTTAATTGTAAGGGATATATATATATTTGAAAAGTAGTTTAGCCATGTTGAAGTCATATTTGTCTTTTGTACGTCTTCCATTATATGTGGAATTGTCTATGTTTACATATGCTGATAAGTCAGCATGCCCACAATTCAGCTAGAAGGCCATTCTGGTCACAGGAGTGTACAGCCAGTACTCTGTAAATATGTCTTATCAATCATTTGTTTTTTCACAATGAAAAGTCATTTTGTAATGAAAAAGTTGCTCAGCTATTATTTTCTCCACAATGGAGTTTTTTGCCTCTTTGGCCAGGACTACCTCCACCTAAGCATGTGGAGGTTCCAGGTTGAATGCGATAGCAGGTATGGTTAGTGATCAAAATATTGATCAAAAGAGGGGAGACTGTAATGGAAATTTGTAAGTTCTGTATATAATTGTATTCTATTTTGTAAGTATTGCACACTGCCCTCACTGTGCACACAGCACTAATAATATTTTCAGTGCATGTTTACATTCTTTTGAGTCCTGATTAGAATTAGCCTGCCTATGTAACGCCCCTTGTTACCATAAATGTACAATTGTAATATTAATGTGATACCTACGTAATCATGTGCATAAAAACCTTCAATTGTGTCATAATAAAGCAGAACAGTTATTTGGAAAGATGCTGAGAGTATATTTTGTGTATGTTCCCTACTGCAGTAGTTATTGTTAATTTGGAACCACTAATCAGTATGAGGATAGGAGTTGCCTATCATCATTTTAACCAAGTAAACACTAACTGTGAATACAGTAGCTGCCTGCCTGTGGTAATAATAGGATCAGAACAACATCAATTGTCTTCATGTAGCTTTAGGTGCACACTGTGCAGAGGACACAGTACACTAACTGTAAATACTGTAGCTGCCTGCCTGTGGTAATAATAGGATCAGAACAACAGCAATTGTCTTCAGGTAGCTTTAGGTGCACACTGTGCAGAGGACGCACTACACTAACTTGTAAATACTGCAGCTGCCTGCGGTACTAATAGGATCAGAAGAACACCACCAATTTTCTTCAGGTAGCTTTAGGTGCACACTGTGCAAAAGATGCACTACACCAACTTGTAAATACTGCATCTGCCTGCGGTACTAATAGGATCAGAAGAACACCACCAATTTTCTTCAGGTAGCTTTAGGTGCACACTGTGCAGAGGACGCACTACACTAACTGTAAATACTGCAGCTGCCTGTGGTACTAATAGGATCAGCAGAACACCACCAATTTTCTTCAGGTAGCTTTAGGTGCAGCCTAAGACATGGAAGAAGGAAGGGGAAGGGCTAAAAGGTAACCCTAAGAAACAGTCAAAGGAGATCAATCACGGTATATACGTTAATTAGGAGAAGCTTTATCAGTGAAGTACAAAATCATTAACAATATTCCAATCCAGGTGGAACAATCCTATCCATGTTGGGTTATGTTAAAGTAATTTGCAAAAAATTCATGAATCGCTGATAAAATTACACTGTAATAAGACAATATTGTCACAAATTAAAAAGCGCTAGTACATGAACCCCACTATATCAAGACTAATACCAAAGACCAGGAGGACAATTGGACTTGAAAAAAAACTGAGTTTCCCAGGGGTGACACCCAAGATAATTGAAGCAAAGGTGTCTCCAGCTTTCAATAGATTGCAGGAATCAGCTATTTTCGGTAATTGACCTATATGTATCATAGGATGTGCCTTAGTTAAGGGTAATTGACATCCTGTTGGTTGATTCAGTCAGATTTGAGGCTGGATCAAGGGGAACAATATAAACACCCAAGGGTATATATCTGTGTGTATAGAGTCAATTTAGAACAAGATAATCAAGTGGCAAAATATATAACACTTTGCTCGTCAGTTTCTTCCAAAGTAAGAATCATATTCACCGATAGACAAAGTCTTAACCATGCTGCATACATCAAAACGGGAATGTAATAGAACACTGTTGGCCCGTATATGGGCGTCTTACCCCGATCGTATCACAGCTATGAGTCTCTGTATGTCAAAGGTGGATTTCCAGGTTCAATCTGCTGGGATATCCTTTGGATCAGTTGATGATTCTGGATTGTAATATTGATTCAGTAAGTGTCCGCAATGTAACCTTCATTTCATAAGAAAATAGTGCCTGAAACTGCTAGTTTGTGAAAGAGGATCCAGTCATCCCAGGCACAGTGCAGGACACTTGCAAGCTTTAGGTGCACACTGTGCAGAGGACGCACTACACTAACTGTAAATACTACAGCTGCCTGCGGTACTAATAGGATCAGAAGAACACCACCAATTTTCTTCAGGTAGCTTTAGGTGCACACTGTGCAGAGGACACAGTACACTAACTGTACATACTGCAGCTGCCTGCGGTACTAATAGGATGAGAAGAACACCACCAATTTTCTTCAGGTAGCTTTAGTTGCACACTGTGCAGAGGACACACTACACTAACTTGTAAATACGTCAGCTGCCTGCGGTACTAATAGGATCAGAAGAACACCACCAATTTTTTTCAGGCAGCTTTAGGTGCACACTGTGCAGAGGACGCACTACACTAAATTGTAATTACTGCAGCCTCCTGCGGTACTAATAGGATCAGAAGAACACCACCAATTTTCTTTAGGTAGCTTTAGGTGCACACTGTGCAGAGGACGCACTACACTAACTTGTAAATACTGCAGCTGCCTGTGGTACTAATAGATCAGAAGAACACCACCAATTTTCTTCAGGTAGCTTTAGGTGCACACTGTGCAGAGGACGCACTACACTAACTTGGGCAGCACAGTGGTGTAGTGGGTAGAACTCTCGCCTCGCAGCAATAGGGTCGCTGGTTCGACAACCATGACACTACCTGCCTGGAGTTTGCATGTTCTCCCTGTGCCTGCGTGGGTTTCCTCCGGGTACTCCAGTTTCCTCCCACACTCCAAAGACACGCTGTTTATTAGGTTTATTGGCTTCTGTGCAAAAATTGGCCCTGGTGTATGGGTGTGAGTTGGGGACCTCGGATTACAGACCCCTTGGGGGTGGGGACCAGTGTGTGTGTGGAGCGCTGCGTAGATTGATGGCGCTACATGGGTACCTTAAATATATAAAACAAATAATAATATAGTGGATGGGCATCTTGATGGGACACAATGTGCATGGATGAGGACAATTGTGGGTGCTCACTCAGGTTAAACTGGATGGACTGGTGTCTTTATTCAACCTTACTAACTTTGTAACTATGTGTGACAGACCTAGCTGGGACAGAGACTGTTGGAGAGGACTGGGTGGAAGCCTCTTACCTTTTGATTATGGGCCCTGGATTTTCAATGGAACTGTGCTCTTTGTGGGGTGAATTGGAGGTCCGGTCTGAACTGTACTAATCGGACTCGTGTATATATGTATATATTGTATGTTGTTTGATTCTGCTGGGGACTTCTTGCTGTGGATTTGTGTCCCTGAAGAGGGAGGGGGGATTCCTCCAGCAGCCCCCTGCTGATAAGACTGATTCATTCTGTTGGGACACATCCTGTGAGGAGATGCTGGTGTCATCAACTCCAACTACCTGTGTTTGTGTTAATTAAATGAGCTGATCACAATGTCCTCTATACAATGTAGGAGACGGGACGACTCCTATTGGAGCTGGGCAATAGGTCATGCCTCAGTCACCTAGGCTGTATAAAGGTTTAGTTAATTAGCTCATGTTAATTAGGTTAATTAGGTTACAGTTGTATTGTTAGAGGAGGTTCCAACGGCATATAAAGTCTTTTAATTTTGATTCTAAATAAAGTGAGTTCATGTTAGCAACCATCAAGTGTCGCCTTGTTTTGTGCTCAGAGAGGTTGGAATATCTGATATCTGTATACAGACTGGGAGGAAGTGGTATATGATAGAAGCACTCAAGCAGAGTGTGGGACGTTCTGTGACATTGGTGGCAAGCAGCGGGAAAGCTTCCTGCAGTCTGGGACATCCAAACTTCCATCTGGATCCAAGGTCCAGATAGCAGGAGAGGAGAGGTACAGATACCAGCCGCCATGGATGAGGAATTCAGAAGGAGGTTGCGAGAGATGCAGATACAGCACAGAGGACCAGTATCAGAGCAGGTCCTGCTGGGATGGTGTGATTCTATTCGCTGCAAACTCTGGAAGGAAGCGCTAGCCCGTGAGCAGCGTCACCAGGGAAAAGTTCTCCCCTCCATCGAGGAAAGGTACAGGTCGCAGTACAGACTGCGGGTGCGGTTTTTGGGAGAAAAACGCACAAGAAGCAGACAGCTGAATTAAGCAGGCTGGTCTGGGCAGAGATAAAGCTGGATGAGAGCTACAGAGCCCTCCGGTGGCATGTATCCCAAGCATGTCCCTGGACAGCGGATGACAGCCCAACGGAAGGCTTAAGCTACGGGGGCTTGGGACTGTTGTATGTGAAGCTGACAGGGGACCCTAACTTTGGGAGTGATTTGGAGTGGCGGGTGGGCGAAATCATGGATTTCAGAGAAGGGCTACTGAACATTTCGGAAGTGCACTGGGCACAGGAAGATTTGGAGTTTCTGGCCGTTCAGGAATGTGAGCTAGAGATCGCCTACAGACGGCTGCTAGACATTGCTCAGTACCAGGGCTGGACTCCCTTTGCCTGGGACTATCAGGAAATACCAGTTGACAACCCTAAAATCCTGGCTGAAGAGTCGGCAATGTGGCAGACAATAGTGTGCTTTGCCAACCTGTCCCCGTAGCTATGGAGGCGGAGGTCTTATGGCGGATGCAGCAAGTGCTGACTGACCTTGATGATCCTGTTTCTGCATGGGATGATCTTGGATGGAGGAATGTGCCTGTCCAGCAGCATGCCAGAGAATCTGCAGTGGAAAATCCGGAGATTGCCGTCCCCAAACCTGAAGTGCTGACATCAGGGCAGAGCTCTGCTAACCTCTGCCCAGAAATGATAGCATCTTCTGTATTCCATGGACAGGAGATGGTGAACCTCCATCCCCAGACACAAGTTGCAGAGACAGGGGATTTGATAGACTTTTCTGCTGAGGAAGAACCATAGGGTGAGCCCCCAGCAGAAGAGTTGGGATTAGGGCCAAACTTCATTGCACTCTGCTCAGCACTGATGGCATCTTCTGAGTTCCACGGACAGGAGATGGTGAACCTCTATCCACAGACACCAGTTATAGAGGTAGGGGATTTAATAGACTTTTCTGCTGAGGAAGAACAACCTGATGAGCCTCCAGCAGAAGAGCTGCTATTGGGGCCAAACTTCACTGTGCTCTGCCCAGCACCAACAGCAGTATCTGTGGAGTTACAGGGAACATCCCCAGTTGAAGCACCGGCAACCGGGCAGAGTGCTACCAACCTCTGGCCATCACCGGCAACAACTACAGAGTTCTAGGGAGGTGGGGCAGTTGGCCTCCCTCCCCAACAGTTAGCCGGAGCAGATGCTGTGGGGTTTCCAGCAGAAGGGCTGGCAACAGGGCCGAGTACTGCTGGACTCTGCCCTCAACTAACAGGAGATGGATTTCCTGTGAAGGTGGATGGGACTTCAGTCTCCACCTGTATTCTCCAGGGATGCTGGGCAGTCGGCCCAGATCCCCAATAGCATGACGGAGTGAGCCCAGTCCCCCTGTCTTCTCTCCAGCGGCAGAAAGGACTCCAGGGAGAAGGGCCAGTCCAGGCCTCTCCCCAGCGGCAGATATGTTCTCTGAGAGAGGCAGAGGTTGGCTGGGTGAGTAATACTCTGTTTGGAACAATTTGTTTGGGGTACTGTGTGGGTACGGGCAGTAGAGGACTGGAACTACTGACTAACTTCGGAGTCAACCCGTCTGGGGTCTCCTCCTGTGTTAGTCTCCTGCCGAAAGGGGAGAAATGTGACAGACCTAGCCGGGACAGAGGCTGTTGGAGAGGACTGGGTGTGAGCCTCTTGCCTTTTTATTATGGGCCCTGGATTTTCAATGGAACGGTGCTCTTTGTGGGGTGAATTGGAGGTCTGGTCTGAACTGTACTAATCGGACTCAGTCGTGTATATATGTATATATTGTATGTTGTTTGATTCTGTTGGGGACTCCTTGCTGTGGATTTGTGTCCTTAAAGAGGGAGGGGGGATTCCTCCAGCAGCCCCCTGCTGATAAGACTGATTCATTCTGTTGGGACACATCCTGTGAGGAGATGCTGGTGTCGTCAACTCCAACTACCTGTGTTTATGTTAATTGAATGAGCTGATCACATTGTTCTCTATACAATGTAGGAGACGGGACGACCCCTATTAGAGCTGGGCAATAGGTCATGTCTCAGTCACCTAGGCTGTATAAAAGATTAGTTAAATAGCTCATGTTAATTAGGTTAATTAGGTTACAGTTGTATTGTTAGAGGAGGTTCCAACGGCATATAAAGTCTTGTAATTTTGATTCTAAATAAAGTGAGTTCATGTTAGCAACAAGCAAGTGTCGCCTTGTTTTGTGCTCAGAGAGGTTGGAATATCTGATATCTGTATACAGACTGGGAGGAAGTGGTATATGACGGAAGCACTCAAGCGGAGTGTGGGACGTTCCGTGACACTATGTAACTATGTAACTTGTAAATACTGCAGCTACCCGCGGATAATAGGATCAGAAGAACACCACCAATTTTCTTCAGGTAGCTTTAGGTGCACACTGTGCAGAGGATGCACTACACTAACTGTAAATACTGTAGCTAATATTACTAATAGGATCAGAAGAACACCAGGTAGCTGTAAATACTGTAAAAACACCTGCTTGCCTGTCAGTAGGAAGAGAATAACAGGAACGGATCTAGCTAAACTGAATACAGTGTGTGTGTGTGTATATATATATATGCACTGCAATGCCGCAGTTAATTATGGGCCGTGAGGTGCCACTCGAATTTGGCACGAATGGCCCATATCATTCACAATTTGTTGAACGGTTGAACATGCGATGTTCAGGTCGAACATTGGTTCGACTCGAACTCGAAGCTCATCTCTAATCTCAATTAGGGATGAGCTTCGAATTCGAGTCAAACTCATGTTCGACTCGAACATCGGCTGTTCGCCAGTTCGCCGAACAGCGAACAATTTGGGGTGTTTGCGGCAAATTCGAAAGCCATGGAACACCCTTTAAAAATCTATGGGAGAAATCAAAAGTGCTAATTTTAAAGGCTTATATGCATGGTATTGTCATAAAAAGTGATTGGGGACCTGGGTCCTGCCCCAGGGGACATGGATCAATGCAAAAAAAAGTTTTAAAAACGTCTGTTTTTTCGGGAGTAGTGATTTTAATAATGCTTAAAGTGAAACAATAAAAGTGTAATATTCCTTTAAATTTCATACCTGGGGGGTTTCTATAGTATGCCTGTAAAGGGGTGCATGTTTCCCCAGTCTGACAGCAAAATTAGATTTCAAAGGAAAAAAGTCACTTAAAACTACTCGTAGCTATTAATGAATTGCCAGTCCGACAATACACATAAAAGTTCATTGATAAAAACGGCAAGGGAATTCCCCACAGGGGAACCCCGAACCAAAATTTACAAAAAAAATGGTGTGGGGGTCCCCCTAAATTCCATACCAGGCCCTTCAGGTCTGGTATGGATATTAAGGGGAACCCCGGCCAAATAAAAAAAAAAATGGCGTGGGGTCCCCCTCAAAATCTTTACCAGAACCTTCAGGTCTAGTATGGATTTTAAGGGGAACCCCGCGCCAAGATTAAAAAAAAATGGTGTGGGGTCTCCCCAAAAATCCATACCAGGACCTTATCCAAGCATGCAAGGCCACAGGAAAAGAGGGGGTACCATCCCAGAGGGCCAGGATCTAGGGGTCCCCTTATTAAAAGGGGCTTCCAGATTCCGATAAGCCCCCCACCCACAGACCCCCACAACCATCGGGCAAGGGTTGTGGGGATGAGGCCCTTTTCTCCATCAACATGGGGACAAGGTGCTTTGGGGGGCTACCCCAAAGCACCCTCCCAATGTTGAGGGCATGTGGCCTGGTACGGTTCAGGAGGGGGGCACACTCTCATCCACCCTCTTTTCCTGCGGCCTGCCAGGTTGCGTGTTCGCAACCAGGGTCTGGTATGGATTTTTGGGGGGACCCCATGCCATTTTTTTTTTACTTTTTGGCATGGGGATCCCCTTAAAATCCATACCAGACCTGAAGGGTCTGGTATAGATTTTGCGGGGGACCCCACGCCATTTTTTAAATATTTTGGCCGGGGTTCCCCTTAATATCTATACCAGACCTGAAGGGCCTGGTATGGAATTCAGGGGGACCCCCACGCCATTTTTTTTTTACTTTTTGGCATGGGGTTCCCCTTAAAATCCATACCAGACCTGAAGGGTCTGGTATAGATTTTGCGGGTGACCCCACGCCATTTTTTTTTATATTTTGGCCGGGGTTCCCCTTAATATCCATACCAGACCTGAAGGGCCTAGTAGGGAATTCAGGGGGACCCCATGACATTTTTTTTTTTAAATTTTGGTTCAGGGTTCCCCTGTGGGGAATTCCCATGCCGTTTTTATCAATGAACTTTTATGTGTATTGTCGGACCGGCAATTCATTAATAGCCACAAGTAGTTTTAAATGACTTTTTTTCCTTTGAAATGTCATTTTGCTGTCAGACTGTTCTAAACATGGGAAACATGCGCCCCATTTACAGGCATACTATAGACACCCCCCAGGTACGAAATTTAATGGAATATTACACTTTTATTGTTTCACTTTAAGCATTATTAAAATCACTGCTCCCGAAAAAACGGCCATTTTTAAAACTTTTTTTGCATTGATCCATGTCCCCTGGGGCAGGACCCAGGTCCCCAAACATTTTTTATGACAATAACTTGCATATAAGCCTTTAAAATTAGCACTTTTGATTATTCATGTTCGTGTCCCATAGACTGTAATGGTGTTCGCGTGTTCGAACAAATTTTTTTGCCTGTTCACATGTTCTGGTGCGAACCGAACAGGGGGGTGTTCGGCTCATCCCTAATCTCAATATATTATCATCATTACCTCTAAGGAAATGTCAAAAGTCACTAGTTTTAAAAATATTGTTTTATATAAATACTTTCCCTTATCAAGGGAACAGTGAAGTGATTTTGGTGAACACTTTGGTGAACACAGCTTCTTTGCAAATAAATGATCTGTTTTTTTAATTTAGGTGTGGGTTTTTTGGGGTATACGAGGTGTGTCTAAAAAGTTTGGTGAATGGTATCAGAAAATAAACAAAAAAGAAAATACAAATTACCTTTATTGGCCTTAAATAATTGCCACCCTTCACAACACACTTTTGGCAACGTTCATAAAGCTTCTGGAGACTGTCAGCAAAGGCCTCTTTAGAAATTGATCAAAGAACCATTGTCACACATTCTTGGATTGTCTCCACATCTGTAAATTTTGTGCCTTTCATGACACTCTTCAGGCAGGGAAACAGAAAGAAGTCAGCAGGGTTGTGGGGAAGATGGTGAATGTCATTCCATCTATTGCCGCTTGGATTTTGGATCAAACTGGAAGCACCAGGTCTCATCCCCTGTGGCAATGGTTCACAGAGGGGATGGATCCTGGTCACACATGGTAGTAAAATCTTCAGAGGTTTCCAGGGGCGTGGCCTGCAGCGGACTGCGATGGAGGCTTGAATCCAGAGCTCCGCACCTCTGACAGGATCTGGAGCTACTACAGGCTACGATCCGATCTCCGATTCGGTCACACGGAGAGGGGAAGATAGCAGGACCGTTCTGGGCATGTCTAGACGGCGGAACAAGCCACCAGTACCGCGCTGCCTCACAGACTACTATACACACACAGCCATGAACGAGGCCCAAGATGGCGCCGGTGCTGGGAAGAATATCTCAGAGGCATCCCGCTCTACGCACACTGAGGCACAACAAACAGCCTCTCCACAGGAGGATCGCCCAACACAGCCACCTAATTATAACGACAGGGAGGACATGGATACCCTGCCATTGCCAGATGTCTCCTCCTCACAAATCACTGCAGACAGAGGTAAGAGACTGGCTTCTTCCCCAGCCATCTCCCCCAGCAAAGAGCCACAGTATAAGAAGCATTAGTGGGCTGACAGAAATATTGACACAGCACACAACCCAGCTCTAGCGGCTATCCCTGCATCAGACAACCCTGTGACAGAATCTATGCTAAAATCTATGCTCCTCACACTACAAAAAGATCTGCATAGGAAATTACAACTTTCTGTCTCTCAGATACATGAGGGTAGACTGCCTTGAAGGGAGAGCAAAACATGCAAGATCATGTCAGAGCACATAATGAATTACTGGATGCACATGACCACCATGCATCTGAAATTCACCACATAAAATTGAAATGAGCGGATTCAGAAGACCATTCCAGGAGGAACAATATAAAAATCAGAGGTGTCCCCGAATCTTTTTAAACCAAATGAAATCACTCCATATCTGCAACAACTGTTCTCACGACTGCTACCCCACTTGAACGCGCAGAACATCACAATCAACAGGGTGCACAGAATTGCCAAACCAGCACACCTCTCCTCCGATATGCCAAGGGACATTCTAGCGAGAGTGCACTACTTCCACATTAAGGAACAAATACTACAAGCGGACAAGTCCACTAAACCGCTTCCAGCACCGTACACAAATGTACTCCTGTTTAGTGACCTCTCCAAAGCCACTATGGAGATGAGAAGGGTATTCACCCCTATAAATTCACTGTTACAGGAAATGAAAATTAAATAGTGGGGTATTCTGACCAAATTCCTGGTAATGTACCAGCAACAAATAATCCCCATTCTTACTCCCAAAGATGGGTACAAAAAACTGTCCAATTTGGGGATCTTCCTCTTGCTGCCACTGAGGCAGGGAACAGGGGCTCCCACTTGCATCCTCCACCATCCCGGAACCGGCTGCATGAGCACGGCGATACCTTCAACAACCAGAAGGCCTTGGTTCCTCCGCATTAAAAGGATCCCATCAGGGTTCAGTCACAAAACCGAATCCACTCCCTCAGGTTATAGTGTGCCATGCACACTGCTATTGTTGTTATAGTTTTTAACTATATCTCCCTTGTTTTTTTTTTTTTTCTTTCTTTTTTTCTTTGTATTTTGGTTTATTGAACACCTACTTTTCTTATCGATTTAATTACCTGCTACCATAATCTGACACTTTAACGGGCTCATATATCCCCCAACAGTATATACGGTAGAGATCTACCTATTATAGACCTGCTTGGTGTATTTCCCCCATACCCAGATATTTACCCCATACGTGGGTGGGAAGAGGTACAGAGTGGGTGGAGTCTTGCTTCCTTCGTCACCATCTCAGGGTCCTTTCCAAGGTCATGGCCGTCAAAATCACCTCACTAAATGTCAAAGGCCTGAACTTCCTTTTTAAACGAAACCTCCTTTGGAGGGAGGCGCTTCTCCATCAAGCTGATATATTTTGCGTACAAGAAACACATTTTACCAAAAACAACCCCCCAAAATGCACGCACAAACGATAGCCGCACTGCTTCTTTGCCAGTGCCCCACCAAAAAAAGAGGGGTAATGGTCGCAATTAGCTCATCCGTCTCCTTTCAGCTACACCATTATGAGTCTGACGAAGACGGTAGATATATGATCCTCTCCGCAACCATAGAAAACCAACCCCTCACCCTAGTGAATCTCTACGCGCCTAACACTGGCCAAAAAAAATTCTACAATACCCTGATCTCCAAACTGGCACCATATAGATCTAACCCAGTGACACTGTGTGGAGACTTCAATGAAATCATTGACAACTCCCTAGACACAACCAACCCAACTAAACGTAGACCCTCTGCCCTGTCCTCTTTTCTGCACAATGAAGACCTCTATGACCCCTGGAGGTGTATACACGATATTGAGTGAGACTACACCCTTTACTCCAATTCCCAACAGTCTTACTCTCGGATTGACATGTTTCTAACAGACAAATTTCTCCTTCAGTCGATCACTGAAGTGCGCATAGGCACAATCACCTGGTCTGACCACGCGCCAATATTCATCACGTTATTCAATTGCAGAAAATCTACACAACACAGTATTTGGAGACTAAACACGTCTTTGCTCACTAACCCAGCGATTGAAGGAGAGATTTGATGCGAGATTGAGATCTACTTTGATAATAACCTGCAATCTGTTGATGACCAATCTATTATTTGGCATGCGTATAAAGCTTTCTCATGTGGCATCTTAATAAAATTCGGGGCTCAAGCTAAAAAACAACACGCAGCTGCCACTGAAAAATTACTACAACAAATTAGGGCACTAGAACATGCCAATAAACAAACACCATCCAACACACTATCCCTAGATCTCAAAAATATCAGGTTCCAACTCAGCGAACACCTACACAAAAAATTTGACTATTTTATAAAATGCCATAGGCTCCAATATTACTTCGCGGCCAACAAATCGGGCGCATTCTTGGCTAAACAAATGAAAAAACATTGTTCCACCAACAAAATACAGTTCCTGACCAATTCCCAAGGTAAACGGCTAAATAATCCTTTAGATAAAGCGAACAAATTCAGTGCATTTTACTCCAAACTTTACAATCTTAAGGACTCAGAACAAACAAATCCTAAATTTGAGGACATAAATGCGTTTCTCTCGTCAATTCACCTCCCTTCTATATCCGCTGCGCAACTAGAATCCAAATCTATGCCCTCTTCTCCTGCAGAAATTTTTGCAGCTATTAAACAATTGCCCCTTCACAAGGCCCCGGGTCCCGATGGCTTCCCAAATGAGTACTATAAACACTTCTCTGACTTGATAACTCCACATCTATGTAATACTTTTAACCAGTACACCTCTACTGGCTGAATTCCCAAGGAAGCCCTGGAAGCCCTAATAGTCACTTTACCCAAACCCGGCAAGTCCCCTCACAAACCGGCCAACTACCACCCGATTTCACTCTTGAACACTGATACCAAATTATATATGAAACTACTAGCGCAATGACTATCCCGGATCATCCCCCAAATAATACATCCTGACCAAGTCGGATTTGTACCTGGCAGACAAGCGTCAGATGGCACTAGATGCCTCATTGACTTAATCCAGTGGGTGGAACACAGTCAAACGCCTTCTCTCTTCCTTTCACTGGATGCAGAGAAGGCATTTGATAGAGTACATTGGAAATATATGGAAAAAGTCATGTTCAAGTTCAGACTGACAGGGAACATCCTCACTGCCGTACTTAATCTATACTCATCCCCTAGCGCCCGAGTTTGGACGTCATGGATAACATCTGACCCATTTCATATTACTAATGGCACGAGACAAGTGTGCCCACTTTCCCCCTTGATTTTCACCATGGTGATGGAACCACTTGCACAACTCATCAGATCCACGCCAGTGATTTCGGGCATAAAAATAGGAGATGTTGAACATAAAATAGGTCTTTATGCAGATGATGTTATCATCACCCTGACGAACCCTCAATCTTCCCTCCCTAGTGTTCAAACAACCCTGGAACAATTCAGTTCAATCTCTCTTTACAAAATAAACCACAGTAAATCCACAATGCTGAACCTGGGGATAGACCCTCAAACTAAACATCATACAGTATATCGAAGGAAACACCCTTCACATGGTCCAAAAGCTCATCGCTCCCATACATAGGGATCCACCTATCCTTCCCGAGCAAGTCACTGATCACAATGAACTATGTCAAACTACGAGAGAGGCTTCTGCGCATTTCCAAAGATATGAGTATCTTCAATGTCTCTTGGCTGGTAGAATAACTCAAGTCAAAATGTATCTAATGCCCCATATTTTGTATATGTTTTATACAATCCCTTTACCTTTACTACCCAAACAAATAGGGCAATTACAAGGAATAATCAACGCACATATTTGGCAATGGAAACGACAGAGACTAAAAAAAAAACATTCTTTTATCCGAAGGAAAAAATGGAGGAATGGGTGCCCCCAATGTCCAAGCATACTACAAAGTAGTGGTGCTGGATCAATTACGAGAATGGTGGTTATTCACATCGAACAAAACGTGGGCCCAAATTGAATCCGTGGCTCTTGCTGCTAACCTGAAACATATTTTTACGGCTGCCATGCTCACTTTGAAACCACAACATCACTTTCTACAATCTGTATCTGCAGCACTACGAGTGTGGTTGGCCATTACACAAAGATCCAAAGGGATACACAAATCTATCCTCACCAAACTCCATATTCCTTCTCAAAAGAAGTTTATTGAGTATACAATATTATAAAGATACATAAAGTAAGTTTACAAGGATCTATAAAGTAAGCTCATTGTTTTACAGTAGGGTTTATATAGGTAAATATCATGAAATTTCAAATATTAAACATTGGGTTCACGTAAACCTAAATTAAAGATATATATCATTTCCTTAGTTACTTTTGTAGGTATTTAAATGATTTATACCTACTATACATATTGTTTACAAGTAGAGTGTATATAGGTCAAATAAATTCTGATAATGAGCTTTAATCGTAAGGTGGAGAAAAGGAAAGAGAAAGAAGAAAAAGGGTTGAAAGGTAGAGGTATGGTCCACAAGGTTGTCCTGCTCGTCAGTTTATTATTCTTTTTAGTTCTCTTTGAAGCCTTAGAATGGGTGTCTCTGTAAGTCATTTAATCTGTTACCATGGCAACAGGACAGAGTCATTGAAGTTTGACAGGAACTGTTGTTTTATCCAAGGATGCCAAAGTTTTTCAAATTTTGGAATTTGATTTTGATCGATGGCTACCATCTTAGCATGGGACATTGTATTATTCATTCTGTGAATTGTTTCTGCTAGTACCAATGTAGGAGATTTCCATGCCTTGGCCACTGTTTGTTTTGCAGCCGTTATTAGTTGGATCATAAGTTTGAATTGAGAGAGTGTTAACCATTCCGGTTTTAGACTAAGTAAAGTTAAATATGGATCTGGTTGTATTATTTTTTAAAATATTTTAGATGCAATCACGAAGACTTCCTTCCAGAAGGTTTGGATTACTGGGCACGTCCACCATATGTGTAAATATGTGCCTATTTCTGGGGATCCTCAAAAACAAAGAGCTGAGGTATTAGGTGAATATTTTGCCACTCTAGCGGGTACAAGGTACCAGCGAGTTAGGACTTTATAATTTGTCTCCAGTGCTAAGATGTTGGGTGAAGATGACTTAGATGTGAGCCATATGTTAGACCAGTCCGTGTCTTCTTAAGTTCGTCCCAGGTCCTCCTCCCACCTCTGAACGGAAGAGGGTCTATTAAGATTTGCTACTCCATATAATTGATTATAAAGTGATGAAATTGTAGATTTAGCAAATGGATCTTTTGTACAGATTGATTCAAAAATGGATAATTGGGATAATGGTGTATCCCCCTTTAGGAATGGTGTATAGAAATTTTTGATTTGGAGATATCTAAATATCTCAGAGTTTGGTAGATTATATTTTTCTCTAAGCGATGGGAATGAAAGGAATAAATTAGATGCTATGAAGTCATTTAGTGTCTGAATGCCTGATGTTGTCCAAGCTTTAAAAGAATTTGGGTAGATCCATGCCAGATAAAAGGCCGGATTTCTGATAAAAGAAAGGAGAGGATTGTGTGGAGATTGTAACTGATATTTGGTTTTTAGTTTATCCCAGAGAGATAAGAAGTGTTTAGTTATGGGATTATGAATTTTAAAGCGGTCTTTAGGATCAAGCCATAATAAATTTGATATTAATAGAGGGTCATTTTCTGAAGCCTCTATAAATACCCATAATGGGATTTCCTGTTTTGCATGGTATTTGGACAGACTGGCCAAATGTGCTGCTCTGTAGTAGTTAGTAAAATTAGGGTATCCCAGGCCTCCTTTATTTTTGGGAAGATGTAGTGTGTGTATAGGTATACGTGGTTTAGAAGAGCCCCATATAAACGAAGTTGCTCTTTTTTGTACTATTCTCAAAAAATAGGAAGGAATTGAAATAGGGAGGACTCTGAATAGATAAAGCAATTTGGGTAGAATAGTAATTTTGATTGCATTAATCTTCCCTATCCAGGATAAAGGAAGTTGCGACCATTGTTTTATTAGATTTGTGATCTGTCTTAATACAGGAGGATAATTGGTTGAGAATAAGTCAGAATGAGATGCTGTTAAATGAATTCCAAGATATGGGATTGATTTTTCTGCCCATGTGAATGGGAGTGCAGTCCTAGCCGGGATCAATTCCATGTTTGTGAGTGAAATATTAGGCACTAGGCATTTCTTAGGATTAATCATAAGGCCGGATAGGGCTGCAAACCCATCAAGAGCTGGTATTAAGTTAGGACCAGAGACCTGTGGTGATGATAGAAAAAGTAATATATCGTCTGCAAATATACATAATTTGTGTGTAATACCTCCTACTTCAATGCCAGTTATAGTTTGGTTTGTTCTGATGTATTGGGCCATGGGTTCGAGTATAAGGGAAAATAATAAGGGAGATAATGGGCAACCCTGTCGGGTACCTCTTTCGATATTAAAGGCATCAGATTTGTATCCAGCATATTTTATATAGGCTTTGGGTTTATTATATAATGCTTTGATCCATGTTAAAAAGTGGGGTCCAAAACCCCATTTTTGTAATGAATATTGCATATATTGCCAGGATACTGTGTCAAATGCCCTCTTAATATCGAGAGATAGAAAACATAAAGGGATTTTCCGTTTTTTAGCAATATGTGCCAATAACGGGGAACTATAGAACGGGTGAGCTCATCCTTTTTCTATCTAAATTGTATATAATTGTTTAATGCATTGCTTAATGATTTTGCTGCATTGATAATCTTATTATGTAATCCTTGTGTTTTGTATTTATTATAATTATCGTATGTTGCACCACAGATATTGCTCTCCTGAGGAAGCGGTAAAACCGCGAAACCGGTCGAGAATTCAAGCTCTATTTGTGTCTACTATCACTATGGGTTGTAATCCAATTGGTTGTATTTACTGCTCCCGTTTTTAAATTACAACAATATGTGACATTGTTATAATCTTTTAACCATGTTTTCTATTGAAATGGAATTTTTATATTATATTATTGCTTTCTTCTCTATCCTTTCTTATTGAAATTTGACTATACCTAGTACCGCAATAGTCCCCCCTCCCCCCCTCTTTAGGGGTTGTTGTTCCCTTGCATGGGGTATTGAGATACTGGCCGACAGAGGCAGCTAACTGTGACCTCTCTCTACCTCATGCTCCCTGCCTTTATGTGCCAATAACACTGCCCTGCGTATATTATCGCCTGCCTGTCTATTTGGCATGAAGCCTACTTGATCTCTATGTATTAATTTTCCTATAATGCTATTGAGGCGTTTTGCTATTATTTTTGCTAATAATTTAATATCGAGGTTTAACAGAGAGATAGGCCGATAATTCACACAGGAAGTATCATCAGAAAGGGGTTTTGGGATCATACAAACAATTGCCATTAGTGTTTCTTGCCGAAAAGAATGTCCATCTAGAAGTTTGTTAAAAGTTTCAGTGAGAATGGGAGAGAGTATTTCTGAGAATGTTTTATAGTATAAAGCCGAGTAGCCGTCTGGGCCTGGTCTTTTGTTAAGTTTTAGGTCTTTTATGGCGTTAGCAACTTCATCTATAGTTATAGGCTCATCCAAACTGCTTTTTTGATTCTGAGATAACTCAGGTAAGGTTATTTTTGAGAAGAAGGATTCAGCCTCTGTAGGATTAAATTCATTGTTTGTCTTGTATAAAGTTGCGAGATGTGAGTGAAATTTATGGACTATTTTAACCGGATTACAAGTGTAAACATTTTTTGATAATTTCAAACGTATTGGTTTGAAAGATTTGTTAGTTGAATTTAATGCCCGAGCCAAATATGTACCTGGTTTGGTTGTATTCATGTAGAAATTGTGTTTGGAGCGTTTGAGGGATTTATCAACTGACTCAGTGAGAAATAGATCGTATTCCAATCTAGATTTTTCCAGATGAGATTTTGTACTCTGAGATGGATTATCTTGAAATGATATGTAGGCTGCATTAAAATTGAGTTCTAGTTTTTTTGCTAGATTTTTGCGTTCCCGTTTAAATAGTGCCATTTGTCTTTGTATTGTACCACGCAAGACAGGCTTATGAGCTTCCCACAGTGTTATTGGGGAGATGTCTGTTGTATTATTAATTGATATGTATTCCTTTAAAGCTTGTTCAATGGCCATCTGATGTAGTGGGTGTTTAATCATTATGTCCGGTAAGTACCACGTTGGGTCATGCGCTTTTGGTATGGCTGAGGCTATAGTAGTGTATACTGCATTATGGTCAGACCACGGAATCAGAATTATATCTGATGCAATAATTTCTGGTATCATTCCTATTGTTAGAAAAATATGATCTATTCTGGTGAAGGTTTGATGAGGGTGCGAGAAATAAGTGAATTTCTTTTTCATTGGGTTACTTTCTCTCCACGAATCTACCAGATTGTATTTGGAAAGAAGTTGAGAAAAAGGTAATCTAGAGGTTATTTTGGATGGTGTAAAAGGTGATTTATCTAGAAATGGGAGGAGGACCTGGTTCGAATCCCCACACATTATCACTGTTCCTATTTTGTGTGTATTAATCACTTGTATTATATGTGAGAGGAATGGTGTAGGTTGTTTGTTAGGAGCGTAGTAGGAAATCACCATGATTGCTGTATCCATTATATAACCCATGAGTATCAGGTATCTACCTTCTGGGTCTTTAATTTCTGATGATAAGGTGAATGGTGTGGATCGGTGAAATGCAATTAGAGTTCTCCTTTGCTTGGTACAGGCAGAAACCGTGTAAATTTGTTGATAAAAAGGAGAAATATATTTTGGAGTAGAATCTTTGGTGAAGTGTGTTTCTTGGAGGCATACTATGTGAGCCTTCTTGTTTTGAAAAGTACGGAAGGCTTTGGTCCTTTTTTGAGGGACATTTATTCCCTGAACATTCAGGGAAAGTATATTCAGTGGTGCCATGGCAACAGATCAAATAGTTTTGACTTACTTTTTGTTATGCAGAGCTGACTGCGCAGATCAACCTGTGTGGACTGAAGAGATGAATAGATAGAAAAGAAACCAGTGAATTCTGGAGTAAAGAGTAAACAAAAAACATATGAGATTAGATGATACATTGTATAAATTATTTTTTGCAAGTAATCACAATTTACCCGTGAAAGAGAGTAAATATCTCTCTCAGGGGAATAAGTGCCTTCGTCACACTCCCACATAATATGGTTGGGAGAATGAGGAGGGCTAATGGGGGTACACGGATCTTCCGCTTACAGGAGAGAAGTGCTATGTCAAAAGACATCAAAATGATGTTTCATTAATTGGGGTGCAGAATATAGTTTTTGTTGAAATTATTTATTCCAGGGTGGTTGTATATGGTTAGTCTTGCCCTAGGCTAAATAATTCAGTTAGAAAGGTACTGTTAATAACTTTGGTATTGATGAAGATAGTTTGAATTATTTTGGGATTTTAACCCTTTTAGAGTAAACAATTACATATTTTATTCATATGTAACTGTTTAGATATGTTAACTCATAAAATTGAGGTTGTATTGCTTCAGATTAGAATAAACAAAAACATAATTCTAGGAACTAGTTAGATAATAATATATTTGTTTTAAGAAAAGAAAGAAAAAGCTTCCATTACTTCTGGATTATTGAACATATTTGTCCTAAAAAGTAATAAATCTATTGTTATTACCTGATAATATATAACTGAACAAGAATTTCCTTATTTCACTTATATATTCTAAGGCTATATGAATCAGAAGTAATAAGAAATATAACTGGAATGTAACATGATCCCACACAGTGTGTGACTATCAGAATGCAGTTACATTCAGTTATAAATACAGGTTTTTTATAGAGAACCATCTCTTAGTATAATAAATGAAGAGATATCAGGAATTAGGATGTCAGTCCATTGAATCTTCTTCGTCCATGGATAATGTGGCATAACGGCCTCTTTTGTGAGAATGATGATTCCCATTTTGTTCTGAAATTTTCTGAGTGCTGCCTGAAGGTGAAGATGATGTAATTCTTCTGCGTGTGGGAGAGTTGCTGCTTGTGGGTTCTGTCAGATTTAATTTTAAAAGGGTTTGTTGTAGTTCATCTGCTGATCTGCTTCTGTAAATTGTACCTTGGTAGTTAAATCTGACTGAAAAGGGGAAGCCCCATTGATACATAATGTTGTGACGTTGCAGTTCCATAAGTTGGGGTTTCATGGATCGTCTTTTAATAATAGTAAGTTGGGATAGGTCAGCAAAAATTTGATAATTGTGTCCTTGAAAATTAAGTTCCTTTTTTCTCTTGCAGCAATTAGTATTTGTTCTTTCGTTCTGTAATAATGAAATTTTGTGGTTATATCACGTGGGGGTCCATCTTTCTTTTTGGCTGTGAGGGCTCTGTGTACTCTGTCCAGTTCTAAACGTTCAATAGGGATATCTGGCTTTAGTTCTTGTAATAGAGCAGTAATAGTAGATTGCAGGTCTGTCACAGTTTCAGGTATTCCCCTTATACGCAAGTTTGAACGTCTGACTCTATTTTCGTAATCTTCAAGCTTAGTTTGAAGTATTAAATTCTCTTCTTTTAATTGTTCCAATTCTGTTATATTTACTTGGGTTGTAATTTCAATTTCATCCATTTTTATTTCTAAGGCTGCGGTGTGGTTTCCCAGCTCTCTTATTTCTTTGGTTAGGCTTTTTGTTATTTGGTCTGAGGTTTGTTTTAAAGCCTTATGAAGCATCTTTTCAAATTGTAATAATATTACTGGGGATGCTGAGGAGGCTTGTGGAGAAGTTTGTGAGAGGATTTGTTCTGTATCTGACTCAAATGGAGAGTCTTGCTGACATTTTCTGTCTGTGAGAGCGCCCTGATGTTGTATCTTGTGAGGTGACTGGAGCTGCTTTAATTGCAGTGAGTGCCTGTGAGCTCTTTGTGAGGTGATTTTTATTTCTGTCACAGTTTCCTCCCAGTACCATATTTCCTGCCCAAACTTTCACAGTTTGTTCCCTGGGGCAAAAAGGTTCAAATGGATACCTTTTGAGCCTGCAGGCTCCGCTTTGTCCTTCTCTTCTCTCCTCAGCGGTGCAGAGCTCTAACAATGCATGTCTGCTCCTCTAGGCTCCGCAACTTCCCTACCCACCAAACTCCATATTCAAGCAATGGCATTGATTTCACCGGATTTACCCCTCAAAACCTGGATACAAAAAGGACTTACCAACCTGGGACAACTCATGTCCACTTCAGGGCCACACCCATTCTCTCAACTGCAACATCTATTCGATCTACATGCTACGACATTCTTTGTATACCTACATCTTCGATCCATTCTCTCCCCTCTGGATATCACAGGGCACAACACTTCATTGGATAGCATTTTGAAATTCTACGATGCCCCTAATCCAGCAGTAAAAGGTATTGCGTGGATATATAACCTTTTGACGATGATTTCTGAAGACCAAACCTCTTCGTCCATCTCCTTCTGGTCCTCTCTCATGGACTCCCCACCACAGAACCCACTATGGCATAAAGCCTTTTTCCTTCCTCTTCGAGCATCGCACTGTATCTCCCACTGGGAATCCACACAAAAATTGTTCCATAAGTGGTACTTCACCCCGGCCAGATTGGCTAAAATCTACCCATCTGCTTCATCTCAATGCTGGAGGAACTGCACGGGAAAGGGTACCCTGCAGCACATATGGTGGGAATGCCCTGACGTCCGAGACTACTGGTGGGAAGTTTCTGCCCTCATTTCAACGGTCTGCAAAGTCCCGTCATCAATACAGCCACTGGACCTTCTTCTGGGTCTCAATATCCCAACCTGGCCAAAAAAGGTCAGAATTATGGCGCCCCACATTCTAATCGCAGTTCGTTTAGCATTAGCAAGAAAATTAAAATCACCGCAGCCGCCCACCAGATCAGATGTTATCATTCTGTTGAACACTCACTTTCAAATGGAAGCCTCTTTCGCCAAAGCTAACTTAGCCACAACATTGTTTCTCCTACAATGGGAACCCTGGATCTATGACCCAAAGAGCACAACACTACAATAATCCTCAGCTCTTCTAAATTAAAAATGGAACCCTATGGTACTTCCAATCTTCCACTCGACATGTAGTTGCAACCCCTTACATCTAACACATATTTAATATATGCTCTCTCCAACTGAATGACTGCTTCACATAAATTCCCCTTTTACTAGCGGCACATCAAGTAATGGTTCTTCGCTGCAATATATATGCTTATCAAGCAGGTCTACAAGATTTTTTTCTGTTCATGAGTATTAAGTTCTGCAGACATGTAATATTTAAGATTATTCCAGTTATATAGGTTTTGATGGCTGGTGGTTGATGCAGCCGCCTCCTATCCCATGGCACAGTGTGTGCCCAAAATGGGGTGTTGGGGAGTGGAGGCGGTGGTGACCCCACCGGCAGGGATGGACTGGCCATTGGGACTACCAGGAGATTCCTGGTGGGCCGATGGCTCAGTGGGCCAGTTTCAGAGACAGGGAAGGAGAGATACATAGTGCCAAATGTAGCATTAAAACAACTTTTAATCCACTTAAAAAACGTTACTGACAAAGTAGGGTGAAAGGCATTGAAACACTGTGCAAGAATCCAGGCTTGTCAACAATTTGAATTAGGAGCGGCCACCGGGAACCAATCGGGCCAGTAGATGCAGAGCATCGGTGTGTACTACTACTTCCTGGTGGCGGAGGAATGATGGCCTGAAGGATGCGTCACCTCCCACATCTTGCATCATTTCTGGATGATGACATCACGTCCGCCCCATCATGCGTTCCACCGCTACCAGGAAGTAGTAGTACACACCGATGCTCTGCATCTACTGGCCCGTTCGGTTCCCGGTGGCGGCTCCTAATTCAGATCGATGACAAGCCTGAACGCTTGCACAGTGTCTCAATGCCTTTCACCCTACTAACTTTGTCAGTAACGTTCTTTAAGTGGAATACAAGTTGTTTTAATGCTACAATTGGCGCTGTGTATCTCTCTCTCCTCCCCTGTCACGTTGTGTGTTGGGGGGGTTACAGAGCTGGGTTGGAGGTGCCCATCAAGTTCTGTAGTAGCACTGCATCTGCCATCTGGTGACAAGTGACTTGGCAGGATACAGGCGACGGGGCAAGTGATATGCGGCATCTGGTGGCAGGCGACGTGGCAAGTGACAAGCTGCCTCTGCTGACAAATGACGTGGCCAGTGACGTTTTGCATCTGGTGGCAGGTAACGTGGCAAGTGACATGTGGCATCTGGTGGCAGGCGATGGTGGCAAGTGACATGCAGCACCTGGTTGCAGGCGACGTGGCAAGTGACATGCTGCATCTGGTGGCAGGTGACATGGCAAGTGACACGCTGCATCTGGTGGCAGGCAATGTGACAAGTGACATGCAGCATCTGGTGGCAGGTGACGTGGCAAGTGACAAGCTGCCTCTGCTGACAAGTGACGTGGCAAGTGACGTTTTGCATCTGGTGGCAGGTAATGTGGCAAGTGACATGCGGCATTTGGTGGCAGGCGACGTGGCAAGTGACACACTGCATCTGGTGGCAGGCGATGGTGGCAAGTGACATGCGGCACCTGGTGGCAGGCGATGTGGCAAATGACAAGCTGCCTCTGCTGACAAGTGACGTGGCAAATTACATTCTGCATCTGGTGGCAGGCAACATGGCAAATGACAAGCTGCCTCTGCTGACAAGTGACGTGGCATGTGACATTCTGCATCTGGTGGCAGGTAACATGGCAAATGACATGCAGCATCTGGTGGCAGGCGACGTGGCAAGTGACAAGCTGCCTCAACTGACAAGTGCCATGGCAAGTGAAACACTGCATCTGGTGGCAGGCGATGTGGCAAATGAGGTGGCAGGTGACACACTCAAGGCTCCCACTGATTCTGCATTATGGTGAGTTGAACTATTTCATGTTATATTACAATGTGAGAGTACATTGGTTTGCCACATAGTTTACACAAAGAAATAGACCAACATTGATAGGTACCATCATCCTGGGTATGTATAGCCAAAGAATGAATTTGAAAGAGGAATCAGAACAAGGACCTCTCCAATAGGGTCCTGCCTCTTTCAAAAAAGGGGGGAAAGAAAAGAGGACTGTTGCGGTACCATAAAAAGAAAACTTGGTTTAAAAAGAGTATAAATTTATTTCAGAATTAATAAAAAGTCCTGTGAGGGACATGTTGGGTACATATTAATATTACTAACATACAAAGACAAAAACAAAGATAATTGTTTACAGCAATGTTGACACTAGATTTTTGGTATAGCTAATGCCCACAAGAAGCATAGACAAAGGTTTAATGGTGTGATACTTGCAGACGTAACCTCTACGGTTTCGCGGTCACAGCCGCTTCTTCAGGAGGCGTCTGGTAGTATATAGTCTATGAAGGTGAAAAATAATATCAACACAACAAACTTGAATATATACACAGTTTATAAAGAGTACAAGACTTAAGTTGGAGAAGGTACTCAAAATTTGCAAATTGCACTCACCACACTACAACCAAAGAGGGGTCTTCCTGGAATGATGTCGTGAGACGCCCTCAAAGAGGCGTTCCCCCGGTGGCGGGCCCGGGAGGCAAAATTAGGGTATAGCTATTGCAAGGGAAATTTTAAAAGAATTATAAGTTTTAGAATATAATGTAATGGATTCAGTTAGGGGGCCACCAAGGAGTGCCGGGATTGAGGTGAAAAAGGGGAAAAGGAAGACTGAAAACAAAGAGGGGAAAAGGTGGGGGGAAGGGGAAAGAGGGGGGGGGGAAAGGGGGAAAGAAAAAGAGAAAGAAAGAAGGAAAGAGGGGGTGGGGAGGGGGGGGGGGGAAAGGGAAGAATAGGAGAAAGGAAAGGGGCAAGCGGCCGAAAAAAGGGGGAGAGGAGAGAGGGAAAGTATAGAGGGAGAGGGGGGAAGGGAAAGTATAGAAGGAAAGGGGGGAAAAAAGAGAGGAGAGGGACAAGAGAGAGAAAGGGGGGGGGGGAAAGGGAAGGAAAGGGGGGAGGAAAAGAGAAAAGGGGAAAGGGGAGGAGGGGGAGGGTATTGGAAAAGGGGGGGGGGGGGGAAGGGAAAGAAAAAGAAAAAGAAAAGGGGACCAGAAAGGGACAGAAGGTTAGAGTGAGGTAGATATCCCAATTTCACCTTAATGAAAGAGAATTGAAGTGGGAAAAAATTATATAAAATTAGTAAAAAGGGGGATTTTTTAGTAATGGAATTCCCTTACCTATCATTGCTTTAGTAAACGCCCAGACTCAGAAATTGTTCAGATCCATAGGAATGTGACTAATGCAGTTAGTGGCACAAACGCCACATCACACTGTCACAGCGGATCGCTGCAATGAATGTAAATCAGGCATAAGAAGCTAGTTTGAAAACTAAGAAACAATCATAAGGCGTACAAACGCCAGGGGAGGTGGGGGGTACCCTGTGAAACGGGGAGCCCCCACCTGGTAACGAAAAGACATGGTAAGAGTACTTACATAGACTTTCAGTAGCGTCCGCATGGAGCTGGATGTTCAACTGAGGCTCAAACAGCTGAGTCTCAGGCGTCTTAAATGCCTCCAACCCGGAAGCTGACTATGGCGAGGTCGATCGCCACAATTGCTTCCGGGTCCGGTCCTCCACTATTGCGCATGCGCGGACGACCTGTCCGACGCAGGCGCAAAGCTCAATATTGATCAGTGCCTGAGCACTGGTCAGGACGAAGCGGAGGCTGGGCTAAGTTTAGCCGAGCCTACTGCCGGAGGAGCGCAAGCCCGCCACAGGGGGAGAATGAACTCCTCACATCTATCCAGGACAGGGTGGCCGGTGCAATTCCAGTAATAGTCTAAATATAGAAATGATAATTGGAGCAATAGACTGGAAGGGAGAGATGCGTGGTTTCCAGCGGCGGCGGGGGTGCAGGGGGGCCTCCGCAGCTGGACAAACACACACCTTAACCAATCCCAGGGCAAGTACAACAACATGATAATCAACATCATACATGATTTTATGACAGAGAATCAAGCAATCACAGAACATTTAAAAACAGCCACTGAAAAAAACAATAAAGAATAGACAATATTGAATACAATGTGAATCGATTATTGTTCAGAGTCCACCAGTCCATGATCAAGAGGGGGGGGGGGGAAGGGGGGGGGGGAAAGGGGGGGGGAAGGGGGGGGGAAGGGGAAAGGGAAAAAACCATAGTCCTGGACAGTATAGTCCAAAATAATATACAAATTGTTTTTTTATATTATTGTAGTTATTCTTATTTGTGGAATAAGGTCACGGCAAGACTGGGGGGGGGGGGAAGGAAAGAAAATTGACCAAATTAATCAAGGAAATATTTATATGAATGTGCCTCGTTGATACCCGGAGGAACACATGCATCAAGTCGTTCAATCCAGAAGGATTCACGTTTGAGAATTTCACAATCCCAATTGCCCCCACGGGGGTCTTCAGGGATAACATCCAACACAGTGAATCGAATATAGTCTAGATTGAAGCGATGATGGATACCTAAATGGCGGCCCACAGTAGTGAGTTTGCCATTTGTGGAGGCGTAGAGGTGATCCCCCAGTCTCTGCCGTAATTCCCTGATAGTTTTCCCAACGTAAAAGGCGTTGCAGGCACATGTCATGAGGTAAATTACTCCACGCGTGCCACAATGGGCTGAGTGTCTGGGAAAAAACATTTCGCCGTTGGGAAGGAGGAATTGTTGTCCCTCTTGGATCCAGGGGCAATGTGGGCAATTGCCACATTTGTAGGTGCCCCTAGGTCCCCTAGGATCGGGGGAGGGGGTCCTATAGTGGCTATGTGTTAATCTGTCCCTCAGGGATGTGGCCCTTTTAAACACAAGATCGGGAGTTGGTTTAATATATTTTTTAAGAGTGTGGTGATTGGTTAGAATGTGCCAATGATTAGACAATATTTTTCGTAATTGTTGATGATGAGTGGAAAATTTGGTAATAATCTTGGTCATATATGGTTTTTTGGGGCGTGCAGGGCCATATAAAAGTGTTTGTCGGTCAAGGGTTAAGGCCTTGTTAAAGGCCTTTCTTAGCACGGTGCGTTTATAGCCCCTAGCTAGCAACCGTGTGCGGAGGGCATTGGCCTGTTTATAAAAGTCATCGTCCTCTGTGCAGTTTCTTCTCAGTCTGAGATACTGAGCAAAAGGGATGCTGCGAACCAGAGGGCGGGGATGAAGACTGGATGCATGCAACAAAGTGTTGCCGGCCGTGGGTTTACTTTTTATGGTACCGCAACAGTCCTCTTTTCTTTCCCCCCTTTTTTGAAAGAGGCAGGACCCTATTGGAGAGGTCCTTGTTCTGATTCCTCTTTCAAATTCATTCTTTGGTTATATTACAATGTAATAATAGAAATAATGCGCTTCAATCATCCTGACACCATATGAACCATGGTGCCGAGAAGATTGAAGCGCCAACACCAGGTGTTTGGAGTAAAGTGGGCCGGTATGGATGAAGTCCAGGGCCAAATTTTTGTCCCAGTCCAGCCCTGGTGGCCTGTAAACTGAATATCCATCTCAATTTGCACTGGAGGAGGCGCTTATTGAAGTCGTCCCCTCTAGAGTGAAAATATACACAATCAAGTGCCAAAAAGTATACTTTGGGGATAGAATCTGGGTGAACTAATGCCATATGACTACCAATGGGTACATCAGGATCCCATTTGTGCATGGTGGATAGATGTTGATATATTTGTTTCCAAAATTTGTTTATGGTCTTCCAGACATAGTAGCACCCACATTCACATGTGAGTTGGTACACTATGTTAGGAGTCCTGCAAATTACATAAGGTTTTGGAAGAAATGTACGTCCATCGGGCAGGTCAATATGTACGTGCCTATTAATGTATTGGCAATATGTGCATCCACCACATGCAAAGGTTCCCAAAGTTTTATATATCGCCTTTATATGATTTATATTCGCTTGCTGCCAGTTTGTCACCCACAGAGGTAGCCCTCCTGTAGGCGATAGCTGGTGAGTTAGAAATAAAGGGAGCAAGCAATGGATCCATCGTCAGTAAGTGCAAGTATTTATTTAGGATGCGTCTAACTTGTTTGTGTTGTGTCCTACAAGTAGTGATGATTCTAGTTGTATCATCATTTGAGGATTGTTTTTCCACATTCAGTAGATCACGACGGGCTGGACCAATTGTCCTTCGATATGCTTTTTTAAGGCTATAGGGGATTGATGCAAGTAAAGGTTTAGGATGAAAACTTGATGCATGTAATAGTGAATTCCCTGCTGTCGGTTTACGGTATAGTTCACTAGAGAGACATCCATGCTTTTTTAAAGGCATGTATTGGAGTATACCTTTTCTAGCAGTCTATTTCTCAGGGTGTTAGCCAAATTTTTGAAGCTAGCATCATCTGAGCAGTTCCGATGTGCCCTCAAATACTGGCTATAGGGGATTGATGCAAGTAAGGGTTTAGGATGAAAACTTGATGCATGTAATAGTGAATTCCTTGCTGTCGGTTTACGGTATAGTTCACTAGAGAGACATCCATCTATCTGTTTTTTGATGAGTACATCTAAAAATGTGATTTCAGTTGTACTACGTGACATAGTAAAACTCGAAATTAAATTCATTTTTGTTTTTACAAGACATGAATTTGTGAAGAAGATCATCAGGTCCATCCCAAATAAGAAACATGTCATCAGTGTAACGGTACCATGCAAGTACATGACCCATATACACAGATAGCGAGTCATTGGTAAGCAGTGAATGTTCCCACTGCCCCAGGTACAGGTTGGCGTACGATAGGGCACAACATGTCCCCATCGCCACCCCCTGCACCTGGAGATAGTGGGAACCATCAAAGCAAAAGGCATGGTGGTGGGCAAAAGGCATTGTGGTGGAGTATAATTTCAAGAGATGTTAAAATAAAATCAGTGTACCTAGGTTCACATTCTCTAGAGTGTGACAACACATGGCACATCACTGCAAGACCCTTCTTGAGGAATGGTACAATACAAGGATTCAAAGTCTATAGCAACCAATTGTGTAAAATCCTCAATGTGCATATCTTGAATGATTTGCAAAAAGTGGATGGTGTCACGTACATAAGATGACAAACAAGTTACAAGAGGTTTGAGATAACTGTCCACTACACAACTGAGTTTTTTAGTTAGGTTACCACATCCAGATATGATGGGTCTACCTGGGGGATTTGTAGAGTGCTTATGCAGTTTAGGGAGGGCATAAAAGGTGGTCTCTTGCGGGAAGCCTACTCTTATGAACCCCAAATTTGCAAAGTCAGTGAGTCAATGAGGAGAGAGAGGGGTGGGGCTGAGCCACAGCTCCTTTTCTGAATGGAACACAGAGCTCGGCTTGAGTACCCCCATAGCAAGCTGCTTGCAGTGGGGGTACTCAGTAGAAGGGAGGGGCCAGGAGTGCTGACGAGGGACCCAAAAAGAGGAAGAGCAGGGCTGTTCTGTTCAAAATCACTGCACAGAGCAGGTAAGTATAACATGTTTGTTATTGTTATTTGTTATTAAAAAACAAAAAAAGCAAGGCTTTACTATTACTTTAAAGCAATGTTAGAGATTAGGGATCAGCCGAACACCCCCTGGTTCGGTTCACAGCAGAACATGCGAACAGGCAAAAAAATTGTTCGAACACGTGAACACCGCTAAAGTCTATGGGACACGAACGTGAAAAATCAAAAGTGCTAATTTTTACAAAAAAAATCAAAAGTGCTATTTTTTACGTAAAAAATAAAACCCGCACGCTGCCACCGATCTGCCTCCCGCGAGGAAGGCATTTGGAAGTTCCTGTGCATCAGAGGGGGACGGGGTCACCTGGGTACATCACTGTGTAGTGCCACCCTCAGTTATAAAAGAACTATCACCTGAGAGGATGGTTATTATGGCGGGTGCCTCCCATGGAGGTGGATCGGTGGCGGCATGCAGGTTTTTTTTTCCGGTCCAGCAGAGCGAGAGAAGATGATGAATGGACTTCGTGGGACATTTTTATTTTTTTATTTTTTAATAAAGGACTTGTCCCAAGATGTGTCTTGTGGTTTTTTAACATTTTGACACTTTTTTGTGAAATGGTAGGGGTACAATGTATCCGTTACCATTTCAAATGGGGGGGCCGGGATCTGGGGGTCCCCTTGTTAAAGGGGGCTTCCATATTCCAATAAGCCCCCCGCTCGCAGACCCCTACAACCACCGGGCAAAGATTGTGGGAATGAGGCCCTTGCCCCCATCAACATGGAGACAAGGTGCTTTGGGGGGCTACCCCAAAGCACCCTCCCCACGTTGAGGGCATGTGGCCTGGTACGGTTCAGAAGGGGGGGCACTCTCTCATCCCCCCTCTTTTCCTGTGGCCTTCCAGGTTGCGTGCTCAGATAAGGGTCTGGTATGGATTTTTGGGGGGACCCCACACCATTTTTTTTAAATTTTGGCACGGCGTTCCCCTTAAAATCCATACCAGACCTGAAGGGCCTGGTATGGAATTTGGGGGGACCCCCACGCATTTTTAAAAAAAAATTTGGTTCGGGGTTCCCCTTAATATTCATACCAGACCCAAAGGGCTTAGTATGGATTTTTGGGGGGACCCCCATGCCGTTTTTTTCAATGACTTTTATCTGTGTTGCCGAGACCCGACAATTCATTATAGCCACAAGTAGTTTTAAATTACTTTTTTTCCTTTAGAAATGTCAATTTGTGCAGGGACTGTTCTAAACACGGGAAAAAGGCGCTACTTTACAGGCATGCTATAGACACCCCCCAAGTATGAAATTTTAAGGAATATTTCACTTTTATTGTTTCACTTTAAGCATTATTAAATCACTGCTCCCGATACATGTCCCCTGGGGCAGGACCTGGGTCCCCAAACACTTTTTATGACAATACCAAGCATATAAGCCTTTAAAATTAACACTTTTGATTTCTCCTATAGACTTTTAAAGGGTGTTCCGTGGCTTTTGAATTTGCCGCGAATACCCCAAATTGTTCGCTATTCGGCGAACAGGCAAACACCCAATGTTCGAGTCGAACTTACATTCGACTCGTACATCGGGCTCACCCCTATTAGAGAGGTGTGCATTTGTATACTCAATGCTCAAGCAAGAAGATCCTTTTGCAGTTATCCTCCAATTCATCCATTCCTCCATTCAAGCAAAGTTCCATCAGATATTTTTAGGAATAGCTAGGCAAAGTGTCATAATATTCTTAATGTTATTCCATTAGGTGATGCAACTATTATGGTATTAAAGCAACAAATCAAATGTCAACTAACATTGATTGATAAAATGTATCTTATAACACGCACCTTTCTTGTCACCCATGTAACAATTAAGGATATTTTTAGAATATGCCACAATTAACAGCAATGCTTGTTTGAGATGGTATTATCAAAAACATTAAGAAATGGAACATTTTGTGGTACACTAGTCATATAAATATTCATGAAAATGAATACCCAAAGGATTTACAGTCTTGTCACATTCTAAAGTCTAATATATTGCTAAAGCTGTGTAGCAAAATCTCTTTTCTAGCAGTTGAACAGATTATTGCATTGTGAATGTACCATCTGATGGAACTTTGATAATAACCAAATTGCTTTTGAATCACATGTATTGTACATATAATTTAGTATTTTGTTTAGAAATCCAATTCCTCCTCATGTGTCATAAGGATTATTCTATTACAGTTATTATCTTCATTTGCCAGTCTTCAGGGCAATTATAGCATACTAGTTCAGCCTGTTCCCTGCAAAATTGGCAAGACAAATTATGTCTCAGAGATAAACCCTGGGACACAGACAAATTCCATTATGCATGTAGTAGCACAAATATTCAGTGAACTTTTCTTTGTGCTTGAAAATTTGCAAAGGTTTGCTAACGTATAAACAATAAACAGAGGAAAACTGTGGTAGTGTTGGTATATGACAAGTATTTGGTTTTTGCAAACACTGAATATACATAACATTTCTTGTAGTAAGATGTACTTAAAGGCATTCTCCTCTCTTCAAATGCAATGGATATATGTTTTTAATTTCTGCATGAAACCTGATCCAAGGAATGCCCAACACCTAGTTTATAAATACATGGGGAAAGTTTATCATTACTAAAAGATTAGTTTTGGCCAATTCTGGAATTTCAGTTGTGAAGCTAATGTAGAGTAGAGTTGGGCGAACAGTTCGGCCTGAGCATCAATTCGGGCCAAACATTGGCTGTTCACCCCATTTGGGGAACACTTGAGTTTGCAGTGTGTTGGACAGGCATTTGCTCCAACGAATGCCCTGCAATGAACTGCATGCTGCACAGTATATTTTGTGCACAGTGCAAAGCTTTGCCCAATCAGGGAGCAGTATAAGCCAGTTGTTAACCAGTTAACATCCATGCTAAAGCTGAATGACGGCTACAGCGCGGACCTGAATTCCAGGGAGGCTGACATATGACGGCCTCCCCTGTACACGCGCCCTGCACACGCCCTACAGCAGGGTGCATGTGGAGCGCGCTGTGATTACCGAGTCACTGAGACTCGGGTGATCACCGATCCGGGTAAGGGACTGGTCCCGGCCACTTACCATGTGACCAGCTGTCAGCCAATGACAGCTGATCACATGATCAAAACAAAAGCTCTGTGATCTTTTTTTTTTCTCCTCGTGCTGACAGCGCGTGGAGAAAAAAAAGGCGTTCAATGGCTCATCAACAAGGGACATCGGTCCTGAAGAGGAAGAGGCAATAATGCCTCATATGTGCCACCAGTACCCCCTGCCAGTGCCACCTGCCATTGCCACCTGGCAGTGCCCACAGTGCCCACCAGTGCCACCTATCAATACCCATGAGTGCCACCTATCAATGCCTGCAAGTGCCACCTATCAATACCCACAAGTGCCACCTATCAATGCCCACCAGTGGTACCAATCAGTGCCACCTAGCAGTGCTGCCTATCAGTGTAACAGATCAGTGCCCGTTATTGCCATCCATCAGTGCCAATTACTGCCACCCATCGGTGCCCATCACTGCCACCTATCAGTGCCCATCAGTGCCGCCTCATCAGCGTACATCAATGAAGGAGAAAAATTATTTTTTTTTAATTTTATAACAAAATATAAAAAAACTTTTTTTTTTTTTTTAATTTGGTCTTAAAAAAAATGAAAAAATAAAAACCACAAAGGTGATCAAATACCACCAAAAGAAAGCTCTATTTGTGGGAAAAAAATGGTAAAAATTTCATTTGGGTACAGTGTTGTATGACCGTGCAATTGTCATTCAAAGTGCATTAGCGTTGATGTAGATCCATCGTCAATTACACCACCTACCACACCCGATAAATACCTGCTCACATTGTCCATGAAGGCTGCTCGTCTACTGCAGGCTAAACCATTTGAAAGTTCTTATATAGGAAAGGGGCAGGGCCAACTGGCTACAACACCTGGTGGCACCGCCCCTTCTGACATCACTGACTCAGCATGCACCAGTAGGTGATGTTAGAAGGGGCAATGCCACCAGGTGGCGTAGCCAGGTGGCCCCACCCCTTACCTATATAAGAACTGTTAAATGGCTTAGCCTGAAGTAGGCAGCCGGTTTTCATGGACGGCGGGAGATTTTTTTTTGGGGTGCGGTGGGCGGCGTGATTGGCGATGGATTTACATGGGGGGTATTTTGATATTGGTTTTGTCACGCATATTGTTTTGAGTAAGTTTGATCACATATCATAAAACAGCGCTGCACTAAGATAACGGTATACAATGATCAAACTAGATTGCATAGAAAAAAATGTGTAGGACAATATTGTAAATATTGCTTGGCTATGTAGAAAAAACAGGTAGGTATTACTTCAGTATCACAACATCAAATCAATGTAAAATATGGTCCACAAGCTGCATACACTTGTGAAGCTAAAGGTGAAGAAATATTTAACCAGTTCCCACCTAGCCTATAGACATATGACATGCTACCAGAACGCTTACCTTGCGCATCCCGTGGACCACGATGAAGCATCTGATCTGTGGCCTGCTAAATCTACTGGACACAGCAGAAGACTGATCAGTGTACCGGCCACTGCCAGTACCATGTGAATGCTGTGACCAATCACAGGAGATCACATGACAGTTGTACACCATGAATGGCTTTGATTCATGCCATTCTTGGTGTACAATTGTGTTAATCTCTGTTCTTGGTCACAGTGATCACATGGTACAGACAGGGCCAAATACAGCCCAGCTGTACCATGTGATTAGCTGTGACCAATCACAGCTAACCACAATAGTAAACACTGAATTAATCAATTTCATTCATTAAAAATGGTTGCTTATAACAGTGAAATGTACTGGTCTTCTGACTCGCTGGTCCATCAAGCTGTGTCACTCATGAGCCCTTAGGGAGCCGTCCACCGGCTCTGTGTGCTCTGTGTATTGTGGTAAAGCAGAGAGGAGGGCTGAGGCGCTTATGGCACTCAGCCCTCCTCTCTGTCACCAGTCAGTGTCTCTGACCACTAAACCAGTTATATGATGAAGCTGTACTGCACTACTGACAGTATATTTATTTTTTAGAAATAAATAAAAATTAAAAAAAATGTGAATGTGTGAATTTTTTGAAAAAACTATTTTTTAAAGTTTCTTAATTTTTTCAAAAAATTGTGACAAAAAATGCAATACCTTAGACTGTCTACTTCCCCAAAAAGTGGGTCATTTGGGGGGTATTTATACTGTCCTGGCATTTCCGGGTTTCATGAAATGAGAAAGGCCATCAGTAGATCAGGACTGATCAAATTTTAGATATATACCATATTTTGTGGACTCTATTCTTTCCTACAGACTAAATAATAAACACTGAGTTGGGTTATTTTCACCAAAGAAATGTATCAGAATACATTTTGGCTTAAATGTATGAGGAAAGATTATTTATTTGCAAAATTTTATAAAAGAAAACTTTCTTTCAAAGAGTTATGGCATATTTAAAGGTATTTAGCAAATATAAAAAACCCAGTGGTGATTAAATACCACCAAAAGAAAGCTCTATTATAAAATTTCATTTGGGCACAGTTTTGGGCTACAGCGCTGAAAGCTGAAAATTGGCAGGAGCAAAAAGGGGGTTGAAGTGGTTAATGTATATAAATTAAAGATGGCCTTTGCAACCCTGGCAGTATGTAGTTTGTCCAAACGTCAAAATCCACTTACAGAATACTATCATCATATTTATAAACTATTTACAGTTATTAGACTACAATATTTTTCTTGAACATTTTCCCTCAATTGTAAATTATGGCCTTCAGTATAATCTGGTCTTGTATTTTCAAGTCACGTCTGTGCTGTAAGTGATGTGGAAATATTGAAATTAATATTTATATCAAGGAGCTTCAAGGGAACCGTTGTGAGGACTTTCCAATTAAATTACCATGCCCCGTTTTATGTATATATATATATATGTGTATATATATATATCCTATTGCTATAGGAATGTGTGTACTTAATATATTTTTGGCTTTAATCATGAGAGGTGGGCCTAGTTACTGTTTTCTGTATCTCAGAAGACCAACGTCTTTTCTCTGTTGTCTGCATAGTGAATAAGTTACACTATTGTCTTTGGGGTGAGGAGCAGACATTGTGCCTCCACCTGATCATAAGTCCTTGAAACGCTAATTTAGGCTAAGATCAAAGTTGGCTGACTGTTTACAATCAAGAGATACACTTAACAAAGGTAATCATGTTTCAGACAGAGAGGCACCGACGAGAGTCTAATGCTTATGTGAGAAGCATGATGGCCAACTAGCCAGTCAGGATTCAATGCCAAATCTGAAATTAAATGAGTCCATTGGTGTGATTGGTAGGGACGGGTAAAGAGGGAACATATTAATCAAAGCTGCCAGGGATGCGCTCTCTCTTATGCACGATCGGACTTTCCACCAACAAAACTGTGAATTTTTGTTCAAAGGTTGTTAGCACAAACTTGTCTTGCATACACATGGTCACACAAATGTTTGCCAGCAATTCCAAACGTGAGAATGCGGTGGCGTACAACACGTACAACAAGCAGATAAAAAGGAAGTTCAATAGCCTTTGGGCTCCTTCTGCTAATCTCGTGTTTATCTCATGTTAGTAAAAGTTTGGTGAGAGACGATTCACGCTTTTCAGCCTCATGTTTTTCAGTTTGTTTCTGCTTTTCAGTTTGTGCTTGTGGGTTCGTATCTGTTCTTCAGTGCGTGTTGTCAGTTTGTTCCTGTCTCTCAGTGCATTCTATTTATAATTTGCTTCTGTTTTTCAGTGTGTTCTTGTTTGCTCGTTTCTGATTTTTAGCTCGTTCTTCTCAGGTCCTTTCTAATTTTCAGTGTGTTCTGTCAGTTCATTCTGAGCAGCCAACCGTTTTCTAGCCATGTTGCGGTTACGTTCTCGTCGGAGTGCTCGTGCCGTTGTTGGGCTTGGTGTTGGAGTTCTTGCTTTGACCCAAGTCTAGTCCATGAACAGGGTGAGGAGGAGTTCATGGACCAAGAATTGGTTACTTAATCGTGACCAATTCTCTCATATGCCTTTGCTGCGGGAGCTCCAGGAGAATAATTCTGACGATTTCAGGAATTATCTCCTGATGACGGACCCCATTTTTCACCATCTGTTGGCTTTGCTTACTCCCTATATTACCAAGCAGGACACCTGCATGCGGCAAGTAATCACTCCTGAGCAAAGGGTAGTCGCCACCTTGCGGTACTTGGTGACAGGGAGAAGTCTCCAGGATATTAAGTTTTTGACTGGGATCTCCCCCCAGGCTCTGGGAATCATTATTCCAGAGACCTGTTCTACCATTATTCAGGTCCTGCAGAAGGACTATATTAAGGTAAGTTTTATCCTTTAACATCACATTCTATGTATTTAATGTTCGCTAATGTATTGTATTTATTTCATCATTCCCTAATTACCCTGATTGTAATATGCTGTTAGCTTTTAATGCTCCTTTTTTGTCCTCCATGCATATTTGCCTTCACTAACCTCTCCAGCATGCTAGCCTGGGCCCATACACACCTATCCTAGTCAGTTAACAATGTATTTTGTCAGCTCCATAATAGTGCTTAACCTAAACACCCCCTAAAATGTGTCCAAATGTTATTGTTGTCCTTAAATTCAGGCATAGTGCAAGATGCTTTTTTTGGGAGCCAAAACTTTTTTGGGACCCTCCCTTCCCCCAACCGCTAAGTCAACCGATAACAATACTCTATCTGCTGACTTTGCCAAACCCATACACACTACCTACCTCTTTTGTGGTCATATTTATGGATGAATTCACCAAAGCATGTAGTGCAAGTGCCTGCCTGAATACTTTCAAATGGTACTGTTTAAAGTTTTGGTCTCCTATTATCTTGATAGTTAATTGCAGAATGTTAAAAATGTGCTTCAATTTGGACAGTGTGTATTCATAATTTTGGATTATGACACTTCTTGCCTTTCCAGTGGGCTGCCAATAGTGTAAGTAAGGAGGAGCTGGCCAAAGTAACACACATTATTTGTGCATTCAGCTCTCAATGAAGTGGAGAGGGTTACCTGTCCAAAACATCTTCCCCCCACCCTAAAATTTTTACTATGGGCCATCAGAGGGGGTGAGGAATATGATAAGTGTACCTTATACTTTTGTCTTTAAATACACATTTCAATAAATTTTATACTTATGTTGGCCAAGAATGTTTGTGTCTAATCTGCTTGCAATGTTATGTGCAAAAGTACTATTTTTTTTCTTGTTTGACTCCACAGTTTCCTTCCAACCCACAGGAATGACAGACTGTGGCCTCCCAATATACCAGCAGTAGGAAGCATGCCCGCATCATCCCACCCCCCAACTCGGGGTCATACTACTACAACTAAAAGGGGTATAGTAGTATTGTGTTGTTGGCGGTGGTGTCGGCGATTTTCGAGTTTCTCTATGTGGACATGGGGAAGAATGGCTGGATGGTGGAGTCATCGCACAGACTAAATTTTACAGATGGCTCCAGAATGGCAGCTTGGGCTTGCCACCTCCAGCAGATAACACAGCGGGCCTCTAATTTGTGTTTGTGGCAGATGAGGCATTTGCACTGGGGGACCATCTGATGTGGCCGTTCCCAATGAGGACCCTTACCCCGGAGCAGAGGGTTTTTAACTACCGGCTGACCAGAGCCAGAGCAGTGGTGGAGAATGCCTTTGACGTAATGGCCAGCCTGTTCTGGCTATTCCTAACGTCAATAAAAATGGCCAAACTGAACCATATTATTCTGTGCTGCTGCATTCTACATAATTTTCTGTGAAAGAATGCAGCCAGCTATGTGGCCTCAGTTGCGACTTATTTCTGAAAGGACAATCCACTTTGCCCTACAAGTGCACTTGCATTGCACCTGTAATGCAAAGTGGTTTGGCTTTTTTGAAATAAGCCACAGTGTGTCAACATGTGCTAGATCCCATCATGGGGGATCAATGGACGTTTTTTCGAGGGTTCAATCCCTTCTTCACACCTACTTTAGTTGCAAGAAAGGGGTTGCACCCACAAAACGCGTACATTGATATCCCATGATGGCAAATAGCACATGTTGACACACTGGGGGTTATTTACTAATAGACATGTGCACACTGAAATATTTCGTTTCGGAATTTCGTTTTCGTCCGAAAAATAAATTTATTTAGTTTCTCCCGAAATTCGTTTTTATTTATTTAGTTTTTCGTTAAAAATTGCATTCGTCCGAAAATCCAAATTAAGGTCGAATCAGTCATTGAAGGCTTATGGTGTCTGTCGAATGTTCAAAGAAGATTCGACGGAGCAGCTTAACTGTACAACGCCGTATAGTTTACCTGCTCCGTCAAATCTTCTTAGAACTTTCAACAGACACCATAAGCCAAAGTACGTGTGTACTTAGTTCTAGCTATTTTACTGCTCCTCCTCTTTGGTTACAATCAGCCAATAACACTAATCATCATCATTATTTTTATTTATCTTTTCTCCCCTACATCGAATCTTTTCTCCGCTACGTCAAATCTTTTCTCCCCTACGTCGAATCTTTTCTCTCTATGTCGAATCTTTTCTCTCTACGTAGAATAATCTTAGACTAATAGAGTTAAGGTTAGGCACATTCGACCACAGGTTTGATGGACACAGGATTTTATTGTCATCATCATGTTGAATCTCCTATCTATATCGAACTGTTGTAGCAACGAAAACGAAAATAAAGCATTTGTTTATGTCGGATATTTCGTTTTTCGGATTCTGCACTTTCGTTATCATTTGTTAAAATGACGAAAATGCATTCGGACGAAAATTAATTTACATGTCTATTTGCTAAAGGAAAATTCACTTTGCACTGCAAGTGCACTTAAAACTGCACTGAAAGTGCACTTGGAAGTGCAGTCGCTGTAGATCCGAGGGGGACATGCAAGGAAAATATAAAACAGCATTTTAGATTGCACATGATTGGATGATAAAATCAGCAGAGCTTCCACTCATTTCAGATCTACCCTTTAGATTCAGAGCGACTGTACTTCCGAGTGCACTTTCAGTGCACTTTCAAGTGCACTTGCAGTGAAAAGTGGATTTCCCTTTCGTAAATAACCCCCACTGTGTGCATCTTCAAAATTTGGCTTTGCAATTACTTTAAAACTTTAAAAAAAACAAAAAACAATAACAATAACATTTACAGTTTTTGGTGGTTTTAGATTTTTGCTAAAACATCAATGATGTTGGTCAGTCTTTTTTGAACATCATTGATGTTTTGCTCGACCTTCTCTAAATCTCGATTGCACACCATTATCTCACTGATGAGGACTTGTGCACTTGCACTGTTGAAATGAGTTTCTTCTTCCATAACATCGACATCACCTAAAAATAAAAAAACACACCATGTATTATAAATATTCAGGCATATGTATTACTCGAAGCTGTGGTCTCAGACACTGACCTGTTGTGGTCACCATTTCGACCACTTCATGAACCTCGGAATCCACATCATCAGGTTGTGTGCTGAGTTGTTCCCCTTCTTCAGGAGGTGTGGGGTTCATAGTGTCCTCAGATGTCCCGATTCTTTTCTTCCCTATGTGAATACAAAAAAGGTATACTTAGCAGACAGATATTTGAAGCCAGAAATAGTAATATGAAACATTGCCAAGTTCTAAGCTGAAGACATGATTTTTGCCCTTTCAAAAGCTGGAATACTTACCTGTTTTGTTCAAGTTTCACACATAGAGAGACCTCTAATATCCACTGGAGCGCCTGCGTGGGACACCATAAAAAGGTAGACAACAATATAATAAACTTCTTTTAATACAAATAGGCATGAACAAATATACTTAACCTGCATCTGCCAAAAACTTGGTATTAGTGGGCGAATGAACAATGTTTACTACAAACGATTACTGTGCCCACGAACCTCAAACTTGGCATTTTAAACTGTACAACAGTAAAGAAAAACATATGTACCAGCACTAAATTAATAATAATAATATGAACACAGGACAAATACTTACTTTTTAGAAGCACTTTCCTGATCTTTCTATACTGATTGTGTTCCCTTAATTTCAGGTCTGACCAGCGTTTCCTCAATTGCTCCTTGGATCGTCGTACCCCAAAATTCCTGTGCAGACTTCTCACAACTTTAGTCCAGATCTTGTCCTTTCTCACATTAGGGTTTCTGTACAGTTCTTGATTCCCATCATAGTCTGCCCTCTTCAAGATGTCTACCAACTCCACCATCTCTACAAAGGACATATTTGAGGCCTTATATCTCGTCCTGGAACTGCCCTTGCTCGGGGCTTTTCTCGTCGTTTCTGCTCTTTGCACACACCTGCCGTATCTCCGCCATGTGCTCTCCCACTGCCCTGAAAGAATACACTAGAAAGAAGGACAGGGGCGGAGTTACACTCATGTGCAGTGTATATAGAGCAATACACATGTGCACTGTAGGTACAATCTGTGAGTGGAGGATCGTAAGCGCCGATCGTGCAAACTAAGGTACAATTTAACTTGGGGCATCAGTGGTTAGTGGCCTTTACTGCTTTAGATTGAGGCCTATATTGGGACAAGATTAGGAGAGTTTAGCCTGACATTAGGGTTTGTCTTGTGTTGTGTCTTGCAGATAAAATGGCAGATAAATTTACTGACCCAGACATCCTGCCAAAATTCCTCGACATGTGCAGGGAGCTGCCATGTCTCTGGCAAACGACAAGAAGAGACTACTCCAACAAGCAAAAGAGGAAGGCAGCGCTGAAGAAAGTGTTGGAATTGGTGAAGCCAGTGACTCCCACGGCAGACATCAACTATTTGAAGGCCAAAATTGGTAGCCTGAGGAGCACATTTAACCACTTAAGGACCGAGTCTCTTTCTGAGATTTGTTGTTAAAAACTGTTTTTTTGCTAGAAAATTACGTAGGACCCCCAAACATTATACATTTTTTTCTAACACCCTAGAGAATAAAATGGTGGTTGTTGCAATACTTTCTGTCACACCGTATTTGCACAGCGGTATTACAAATGCACTTTTTTGGAAAAAATACACTTTTTTGAATTAAAAAATAAGACAACAGTAGAGTTAGCCCATTTTTTTTATATTGTGAAAAATAATGTTATGTCGAGTAAACTGATACCCAACATGTCACGCTTCAAAATTGTGCCCGCTCATGGAATGGCGACAAACGTTTACCCTTAAGAATCTCCATAGGCGACAATTAAAAAATTCTACAGGTTGCATGTTTTAAGTAACAGAGAAGGTCTAGAATTATTTATCTCACTTTACCAATCATGGCGATACCTCACATGTGTGGTTTGAACACTGTTTTCATATGCGGGTGCTACTCACGTATGTGTTTGCTTCTGCACGCAAGCTCATCGGGACGGGGCGCGTTTAAAACATTTTTTTTCCTATTTATTTTACCTCTTATTTTTATTTTTACACTTTTTTTAAAAAAAGTGTCACTTTTATTCCTATTACAAGGAATGTAAACATCCCTTGTAATAGAAAAAAAGCATGGCAGGACCCCTTAAATATGATATCTGGGGTCAAAAAGACCTCAGATCTCATATTTAGACTAAAATGCAATAAAAAAAATTGTCACTTAAAAAATTGAAAAAAAATGGCCCTTTAAGAGCTTTGGGCGGAAGTGATGTTTTGACGTCACTTCTGCCCTGCAATGATATGGAGACGGGTGGGGGCCATCTTCCCCTCACTCATCTCCATGTCAGGCTCCAGGAACGACCCAATCACCTCCGCCGCTGCCGACGGCTCTGGAAAGCGGTGGAGGGGACCGGAGGGGATAGCCCTCTCCTGCCACCACTTTTATCTTTAATCGGACCGCTCACTGAAGAAGAGGATACTGGGGTTATGGCAGCTAGCTGCTGCCATAACAACGATATTCTCCTTCAAAGTACCAATGTAGATTGTTGTGAGCTGGTCTGGAAGTGGATAATAGGGAGCGCAAGAAGGTCCAGGATTCCATGAGATCAGGAGCAGCAGCAGATGACATATATGTACCCAGGCTCTGGTACTACGACAGACTGAGTTTTTGTAAGACCAGACGGAACCCAGGCCATCCCTATCTACACTTCCTTCCACACTTCCTTCCACACTTCCTTCTACACTTCCTTCCACACTTCCTTCCACACTTCCTTCCACATCAGATGAGGCTCCTGAAGTAGGAAGATGTGGAGGAGCCCAGCTTGACCCAGGTATAGCATTGTTCAACATATTTCTTGTCAAAAATTGAATGATGTTAACTAGATGCTATTATTGATCACTAATTTCTGATTTAACAAAGTGGTTTACATATCAATAGACAGTAGTAGACAAAAATGATTGGGACAAGAATGAAAAATGCTGGGGTCAGAATGATAGTCTTTTCTATTTAACATTCAATTTGCAACAGTCATGAGATAAAAATTGTGTGTGATTGATGACCAAAAAACTAAAACTATGTACCATTTTCATACACAGGAAAGTCTTAGCCAGGAGGTGGCCATGGAAAGCAGCCTGACGGAATTCCAAGCTCCTCCCCTCCGCCCTCCAACCAAAAGGACCAGGAAGGCGGGAAACCTGGAGGAGTCAGCAACTGCTTTAATTTGCCAGGCTACTGCGGTACTTACAAGGACCCCTGGTGTCCACGAGTCATTTGGATGTGTGACAGCGAGTAAACTGGAACACATGGAGGAGGGCCAATCCTTCATCTGTGAGGAGATCATTCTTCAGGCCCTAAACAAGGGGACGAGGGGCCAACTCACAAATAAAAGCCACCTGTGTGAGTTGGACCATTCTACTCCTCCACATCCTCCAGCAACACCACCAACACCACAGCCACCCAACCCACCAGAGCAGCATAGAAGGAAGTGTGGAAGGAAGTGTTGAGAGTGATGGCCTGGGTTTGGTGTGGTCTGGCAAAAGACGCAGGCTGTTGTAAGACCACAGCCTCTGGAAATATATGTCATCTGCTGCTGCTCCCGATCTCTCGGAGTCCTGGACCGTATTGTGCACCCTATTAAATGGACTCCTCAGGTTACCGAGGAGTCCATTTTTGATGTCTGCCCTGGGGTACAAAGGCTTCACCAATTCCAACTGTTTCTCCAGTGCTGCCTTCCTCTTTATTCTGTTATGACCCCTATTAAATTTCTAATTTTTGTTTTGCCAAATACTTGGCTATGTGTTTTACTTCAAAAAGGACAATTTGTTTGTGAGTAGGCAGGTACATTTCAAAAATACAATGTCAAATTAACAAGGGGCACCAACATAGTTGTATCTCTTTGAGGTTAAAAAATACAAGATAATAATGGTGTTGTGGTAACTTGACATACAAAATGACAAAAAATATATGGAGATCACTAGAAAAAAAAAAAGATTATTCTGGAGATCACGAAAAAAAAAAGCAACAAAAAAAAAGATTATTCAGGAGATCACGAGAAATAATAAAAAATCAGTTTGTCAGAACTCACTGTGTGAATATCAGCAGCAAAGCAACTTCATTATTATAGCATTATAATGAAGAAGAGAATGCGCAGCATTGAGAGATTTCAAAGTTTGCCGCGTGACAAATGTGCTATCTCCATTACAAACGCTAGTTTTACCAGACCGAGCGCCTCCGTCTCATACTTGTGTACACACGATCGGACTTTCCTACAACAGAGTTTTGTTGGAGGAAAATTTGAGGACCTGCTAGTAAACATTTGTTGGTGGAATGTTTGACAGCAAATGGAGCATACACATGGTCGGACTTTCTGACAATAAGCTCACATCCAACATTTTCCATTGGAAAGTCCGACCGTGTGTACGCGGCATAAAGCTCACGGTCTAGATGAAGCATTGTCACGTAAGGGCTGTCTATGTAATGTATCTGTATTATCTTATTTCTCTTTTCTTTTCTCTAACTTTTTCTATCCTAGGATTTGCCTTAATCAGAGGTGTAGCTTGAAGCTTGTGGGCCCCAATGCAAAAGTTGACCTGGGTCCCCACTACTTCCAGTGTGCATGCAGATACACCCACCGCATGCCAAGATACTCAAAGTGGCTTAAGAGTTTTGAATTCCCAGAGTTCTTTCTTACATCAGAGGACAGGGATTACTGCTGGAGAATCAGAGGACAGGGACCCCTTGCAGGTCACTTGGCAGAGATCCTTTCCCATCCCAGCACTGTAAACAGCTCCTCTCCCCCACATTACACAGGGCTGAAATTACATTCCTTTGCACACAGTCTGTCAGCCTTCACAGGGTGTATCTTGCTTTTATGTTGCCATTCTGACCTGTGAAATTCTCTGGTTGGAACGGTAGTGTAGTTGCAGTAGGCAAATACACCCTATGCAGATCGTGGCTGACTGGATGTGTTGTAAAGGAATGCGATTTCATCCCTGCGGAGGATTATACAGTATAGAGTGCTGTAATGGGAAAAGAGCTCAGCAGCTGGGCATAGCATGCAGGGTGGAGGGGGTAGTCGGGGGCTTTGGGGGAGCAACTTAAATCTGTGTCACATGGGAAGGCATGTGACACAAAATCTGGAGCCTGCAGCCCTTCAGGGGCCCCCCGAGGAGGTGTTAAGGGATTAGTTTTATCAATTTCTGAAGGTTTCTCCGTCAGTGTTGGGGGAAGGTCACCTCCCGGAGGTGTTTGTCTTTTCCCCAGTTGTCAGGGAAGTGGGGTAAGTAGACATCTCCGGGTGGGGGGGTACAGAGAATCGAAGCTGGTGACTAGGAGACACTGAGCAGTGTCATACCTCACCAGTGACATCGGTCCCATCTTGGCTACAGGATGGCACTCACTTCCTCTTGTCTTGCTGAGCTTGGTTACCATTCCATGTTGCCAGCACACAGCACAGACACTTCCCCATCCTGGGCTGTTCTTACCTCGTGCTCCTCTCCATTCAGGAAATGGCTCACAGCTTCTCCCCAGCCAATGGGGAGGGGGTGTGGACTGTGGAAGGCAAGGTAGAAGCCCAGTACTGAAGCGTGGCTTTGGGGCCCTAGGGCAGATCGGAGCTGGATTTTGTGGAGGATATAATAATATGACAGGGAGGCTGCAGGGGCCCCCTGGAGCTAGGGGCGGGGTTGTGATTGTGACCCCTGCCACCCCTTATGCTACGCCCATGGCTTTAATACCTTGATAGCATGTGCATGTCAATTGTAACCATATCTCCTTTTTGCATTAACTATCTTTTTGACTGTCAACACTCTATATGTTACATCACTATGTTATATTTGGTAATATCCGACTATTCTAATGTTTCTTTTCTGTATAAATGCAGTCAGGTCCATAAATATTGGGACAACGACACAATTCAAATCTTTTTGGCTCTATACACCACCACAATGGATTTGAAATGAAATGAACAAGATGTGCTTTAACTTCAGACTTTCTGCTTTAATCCGAGGGTATTTACATCCAAATCAGGTGAACGGTGTAGGAATTACAACAGTTTGTATATGTGCCTCCCACGTTTTAGGGACCAAAAGTAATGGGACAATTGGCTGCTCAGCTGTTCCATGGCCAGGTGTGTGTTATTCCCTCATTATCCAATTTACAAGGAGCAGATAAAAGGTCCAGAGTTAATTTCAAGTGTTCTATTTGCATTTTGAATCTGTTGCTGTCAACTCTCAATATGAGATCCAAAGAGCTGTCACTATCAGTCAAGCAAGCTATCATTAGGCTGAAAAAACAAAACAAACCCATCAGAGAGATAGCAAAAACATTAGGTGTGGCCAAATGAACTGTTTGGAACATCCTTAAAAAGAAAAAACGCACCAGTTAGCTCAGCAACACCAAAAGACCCGGACGACCAAGGAAAACAACTGTGGTGGATGACCGAAGAATTCTTTCCCTGGTGAAGAAAACACCCTTCACAACAGTTAGCCAGATCAAGAACACTCCCCAGGAGGTGGATGTATGTGTGTCAAAGTCAACAATCAAGAGAAGACTTCACCAGAGTGAATACAGAGGGTTCACCACAAGATGTAAACCATTGGTGAGTCTCAGAAACAGAAAGGCCAGATTAGAGTTTGCCAAACAACATCTAAAAAAAGCCTTCACAGTTCTGAAACAACATCCTATGGACAGATGAGACCAAGATCAACTAGTACCAGAGTGATGCAAAGAGAAGAGTATGGAGAAGGAAAGGAACTGCTCATGATCCAAAGCATACCACTTCATCAGTGAAGCATGGTGGTGGTAGTGTCATGGCGTGGGCATGTATGGCTGCCAATGGAACTGGTTCTCTTGTATTTATTGATGATGTGACTGCTGACAAAAGCAGCAGGGTGAATTCTGAAGTGTTTTGGGCAATATTATCTGCTCATATTCAGCCAAATGCTTCAGAACTCATTGGACGGCGCTTCACAGTGCAGATGGATAATGACCCGAAGCATACTGCGAAAGCAACCAAAGAGTTTTTTAAGGGAAAGAAGTGGAATGTTATGCAATGGCCAAGTCAATCACCTGACCTGAATCCTATTGAGCATGCATTTCACTTGCTGAAGACAAAACTGAAGGGAAAATGCCCCAAGAACAAGCAGGAACTGAAGACAGTTGCAGTAGAGGCCTGGTAGAGCATCACCAGGGATGAAACCCAGCATCTAGTGATGTCAATGGGTTCCAGACTTCAGGCTGTAATTGACTGCAAATGACTTGCAACCAAGTATTGAAAAGTGAAAGTTTGATGGATGATTGTTAATCTGTCCCATTACTTTTGGTCCCTTAAAAAGTGGGAGGCACATATACAAACTGTTGTAATTCCTACACCGTTCACCTGATTTGGATGTAAATACCCTCAAATTAAAAACTTAAAGTCTGCACTTAAAGCACATCTTGTTCATTTTATTTCAAATCCATTGTGGTGGTGTATAGAATCAAAAATATTAGAATTGTGTTGATGTCCCAATATTTATGGACCTGACTATAAATTAGATCTTTGTATTTTAGCACCAATATCATTCCGTATTGATTTCATTTGTTATAACTGCAACCACATTGGTTGATTCATATATAGATAAAAGGTTTTAATCACTTATGTTATGTATCATTAAGCATATAAATGAGGTAGGTAAAAATCACCATAACAGAAGCTATGCATGTAAAAAGTTTAACTGAATTACATTACAGTATTAGGAGATGAAAAAAATAGAGGTTTTAGCTTTTAGAAAATAAAAGTTATTCAATAAAAAGTCACTGCACCTTAGTTGTGTGCTGTTTTTCTTTGCACCATTTCAACTATGTGTTTAGCTGTTAGCCCTGCTTTCAACTTTAAAAGGGCATCTGGTAAAACAAATCAGAGCAGCTAATTGAATTCAGGATTAAAGGCAACAAATTTAACAATACAATCAGGGCATCAGTTCAAACTGAAAGAGCATAAAGTAGCATTCCTGTGAACATATTTCAATTGTTTATGCAGTTCATGGCCCACAGATCTGAAGCAACTCAGGGGGATGAAAATGGTCCTATCAACATTTTGGAATGATTTCTAGAACTATTTTCTTGCCAAGTCTGTGAGCTTGTCAGACTTGTAGCCACTGAACATGGAATATCAAACTATGGCATGTCTAGAACACTGAAACATGAATACTTCTAGCATATTATAATACTTAATCAAAACACATCTCTTACATAAAAGTAAGCTTTTAATCTAATTAGAATACAAGATAACAATTTATGTTATCCCTTCCAACTCCTAGGACTATCCCTGGCAGTTTCAAAGAGTTTAAAATTATGGTGTAAGGCAAAACAAAAGTGGAAAGTGCTGCGCTAATCCAGTGTGATATGTTTGTGTAACAGTGTTTATTTAAGAAAATTAAATCAACAAATGAAAAAATGGGGTGTACAGGTGCTATGTCTGTGTGCACAGTATCCTGTATTTATACACTAAATCTGAGTGAAAAAAACCCAATCCTATATGCTGTTGAACCTGTAGAAGGGATGCAAAAGTGCTCTGTGTGTAGGGAACCAATGCGAATAGTTCTCATACACATCTTTGATGTGTATGAGAACTATTCGCATTGGTTCCCTACACACAGAGCACTTTTGCATCCCTTCTACAGGTTCAACAGCATATAGGATTGGGTTTTTTTCACTCAGATTTAGTGTATAAATACAGGATACTGTGCACACAGACATAGCACCTGTACACCCCATTTTTTCATTTGTTGATTAAATTTTCTTAAATAAACACTGTTACACAAACATATCACACTGGATTAGCGCAGCACTTTCCACTTTTGTTTTGCACTATTCATGGGCTTTGTTTGATCCCACTCTGTGCTTGCAGCTGTCCGTACACACCGCTGTTTCCAAGGTAGCGCAGGGATAATCCATATAAATATGGTGTAAGGCAATTTTAACAAGATATATATATGTATCTTTGTGTTTTCAGTGCAAAAAACAAGTATAACTATGATCCCTTCTTAGTTATCCCTCGATTTCACACCCAAGCCAAAGATACAGTATGTTTATCCCCTTAAGTGGTTCAACATTTTTTATTATCACATCAATAACTCAAATGTCAAATAACATTTGTAAAATATTTCCTTCCATACGTATGTAGGAATTCAGGATATTTTCATAATAATAGAAATGCTAGAAATGCTTGTTTGGGGAGGCACCATCAAAAATTGAAAGACATAACCAATTATGTGTTACACTATTCATATAGCTATCATGAAAATAAATAATACTCAAGAGTTTTACAGTTCTGTCCTCATAAAACATGTTCAGCAGTCAAACAGATTACTAAAGCAGTGGTGTAATATCTCATTACTAGCAACTGAAGAGAATGAAATTGTACCTGTGTTGTAAATGTACTATATGATGGCACTTTGATATTAGCTAAATTGCTTTTTGAATCACATATATTGTACATTGTTCCATTTAATTTAGTATTTTGTTTAGAACTCCAGTTCATCCCCATGTGCCATAAGGATTATTATATTATAGATATTATCCTCATTTGGCAGTCTTCATGGCAATTATAGCATGCTAATTCAGCCTGCACCATTGAAAAATTGGCAGGACGAATTATGTGTCAAAGATACACTCTGGGAAGCAGACAAATCCCGTTATGCATGTATTAGCACAAATACTCATGAACTTTTCTTGAGATGTTTGGAAATTTGCAAGGGTAGATCATGCATAAAAAATAAACAGATGCAAGTATTTGTTTGATTTAATGTGAACACAAAACATTCAAACAGGATTTCAATCATGTGTATTTATAAATAGTTGGGGAAAGTTTGTAATTAATAACTGGTCAGTTTAGCCAAATCTGTTTTTCAATTTTTAAAAAAAATAGAGAGTTGGGGGCACATGCGCGGCGGGCGAGATGGCGGACCCTTGAGAGATTAGCTCCGGACCCGCTCCTTCTAATCCCGGACCCTGCTCAGCTACGCCAGCTTACAAGCATCCAGGATGCATTTGAAAAGCTCCCAGAACCTTCCGGGTATCTCATGGGGAAAATAGGTTCCCAGCGGCACATCTACCAAGGGTTTATTCTGCCTCCGACTTCCCGGCCGGCTCAAAACATGGAGAGGTTCCTGTATAGGCCGCAATCCCCAGCCTCGATTAGCCGGACGGCTGCGTTGCTCGCCGCGGACCAAACGGCAGACTCAGCAACATCCACGCCGGACTTCTCTGCTCACAACTCCCCAACCCGAGAGACACCCCACTCTGCACAACAAAGGAGGGAAACCTCGCACAGCAGCTCCAAGGTTATGGCAGAGCACGCTGCAGACCACCTTGCTGATCATCCTGCAATGTTATCAGGTACCCCACTCTCTACTCCCTCTGACAATTACTGTCCTATTGCTCTATTAAATTCAGATTACAAAATTTTCACCAAAACATTGGCAAATAGACTCTCGAAAATTCTACCGTCCCTGATAAATAAAGATCAGGTTGGATTTGTCCCCTTGAGACAAGCAGGTGATAACACTAGACGTACCATAGATCTTATCGACCTGCTTACTAGAACTAAAACCCCGGCAGTGATATTAAGTTTAGATGCACAGAAAGCATTTGATCGCCTTAGTTGGCCCTTCATGTTTGCGATCCTGTCTAAATATGGTTTATAAGGTTCCTTTGTACGGGCTCTTAGATCCTTATACTCCCACCCTACCTCCCAAGTACAACTCTCATCTTATCTTTCTCCTTCATTTCCTCTTAGCAATGGTACTAGACAGGGATGCCCTTTGTCACCTCTACTTTTTATTCTTAGTTTGGAACCCTTAGCTGCGACAATTCGTGATTGCCCCTCCATTGTAGGAGTACGCCTGCGTCAGATAGATTACAAATTGTCCCTTTTTGCAGACGATATTCTTTTAATGCTCACTCAACCACACACATCCCTACCTTCGCTCCATAAAATTTTAAATTCTTTTAGTAAAATCTCTGGCTTTAAAATCAACACTACCAAAATGGAAGCTCTTCTCATAAATATCACACCATCTAATCTGGCCACCCTTCAACAGAATTATAATTATCATTGAAGCTCTACATCCTTGAAATACTTAGGTGTCCGAATTACAGCGTCATACTCCACTTTATATCAGGCAAACTTCCCCCCCCTATTCCAAGAAATTAATCGCTTGCTGACCCATTGGACCGCTTTGCCCATCTCTCTCCTTGGACGTATAAATATCCTAAAAATGTCTATTCTTCCTAAACTATTGTACTTATTTGAGACACTCCCAGTGGCGATCCCAATGTCTCCGTTGAAAAATCTTCAAAGGAGAAGCCTCCGTTTTATATGGAACAATGCTTCACACAGAGTGGCGGACTCAATGGTCATGGCACGTAAGCTTAAAGGAGGCCTAGGAGCCCCAGACTTCATCAAGTATTATTACGCCTCACATCTAAGGGTCCTTACTTCATGGACCAATAGAACAGCCCCAAATAGGTGGGCTGATATTGAAATGAGCATAACTTCCCCAGTACACCCATGTTATATGTTATGGCCGTCCACTGACAAATATATGCCCCAGCTGAGAAGTCTTTGCCTAGCCCCAATGCTCTTCACATTAGCAATTTGGAAGAAGTGCTCCACTAAATATCCTCTTTCTTCCCCATGCTCACCGCTCACCAACATCCTTTTCAACCCGGACATTCCGGATAGTTTGTCCTATGACCGTATGGTACATTGGACTAGAGCGGGGATTTTTCAGCTGCGGCAGTTAGTCAACCCAGCCACGAGATATTTATTATCCTTTGAGGACCTTCAAAAACATCACCAATTACCCAAAACAATATTCTACTCTTATTTACAAATTAGACACTTCTTTTCTATCAAATCTCCTACCCTATCTTTAGATAAACCTACTGAATTTGAAATGCTTTGTGCTGAGGGCCCTTATGAACCCCAACTGATATCCTCCATTTATAGAATACTGCACAAAGCCATTCCCCTAAAAGTAGATACACATTACTATATGAGAAAATGGTCACAGATTCTCCAACATGACATATCTTTGCTAGACTGGGGTAAGATCTGGGACTCCACTTCCAAAAGTTCCCACTGCATATCTCATAAAGAAACTGCCTATAAGGTTCTTATGTTTTGGTACAAAACCCCAGAAAGACTACACGCAATTGATTCGTCCATACCCCAAATTTGTTGGAGATGTAATAAGGCGGTCTGTTCCCACTTTCACATTTTCTGGGAATGTTCTTTAGTTTCCCAATTCTGGGAGCAGATCCAAACCCTACTAGAAAAACTGTTGGGAATCCTCGTTCCCCTAGACCCCATGCACTATCTACTAGGCCTTCCCTTTCAAAGTCTTCACAAATCAAAGCAGAAACTGATGTCCTTTGTTTTATTAGCGGCTAAGAAAACTATTCCTAGACTTTGGCTTTCCACTTCTCCTCCCACCCTTTCACATACCTTATCAACCTTATCGGACATTCGCAGAATGGAACATCTAACTGCCATTCTTGATGATTCCATACAGAAATTTTCTCTTATATGGCAACCATGGGATGATTATGAATATAATACTAAGACAAATGATATTAGTTGAATTGTTAGATTTACATAGTAATCTATTTCTTCTATCGCCTCGGGTTACTATACATTATATCCTTTTGCTTTTGTTGGTTTTCTCTAATGATTTCTCAACTTTATGTAAGACATGCAATGTATTTACCTTAGAATTGCTTATATAGTAATTAAACGTTCTTCTTGCTCAGTATTAGCAATTTTGAAGCTATATTGTAGGTTATCTTACAGTTTTTTTTTTACAACGTTTTAAGCTTGTGCATCCTTGATTGACAGTGTTGAAGCTTTCTTTTCCTTTTCATCCTGAATGTGATACCAATGTTAATATATTTGTCATGCATAAATGTTAAATAAACAATTTAAAAAAAAAGAAAATAGAGAGTTAAAGTAACAGACAGCTGCTTATTTTGAGTAATCTTTTGGTGAGAGATTTGTTCCTTTCTGGGTCTAACACTTTCAGTTATCATTATGAGGGGTTCCAACTCTCAGGGTTTATTGTTTACTTTTTTTCATCATAGAGAATCCAAAAAGAGGTGTTGAAACAACAAAAGGCAGACTGAAATACCCTAACTATTGCACTTGGACAAAAAAAACAGGATTCAACAATAATGACAAGCAGATTTTGATGTAGTATGCACAATTAGGAAGCTGTGGCTTGGCCTATCTAGCTCCTGCTGTAACTAAAATATCTATTTTTGTGGATTTATTCTTAAATAGTTAGCTTAATTGTACTGATATGTTCTCACACCGACACCTGTTGCTGCAAAACAAAATTACGTAACTTCATATGGAAACAATAACAGGATATTTCAATGTGCTTCACATTCAAGTGACACTAAACAATATCCTTTTTCAAAAATAATCCACAAACCTCCACTACTTAATGGCTATGTCATCTATTTTTCCTTGCTAATTTTTTTCTGCCTCATTGTAATGTTCTTAATGGCCTTTTAGGTCTGGTATGGAAATTAAGGGAAACCCTGCACTAAATAGGGGTCCCCCCCAAAATCCATATCAGACTCTTCAGGTCTGGTATGGATTTTAAGGGGAACCCTGCAGCAAAATTTTTATAAAAATAGTCTAGGGGTCCCCCAAAATCCATACCAGACCCTTATCTGAGCACGCAACCTGGCAGGCCACAGGAAAAGAGGCGGAACGAGAGAGCACCCCCCCCCCTGCTGAACCATACCAGGCCACTGGGGCAGGACCTGAGTCCCCAAAGACTTTTTATGACAATAACTTACATATAAGCCTTTAAAATTAGCACTTTTGGTTTTTCATGTTAGTGTCCCATAGACTTTAATGGTGTTCAGCGGCTTTTCGAATTTGCCACTAACACCACATATTGTTCGGTGTTCACCGAATGTCTGAACATCCAAAGTTCGGCCCGAACTTATGCTCGGGACAAACCGTTCACCCATTCTTAATTCTCATCACCAAGGTCAAGTACCATCTTATCCATCAGAGCAGCACCACAGTTGTCCCAGGCAACCTCTGGCTCCAACACACAGAGCTCCCTGGTGGTTTCTAGGGACACCTCTGCAGCCTTATTGTTGCTAGGGGGAATAGCATATCCTGCTTAGCGATCACCCCTACCTCATTAAGCATCACATAACCAGCATTAGTCAACTCAATAGCAGTATTGTCATACTCATTAGTAAGTTTCACATCATCACGTATAATTTTAATACTATTATAGAACAAATGGTTTGTTCAACCATTTGTTTGGCCCCCTGAACTGACCACAATGCATTGCGGCGCTGAACAGTGCATTGCAAGCCCTGATTAGCTGAAGCAGTGAAAGCTTAAGCCAATCAGGGCACAGAGCACTGTCAGAGTCATGATTGGACACTGTCATCATGACTTTATCCAATCATGGCTCATTCCTGCCCCACAGTATAAAAGTATACTTTCAATAGCAGCCATTTTCAGTGAGATTTTGGCGTGGAGAGAGATATAACAGGGCTCTGTTCAGTGCTATTAGTTAGTGTGCTATACTGTGCTATTTTGCTTCAATTATCAGTATAGAATATTAGTTTAGTGTCAGTCTAGGGATAGTGTGAGTGGAGTGAGGAGGACCATGATTCAGCATTGCATAGTGTGCAGCTAGAGTAGGGACAGCTCAGATAGTTTCACTGTAGTGTAGTGAGACCGTGTTATTCATACATAAATTAGTGTAGAGTAGGGACAGCTCAGATAGTTTCAGTGTAGTGTAGTGAGACCATGTCAGTAATCTTTACATTAGTGTATAGCTAGAGTAGGGAAAGTTTAGAGCGTCAGTGTAGTGACAATTGAACACCGTCTATTTGATTGTGTTACTGCCAGTTTGATGTCATATAGTTCTGTGTGTTACTGCCAGTTTAACAACATATAGTTTTATGTGTGTTACTGCCAGTTTAATGCCATATAGTTCTGTGTGCGTTACTGCCAGTTTAACGCCATATAGTTTTGTGCGTTACTGCCAGTTTAATGCCATTTACTTTTGTGTGTGTTACTGCCAGTTTAACGCCATATAGTTCTGTGCATTTGGCACATTATATTGCAGAATATTATAGTGTGTCCGTGGAGTGTGTCTGTGTAGTGTGAGTAGTCAAATTAAAGTGCACCAAACACCTCTTTACATTGATTAAAGCGCATCCACGTACAGATTTCAACTTCTTCTTCACGTCTGCTTATAAGCACCGCCCCCTCCCTCCCAATAATGTCTGAGATAACAAAAAGGAGAGGCAGATGTTCCCATGGCACTGTAAGGGGGCCAGCAACAAATTTGACCACAGTCAAAGGTGGACGTAGTGGTCAGTCCTTAGGCAGGGCATCATTTCCTCTGTTTAGTGAGTTTGCCCATGGTATCCAGCCACAGCCTGCAGAGGAGGTGGTGGACTGGCTTACTAAACCTTCCTCATCCTCCTCATCCTCTGTCACGCAAGCAGAGGCAAGTGTGCAGTTCCCTGCAGTTGCCAGAGTGGATAAACCTGCCTCCTTGTCCACTAGAGATGAGCTGAAATTTGTTTGAAAAACACAAACACTGTTAAAGTCTATGGGACACGAACATGAAAAATCAAAAGTGCTAATTTTAAAGGCTTATATGCAAGTTATTGTTTTAAAAAGTGTTTGGGGACCTGGGTCCTGCCCCACGGGACATGTATCAATGCAAAAAAAGTTTTAAAAATGGCGTTTTTTTGGGAGCAGTGATTTTAATAATGCTTAAAGTGAAACAATAAAAGTGTAATATTCCTTTAAATTTCATACCTGGGGGTGTCTATAGTATGCCTGTAAATGTTGCCCATGTTTAGAACAGTCCGAGAGCAAAATTACATTTCTAAAGGAAAAAAAAGTCATTTAAAAGTACTTGCGGCTATAATGAATTGTCGGTCCAGCAATACACATAAAAGATCATTGATAAAAACGGCATGGGAATTCCCCACAGGGGAACCCTGAACCAAAATTTTTAAAAAAATGGCGTGGGGGGTCCCCCTAAATTCCATACCAGGCCCTTCAGGTCTGGTATGGATATTAAGGGGAACCCCGCGCCAAAATAAAAAAAAAAATGGTGTGGGGTCCCACCAAAAATCCATACAAGACCCTCATCTGAGCACACAACCTGGAAGGCCGCAGGAAAAGAGGGGGGACGATAGAGTGCCCCTCCTCCTGAACCATACCAGGCTACATGCCCTGAACATTGGGAGGGTGCTTTGGGGTATCCCCCCAAAGCACCTTGTCCCCATGTTGATGGGGAGAAGGGCCTCATCCCCACAACCCTTGCCCGGTGGTTGTGTGGGTCTGTGGGTGGGGGGCTTATCGGAATCTGGAAGCCCCCTTTAACAAGGGGACCCCCAGATCCCGGCCCGCCAATGTGAAATGGTAACAGGGTACAAATGTACCCCTACCATTTCACAAAAAATGTGTGAAAATTGTAAAAAAAAGACAATACATGCCTTGGGACAAGTCCTTTATTAAAAAATAAATAAATAAATAAATAAAACTGCCCCACAAAGTCTTCTTCTTCTTCTCTCACTCTGATGGACCGAAAAAAGAAAAAAAAAAAAAGCCTCATGCCGCCTACGATCCTCCGTAATGACTGGCCTCTCAGGTGACAGCTCTTTTATTTATTTATTTTTTGTTAAATATTTTTATTGGTTTTTAAACATAAGTAACAAGGGGAAAGACAAAAAAGGGTGAATACAGCATAAGGGTAATTTAAATACATTACAGTATGCATTTGCGGACGCAGCCGCTGATCTTGTGAGGGAGAAAGTTAAGTTATTATATATAAACCGTAATAGTAGATTATATAGTTAGGGTAAATATTCAGTGAAGCATTAAAGAATCTATACGTTAGAGATTTTGTTACTGAGTCATAGAACTCTAGCTTTGCATTTTATCATGGATGATGGTTGATATAGGGTGGGTGGGGGTATGAATTATCTAGTCATGAGGTTCACTTAGTAAAGCTTGTTTTTAAGCTCGGTTCGGGTGGTTAAAGACGTAGGTAGGTGTTTGTAGAAGGGATTTGTAGGGGATGAATTGGGAAAGTATTAGTGTGTGGGCTGTTGTGAGTACTGTCAGCAGAAGGTATGACTTTTGTGAGTGTCATCTTGAGTTTGTTGCTTTTATGATTCATCAGCAGTGGAAAGGGAAATGAAAGGAAAAGTGTATATCCAGGGTAAGGTAAATATACGTTATCCTAGGCATCGTCACAGCATCTGTACTGCTTTTATTTGAAGTATTGTTTGTATTCAGCAGTGGTAGTAAAGTGTATCCAGCATGTCCATGTTTTGGTGAACTTAGGTTGTGTTTCTTTGGCCTGATGTATGAGGTCCTCCATGACCATTGTTTTTTGTATGCGTGTAAACCATTCTGCGATGGATGGCTCGTCCGTTGAGCGCCATTTGAGGGGGATGCATAGCTTGGCAGCGTTCACCATGTGCATGGCCAGAGAACGGAAGTAAGTCGACATTGGCAATGTGGAGTGATGGAGTAGGAATAATGCAGGGTTGAAGTCTAACGTGTATGTCGTTATTTGGCTAATTAATTTGTGTACTTCTTTCCAGAAGGGTTGGATTTTTGTACATGACCACCAGACATGTAAGAACGATCCAATCTCTGTTTTACATCTCCAACATGTTTGGGTAATTGACTGGTCAATATGATGCAGCGTCAATGGTGATCTGTACCATCTTGACAGTGTTTTAAAGGCGTTTTCCTGTACTTGCACATTGATTGATCCTTTGTGGGTTAAGGTATATATTTTCTCCCATTCTGCGTCGGTAAGGTTTATCGAGAGATCTTGTTCCCATTGTCTGGTGGTCCAGTGTTTCGTGGGTGTGCGGGCTGTGAATAGGAGTGCATATGTCTGGGATGTTTTTGGGGTTCCCCACTGGAGCATAGGCTTTCAAATGTGGTGGTCTGTCTGGACCAGTCTGGTCTGGGTTTAGGTTTGTTAAAAAAGTGTCTCAGTTGGACATATGTCCAGAATGGGAAGGATCTCATGTTCATTTTTGACTCAAGCGCTGGTTGGGATAAGAAATGATTTCCTTCGAAAAAGTGCTCTGCTTGTACAGTAGGGTGGGGCCAATGGTCTGCTAAGAAGGTGGAATGCATCCCTGGTAAAAAATCTGGGTTCATCCGTAGTGGGGTCATTGGGCCATTAGGTGAAGAGATTTTGTGGAGGTTACAGGTTGTGTGGAAGGAAGCCAATGTTGGATTAATTAATGGGTGATGTTTGGATTCAGGGGGATATTAGATTTAGTGATCCAGGGGAGATGAGACAGTGGGAGGTCTGAAAATGATTGCTCTATGTGGATCCAGTCTTTATGTGCAGAGTGTATGTTCCAATCTATAATTCTTGTAAGATGGCACGCTTGTTGGTATTTGCGTAGATCAGGAAGACCTATGCCCCCTAAGAGTTTAGGGGTTGTCAGTCTCAGGAAGCTTAGTCTCGGGCGTAGTTTGGCCCATACGAATGATGTACAGGCTTTTTGATAGGTTAAGAAGAATGTCTTCGGGAGTTTAATGGGGATAGTTTGCAAAATATATAAGATTCTGGGCAGAATATTCATTTTGATTATCGCGGCTCTACCGAACCAAGAAAAAAGTCCTGTGGACCATTTTTTTAAGTCTAATTGTATTTTCTGTAAAATTGCTGCATGGTTTAGGGTGTATACGTCTGTCAAGGAGGTCGGTAAGAAAATACCTAGATATGGGATTGCTCTAGCGTTCCACGAGAACGGATAGTTAAGCTGGCATTGTTGACAAATTTCTGGGGCGAGGGAAATATTCAGGGCTGTCGATTTCGAGTAATTTATTTGGAGGTTAGAAAGGGTATGAAAATTTTGAAAGTCTTTAAGGAGGTTGGGTATTGTCGTGAGAGGGTCAGTGAGAAAGAGGAGTATGTCGTCCGCGAAGGCAGCTACTTTGTATGTGTGTCGTTTGATGGTAATTCCCTTAATGTCTTGATTGGCTCTTAGGCGTCGCAGGAAGGGTTCCAGGGATAAAATAAAAATTAAAATTAAAGGGGAGAGCGGGCATCCCTGACGGGTTCCATTCGACACGGAGAAGGCGTCCTACAGGTGGCCGTTTACATGGACCTTGGCAGTAGGGTTAGAGTAAAGGGCCGATATAAAATTGAGCATCGTTGGGGGAAGACCTATCATCCGTAGAGTTTCTGACATATAGTCCCAGGCCACTCTGTCAAACGCCTTCTCCGCGTCGAGAGAAAGAATAAATCTGCTAGAGCGGCTGGATGTAAGCCAATGGTGTATATTAAGAGCTTTTAGAGTGTTATCTCTCGCCTCTCTTCCCGGAACAAAGCCAACTTGGTCCAGATCTATAAGTTGGGGCAATAGTGGTAGTATACGGTTCGCTAAAGTCTTCGCATACCATTTTAAGTCCACATTAAGAAGCGAGTTGGGCCTGTAATTGGTAACTAGGGAGGGGTCTTTGTCTGGTTTTGGAATTACAGCTATATGGGCAGTTAGAAGGTCTCGAGGCGGTGTCGTGGGGGTTGCGAAGGAGTTAAAGGCTTTTAAGAAGAAGGGGGTGAGTGTTTCTGCGTAAGTTTTATAGTAGCCGACTGTCAAGCCATCGGGGCCGGGGCTTTTACCTGATTTCAGTTGTTTCAAAGCTAGGTCTATTTCTTCTCTGGTTAGGGGGGAGGCTAGATCTTGGGCCACGGAAGCCGAGATAGGGGTAGGGCCATATTGTTGCAAAAAATCGACTATCATTTCAGTTCTTTTGTTTTTATCTATGGAAGAACGGGATGGGTGAAGGTTATATAGTTTACTATAATATTGGACAAACTGTTGTGCTATGTCTGGGGTTTTGGTAAATTTGTATCCTGCTGGATCAGTGATGGAGTGAATCGTTGTGTGAGCTTTTGTCACTTGTAAAGCCCGAGCTAGCATTTTACTGGCTTTGTTGCCGTATTCATAAAACTTTTTTTGGAAAGGATATATTTGCATCGAATTTGGGTGTCCAATATATCAAGTAGATCTTTTCTAGTTTGAATCAGTTCTGTCATAGTGGAGAGGGCTTGGGTTTGTTTGTGAGCACTTTCTAGCCTATGGATTTTGTTGATGAGGTCTAGGTATTGTTTTCTGCGTATTCGATTGCGTTTAGCAGCTGCCGTGATTAGGACTCCTCTGATTACACATTTGTGTGTTTCCCAGATGGTAAGTCGGGACGTGTCTGATGATACATTCTCTTGAAAGAAATGTTTGAGGTTAGATTCGACCTCAGCCATGATGGAAGGGTCATTCAGTAATGATGGATCAAATTTCCATGTTTGTGAGCGGGGTGTCGTGTTTGGGATTTTAAGTGTTAAAGAGGTGAGGTGATGATCAGAGATAAGCATGGGGTCAATTGAAGTGTGGTGGATTAGAGATAAATCTTTTTGTGTCAGAAAGATGTAATCAATCCTTGAATATCTGTTGTGGGGAGCGGAACAAAATGTGAAGTCTTTAACGTTTGGGTTCAGGGTGCGCCAGGAGTCATGTAGTAGTAGCTGATTGAGTAACGATTTAATTGTCTTAAGGGCCGAATACGGGAGTGAGGAGGAGCCGGTGGACGTGTCTTGGATAGGGTTAAGTGGAACATTAAAGTGTCCTCCCAAAATGAGGGTTCCTTCCTGGAAGGTTGTGAGTGTATCCGTGATTTTTCTAAAGAAAGGTACCTGACAGCAATTGGGGGCGTATATATTAGCCAATGTGAATTTTCTATTGAGGATGGATCCTTTGAGAAATAGGTATCTGCCTTCCACATCTATTAGAAAGTCTGTGATTTGAATGGGGCAGGATTTAGCAGAGGGGCAGAGTATTGAGACTCCTTTTGATTTGTGTAACGGGTTAGTAGCGTGATATACCGTGGGATATCGGTGATTTTGTAATTTCAGCGTGGAGTTGGATCGAAAGTGGGTTTCTTGAAGGAAAATAATATCAGCCTTATTTCGGTACATGGTGAGGAGTAATTTGGAGCATTTCTCTGGCGTGTTGAGGCCTTTTACATTTAGTGAGATTAGTTTGAGCATGGTGCTGTGTGTGGTGCTGGATGGATTCGTCATTGTATTGGTGTTTGGATGTATTTAGGAGGATAGTACGCGCTGCGGTAGTGGAGGTGATGGGATGGGCTGAAGGGTATGTGCGTGTGGGCGAGACAGCTCTTTTATAACAGTAGGTGGCATGTGGCTTTTTTTTTTTTTCTTTTTCGGTCTGTCGGAGAGAGAGAAGAAGAAGAAGAAGACTTTGTGGGACAGTTTTATTTTAAATTTTTTTTAAATAAAGGACTTGTCCCAAGGCGTGTATTGTCTGCAACAGATCTCACTGTTGCTATCTGCAAACTGTGTCCAGGCACATCAACCATGGCAAAAACACCAACCATTTGGGTACAATATGACTAACAAGGCATTTAACGTCGAACCACTCAGCCGTTGGCAAGATCATCTAAAAGCCACATAAAAGGGGCCTAATTCAGGAGGGGGGCACTCTCTTTTCCTGCGGCCTTCCAGGTTGCGTGCTTGGATAAGGGTCTGGTATGGATTTTTGGGGGGACCCCACGCCATTTTTTTAAAAATTTTGGTGCAGGGTTCCCCTTAAAATCCATACCAGACCTGAAGAATCTGGTATGGATCTTGAGGAGGACCCCCACACCATTTTTTTTTTAAATTTTGGTTCGGGGTTCCCCTGTGGGGGAATCCCATGCCATTTTTATCAATGAACTTTTATGTGTATTGCCGGGACCGACAATTCATTATAGCCGCAAGTACTTTTAAATGACTTTTTTCCCCTTAGAAATGTCATTTTGCTCTTATAGGGCATACACACGGTCGGACTTTGTTCGGACATTCCGACAACAAAATCCTAGGATTTTTCCGACGGATGTTGGCTCAAACTTGTTTTGCCTACACACGGTCGCACAAAGTTGTCGGAATTTCCGATCGACAACCACGCGGTCACGTACACCACGTACGACGAGACTAGAAAAGGCCGGTTCAGAACCAAGCGCGGCACCCTTTGGGCTCCTTTTGCTAATCTCGTGTTAGTAAAAGTTTGGTGAGAGACGATTCGCGCTTTTTCAGACTCGTGGCTTTCAGATCGTTTTCTGCCGTTCAGTTTGTGCTTGTGGGTTTGTATCTGCTCTTCAGTGCGTGCAGTCAGTTCGTATCAGAGTTTTCTGTGTGATCTTGCCTGCTCGTTGCTGTTTTTCAGGTCGCTCTTCACAGGCCTTGCTGTTCTTCAGTGCGTTCTGTTACTTCGTTCTGAGCAGCCGACCGTTTTCTAGCCATGTTTCGTATGCGTACTCCTCGTACAGTTCGTGCTGTGCGGGGGCTTGGTGTTAGGGTCCTGACCTTGACACAAGTCCAGTCCATGAACAGGGTGGGGAGGAGTTCATGGACCAAGAATTGGTTGCTTCAGCGTGACCAGTTCTCCTATATGCTTTTGCTCCGTGAGATCCGTGAGAATAATCCTGATGATTTTAGGAACTTTCTCAGGATGACGGACCCCGTATTTCACCGTTTGTGTGCTTCGCTGACCCCTTATATCAGCAGGCAGGATACCTGCATGAGACAAGCCATCACTCCGGAGCAGAGGTTGGTCGCTACCCTGCAGTATTTGGCCACAGGGAGAAGCCTACAGGACCTCAAGTTCTTGACAGGCATCTCCCCCCAGGCTCTTCTTTGTGGACATTTACTGCTTGTGTTTGTTTTAGCTGACCCTGACAGAAATGTGTGGAGTGCAGAAAATGTCGTGATTGTGTAACCTTATACAAAGCACTGTTGGCTAAATGCAAAAACACATTTCACTACAAGTGCACTTGCAACTGCACTGAAACTGCACTTGTAGTGCAAAGAGGATTTGCCCTTAGGAAATTACCCCCATTTTCTCATAAAACAACAATTACATCACCCCAAAAGTGTTGTAGTGTTGAGACAATAATCCACACATTCTTGATGAACAATCTTTTTAATACCTGCACAATCACATGTGCATTTACCAAAAGTTTTTCTGACAAACCAACATGTTTGTTGTATACCAATTTTTGTGGTGTCATTATCCAAAATCAAAATGTGCATTTTATAGAAAACAGGCCTGTGTAAAACCCACCAGAAAGACACAAATCTTGATCTTACAAAGTTCACATTTGGTAGAACTGGAAGGCAATATCAGACATGAGTATTTAGGAACTGTGTTTGATATTGCGTTCAGATGGGGGGAAATCACCCCTGGAAAAGCCAAATTTGGAAGATGCACACAAATTTCACAATGTCAACATGTGCTATCTGTCATCACGGGGGATCAAGGGACGTGTTTTGGGGGAGAAAGCCTTTCCTCACCGCTACTTTATAATTGAGGAAGGTGTTGCACCCCCAAAACACGTCCATTGATCTCCCGTGATGGCAGATAGCACATGTTGACACACTGTGTGCATCCTCCAAATTTGGCTTTGGGAAAAAATCACAAAAACATTTTGCACATTGTAGCACACAAAAGAAGAAAGTGATTTGGAGGGGTTTTAAACTCGCCCCAAAACATTAATGATGTTTTTATATTTTGGAATAACATCATTGATGTTTTGCTTGATGTTTTCCAATTATAAATTACACCCCATGATCTCCCCGATCAGGATCTGGGCACTTTCGGATGTGAAAGGATCTTCATCCACAACCTCACGATCACCTAAAAAGAGAGGAAACCCAAAATAAATTAGGTTTGCAAAAAAATGCCGCCATCCATCTCTTATCGGAGCCTGTGGTCGTAGACACTCACCTGTTATGGTGACTAGTTCCACCACGTCTTCTTCCTCCTGCTCATCTTGTGTTGGGGGTATTTCCCCTTCTTCCAGAGGGGGGGGCTCTGGTCTCCTCGGATGAGGGGTGTCCTCCGAGTCTTTTCTCCCCTATGTAAAACAAAAATGGTATAATTAGCACACAGATATTTGATGGCAGAACTAGAAAGATGAAACATTGCTTGGAAGTGGGGTACAATGATCTATTTTAGCCGAGTTCCAAGATGTAGCTTTTTTAGTGTCCTTTGTCAAGCTGCAATACTTTACCTGTTTAGTACAAGCTTCACAGATGTAGCCCCCCCTATAGTATACACTGGAGCACCTGTGTGGCCCCCCCAAAAAAATGGTGTTCTGGGGTCCCACACTAGTGCTCCAGTGTCCAGATGTGAAAACAGCTGCTGAGTGTCCTCTCCTTACACAGAATCTAGTTTGCATTTCATGCTAGTAACAAACCCATCTACACAACCCAATTCTTTGAAGACAAGTATAGGGCGTCAAAATGGTGGCCAAATGCATATGGCCTAAACAATGGTATTTTATCGTCCGAAATAAAAATGTGTGATCCGAACGAATAATGTGCCCATGAACATGAAAGTTGCCATTTTAAACTGTACAACAGTTCCTAAAAGCACATGGAGCAGCACGAACGTAATCAACACAAAAAGAATAGGAACACAGCACAAATACTTACTTTTTTGCAGCACTCTCCAAATCTTTCTGTACTGCTCATGTTTTTCGCGTAATTTCAGGTCTGACCACCGCTTCCTGAGCTAAAAATTTCGATCGTCGTACCCCGAATTTCCGGTGCAGACTCCTGACCACTTTCACCATGATCTTGGCCTTTCGGACATTGTGGTTGGGGTAAGGCCCATACTTTCCATCATAGTCGGCCTTCTTCAGGATGTCCACCATCTCTAACATCTCCCCAAAGGACATATTTGAGTCCTTTAATCTCCTTCTGGATCGGGACGTTTCAGGCTCCGGCCTTACCTCCTCCTCCTCGTTGCTGTAATTAGCATGATCCTGCTGTCTATCCGCCATGTGCTCTTCCCCCACTGCGCCAAATGAAAAGGGGTGGGGAATAGACTAGAAAGAACGTCAGGGGCGGGCGGAGTTATACGCATGCACAGTGTGTATAAATCGTTATGCGCGCGTCTTACGTACGATCTGTGAGCGGAGGAAGGAGAATCGGAGACGCCGATCGTGCTAACGAAGGTAGGATCTAAACTTGGGCCTATACTCCTTCAAAATGGAAGCCCATATTGTAACAAGATTAGGGGAGTTTGGCCTGACATTAGGGTTTGTCTTGTGTTGTGTCTTGCAGAGAAAATGGATGGGTTCAACGACCACAATTTCCTGCCCCTGTTCATTGACAAGTACAGGGAGCTGCCCTGTCTGTGGCAAGTGAGACACCCCCACTATAATCACAAACAGAAGAGGCAGGCAGCGCTGGAGAAACTGCTGGAGTTGGTGAAGCCGGTGGTCCCCACAGCAACTATCCCTTATTTAAAAGCAAAAATTGGTGGCCTGAGGAGCACTTATCTTAGGGAACGCAAGAAGGTCACAGATTCCCAGAGGTCCGGAGCTGCAGCAGATGACATTTATGTCCCCAGGCTGTGGTACTATGAGAGACTGCAATTTCTGTCAGACCACACTGAAGTCAGGGAATCCCTCTCCACTCTTCCTTCCACCCTTCCTTCCATCCCAGCTGAGGCTTCTGATGTCCAACCTGGGACTTCCAGCGAGGAAGAAGTGGAGGAGCCCAGCTGGAGTCAGGTATAGCATTCTTCTACAGATTTCTGGGCAATAAATAAATGATGTTTACTAGATGTTAGTATTGATCACTAATTGCTGATTAAAAAAAGTGTTTTACATATCAATAGACAGTAGTGGGCACCCAAAATTGGGACAAGAATGCAAAATGCTGGGCTCAGAATGATAGTCTGTTATATTTGTTAACATTCAATTTGCAGCAGTCAGGAGGTGAAAATTGTGTGTGATTGATGTAAAACATACTAAAACTCCCTTTTTCATACACAGGAAGACCTCAGCCAGGAGGAGGCTGTGGAATGTGTCAGCCAGGAGGAGGCGGGGATTAGTGTCAGCCAGGAGGAGGCGGGGATTAGTGGCAGCCAGGAGGAGGCGGGGCTAAGTGTCAGCCAAGAGAAGCCTGGGACAAGTCGCAGCCTGACTGAGTCTCAGGTTCCTCCCCTCCGCCTGCCACATAAACGAGCCAGGAAGATGACTCCCAGTCCTGTGCAGGATTCAGCATACAGGCTGATCCAGGAGGCTTTGGCGTCCCTCAGAGCCTTCCCCAGTCCTGAAGAGGCCTTTGCCTGCATGGCTGCCACCAAATTGCAGGGCATGCAGGAGGGCCAACGCAAGATCTCTGAGGACCTGATTTATAAAGTCCTATGTAAGGGGGAGAGTGGGGAACTGACACACAAGACGGATGTCATTGAGATCGACGATCCTCCTCCTCCTCCTCCTGTTGCCACAACTCCACCACCACAGCCAAAGCCTGGAAGGAAGCGTGGAAGGAAGACCAAAGAGTGATTGCCCTGGGTTCAGTTTGGTCTGACAAAAGCTGCAGTCTCTCGTGTGACCACAGCCTGGGGACACAGATGTCATCTGCTGCTTTCCGGATCTCTGGGACTTCTGGACCAGACTGCCCTCCCTTAGATATGGACTCCTCAGGCCACCAATTTTGCTTTTAAATAATTGATGTCGGCCCTGGGGGTCCAAGGCTTCGCCAATTTCTGCAGTTTCTCTAGCGTTGCCTCCCTCTTTGTTTTTTTTATAGTTGTGACCCCTTAATAAAAAATTCTACTCTCCTGTGTGTGTTTTCATCCAAAAAGGACAGTTTGTTGGTGACGATTCAGGTACATTTCTAAAAACATAAAATGTGAAATTAACAAGGGACAACAACACCAAACAATCTCCTACAGATTAAATAGAACAACATATTAGTGGTGTTGTGGGAACTTGTCACAAAAAACACACAAACATTTTCGGGAGTACAAATCAAAATCACCAAAAAAAAAAAATTAAAAAAGAGAAACACAAAAAAAGAATCTACATTAAAGTCAAAAAAAAAATATGTTGTCAGATGTGAGAAATCAAAATATATTGAGGGAATCCCGATAAATAGTAACGAAAGAAGTTTGTGAGAAGTGTGTGTGAATATGAGCAGCAAAACTACTTAATTCTTGTCACATTATAAAGAAGAAGAGAGTGCGCTGTATTAAACCATTTTGAACATTGCAGCGTGACGAAAGTGCTGTATCCATTGCGAACGCTAAGTTTACCAGAACGAGCTGTCCCGTGTCGGAATTTCTTCTGAGCATGCGTGGCACTTTGTGCGTCGGAACAGGCCACACACGGTCGGAATTGACGCAATCGGATTTTGTTGTCGGAAAATTTTATCTCCTGCTGTCAAACTTTGTGTGGCGGAAATTCTGATGGAAAATGTCCGATGGCGCCCACACACGGTCGGAATTGTCCATCGGAAAATCCGACCGTGTGTACGGGGCATTAGACTGTTCTAAACACGGGAAACATGTGCCACTTTACAGGCATACTATAGACACCCCCAGGTATGAAATTTAAAGGAATATTAAACTTTGTTTCACTTTAAGCATTATTAAAATCACTGCTCCCGAAAAAAAAACACACTTTTTTAAAACTTTTTTTTACATTGATACATGTCCCCTGGGGCAGGACCCAGGTCCCCAAACACTTTTTATGACAATACCATGCATATAAACCTTTAAAATTAGCACTTTTGATTTCTCCCACAGACTTTTAAAGGGTGTCCCGTGGCTTTCGAATTTGCCGCGAACACCCCAAATTGTTTGCTATTCGGTGAACAGGCGAACACCTGATGTTTGAGTCGAACTTACGTTCGACTCGAACATCGGGCTCATCCCTATTGTCCACATCTATTCCTGCTATAGCCCCAACATCAGCCATTAAGGAGTCAGCTGAGTTAATTGACCACAGCGTCAGCCACTATCCTTGATGATGCCCAGCCATTACTGGATTCAGATGTTGGTTCTGAGGATGAGGATGACAGGAACATGAGCCTAGAGAGACGGAGGAACACTGGTAGACAAATTGGCATTCATGTTCCCCAAGCCGCAGCACATTGCCAAGTTGTCTCCAGTGATAATGATGAAGATAGAGGAGATGAAGATGATGATGATGGGGTTTACTTATTGGACTTGGGTGCCAGATAGAGCAGAGGAGGAAACTGAAGGTGAGGCAGCACAACCCCAAGGAGGCCAGCATTAAGAAGGAGTAGAGAGCAGCCACCCTATTCTATCACATTCTGCAGCTGTTATCTCATGGCCAAGTACACAAAGCTCAGCTGTCTGGGCCTTTTTCAGCACATCTACAGCAAATCGAACTGTTGCTATCTGCAAACTGTGTCTCAGGCACATCAACCGTGGCAAAAACACCAACCATTTGGGTACCACATGCCTAACAAGGCATTTAGCGTCCAACCACTCAGTCCATTGGCAAGATCACCTAAAAGCCACACAAAAGGGGCCCAATTCTGTCCTTCCTCCTCCTCCTTACCCACTTTAGTCTGCCCCTGCTATACTGAGTCATTACCTCTCAGCAGCCTCCACTGACAGGGATGGTATAGCACAGGGTGTCCCAGGTCCTAGCAGCACATCTGCCAGCAGCACACCACCAGCTGTATGCCCCGTACACACGGTCGGATTTTCCGATGGAAAATGTCCGATCGGAGCGTGTTGTCGGAAATTTCGACCGTGTGTGGGCTCCATCGGACATCCATCAGATTTTCCGACACACAAAGTTGTCGGAAATTCCGATCGTGTGTACACAAAGCCGACGGACAAAGTGCCACGCATGCTCAGAATAAATAAAGAGATGAAAGCTATTGGCCACTGCCCCGTTTATAGTCCCGACGTACGTGTTTTACGTCACTGCGTTCAGAACGATCGGATTTTCCGACAACTTTGTGTGACGGTGTGTATGCAAGACAAGTTTGAGCCAACATCCGTCGGAAAAAATCCTAAGATTTTGTTGTCAGAATGTCCGAACAAAGTCCGACCGTGTGTACGGGGCAGTAGACTGTAGCCGGAAAATTTCTCTGCCCCATCTGCTGCAGCAGGAAAAAAATACAGTCCCTGCCACCCACATGCCCAGCGTCTAAATGCAAGCTTGTCAAAGCTGTTGGCTCTCCAACTTCTGCCTTTCAGCCTGGTGGATTCTGCCCCCTTCCGTGAATTTGTACAATGTGCTGTACCACAATGACAGTTTCCTAGTCACTACTATTATTCACGTAAGGCCGTTCCATCTCTCTACCATCATGTGGAAGGGAATGATCTGGCATCGTTGGGCAAGGCAGTCAGCCGTAAAATCCACCTTACTGCTGACACGTGGTCCAGCAAGCATGGGCAGGAATGATATATTTTGTTCACAGAACACTGGGTAACACTGCTTGCAACTCGAAAGGATGCAGGCCAGGGCTCAGTGCTGCAGCTTGTTGTGCCCCCATGTCTCCATACAACTGGTGGTGATGATGCCAGACTTGTGAGCTCTACCTTCTCCTCCTCCTCCTCCAACACCTCCATTCCCTCCCCTGCAGAATTGTTCTATAAACATCAGGTACCCCCTAAAGCCTCGTACACACGATCTGACTTTACGACAACAAAACCGTGGACTTTTGTACGAAGGGTGTTGGCTCCAACTTGTCTTGCATACACATGGTCACACAAATGTTGGCCAACAATTACGAACGTGGTGACGTACAAGACGTACGTCGAGCAAATAAAAAGGATGTTCGATAGTTGTGCGCCACCCTTTGGGCTTCTTCTGCTAATCTCCTGTTTATCTCATGTTAGTAGAAGTTTGGTGAGTGACAATTCTCATTTTTTCAGTTTGTTTCTGCTTTTTAGGTTGTGCTTGTCGGTTCCTATCTGTTTTTCAGTGTGTTCTTGTCCGGTCGTTTCTGCTTTTCAGTGCGTTCTATTTATAGTTCGCTTCTGATTTTCAGTGCGTGCTTGTCCAGTCGTTTCTGATTTTCTGGTCGTGCTTGTCAGGTCCTTTCTGATTTTCAGTGCATTCTGTCAGTTCGTTCTGAGCAGCCGACCATTTACTAGCCATATTGCTTTCTCGTCGGAGAGATTGTGCTGTTGTTGGGCTTGGAGTTATTGCTTTGACCCAAGCCCAGTCCATGAACAGGGGGAGGAGGAGTTGTTGAATCAAGAATTGGTTGCTTAATCATGACAGGCATTCTGTCATATGCCTTTGCTGCAGGAGCTCCAGGAGAATAATCCTGATGATTTCAGGAATTATCTCTGGATGACGGACCCAGTCTTTCACCGTCTATTGTCTTTGCTGTTCTCTTATGTTATGAAGCAGAACACCTGCATGCGGCAAGCCATCTCTCCAGAGCAAACGCTCGTCGCCACCTTGCAGTACTTGGTGATGGGGAGAAATCTCCAGGACCTGAAGTTCACGACTGGGATCTCCCCCCAGGCTCTGGAAATCATTATTCCAGAGACCTGTTCTGCCATAAATCAAGTCCTGCAGAAGGACTATAATAGGGTAAATGTATCCTTTAACATCACATTCTATGTATTTAATGTTTGCTAATGTATTGTATTCATTTCTTAATTCCATAATTACCATGATTGTAATATGCTGTGAATGTCCTCTTTGTCCTCATGCATGCTGTAAGCTTTTAATGCTCCTTTTTTGTCCTTCATGCATATTTGCCTTCACTAACCTCCCCAGCATGCTATCCTGGGCCCATACACACCTTGCCTAGTAACTTAACAATGTATTTTGGCAGCTCCATTGTAGTGTTTACCCTAAACACACCCTAAAATGTGTCCAAATGTTATTGTTGTCCTTAAATTCAGGCAGAGTGCAAGAGGCTTTTTTGGGGGCCCAAACTCATTTTGAACCCTCCCTCCCCCCAACCACTAAGTCAACCAATACCAATACTCTGTCTGCTGACTTTGCCAAACCCATACACACTATACCTCTTTTTTTCATATTTATGGATTAATTCACCAAAGCATGTAGTGCAAGTGCCTGCCTGAATACTTTTAAATGGTACTATTTAAAGTTTTGTTCTATTATCTTGATAGGTAATTGCAGAATGTAAAAATGTGCTTCAATTTGGACAGTGAGTATTCATATTTTTGGATTATGACACTTCTCACCTGTCCAATGGGCTGCCAATATTGTAAGTAAGGCGGGGCTGGCCAAAGTAACACACATTATTTATGCATTCAGCTCTCAATGAAGTTGAGAGGGTTACCTGTCCAAAACATCTACCTACCCCTCCACCATAACATTTTACCAATGGGCCCCCAGAGGGGGTGAGGAATCTGATAAGTTGACCTTATACTTTTTGTCTTTAAATACTCATTTCAATAAATGTTATACCAATGTTGGCCAAGAATGTTTGTGTCTAATCTGCTTGAAATGTTAAGTGCAAAAGTACTATTTTTTTTTGTTTGACTCCACAGTTTCCTTCCAACCCACAGGAATGGCAGACTGTGGCTTCCCAGTTTCTCTACCTGTGGGACTTTCCCAATTATGGTGGTGCTATCGATGGGAAGCATGTCAGGATCGTCCCACCACCCAACTCGGGGTCGTACTATTATAATTATAAGGGGTTTAGTAGTATAGTGATGTTGGCGGTGGTGACGGCCAATTATAAATTAATCTACCTGGACGTTGGGAAGAACGGCCGCAACTCTGATGGAGGAGTGATCACCCAGATGGAGTTTTACCATCGTCTACAAAACTGCACTTCGGGGTTCCCGCCTCCAGGGGAGAATGTTGAGGGCCTCAATTATGTGTTTGTGGCGTATGAGGCCTTTGCTCTGGGGGAACATCTGATGAGGCCATTCCCCATGAGGAACATGACCCCAGAGCAGAGGGTTTTTAATTATTGCCTGGCACGTGCCTGAAGAGTGGTGGAGAATGCCTTTGGCATATTTGCCAGCCAGTTCAGGCTCTTCCTTACGTCCATCAACCTGGCTGGATACAAACGTAACCACGTTGTATTGAGCTTGTGCATTCTGCACAACTTCCTTTGAAAGAATGCAGCCAGCTATCTAGCCTCAGTTGCAACTGAGGCCGACTTTTCTGCAGAACCTGCAGCAATGACAGCGCTTGAAAGTGGCCGTCCTGACTTGCCCCCCCCAAAGCACTCGCAAAGTCAGGCAGAATTATGTAGATTACTTCGTGGGTAGGGAGGTAATTGATTTACAACAAAATCTAGTGGATGTTTGATAAAAAATTTTGGAAAAACTAAACTCATATTTCATTTGAATTACTGTTTGTGTTTATCTGTCTCCTAGGTTCTCAAATGGCCTTTTAATTTTGGCCATTTTCTTCAATAGTGCAAACGTAACTTATTTGATACATGAGGTGAAAATCTCTTCTTCAATTAACTATTATGTTGTGCTGTGGGTCTGCTACACACACACAATGTTATTGTTGTTAATGTATGTAATGCATTAATGATAAAAATATTCATCCTTTTCAACTCCTTGAATTAATTGCTTGGAGTCCCTAAAATGGCCTGGTTTTGGCACATTTTTTAGCACAGTGGGGGTTATTTACTAAAGGCAAATCCACTTTGCACTACAATGCACTGCAAGTGCACTTGAAAGTGCACTGAGAGTGCACTTGTAATGCAAAGTGGATTTGCCTTTAGTCAATATCCCCCATTGTCACTGTAACTACACCAACTTAACCAATAAACTGGTATTGAGCATTGAAATAAGAAGCCACACATTGTTGAGTATAAAACATTTTACTCCAAGCACATTCACATGTGCGTTATAAATGGTTTTGGAACAAACCAACATCTTGGTGTATAACATGTATGTTTGAAATAAATTTGTCTTTTTTGGGGCTAAACAGGCATTTTAAAAACATAACATACACATCCCCAACTCAGGAACTTACAAAGTTCGACTTTGCTAAAGTGAAGGCCATATTAACTATTTGAGCAATTCTAATCTTCAGACGACTCAATTCTTTAAGTATTTGGGTATTCAGATCCATAATGAACTTTCGAAAAATGAGGATCTAAATGTTACCCCCATAATTAAACAGATGGTGGACAAACTTCAAACATGGTCAATGCTCCCCCTGAACCTGATAGGTCGAATAAATATTTTTAAGATGATTTATTTGCCAAAATGTATATATTGTTTTAGAGCTGCTCCAATTTACCTCCCCAAAAAATTATTTGTGAAAATTGAATCCACCCTATCCTCATTTATATAGAATAATGCCCAACCACGAATTGCAAAATCATCCTTACAAGCATCCAAATCAAAGGTCTTGCCTACCCAAATCTGCATAACTACTTTATTGCCTCCCAACTTACATATGTTTACAAATGGCTACACTCAGACCCTCAGACCCCTTCCACAGCTCTTCTATCAATGTTTTATTGTCTGTCTGTTTCTTTTCAAGATGAATTGCACAGGGCACTGAAATGCAAATGTTCCCCAATAGATGTGGGTTTGTTGGCATGGAGAGAGGGGGAAAAAGTGCTTACGACCACGGTTCCGGGGAGGACACCACAAACTCCTCTCTGGAACAATCATAGCCTCCCTGAGCTCTATGGGCATCCAGACTCACAATGGAGGATCCATTTACAGATCACGCATCTTTCACATGTAATTAAAGGCAATACTTTTGAGTCCTTTGAAAATTTAAGGGGAAGTTATGGTATTGCTCATAAATTCTTCTACAAGTATTTACTTTTCAGGCATGCCATTCGGGCTCAGTTTGGGTCGTTGACTATAGAGCTTGAGGAGTCTCTAATGGAAGATCTACTATCCTATCCTGATATTACTAAATTGGTAACTACCTTCTATGGTCATCTCTCCGGGGCAGGGGTGGACCCATTTCAAAACTCCTTAAAAATATGGAGATTACTAATGCCTGAACTTACAGAAGAGGGTTGGGAAGAAGTTACTGAGGTCTGCTTTCAGGATATAATAAGTACAGCTGATCAATATGTACAATTCAAGTTTATTAGTAGTATTGCAGCATGTCCCAGATGTAAATTGGATAACACTGATTTATTCCACATGTTTTGGAGCTGTCCGGGACTGGCTTCTGGATGGACTTATTCAATTTTTTTGATATTCAATATTTGATATTTAACTTGCTCAAACGGTGCCCCAGACACCGGATGTGCGGCTGTTGGGCATTCTAAATGACTTTATACACAGAGTACCTGCCCGGATTCTAATTCGAACTGTCCTTTTCTATGCACGTAAAGTGATCTTGTTACACTGGAAGGATAGTAACTCTCCAACGCTACAATCTTTGTTCCGTATTATCAATGGGGAGCTTCCCAAATTCAAAATTATCTACAAGAGTAGAGCATGTTCAAAAAAATTTGTTAAAGTGTGGCAACCGTGGATGGATGCCCCCAACTCCTTTTGGGGCACAGTTCTATCTTACCAGCCAAACTGACTAGAAAAGTTTATAAACAATTTGTGATCGAATAAGATGGAAAAAGGCTATATAACATGTGAGGTTAAAGAAAATTTGGGGGGGGCGTGGCCAGCAGCTGGGATGTGAGGACGTGCTTAGCCTGAGCTCCGTCCGCACCGCACACATCCTACCCAGATCCTGCTATCCAGGCCGGCATCCGAGGGTCTCATATACCCCCACAGCACCCAGAGAGCACTGTGACCATCCGGGGATGGTCAAATACGGCCCACCGATGGAGGAGGCCCCAGGAATCGAGCCGCCATTACCACCATGCAGGCCGCAGCAAAATGGCACTGATCAGCATGAGGGGATCACACAGCGAAAAGCAGCCTCCACATCCACACCCTGGAAGCAGCTCAAGGGGAAGGGTGAGTCACAGAGATCCCCCCCACCTTAAGCCCAGAAGACCCTCTCTTGTTCTCCCCTGCGGAGGGACATGATCCTCAATCCACCAGAGCAGACAGGGATGATGCAGGCCCTGCAGAGCCATCCCTAGCCCAGATTATGGCAGCCATCCAGCACAGCCATGCATCTCTCACCACACAAATGGACACTATCAAGACAGAATTGTCCTTTTTGAAACAGGATGTCCACAATATCCGCCACAGAGTGACTAATGCTGAGCAACGTATTAGTGACATGGAGGATGAGACACGTCCCTTACAGGGCTCTATGAGGGAACTGCGACAGGCTCATGAGTACACCACAGATAAGATCACTGATATGGAAGACCGCTTAAGAAGAAACAACCTGCGCTTTTTGGGGTTCCCAGAGGGTTCTGAGGGTAAAACACCAGAAACATTCATGGAAAGATGGCTGTTGAATGAGTTTGGGGCCAACACCTTTTCACCAATGTTCGCCATAGAAAGGGCGCACAGAATGCCCATGCGCCCTCTACCACCTGGGTCCCCGCCACGTGCCATGATTATAAAGCTGTTACACTTCTGAGACAGAGAGGCTATTCTCAGAGTGGCTAAAGAGAGGGGTAAAGTTTCTTTTAATGGCAATGGCATCACCATTTTCCCAGATTTCTCAGTAGCTACGCAGAAGCAGAGAGCCACTTTTCTGGCAATTAAACGCAGGTTACGGGAGCTTCACCTTCCATATGGCATGTTATATCCTGCACGTTTGCGAATCATCTACCACGGGCAAGGCCTACTTTTTTACAGATCCCAGGGAGGCATCGCAATGGGTGGACACCTTAGGACATCCGAATTGCAGAAACCAGGATAGGAGATCTCCTCCCCGGAAGTGCCTCAACCTGCATGAAGCCCACCAAGCCACCTTTACTATACCCCATTGCTGGTAGATGGGGGAAGCATGGAAATGAGGAGACCTGGAGGGGCCTTGTTTTTGTTTTGTTCATTTTGCTTCCTTTACTTCATCTATCTCCATCCACACGCAGCTGATATGGGACTTTGTATCCTGAATCTCTCTGAAGTAGAAGACACCTCCCGTGCTATCCTTGGATGCCAATCAGCAGCTTATCATCATCTCTGATTCTTTTTTCCCCCCTTCTTTTTCTTTTATTATTATTATTATTTTTTGTCACCATGATGATTTTTCAGGCCAAGAGATACCACACATTCTTTAATTTGTGCGGACAAATGCGGATGGAGACCCAGAGTTGTGGACCTTTACACGTCTCCTGAGACTAGTTGGTTAGGGTCTGAGCCATGGCCCTCCTGCCAAATAGGTCCGGTTACAGGAATAAAGCTCTCATATGTTGGGGGATGAGAGCTGGGAGGGTTAGTGAGGGAAAATTTGTTGGGGAATCTTTTGAGGGGTTTTGCCATGGTTATCTACAAACGACACTGGTGTTCAATTGTGTATGCATACTTTAATAACGCTTTTTTGGTCCTAAAGTTTGTGCAATCCAAAATTGAGATTCATGGATTGATGAGTAAAATATCAGAGATGTTTACATTTTGGTCTATTTCTCAGGGCTCGCTGGACCTCGTCCGGGGCTGGGTTCTGGCGAGTGGTGAGAAATGGGCTCAAACAGTCATAAATTGTTTATACGCATGTCTAAACTCTGCATAGTTTCATTGAATGTTGGGGGGCTTAAATCCAAGGTAAAAAGGTCATTGATGTTTGAATATTTGGCAAGACATAATCCACACGTGATCCTCCTCCAAGAGACCCACCTTCAGGGGTCAAGGGTAATGGCTCTAAAGAGAGCAAAAATTGCCTATGCTATACACTCTACTTACTCCACGTATGCCAGAGGCACGTCTATACTTATAGCAAAATCAGCACCTATCACCATAAAACATATTAAAGACCAGCCTCGTTTTGGATTTTAGGTGTTTACATGTTTAAAACAGGATTTTTTGCTAGAAAATTACTTAGAACCCCCAAACATTATATATTGTTTTTTTTCTAACATCCTAGAGAATACAATAGCGGTCATTGCAATACTTTTTTTTTGCACCGTATTTGCGCAGCGGTCTTCTAAGTGCACTTTTTTTGGAAAAAATTCACTTTTTTGAAAAAAAAAATAAGACAACAGTAAAGTTAGCCCAATTTTTTTTTATATTGTGAAATATAATGTTATGCCAAGTAAATTGATACCCAACATGTCACGCTTCAAAATTGCGCCCGCTCGTGGAATAGCGTCAAACTTTTACCCTTAAAAATCTCCATAGGCGACGTTTAAAAAATTCTACAGATTGCATGTTTTGCGTTACAGAGGAGGTCTAGGGCTAGAATTATTGCTCTCACTCTACCGGTCGCGGCGATACCTCACATGTGTGGTTTGACCACCGTTTTCATATGCGGGCGCTACTCACGTATGCGTTCGCTTCTGCGTGCGAGCTCGTCGGGACAGGGCACTTTAAAAAATTTTTTTTTTTTTTTTTTTTTATTTTATTTTATTTTATTTATTTTTTCACTGTTTTTTAAAAAAAAAAAAATTGGATCACTTTTATTCCTATTACAAGGAATGTAAACATCCCTTGTAATAGAAAAAAGCATGACAGGTCCTCTTAAATATGAGATCTGGGGTCAAAAAGTCCTCAGATCTCATATTTAGACTAAAAAAAAAAAAAAAAAGTCGTTTAAAAAAATGACACTAAAAAAATTTGTGCCTTTAAGAGAGTGGGCGGAGCCGTCGTAATGACGTCGCTCCGGCCGTCACATGGTATGGAGACGGGTGGGCGCCATCTTGGCCTCACTTGTCTCCATACCTCAGCAGGGAAAGGACCCGATCGCCTCCGCCGCTACCGACGGCTCCGGTAAGCGGCGGAGGGTGCGGGAGAGCGGCGGGAGGGGGGGTGGCACCTCTCCCGCCGCCGATAACGGTGATCTCGCGGCGAACCCACCGCTGAGACCACCATTATCGTGTACAGAACCGCTCACTGAAAAGATGGATATCTCGGTTGTGGCAGCAGCTGCTGCCGTTACCGAGATATCCATCTTCAAAAAAATGACGTATATATACAGTGAGCGGGGCTGAAGTGGTTAAAACTGACCCTAACGGGTGTTTTGTTATTGTGGTACTTGAATTATGGGGGAAGCCTTATACGGTTACAAGCCTATATGTCCCACCACCCTTCACTAAATTGTTTTTCGAACGGGTAATGAGTTCCATCTTGGCAATAGCAGAAGGCCCTCTGCTGATAGCAGGGGACTTTAACACAGTACTCAATAATTCCATAGACAGGTTCAAGTGTTCTACCTTGCCCCCCACACCCCTATGCTCTTTATTGACCCAATTTGACCTGGTGGAGACCTGGAGGTGGAAGCACGTGGACGGGAGGGAGTACTCATGTCAGTCTGAAATGCATGGTACTCTGTCCTGGATAGATTTGTGTCTGGTTTCATCTGAGTTATTGAATAGGGTGGCTGAGGCCAAATATCTCCCTAGGGCGGTGTCTGACCATTCCCCGTTAATGGTGGACCTTGCCTTGGGCCCCCCCACCTCGTACCGCATGTGGCGACTGAGCCCACTGTGGCTAGAAGATCAAATGATGGTAGATCAAAGCACAGCGGAAATGAAAGCATATTGGGTGCGTAACCGTCAAAATGTCTCTGTCCCATTGACCTGGGATGCCTTCAAGGCCACCACGCGTTGCATTTTTGCGGCATCCCAGTCCAAATTAAAGGATGCGGAGAAGGATCTCAGGGCAGCCGAGGCTGCTTATTCAACAACCCCTACCCCAGCAACACATAATACCTGGAAACATAGATCTAGGGACCTGGATCTAGTCCTTTTAGAGCGCACGCAGAAGAAATTGCTGTATCAAAACCAGTGAATCTTCGAGTTTGGAGACAAAAATAGCCGATTACTAGCGTATTTGTCTAGGCCTGATTATCAACCGTGCAGTATTCCAAGAATTAAGAATATAGTAGGTATAGTGGTGGAACAAAGTGGGGAGATAGTAGATGCTTTTGTGAAATTCTACTCTTCATTATATGCTACCAAAGCTCACTATACTATTGTAGAACTAGATGATTACTTGGCTGGCATTTCGCTATCAAGGCTCCAAGAAGAACAGGCCTCACTCCTTGACGATCCTCTGACAGAGGAGGAGATTGGGGAAGCCATACAATCCTTTGCCAGAAACAAAACACCGGGACTGGATGGCTTCCCCATAGAATGGTATATACAATTCAAGGAACTTTTAATACCCCATTTACTAAAAGTTTATAATTTTGCTATAAAAACAGGACAGTTACCGCCCTCTATGTCAGAGGCACTGATTGTCCTCATCCCCAAACCTCATAAAGACCATCTACTTTGTGAGTCATATAGACCAATATCATTGATTAACTCAGACGTCAAGATTTTAGCCAAGGTGCTCGCCCAGAGATTGAACTCAGTTATTACCACCATTATTGGGGCGGATCAGACTGGATTCATTCCAGGACGATCAACGTCCATAAATTTACGAAGACTGTTTACAAATTTGCAAGCCACCCATGATGTTGTAGGGACCAGAGCGATGCTGGCCTTAGATGCGCACAAGGCATTCAACTTGGTCGAGTGGCCTTATTTGCTGGAAGTCCTGGCGAAATTTGGGTATGGAAATACAGTCATCAAGAGGGTTCAACTGTTATATTCTAAATCTACCGCTAGGCTGCGGATAAATACATCAGTAACCGATCCGCTTCTGATCAAAAGGGGCACCAAGCAGGGCTGCCCCCTGTCGCCGTTGCTATTTGCAATTGCGATAGAACCTCTGGCGGCACTGATAAGATCCAGTGGGGAAATAAAGGGACTGATGATTGGAGGCCTAGAAGAGAAAGTATCTTTATACGCTGATGACATGTTAATATACCTGGTGGACCCCCAATCGTCTCTCCCAACCCTGCTGGAAATTATTCGACAGTTTGGCCTCTTCTCAGGGTTTCAAGTTAATTGGGACAAATCCCTTCTGTTTAAGATAGATCAGGAGGCAGTGTTTACACTCCCTCCCTCTTGCCCGCTACAGATAGTTGACTCTTTCAGATATTTGGGGGTTATGATCCAACATCCTCTTTCCTCCTATATTAAATATAATCTAGACCCACTTATTAGCAGAATGAAGATGATGAAAATGATATTCCTCCCACGTTTCCTATATCTCCTGGGCAACTCACCAGTATACGTTACAAAAATTAAATTTAAAGAGATTGATTCGATCCTTATCACCTTGATTTGGAAGGGGGGAGCAGTGAGAATTGCAAAAAATACTCTTCAACTGCCGGTGTTGGAGGGAGGACTGGCGTTACCATGCCTCCAGACATACTACATTGCCGCACAACTGGTTCATGCGCATTGGTGGTTTTTCCCTGAAGCCAACAATGCGGCTACGACCCTAGAAGCAGCCATACTCACCTCTTACGAATCCCTACAGTATCTGGTCCACCGTCTATCCCTTAGAGGGAGGGAAAGCACCAAAATCCTTGAAATGACTCTACGAATCTTTAAACTAACTAAAATGCTGCCAGATACTGAGCATCGTATCTACTCCCCAAATACTCCATTATGGGGGAACCCAAATCTACAGGAATTCGCCCATAGGACAGATGGGGAATACTGGTCAAGGAAAGGGGTAAAAACCATAATGCATTTGTTCTCAAACAATATGTTTCGGTCATTTGAGGAATTTTGCCAGGACTACCAGCTGCCACGCACAGCTTACTTTCTTTACTTGCAAATACGCCACACGGCGACCACGCAGTTTGGGTTGCATAATATAACTGTCCAACTATCTCCGCTAGAGCACCTACTAATAGATCCTTCTCATGACAAATTGATCTCCACATACTACAAAACTCTATTGCACACCACAACGCTCAGACTCAATAACACGCTTAATAAATGGAAAGCTGATATCCCCGAGCTGACGGAGGATATCTGGCAGGACGTGCTTCCCCTCCAGGTCCCCTCTGTCATCTCTTCCAGGGACAGGGTCATACAGACCAAACTATTATATAGAGCATATTTTATGCCATCCTTATTATTCAAACTTAGAAAACTTCCATCGGCAGTGTGCTCCAGATGCAGCATTGCGGATGCCACCTTTTTCCATCTGATGTGGGAGTGCACCGAGATCAGGCGATTCTGGTCAGGGGTCACTGCCTTTGTCAGTTCCTTGACTCAATTGCCTAATATCTGCAACCCCCTGAGATGTTTACTAGGATATGTGGATGATAAAAGTATATCTAAAAATAAGCAAACATTCCTGAGAATTGTACTGTTTTATGCCAAAAAATCGATCACTATCCATTGGAAATCACAATCCCCACCAACAATAGCATTCTGGCTGAACATTGTTAATCAGGCTATACCGCTATACAAACTAACATATGAAGCCAGAGGATGCCCAAAAAAAATTCACAAAATATGGGGTCTATGGACTCGTTCTGAAAATACTATTACACCTACCATATAAAGCTAATAAAGAAACTCCAGTTTATGATACAAAGTCTAATAGAAACTGAACAGACATATGCAACTGTACAATATGAAAACATGTGTGCCAAATGTATACCAGTGTCTTACACTCTGTATTGGATTGAGCGACATTCACTCAGAATATGTGTATTTATGTTTGTTTGTTTGTTTGTTTTGTACCAAAAAAACAAATAAAAAATTTACCTTTTAAAAAAAAAGAACATTTTGGATAAGATATAAGCTACGTGCTGTTATATATCTGTGATAGAGACAGGACTCAAAGCACATTGAGATATTGGTGGGACATAGGTTGGTATGAATGGTGTGTGTATGTGTTGTATGCATGATCATGTTTTGGTTGTATTTAATCCATTGGAAATGTACCTTCTTGGTATGGCTTATGCTGGATCCCTCTTTCCCAGGCCACCACTAAATGGGCTGTTGGGGAACGGGTGGTATTGCTCATCCTTTTCAGGAATTGCAGTTACCATGACAGTCTACAAGATATGCATATGCAAATAAACACCTTTCAAAAAAAAAAAAAAAGTGAAGGCCATATGAGACATTAGTATGTCAAAACTCTGTTGATCTTGCCGTCGTCAGATGGGGTGATCTCACTCCTCTAAAAGCCAAATTTTGAAGATGCACACAAATTTGGACTCGAAATTTGGATTTCCCTCATGATCTCATGCCTAAATTGTGTGTCTGTTCCCTACATCTATTTTGCTAAAGTCTTAAAACACACAGTTTTAAATGAATCACAATGTAAAATTTTGAAGATGCACACAGTGTGTCAACGTGTACTATCTCCCATCATGGGATATCAATGTACTCGTTTTGTGGGTGCAACCCCTTCCTCCAAACTAAAGTACATGAGAGGAAGGGGTTGCACCCCTGAAACACGCCCATTGATCCCCCCACTTGCATTGCACTTGTAGTGCAAATTGGTTCTTCCTTTTTGAAATAAGCCCCAGTGTGTCAACATGTGCTAGCTCCCATCATGGGAGATTAATGGACGTGTTTCGGGGCTGCAACCCCTTCCTTTCACCTACTTTAGTTTGGAGTAGGGATGAGCTTCGAGTTTGAGTCAAACTCATGTTCGACTCGAACATTGGCTATTCGCCAGTTCACTGAACAGCAAACAATTTGGGGTGTTCGCGGCAAATTTGAAAGCCGCGGAACACCCTTTAAAAGTCTAAGGGAGAAATCAAAAGTGCTCATTTTAAAGGCTTATACGCAAGTTATTATCATAAAAAATGTTTGGGGACCTTGGTCCTGCCCTCAACATTGGGAGGGTGCTTTGGGGTAGCCCCCCAAAACACCTTGTCCCCATATTGATGGGGACAAGGGCCTCATCCCCACAACCCTTGCCCGGTGGTTGTGGGGGTCTGTGGGCAGGGGCTTATTGGAATCTGTAAGCCCCCTTTAACAAGGAGACCCCCAGACTCCGTCCCTCCCCCACCTGTGTGAAATGGTAAGGAGGTACAAAAGTACCCCTACCATTTCACAAAAAAACTGTCAAAAATGTTAAAAATGACAAGAGACAGTTTTTGACAATTCAATTATTTTAATGCATCTTCTTTCTTGTATCTTCTTTCTTCTATCTTCTATCTTCTTTCTTCTTTCTTCTATCTTCTTTCTTCTATCTTCCTTCGGTTTCTTCCTCCATCTTCTTCTGGTTCTTCTGGTTCTTCCTCTGGTGTTCTGATCCGGCATCTTCCTCCACGGCGCCGGCGTCTTCTTCCCTTCTTCTTCTCAGGCCGCTCCACATCACCATGATGGGAGGCTCCCACTGTGTGACACTTCTCCTCTTCTTTGATATCCCCCAGAGGAAGGCACGTGATCCCTGTGCCGAATACGCGTCGGGGAGGGGTAGGACGGAGCTGTCAGCAGGGAAGGAGAGGAATATACACCACACCGCACGCCATACGAGCCACTGCTAAACGAAATACACCTGTATAGTTTGGTGCACTGTAGCACCTGCATACTGTGAGTACCCTTCTGGAGGAACTTCTTTTACTTTAAATAAATCCCTTACTATATTACACCTTGGAGCTTTCTTTTTCTCTTTTATGAATGATGTTTTACCTGTGAGGATTGGACATACATCATTGCATCCTGAGTGAGCCCAGGAGTGGCCCCAATGCATGTTTTGACACTGTTTAACTACCGTGCCACACGAATAGAGGTGAGCTCAAGCACAAGTGGGGGATCACGGGAGAGCACATCCAGCTTGTTGTGATTTGGACACTTTTCAGGAGAAGCATGATGAACACTTAATTCATGGACACTGTTTTCTTGCACTTCTTTGTTTCAGTTTGAATCTGCTGATCGTATTTTGTTTGGACACTTGATTGTCACAGGATTTGCACTTATTAATTAGGTCTATATTCATGCATGATGCACTTTCAGCATTTTATATAAGGATTGCACTTTTATGTGGATGCACTTTGTGAATTTTATATATAAGGATTGCACATTATATATATATATATATTTATATGTATGTTTTTATTAGCATACTAATTATGGTTTAATATTTCTGCACAATTAGTTTATATTTTATACTCAGTTTATATATATTCATATTTTTTTCAATTCACATTTTTAGCGCGAGCACAATTGATTTTATTTATACTTCTCCTCTTCTGACAGTTCTTAAATAACCGAGGGCGGGGCCACCCGATGACCCCGCCCCCTCTGACATAAGGGGACTTGACAGGGACTTCCCTGTGGTATTCCCAGTGACATCAGAGGGGGGCGGACAGGGAAGTGACCATGTGTCAGAGGGAGGCGGGGTCACCGGGTGACCTGACCTGAAGTGTCTGGTATAGATTTTGAGGGGGATCCCACGTCATTTTTTTGTTTAAATTTTGTCCGGGTTCCCCTTAATATCCATACCAGACCTGAAAGGCCTGGTATGGAACTTAGGGGGACCCCCACATCATTTTTTTTTTTAATTTTGGTTTGGGGTTCCCCTGTAGGGAATTCCCATGCCATTTTTTATCAATGAACTTATATGTGTATTGTCGGACCGCAAGCAGTTTTAAATGACTTTTTTTTCCTTTGAAATGTCATTTTGCTGTCAGACTGTTCTAAACATGGGAAACATGCGCCCCTTTACAGGCACACTATAGACACCCCCCAGGTATGAAATTTAAAGGAATATTACACTTTTATTGTTTCACTTTAAGCATTATTAAAATCACTGCTCCCGAAAAAATGGCCATTTTTAAAACTTTTTTTGCATTGATCCATGTCCCCTGGGGCAGGACCCAGGTCCCCAAACACTTTTTATGACAATAACTTGCATATAAGCCTTTAAAATTAGCACTTTTGATTATTCATATTCGTGTTCCATAGACTTTAATGGTGTTCGCGTGTTTGAACAAATTTTTTGCCTGTTCGCATGTTCTTGTGCGAACCGAACAGGGGGGTGTTCGGCTCATCCCTAGTTTGGAGGAAGGGGTTGCACCCACAAAACACCTACATTGATATCCCATGATGGGAGATAGCACATGTTGACACACTGTGCATCTTCAAAATTTGGCTTTGCGATTCATTTAAAACTGTAAAAACATAACGACAACTTTTTTTTTTTTTTTTTTTTAGGTTTTGCCTAAAATATCTATGATGTTGCTCAGTCTTTTTTAAACATCATGGATGTTTTGTTTCATCTTTTCCAAATCACGACTGATCTCACTGATCAGGATTTGTGCACTTGCACTGCTGAAATGAGTTTCTTCTTCTACAACATCCACATCGCCTAAAAAGAAAAAATCCCACCATGTATTAAAAATATGCAGGCATCCATCTATTACCTGAAGCTGTGGTCTCAGACACTGATCTGTTGTTGACACCATTTCTACCACTTCACCCAACACTTCCTGAACATCTGCATCCACATCTTCAGGGTGTGTGGTGAGTTGCCTTTCTTCATTCGGTGTTGGGTTACTGGTGTCCTCAGATGTCCCTATTCTTTTCTCCCCTATGTGAATACAAAAAAGGTATACTTAGCAGACAGATACTGTATGTTAGGCTAGAAATAGTAATATGAAACATTGCTTGGAAGTGTCTTCCAATTGTCTGTTTTGGCAGAGTTCCAAGCTGAATACATGATTGTTTCCCTTTCAAAAGCTGGAATACTTACCTGTTTTGTGCAAGTTTCACACATGGAGAGAACCCTAGTATCCACTGGAGCACCTGAGTGGGACACAATAACAGGGGTTTTATGGTGTCCCACACTGGTGCTCCTGTGTCCAGAAGTGTAAACAGCTTCTGAGTGTCCTCTCCTGACACTGAATAAAGTTGTCATTTCATTATAGTTTCAAACTCATCTAGACAACAATGTAAGAAACTTATTTTAATCAAAATAGGCCTGAACAAATGTAGTTAACCTGCATCTGCCAAAAACGAGGTATTAGTGGTCGAACGAACTATGTTTAATACAAACGATTCCTGTGTCCACGAACCTCAAACTTGGCATTTTAAACCGTACAACAGTAAAGAAAAGCACATGGACCAGCACAAAAGTAATAATAATAATAGGAACACATGACAAATACATTTTTGCAGCACTTTGCTGATCTTTCTATACTGATCTTGCTCCCTCAATTTCAGGTCTTACCAGCGTTTTCTCAATTGATCCTTGGATCCTCATACCCCAAAAGTCCTGTGCAGACTTCTGACAACTTTAGCCATGATCTTGGCCTTTCTCACATTAAGGTTTCTGTACAGCCCATGATTTCCATCATAGTCTGTCCTCTTTAAGATATCCACCATCTCCACCATCTCCACCATCTCTTCAAAGGACATATTTGAGGCCTTATATCTCATCCTGGATCTGGACCTGCCTTGCTCCGGGCTTTCGTCACTGCTGATAACAGCACACACCTGCTGTGTCTCTGCCATGTGCTCTCCCACTGCCAAGAGGTGGGGAATACGCCAAAAAGAAGGACAGGGCGGGGTTTCACCCATGCGCAGTTTATATAAAGTATAACACGCGGGCGGACATTCATACAATCTGTGAGTGGAGGACGGAGGATCTGTCACGTACTTTACAGCGGAGTCCGAAATGCTGAAGGTAGCCTCTTGCACGGTTTCAGTCCCAACACCCCTGGTAGTGAGGACGGGGAGTGCTGGGGGAATGAAAGGGTGCAGGTGCCTGCAGGCTGGAGCTTGGAGATACAGGGTCCTCTTGGAGGAAGGCGTGAAGACACCACCAGAACTGTTCAGTGGAAGCCAGGCAGGTAAGTATGGATTCAGGAACAACTGCAACGTCAGAAACAGGCAAAGGCTGGCAACTGGCTGGCAACAAGGTACATAAACGGAAGGCAAGTTCGTAGTCAATGACAGGCAGAGGTTGGCAACGGGCTGGCAGTGAGGTACAGAATCAGGAAGCAGAGCCGTAGTAGAGAATCCAAGCCAAGGTCTATATAATCAGTAAAGGTAGATAACAGGTAGGAGTGATCCATTAAAATGGTCAAGGAAGCCGGGTTGTCAGGAGCAAGGTAACAGGTCAAACAGCAATCAGGAACTCAGGAACAAGGTGAAGATGATCCAGCACTGGTATCAGGCAGAGACTCTGTTTATATAGGGCACCATGCGCCAGGATTGGTGGACGTGAATGTGCACACACGAGTGCGCACACACGTTAGCATGGGTGTGCGAGTACACGTACACGTTCGTATGGGTGCGTGAGTGCGCACGTTCATTCTGGAACTCGTTCGCCTCTGTCGGGGACACTGTGCATGGCCATTGGCATTAGCAGAATGTGAATTAGTCACTGCTGCACAGAGACGGGCATTAGCACTGTGAGTTCTCTGACAATGTCCATTGGCATTAGCGGAATGGGAATTAGCCACTGCTGCACGGAGACAGGCATTAGCACTGTGAGTTCTCTGACAATGTCCATTGGCATTAATGGAATGGGGATTAGCCACTGCTGCATGGAGATGGGCACTAGCACTGTGAGTTCTCTGACACTGCCCCCTCCTTAAGGGCAGCCTCCGGATGCCTCTTCAAACTGAACCCTCTGGGCGGGAGTGATGAAAGGCCCGTATGAGTCTCTGGGCATGGAGATTTGTTTCGAGCTCCCAGGAATTTTCTTCTGGGCCAAAGCCTCTCCATTTGATTAAATACTGGTTCTACCCTTGTCATTTCCAATAATCCAAAACAGCTTCAATCTCAAATTCCTCCTCCCCATACACCATTATAACTTCTGGAAGTCCTACCTCACGATCCGGAAAGGAATTTGGTACATCGGGCTTAAGTAGTGAAGCATGAAATACAGGGTAGATCCTAAATGAGTCGGGGAGTTCAAGTTCATAGGCTACCGAATTGATCTTCTTCTTAACTGGGAAGGGCCCAAGTATCTGGGTCCCAGTTTCTTGGAAGGGCATGCCAGTTTCAGGTTTGTAGTTGAAAGCCATACACGGTCACCAACTTTTAAGTTCAATTCCCCCCTTCTTCTCTTGTCGAAGAATTTTTTATTATCTTCCTGTGCTTTAGAGATGGTTTCTCTAAGCACCCGATTGTTTGTGACAAAGAAATTCAATCTATCCTGGACAGCTGGTACAGAAGAGTCTGGTACAAGCGTTGGCAAGGAGGGATGAAATCCATAATTGGAAAAGAATGATGACTGATTTGTGGCAGAGTGAGTAGAGTTGTTGAATGCGAATTCTGCCAAAGGCAGTAATGAGGCCCAATCTTCCTGAGAAAAAGAGGAGAAGCAACATAGGTACTGCTCCAATGTTTGATTAGTACGTTCAGTCTGCCCGTTGGTCTGGGGGTGATAGGCTGAGTAAAAACTGAGTTTGATGCCTAGTAGGGATGAGCTTCGAGTTCGAGTCAAACTCATGTTCGACTCAAACATCGACTGTTCGCCAGTTCACCAAACAATTTGGGGTGTTCGCGGCATTTCGAAAGCCGCGGAACACCCTTTAAAAGTCTATGGGAGAAATAAAAAGTGCTAATTTTAAAGGCTTATATGCATGGTATTGTCATAAAAAGTGTTTGGGGACCTGGGTCCTGCCCCAGGGGACATGGATCAATGCAAAAAAAGTTTTAAAAATGGCCGTTTTTTCGGGAGCAGTGATTTTAATAATTCTTAAAGTGAAACAATAAAAGTGTAATATTCCTTTAAATTTTGGACCTGGGGGGTGTCTATAATATGCCTGTAAAGGGGCACATGTTTCCCGTGTTTAGAACAGTCTGACAGCAAAATGATTTTTCAAAGGAAAAAAGTAATTTAACCGCTTTAATACAGGGCATTTTCACCCCCTTCCTTCCCAGACCAATTTTTAGTTTTCAGCGCTGTCGCACTTTAAATGAAAATTGCGCGGTCGTTCGATGTTGTACCAAAACAAAATTGATGTCCTTTTTTTCTCCACAAATAGAGCTTTCTTTTGGTGGTATTTGATCACCTCTGCGGTTTTTATTTTTTGCGCTTTTAGCAAAAGATTTTGAAAAAAAAACACAATATTTTTTACTTTTTGCAATAATAAATTACCTAATTAAAAAAAAAAAATATTTTTTTTCCTCAGTTTAGACCGATATGTATTCTTCCACATATTTTTGGTAAAAAAATCGCAATAAGCGTATATTCATTGATTTGCGCAAAAGTTATAGCGTCTACAAAATACGGGATAGATTTATGGCATTTTTAAAAATGTTTTATTTATTTATTTTTTTACTAGTAATAGCGGCGATCTGCGATTTTTTTTTATGACTGTGACATTATGGTGGACACATCGGACACTTTTGACACATTTTTGGGACCATTCACATTTATACAGCGATTAGTGCTATAAAATTGCACTGATTACTGTGTAAATGTGACAGGCAAGGAAGGGGTTAACCACTAGGGGGAGACGAGGGGTTAAAAGTGTTTCCTAGGGGAGTGATTCTAACTGTAGGGGGTGGGGACTCACAATGGGAGGAGACCAATCTGTGTTTCCAGTACAGTACTGTGTTTACACACACAGATCCACAGTCCTGCTCAGTTAACGGGCGGGTGCCCGGTGGACATCGTGGCCGCCGGGCACACGCACCGGGTCCTGAGCAACGCGGCGGGCACGCGCGTGCCCCCAGCAGTGCGCGTGTGCCCCCTAGACAGCCGGGAAGCCCAGGCCATCATATGACGCCCGCCCAGGATGGGAGATCCCATCTGCAGGCGTCATATGACAATGGGCGGGTATTGAAGCGGTTAAAACTACTTGCGGCTATTAGCGAATTGACGGCCTGACAATACACATAAAAGTTCATTAATAAAAACGGCATGGGATTTCCCCACAGGGGAACCCCGAACCAAAATTTTTTTAAAAAATGGCGTAGGGGTCCCTCTCAAAATCTATACCAGACCCCGCAAGTCTGGTATGGATTTTAAGGGGAACCCCGTGCCAAAATAAAAAAAAAATGGCGTGGGGTCCCCCCAAAAATCCATACCAGACCCTTATCCGAGCACGCAACCTGGCAGGCTGTAGGAAAAGAGGGGGGAACAAGAGAGTGCCCCCCTGAACCGTACCAGCCCACATTCCCTCAACATTGGGAGGGTGCTTTGGGGTAGCCCCCAAAGCACCTTGCCCCCATATTGATGGGAACAAGGGCCTCTTCCCCACAACCCTTGCCCGGTGGTTGTGGGGGTCTGCAGGCGGGGGGCTTATCGGAATCTGGAAGCCCTCTTTAACAAGGGGACCCCCAGATCCCGGCCCCCCCATGTGAAATGGTAAGGGGGTACAAAAGTACCCCTACCATTTCACAAAAAAACTGTCAAAGATGTTAAAAATGACAAGAGACAGTTTTTGACAATTCCTTTATTTAAAGTCTTCTTTTTTCCATCTTCTTTCTTCTATCTTCCTTCGGTTTCTTCCTCCATCTTCTTCTTCTTCTGGTTCTTCCTCCGGTGTTCTCATCCGGCATCTTCCTCCGCGGCGTCTTCTGCCCTTCTTCTTCTCGGGCCGCTCCGCATCCATGATGGGAGGCTCCCCCCCGTGTGACGCCTCTTGTCTTCTGACGGTTCTTAAATAAGGGAGGGCAGGGCCACCCGGTGACCCCGCCCCCCTCTGACGTCACGGGGAATGCCACAGGGAAGTCCCCGTCAAGTCCCCGTGCGTCAGAGGGGGTCGGGGTCACCGGGTGGCCCCGCCCTCCGTTATTTAAGAACCGTCAGAAGACGAGAAGCGTCACACAGCGGGAGCCTCCTATAATGGATGCGGAGCGGTCCAAGAAGAAGAAGGGAAGAAGACGCCGCAGAGGAAGATGCCGGATGAGAACACCGGATGAAGAACCAGAAGAACCAGAAGAAGAAGATGGAGGAAGATAGAAGAAAGAAGATGGAAAAAAGAAGACTTTAAATAAAGGAATTGTCTATTGTCATTTTTAACATTTTTGACACTTTACTTTTGTACCCCATTACCATTTCACACAGGGGGGGAAGGATCTGGGGGTCCCCTTGTTAAAGGGGGCTTCCAGATTCCGAAAAGCCCCCCGCCCACAGACCCCCACTATCACCGGGCAATGGTTGTGGGGATGAGGCCCTTGTCCCAATCAACATGGGGACAAGGTGCTTTGGGAGGCTACCCCAAAGCACCCTCCCAATGTTGAGAGCATGTGGCCTGTTATGGTTCAGGAGGGGGGGCGCTCTCTCATTCCCCCTCTTTTCCTGCGGCCTGCCAGGTTGCATGCTTGGATAAGGGTCTGGTATGCATTTTTGGGGAGACCTCACGCCATTTTTTAAAAATTTTTTGGCGCGGGTTCCCCTTAAAATCCATACCAGACCTGAAGGTTCTGGTGTAGATTTTGAGGGGGACCCCCACGCCATTTTTAAAAAAAAATTGGCTCGGGGTTCCCCTTAATATACATACAAGACCAGAAGGGCCTGGTATGGAATTTAGGGGGACCCCCACACCATTTTTTTTAAATTTTGGTTCAGGGTTCCCCTGTGGGGAAATCCCATGCCGTTTTTATCAATGAACTTTTATGTGTATTGTCGGACCGACAATTCATTAAAAGCCGCGAGTAGTTTTAAATGACTTTTTTCCTTTGAAATGTCATTTTGCTGTCAGACTGTTCTAAACACGGGAAACATGCGCCCCTTTACAGGGATACTATAGGCCCCCCCCCAGGTATGAAATTTAAAGGAATATTACACTTTTATTGTTTCACTTTAAGCATTATTAAAATCACTGCTCCTGAAAAAAATGACCATTTTTAAAACTTTTTTTTGCATTGATTCGTGTCCCCTGGGGCAGGACCCAGGTCCCCAAACACTTTTTATGACAATACCATGCATATAAGCCTTTAACATTAGCACTTTTGATTTCTCCCATAGACTTTTAAAGGGTGTTCCGTGGCTTTCGAATTTGCCGCGAACAACCCAAATTGTTCGCTGTTAGGCGAACTGGCGAACAGCCGATGTTCGAGTCAAAGATGAGTTCGACTTGAACTTGAAGCTCATCCCTACTGTCGAATTGATGTCTGAACGATCTGTTCGTAGAAGAGGAAAACTCGACAAATTTGGTCCGTATTCTCCCATAAACTTTATTTGTGCTTGTTCTTCTTGCGCTCATGAGGGTGGAGATCACTTTTGAGGAGCACCCGAAATATTCCAGCCTCTCCCTCTTAAGAAACAGACCATCAGTCTCAGTTGTGTTGGGCAAGGGTGCAGAACCGTCCCTTGAGAAAGAAGGTCCGGTCTGAGAGGAAGAGGCACCGGCTCCCGAAAACTGCCATGGAAATAATGAAAAACGAGGGGAATCACAGACCTTGCCAACCGCTCATGTGTCCGTCGTTGGGCATACGGAGGTAACCTCCCATGCACCGCCGGGGTATCTTTAAGGCCTCAAAGCTACTTGCCCACATCTGCGGATACTCACGGTGAGACAAGAGACATTCCTCAGGTCTTTATGTTAACCCTGTCTACAGAAATGTCAGTTCCCGTCACAGTGGACATACTAGATAGCAAGCTACAAGCTCTCCTGCAAGATTTAACCAGCAACGTTTCCAAAGAAATGAGGAAACTTGCACATGAACTGAGGGGAGAGATTGCTCACATTGGTGAATGCACTGATTTTTTGGAATCCATCTGGAGAATAGGGAACGTCGCCAAAATCTACATATCAGAGGTGTCCCTGAGGCTATAGGTGACGGAGAGATTCGACCGTACCTACTAAGTCTTTTTAATACCATGGCCCCTCTAATACCGGACATAGATTGGAGCTTAGATAGAGCACATAGGTCACTGGCTCCTAAACCCCCTGCAGGAGCAAACCCAAGGGACATTATAGTATGTTTCCATTACTACGACAGCAAGGAAGCTTTGACCATAGCCACTCGCAATAGATCTCGGTTGGAATTCAAAGGGGCTAAGATACAAATTTTTAGTGACTTGTCTCCTATAACCCTTGCTAAACGCAGCTTTCGCCCAGTGACCTCTCACTTACAAAACCATCAACTTCCATATTGATGGGGATTTCCCTTCCGCCTACCTGCCTCGAAGGATGGTGTCCAATACTCCATGAGGGATCTTCTCCCGACAACACCTAAACCTGCAAACATCCCAGGCTGGATTTGGACCCCAGCCCACCAGAAACTGCAGAAGAACTACTCTACACCCCAGCGACACCCTTTCCCTAGACTTCCACCTTGAGAGATGTCTCTCCTGCAGTTGCTCAACTTCAATTTGGCTTTGGCCCTTGCCACACTGAATTACCCCCCTAGTGTGGGGAATTTACATTCATACACATGGGATGTCTTTTTCATTCCTTTTCCATTCTTTTTTGTGGATTCTTGTTTACCTTTTTTTTTACTAGGTTTCCTGAATTTTGTCAGAAGACGGTGGGGATCACTCCAAATAAGTTGGAGTGCCTCGTGTGCTTCCTTTTGATCCACAGCCATGGCTGTGGACTCCTGGGTGGTTCTTACCCCCCCAGGCTATACTTCAAGTTTTTTTTGTTTTTGTTTTTATGGGTCCTTTTTTGACCTATTTTCTTTTTTTTTTTTTTTTTGCCACTTCAGCGAAATTTATCTTAAGAGAAGTCGTATCAACTTTGGAAATCAAAATTTCTCCCATCTCTTTTTTTTTCACATCATTGTGGCTAGTATTTTATTTATCTTTATTAATCCTGAACATTATGATTAAAAGTAAAGGTAAAGCACAGTTTTCCTCCAAGTGAGCAGATAACATAAACACCACATGTACAATCTTCAGTGGTATCCACAAACATTTTACCCTCCATTTTTCCCTCATACCCCCCCCCCATCACCCCGTTCGCCTCCACCCCCCTCTCACCCCATACACACACCACCCACTCCACCTAATACTCTTACACCTATCCAGCCCATTCATACTCCAGCCATAACTTCCATATGTTCTTATATTCCTTTAAACTGCCTCTCCTTCTATACCATAATTCCTCTTTCATGATCATATCCTTAACCTCTTTTCTCCATTCTCCTACTGTTGGGAGTTCTTTCGCCTGCCACCTCCATGCTATGATTTTCCTTCCCTGGAACAGGCATCTTATAATTGCGGTCTTGGTGTCTTTCAGCATATCATTTTCCTCCAGCAAACTCAAAAGACAAGTTCTAGCCTCCATTACCAATGAGGACCCAAATATTGCGTTGATTTCCTCCACTAATTTTTCCCAGTACCTATATAACTTGGGGCATCGCCAATACATATGTACTAGGTCTCCTCTGCCATCTCCACAATGCTGACATTTCGCATCCTGCCTCTTTCCGAACCTAAATAATTTCTCTGGTGTGTAATAAAGTCTATAAATCAAATACAAATAAGAGACTCCCTGTGACGTGATAGAGATATCCTTGGCCCTAAAGCCAGAATAAACTTCCATTGTTCCTCCGTTATTGTACCAACCTCTTCCTCCCATTTAGTTCTCTTCCTGGACTCCACCTCCCCTTCTTGCCCCGCCTTGTTTATACTCCTGTACATTTCTGAAATCAGCCCTTTAGACCCCTTAGTATTTACCAATTGCCTTAACAAGGGCATTTCGCTCCACTCTATTGCCTTACCTCTAAATTGTACCTCCAGGGCATGCCTCACTTGCAAGTAGCTAAAAAACAATCTGTTGGGCACTGCAAACTCCTCTCTTATCTCTTGAAATGTTTTCAACCTCCCTGCCCTATATAATTGCACCAAGCAGTGAATACCCCTCCTCTCCCATTCTTCTATTTTCCCCATCACACTAAGCTCATTCAGATTTTTGTTATTCCATATTGGGGAAAACTCGGAGAACCCCGTGTATCCCAATACAGCCTTTACCGTCTTCCAGCATCTAATCATTAGCTGAGTTGTTTGGCAGCTATATCCAAAAAATTTAGCCTCCACTGCTTCCACCTCTGTATCATGACTGATGTTATACATCCATACACTGTTTCTTCCTACTCTTTCTTCAACCAGGTTACTGCCTCTCATAAACTGTATTTGGGCTGCCAAAAAATAACTCCAGGGGTCCGGTAGCACGAGGCCTCCCTCCTCTCTCAGCCGTCGCAGCGCTTTCAGGCTAATTCTTGCCACTCTGTTTTTCCAGATTAATTCCCTAAACAAACTATCCAGCCTCCTAAACCAATGCTTTGGAATCCAGACAGGAGAATTGTGTAACACAAATAGAATTTGCGGCATCCATATCATTTTGATAAGATTGCATCTACCGGCGACCGAGAGAGGAAGACCACCCCACACCCGGCTCTTCTGCTTTAACTTTACCATTAGTGGTACTACATTGCCAGTTATGTACTGTCCTGGGTCTTTAGTTATATTTACCCCCAGGTACCTCATTTGATTTACAATTTTTATGGAATTCACCTGTCTTGGGAGCGGATTTACCAGGGGGTCTATTGGTAAAAGAGACGATTTCTCCCAATTAATTCTCAAACCCGAAAAGCGCCCAAATTCTTTAATCAGTTTCATAGCTGCTAGCATGGAGGCTTGTGTGTCTTCCAGGAACAGCAGGATATCATCCGCATACATTGCGACTTTCTCCTCTGCACCCCTTCTTTTAAAACCCTGAAATTCTTGCGACATTCTTAGAGTCACCGCCAGAGGCTCTAATGCAAGGGCGAAGAGCAGGGGCGACAATGAGCACCCCTGTCTCGTCCCCCTCCCCAGCTGGAACCACTCAGAGCACTCACCATTGACCCTGACTCTGGCTCTCGGTTTGTCATATAAAAGACTCAACCACTTCACAAAATTAGGGCCAAATTTGAACTCTGCCAGTACTTTCCACAAATAATTCCACTCAAGGCTATCAAATGCCTTGACCGCATCTAGTGATAGGATAGCTCTATTACCTTCTTTCTCCGTCGTTACTTGTATATTGCTGTACATTCTTCTAATATTCATGCTCACCGATCTATTCGGTATGAAACCGGTTTGGTCTGAGTGGATTACTTTAGGAATTATCTTTTTTAACCTGTTTGCTAGGGCTTTTGCCAGAATCTTAATATCTGTACATAGAAGTAAATTTGGTCTGTATGAGGCTACATCTAACGGGTTCTTCCCTTCTTTTAACAAAACTATAATAGTGGCTTCTGTCATGGACATGGGCAATCTACCTTCCCCAATGGCTCCATTTAAGACTTCCAGTAATTTTGGGAGCAAGACATCCCCATATCTCTTATAAGTTTCTATGGGCAGGACATCAGGTGCTGGCGCTTTTTGATTCGCCATTTCCTTTACCACTCCTTGCAACTCCACCAATGTCAAAGGGGTTTCCAGGGCATCTCTCTCCTCACTAGATAACGGGGCTATTTTCAGTTTTTCAAAGAACTCCCACATTTCCCCTTCTACATCCAACTGTGGGGCCCTATACAGACCTTCATAGTAGTCTTTAAACACTTCCACTATACCCGGGGTAGTTCTAATAGTGTTCCCGTCCTTATCCCATATTGCTGATATAGTGGATGAGGGGCCATTTGCCCTAGCTATCAATGCCAAGGTTCTACCCACTAATTGCCCTTCACAAAAAAAATTCTGTTTCTGAAACATTCTACTCCTTTCTTCTTTCTCCAGTACTAGTTTCCTGTATTCTTCCTGGCCTTCTACCCAAGCCTCATATCTAGCTATAGTTGGCTCCTCCAAGTACCTTCCTTCTGCCACCCTCACCTTTTCTCTTATTCTATATTCCCTGACCTGTGTTTTCTTTTTGACATAGGAGATTTTCTGAATAAAGACCCCTCTAAGGAACGCCTTTAGGGCATCCCAGGTTATACCTAACGGGGCGGATCCTAAATTCATATTTATGAATTCTTTCAAATTGCCAGCGATCCCCTCATCATCCTCGATTACTTCAAGCCAAAAGTGGTTCAGTCTACACTCCCCCCCTCCAACACTCAGCCCCGTTCTGACTGAAAAGACCACTGGAGAGTGGTCTGAGAGCCCCCTTGGCTCATAATCTATCCCTCCCACTATCCTCAGGGCTTCCTCATTGCAGAGCACTAAATCAATCCTGGATAAAGCAGCATGCGTCCTCGAGTGGCATGAATATTGCTTCTCACTCGGATGCCACTTCCTCCAGATATCCACCCATCCTACTTCCTCACAGAATTGGAGGAGCAGGCCTTTAGATGGCACTCCAGGAGTCCCCTTTGTCAGAAATCTATCTACGCAGTTGTCCATGGCCGTGTTAAAGTCCCCTGTCACTACAACCGGCACGCCAGGTTTGTCCACTATGAAACGTATCAATTCGCTGAGTATCTCTGTTTTAAATGGTGGAGGAATATACACACTTGCAAGAATACAGTCCCGCTCCTCAATATTACAGTAGAGAAAAACATATCGACCATACTTATCCAGTTTACTCTGTCTGCAGGAGAAGACCAACCCAGTGTTTATCAGCACACTCACACCCCTTGAGTATGAGGTATGAGTTGAATGATATTGATAGTTCCTATTCCTCAGAGTGTCCACTGTACCCTTATCTAGGTGGGTCTCCTGGAGACAGAGTATCCTGACATCCCTTGTTCTGGCCATAGAGAAAATTGCTTGTTTCTTACATACATCTTTTACCCCCCTCACATTCAATGAACATATCTTCATACATTTAAATTTTCCTGAGGTTACCCTCTTATCTATTTTTGTGCCTACCATTCACCTATTCCTATATCTTGACTCAAAATAATTCTCAATTCCCAAAACTATTGCGGTTAATATTTGAAATTTTAGTGCTTTTACTTTTTGTGTTTCTTCAATACTTCCTACTTCACTCCACTCTGCCCTCTTACCCCCCCCCCCATACAACCATTTACACATCCCCTTCCCCAACCTTTCCCAATAATTCTCAATTCCCAAAACTATTGTGGTTAATATTTGAAATTTTAGTGTTTTTACTTTTTGTGTTTCTACAATACTTCCTACTTCACTCCACTCTGCCCTCTTACCGCCCCCCCCCCCCCCATACAACCATGTACACATCCCCTTCCCCAACCTTTCCCAATAATTCTCAATTCCCAAAACTATTGTGGTTAATATTTGAAATTTTAGTGTTTTTACTTTTTGTGTTTCTACAATACTTCCTACTTCACTCCACTCTACCCTCTCACCCCCTCCCTCCCCCATACAACCATATACACATCCCCTTCCCCAATCCCTCCCAATCCCCCTCCCATCCCCTCTCCCCCCTCCCCCCATCCCGCCCCCCTCCCCCACTGACCCAAACTTGGGCCCATCTCACTGAGCTTCTGAAGTGATCGTGCTAACCCACAAACCATGGATACACCTCCTTCCCCCTTTTGCATTGCAACCCGAACCTTTATAATAGGGGGATTACCCCCAACATAACCAATGTGTAAAGGATTCATATCTACTACCCCCTTAAACCCACACCTCTGCAAATATATCTGTAAAAGAAGGGAGGGGAAGAAGACCGAGGGAAAAAAAAACTGAAAAAAAAAATCAAAAAAGAAAAATCATGTCCCCAAATATGCATCTGCTCGCTGGGCAAAAGCCCCAAATTCTGTCCTCCTCCTCCCCCCGCTCTTCTTCCAAGGTCTTTCTCCTAGCCGTAACCTTCCCTCATTCTTCTCCAGCCATGAGAACACTTCCGCAGGAGCATTAAAAAACTGTACCTCCCCATTTACTGTTACCCGTAGACGAGCTGGGTATAACAGCGCATAGCCTATTTTATGCTGCTGTTTGCACTCTGTAAACTTTGACCTCTGTCTCTGTAGTTCAGGGGAGAAATCTGGATACAGGGATATTCTTGCTCCATTATACAGAATATTTTTCATCTCCCTTGCTTTCTGGAGGATAGTAACTTTGTCTCTAAAAAACAAAAGTTTAACTATAAGGGGCCTTGGCTGACCCCCTGAAGATGGAATCCTAGGGGCCACTCTATGTGCTCGTTCAATAGCGAACAAGTTAGAGAATGTGTCCTTGCCGAACATGTCCCTGAACCATCCCTCCATGAATTCTGCCGGGTTATTGCCCTCGCTTCTTTCGGGGAGACCCAGAACCCTCATGTTCTTCCTGCGTGCCCTGTTCTCGTATTCATCCATTTTCCTTAGGCATGTGTCCAATTGTTTCTTCATCCTTTTAACCTCCTGTTTCAGTGGATTCACATCGTCTTCCACCTGACTAAGTCTCTACTCGAGAACGGTGGTCCGAGCGCATACCTCCTGCATATCCCTTTTCAGCATAGCTAAATCGTCTCTAATACCTCTGAGCTGGTCCGATAGATCCGACAGCGCGGTCTTACAGGCATTTGTTGCTAGGAAAATGTCCTTTAAAGATGGTTCCTGCTCTGGTGTCCCCTTATCCTCTATTGTTTCATTGCCCAGACCATTCTCCCTACCAGGATGTGTCTGCGACACTGGTTCGGTGACTGTGGGTACGCAAACTTGGGCTGGGCCTTGACTTTTCCTCCCCCCAGGGTTATTGGCCTGCGCCCCTTGATGTTGCGCTCCCCATCTGGCTACCTTTTTTAGGTGTACAATTTGGTGTATGGGCAAAGCGTTCCAGTTTTCCTGCCGCACCCTGACCTGCTTTATCCTTGGGGCCGCGCAAATTGTGCGCCCCAGCTCCTTCTTGTGCTGCGGTCTCCTCTGACCCTTTTTTTTTGGTCATCCTGTCCTCCCTCACCCCTTGGGACTTCAAGGACAGAAAATTATACAATCCTGCTATATATCTCTCCCCAGATGGTTTGAGATTCTATTAATAGCCCCACAGGAGCACCACCTTCAGAAAACAAAATATAGCATACAGTGAAGCATTAGCCAGTGTATCCACTCTCCTCCTCACAGCCGCTTCTCCAGCCTACAATGTCCTCCTCCCCACTCTTCAAAGATAGGACCTCACGAAGGGGTGCCCCCAAGGGAAAGCTTCCAAAAGTCTCCTCCAGGGAGATTACAATCAGGCTTTTCCCAGGGCATACAGCACATATCATACAGCGTACCTGTGCAGTCTTCCTTACCCCACAAACCAGTCTGCTGTTCTGCTCAACAGCGTCCTCCTGCTAGTATTCAGCCAGCGCAAGTGCTCCAAAGAGGGATCCCATGGGACACACACTCCTGTCTCCAGAGAGGTGAAAGCAGCGGCGCCGGTCCAGTCCTCGGGTAAGCCGCTCGTTAGATGTCTCCCCTATCTCCCCTGGAATCCGGCCATCACAGGCATGGAAACAACCGCTCCGGCATTCAGGCTTCCAGCGTGGGCATCAGGAGGAGCAGCTTAATCCGGGTCCGCAACGCCCTCCCCTTCCCCTCAACCTTCGGTCACGCCCACCAGCCACATTCCTACAATTATAGTTTTGACCTATTTTCTGCTTTTTGGCTATCCTGCCTACAATTTTTACCATTGTCATTCTTCACTAATGTTAAGTACTATTTCATGTCTTCCTTCCACAGGCTACACCAAAGACTTACATGCTCGTTTTGTTGGTCAATATCTTCTTGGATGTTGTTTTCCTTTTATGGTTACCATAGCTTAACTAAATTTCATCGTAATGGCTTTATGAATTCTTACTTATAATGTGAAGGGTTTGAACTCTATTCATAAACGCTGGTTAGCCTTGAAAGAGTTAAAATCTTCAAATGCAGACATAATCTTGGTCCAGGAGACACATTTCGCTTGGGGGGATCCTTTAAATTCGCTGCAAAACATTTCCCTGTTTCATTTATAGCTTCTGACCACTCTGGTAAAGCAGGGGTTGCCATATTGGTAAGAAAATCCTGCCCCTTAAGAGTAAAATCCTCATTTGGGGACCCTCAGGGTAGGTATATTTTCCTGGACTGTGATTATCTCTCACGCTCTTTCACTTTAATCAATGTTTATGTCCCCAACTCGGGTCAAATCCAATTTCTCACTGATGTCTTTGGGAAACTTGACAAATATGCCCAGCCCTTTATGATTGTAGGAGGAGATTTCAATATGACCTTGTCCCCTAGAAGAGACAGACGCACACTATTCTCTTCCACTCCTTCAGCTAAAACAGAACGCCAATCTACCTCTTTCCATAGACTCCTCAGGTCTCATAACTTACTTGACATCTGGAGAATTAAATACCCCACACAAACAATTCTCCTTTTTTTCCCCCCACATAAGATGTACTCTAGATTATGTGGGGACTATCTTTTTGTCACAGCCCCTTTATTAACATCCTCTGTAGCCTCAGAAAAAAAATCCCATAATATTGTCAGATCATGCCTCTGTCCAGCTTGATCTTACACTTTCCTCATCTTCACCGAGAACTTGCCACTGGAGACTTAATGATTCTCTCCTCCGAAACCCTACCGCTGAAACTCAATTGTCTCAAAATTTGACCAAATTCTTATAAACTAAATGGTGGCTCAGTGGCAGAGGTATCTACCCTATGGGAGGCACACAAAGCATATTTTAGAGGCCTATGCATCTAACCAGGCTCTCTCTTAAAGAAAGACTCTACAGCTCAAAGATTTGATGTTCTATCCCGGTTACGTAAAGCAGAAGATCTGCTGCTAGCCTCCCCTACGGTGGCACGCCTCCACACAGTCACCTCTTTCCGCGAACTGTTACAATCTATTGATATGACCAAATGCTCCAAATCTTTAATCTGGGCTAAACAGAATTTGTATGAATTTGCTAACAAACCTCATAGGATGCTAGTAAATAAACTAAAACCACGCCCGTTCCAATCTTACCCTGAATTCCTCACCCAAGCAGACGGCAACCCAACTCACTGTCCACAAACAATGTCCAAAGTCTTTGGGACATTTTATGATAAGCTATATAACTGTGTAAACTCAGACCCTAACCACCTATTTTCCCAAGCTAAATTTAACTCCTTTTTTGACCCTCTGAAATTGCCCAAATTAACAGCATCTCAAATAACCACTCTAAACGCTGCTATTACACCAAAAGAATTAGCTGAAGTTGTCAAAGAGCTACAGTCAGAGAAAGTCTCGGAAGGGATCTGCTATTGGGCACTCTGGCGCCAATCGCCCTATTTAGCTTGCTGGAACCTTCTGCTCAGTGTTGTCCGATCTGCAGCTCCCAGTTCCTGAGTTCCTGTTTCCTGTTTCCTGTTTGCTTCCTGTTTGCTTGTCTGATCTCCTTGTGACCCCGGCCTGTCTTTGGACTCCTCTCTGTCATCTGCCTGCACCTGACCTTTGGCTTCCCTTGACCACGAATCTGCCTGCTCCTTTGTACCACGTTGCCTGCCTGTTGCCAACCCTGCCTGTGACCCGGACTTTGAGCCTGCCTGTTCCTCTGTACCTTGCTGACCGTTTGTTACCAATAGGGATGAGCTGAACACCCCCCTGTTCGGTTCGCACCAGAACATGCGAACAGGAAAAAAGTTTGTTTGAACACGCGAACACCGTTAAAGTCTATGGGACACGAACATGAATAATCAAAAGTGCTCATTTTAAAAGCTTATATGCAAGTTATTGTCATAAAAAGTGTTTGGGGACCCGGGTCCTGCCCCAGGGGAAATGGATCAATGCAAAAAAAAGTTTTAAAAACGGCCGTTTTTTCAGGAGCAGTGATTTTAATAATGCTTAAAGTCAAACAATAAAAGTGTAATATCCCTTTAAATTTCATAGCTGGGGGGTGTCTATAGTATCCCTGTAAAGGGGCGCATGTTTCCCGTGTTTAGAACAGTCTGACATCAAAATTACATTTCAAAGGAAAAAAGTCATTTAAAACTACTCGCGGCTATTGCATTGCCGACAATACAAATAGAAGTTCATTGATAAAAACGGCATGGGAATTCCCCACAGGGGAACCCCAAACCAAAATTAAACAAGGGGACCCCCAGATCCCAGCCCCTCACCCTGTGTGAAATGGTAAGGGGGTACTTACCCCTACCATTTCACTAAAAAACTGTCAAAAATGTTAAAAATGACAAGAGACAGTTTTTGACAATTCCTTTATTTAAATGCTTCTTCTTTTTTCTATCTTCCTTCATCTTCTTCTTCTGGTTCTTCTGGTTCTTCCTCCGGCGTTCTCGTCCAGCATCTCCTCTGCGGCGTCTTCTATCTTCTTCTCCTCGGGCCGCTCCGCACCCATGGCATGGGGGGAGGCTCCCGCTCTTCTCTTCATCTTCTTCATCTTCTTCTCTCCTTCTTTTCTTCTCTTCTTCTCTTCTACTCTTCTTCATTTTCTTCTCCGGGCAGATAAGGGTCTGGTATAGATTTCTGGGGGGACCCCACGCCGTTTTTTTTTTTTTTTTGGCGCGGGGTTCCCCTTAAAATCCATACCAGACCTGAAGGGTCTGGTATGGAATTTAGGGGGAACCCTACGTCATTTTTTTTTTAAATTTTGGCCGGGGTTCCCCTTAATATCCATACCAGACCTGAAGGGCCTGGTATGGAATTTAGGGGGACTCTCACGTCATTTTTTTTTTTTAATTTTGGTTCGGGGTTCCCCTGTGGGGAATTCCCATGCCGTTTTTATCAATGAACTTCTATGTGTATTGTCGGCAATGCAATAGCCGCGGGTAGTTTTAAATGGGTTTTTTCCTTCGAAATGTCATTTTGCTGTCAGACTGTTCTAAACATGGGAAACATGCGCCTCTTTACAGGCATACTATAGACACCCCCCAGCTATGAAATTTAAAGGGATATTACACTTTTATTGTTTCACTTTAAGCATTATTAAAATCACTGCTCCTGAAAAAACGTCAGTTTTTAAAACTTTTTTTTGCATTGATCCATGTCCCCTGGGGCAGGACCCGGGTCCCCAAACACTTTTTATGACAATAACTTGCATATAAGCCTTTAAAATTAGCACTTTTGATTTCTCCCATAGACTTTTAAAGGGTGTTCTGCGGCATTCGAATGCCGCAAACACCCCAAATTGTTCGCTGTTCGGCGAACTTGCGAACAGCCAATGTTCGAGTCGAACATGAGTTTGACTCGAACTCGAAGCTCATCCCTAGTTGTCAACTCTGCCTGTGACCGGACCTGCCCTCCCTGCTCCTGCTCTGCACCAGCTGCCTAGGCCCCTGCCTTCTAAGGACTTCCAGACCGTTCGCATCAGGATCCAGGGCCTTACCTCCGCAAGTCACCTGCCAGGCTCTCTTACCACTCTGCGCTCCTGTGCCTTCTGTTTACACTACCAGGGGCCGGGAACCAGATACGTACGGGAGGCCTTGCCCTGCTATATCGGGTTCGTCAGTCAGGTACGTGCAAGTCTGGCAGCTACCTTTGCATAAATCTCCGGGACCAGATGGTTTACCCTATATCTATTACAAGACTTTTCTCCCAATACTGAGCCCATATTTAATAGACCTTTTTACTTCTTTACTGAAGGGCGCTGTCCCACACTCTCAATTCTTACATGCCCATATTACAATTCTCCCAAAACCTGGCAAATCCCCATCGTTACCAGATAATTACAGACCCATAGCCCTACTTAATTTGGATTATAAGATTTTTACAAACATTTTAGCCAACAGACTCTCCTCTATAATACCTGGTCTTATTCATACTGATCAGGTAGGATTTGTATTAGGCAGACGTGCAGGCAATAACACTAGACGCACCATTGACCTGATAGACTTACTAGATAAAACATCCCGCTCTGCCCTTATCTTGAGTTTAGAAGCGCAAAAAGAGTTTGAGCGCATGCGCGGGTCTCCCAACATGGCCGCGTAAGCCAGGAGCTCCGCTCTGCCCGAGCCAACGAGTCACACTAGCGCAGGAACCGGCCCCGAAGGAAGCCTGATCTGGACGGGGATAGCACGGGGAACAGCTCTAGCACACCGGGATGTCCAGCAGCTCGGTCCGCCGCAAACTGGGGCCACAGTTCACGGCTGAAGGAAAGCAGGCCGCGTCCAAGATGGCGACCACGTCTCAGCCATGAGACTCACATGCAGGGGGACACTCAGAGCACAGGCAAGTGATTAACCCAGCCACTTTATCCTTCTCCCCCCAAACGAATCTTGGTAGCCACAACATTGCAACCCCCTCGCCTGCATCAACAGTTTCACTGCTTGAACGCACGTTTGAAAACTATATGCTATCTCCCATGAACAACACTCCAGGCCCAGGGAACACTAACGCTCCATTATGTAACCAGGAGCAACCGTAGGGGAGTTATTCATTAAATTTTATGAAATGCTTGACCGAGGGCTTGCCGTTACAGCCAACAAGATCAACACTGATATAAGAGCAGACTTCCAGAACCTGGGCTCTAGAATGGAAGCCGAAGAACATAAGCTAGACATAACGGTCTCCAGGGCTAATCAGAATACAGATCATATACAAGTAATACAGGACCAACTGGAAGTGGCGTTAAACCGCATTGACGACCTCGAAAATCGCTCCAGAAGAGATAATTTTAGGGTGAGAGGTATCCCAGAATCAGTTTCTGACGCACCTAAAGCTATACAGGATCTCATACAATTTCTAATCCCTGCAATACCACCACACAAGCTGGAATTGGACAGAGCACATAGGTCACTGGGTCCCCCCAGGAGAGATGGGAACCCCAGGGATATAGTAGTAAAACCACACCATTACAATGTGAAGGAAGAGATCATGAGGATATCCAGGAAACAGTCAAGCATCTCATTCCAATCTCAAGATATACAGATCTTCGCGGACATTTCCCCGATGACCATCCAAAGACGCAGAGCATTAAAACCATTACTACTTGTTCTCTCCCAGAAAGAAATAAAATACTGGTGGTCCTTTCCTTTTGCCCTTAAGTTTACCTTTAATGGAAAAACTCACTCTTTCTCCACCTTCACAGAAGGAGAGCAAGTCCTTTTGGCCCTAAAATTCATTACCCTGGAGTCTGGAGACATGGACACTTCTAACATGCAGGCAAGTTCCTCCAAAAGATCATCACCAGCCAGTCCCCTATCTCCACTATGGAAGGCGAACAAAACCAGGCAAGCTAAAGATCATATGCCCACCTGATGTTCAAAGTTGCTGTTTATCCTTTTTTTTCTTTATTTTTCCCTCATGGCAAGATCATGACGGGGAAAAAACCTTACATACCCTCACGTCATCTTTAGAGGTTGAGTCTTTCTAACGGAACCTCAATATACCACCTATTCGGCTGGAAGCAGGGTTATGTAATCAAGATGGTTATCGCCATTCCCCGCATTTTTCTATTATCACCTCTTTAATTTTTGGATTTTGTAGAGACCGCTCCACAAAGGGACACAGGAATTAAACCTATTGCATGAAGCAAGACGGAATCCCCTAAACCAGAGCATCATGCCCAGGGATGCTCAGGGACTTCTACACGGAAGATGCACGTCTTTATGGGATTCTACACTTACATAATGAAGTTCCACAGTCTATGATTCCCCTTCAAGTATCATACACTTGGGGATTTTCCCCCATCCTGGTATTACCAACTGCCCTTTCTTGTTTTTTATGAGGGGCTTCTCGTTTTTTGGTGTTTTTCATTAATACCCCTACTCATTCCTTTATTTTTTATTTCTTATTTGTTATTTTTTTTTTTGATGTGTTAGATCCTGACGGACTGGTTCCTTTCACAGTTTTTCATTTACACTTCTGGACTCTGATGCAAAGTCAATTTTTTATATAATTAAGGTTTTTTGTGTATCATAGTCCTTAGTCGACTGTGGCTTGGGCAGCAGTCATGCGTGCTCTCCCATCCCCCCAATATGGCTATTCTGTATTTGGGCGATGGGATGTCAGTCCACTATGAGGGCTGCTCAATGTTGTTATCTACTAACGTAGGAGGGGGTCTTTCCCCCTTACTTCGTTACAGGCCCCTGTTTGACCTTCTTTTTCCTCTTCTTTACTTTCTTTTTTCTTCTATAACTAATGTTCTCTTTTTGATTGCCAGCATTCTGAGAATTCTTCTATATCCGGAGGCTCCAGGTCCCAGGTTTCACCACGCTACTATGTCAGGGCTGATCAATTCAAGGCTCCATGGGGTAAGTGTTAAACACAACGATACATCTATTTTCACACCTTTTAACACCTTATAACACCGTAACTTCGTCATCGCTTAGAATTGTTTCCCACAACGTGCAGGGACTAAACTCAGCGATTAAAAGAAGGAAGGTTCTGCAGGAATACCGATCCAAAAAAATGGATGTGGTGTTTCTGCAGGAAATGAAGTATAACCCTTCCTTCCTGCATGCACATTATCCCCTCTTCTATCTAGCAAACACTCAGGACAAAACAAAGGGGGTAGCAATTTTGTTTGCTAAATCCTGCCAATTTAAGACTACTCAGGTTTATTAGGACACGGAGGGTAGATTTATCCTGGTGAAGGGAATGCTAAATAATCAAATGTACTCCCTGATCTCATACTATTCCCCTAACAGAGGTCAAGCTCAATTTTTTCACCCTTTGTTTCAAACGCTAGAACCACTGCTGGAGGGAATAATGACTTTGGGAGGGGACTCCAACGTGGCATTTGACTTATCCCTGGATAAATCTAGACCTCTTTCAACCCAAATGACGCGCCCTAAAAAGATTAGTACTAAAATTGCTAAAAAATTTTTAATCAAGGTCTTGCAGATATTTGGAGAGAAACCAACCCGACCTGTAGGGACTACACTCACTTTTCAAATCCCCACCAATCCTATTCTAGAATAGATCACATTTTCATTTCAACTCATCACATACCCCTAGTTAAGAAATCTTTCATCAAGGACTCCTCCCTTTCGGATCACTCGATGGTCATTCTTGTGATGCGAGAGCTGCAACATAACCCCCCCCCTCAATGGAGACTTAAGGAATCCATCCTTAAAGACCCGATCCAAGTTACTATTATTGAGAAGGCTCTGAAGGAGTTCTTTACACTAAATGATGTAGAAGGAACCTCGGCGGAAACAGTCTGGGCTGCCCACAAGGCAACGATCAGGGGTAAATTGATCCAAATGACATCACAACTCAAAAAAGAGAAAACCTCTGATATTATCAAACTTGAAAATAACTTTGAAGCTTTATGTAAGCAACATAAATTAGACCCTTCTAAGGTCAATACAGCACAACTCGATGCCGCGAGGGTGGCATTAAATTTGGCCCTAACGGTTAAAGCCGAGGTTTCCCTGCATTGGACAGGCGCGATATTTTACCAGCATAGAGATAAATGCATACAATTTTGGCCTCCAAGCTCTCCCCCAAAACACGTACATTTGCCCTACCCAAGATCAGACAGCAAGACGGTGCATTCTCTTTAAATCCTCAACGCATTCTACAATCATTTCAGGATTTTTATACAAACTTATACAAAAAGGGAAATCTTATTGGGGAGTCCAGATTGATGAATTTATGGCAGAATTAAAACTTTCTTGCCTTCAGAAAAGTCATGTGGATCTGATGGACGCTTCTTTCTCTACAGAGGAAACCCTAGAAGTGATTAAGAATTGAAAAAGTTAACTCCACCCCAGGCCCAGATGGCTTCTCAAACATTTATTACAAAACATTCGCGGTTACCCTAGCTCCCCATCTCACCAAATTTTTTAATTCCAAACAAAGGGGTGAACCCATTGAATCCCATGCAAACTCAACCTTCATTTCAGTTATCCCTAAACCTGATAAGGACCCTTCCCTTGTAGAAAATGATAGACCCATCTCCCTTATTAACAATGATTTGAAGATATTAACCAAAATATTAGCCAATAGACTAAGCTTGTTCATTGGACAATATATTCATAGGGATCAGGTGGGTTTCATCCCAGGTAGACAGGGCCCGGACCAAGTTAGGAGGGCGACGGATATTGTTTCAATCCTTCAATCTGCCTGGTATGGAACCCACCAGCAGGAAGGCCTGTTGTTATCGCTAGATTTAAGAAAGGCTTTAGATTCGCTTTCGTGGTCTTACTTGTTCTCTACCCTTCGTAGATGGGGTTTTGGGGAACATTTTATGGGGATCCTACAATCTCTTTACTCGAGCCCGGTGGCCTGGGTCAAACTTCAGGGATTTGTCTCTAATCCCATTCCGATCTCCAGAGGGACCAGGCAGGGATGTCCTCTCTCTCCAATAATCTTTGCCATTGCAATTGAATCATTGGCCATTGCAATCAGAACAAATGTCAATATCCACGGGGTAAGGTGCGGACACTCGCAGACGATATTCTGCTCTTTGTCACTTCCCCAATAACAACTTTACCTAATATTAACAAGCTCCTGGACTCTTTCGGGGATTTATCGGGTCTACAAGTGAACATAGTTAAATCACAAGGACTGAATGTTTCTCTTCCCACAACCCTAGTAGACCGACTGAAACAGTCCTTCAAATTTAAGTGGAGCGACAACTCAATTCGCTACTTAGGGATAAATCTCACCTCAAAATTTGAACTGTTATATCAGGCAAATTTTCCTCCCATGTACCGTAAACTAGAGAAGGATCTCCTTACCTGGTCCCATCACAACATCTCATGGATAGGTAAAATTAATTCCATTAAAATGACCCTATTGCCCAGATTACTCTATCTCTTCCGTTCCCTCCCGATTCCTATCAGGAAAGATCATTTAAAATCACTTCAAGACAAAATAATCAAATACATTTGGGGTAAGAAAGGATATAGACTAGCGAGAAAAATCCTATACAGCCAAAAAACAAAAGGAGGTCTAGGTCTTCCAGACCTTTTCAAATATTACCAAGCTGCCAGATTAGCCCAACTATCAACGATCTACTTCAAACACGACATCCCAGATTGGATTAATATAGAAAGACAGGCGGTCCCTACATACACGTTAGACTTTCTTCTTTGGTCTTCTCGCACAAATAGACCCCCTATCATGTCCCCCGCTCTTTCACATTCCATGAGATTATGGGATGTTATAAAACACTCACCCTCCTTGACGTCTGACATTCAACCGCTGGCCCACATTTTCCATAATCCCCTCTTCAGTCCGGGTATGGATATCAAAACATTTCAATGGTGGTTAGATAAGGGGATGTACAGGATTGGACACTACTTTACTTCTTCGGGCCCCATTTCCCTGAAATTCTGTATGGATAAGCTGGAGATCCCGGACTCAGAAAAATTTAGATTTTTTCAAATTTCCAATTTTCTTCATACAATTTGGAAAAACAAACCCACCCCCCCGACCTTTTCGGAGTATGAACGCTGGTGTGGCCAGGGTACAGAGCATAAAGGGGGCATCTCCATAATATATTCTTCCCTATTAGAACCCGCCACTAAATTCTCTTATATGGAGGCCTGGGAGAAGGAAGAAACCTGGGATCTGGAGACATGGCATGGAAGAGGAATCAGAGCTCACAAAGGTATAATGAACATTTCATTAATAGAAGCTCATTGGAAAGTGATGACCAGATGGTATTTGGTTCCGTTAAGATTGAACAAAATGTTTCCTTCCTCATCTCCTCTATGTTTTAGGGAATGCCAAGCCCAGGGTTCCACGCTTCATATTTGGTGGGAATGTCCTAGAATTAGAAGTTTTTGGAATAAGATTTTTAATCTTATCCGCAAAGTAACAAACCTACCGATCCCTAAGACTCCACAAATTGCTCTATTGAATGAACAAATCCCCAAGATTCCTAAGTTTTCCCACCGGCTGATTACTTTTATGCTATTAGGAGCGAAAGTTACCATCGCTAAAGCTTGGAAGACACCAAAAATATCCCTTGTAGCGGCCAAACGAAAAATCTCTTGGATCATGACCCAGTAAAGGGCAGTAAGCAAAAATTCAGGACAGTCTCAAAACCTTTGAAGCAATATGGGAACCCTGGGCTGGGCATATAGGTCTCTCCCTGGTTCCTGGAATCTCCTCGTCAGGATAGTTATACATGAACTGAGTGCTGGCAATCTTTCTCTCTATCCCTTCCTTCTTCTCTCTTCTTTTCTTTACCTTCTGTCTATTTCATCTATTTCCCAGATAATGCAAGGATAGATGATTACGGTTCTTTTGACAAATCAAGTTTATGTTGGTTATTCTTCTAATTTTGTACAAGATATTATAATCTGCTATGTTATAAGGAACAAAGGTTCACCCTTGGGGATCGGTGCAGTCTCTCCGTTGCGAATCAGTGGCTTCGGGGAGGCGGCTCATGATCTCCACTGGGTAGGGCATATTCTATATAAATATCAACAAGGCCGAGACCAGGACACAGTGTGATCCCGTCAGGGGTGTCTGGTCAGTCCCTAGTTTATTGTGCCCTATGAAGCATTAGATCCAATATTGCTGATGATAATAATATGTCTTATTTCTCGTTTTTTTGTTGAGTATCCTTAGAGTTTTGGATGTAAAGAGATAATAATGTAAACTGAACTCTGTCTTTTGATGGACATATTTTGTACTGTGAGTTATCTCAATAAACATGTTAAACTTTAAAAAAAAAAAAGAATTAAAAAAAAGAGTTTGATAGGCTCGGCTGGCCATATATGTTTGCCACACTCACATGCTTTGGATTCACAGGTTCCTTTATATCAGCTCTTCAGGCCCTATACTCCCGTCCCACATCCCAAGTACAACTGGCGTCTTTTGTATCCCCACCTTTTTCACATAGTCATGGCACTAGACAAGGTTGCCCCCTTTCTCCCTTATTGTTTATATTATGCCTTGAACCACTAGCTAAAGACATTCGAATACACCCAGATAGAAGTGGGGTCTCTCTACGACAAAGAGAGTACAAACTGTCTCTTTTTGCAGACGATATATTGCTTACCCTAACGAAACCACATATTTCTCTCCCCAACCTCCATGCCTTATTAGATATATTCAGTAAACTCTCTGGCTATAAAGTCAATACAGCCGAGATGGAAGCCCTTCCTATACATATTCCCTCCACGCTTCTCACCACCCTTCACAACAACTTTCCCTACCATTGGTGCTCTGTCTCCCTCAAATATCTAGGTATACACCTGACGGCATCCTATCCCACTCTGTATCAAGCTAACTTTCCCTCCTTAATTTCGGAAATGTATGGCTCATTTCATAAATGGGCAGAATATCCTCTGTATCTTCTGGGTAGGATAAATGTTTTCAAGATGGCTATACTTCCGAAGTTCCTATATCTTTTTGAAACATTGCCAATTGCGCTCCCAATGTCACAACTCCGAAATATCCAAAGGGCCTTCACTAAATTTATTTGGGGAAATAAAGCACATAGGATTGCTAGCACAGTGGTGTTTGCTCCTCGCTCTCATGGTGGGTTGGGAGCACCTGATATTATTAAATACTACTATGCTACACATCTCACAGCAATCATTTCCTGGTCTTCGCAACTTGCAACAAGTAGATGATCAGAGCTGGAAATAAGTGTTACTAGCCCTGTTCAACCTTGTTCGATACTTTGGACCGACTTGACCTCTTCCATATCTCAACTTAAAAAATATATGTCTAGGACCAGTGCTATTCACTCTTTCCATTTGGAAAAAGTGTAATAAAGGGTTTTCTCTCTCATCTCCATGCCCACCTCTCTTAAATGTTCTTTTTAACCCGGATATTCTGGACAGCCTTTCCTATAATAATATATATCCTTGGTCCCAAGAGGGCATTTTTCAGCTCCGCCACTTAGTACATCCTATTACTCGCAAATTATTTTCCTTCCAAGACCTCCAAACTAAATTTGATATACCCAAAAAGTTTTTTTTTTCTTATCTTCAATTTAAACACTACTTCCATTCTATATCACCTGCCCTGGTCCTGGAAAAACCCAACATCTTTGAAACTATATGTGCTCAAGGTCCATACCAACCCGGTCTCCTCTCTTCTATATATAAGATTCTCCACGACACAAACCTCCCTACATTAGACTCTCATGTATACATGCGAAGATGGACCAAGGTGCTTCTGAACCCTCTATCTCTCCCTCAATAGCAAAGGATCTGGACTTCCATATCTAAAGTTTCCAGATGCGTGGAGCAGAGAGAGACAGCTTATAAAGTCCTCGTGTTCTGGTATAGAACCCCAGATCTCTTTGAATAAGATGATAATGATGCTTTCTTATGTTAAGTCTAATTTTCCTTGTTTTGTTAAAAAAATAAAATAAAAAAAACTTTAATAAACATACAATTATAAAAAAAAGCTACTCGTCCGCCCGTGGCTGGGCTCTGAGCTGCACCGCATAAAGTTTGCCGAAATCCTGGAGACATCCAACCAGACGCCGACAGTGTGTGTAGGTCCATTGGAGGAGGACAAAAAAGGAACGTAGTACCTAGCGGTGAGTGCTCATTTATTTGAATGGGGTCCTATAGCATTGGAGAGAAGGCGGGATTAACCCACATGTAGGCTGCCATGGAGTCTGTCAGGAAAATTTCTTGCTATATAATTATTCCAGAAATGTTCAAGACATTTGTGCCATTAACATGAAATCAGCCCATATATTTACCTTGAATTTCAAAGAACAAAACTCCTGTTATTTTATTTGTGAATTACCAGATGCAGAACAGAAGTCACCATCTCAAAATGTGATATTTTATCTTGCCCACCTTTTGGAGCTAAGTACTCATATTTTGTATAATGTTACTATGGTAACTCAGCTTGAAAGCAAGCTATGCTCTGTATGAAAGTAAAGGGAGAAAATAGCTCCTGAAAGACTTTGGACAGCAAAGGTCAGGGTTTGAGCATAGAATGTTACTCAGAGACTTACCTGATCAACATGAATATTTATTAATCAAAGGGATGAGAATTAGTAGTCTAATGCCCTGTACACACGGTCAGATTTTTCAATAGAAAATGTTCGATGGGAGCTTGTTGTTTGAAATTCCGACCGTGTGTAGCCTCCATCTGACATTTTCCATCAAAATTTCCGACAAACAAAATTTGAGATCTGGATCTCAAATTTTCCGACAACAAAATCCGTTGTCAGAAATTCGCATGTACACAATTCCAACGCACAAAATTCCACGCATGCTTGGAATCAAGCGGAAGAGCCGCACTGGCTATTGAACTTAATTTTTCTCGGCTCATCGTACGTGTTGTACTTCACCGCATTCTTGACGTTCAGAATTTCCGACAACATTTGTGTGACCGTATGTATGCAAGACAAGTTTGAGCCCACATCCGTCAGAAAAAAATACACAGTTTTGTTGTTGGAAAATCCTATCGTGTTTACAGGGCATAAGACTAAATTGGATGTCTTTTTAGCTAGACGGTTTGCTTATGCATTTTGAGTTTTATGAAAATTTTTCATTCTGAATGAGTTATAACACAACTAACAGTACATGATAAATTATTATTAAGAGACATCAAGTCAAGTCAAGTCAAGTCAAGTAAAGCTTTATTGTCATTCTACTACACGTTAGAACATACCATACAATGAAATGTCGTATCTCACAGGGCCACAGTGCAACATACAAATAAACATAATTTTAAATAAATATACAATGAATAAAAACACCAATAAAAACCTATACACATCTGGGAACTACGTAACTGTACATATACTATATGTTTGTAAAAGTCTTTGTAGCAGCAAGTGTTTATAAAAGTGTCTAGTGCATATTCAAGATTAAAAAGGAGGGGACGTGAGACATTCCTGGTCACAATTTATAGGTTGTAGAAAAGGTTTCAAAGAGGATTGGAGTTGAGGGCTCTCACAGCCTGGGGGAAAAAACTGTTGAGCAGTCTGACAGTTCTGGTTTTGATACTCCGGTACCTTCTACCTGATGGCAAGAGCTGAAAGAGACTGTGGGAGGGATGGGTAGGATTCCTCACGATCCTGGTAGCTTTGCTGGAGCACCGTGTATGGAAAATGTCCAGGATGGAGGGGAGAGAGACCCCAATAATCTTTTCAGCCATCTTTACTAGCCACTGCAGGGTCTTGCGGTCAGCTGAACTGCAGTTCCCATACCAGACAATGATGCAGCTGGTCAGCACGCTTTCAATGGTCCCCCTATAGAATGTAGTAAGGATGGGTGGAGGGAGACTGGCTTTTTTAGAGCGGCGGAGAAAATATAGGCGCTGTTGTGCTTTCTTGGTTAGTGACGTAATGTTGGTTGTCCAGGTAAGATCCTCTGAGATGTGCAATCCCAGGCATTTAATACTGCTTACTCTCTCCACAGTCAAGCTGTCGATGGTCAGTGGGTGGTGATCAACATAATTTCTCCTGAAATCCATCACAACCTCCTTTGTTTTGTTTACATTAAGGAACAGGTTGTTTGTACTACACCATTTAATCAGTTCTTTCACTTCCTCTCTGTAGAGCGTTTCATCATTGTTGCTGATGAGATCTACCACAGTTGTGTCATCCGCAAACTTGATGATATTGTTGGAGCTGAACTTGGCAGTACAGTCGTGGGTCAGCAGTGTGAAGAGCAGCAGGCTGAGCACACATCCCTGTGGGGCACCCGTGCTCAGTGTTGCAGTGCTCGACATGCTGCAGCCAACACAAACTGACTGAGGTCTTCCGGTTAAAAAGTCCAGGATCCAATTACAGAGGGGCAGGTTGAGGCCCAGCGAGTTCAATTTAGTGATAAGTTTCTGAGGAATCATTGTATTAAATGCTGAGCTAAAGTCAATGAACAGCATTCTAACATAAGAGTCTTTCTGTTCTAAGCGGGTAAGGGCCAAGTGAAGCATGAAGACATGCTTTATAAGTTGTGTATATATATATATATATATATATATATATATATATATATATATATATATATATATTATACTTTATATGTTGCTGTATAATGTATACAGTTCCCAGTCCACTTGCTCTGTTGTGATTATAAAGAAAAACCTCTGTGGTACAAGTGGCCCATCCTTTATAATCAGTACTGGTTCTTGAACATCCTAAATTCCAAAGCTTGAAGAGGATACCTGGAGCAGAGAACTACAGCCATCAGTTTAAACTAAACCTGTGAGGATAGAAATATGGGAGCTGTCATGTCTAACTTGCTGTCTAAGCTTTAAAGTGTTTTTTTACCTTCATGCATTCTGTGTATATAAAAAAACCTTAGTGCAAAGAAGCCTCCCCAGCCCCCCAATACTTACCTGAGCACTAGGGATGAGCCAAACCCCCCCCTTTTCGGTTCGCACCAGAACATGCGAACAGGAAAAAATTTGTTCGAACACGCGAACACTGTTAAAGTCTATGGGACACGCATATGAATAATCAAAAGTGCTAATTTTAAAGGCTTATATGCAAGTTATTGTCATAAAAAGTGTTTGGGGACCTGGGTCCTGCCCCAGGGGACATGGATCAATGCAAAAAAAAGTTTTAAAAATGGCTGTTTTTTCAAGAGCAGTGATTTTAATAATGCTTAAAGTCAAACAATAAAAGTGAAATATCCCTTTAAATTTCGTAGCTGGGGGTGTCTATAGTATGCCTGTAAAGGGGCGCATGTTTCCCGTGTTTAGAACAGTCTGACAGCAAAATGACATTTCAAAGGAAAAAATCCATTTAAAACTACTCGCGGCTATTGCTTTGCCGGTCCGACAATACACATAGAAGTTCATTGATAAAAACGGCATGGGAATTCCCCACAGGGGAACCCCCAACCAAAATTTAAAAAAAAAATGACGTGGGGGTCCCCCTAAATTCCATACCAGGCGCTCTCTCGTCTCCCCCTCTTTTCCTGCGGCCTGCCAGGTTGCGTGCTCGGATAAGGGTCTGGTATGGATTTTTGGGGGGACCCCACGCCGTTTTTTTTTTTTTTTTGGCGCGGGGTTCCCCTTAAAATCCATACCAGACCTAAAGGGTCTGGTATGGAATTTAGGGGGACCCCCACGTCATTTTTTTTTTATTTTGGCCGGGGTTCCCCTTAATATCCATACCAGACTTGAAGGGCCTGGTCTGGAATTTAGGGGGACCCCCACGTCATTTTTTTTTAAAATTTTGGTTCGGGGTTCCCCTGTGGGGAATTCCCATGCCGTTTTTATCAATGAACTTCTATGTGTATTGTCGGACCGGCAATGCAATAGCCGCGAGCAGTTTTAAATGGCTTTTTTCCTTTGAAATGTCATTTTGCTGTCAGACTGTTCTAAACACGGGAAACATGCGCCCCTTTACAGGCATACTATAGACACCCCCCAGCTACGAAATTTAAAGGGATATTACACTTTTATTGTTTGACTTTAATATCATTATTAAAATCACTGCTCCTGAAAAAACGGCTGTTTTTAAAACTTTTTTTTGCATTGAACCATGTCCCCTGGGGCAGGACCCAGGTCCCCAAACACTTTTTATGACAATAACTTGCATATAAGCCTTTAAAATTAGCACTTTTGATTTCTCCCATAGACTTTTAAAGGGTGTTCCGCGGCATTCGAATTTTCCGCAAACACCCCAAATTGTTCGCTGTTCGGCGAACTTGCGAACAGCCAATGTTCGAGTCGAACATGTGTTCGACTCGAACTCGAAGCGCAACCATACTCACCACTTTTTATTTATGTTTAAATTGCAACAGTTGTTTCTATCCTATTACACTTTGAAACTTTTGATCTTACTGATATGATATGCTGCGATGCGAGAACCATAACAATCCTTTTTTTTTTTTTACAAGAAAATAAATGTTTATTCGATTTTTACAAAACAAGCAATGCATATACACAGTTGTTCACAGAAATATTGTTACATGAACTGTAACAGGACGAATGAGCGACACCTTAAAACAGGAGAAATATGTATAGAGCTGTTGAGTTACATCACATTAGGAGATGAGATCAGAGGTAATAGATTCCAGTAGTACTATTTGAGGAGGTCTTGGAGGTGAGGGGGGGAGGAGAAAGGGGGGTGGAGGCTGGGAGGGGAAGAGGAAGGGGGGAAGGAGGGAGGGAGAGGAAGGGGGGGGGGAAGAGGGGGAGGAGGGAGGGCCGGAAGAAGGACCTCATCCATCTTGTTAGGTTCACAGAGCTTAAACAATGATTAGACATTCAGAAGATCAAAACAGTGGTAAGCTATTGCAGCAACATCTCGGTGATCACCCTCCACCTCTGTGCCCCACGCATCTATACATCCCGACCATACCTTGTCAAATTTGGCAGGACAGTTTCGGTTGGCATAGGTAAGTTTATATAATGGTAGCACCAAGTTCAATTTAAGGTGTCATGAGGATACCCTGGGTGGGGTATTGTCCTTCCAGTGAAGGAATATCTCTCTACGAGAATAAAATGTAGCATAATTCAGGAATAATCTAATATATTTGCCCCTTACCTTAGAGTCAAAAACATTGAGCAGCATCATTTTGGGGTCTGTTCCCAGCTCCAGAGAGGTAACCTGACTAAGGGTGTCAGCTATTTCCAACCAATAGTCCCCGAGGCGGGGGCAGGACCATATCATGTGAAAGAAAGTGGCAGAACTCTGACCACATCTAGGACAGGCCACCTGGATGTTAGGATTCATAATTGTTAACCGCTATGGAGTGTAATAGGCTCTGTGGAGGAACTTGACCTGCATAAAACGGTCTCTGGCTGAGATCATATTAGTGACAAAGGATGATACACATGACTCCCATTCCTCCTCTGACAGATCTGGGATGTCTAATTTCCACCTATCTTGGGTTTTTTCAAGTTTTTTCAATGGAGCTATGGACAAGTGGAAATAGAGGGAGAGGGGGTTTATCTATGACCCTGGCTGTGAGTAGTTCCTCCACAGAGTCTGATTTCAATATTAGTTGTGCTGGGAACTGCTTCCTATACGCGTGTCGAAGCTGGTAGTAACGAAACAACATCCATTCCGGCAGTGAATAGGCATTTTTGAGATCAGAAAAGGATCTCAGTTTACCCCCCATAACTATGTGCTTCAGTTTGACTATACCCTTCCCTGCCCAAACCTGGGGGTCAGAAACAGTATTCATGTGTGGTAGGTTAGGATTACCCCAAAAAGGAATGTGGGGAGAAAAGGTCTCGGGGGAGGAAAAGCGTGGCTTTATTCCATATATTGGTGGTTGTACGCATCAGCTCCGTGATGCCAGGGTGAGACCTCGCCCTCCAGAATACTACGTTACTGAGAGATGAGAATGAACCCATTATGGCTGCCTCCAAGGTTACTGCTGGGTTGTCCTGCAATTGGGAAAACCACCATCTGACCGTCACCAGAACGGCCGCCCAGAAGTAGATCTGAAAATCCGGTAGGGACAGACCATCCTGGGCGACCGGCAGCTGGAGGGTAGTAATGGTCAGTCACGGGGACCTACCGCTCCAAACAAAGGAAGAAATTATAGTTTTTATTCTTGTGAAGAATGAGGCTGGAGGGATTAAGGGGGCATTACGAAAAAGGTAAAGGAATTTGGGGAGATAAGCCATTTTAACTAAATTTACCCTACCCACTGGTGATAGGGGAAGGGTCCTCCAGGCTATACATTTTTGTGAATTTTTTTTTAAAAGTGGCTGAAGGTTCAGCTCATAATATGAGGATAATGGAGTCCCAATCTTTACTCCCAGGTATTTAAACTCAGACGTCCAGTTTAGGGGGGTGCCTGTTGGTGGATGATGACCCGGTGCATTCAGTGAGAAAAGGAGAGATTTCTCCCAGTTAACCTTAATGCCCGAGAATGATCCAAATTCATCTATTATTTGTAATGCTGGTGGGAGGGAAGAGATGTCTTTAAGGAAAAGGAGGGTATCATCGGCCTATAAGGATATTTTGTCTGTTATTACACCGACTTGGATTCCCTTTACCAAGGAAGCAGATCTAATACTAGCTGCCATGGGTTCCATGGCTAGCACGAATAATCCAGGGGATAGTGGAAAGCCCTGTCTGGTGCCCCTGGACAGGGGAAATGGCAAGGACAATGAATTATTTGTGCGTATATGGGCTGTGGGATTGTGATATAGCATTTGGACCCAGCTAATAAAATGAGGGCCAAATCCGAATTTGGCCGGATGTTTATGTCGGTCCCTCTGCCAGGCATAAATCCAGACTGGTCCGCGTGGACCAGTGCCGTAATCACAGTGTTTAATCAACCAGCTAACACCTTGGCCAACAGCTTGGCATCCACATTAAGGAGAGAGATAGGGTGATATGAAGAACACTGTTTAGGAAGCTTGCCCAGTTTAAGGATGACTACTATAACTGCCTCATTGTCGGGGGCAACGAATTCCCCTCCATGACGTTTTGCAGCAGTGTCCTGAACGATGGTACTATTTCTTCTGCATAAGTTTTAAATAATTCGTCAGGTATCCCATCCGGGCCTGGCGTTTTGCCATTTTGCAAGGAGGCCACTGCCCTCTGTAATTCCTCTAAAAGGATAGGACAGTCTAAAGCTTCTCTAAATGTGGATGTCAGGCAAGGGAGCTCCACCCCATCGAGATATGTCGTCAGTTCTGCATCCGTGCAGTTCATTAGAGAACCATAGAGCTCCCGGTAGAATGACGCAAATCTGTCAATAATGGATAAGAGATCTGTTAGGGTCATCCTGTCCTGGGTCATAAATGGTTGAAATAGTCACCGGGGAGGAGCTTTCCCTCGCCAGTCATGCCAGCATACTACCTGTCTTTTCCCTATGCTCGAAAATTCTTTGGGACTGATGTAGAAATTTAGTCTTAGTGGCTGACGTTCGTAGTAGGAGAACATCCCGTAATTCTGCTTGAAAGTCAGAGTACGCTCTCAGAGTACCCGACTCCGAGTACTCCTCCTCAAGTACTGCCACCATCTCCTCAGCCCTTTGGGTTTCCTCCCTCAGATCCTTACGGATCTTACGGATATGTGACTGTAGGTTACCCCTGGTGAAGGCCTTAAATGCGTCCCAAGACGTAGTCAGAGATACCGATTGGTCCAAATATTCTGGAATCAGCCAGCCAGAATTTGGACAATCGCCAGAGACTCTCGCCTGGCGAATTGGACACGCACAGCTTCAAGGCAAGCGGAGCGTGATCGGATATGCCACGGGGGAGAATGGTGATTTCCCTTACCCTGGGTAGGACAGTCCCCCTCGTAGGCAAGATCTATGTGTGATAAGGTCTTGTGTGAAGCCGAGTGACATGTGTAGGCCCTTCGGGATGGGTTGCGCCATCTCCACACATCAGTGAGGTTGGAGGCTTCTGCCCAGGAGAGCAGTTCTAAAGATGAGCCTGCTCCGGGTGAGAGTCTGTCCACCCCAGGTTCCTGGGCCAGGTTAAAATCAGCCAGCATCACCACATTATCTGTAGCATAGGTGGCAATTTTAGAGATAAGCTGATTAAGTAATCTCGTGGAGGCCGGGGGGGCAGGTACAATCCCACCACAACAAGTTCTAATCTATCCACCATAGCATGAAGTATAACAAAACGACCCTCTGGGTCTAGTTTCAGCACAAGCAGCTTAAACGGTAGAGATTTATGAACTAGAATGCTGACCCCCCAAGAGTAGTTGGTGTAAGTGGAATGATATTGATGTCCCACCCAGGGCCGTCTAAGGCTCAAGAGTTTACTGCCTGTCAAGTGAGTTTCTTGTAGTATACATATTTGGGGACTAGGGATGAGCTTCGAGTTCGAGTTGAATACATGTTCGTCTCGAACATTGGCTGTTCGCAAGTTCGCCGAACAGCGAACAATTTGGGTGTTCACGGCAAATTCGAATGCCGCAGAACACCCTTTAAAAGTCTGTGGGAGAAATCAAAAGTGCTAATTTTAAAGGCTTATATGCAAGTTATTGTCATAAAAAGTGTTTGGGGACCTGGGTCCTGCCCCAGGGGACATGGATCAATGCAAAAAAGTTTTAAAAACGGCCGTTTTTTCAGGAGCAATGATTTTAATAATGCTTAAAGTCAAACAATAAAAGTGTAATATCCCTTTAAATTTCGCAGCTGGGGGGTGTCTATAGCATGCCTGTAAAGGGGTGCATGTTTCCCGTGTTTAGAACAGTCTGACAGCAAAATGACATTTCAAAGGAAAAAAGCCATTTAAAACTACTTGCGGCTATTGCATTGCCGGTCCGACACATAAAAGTTCATTGATAAAAACCGCATGGGAATTCCCCACAGGGGAACCCCGAACCAAAATTTAAAAAAAAAATGACGTGGGGGTCCCCCTAAATTTCATACCAGGCCCTTCAGGTCTGGTATGGATATTAAGGGGAACCCCGCGCCAAAAAAAAAAACGTTGTGGGGTCCCCCCAAAAATCCATACCAGACCCTTATCCGAGCACGCAACCTGGCAGGCCGCAGGAAAAGAGGGGGGGACAAGAGAGCGTCCCCCCCTCCTGAACCATACCAGGCCACATGCCCTCAACATTGGGAGGGTGCTTTGGGGTAGCCCCCTAAAACACCTTGTCCCCATGTTGATGAGGACAAGGGCCTCATCCCCACAACCCTGGCCATGGTTGTGGGGGTCTGCGGGCGGGGGGCTTATCGGAATCTGGAAGCCCCCTTTAACAAGGGGACCCCCAGATGCCGGCCCTCCCCCCTGTGTGAAATGGCCATTTCACTAAAAAACTGTCAAAAATGTTAAAAATGACAAGAGACAGTTTTTGACAATTCCTTTATTTAAATGCTTCTTCTTTCTTCTATCTTCCTTCATCTTCTTCTTCTTCTTTTTCTGGTTTTTCTGGTTCTTCCTCTGGCATTCTCGTCCAGCATCTCCTCCGTGGCGTCTTCTATCTTCTTCTCCTCGGGCTCCCGCTCTTCTCTTCATCTTCTTCTCTTCTTCATCTTCTTCTTCATCTTCTTCTTTTCTTCTCTTCTTCTCTTCTTCATTTTCTTCTCTGGGCCGCTCCACATCCATGCTGGCATGGAAGGAGGCTCCCGCTGTGTGACGGCGTCTCCTCTTCTGACAGTTCTTAAATAACGGGTGGCCCCGCCCCCCTCTGACGCACGGGACATGACGGAACTTCCCTGTGGCATTCCCCGTGATGTCACAGGAAAGTCCCGTCAAGTCACTGTGCGTCAGAGGGGGCGCGGTCACCGGGTGGCCCCGCCCCCCGTTATTTAAGAACCATCAGACGAGGAGACGCCGTCACAGAGCGGGAGCCTCCCTCCATGCCAGCATGGATGCGGAGCGGCCCGGAGAAGAAAATGAAGAAGAAGATGAAGAAGATGAAGAGAAGAGCGGGAGCCCGAGGAGAAGAAGATAGAAGACGCCTGGACGAGAACGCCGGAGGAAGAACCAGAAGAAGAAGAAGAAAGATGAAGCATTTAAATAAAGGAATTGTCAAAAACTGTCTCTTGTCATTTTTAACATTTTTGACAGTTTTTTAGTAAAATGGTAGGGGTAAGTACCACCTTACCATTTCACACAGGGGGGCCAGGATCTGGGGGTCCCCTTGTTAAAGGGGGCTTCCAGATTCCGATAAGCCCCCCACCCGACGACCCCCACAACCACCAGCCAGGGTTGTGGGGATGAGGCCCTTGTCCTCATCAACATGGGGACAAGGTGTTTTGGGGGGCTACCCCAAAGCACCCTCCCAATGTTGAGGGCATGTGGCCTGGTACGGTTCAGGAGGGGGGGCGCTCTCTCACCCCCCTCTTTTCCTGCGGCCTGCCAGGTTGCGTGCTCGGATAAGGGTCTGTTATGGATTTTTGGGGGGACCCCACACCGTTTTTTTTTTGGCGCGGGGTTCCCCTTAAAATCCATACCAGACCTGAAGGGTCTGGTATGGAATTTAGGGGGACCCTCACGTCATTTTAAAAAAAAATTTTGGCCAGGGTTCCCCTTAATATCCATACCAGACCTGAAGGGCCTGGTGTGGAATTCAGGGGGACCCCCACGTCATTTTTTTTTTTTACATTTTGGTTCGGGGTTCCCCTGTGGGGAATTCCCATGCCGTTTTTATCAATGAACTTCTATGTGTATTGTCGGACCGGCAATGCAATAGCTGCGAGTAGTTTTAAATGGCTTTTTTCCTTTGAAATGTCATTTTGCTGTCAGACTGTTCTAAACACGGGAAACATGCGCCCCTTTACAGGCATACTATAGACACCCCCCAGCTATGAAATTTAAAGGGATATTACACTTTTATTGTTTGACTTTAAGCATTATTAAAATCACTGCTCCTGAAAAAACGGCCGTTTTTAAAACTTTTTTTTGCATTGATCCATGTCCCCTGGGGCAGGACCCAGGTCCCCAAACCTTTTTTGACAATAACTTGCATATAAGCCTTTAAAATTAGCACTTTGATTATTCATGTTCGTGTCCCATAGACTTTAACGGTGTTCACGTGTTCGAACAAACTTTTTTCCTGTTCGCATGTTCTGGTGCGAACCAAACAGGGGGGTGTTCAGCTCATCCCTATTGGGGATGATAGGTTTTGAGAAATTGAAATACTAATGACCTTTTCACAGAAGAGTTCAAGCCTGTAGAGTTCCATGAGACAATAGTACAGTCAGCCATAATCATCTATTGGTACATTTCCGGCTCAATATTTTTATTGAGTTTTTCAAAGAAGAAATATTGGAGATGAGATATAAATGACAAACTTAGTGATAATAATAAAATGTCCACAATTCAAGTAGGAGGTGTGGCCACCAAATGAAGTCTGGAGATGATCTAGTTCCAATGATATATCATGCAGATAAAGCGAATTCAATACAATGCAGATGATACATTAATATCTCCTCCGTAATAATCCGAATCAACATAAGGGATAAGGTACTCTTACCGACTTTGGTGGACTCACAGGCTGTTGGCGGTGAGTCAAAAGGGCTTGCACTGTCTTAGGGTGAATGACAGTATAGGAGTGGACCATGCGCTGGTAAACCTCTTCCTTCAGATAGGGGACCAGGATCCTGCCCGGATGGTCTAAGCGAACACCGTCCTTGTCAGCATTGGTAAACCATGTATAAAGAAAGAAACAAGGAGCCTCCACATGGTGTGAATCCAAAAATTCAATTGGCATTTATTTGATCAGTCACGATCATCAAACAATCCATAAAAATATATAAAAAATATAATAGAATCGATTCCAGTAATAAAAGAAGGCAAGCGTGGTGTGGGTGGCTGGGTACAGCAAGGAGACCCGACGCGTTTCATCTGAAGAGACTTCGGCTAGGGTATATGCCATCCTGCCACCACCACGCTTTTATATATGTACTAAATTAGTGACCCATAAACAGCTGTTACAGCGTCGCGCGCTCTAACTTCCTGGATACCTAGCGTGCGTTCCAATCACGATCATGTGTTTCCACGTATTAGCCAATCAAGGAACAGGTCCGCCTCTACCAGCCAAGCCTCAGTGTGAATATCCTATCCTAGTGCGCTCTCACTGGGTGGGAGTGTAAACTCACCAGTTACCCGCCCAGTGTAAATCGTCACCGCGTATGACGTGCACGTGAACGGCGTCACGTGATAGCGTCTGACGTATCATTGGGTATACCTCATCGCGCCAACCCGGAAGTAGGAGCACATCACTAAGGCTGTTGGAGCGCGTTTGTGTTCCAAATGGATCATCGAGGACGGAAGTGGTTTGAATAGAGTAAATACGGCATTCTAAACAGTCCGCCATAATAGTAAATAAAAATTAAAGTCCGAAATTAAATTTAATATGTGAAAAGTTAAAATTTAATTGTCTCAACTAGAATATCAAATCAAATCAGAAAGTCAGTATGCATCGCAATTAATAAGGAAAAAGAACTATAATAACGCCTATGTGTTGTAAATAACCATCTTGGTTCATAGATATGAATATAAGGCAGGAATTGATAATACCTATCTAAATTCATATCCAATCACAAGGCGTATGAAGCTAGTGTAACATTAACCAAGCAATGAAGCATGCTAAAACACACACATATCCACAATTAGCAAATTTGATTGGTAAAAAATAAAAATAACCGAAGTAAAACTGACATTAAAATATTAAAAAAGAATTAGAACAAAGAAAGAAAAACTAGAACCAGGACCTAATAATTCTGAACAAAATAGTAAATAAAAAAACTACTCCATGCCTATTGCAAGCCACATTGACCATATTATCTCCAAAAAGGACTTAAACTAGTCATCAATCCAGTGAGGCACTCTCGCCACATATATAATAAAAGACTTAAAAGGACCAAGTTATCTAAAGAAGGAGGGGACCTTTATTTACGATTGATTAATAAATGAATTGATGTCCCACTCCACATTGAGTCCATGTGGCGTAAAACATCTTAGTTGATGTATCCAAAAAGTTTCAAGCCATGATACTCCTCTTACGCATGACTCACCTCTCCAATGAGGGGTGAACTTATCTATTATTTGGAACCTAGTACCAGTAGGGTCTCAATTATGATAATTATAATAGGTAGTGGTTGGGCACACTATGGTTAGTGCGTCCTTTTTTAATGGATTTAATGTGTTTATTGACCCTTATGGCAAATGTACGAATGGTCCGCCCCACGTACTGTTTCCCGCAGGGACAAGTGATGAGGTACACAATGTACCTAGTCGAACACGTAACAAAATGTTTAACAGAGTATTCTTTCCCAGTAATGGTTGATCCGAACGTCTCAATCTTACGGGATTTATGTGTATTATATTTGCACACCCTACATCTTCGACAGTTTGACCCTTGGCTTGCATCTGGACCCTGCTTCTGTTCCTGATCACCTGGTTTGACCTTTGGCTTGCATCTGGACTTTGCTTTTGTTCCTGTCTTCCATGTATGACCTTGGCTCGCTCCTGTTTATGCTCTGGACTGGCTTATCCATATATGACCTCTGGCCTGGCTTCTGGTTCTTCCACTTACCAAACACAGCAAGTTCAGCTCAACCTGCTACTGTCATCCCTCAGTGACCAGCTCATCTGACTACAAGCAAGGACCTGGCAAACTGTGCTTCTTTGAGCACCCCGTTCCCTGTTCCCAACTCCAGGGGAGCGCTGCACTTAGCCGCAAGGGTAGCCCTCTTAGCATCTCGATCTCCATACCCGCACCTGACAGAAAGTTTGCGGAGGCATGAGAAGCAAAGACCTTGGGGTCACTGAGGATTACAGTATCTGGAACTGCCTCCTCCCAGCCTACAGGAAGTACTACTCCCAAGGGTTCTGGGGATGGAAAACCATCTCTTAATGTTTGACAATGTCTTCCTCTCCTTCAATGCCTCCTTAACTGCCAGAATCCTCATCCTTTTCCCTCTCCTCTTGTGTGTTCTGTGGAGGCTCAAGAATGGTGTCTGCATAAAGCGGGCCTTGAGAGGAAAGAAAGTCCTCCTCTTCCTCCTACTGCTCTGCCTCGAGTGCCCTGTCCATAATGCCATGCAGAGCATGCTCCAGCAGGAACACAACAGGGATTGTGTCACTGATACCTGCATTGTCATGGCTCACCATCCTTGTCACCTCCTCAAATGGTGACAGTACAGTACATGCATCCTTTATCAGTAGCCATTGGCGTGGGGAAAAAAGGTGAGCCACTCTGAGCCTGTTGTTGTGCACTACTCACACAGGTACTCATTGACGGCCCTCTGCTGCATGTACAGCTACTGTAGCATTGCCAAAGTTGAGTTCCACCTGGTGGGCATTTCACAAATCAGGCGGTTTACAAGCAGGTAGAATTCCTGCTGAATTTCAGGCAACCAAACACTGGCTGCGTATGACTGCCTGAAATGGCTACAGACTCTTCTGGCCTGCTTTAGAAGATCTTGCAACCCTGAGTACCTGTTTAACCACTTGCTGACCGCCTACCGCATATATACTGCGGCAGAATGGCACGGGCAGGCAAAATCACGTACCCGTACGTGATCTGCCTCCCGCGGGTGGGGGGTCCGATCGGACCCCCCCCGGTGCCATAGGCGGTCGGCTCTCGTTCGCGGGCGATGGGAGGTGAGGGGGAGGCCATCCATTGATGGCCACCCCCTCCCGATCGCTCCCGGCGAATGAAAACGCTTCTTTTCCCTCTGTAATGTAAACAGAGGGAAAGGAAGTGATGTCATCTCTCCTCGAGCCGGTCTTTTCGTCCCGGCGCAGAGGAGAGAAGACATCCAAGCAAGTGCACCAACACTACACTTACAGTAGAACACGCAGGAACACTTGTCACCCCCCAGTCACCCCCCGATCACCCCCCGATCACCCCCCTGTACCCCCTGTCACTCTGACACCAATAGCAGTTTTTTTTTTTGCATTGGTGTCAGTTTGTGTCAGTTACAAGTGTTAGGGCAGTTAGGTTTGCCCCCTTTAGGTCTAGGGTACCCCCCTTTAGGTCCAGGGTACCCCCCTAACCCCCCCTAATAAAAGTTAACCCCTTGATTACCCCCCGTCGCCAGTGTCGCTAAGCGATCGTTTTTCTGATCGCTGTATTAGTGACACAGGTGACGCTAGTTAGGGAGGTGAGTATATAGGTTTGCTGTCAGTGTTTTATAGCGACAGGGACCCCCATATACTACCTGCTAAAGGTTTTAACCCCCTGATTGCCCCCTAGTTAACCCTTTCACCAGCGATCACCGTATAAGTGTTACGGGTGACGCTGGTTAGATAGTTTGTTTTTTGTAGTTTATTATAGTTTATTACAGTTTATTATAGTTTATTATAGTTTTAGGGCACCCGCCGTTTATTACCTTATAAAGGTTTAACCCCCTAATTGCCCGGCGGTGATAGAAGTTAAGTTTTTAGGATCTGATAAGGTCTGCGTCGCCCCAGGCAGCGTCAGGTTAGCGCCAGTACCGCTAAAACCCACGCACGCAGCATACACCTCCCTTAGTGCTATAGTATCTGAACGGATCGATATCTTATCCGATCAGATCTATACTCCCCAGCAGTTTAGGGTTCCCTGAAACACAGTGTTAGCGGGATCAGCCCAGATACCTGCTAGCACCTGCGTTTTGCCCCTCCGCCCAGCCCAGCCCAGCCCACCCAAGTGCAGTATCGATCGATAACTGACACTTACAAAACACTAAGCACACATAACTGCAGCGTTCGCAGAGTCAGGCCTGATCCCTGCGATCGCTAACAGTTTTTTGGTAGCGTTTTGAATCAGTCGCTAACAGTCAGTAGCTTTTTTGCCTGTGAGTCTCACTAGTGTACCCCTAAATTTAGAGGCCAAAATGGCAAATCGAAGGTACACTAGTGAAGAGGCCTACAGGATTCTGAGCATGACAGATAGTGAAGAGGTAGTCACTCATCTGTCAAGTTCAGGCTCAGAATACGAACCTGTAGAGGACAGCGGCTCCATGACAGATAGCTCTGACGACGGAGTTGTGGTCCCTGCTAGGGTCAGGCGTACCAGACCCCGAACTTCTTCTGTCCTTGAAGTGCAAGAACCGCAGGGCTCTCGTATGGAGCAGAGAAGTACTAGTGCCGCTACTCCTTCTGGTGAACTGGCAAGCACCAGCGGCCTAGTACACCCTGGTCGTACATCCAGCACTGCAGTATCACGTGGTGACGTGGCGAGTCCCATAAGTGCAGTTCAAGCTGGCGAGGTGGCAAGCACAAGTAGTGTCCCGCTGCCACCAAGAAGAAGACGAACACAGGCCCGTCGTGCCCATAGTGCCCTTCCTGCTGCATTCGCCAATCCGAATTGGGAACCCACCACTTCTGCAGCACCCGTACTTCCCCCTTTCACTGGCCAACCCGGAATTCAGGTGGAAACAGTTGACTTTACGCCACTGGATTTTTATTCGCTGTTTTTCACCGAAGATCTCTATAGATCTATTGTGGACCAAAGCAATTTGTACATTGGTCAACACATCGCCACTATTCCCCAGTCCTCCCTTGCCAGAGATTGGAGACCAATTATAGGTCTCCGAATTTAAGATCTTTCTGGGCCTTTCCTTCCTCATGGGCATAACCAAAAAGAGTGAGTTGCGGTCATATTGGTCCACTGACCCAATTCACCATATGCCCGTGTTCTCTGCCTCCATGACCAGGGCACGATACGAGCAGATTTTGCGGTTCATGCACTTCAACGACAATGAACTCTGTCGTCCTCGTGGAGACCCTGCATACGATCGGCTCTACAAAATTCGGCCCCTCGTAAACCACTTCAACCAATGTTTTGCAGACTTGTTTACCCCCCATCAAGTTGTCTGCGTTGATGAGTCCCTGATTAAGTTTTCTGGCCGCTTGTCATTCAAACAGTACCTTCCCAGCAAGCGTGCCAGATATGGGGTCAAGATGTATAAGCTCTGTGACAGGGCCACAGGCTATACATGTAGATTTATGGTTTACGAGGGAAAAGATAGTCACGTAGAGCCGATAAACTGCCCTGACTACATAGGAAGCGCTGGCAAGATAGTGTGGGACTTGGTGTCACCCTTATTCGGAAAGGGGTACCACTTGTACGTGGACAATTATTATACGAGCGTGCCACTTTTTAGTCACTTGTTTGATCATCAGATTGGAGCATGTGGCACCGTGCGAACTAATCGCCGGGGCTTTCCCCAGCGGCTTGTAGAGTCCCGTCTTAGGCTGGGGGAGAGAGCCTGCTTGCAGTATAATAATTTGCTCGCTATGAAGTGGAGGGACAATAAGAATGTTTTCGTTCTTACATCCCTTCATGCAGACACGACGACCCAAATTACTACGGCGACTGGTGTTGTGGAGGAACCCCTCTGTGTCCACGAATACAACCTTAATATGGGAGGGGTGGACCTCAACGACCAGTTGTTGGCGCCGTACCTAGTTGCCCGTAAGGCCAGACGCTGATACAAAAAAGTGTCTGTTTACTTATTTCAATTGGCTTTGCTGAATGCTCATGTGCTATACAGAGCTTCAGGACGGACTGGATCCTTCCTTAAATTCCAGGAAGAGATCGTCAGAGCCCTTCTGTTTCCAGATGGTGCTCCACCTCACCTTCCCAATCCAAATGCAGTAAGCCGGCTGCATGGGAGGCATTTTCCTTATGTCCTCCAGAGTACCCCTACCCAACGAGCCCCCCAAAAAAGATGTCGTGTCTGCAGCAAGCGCGGATTTAGGCGTGACACCCGGTATTGTTGTCCCTCCTGTCCTGACAATCCTGGTCTATGCATTGGTGAATGTTTTGAACGCTACCATACACTAGTGGAGTATTAGCGTAGGGTTCAGCACGGCACAGACTAGGCACACTAACACAGGGTCTCCCAAGATGCCATCGCATTTTGAGAGACCCAAACCTGGTACAGTTAAAAGTTAAAGTTACTAAAAAAAGTGTTAAAAAAAAAAATACAAAAAAATAAAAAAATAAAAATACAAAAAAAATATAAAATAAAAAAAACAAAAATAGTTGTCATTTTATTGTTCTCTCTCTCTATTCTCTCTCTATTGTTCTGCTCTTTTTTATTGTATTCTATACTGCAATGTTTTATTGTTATGTTTTTATCATGTTTGCTTTATAGGTATGCAATTTTTTTATACTTTTTTATTGTTAACCACTTTTTTGTTTTCAGGTACGCCATTCAGCTGCAGAGCGGATTTATTTATCTTGACAGCAACAGCGTTTGCTCCCACGATATATAAAGCCGTGACTCCAGCGCTGTCGGAGGTGATTTCACCACCACAGTTACATACTTCAGCATATATGCCGAAGCGTGGGGGCAGTAGTGGGTGGAGGAGCAATTTGCTCCTGCCTTTTGCGGGAGGATGCCCCCATGCTTCGGCATATATATATTTTAGGTAGGCACAGGTTGCGTTAAATGTTTTATTTTTTACTATGTTTTTTTTGTATTTGCTTTGCAGGTATGGTAAGTATTACTGTTATACTGTAATGTTACTTTGTTTTTTTGTTAACCATCATTTGCTTAGCAGGTACACCATTCAGTTGCAGCGCGTATTTATTTATCTTGACAGCAACAGCGTTTGCTCCCACGATATATAAAGCCGTGACTCCAGCGCTGTCGGAGGTGATTTCACCACCACAGTTACATACTTCAGCATATATGCCGAAGCGTGGGGGCAGTAGTGGGTGGAGGAGCAATTTGCTCCTGCCTTTTGCGGGAGGATGCCCCCATGCTTCGGCATATATAAATGGTGCATGTATGCCCATCATTAGAAGTGGGCGGATGAAGGGAGGTATTCTAATGGTGGGCATACCCACCGATCAATATCTTTTTTTTGTTCAGCCCACAGGCTGCATGAAAAAAAAGTTTACAATACAAGGACCAGCAACGTACTGGTATGTTGCTGGACTTTGAGTGGTTATACGAGAATGATGCCTGCAGGTTTAGGTATCATCTTGGTATCATTCTTTTCAGCCAGCGGTCGGCTTTCATGTAAAAGCAATCCTAGCGGCTAATTAGCCTCTAGACTGCTTTTACAAGCAGTGGGAGGGATTCCCCCTCCACCGTCTTCCACGTTTTTCTCTGGCTCTCCTGTCCCAACAGGGAACCTGAGAATGCAGCCGGTGATTCGGCCAGCTGACCATAGAGCTGATCAGAGACCAGAATGGCTCCAATCATCTCTATGGCCTAAGAAACCGGAAGCTACGAGCATTTCATGACTTAGATTTCGCCGGATGTAAACAGCACCATTGGGAAATTGGGAAAGCATTTTATCACACCGATCTTGGTGTGGTCAGATACTTTGAGGGCAGGGGAGAGATCTAGGGTCTAATAGACCCCAATTTTTTCAAAAAAGAGTACCTGTCACTACCTATTGCTATCATAGGGGATATTTACATTCCCTGAGATAACAATAAAAATGATAAAAAATAAATAAAAATGAAAGGAACAGTTTAAAACTAAGATAAAAAATCAAAAAATTAATAAAGAAAAAAAAAAAAAAAAAAAAAAGCACCCCTGTCCCCCCCTGCTCTCGCGCAAAGGCGAACGCAAGCGTCGGTCTGGCGTCAAATGTAAACAGCAATTGCCCCATGCATGTGAGGTATCACCGCGAAGGTCAGATCAAGGGCAGCAATTTTAGCAGTAGACCACCTCTGTAAATCTAAAGTGGTAACCTGTAAAGGCTTTTAAAGGCTTTTTAAAATGTATTTAGTTTGTCGCCACTGCACGTTTGTGCGCAATTTAAAAGCCTGTCATGTTTGGTATCCATGTACTCGGCCTAAGATCATCTTTTTTATTTCATCAAACATTTGGGCAATATAGTGTGTTTTAGTGCATTAAAATTTTAAAAAGTGTGTTTTTTCCCCAAAAAATGCGTTTGAAAAATCGCTGCGCAAATACTGTGTGAAAAAAAAAAATGAAACACCCACCATTTTAATCTGTAGGGCATTTGCTTTAAAAAAATATATAATGTTTGGGGGTTCAAAGTAATTTTCTTGCAAAAAAAAAAACTTTTTCATGTAAACAATAAGTGTCAGAAAGGGCTTTGTCTTCAAGTGCTTAGAAGAGTGGGTGATGTGTGACATAAGCTTCTAAATGTTGTGCATAAAATGCCAGGACAGTTCAAAACCCCCCCAAATGACCCCATTTTGGAAAGTAGACACCCCAAGCTATTTGCTGAGAGGCATGTCGAGTCCATGGAATATTTTATATTGTGACACAAGTTGCGGGAAAAAGACAATTTTTTTTTTTTTTGCACAAAGTTGTCACTAAATGATATATTGCTCAAACATGCCATGGGAATATGTGAAATTACACCCCAAAATACATTCTGTTGCTTCTCCAGAGTATGGGGATACCACATGTGTGAGACTTTTTGGGAGCCTAGCCGCGTACGGGACCCTGAAAACCAAGCACCGCCTTCAGGCTTTCTAAGGGCGTAAATTTTTGATTTCACTCTTCACTGCCTATCACAGTTTCGGAGGCCATGGAATGCCCAGGTGGCACAAACCCCCCCTAAATGACCAAATTTTGGAAAATAGACACCCAAAGCTATTTTCTGAGAGGTATAGTGATTTTTTTGCAAACCTCACTTTTTGTCACAAACTTTTGAAAATTGAAAAAAGAAAAAAAAAATATGTTTTTATTGTCTTTCTTCATTTTCAAAAACAAATGAGAGCTGCAAAATACTCACCATTAGGGATGAGCTTCGAGTTCGAGTCGAACTCATGTTCTACTCGAACATTGGCTGTTCGCAAGTTCGCCGAACAGCGAACAATTTGGGGTGTTCGTGGCAAATTCGAATGCCGCGGAACACCCTTTAAAAGTCTATGGGAGAAATCAAAAGTGCTAATTTTAAAGGCTTATATGCAAGTTATTGTCATAAAAAGTGTTTGGGGACCCAGGTCCTGCCCCAGGGGACATGGATCAATGCAAAAAAAAGTTTTAAAAACGGACGTTTTTTCAGGAACAGTGATTTTATTAATGCTTAAAGTCAAACAATAAAAGTGTAATATCCCTTTAAATTTCATACCTGGGGGGTGTCTATAGTATGCCTGTAAAGGGGCGCATGTTTCCTGTGTTTAGAACAGTCTGACAGCAAAATGACATTTGTAAGGAAAAAACTCATTTAAAACTACCCGCGGCTATTGCATTGCCGACAATACACATAGAAGTTCATTGATAAAAACGGCATGGGAATTCCCCACAGGGGAACCCCGAACCAAAATAAAAAAAAAAAATGATGTGGGGGTCCTCCTAAATTCCATACAAGGCCCTTCAGGTCTGGTATGGATATTAAGGGGAACCCCAGCCAAAATTAAAAAAAAAAATTGACGTGGGGTTCCCCCTAAATTCCATACCAGACCCTTCAGGTCTGGTATGGATTTTAAGGGGAACCCCGCGCCAAAAAAAAAAAAAAAAACGGCGTGGGGTCCCCCTAAAAATCCATACCAGACCCTTATCCGAGCACGCAACCTGGCAGGCCGCAGGAAAAGAGGGGGGGACGAGAGTGTGGCCCCCCCCCCCCCTGAACCGTACCAGGCCACATGCCCTCAACATTGGGAGGGTGCTTTGGGGTAGCCCCCCAAAACACCTTGTCCCCATGTTGATGAGGACAAGGGCCTCATCCTCACAACCATGGCCAGTGGTTGTGGGGGTCTGCGGGCGGGGGGCTTATCGGAATCTGGAAGCCCCCTTTAACAAGGGGACCCCCAGATCCCGGCCCCCCCCCTGTGTGAAATGGTAAGGGGGTACTTACCCCTACCATTTCACTAAAAAACTGTCAAAAATGTTAAAAATGACAAGAGACAGTTTTTGACAATTCCTTTATTTAAATGCTTCTTCTTTCTTCCTTCATCTTCTTCTTCTTCTGGTTCTTCTGGCTCTTCTGGTTCTTCCTCCGGCGTTCTCGTCCAGCATCTTCTCCGCGGCGTCTTCTATCTTCTTCTCCTCGGGCCGCTCCGCACCCATGGCATGAGGGGAGGCTCCCGCTCTTCTCTTCATCTTCTTCTCTTCTTCATCGTCTTCTTCATCTTCTTCTTCATCTTCTTCTTCTTCTTCTCTTCTTCATGTCTTCTCCGGGCCGCTCCGCAGCCATGCTGTGGCATGGAGGGAGGCTCCCGCTGTGTGACGGCGTCTCTTCGTCTGACGGTTCTTAAATAATGGGGGGCGGGGCCACCCGGTGACCCCGCCCCCCTCTGACGCACGGTGACATGACGGGACTTCCCTGTGGCATTCCCCGTGACGTCACAGGGAAGTCCCGTCAAGTCACCGTGCGTCAGAGGGGGGCGGGGTCACCGGATGGCCCCGCCCCCCGTTATTTAAGAACCGTCAGACGAAGAGACGCCGTCACACAGCGGGAGCCTCCCTCCATGCCACAGCATGGCTGCGGAGCGGCCCGGAGAAGACATGAAGAAGAGAAGAAGAAGAAGAAGATGAAGATGAAGAAGAAGATGAAGAAGAAGATGAAGAAGAGAAGAAGATGAAGAGAAGAGCGGGAGCCTCCCCTCATGCCATGGGTGCGGAGCGGCCCGAGGAGAAGAAGATAGAAGACGCCGCGGAGAAGATGCTGGACGAGAACGCCGGAGGAAGAACCAGAAGAGCCAGAAGAACCAGAAGAAGAAGAAGATGAAGGAAGAAAGAAGAAGCATTTAAATAAAGGAATTGTCAAAAACTGTCTCTTGTCATTTTTAACATTTTTGACAGTTTTTTAGTGAAATGGTAGGGGTAAGTACCCCCTTACCATTTCACACAGGGGGGGGGGCCGGGATCTGGGGGTCCCCTTGTTAAAGGGGGCTTCCAGATTCCGATAAGCCCCCCGCCCGCAGACCCCCACAACCACCGGCCACGGTTGTGAGGATGAGGCCCTTGTCCTCATCAACATGGGGACAAGGTGTTTTGGGGGGCTACCCCAAAGCACCCTCCCAATGTTGAGGGCATGTGGCCTGGTACAATTCAGGAGGGGGGGGGGGCGCACTCTCGTCCCCCCCTCTTTTCCTGTGGCCTGCCAGGTTGCGTGCTCGGATAAGGGTCTGGTATGGATTTTCAGGGGGACCCCACGCCGTTTTTTTTTTTTTTTTTGGTGCGGGGTTCCCCTTAAAATCCATACCAGACCTGAAGGGTCTGGTATGGAATTTAGGGGGAACCCCACGTCATTTTTTTTTTTTAATTTTGGTTCGGGGTTGCCCTGTGGGGAATTCCCATGCCGTTTTTATCAATGAACTTCTATGTGTATTGTCGGCAATGCAATAGCCGCGGTAGTTTTAAATGTGTTTTTTCCTTCAAAATGTCATTTTGCTGTCAGACTGTTCTAAACACGGGAAACATGCGCCCCTTTACAGGCATACTATAGACACCCCCCAGGTATGAAATTTAAAGGGATATTACACTTTTATTGTTTGACTTTAAGCATTATTAAAATCACTGCTCCTGAAAAAACGGCCGTTTTTAAAACTTTTTTTTGCATTGATTCATGTCCCCTGGGGCAGGACCCAGGTCCCCAAACACTTTTATTGACAATAACTTGCATATTAGCCTTTAAAATTAGCACTTTTGATTATTCATGTTCGTGTCCCATAGACTTTAACGGTGTTCGCGTGTTCGAACGAATTTTTTTCCTGTTCGCATGTTCTGGTGCGAACCGAACAGGGGGGTGTTCGGCTCATGCCTACTCACCATGCCTCTCAGCAAATAGCTTGGGGTGTCTACTTTCCAAAATGGGGTCATTTTGGGGGGTTTTGTGCTATCTTGGCATTTTATGGCCTTCAAAACTGTGATGGGTAGTGAGGAGTGAAATCAAAAATTAACGCTCTTAGAAATCCTGAAGGCGGTGATTGGATTTTGGGGCCCGTATGAAGCTAGGCTCCCAAAAAGTGCCACTCATGTGGTATCCCCGTACTCAGGAGAAGTAGCAGAATGTATTTTGGGGTGTAATTCCACATATGCCCATGGCATGTTTGAGCAATATATCATTTAGTGACAACTTTGTGCAAAAAAAAAAAAAAAAAATTGTCTTTTTCCCGCAACTTGTGTCACAATATAAAATATTCCATGGACTCGACATGCCTCTCAGCAAATAGCTTGGGGTGTCTACTTTCCAAAATGGGGTCATTTGGGGGGGTTTTGTGCCATCTTGGCATTTTATGGCCTTCAAAACTGTGATAGGTAGTAAGGAGTGAAATCAAGAATTTATGCCCTTAGAAATCCTGAAGGCGGTGCTTGGTTTTCGGGGCCCCATACGCGGCTAGGCTCCCAAAAAGTCCCACACATGTGGTATCTCCGTACTCAGGAGAAGCAGCTAAATGTATTTTGGGGTGCAATTTCACATATGCCCATGGCCTGTGTGAGCAATATATCATTTAGTGACAATTTTGTGCAAAAAAAAAAAATTGTCACATTCCCGCAACTTGTGTCAAAAAATAAAATATTCCATGGACTCAACATGCCTCTCAGCAAATAGCTTGGGGTGTCTACTTTCCAAAATGGGGTCATTTGGGAGGGTTTTGTGCCATCTTGGCATTTTATGGCCTTCAAAACCGTGATAGGTAGTGAGGAGTGAAATCAAAAATTTATGCCCTTAGAAATCCTGAAGGCGGTGCTTGGTTTTCAGGGCCTCGTACGCGGCTAGGCTCCCAAAAAGTCCCACACATGTGGTATCCCCGTACTCAGGAGAAGCAGCAGAATGTATTTTGGGGTGTAATTCCACATATGCCCATGGCATGTTTGAGCAATATATCATTTAGTGACAACTTTGTGCAAAAAAAAAAAAATGGTCACTTTCCCGCAACTTGTGTCAAAATATAAAATATTCCATGGACTCAACATGCCTCTCAGCAAATAGCTTGGGGTGTCTACTTTCCAAAATGGGGTCATTTGGGGGGTTTTGTGCCATCTTGGCATTTTATGGCCTTCAAAACTGTGATAGGTAGTGAGGTGTGAAATCAAAAATTTATGCCCTTTGAAATCCTGAAGGCGGTGCTTGGTTTTCGGGGCCCCGTACGCGGCTAGGCTCCCAAAAAGTCCCACACATGTGGTATCCCCGTACTCAGGAGAAGCAGCTAAATGTATTTTGGGGTGCAATTCCACATATGCCCATGGCCTGTGTGAGCAATATATCATTTAGTGACAACTTTTTGTAATTTTTTTTTTTTTTTTTTGTCATTATTCAATCACTTGGGACAAAAAAAAAAAATATTCAATGGGTTCAACATGCCTCTCAGCAATTTCCTTGGGGTGTCTACTTTCCAAAATGGTGTCATTTGTGGGGGTTTTGTACTGCCCTGCCATTTTAGCACCTCATGAAATCACATAGGCAGTCATAAAATAAAAGCTGTGTAAATTCCAGAAAATGTACCCTAGTTTGTAGACGCTATAACTTTTTGCGCAAACCAATAAATATACGCTTATTGACATTTTTTTTACCAAAGACATGTGGCCGAATACATTTTGGCCTAAATGTATGACTAAAACTGAATTTATTGGATTTTTTTTATAACAAAAAGTAGAAAATATCATTTTTTTTCAAAATTTTCGGTCTTTTTCCGTTTATAGCGCAAAAAATAAAAACGGCAGAGGTGATCAAATACCATCAAAAGAAAGCTCTATTTGTGGGAAGAAAAGGACGCAAATTTCGTTTGGGTACACCATTACATGACCGCGCAATTAGCAGTTAAAGCGACGCAGTGCCGAATTGTAAAAAGTGCTCTGGTCAGGAAGGGGGTAAAACCTTCCGGGGCTGAAGTGGTTAAGAAACGCTGCACCATTGAATTGAGGACATGTGCCAGGAATGGCACATTTGTCAACTTTCCCTGTCGAAGAGCGGACAGGAGGTTAGTGCCATTATCACACACCACCATTCCTGCCTCAAGCTGGCATGGCATGAACCACCTCTGGGCCTGCCCCTGCAGAGCTGAAAGAATCTCTGCTCTAGTGTGGCTCCTGCCCCCTAGACAGACCAGCTGAAGCACTGCATGGCATATTTTATTCTGACTCTTTGAATAGCCCCTTGAACGCTTAGGGGTACTGGTGGTTCATAGGAAAATTCAGCAGAGGATTGCATAAGGGAGGAGGAGGGGGTGGAGCTGACAAATCTCACATCATCACCACCAGCTGTATGGAGACGTGGTGGCAAAACAAGCTCCAGCACTTAGCCCTGTCCTGCACCCTTTCTAGTTGCAAGCAGAGGTACCCAGTGTGCTGTGAACAAAATATAGTGTCACTGTCCATGCTTGCTGGACTATGTGTCAGCAGTATCATAAACCTTGCTGCTGACTGCCTCGCCCAGCGATACCACAACATTGCCCTCCACATTATGTTACAGAGCTAGAATTGCCTTACCTGCAAAGAAATAGCAACTGGGAACCTGCCATTGTGGTGCAGCACATTCTGCAAATTCAGGGAAGGGGGCAGAATCCACCAGACGGAAAGGCAAAAGTTGTAAAGTCAGCAATTTGCACAAGCTAGATTTTAGACACTGGGCATGTGGGTGACAGGAACTGTATTTTTTTTTACTGCAGCAGCTGGGGGAGAAAAATTTGCCTGCTATACTCTACAGCTGGTGGTGTGCTGCTAGCAAAAGTACTGCAAGAACCTGTGACACCCTTTGCTATACCATCATCCCTGTCAGTGGAGTGAGGAGGAGAAGAATTGTAACCCTTTTGTGTGGTCTTCAGGTGCTCTTGCAAAAGGGCTGAGTGGTGAGATCTGCTTGAGGCAAAGTTTGCAAATTGCAACAGAGCGATCGGCTGGACATGTGCTAAAAAAGGCCCACACAGCTGAGCTGTGGGAAGTAAAAAATAAGGTCACACTACACTCATGCTGCACTGTTACTATATTCACACTACTAACACTCTAGACCAGTAATGGCGAACCTTGGCACCCCAGATGTTTTAGAACTACATTTCCCATGATGCTTAACCACAATGCAGAGTGCATGAGCATCATGGGAAATGTAGTTCCAAAACATCTGGGTGCCAAGGTTCGCCATCACTGCTCTAGACTCACAATAGAATCACAATAGCACATTATAGCACACTAACTTGCTTGTAGAAATGAACAGAGCTCTGTTCTATCTATCTCCACTCCAACATCACACTGTAAATGGTTCCTCTGGGAAGGAACCTTTTATAGTGTGGGGTGGGTCTATGAGCAATGAGCCATGATGGGGCGCAGTCATCACTTTACTCCAATCTTGGCTCTGACAATGCTCTGTGCCCTTATTGGACAAAGCCTTCATTGCTTCAGCCAGTCAGGGATTAGAATGCCCTGTGCACAGGGCATACGGTCAAACACCCTGACAATTTGGGTGTTTGCCAATCAGGTGAACAGCCAATGTTCGGGTCAAACTTTTGCTTGGGTCGAATTGTTCACCTAACACTAGTAAATAGACATTCATTTGTTGACCAGCCCTTAACTAAAAAATATAAAAAACAAAAAAATGTGGGGGAGTGAGCTAAGGGTAGAGCTGTTCTGCCCTTTATGTCAGCTGTGGAGTGGGGGGGGAGGAAAAAGCCCACAGCTCTGCACACACACACAGGAGCTCCAGCAGTAGCAGTAAGGGGGAAGTAGAGGAGATCGGGGGGGGGGGGGTAGACACAGCCTGCTCCTGCAGCCTGCAAAGCTGCACAGTCCCCCCCACCAAAGAATTTTGTCCCCACAGGAGGAACAGAGTCCATTGACATGTAACATCCATAACATTAGGTTAACCTATATAAATAACTAAAGGCAAACTTAAGTTAAGACATACAAGGAACCCATGTAATTCTCATTGATATACTGTATGAATTTAACAAGGAAAACTCCCACCATCTGTCAGAATGAGGGAGGTTGTTTTGTCCATAAGCCACCGACATAGGGGTGGCCCATCTAGTGCCAGAGGGTGGGTTTGAGTTGCTCTCCACCAAATCTGTAGTGGACAAAACAAGGAATTGGTTGCACACAAATTATCTCAATGTCATCTTTATTGTAAAAAGGGGTCAGACAGATACAGGCAATGGTATTTTACGTTTCACAAGCGATAGCTTGCTTGTTCACAACCAATGTAACACTAAAAAGGCAGGCCTTTTAAGGGAGTCCACCAAAATTGGGATACACCCAAAAACACACCTGGCTCTAATAGTACAAATACAAACAACATTTCAACCAACATTTTAAAAACATTGCAACATTTAAAATGCATACATATGTCTAAACAAATGCACACAAAAACAGTAACAGTCATAATAAAAATATATACAGTATGTAAGCTTGCGGTCATTTATCCAAAATAAAATCACAAGCAAATCATAAAAAAGGAGAACAGTAAAGAAAAGAACAATAAAGCCTAGAAAAAAGACACAAGTGTCCAAATCCAGGCTTATAAATGCCCAAAAAGGGTTAACCAAAAACACACCTGTTCATTGAATACTTGAATGCAAAATGTCTATGCACACATTATGAACATTCATAGGTGTGTATGTAAATAGATGTATAAAGCAAAATCTCATTGGGTATTAAAAGTTTGGAACCAAAACTTTGTTCAAAACTGAACCTCAATGTAATCGGACTATTGATGTGAAAAACGCATAGAGCTGACTGGTGATGAAAAAATAGTCATCAAAAGTCAACTCTACGAAGGACATAAGGACAAAAGGAGCATTGTAACAAAAAGCAATGGATTCCAGTGTAAAATATAAACATCAGAATGTGCAAATCGCAACAGTGACAACATAATGGGAAAAGATATGGAATTGATATATACAGTGGGGACGAAAAGTATTCAGACTCCCTTAAATTTTTCACTCTTTGTTATATTGCAGCCATTTGCTAAAATCATTTAAGTTCATTTTTTTCCTCATTAATGTACATACAGCACCCTATATTGACAGAAAAACACAGAATTGTTGACATTTTTGCAGATTTATTAAAAACGAAAAATTGAAATATCACATGGTCCTAAGTATTCAGACCCTTTGCTCAGTATTTAGTAGAAGCACCCTTTTGATCTAATACAGCCATGAGTCTTTTTCGGAAAGATGCAACAAGTGTTTCACACCGGGATTTGGGGATCCTCTGCCATTCCTCCTTGCAGATCCTCTCCAGTTCTGTCAGGTTGGATGGTAAACGTTGGTGGACAGCCATTTTTAGGTCTCTCCAGAGATGTTCAATTGGGTTTGGCTGGGCCATTCAAGAACAGTTACAGAGTTGTTGTGAAGCCACTCCTTCGTTATTTTAGCTGTGTGCTTAGGGTCATTGTCTTGTTGGAAGGTAAATCTTTGGCCCAGTCTGAGGTCTGAGCACTCTGGAGAAGGTTTTCATCCAGGATATCCCTGTGCTTAGCCGCATTCATCTTTCCCTCGATTGCAACCACCATGCTTCACTGTTGAGACTGTATTGGACATGTGATGAGCAGTGCCTGATTTTCTCCATACATACTGCTTAGAATTTAGGCCAAAAAGTTCTATCTTGGTCTGATCAGACCAAAGAAGCTTATTTCTCACCATCTTGGAGTCCTTCAGGTGTTTTTTAGCAAAGTCCATGCAGGCTTTCATGTGTCTTGCACTGAGGAGAGGCTTCCGTTGGGCCACTCTGCCATAAAGCCCCGACTGGTGGAGGGCTGCAGTGATGGTTGACTTTCTACAACTTTCTCCCATCTCTGGAGCTCAGCCACAGTGATCTTTGGGTTCTTTACCTCTCTCACCAAGGCTCTTCTCCCTCGATAGCTCAGTTTTGGCCGGACCAGCCAGCTCTAGGAAGGGTTATGGTCATCCCAAACATCTTCCATTTAATGATTATGGAGGCCACTGTGCTCTTAGGAACCTTAAGTGCAGCAGAATTTTTTTGTAACCTTGGCCAGATCTGTGCCTTGCCCCAATTCTGTCTCTGAGCTCTTCAGGCAGTTCCTTTGAAATCATGATTCTCATTTGCTCTGACATGCACTGTGAGCTGTAAGGTCTTATATAGACAGGTGTCTAATCAAGTCCAATCAGTATAATCAAACACAACTGGACTCAAATTAAGGTGTAGAACCATGTCAAGGATGATCAGAAGAAATGGACAGCACCTGAGTTAAATATATGAGTTTCACAGCAAAGTGTCTGAATACTTAGGACCATGTGATATTTCAGTTTTTCTTTTTTAATAAATCTGCAAAAATGTCAACAATTCTGTGTTTTTCTGTAAATATGGGGTGCTGTGTGTGCATTAATGAGGAAAAAAATTAACTTAAATGATTTTAGCAAAGGGATGCAATATAACAAAGAGTAAAAAATTTAAGGGGATCTGAATACTTCCATCCCCACTGTATATACATGCATGTCTGAAGTTATTCACATGCACTGCATGCATATATATAGACCTGGATGGATCAAAAACTAATCTAATTATAAAAACGTGTAATTTCCCATTCATGGTTCATTCCAAAAGGTTTTCTGGTATTAAAATAAAAAATCCCCAAAAACCTCCCTTTTGCAGAGAAGTTTGAAAACATCCCCTCCTCTATTGGGTGTCAAGACTTTTTCGAGAATCTGTACACCTGCAAAGGTGCTGCTGCCATTATGGTATTGGTTGAAGTATCTAGTAGGGATGGGCTGTCTGTTCGGGTCAAACATGAGTTCGACACAAACATTGGCTGTTCGCCTGTTCGCCGAATAGCGAACAATTTGGAGTGTCCACGGCAAATTCGAAAGTCGCAAAATACCCTTTAAAAGTCTATGGGAGAAATCAAAAGTGCTAATTGTAAAGGTTAATATGCAAGCTATTGTCATAAAAAGTATTTGGGGACCTGGGTCCTGACCCCAGGGGACATGTATCAATGCAAAAAAAGTTTTAAAAATGGCCTTTTTTTCAGGAGCAGTGATTTTAATAATGCTTAAAGTGAAACAATAAAAGTGAAATATTCCTTTGAATTTCATACCTGGGGGGTGTCTATAGTATGCCTGTAAAGTGGCACATGTTTCCTGTGTTTACAACAGTCCGAGAGCAAAATTACATTTCTAAAGGAAAAGAAAGTCATTTAAAAGTACTAGCGGTAGCGCCGGAAGATATAATAAATTGTCGGGTCTCTGCAATACTCATAAAAGTCATTGAAAAAAATTGCCTGGGATTCCCCCACAGTGCATTACCAGGTCCTTTGGGTCTGGTATGAATATTAAGGGGAACCCCGAACCAAAATTTAAAGCAAAAAATGCGTGTGGTCCCCTCAAATTCCATACCAGGCTCTTCAGGTCTGGTATGGGTATTAAGGGGAACCCCGTGCCAAAATTTAAAAAACAAAATGGCATGGGGGTCCCCCTTAAAATCCATACTAGACCCTTCAGGTCTGGCATGGATTTTAAAGGGAACCCCGTGCCAAAATAAAAAAAAAGGCGTGTGAGTCACCCTAAAAATCCATACCAGACTCTTATCCGAGCATGCAACCTGGCAGGCTGCAGGAAAAGAGGGGGATGAGAGAATGCCCCCCCCCCAATAAACCATACCAGGCCACATGCCCTCAACATGGGGAGGATGTCCCCAAGTTGATGGGGACAAGGGCCTCATCCCCACAACCCTTGCCCGTTGGTTGTGGGGGTCTGCGGGCAGGGGCCTTATCGGAAGCCCCTTTTAATAAGGGGACCTCCAGATCCCGGCCCCTCCCTGTGTGAAATGGTAAGGGTACCCCTACCATTTCACAAAAAAGTGTCAAAAATGTTAAAAAAGACATGAGACGGTTTTTGACAATTCCTTTATTAATGTCTTCTTTCCCCGTTTCTTTTTCCATCTTTTTATGGTCTTCATTTGGTTTTCTTCCTCCATCTTGTTCTTCCCCCGCTTCTTTTTCTTCTTCCTCCGATCCTCTGCTTCTTCCTTCGGTCTTCTCGTCTGCATCTTCCTCCGGCGTCTTCTTCCCCGCTTCGTTCTTCGCATCCATGGGAGGTTCCCGCTGTGTGATGCTTCTGTTCTTCAGACAGTTCTTATATAACTGAGGGCGGGGCTACCCGGTGACCCTGCCCCCTCTGACATCACGGGGAAAGCCATAGGGAAGTCCCCCTGAAGTCCCCATGCGTCCGAGGGGGCGGGGCCACTGGGACCAGAAGAAGATGGAAGAAGAAGTGGGGAAAGAAGAAAAACTTTAATAAAGGAATTGTCAAAAACCATCTCTTGTCTTTTTTAACATTTTTGACACTTTTTTTGTGAAATGTTAGGGGTACATTTGTACCCCATTATCATTTCACATGGGGGGTGAGATCTGGGGGTCCACTTGTTAAAGGGGGCTTCCAGATTCCGATAAGCTCCCCGCCCACAGACCCCCGCAACCACCGGGCAAGGGTTGTGGGGATGAGGCCCTTGTCCCCATCAACCCCCATGTTGAGAGCATGTGGCCTGGTACGGTTCAGGAGGGGGGGCGCTCTCTCGCCCCCCCTCTTTTCCTGCAGCCTGCCAGGTTGCGTGCTCGGATAAGGGTCTAGTATGGATTTTTAGGGGGACCCCCACGCCATTTTTTTTTAAAATTTTGGCACAGGGTTCCCCTTAATATCCAATATCTTTTGATGAGATGTTAATCTTCATAAGTGCAATGGAGCATTCAGACAGTGCGTCAGTCCATTTATTCTTATGCTCCTCATCATGGAGCTCAAAGGTAGGAAATTTCTTTATATGTAGACCCCGCGGGATCCTTCCAAGGGCCACATATTCAGACAAAGTACTTTGATCCCAAAAAGCCCTTGTCTCCTTGTTCATTGTTTTTTCAAGCTGATGGAACAGGAGTCTGGCTGAACCTAAATTGCCATCCAAATTGCTTTGCAGTGTATTGTGGGCATTGGTTCTAAGTGGGTTGTCCGTAGTGTGTCTGAAAGTCCTGCTGGTGTCCTGTGTAGTCTGACTTACTGACATAATAAAGATGTATTGATATAACAAACCTGTGCTGAGCTGGTGTGGAGATGAAATATTGCAGCAAAGAACAAAGAGAAGCACACCGCTCCAGGCAAAATCAGGTGCAGGATGGATCACAGGTGCAGACCTTGGCTCACCACCGTGGCAATGGCCTGTATCTGTCTGACCCTTTTGACAATAAAGATGATATTGAGATAATTTGGAGTTCCAGTGTGCGACCAATTCCTTGTTTTGTTTGTCTTCCATGGTGGTGAGTCGAGGTCTGTACCTGTGATCCATCCTGCACCTGATTTTGCCAGGAGTGGTGTGCTTCTCTTTGTTCTTTGCTGGGAAATCTGTAGTGGGAAAGGTTGGCGATACTTCAGGCTGAAGTGAAACCCTGATAGAGAAGCCAACTACCTGTGCCCAGTGGCATCCAGCGTGACTGATAAACATATATGTGAGAGGATTTCTGACAATTTTGACCCCAAAGTTTGCACCATAAAAGTAGTCCTTCAGCTCGTCTACCACTAACACATCAAAACCAAGAGCTTGCTTGACAGGCTTCTGTGTGATTGTGTCACCTTCCTTACTTCTTAGTAGTTCATTGAAGGGTTGGGTATTTTGGTAAACTCCTCCACAAATCTCCAATAATAGGAAAATAACCCCAGGAAATACCTGAGCTCAGGTACCTTAGTAGGTCTTGGCCAGCTTCCAGGTGACAGCTTCCGGTTTCTTCGGGTCAGTGGCCACTCCATCAGCTGAGACAACATGTCCGAGTAACAGAAGGCTGGTAGAAATGACATTTATCTAAGTACAACTTCAACCCCCATCATGAAGTTTCTTCTGGACCTTTTTCCAGGCACTTTTCATGCTCTTTAAGGGTTCTGCCACAGACAATGATATTATTTAGGTATACCAGCATTTTGAACAAGTTCATGTCCCCTACTGTCTTCTCCATCGATTTCTAAAAGGTTGCTGACAGACAAACCTTGTGGCATTCTGTTAAATTCAAAGAACCCTAGCGGACAGATGAATGCTGTCTTCTCTCTGTCTGGGGATCCGATAGTCTTCAGGTCTAGTACACTGAACCACTTCACCCCTGACAGAAACTGTAGGACCTTTTCTATCTAAGGTATGGTATACGGGTCAGGGATGGTTCTCTTGTTTAGTTGATACTAGGGATGAGCCGAACACCCCCCTGTTCGGTTCGCACCAAAACATGCGAACAGGAAAAAAGTTTGTTCGAACACACGAACACCGTTAAAGTCTATGGGACACGAACAGGAATAATCAAAAGTGCTAATTTTAAAGGCTTATATGCAAGTTATTGTCATAAAAAGTGTTTGGGGGGGGGGATGGGCGGAGCCTAGCGGAGCAGACATGCATTGTTAGAGCTCTGCACCGCTGAGGAGAGAAGAGAAGGACAAAGCGGAGCCTGCAGGCTCAAAAGGTATCCATTTGAACCTTTATGCCCCAGGGAACAAACTGTGAAAGTTTGGGCAGGAAATATGGTACTGGGAGGAAACCGTGGCAGAAATAAAAATCACCTCACAAAGAGCTCACAGGCACTCACTGCAACTAAAGCAGCTCCAGTCACCTCACAAGATACAGCATCAGGGCGCTCTCACAGACAGAAAATGTCACAGCAAGACTCTCCATTTGAGTCAGATACAGAACAAATCCTCTCACAAACTTCTCCACAAGCCTCCTCAGCATCCCCAGTAATATTATTACAATTTGAAAAGATGCTTCATAAAGCTTTAAAACAAACCTCAGACCAAATAACAAAAAGCCTAACCAAAGAAATAAGAGAGCTGGGAAACCGCACCGCAGCCTTAGAAATAAAAATGGATGAAATTGAAATTACAACCCAAGTAAATATAACAGAATTGGAACAATTAAAAGAAGAGAATTTAATACTTCAAACTAAGCTCGAAGATTACGAAAATAGAGCTAGACGTTCAAACTTGCGCATAAGGGGAATACCTGAAACTGTGACAGACCTGCAATCTACTATTACTGCTCTATTACAAGAACTAAAGCCAGATATCCCTATTGAACGTTTAGAACTGGACAGAGTACACAGAGCCCTCACAGCCAAAAAGAAAGATGGACCCCCACGTGATATAATCACAAAATTTCATTATTACAGAACGAAAGAACAAATACTAATTGCTGCAAGAGAAAAAAAGGAACTTAATTTTCAAGGACACAATTATCAAATTTTTGCTGACCTATCCCAACTTACTATTACTAAAAGACGATCCATGAAACCCCAACTAATGGAACTGCAACGCCACAACATTATGTATCAATGGGGCTTCCCCTTTTCAGTCAGATTTAACTACCAAGGTACAATTTACAGAAGCAGATCAGCAGATGAACTGCAACAAACCCTTTTAAAATTAAATCTGACAGAACCCACAAGCAGCAAGAAGATTCAATGGACTGACATCCTATTTCCTGATATGTCTTCATTTATTATACTAAGAGATGGTTCTCTATAAAAAAACTATATTTATAACTGAATGTAACTGCATTCTGATAGTCACACAATGTGTGGGATCATGTTACATTCCAGTTATATTTCTTATTACTTCTGATTCATATAGCCTTAGAATATATAAGTGAAATAAGGAAATTCTTGTTCAGTTATATATTATCAGGTAATAACAATAGATTTATTACTTTTTAGGACAAATATGTTCAAGAATCCAGAAGTAATGGAAGCTTTTTCTTTCTTTTCCTAAAACAAATATATTATTATCTAACTAGTTTCTAGAATTATGTTTTTGTATATTCTAATCTGAAGCAATACAACCTCAATTTTATGAGTTAACATATCTCAACAGTTGCATATGAATAAAATATGTAATTGTTTACTCTAAAAGGGTTAAAATCCCAAAATAATTCAAACTATCTTCATCAATACCAAAGTTATTAACAGTACCTTTTTAACTGAATTATTTAGCCTAGGGCAAGACTAACCATATACAACCACCCTGGAATAAATAATTTCAACAAAAACTATATTCTGCACTCCAATTAATGAAACATCATTTTGATGTCTTTTGACATAGCACTTCTCTCCTGTAAGCGGAAGATCCATGTACCCCCATTAGCCCTTCTCATTCTCCCAACCATATTATGTGGGAGTGTGACGAAGGCACTTATTCCCCTGAGAGAGACATTTACTCTCTTTCACGGGTAAATTGTGATTACTTGCAAAAAATAATTTATACAATGTATCATCTAATCTCATATGTTTTTTGTTTACTCTTTACTCCAGAATTCACTGGTTTCTTTTCTATCTATTCATCTCTTCAGTCCACACAGGTTGATCTGCGCAGTCAGCTCTGCATAACAAAAAGTAAGTCAAAACTTTTTGATCTGTTGCCATGGCACCACTGAATATACTTTCCCTGAATGTTCAGGGAATAAATGTCCCTCAAAAAAGGACCAAAGCCTTCCGTACTTTTCATAACAAGAAGGCTCACATAGTATGCCTCCAAGAAACACACTTCACCAAAGATTCTACTCCAAAATATATTTCTCCTTATTATCAACAAATTTACACGGCTTCTGCCTGTACCAAGCAAAGGGGAACTCTAATTGCATTTCACCGATCCACACCATTCACCTTATCATCAGAAATTAAAGACCCAGAAGGTAGATACCTGATACTCATGGGTTATATAATGGATACAGCAATCACGGTGATTTCCTACTACGCTCCTAACAAACAACCTACACCATTTCTCTCACATATATTACAAGTGATTAATACACACAAAATAGGAACAGTGATAATGTGTGGGGATTCGAACCAGGTCCTCCTCCCATTTCTAGATAAATCACCTTTTACACCATCCAAAATAACCTCTAGACTACCTTTTTCTCAACTTCTTTCCAAATACAATCTGGTAGATTCGTGGAGAGAAAGTAACCCAATGAAAAAGAAATTCACTTATTTCTCGCACCCTCATCAAACCTTCACCAGAATAGATCACATTTTTCTAACAATAGGAATGATACCAGAAATTATTGCATCAGATATATTTCCGATTCCGTGGTCTGACCATAATGCAGTATACACTACTATAGCCTCAGCCATACCAAAAGCGCATGACCCAACGTGGTACTTACCGGACATAATGCTCAAACACCCACTACATCAGATGACCATTGAACAAGCTTTAAAGGAATACATATCAATTAATAATACAACAGACATCTCCCCAATAACACTGTGGGAAGCTCATAAGCCTGTCTTGCGTGGTACAATACAAAGACAAATGGCACTATTTAAACGGGAACGCAAAAATCTAGCAAAAAAACTAGAACTCAATTTTAATGCAGCCTACATATCATTTCAAGATAATCCATCTCAGAGTACAAAATCTCATCTGGAAAAATCTAGATTGGAATACGATCTATTTCTCACTAAGTCAGTTGATAAATCCCTCAAACGCTCCAAACACAATTTCTACATGAATACAAACAAACCAGGTACATTTTTGGCTCGGGCATTAAATTCAACTAACAAATCTTTCAAACCAATACGTTTGAAATTATCAAAAAATGTTTACACTTGTAATCCAGTTAAAATAGTCCATAAATTTCACTCACATCTCGCAACTTTATACAAGACAAACAATGAATTTAATCCTACAGAGGCTGAATCCTTCTTCTCAAAAATAACCTTACCTGAGTTATCTCAGAATCAAAAAAGCAGTTTGGATGAGCCTATAACTATAGATGAAGTTGCTAACGCCATAAAAGACCTAAAACTTAACAAAAGACCAGGCCCAGACGGCTACTCGGCCTTATACTATAAAACATTCTCAGAAATACTCTCTCCCATTCTCACTGAAACTTTTAACAAACTTCTAGATGGACATTCTTTTCAGCAAGAAACACTAATGGCAATTGTTTGTATGATCCCAAAACCCCTTTCTGATGATACTTCCTGTGTGAATTATCGGCCTATCTCTCTGTTAAACCTCGATATTAAATTATTAGCAAAAATAATAGCAAAACGCCTCAATAGCATTATAGGAAAATTAATACATAGAGATCAAGTAGGCTTCATGCCAAATAGACAGGCAGGCGATAATATACGCAGGGCAGTGTTATTGGCACATATTGCTAAAAAACGGAAAATCCCTTTATGTTTTCTATCTCTCGATATTAAGAGGGCATTTGACACAGTATCCTGGCAATATATGCAATATTCATTACAAAAATGGGGTTTTGGACCCCACTTTTTAACATGGATCAAAGCATTATATAATAAACCCAAAGCCTATATAAAATATGCTGGATACAAATCTGAAGCCTTTAATATCGAAAGAGGTACCCAACAGGGTTGCCCATTATCTCCCTTATTATTTGCCCTTATACTCGAACCCATGGCCCAATACATCAGAACAAACCAAACTATAACTGGCATTGAAGTAGGAGGTATTACATACAAATTATGTATATTTGCAGACGATATATTACTTTTTCTATCATCACCACAGGTCTCTGGTCCTAACTTAATACCAGCTCTTGATGGATTTGCAGCCCTATCCGGCCTTATGATTAATCCTAAGAAATGCCTAGTGCTTAATATTTCACTCACAAACATGGAATTGATCCCGGCTAGGGCTGCACTCCCATTCACATGGGCAGAAAAATCAATCCCATATCTTGGAATTCATTTAACAGCATCTCATTCTGACTTATTCTCAACCAATTATCCTCCTGTATTAAGACAGATCACAAATCTAATAAAACAATGGTCGCAACTTCCTTTATCCTGGATTGGGAAGATTAATGCAATCAAAATGACTATTCTACCCAAATTGCTTTATCTATTCAGAGTCCTCCCTATTCCAATTCCTTCCTATTTTTTGAGAATAGTACAAAAAAGAGCAAGTTCGTTTATATGGGGCTATTCTAAACCACGTATACCTATACACACACTACATCTTCCCAAAAATAAGGGAGGCCTGGGATACCCTAATTTTACTAACTACTACAGAGCAGCACATTTGGCCAGTCTGTCCAAATACCATGCAAAACAGGAAATCCCATTATGGGTATTTATAGAGGCTTCAGAAAATGACCCTCTATTAATATCAAATTTATTATGGCTTGATCCTAAAGACCGCTTTAAAATTCATAATCCCATAACTAAACACTTCTTATCTCTCTGGGATAAACTAAAAACCAAATATCAGTTACAATCTCCACACAATCCTCTCCTTTCTTTTATCAGATATCCGGCCTTTTATCCGGCATGGATCTACCCAAATTCTTTTAAAGCTTGGACAACATCAGGCATTCAGACACTAAATTACTTCATAGCATCTAAATAATTCCTTTCATTCCCATCGCTTAGAGAAAAATATGATCTACCAAACTCTGAGATATTTAGATATCTCCAAATCAAAAATTTCTATACACCATTCCTAAAGGGGGATACACCATTATCCCAATTATCCATTTTTGAATCAATCTGTACAAAAGATCCATTTGCTAAAGGTACAATTTCATCACTTTATAATCAATTATATGGAGTAGCAAATCTTAATAGACCCTCTTACGTTCAGAGGTGGGAGGAGGACCTGGGACGAACTTTAGAAGACACGGACTGGTCTAACATATGGCTCACATCTAAGTCATCTTCACCCAACATCTTAGCACTGGAGACAAATTATAAAGTCCTAACTCGCTGGTACCTTGTACCCGCTAGAGTGGCAAAATATTCACCTAATACCTCAGCTCTTTGTTTTCGAGGATGCCCAGAAATAGGCACATATTTACACATATGGTGGACATGCCCAGTAATCCAAACCTTCTGGAAGGAAGTCTTCGTGATTGCATCTAAAATATTTAAAAAAATAATACAACCAGATCCATATTTAACTTTACTTAATCTAAAACCGGAATGGTTAACACTCTCTCAATTCAAACTTATGATCCAACTAATAATGGCTGCAAAACAAACAGTGGCCAAGGCATGGAAATCTCCTACATTGGTACTAGCAGAAACTATTCACAGAATGAATAATACAATGTCCCATGCTAAGATGGTAGCCATCGATCAAAATCAAATTCCAAAATTTGAAAAACTTTGGCATCCTTGGATAAAACAACAGTTCCTGTCAAACTTCAATGACTCTGTCCTGTTGCCATGGTAACAGATTAAATGACTTACAGAGACACCCATTCTAAGGCTTCAAAGAGAACTAAAAAGAATAATAAACTGACGAGCGGGACAACCTTGTGGACCATACCTCTACCTTTCAACCCTTTTTCTTCTTTCTCTTTCCTTTTCTCCACCTTACGATTAAAGCTCATTATCAGAATTTATTTGACCTATTTACACTCTACTTGTAAACAATATGTATAGTAGGTATAAATTATTTAAATACCTACAAAAGTAACTAAGGAAATGATATATATCTTTAATTTAGGTTTACGTGAACCCAATGTTTAATATTTGAAATTTCATGATATTTAAGTATATAAAACCTACTGTAAAACAATGAGCTTACTTTATAGATCCTTGTAAACTTACTTTATGTGTCTTTATAATATTGTATACTCAATAAACTTTTTTTGACAAGGAAAAAGTGTTTGGGGACCCGGGTCCTGCCCCAGGGGACATGGATCAATGCAAAAAAAGTTTTAAAAACGGCCGTTTTCTCAGGAGCAGTGATCTTAATAATGCTTAAAGTCAAACAATAAAAGTCTAATATCCCTTTAAATTTCATAGCTGGGGGGTTTCTATAGTATGCCTGTAAAGGGGCGCATGTTTCCCATGTTTAGAACAGTCTGACAGCAAAATGACATTTCGAAGGAAAAAACCGATTTAAAACTACTTGCGGCTATTGCATTGCCGAAAATACACATAGAAGTTCATTGATAAAAACGGCATGGGAATTGCCCACAGGGGAACCCCGAACCAAAATTTAAAAAAAAAATGATGTGGGAGTCCCCCTAAATTCCATACCAGGCCCTTCAGGTCTGGTATGGATTTTAAGGGGAACCCCGCGGCAAAAAAAAAAAAAACAGCGTGGGGTCCCCCCAAAATTCCATACCAGACCCTTATCCGAGCACGCAACCTGGCAGGCCGCAGGAAAAGAGGGGGGGACGAGAGTGCAGCCCCCCCTCCTGAACCGTACCAGGCCACATGCCCTCAACATTGGGAGGGTGGGTAAGCTTTGGGGTAAGAAGAAGAGAAGAAGAGAAGAGCGGGAACCTCCCCTCATACCATGGGTGCCGAGCGGCCCAAGGAGAAGAAGATAGAAGACACCGCGGAGGAGATCCTGGATGAGAAATGCCGGAGGAAGAACCAGAAGAGCCAGAAGAGCCAGAAGAACCAGAAGAAGAAGATGAAGGAAGATAGGAGAAAGAAGAAGCATTTAAATAAAGGAATTGTCAAAAACTGTCTCTTGTCATTTTTAACATTTTTGACAGTTTTTTAGTGAAATGGTAGGGGTAAGTACCCCCTTACCATTTCACACAGGGGGGGGCGGGATCTGGGGGTCCCCTTGTTAAAGGGGGCTTCCAGATTCCGATAAGCCCCCCACCCGCAGACCCCCACAACCACCGGCCAGGGTTGTGGGGATGAGGCCCTTGTCCTCATCAACATGGGGACAAGGTGTTTTGGGGGGCTACCCCAAAGCACCCTCCAAATATTGAGGGCATGTGGCCTGGTACGGTTCAGGAGTTGGGGCGCACTCTCGTCCCCCCTCTTTTCCTGCAGCCTACCAGGTTGCGTGCTCGGATAAGGGTCTGGTATGGATTTTTGGGGGGACCCCACGCCATTTTTTTTTTTTGGCGCGGGGTTCCCCTTAAAATCCATACCAGACCTGAAGGATCTGGTATGGAATTTAGGGGGAACCCCACGTCATTTTTTTTTTAAATTTTGGTTCGGGGTTCCCCTGTGGGGAATTCCCATGCTGTTTTTATCAATGAACTTCTATGTGTATTGGCGGCAATGCAATAGCCGCGAGTAGTTTTAAATGGGTTTTTTCCTTCGAAATGTCATTTTGCTGTCAGACTGTTCTAAACACGGGAAACATGCGCCCCTTTACAGGCATACTATAGACACCCCCCAGCTACGAAATTTAAAGGGATATTACACTTTTATTGTTTGACTTTAAGCATTATTAAAATCACTGCTCCTGAAAAAACAGCCCTTTTTAAAACTTTTTTTTGCATTGATTCATGTCCCCTGGGGCAGGACCCGGGTCCCCAAACACTTTTTATGACAATAACTTGCATATAAGCCTTTAAAATGAGCACTTTTGATTTCTCCCATAGACTTTTAAAGGGTGTTCCGCGGCATTCAAATTTGCCGCGAACACCCCAAATTGTTCGCTGTTCGGCGAACTTGCGAACAGCCAATGTTCGAGTCGAACATGAGTTCGACTCAGACTCGAAGCTCATCCCTAGTCGATACACATCGTCAGGGAACCATTCTTCTTCCATCACCACCATTGTGGGGGAGGCGTAAAGGCTCTGTGACTTTTGAATGATGCTCATCCTCTTCAACTCTTCAAGTTTTTTGCAGAAATCCGTTGGGATATCTCTCTGAATGGCTTGTCTTGCAGAAGGCTAATTCGCTGCTGGGAACTCCAAATCAAAATCACTCATTGAAAACATTTCCCATCATCTCAGAAGCTGGGCTTTGGTTCTTTCTTTCAACTTGGGTTAGAGCAGGGTGTTCTGCTGGTTTCTGTACTTGCATAGGGTGTACACTCTCGGTTGGTTAGCCATGCTTTTAGACAGGGGGACTGAGTAGTCTCCTGATGAGGTCAGTGTTGGTTCCTACTAGCAGTGAGTTCCTCCTAGCTCCAGGGGGACAAAGGCACACCACCACCAAGATATCAAATGTAGCCCAACTACAGAAGAGTCAACTGTCAGCTTGATCAGTATGTACCTATCGTAGGGGAACTTTCAAGTTCCATTACCCCAGATTTCTAGATCTTCCAACTTCTGTATGAGTAAGTGCCTGAGCTATTTGTCAAAGAAGTCTCTATACAACAGAGTTACTGTTGTCCAACAGATCTCATGTGTAAATACCTTTTACTTGCACTGGTATTATGGGTGAAGGACCTACCAACTTCTTAGGCAACTTGCTCTGTGTCGATTCAGCAGTCTGTATTTGTACTTTCCTTCTGACCTTCTTTTTGGGTGCCAATGACTTTGTTGAATTGCTAAAAGAACATAGTGCATTTTATGTGCATTGTGTGACCATCTGCCTGAGGTCAGGAATAATGAGATAGATGTTTGCTCAGGAATGGCAAGGAGGCCCTCTGTGAGGTTTTGTACCCCCACTGTTGTTTCCTCACATCTTCAAATTTGAAGAGAGCTGTTGTAGGTGGGCAGCCAGTTGGGACCATCGGGACCCTCTGAAGTATACCGCCAGCTTTCCATAGGACTTCTTCTACAATTTTGGAAATTGTGCTTTAAAGTGCGCAGCCCACCAATCCAATCTGCCTAGATGGAAAAGAATGGATCCTCTTCTGGTTTTTTTTGGAGGTAGGTGGGTGTAAACGGACATGAGTCTGTTTATACTCACTGGTTCATAGGAATACATAGACTATACAAACACGGCCTTCTGAAAAAAACTGACAGGCAGACCTGATTCTATAACCCTTGTGAAAGGAGCCTGAGGAACACAGGGTATTTTATGAGATTCAACATAACTTAGGGTATTAGGCATTTGACTAGTGTTGTCTGGAGCATGCCAACTTTTAACGAAACCCACCTGTTCAAATTTAATAAGTGAAAGGAAGAAATGTTGGCCTACATTTTTTAGGGCAATTTGATTCCTTCCCAGGCTTAGGTAATGCCACAATTATAGCCTATAGCATTACTTTTGGTAAAGAACTGGAGGATACAGCCTTGTTAAATAGATCCTGTAAATGAGGAGCTAGTACATCCTGAAACACTTTGCAAGATTCTGACGAAAAACCATCTACCTCTGGGGATTTATTGTTCAAGAGAGAGGCTATCACTTTCTTTATATCTACCAAAGAAAAAGGGGCATTAAGGGACTCCAATGCTTGTTTGTGGGTAGATGGGAGGTTCAGAGAACTCAGAAGGTTAGAAATCATAATATCAGTAGGTTGCAGAATACTCTGATCTGCTACCAAATTATAGAAGATCTCTTCGTATTTTATAAAGAAGTTTGCTATATATTTAGGATGAAAGATTTTTGAGGAGTTACACAGGCTTAATAGATAAGATATTTTCGCATTTACTTACTGTTTTTTCAGCTGATTGGCTAAAAATTTACCTGCCTTATTAACCTGAAAAAAATAAGTGTTTTTTAATCTTTTCAAAGTTTTTTTCCTTAGTGGATAGTTTATCAGCCTTCATCAGAGTGTATTGACAATTTGTTTATTGAATATAACATCCTATTAGGTGTAATCCTTATCCCTGGCTGCTTGAGCCAGTGGGATACATACTGTCATGCCCATCCGAGTATTCCTCTTATAGAGTCTGAATAGGTATATTTTGTTTGGAAAAGCTGTGACACTGCTCCTTGCCAGAGAATTCAACCCCTTCACAGGGTAAGTGGGAATGACTCCTTTGAGTGTATTGGCCGCTTGTTTAACCACTTCAATACAGGGCACTTATACACCTTCCTGCCCAGACCAATTTTCAGCTTTCAGCGCTGTCGTAGTTTGAATGACAATTGTGCGGTCATCCAACACTGTACCCAAACTAAATTTTTATAATTTTGTTCCCACAAATAGAGCTTTATTTTGGTAGCATTTGATCACCTCTGCGGTTTTTATTTTTTGCTAAACAAATAAAAAAGACCGAAAATTTTGAAAAAAATAAAAGTTTTGCTTTTATTTCTGTTAAAAATTTTGTAAATAAGTAAGTTTTTTCTTTCACTGATGGGCACTGATAAGGCGGCACTGACAGGCACTGATAAGGCGGCACCGATGAGGTAGCACCAATGAGCGGGCACTGACTGGCACTGATGATGGGCACTGATATGCAGCACTGATAGGCACTGGTAGGCGACACTGATGGATGGCACTGATATGCAGCACTGATGGGCATTGATAAGCGGCACTGATGGTCACTCATGGGTGGCACTGGGTGGCACTGGTGGGGCACTGATGGGCACTGATAGGCAACACTGATGGGCACTGAAAGGCTGCAAAGATGGGTTCTTATGGGTGGCACTGATGGGCACTGATAGGCAGCACTGCTGGGCACTGATGGGCACTGATAGGCGGCACTGCTGGGCACTGATGGGCACTGATACGTGGCACTGCTGGGCACTGATACACGGCACTGATATGCAGCACTGATAGGCATCCCTGGTGGCACTGGCAGTGATAGGCATTGTGAGTGGGCACTGATTGGCAGCTGCCTGGGCATTGATTGGCATCTTCCTGGGCACAGATTGGTATTTCCCTGGGGGTCTAGGGGTGTACCTGGTGGTCCAGTGTGGATGTCTTCCCTGGTGGTCCTGGGCGGCTTCCCTGGTGGTCCTGGGAGGCTTCCCTGGTGGTCCTGGGTGGGATCCGAGGGGGGGCTGTGCTGATAATCAATCAGCACAGACCCCCCTGTCAGGAGAGCAGCCGATCAGCTCTTCTCTACTCGCGTCTGTCAGATGCGAGTGAGGAAAAGCCAATCACCGGCTCTTCCTATTTACATCGTGATCAGCCGTGATTGGACATGGCTGATCGTGTGGTAAAGAGTCTCTGTCAGAGGGGGCACGCAGCGGCTCAATATCCTGCAGACGTCATATGATGCCCAGTCAGGGTATTGAAACCACTTTGCCGCCGTCATTCTGCTATATGGCGGGCGGCAAGTGGTTAATAAATAAGACAACCTGTTAGGTATCATCATCCTCATCTCTGGTTGCTTAATCAAAGCAAGATTCACACAGTCATGTTCCTCCACATCTTCCCCTTTGGAGAGCCTGAAGAGGCTGATTTGCCTGGGAAGGCTATTAGACTGGTCATTGCTAGAACATATAACCATATAAAAGCAAGACTCATACAGCCATGTTCATCCACATCTTCTTTATTGAAGAGCCTGAAGAGGGCTGTTTTGCTCTGAGACTGGTAATTACCAATATATAACCTTCCCACAGGGTTTGCATGCCATTTAACAAACCAGCTTATTAAAATAATTAAATGCAGTAAAATAGTTTGCTTAATAAAAAACCCTAAAGTGTTAACTACTGCTAGAGGGAGACTGAAGCCTCCATCTACATCCCTGATTCACCAGGTGGTTAATGAGCTAAACTTTGCCCTGCCAGGAATCAGGACATAATGAAAAAGTTTGTTCAGAACAGTAACAAAAAGGTAGGAATCTTCAACAGAATTACAATAATATTCTGCAATGTATACAAACCAAGGGAATTGTAGACATCATAAACATGCTTTTTTTTTTGGTGAAAAACTGGAGAGCACATAGAAATATAAAAAGATATCCCATAGCTCAACAGGCCATAGCTGGCTCCAGTAGTCATCCACAGATGACTCCTCTACCCTCTCTGGAAATGCTGGTCTTTTGAGGGGGTTGGCACAATGGCACAATAGTAAAGCAAACATGAGAAACCACCAACAGGTTATTGTCATGTGTGAACAGACAAAGTATTACTTTGTGTACCTGTTATGCAGAGTACTCCCTGTGGAGGAGCTCAGACTATGCATAGAGGCTGCAGGGAGCAAGGCATCACGATACAAAGCATTTTTCAAATTTAGCTCACCCAACCTCAGTCACCTGGCCGTAAACACCGGCACAGCACGGGTGCGCGTGCATAGGGGAGACTCTGCCAACACCGCTGCCCATTTTACATGGACCCAGCGGACCCCAGACAAGGCTGTTAGCCCTGATAAAAGCCGCCCCGAGGACCAGCAGTGGGGCTCTTTGGATTATGGGTCATTTAGCCGAGACACCAGGGACTGCGTCCAGTCTAATCCACACATGGATTGACGGCCAGCCCTTTAGATCAGCCAGGTAGAAGAGCACACCTAGGTCCTGCGCATAGGAGGAAAAAAGAAGAACGCCCAGGCTGTAGGTGGGCTCAATTTCATATGAGTTAAGTCCTGGAGGCATATAGGGGGCGGAGCCTATACCCAGCTGTGCTGACATGGAGCCATCAGGAAAGCAAGGGGATTTACAGACACTGTGTGAGGGAACACAGATTAGGGAGGGAGAAAAGAAAAGCAAGAGAGGTGACAAGACAAACTTTGCTGCCAGTGAGGCACAAAAGAGGTCAACTTACAAAGATAGTGTCTTATCTCCATGATATTCTCTCTTTTTTCCCTTAATCTGCAGCCTGTGAATGTCACTGCAAAGCTTCTGTCAGCCTTTCTCTCTAAAGAAGCCAAGATATGCAATCAAGCCTGGAGATGTACATATTTTATTTGAAGAATGTGACCTATAGTTTTTGAGACCAAAGAGGAAGAGGGAGGTTTTCAATAAGGAAGTGACTGATCTGGGCTTCAACAAAATGGCAGCTTCCAGCAATTAAAAACAAGAGCAGGAAACAGGAGACAATTTACATCCACACTAATTTGGGTAGCATAATTTGGAATGTGGAATGTATGTTCTTTTGATAAAGAACATTAATTGTTATCAAACTGTAAACGGTAAAGTTCCGCTTTAATGCGGGCTCTTAGAAGATGGCTGCTATGCAGATCTGGAAAACATTTAGAGCAGTGCTGTAGGGGAAAGATCCCTTGAATATAATAAAGTGGTTGTTAACCCACTTCTATAAAAAGCTCCCATCCCCTCTGTAATATAACAATAAGTGCCCCTGTGCCTGTGTAATATAAAAAAAAATATTCTTATCTGTACCTATAACACAGCAGCTCCTGGCGATCAGGGGACTCCTCGGCTCTCTCCTCTGCCCGGCTGACAGCTCCAGTGGGTGGGGCTGAGCACTGCATTTTATAATAATAATGAGAGCAGCAGGTGGGTGCTGACATGAGGAGACAGGCAGAGAGGGGAGGGAGGAGAGAACAGAGGAGAGGACAGAACAGGGCTATGGATGACGGAGGCATGTACGTTGACCATGGTGTCAGGGCTCAACAATCATGTTACACCATGGTCAGCTTACATGGGGAGGGCATAGCCAAGCAGGATCAGCCAGGTTTTTAGGTGACATGGGCCAAATGACACAGCACAAGCACTGTGCTGTATAACATGCTTTAACCACTTCCCGCCCGGCCCATAGCAGATGAAGGCCGGGCGGTAGTTCAGTTATCCTGACTGGGCATCATATGACGTTCAGCAGGATAACATCTCGCCGCGCGCCCACGGGGGCACGCATCGCGACGATCGGTGGAGCGGTGTGTCAGCCTGACACACCGCTCCACCAATCTTGGTAAAGAGCCTCCGGCGGAGGCTCTTTACCACGTGATCAGCCGTGTCCAATCACGGCTGATCACGCTGTCAATAGGAAGAGCCGTTGATCGGCTTTTCCTCACTCGCGTCTGACAGACGCGAGTAGAGGAGAGACGATCAGCGGCTCTCCTGGCAGGGGGGGTCTGCGCTGATTGTTTATCAGCGCAGCCCCCCTCAGATCACCACACTGGACAACCAGGGATCGCCACTAGGACCACCAGGGAATGGGCAACATGTGGATGGCCAGGTATGTACCCCATGGCCATCCACATGTGCACAATGTGCCCAATCTATGCCAATCAATGCCCACAAATGGGCACTGATTGGCACCATTATGTTCCAGATCTGCCCAGCAATGCCCCCAATATGTTTTATCAGTGCCACCAATCCGTGTGTTCAGTGCCATCTGTCATTGCCCATCGGTGCCACCTGTTAGTGCCCATCTGTGCCCATCAGTGCCCATCAGTGCCCACCTATCAGTGCCCATCACTGCCATCCATCAGTGCCACCCATAAGTACCCATCAGTGCCACCCATATGTGTCAATCAATGCCACCTACGAGTGCCCATCAGTGCCGCCTATGAGTGCCCATCGGTGCCACCTATGAGTGCCCATCAGTGCCGCATACCAGTGCCACCTATCAGTGCCCATCAGTGCCACCTATCAGTGCCCATCATCAGTGCCCGTCAGTGCCACCTCATCAGTGCCACCTCATTGGTGCCACCTCATTGGTGCCCATCAGTGCCGCCATATCAGTACCCGTCAGTGCAGCCATATCAGTGCCCATCATTGAAGAATAAAACGTACTTATTTACAAAAAATTTTAACAGAAACAAAGAAAAACTTCGAAATTTTCGTTTTTTTTTATTTGTTGCGCAAAAAATAAAAACCGCAGAGGTGATCAAATACCACCAAAAGAAAGCTCTATTTGTGGGAACAAAATGATAAAAAATTTGTTTGGGTACAGTGTAGCATGACCGTGCAATTGTCATTCAAATTGCGACAGCGCTGAAAGCTGAAAATTGGCCTGGGCGGGAAGGTGTCTAAGTGCCTGGTATTGAAGTGGTTAAGGGAACATGATCTGTTTTTTTGTTTTTTTGGGGGGGTTAACAAACACTTTAAGTGCTACATACCTCTAAGTTGGGATATTAGATTTAGACCCCTTTCACACGGAGGCGCTTTACATGCTCTATAGTGCTAAAAATAGCGCCTGTAAAGCGCCTCTCTTGTCACTCCAAGGGCTCTCCTGTCACTCCTATGGTCACTCTCAAGGGCTTTCACACTGGAGCGGTGCGCTGGCAGGACATCATAAAAAGTCCTGCCAGCAGCATCTTTGAGGCACTTTGGGAGCGGTGTATACACCACTCCTAAAGCACCCCTGCCCATTGAAATCAATGGGCAGCACCGGCAAAGCGCCACTGCAGCGGGGGTTAAAAGCGCACCGATAACGGCCTAAAAGCGTTGCAAAAATGACAGTAAAGCTCTGCTAAAAATAGCTGCACTTTACCGCCAATGCCCGGGCTCTGTGAGTGTGAAAGTGCCCTTAGTAAGCCTCCCTTTTTACTTTTGGGTGGAGGAATAAGAACAAGCTGATTCTGGTGGATTTTTCCTGATTTCTTGTCTGCTAATTGAGTGAACAATATGATCCAATAATGGTGGACACTATATATTTTATTTCACATTTTTTTTCACTTTATCACATTTTCTTTTTACAATGATGTGGATGCTTGGTCTTTAGTTCTCTAACAAGTGGACTTTATATCATATCACTGTGGATTTCATATTTTCATTTTGGATTTTGATTACTGTTTTTTATAATTATGTTTATATATTTATATATTTTGCATCCATTGCACTTTAACAAATGGTTATTAACATTTGGACACTATTTTGAATTAGCAAAACGGGAGCTGCATATTGGTTTATACACTGGTAGTAATGCTTACTGCCCTCTGAAAAGCGATCTGCAGGGATTGCTTTTCAGATTGCAGTGTCTGGCAAGTGTTCAGATGTCTGTATTTTGTTTTTATTTTTTTTACTTTTTTTAAATTTGATAACAGCAATTTAAATTGTAGTATGGTGCTGCATCTACAAGCCAAGGGTTATGGCTGCAGTATGACCCCATTAATCTCTGATCTCTAGGCAACTTGGACAGCTAATGGCACCTGTCAAACTCTGCAGTCCATAAAAAAAATTCTGGAGGGCAGTCAAGGGGGCTCTAAAACCGCAGCTTAGTTGTCTTCTTTTTACTGCCCCCCAGTTACCAGTGGGAAAGACATCACCTAATCCCTCCTGCTGTCTGATGTAGGACCAGTCTCTACCTAGTCTGGCTATCGGCCACTCTATTTCAGCTATTTTAGATCAGCTTTCTATGCCCAATCAATGTTTGTCCATGCATTGCTGTGCCTTGTACTTTGTGACTCCTTGACATATATTGGTGCTTCATATTTAAAATCTAATTATTTTATTCCTTGAATGTCTGCCTTTTGTTCCAGAAATAACAGGTTTAGAGCTGTGTTAAAAATGCAAAATGGAAAATTTTGTTGGCGTGGCTACAAATCAAATGTGTATGTATTTAAAAGTAAGAATGATCAGTAGAGTGCCACCAGATTTCATTTTGAAAATCTGGCAGCAATATATATATATATATATATATATATATATATATATATATACATATATATGTATCCACTTTAAATACTCAATCATGCAGAAAACAAAAGGGGATCTTCAGTTCTTTTGGGTAAATGGACCCCTTAACAAATCAAAAACAAGACAGGGTTGTTTTAAAAGTGTGAGTTTGTATGGGGTCTTAGCGAAGGATGAACTATACGTAAATACATGCTTTTGAAAATGTTTAAAATCCTGCGTAGAAAAATAATTTTCAGAACTACTTACAACATTTATCTTCTAATTTTATGTTTCTAAGTATCTCTCCAACTTATTTTCTTTTAAGCTAAAACATAAATCATACACTTCTGGAAAAAATGCTTTTCCCTAACTTTGGTTATTTATTTTTATTTATCATTTTTATAGCTGCTTGGCGGAATAGTTCACAAGGATAAGGGAGAAATTTGTTGTGTAAGAATACAAGGTGTTTGTCTCTTACCTTGTGGCTTTGTGGCAGAATTACAACTCATAAGCATGAAGTAGAACAAGATAAATTTTACTCTCTAAGATTTATTTTCCTTACTAAACTTCAAAAGAGATGTGCAAAATACTAAAGTCAACCTTGGGAGTTCTCCACTCATGTTATCTCCTCTTGGCAGATGCACCCTCTAGAAATCATGTCTATTCTCTTTTTGCACCTACAGGTAATTTTACTAAACTAATTTTTCTCTTGATGACACGCTTTCCACTCCTACAACTTTACGCTTGTATGAGCCTCCACCTATGTACATAAAATGAATAATTTGCTGATGGCTTTTCTCAGAATCTGAAATGTGTTTTTTCCTATTACAACCACAAATCTCATTTTGAAAGGAAAGCAAAATTTAAGTTTGCACATTTAGATCATGAATATAGAAAATAACTTCTAAGCTTTTAATTGCATTACTGTTTTACTGTTGAATAGCATTACTAGTTTCATGTTTCATTTGTATTACAAAGTTTAGAACGGTATAAAAGAGAAATATAGGTACTTACAGTAAGTGGAATCTGTCCGCTGGTAAACCTCTTTTACTGGTGCTTAATAATTTTGCCCAAGAGATTATACACAGTGGGAACTGTATGGAGGATGAAACATTTGTTTCTGATAGAAAAGTATTGGCTGCTCTGAGATTATTTTTGGGCACAGTGCTCCTCTTGATTTAGAAACAAGGAGTTTTTTTGGATGATTGAATGTAAATATTTTGCTTTTAGTACAGTTACCTTGTCACTGATGGATGAATGTAGGAGGTGGAAGTCTTCCCATTTAGCCAAAGAGCAGGGGCGGCTCCAGACTTTTTTTTTTTTGGGGGGTGGGGGGTGCTGTGTGGGTGCTGAAAATATAAGTGGTGGTGCTAATGTGGCACGTGTCGCCCTTTTGTGGGCTTGGTCAAAAAGTGGGTGTTTTTTCATGGTCTCTCCCATTGTATAGACAAAATAGGGCCTTCGGCACATAGAATTGATTGTTGGAGTAAAACAAGCCCAAATGGAACCAGCGATGATAAACCCCAGCATGTATAAGGGCCAGCAATGATAACCCCTAAGCCCACAGCGCAAAGGTTACCCCATTACACAGTGCCCACAGCACAATAGTGATCCCATACATAGTGCCCACAGCACAACAGTGACCCCATACACAGTGCCCACAGCACAATGGTGACCCCATACACAGTGCCCACAGCACAATGGTGACCCTATTACACAGTGCCCACAACACAATGGTGACCCCATACACAGTGCCCACAGCACAACGGTGACTCCATACACAGTGCCCACAGCACAACGGTGACCCCATACACAGTGCAAGAGCAGGAATGTGGCCCCATAGAGTCCAATGGTGCACTGTTATGGGGACACCTGATCATCATTTGGGCACTGTAAATAGCAGGCACAGGCACTCCTGATCTGCGTGGCATTCTAATGATTGCAGTACATGTGCCCAAGCCCAATAAGAGGGCTAATATCAGAGGAGTCCCCACTACTCAGTCCAGATTAGGCATTCCCCTCAATCAGTGCCTGTGTAATGCAGCATGCTGCTATAGATCAGAGGGCTGCAAAGCCCCCCCTCTTGTCCTCTGACACTGGCAGGCTCAGTCAGCCCTGCAATAACAATGGGTAGGGGACCAGGGGACCGGTATAGAATTACCGATAGGAAAAAGTGGTTACTTGAGCAATTAATGGTCAGTACATTGAAAATGATGTAAAAGGTAACAATTTATTATTGAATGATAAAACACCTGGGTGAGGTGAGCATACAATGGAATAATTAATGCACTTAAGAATACAATACCATCCTAGGTGGGGTGGCATTGAAGGGGACTAACGACCACAACAGGCAAGACACACACAGAACATATAACGGCAAAGACGCTGTCCGGACTGGTTATATGCTGCTCGGTGGCCAGGCGATCAAATTGGATAATGACATGTAGGTGTGTTCCCAAGTGGAAAATTTAATAGGATGCGCTGCCGAGAAGCATATACATGGAGCGGGGGGAGAGGCAGGATAGGGAGGCCCGGGCCCGGGGATGGGGATCAAGGATGGCTATACTGATCCTGGCAATGTAAAGTACCCATAGGATGCTGAATAGGAGTGGAGCTGTAGGTCTGAGTACAATGTAGTTCACTGGTGCAGTATAAACAGTGATGGTCGACCATATAAGCTGTAAAGTTGGTAAATCACAGTGATCAGTGAGCCTCAAGACTGTTCCTAGGGTACAGGCATTGGTTAACAGGGGGCTCCCATGGCTAATTGGTGCATGTGGGGTTGAAGCATATAAGAAGCTGTACAGAGTCCCCAACTTGTTAATGAGTTAGTAATGCTTGTACCTTAGCTTCCTTGGGGATTCCTGGAGGTGGTTGCGCAGGTCATGCTAGAGATAGCTTGCAGGGTCCGGAAGATAGTAGGACCGGTGAATGTAGCTGCAGCTGTGATCCTCCGAAAGAAATGCTTGATCCGGTCCTGAGTGTGAAAGCCCTTGCTTAATGCTGGTGGCTAGGGCAGCTTCAGGTGCCATCGAATAATGCGATAGGCTACCTGGTATTCCGCCGCTGCGCGGCTTCCGCCTCTCCGTCCGTTCGATAGACAGCGCTGATGCCGGTGATGACGTCAACGCGTTTCGCTGTTGCGTGGTAGCGTAGCTTCTTCCTGGACGTTTGATTGGAGAAGCCAGCACATACCTTTTTTATTATGGCGAACTGGCTTCTATGTAGCCAATCAGCTCTGTGATTGGTTTTCATAGGATTGTTGCTAAATACAAATTAGCATGGACTGTGTGGTTCGTTCATTCCCCAGCATATGCAGTGTTGTTATTATAACAAGAAAATTTTACAGACGATATCGTCTGTTCTAGGGGCTTATGGCAATTATGTATCACAAAGGTGCAAATAGACGTGAAGAGATACAGCAATATACAATGCATATCATGAATACGAAGAAGTGGAACAGGGAAGGAACAAGAGGTGAGGACAGGGGAACATACATAGTTCACAGTACATTGAGGATATTTCAGTGAGTTCATATAAAGGGCTTTCACGCTCAGGACCGGATCAAGCATTTCTTTCGGAGGATCACAGCTGCAGCTACATTCACCGGTCCTACTATCTTCCGGACCCTGCAAGCTATCTCTAGCATGACCTGCGCAACCACCTCCAGGAATCCCCAAGGAAGCTAAGGTACAAGCATTACTAACTCATTAACAAGTTGAGAACTCTGTACAGCTTCTTATATGCTTCAACCCCACATGCACCAATTAGCCATGGGAGCCCCCTGTTAACCAATGCCTGTACCCTAGGAACAGTCTTGAGGCTCACTGATCACTGTGATTTACCAACTTTACAGCTTATATGGTCGACCATCACTGTTTATAATGCACCAGTGAACTACATTGTACTCAGACCTACAGCTCCACTCCTATTCAGCATCCTATGGGTACTTTACATTGCCAGGATCAGTATAGCCATCCTTGATCCCCATCCCCGGGCCTCCCTATCCTGCCTCTCCCCCCGCTCCATGTATATGCTTCTCGGCAGCGCATCCTATTAAATTTTCCACTTGGGAACACACCTACATGTCATTATCCAATTTGATCGCCTGGCCACCGAGCAGCATATAACCAGTCCGGACAGCGTCTTTGCCGTTATATGTTCTGTGTGTGTCTTGCCTGTTGTGGTCGTTAGTCCCCTTCAATGCCACCCCACCTAGGATGGTATTGTATTCTTAAGTGCATTAATTATTCCATTGTATGCTCACCTCACCCAGGTGTTTTATCATTCAATAATAAATTGTTACCTTTTACATCATTTTCAATGTACTGACCATTAATTGCTCAAGTAACCACTTTTTCCTATCGGTAATTCTATACCGGTCCCCTGGTCCCCTACCCATTGTTATTGCTATTGCATTGGTTACAGCAATTACACCTTACAGGTGCATGGCCAGCACCTGATCAGTATTGGACTGATCAGACCACCTATACACACTTGCCTCAACCCCTTTCCCCCCCCCTTTCCCCCCTTTTTTTGATTATCAGTCAGCCCTGCAGACTGAAATGCACTGAGTGCAGCAGCTCCGTTCTGCTCCCTCCCTCCTCCTCTCCCTTCTCATCTTCCTCCTCCTCTTCCTTCTCCTCCTCCTCCTCTCTCTCCTTAGAATACCTGCTTCCTCTAGATTCCATAGTTGGGCTCTCTCGGCTGCTTCCATCTCATTCATATTTTTGTGGCAAGTGCAGGAGATAGCACGTGTCACCACTAGCACTGGATCCATTCGCCACTGATGCAGGCTCACCACCCAGCACTGGATCAATCTGCCACTGATGCAGGCTCACCACCCAGCACTGGATCAATCCACCACTGATGCAGACTCACCACCCAGCACTGGATCAATCTGCCACTGATGCAGGCCCCTGCTGGGCTTAACTGCCCATTAGTGGCTTATTCGGCTGTATCCCTCCACTTCATAAAAGAGTCCCTAGCCTCTTGCAGACAGGATTCACAGCAGGTACCAAATATTTTTTTTAAAAATCCTGTGATTGTACTGGAATACCTCTGTGGAAATTTGGGGGGTGCTATGAGGGTGCTTGGAAGAATTTTTGGAGGAGCTTCAGCACACCCAAGCACCCACCTGGCACCACCCCTGCCAAAGAGAGCTGAGAGATTCATGCAAGATGTTAAATCCTGGAAGTCTCTCCAATCAGCCAATGAGTAAAGGCTTACCCAATATATACTGGTATACTGGTATGCAACAGTTCTGAATTTCCAGATGTTTCTCCAGTTGTCAATAGCAATGGGCTTCAAGCTGGATATAGAGATCCTAGAAAGCCCTCTAGTTAGCCGAGTAGTGCAGGTACCCAGTTCATTATCTATATTGGTGTTCTCTCTGCGACAGTCAGGCTGTCAGCAATGACTACATATCTGTGTTCTAGTGCACACAAGGCTCAGTTAATAGCTCAGGCAGTTTTCCTATCTTTGTCTCTACAGATTACTACTCTGAGTATTTAACTGGATTATCATGGATTGTGTTTTCCTCAGCTTGATGCTGAGGCAACATATGTGGTGTTTTCTATGTTTGATTGAGAGTCTTGGGTCTGATGGTAGCCTCCTTTGGAGTAGTCTTAGTTGCTCATTATTCACTCCGGACTTCTATAACCCAGCTTTCTGTCATTGTGGGACAAGTCTCTGGACAAACAGATTTCTTGGAATTGAGAACCAGGTTAACCTGGTAGCTGAGGAATCCTGCTCTGGAATCAGCGAGAAGAAAAATGTCCTGGACTGCCGCACTCCATGCAAAAACATCTTTATTGGAAAATTGCGTTTAAAATCCAAAATGGCAAACATAACAAAAGGTGGACACAACGGGCATAAAATAGCTAACGCGTTTCACATTCAAAGATGCTTATTCACTATGAGTAAGCATCTTTGAATGTGAAACGCGTTAGCTATTTTATGCCCGTTGTGTCCACCTTTTGTTTTGTTTGTCACTTTGGATTTTAAATGCAATTTTCCAATAAAGATGTTTTTGCCTGGAGTGTGGCAGTCCAGGACATTTTTCTTCTCGCAGACTTGAGCACAGCCAGCACCCAGCATTGTGCGGTAGGACGGGAGTCATCTAAGGGATTACAGAGGCTTATTGGAGCGGCCTTTCTCTCGCCTGCTCTGGAATCAGGGCAGTCTTTCTTTAATATCTTTTGGAATGTTGTTGTGGTACATGCCAGCCTGTCTGACTGAGGAGGAGTCCTGGGCACTTAGGTCATTGAAGAAGTCTAATTTCTCCTCTCCTGCTACTTTGAGCAATTTTACTGTCTCTGCAGAATTGGATCATCCTGCTGGAAGGTCATTTGATCTCAATTCAGTCCAAGAGCGCAACAGTAGTAGCATGCATCAATCATCAATGAGGAGGAGCTGTAAGTGTTGCAATCGCAAGATAGCTAGATCAGATCCTATCTTAAGTAGAACTTCATGAACCCACCTGGTCTGCTGTGTATATACCAGGCATTAACAATTTACAGGCAGACTTCTTCATCTGTGGGAGAGGTCCTTAAGCTCGGAGGTAATTAAAAATCTGTGTCTCAGGTGGGGAATGCTGGATGTTGACCGCCTGGCCTCCAAGTTTAATGACTAACCAGATGAGTTTGTTTCCAGGTAGAGGGACTTTATAGTTGAAGTAAGGGATGCTCTGGTTATTCAGTGGACTTTACACCGTGCTCTATGCCAGGGATATGCAAATAGCTGACCTCCAGCTGTTGAAAAACTACAAGTCCCATTATGCCTCTGCCTCTGGGTGTCATGCTTGTGGCTGTCAGAGTCTTGCTTTGCCTCATGGGACTTGTAGTTCTTCAACAGCTGGAGGTCCACTAATTGCATATCCCTGCTCTATGCCTTTTCTCCCTTTAAACTTCTTCCTCATCTGCTTCCCAGGATGGAAATGGAGTGCATCTGGTGATCCTCATTGCTCTGGACTGGTCTAGATGTATGTGGTACACCTTTAGGTAATGGCTGTTAAAGTCCAGGGTTGAGGAGAAATCATCTCTGAATATGTAATTCTTACAATGCTGAAGGCCAGGCAATCTACTTTCCACAAGGTCTATTATCACACATGGAAGGTATACTTCACTTGGTGTGAGTCTTATGCCCTGTACACACGGTCGGATTTTCCGATGGAAAATGTCCGATCGGAGCGTGTTGTCGGAAATTCCGACCGCGTGTGGGCTCCATCGGACACTTTCCATCGGATTTTCCGACACACAAAGTTGGAGAGCAGGAGATAAAATTTTCCGACAACGGATTGGAACGGATCGGAAATTCCGATCGTGTGTACACAAAGCCGACGGACAAAGTGCCACGCATGCTCAGAATAAATAAAGAGATGAAAGCTATTGGCCACTGCCCTGTTTATAGTCCCGACGTACGTGTTTTACGTCACCGCGTTCAGAACGATCGGATTTTCCGACAACTTTGTGTGACCGTGTGTATGTAAGACAAGTTTGAGCCAACATCCGTCGGAAAAAATCCTCGGATTTTGTTGTCGGAATGTCCGAACAAAGTCCGACCGTGTGTACGGGGCATTATGCTGCGTAAACACGATCGGACATTCCGACAACAAAATCCTGGATTTTTTCATACGGATGTTGGCTCAAACTTGTCTTGCCTACAAACGGTCGCACAAATGTTGGTGGAAATTCCGATCACCAAGAACGTGACGTACAACACGTACGATGGCACTATAAAAGGGAAGCTTAATACCAAGTGTGCCACCCTTTGAGTTCCTTCTGCTAATCTCCTGTTTATCTCATGTTAGTAGAAGTTTGGTGAGAGACAATTTGCGCTTTTCAGCCTTGTGCTTTTCAGTCCGTTACTGCTCTTCAGTTTGTGCTTGTGGGTTTGTATCTGTTTTTCAGTGCATTCTTGTCCACTTGTTTCTGATTTTCAGCTCGCTCTTCTCAGGCCTTTCTGTTTTTCAGTGCATTCTGTTAGTTCGTTCTGACCAGCCGACTGTTTTCTAGCCATGTTGCGGGTACGTACTCGTTGTAGAGTTTGTGCTGTGCAGGGGCTGGGTGTTGGGGTTCTTACTTTGACCAAAGCCCAGTCCATAAACAGGGCGGGAAGGTGTTCATGGACGAAGAATTGGTTACTTCAGTGTGACCAATTCTCTCATATGCCTTTGTTGATCCGTGAGAATAATCCTGATGATTTTGCTGTCCCCTTATATTACGGTGCAGGACACCTGCATGCGGCAAGCCATCACTCCTGAACAAAGGCTTGTCGCCACATTGCGGTACCTGGCGACGGGGAGAAGTCTGCAGGACATCAGGTTCTCGACAGGCATCGCCCCCAGGCTCTGAGGATCATTATTCCAGAGACCTGTTCTGCCATCATACAGGTCCTACACAAGGACTATATTAAGGTAAGTTTTTTCCTTTAACATCACATTCTATTTATTTAACCACTTGACCACTGGGCACTTAAAATCCCCTTAATAACCAGACCAATTTTCAGCTTTTGGTGCTCTCACATTTTGAATGACAATTACTCAGTCATGCAACACTATATCTATATGAAATTTTTGTCCTTTTTTTCACACAAATAGAGCTTTCTTTTGGTGGTATTTAATCACCGCTGGGTTCTTTATTTTTTGTGCTATAAAAGAAAAAAAGATTGAAAAATCTGTAAAAAAAATGCATTTTCTTAATTTCTGTTATAAAATTTTGCAAATTAGTAATTTTTCTTCATATATTTTGGCCAAAATTTATACCGCTACATATCTTTGGTAAAAATAACCCAAATCGGTGGATATTATTTGGTCTTTGTGAAGGTTATAGAGTCCAAAAGCTATGGTGCCAATATCTGAAAATTGATCACACCTGAAGTACTGATGGCCTATCTAATTTCTTGAGACCCTAACATGCCAGAAAAGTACAAATACCCCCCAAATTACCCTGTCACGGAACGTCCCACACTCCGCTTGAGTGCTTCCGTCATATACCGCTTCCTAAGTTCTGGAACACGAGTCCAATGGATCTGGCTATAGGAACCCCAAGAACTAGACAACACCAGTCTTGGAGTACATCAGAACTACTCTTTATTTGAGATCTCCCACACATTTATACACCAGGATGACTCAAAGCTAACCTAATTAACATGAGCTCCAATAGGAGTCGTCCCGTCTCCTACATTGTATAGAGGACAATGTGATCAGCTCATTCAATTTACACACATTACCATAAACATCAACACAGGGTTAATTAGAACAAACAACAATGAGTTGAATACCCTTAGAACCTAGACTAAACTTATTTACATTAAACACATTATAGCTGACATCAGACAGGTGAGTGAAGTTGATGACATTAGCATCTCCTCACAGGATGTGTCCCAACAGAATGAATCCATTGAAAATCCAGGGCCCATAATCAAAAGGCAACAGGCTTGCATACAGTCCTCTCCAACAGCCTCTGTCCCGGCTAGGTGTGTGACATTTCTCCCCTTTCGGCAGGAGACTAACACAGGAGGAGACCCCAGACGGGTTGACTCCGAAGTTAGTCCATAGTTCCAGTCCTCTACTGCCTGTACCCACACAGTACCCCAAACAAATTGTTCCAAACAGAGTATTACTCACCCAGCCAACCTCTGCCTCTCTCAGAGAACATATCTGCCGCTGGGGAGAGGCCTGGACTGGCTCTTCTCCCTGGAATCCTTTCTGCCGCTGGAGAGAAGACAGGGTGTCTGGGCTCACTCTGTCATGCTGTTGGGGATCGGGGCCCACTGCCCAGCATCCCTGGGGTATACAGGTGGAGACTGAAGTCCCATCCACCTTCACAGGAAATCCATCCTCTGTTAGTTGAGGGCAGAGTCCAGCAGTCCTCGGCCCTGTTGCCAGCCCTTCTGCTGGAAACCCCACACCATCTGCTCCGGCTAACTGTTGGAGAGGGAGTCCGACTGCCCCGCCTCCCTGGAACTCTGTAGTTGTTGCCGGTGCTGGGCAGAGGTTGGTAGCACTCTGCCCTGTTGCCAGCACTTCTGCTGGGGACTCCGCATCCTCCGCTCCGGCTAACTGTTGGGGCAGGAGGCTGGCTTCCTCCACTCCCAAACTGTGTAGCTGCCATTGGGGAGGTGAGCCGGCTGCTTCCTTTTCCATTCCCTCATCTGGCTGCTGGGACGACATGTCGATGGTACTGTCTCCCAGGTACACGGATCTTTGCTGGGGAGGAAAGCCCACTTCCTCCACCCTGGCCAACTGTTGGGGAGGGACAACACACACCTCCTCTCCCTTCTCCCCCTGTATCTGCTGCTGGGAAGTGATTGCCATCTTCTCAGCCTGAGCCTCCACAATTGCTGCAGGTGTGGGGCAGAGGTCTTGGACCCTCTGTCCGGTTGCCAGCACTTCTGCTGGGGGTTTGCCAGGTGGTTCCTCCTCTACAGAAACGTCTATTAAATCCCCAGTCTCTGGAATTGGTAAAAGTGTGGGACAGAGGTCTTGGACCCTCTGTTCAGTTACCAGATCTTCAGCTGGAGAAGTTTGTTTTAACTCCATAGATGCTGCTGGCAGAAAATCACATGTCCCTGTCAGTGTTGTGGGAGAAAGGCCGACTACCTCTTCTCTCAGGAAGGCTGAAGCCACTGTTGGTGCTGGGCAGAACACAATGAACTTTGGCCCTGATAGCAGCTCTTCTGCTGGAGGCTCATCAGGTTGTTCTTCCTCAGCAGAAAAGTCTATCAAATCCCATGTCTCTGCAACTGATGTCTGGGGATAGAGGTTCACCATCTCCTGTCCATGGAACCCAGAAGATGCTATCATTTCTGGGCAGAGGTTAGCAGAGCTCTGCCCTGTTGTCAGCACTTCAGGTTTGGGGACGGCAATCTCCAGATTTTCCACTGCCGATTCTCTGGCATGCTGCTGAACTTGTTCTAGCAGTTTCCTGTATGCCCTTTCCAGATGCTGTTCCTTCCTTAGCAAATGGTCCAGATCAGGTTTGAGCTCTGAGACCCCTGCAAGACTGAGCATAGACTCTCTATAGTCTCTCAGGTCCTCAAGGTCAGGTTCCCCTTCATCGCCAAACATAAAAAGATCTGTAAGGCTCTCCCACAGCAATCCAGGGCCGCCAAAGTCATATCCCTCCGGAGAGCATTCTGTTGTCTCCCCTAAATATCCCTCCTCTGCGTGCCATTGCAGAGCCCGATAACGATTGTCCAGCTCTATCTCCTGCTGGACCAACCTGTCCAACTCAGTCACCCATTGCTCCTGGGGCTGCTCTCCCAGGAGTGCCATCCGCAATGCCCGTTGGTCACTGGCCCGTTGCTCTTGGGTTGGAAAGCACTTGCCCTGTTTTATACCAGCGAGACGGAGGGCTGCAATCCAGAGCTCCACCCGAATTTGCTGCCTAAGCTCCAGGTATTCATCCTCAGACACAGTCCTGGTGTATGTTGAAAGGATGATCCGCAGCAGCCCCGGGAATTCTGATGCCAGGTCCATATCTCCGCTGGGGTGACTGAAGTCTGCTATGCTGATCTTGGATCCAGTTGGAGGTTTGGATGTCCCAGACTTCAGGAAGCTTTCCCGCTGCTTACCACCAATGTCACGGAACGTCCCACACTCCGCTTGAGTGCTTCCGTCATATACCACTTCCTAAGTTCTGGAACACGAGTCCAATGGATCTGGCTATAGGAACCCCAAGAACTAGACAACACCAGTCTTGGAGTACATCAGAACTACTCTTTATTTGAGATCTCCCACACATTTATACACCAGGATGACTCAAAGCTAACCTAATTAACATGAGCTCCAATAGGAGTCGTCCCGTCTCCTACGTTGTATAGAGGACAATGTGATCAGCTCATTCAATTTATACACATTACCATAAACATCAACACAGGGTTAATTAGAACAAACAACAATGAGTTGAATACCCTTAGAACCTAGACTAAATTTATTTACATTAAACACATTATAGCTGACATCAGACAGGTGAGTGAAGTTGATGACATTAGCATCTCCTCACAGGATGTGTCCCAACAGAATGAATCCATTGAAAATCCAGGGCCCATAATCAAAAGGCAACAGGCTTGCATACAGTCCTCTCCAACAGCCTCTGTCCCGGCTAGGTCTGTGACAGACCCCTTTTTGGAAAGAAGACATTCCAAGGTATTTAGAAAGATGCATATTAGCAGGTTATTTCTCACACACCGCATATGCATACCACAAATTACACCCCAAAACACATTCTGCTATTACTCCCGAGTATGGCGATACCACATATATGAGACTTTTACACAGCATGGCCACATACAGAGGCCCAACATGCACGGAGCACCTTCAGGTGTTCTGGAGTGCCCAGGCCAATTCTGACATTTCTCTCCTACATGTAAAAATCATCATTTATTTGCTAGAAAATTACATAGAACCCCAAAACATTATATATGTTTTTTTTAGCAAAGACCCTAGAGAATACAATGGTGGTCATTGCAACTTTTTATCTCACATGGTATTTGCGCAGCAACGTTTTGAATGCTTTTTTGTGCTTAAAAAAAACAAACCCAATGTTTTTGCATAATGTGAAAGATGAAGTTATGCCGAGTAAATAGATACCCAACATGTCAACTTTCAAAATTGCACATGCTTATGGAATGGCGCCAAACTTTGTTACTCAAAAATACCCATAGGTGATGTTTTAAAATGTTTTACTGGTTACATGTTTTGAGTTACAGAGGAGGTATAGGGCCAAAATTATTGCTCTCACTCTAACGTTCGCAGTGATACCTCACATGTGTGGTTTGAACACTGTTTTCATATGTGGGCGGGACTTACATATGCGTTCTCTTCTGCATGCAAGCACACAGGGACAGGGGCGCTTTAAAATGTTTTATTTTTTTTTATTGTTCATTTTACTTCATTTATTTTAGTTTGACACTTTTTTCCCCAAAAAAAATTTTTTGACCACTTTTATTCCTATTACAAGAAATGTAAACATCCCTTGTAATAGGAATATGGCATGACAGGTCCTCTTTACAGTGAGATATGGGGTTAATAAGACCCCACATCTTACCTCTAGGCTGGGAAGCCTGAAATAAAAAAAAATGATCCTGGCTTCGATCGTAGCGGTGAGTCGGTAGAAGCTCCGGAGGGCGGCGGGAGGGGGGACGTCCCCTCTCGCCTCCTGTAAGAACAATCAATCAGTGGAACAGCTGCTATGATTGTTATTATGGTGTAGGGAATCACCGGCTAAAAAAGTTGATATCTGAATGATGCCTGTAGCTGCAGGCATCATTCAGATATCCCCGCACAAAGTCAAGGATGTCGTATGACAGCCGGCGGGCGGGAAGTGGTTAAAATGCATTTTTTTTTAACACAAAGTTGTCCATTTATACAATATTTCTAACACATAGCATGTACATACCAAAAATGACACCCTGAAATAGATTCTCCTACTCCTCCTGAGTACGGCGATACCACTTGTGTGAGACTTCCACAGCCTGGCCATATACAGAGGCTGAGTACAGCCGAGTATGGCCGAGTATGGCCGAGCATGGCAGGATATGGCAGGGCATGGCCGAGCATGGCTGGGTATGGCAGAGTATGGCTGGGTATGACAGAGTATGGCTGGGTATCACCGAGTATTGCAGAGTATTGCGGGGTATTGCAGAGTTTGGCAGGGTATTGCAGAGTTTGGTGGGGTATTGCAGAGAATGGCGGGGTATGGCTGGGTATGGCTGATTATGGCAGGGTATTGCAGAGTATCGCCGAGTATGACTGGGTATGGCTGGGTATCACCGAGTATTGCAGAGTATGGCTGGGTATGGCAGAGTATTGCGGGTTATTGCACGGTATTGCGGGGTATTGCAGAGTATTGCAGGGTATTGCAGAGTATTGTGGGGTATTGCAGGGTATTGCGGGGTATTGCAGGGTATTGCAGAGTATTGTGGGGTATTGCAGAGTATTTCAGGGTATTGCAGAGTGTTGTGGGCCATTGCAGAGTATTGCACAGTGTTGCGGGGTATTACACAGTATTGTGGGGGTATTGCAGAGTATTGAACAGTATTCTGGGGCATTGCAGAGTATTGCAGGGCATTGCAGAGTATTGCAGGGCATTGCAGTGCATTAGGGATGGATGGTATGGCTGAATGTCACTGTGCAGCGCTGTGGACACTACACATCCAGCCCACAGCGCTACTGCCATCCATCCATCCCCCTCTTTGCTCACAGTGTACCAATCGGTACACAGAGTTGAGGAACCGGCGTCATGAGATGACGCTGGTTTGTTTACATGTGATTGCTCTGTCATTTGACGGAGCGATCACATGGTAAACAGCCACGATCAGCGGCCATTTACCGGGATCCGTGATGCGCTGGGTCCCCTGGACCCGGCAGTCACGGATGTGTTCGGGTGCGCGCCCCGGGGGGCGCGCGAGAAGGGAATTCTGGGAGGACGTCATAGTACACCCTCCCAGAGTTAAGCAACCGCCCTGCAGCCGTCATTCGGCTATGGGCCAGTTGTTAAGTGGTTAATGTTTGCTAATGCATTGTATTTATTCAATCATTCCCTATTTACCATGATTGTATTATGTTGTGAATGTCCTCTTTATCCTCATGCATGCTGGAAGTTTTTAAAGTTCCTTTTTTGTCCTTCATGCATATTTTCCTTCACTAACCTCCCCAGCATGCTATCCTGGGCCCATACACACCTAGCCTAGTCACTAAATAATGTATTTTGTCAGCTCCATTGTAGTGTTTTACCCTAAATACCCCCTAAAATGTTTACAAATGTTATTTTTGTCCCTAAATTCAGGCAGAGTGGAAGAGGCTTTTTTTGGGGTCCCAAACTCATTTGAAACCCTCCCTCCCCCCAACCGCTAAGTCAACCAATATCAATACTCTATCTGCTGACTTTGCCAAACCCAAACACACTATACCTACCTCTTTTGTGGTCATATTTATGGATTAATTCATCAAAGCATGTAGTGAAAGGGCCTGCCTGAATACTTTCAAATGCTACTGTTTAAAGTTTTGTTCTCCTATTATCTTGATAGGTAATTGCAGAATGTAAAAATGTGCTTCCATTTGTACAGTGTGTATTTTTTTATTAAGACACTTTTTACCTGTCCAGTGGTTTGCCAATAGTGTATTTAAGGAGGGCCTGGCCAAAGTAGCACACATTATGTATGCATTCAGCTCTCAATGAAGTGGAGAGGGTTACCTGTCCAAAAACATCTCCCCCCTAAAATTTTTACAATGGGCCATCAGAGGGGGTGAGGAATCTGATAAGTGGACCTTATACTTTTATCTTTAAATACTCCTTAAAATAAATGTTATACTGATGTTGGCCAAGAATGTTTGTGTCTAATCTGCTTGCAATATTATGTGCAAAAGTACTAATTTATTTTTTATTGTTTGACTCCACGGTTATCTTCAACGCCACAAGAATGGCAGACTGTGGCTTCCCAATTTGCCAAGCGGTGGGACTTCCCCAACTGTGGAGGGACAATTGATGGGAAACACGTCCACAATGTCCCACCCCCCAACTTGGGGTCTTACTATTATAACTACAAGGGGTTTAATAGTATAGTGATGTTGGCGGTGGTGTTGGCGACATACAAGTTTTTGTATGTGGACGTGGGGAAGAATGGGTGGATGTCGGATGGTGGAGTCATTGCCCAGACTGAGTTCTATAGACGTCTTCAGAGTGGTGGCTTGGGATTACCACCTGCGGAAGATAACGTGGCAGGACTCCCATTCGTCTTTGTTGTTGATGAAGCGTTTGGGCTTGGAGAACACCTGATGTGGCTATTCCCCATGAGGACCCTCACCCCAGGCCAGAGGGTTTTTAACTACCAGCTGGTCAGAGCCAGAAGAGTGGTGGAGAATGCTTTCGGCATAATGGCCAGCCGGTTATGCCTATTCCTCACTGCAATCAACATGGCGGAATATAAACTAAACCATATTGTACTTGCATGCTGCATTATGCACAACTTTTTAAGGAAAAATGCTACAAACTATGTGGCCTCAGTTGGGCCTGAGGCCAGATTTCCTGTTCAGTCAACCCTGACGGCACTTGAACCTGGCCGTCCTGGCTTGCCCCCCAAAGTGCACGCGAAGTGCGACAAAAATATATGGAATACTTTGCGGGTAGGGGGGCCATTGATATGCCAGCAAATGTCTGAGACATTTTTAAATAAATTTATTTTTGAAACAGAACTAGTATTTCATTTGATTTACTGCTTGTGTTTCTTTTAGCTGTCTCCTAGGTTCTCCAATGGGCTTTTCTTTTTTGGCCATTTTCTTCAATAGTGCAAATGTAATTTTTTGGATACATGAGGTGACAGTCTCTTCTTCAGCTAACTATTATGTTGTGGGTCTGCTACACACACATGTTGTTTTTGTTGTTAATGTATGTAATGCATTAATGATAAAAAAAATCATCCTTTTCAGCACCATAAATTAATTATTTTGAGTCCCGAAAATGTCCTGATTGGAGAAAATTTTACAGAACTGTGGGGGTTATTTACTAAAGGAAAATCCACTTTGCACTACATGTGCACTGCAGCATTGAAAGAAGAAGCCACACATTGTTGAGTAGAAAACATTTCACTCAAAGTACATGTGCGTTATATAAGGGTTTTTGAACAAACCAACATCTTTGGTGTATAACTTTTTTTTTTTTTTACATTAGAAATATCCTTTTTTTTTGTTATATAGGCATGTTTCAAACCATAACATACACAACTCAGGAACTTACAAAGTTCAATTTTGATAAAGTGAAGGCAATATCAGACCTTAAGATGTGTTGATCTTGCCTTCATCAGATGTGGTGATGTCACCCCTGTAAAAGCCAAATTTTAAAGATGCACACAAATTGGGACTCAAAATGGGGATTTCCCTTCTGATCCCATGCCTAATATCAACATGTGCTAGCTCCCATCATGGGGGATCAATGGACGTGTTTCGGGGGTGCAACCCCTTCCTCTCACCTGCTTGAGTTGCGAGGAAGGGGTTGCACCCACAAAACACATACCTTGATAGCCCGTGATGGCAGATAGCATGTTGACACACTGGGGGAGATTTACTAAAACTGGAGCACTCACAATCTGGTGCAGCTGTGCATGGTAGCCAATCAGCTTCTAACCTCAGTTTGTTCAATGAAGCTTTGGCAATATAACCAGGAAACTGATTGGTTTCTCTGCAGAAGTGTGCCTAATTTTGCAATCTCCAGCTTTAGTAAATAAACCCCACTGTGTGCATCTTCAAGATTTGGCTTTTAAAATACTTTAAAACTTGATTTAAACGGTACAATTTGTGTGTGTTTTAGATTCTGCCTAAAACATCACTGATGTTCTTCATTTTTTGTTATACATCATTGATGTTTTCCTTTAACTTGTCTAAATCCCTATTGCACCCCATTATCTCCCCAATGAGGATCTGGGCACTTGCACTTGTGAAATAAGATTCTTCTTCCACAACATCCACATCACCTAAAAAAAAAACATGCCATGGGGGTTATTTACTAAAGGAAAATCCACTATGCACTGCAAGTGCACTTTCAGTGCACTGAAAGTGCACTTGGAAGTAAAGTCTCTGTAGATCCGAGAGAGACATGCAAGGAAAAAAAAAACATTTTAGCTTGCACATGATTGGATGATAAAATCAGCAGAGCTTCCACTCATTTCAGATCTACCCCTTAGATTTAAAGCGACTGAACTTCCAAGTGCATTTTCAGTGCACTTTCAAGTGCACTTGTAGTGCAAAGTGGCTTTGCCTTTCCTAAATAACCACCCATGCGTTATAAATATGCAGGCATCCATCTATTACCTGAAGCTGTGGTCTCAGACACTGACCTGTTGTGTTCACTATTTCGCCCACTTCATAAATGTCTCCCTCCTCATCCTCAGATTGTGGTGTGGGGAGTTCCCCTTCTTTAGGAGGTTGGGGGTCCCTGGTGTCCTCAGATGTCCCAAGTCTTTTCTCCCCTATGTGAATTTAAAAAAAGGTATACTTAGCACACAGATATTTGATGCCAGAAATAGGAATATGAAACATTGCTTGAAAGTGTCATACAATTGTCTGTTTTGGCAGAGTTCCAAGCTGAAGACATTATTTTTTTCCCTTTCTAAAGCTGGAATACTTACCTTTTTTGTACAATTTTCACACATGAAAACACCCCTAGTATCCACTGGAGCACCTGTGTGGGACACCCTAAAAATGGTGTTCCGGTGTCCCACACTAGTGCTCCTGCGTACAGATGTGTAAACAGCTTCTGAGTGTCCTCTCCTTACACTGAATCAAGTTTGCATTTCATTCTAGTTACAAACCCATCTAGACAACAATGTAATAAACTTCTTTTAATACAAATAGGCATAACCAAATGTAGTTAACCTGCATCTGCCAAAATCATTGTATTAGTGGGCGAACGAACAATGTTTACTACGACCGATTACTGTGCCCACGAACCTGAAAGTTGTCATTTTAAAATGTACAACAGTAAAGAAAAGCGCATGGAGCAGCATGCAAGTAATAATAATAATAGGAACACAGGACAACTACTTAGTTTTTAGAAGCAGTTTCCTGATCCTTCTGTAGTGATCCTGCTCCCTCAATTTCAGGTCTGACTAGTGGATCGGGACGTTTGTGGCTCGGGGCTTTTGTCGTTGCTGCTACTCTCATGCATCTGGTGTCTCTCCGCCATGTGCTCTCCCACTGCGCTGAAAGAGAAGGGGCGGGGCATATACTAGAAAGAAGCTCAGGGGCGGGCAGAGTTTCATGCATGCACAGTGTATATAAAGCGTAACATGCGTGCGTCGTATGTGCGATCTGTGAGGGGAGGAAGGAGTAGCGGAAGCTCCGATCATGATAATGAAGGTACAATTTTAACTTGGTGTATCAGTGGCCTCTACTGCTTATAGATTGAGGCCTATATTGGGACAAGATTAGGAGAGTTTAGCCTGACATTAGGGTTTGTCTTGTGTTGTGTCTTGCAGATAAAGTGAATTATTTCAATGATCATGACTTCCTCCCCCTATTCATCGATAAGTACAGGGAGCTGCCCTGTCTGTGGCAGGTGAAACACCCCTTTTATACTATCAAAAGAAAGAGGAAGGCAGCGCTGGATTAATTGCTGAAATTGGTGAAGCCACAGATCCCCACGTCAACCATTCCCTATTTGAAGGCCAAAATTGGTGGCCTGAGTAGCACATCTAATAGGGAGTGCAAGAAGGTCCAGGATTCCCAGAGTTTAGAAGCAGCAGCAGATGACGTTTATGTCCCCAGGCTCTAGTACTAAGACAGACTGTGTTTTCTGTCAGACCAGACTGAAGTCAGGCCATCACTCTCCACTCTTCCTTCAACGCTTCCTTCCACCCCAGCTGAGGCTTCCGATGTCCAACCTGGGCCTTCCAGCCAGGAAGATGTGGAGGAGCCCAGCTTGAGTCAGGTATAGCATTGTTCAACATATTTATTGTCAAAAAATGAATGATGTTAACTAGATGTTATTATTGATCACTAATTTCTGATTTAACAAAGTGTTTTACATATCAATAGACAGTAGTAGGCAAAAATGATTGGGACAAAAACGAAAAATATTAAGAAAGATAGTCTTTCCTATTTGTCAATATTTTCCCCTCCGATTAGGGATGGAGATGTAGTGACTGGGTTAGGCAGTGTTCCCCTGCCGCCCAAGTGAAAGGCTTGCAGATCCTGGGTGGCAATGTCACCTTACCCGGGATCTTGCATTTTGGGGTACAGTAATGTGGTATCCCTGCTATCATACAGCACCTTTGCGCTACTCCAGTGTCGGTGTTCTGCAGCCCCAGCTACTCGGGGTTCCCCCTTTTGGTCCACACCCGGGAGCTGCGATGCTTTCTACGTGCCCCCTCCTCCCCCTCTCCTCCCCGCCCAGTATGGGCGTATGGGGTAGTGGGTGGGTGCCTACAAAGCATCGGCGCCACGCATCCTGCTCTACATGTGATGTCATGTTTGACACCAGCACCTAGCACATGTGATTTTCATTTTATTTTGTTATGACCCATAATAAATGTCTATTTTTTTCACAAATACTTGCCTATGAGTTTTACTTCAAAAATTACAGTTTTTTTGTGAGTAGGCAGGTACATTTAAAAAATACAATGTCAAATTAACAAAGGACACCAACACCAACCAACCTCCTTGAGGTTAAAAAATACAAGATGATAATGGTGTTGTGGTAACTTGACACACAAAATGACAAAAAATATTAGGGAGATCACTAAAAAAAAAAATAAAAAAATAAAAATAAAAAAAACAGGAGAGCTTGATTAAAAAAAAGAATAAAAGATCACTATAAAAATAAATTCTAAACATTATTATGGAGATCTGGCGAAATAAAAAATAAAGATTATTCAGGAGATCACGAGAAATATTAAAGAAATCAGTTTGTCAGAACTCTGTGTGAATATCAGCAGCAAAACAACTTCATTATTCTAGCATTATAAAGAAGAAGAGAATGCGCTGCATGACGAATGTGCTATCTCCATTTTGAACGCTAGTTTTACCAGACCCAGCGCTTCCGTTTTATACTTGATTCAGAGCATGCGTGGAATGGCACAGGGCTCTGAAGGAATGGCACTGGTGGCCGTTCCTTCAGAGCACATGCACCAGTGATGTCACTGGCTGCATGTACAGTAAATATCTCCTAAACGGTGCCCGTTTAGGAGATATTTATACTGCCTATAGGTAAGCCTTATTATAGGCTTACCTATAGGTAAAAGTTAGTGATGGAAGTTTAATTCCACTTTAACAACCAGCTTTTACTGCACCCTGAGTGCCCAAATCATTGCCCAATCAGGATGCAGAATGCACTGTGCAGCGCACAATGCACTGCAGGGTGCTCGGCATGGCCGTTCACCCAACTTTACCCAAGACCTCTATGAGGTGGGTGTCTGAACTGGATGCCTTTATCCTACTAGAGCTTTTCTGGTTTTACATAGAAACAAGGTGGTGTTCATGCTCAGGACTTCCTTGTCTTAGATAGCTTTTTGCTTTTCACTTCAATCAGAGCATTGTTCTTCCCCTTCTCTGTTCTTCTCCAGTTCACCAAAAGAAAATTTTCTTTCATTGTCTTGATGTGGTTCAGGCTGTGGGAATATCTTAGACACTGCTTCTTTATGGGGACTGAATCCTTTTTGTAATTCCTGATGGACCCCACAATGGTGCACCAATTTCTCACTCCACCATCTATTAGTGGCTCAAGCAGGCCTTTATCCAAGTCTAACAAAAATCTATGGTCTAAAGCAATGGTCAGCAAGCTTTTGTTTGACAGCCTAAAGTGGGGTGTTGACCATGGCAACCAGACATTCTCTCTCATCTTCTCTGTGCCTCTTGTATCCTCTCATCTTTAAACTTCACTCACCTCTCCTCCATCAATGCGCTCCCAAAACACCTTTACCACTACTCCAACTCCCCTAGGCCTGTTCCACTGCTGCACCCTCTACATACAGTACCTCTTCTACCACTGTACCCTCTACACACCTCTACCACCACTCCAACCCCACACACCTGTTCCACCATAACTGCACTCTGCCTGCACACCTGTTCTACCACCACTGTACCATCTAAACACCTGTTCTGCTACCACTACACTTTAACCACTTGCCTACCACCCTATAGCACATTTACTGCTACAGGGCGACCACACTGTGCAGGATCACGGCGGTGGCTGACTCCCGCTGTGAATCTACACAGCAGGAGCTGAGCAACAAGTTCCACGGACCTGATGTCTGCCAGCACCTGCTGATCATTCTGTACACAGGCAGAATGGCAGTCTGCCTATGTAAACAAGGCAGATTGTCATTCTGTCAGTACAGAAGGCATGGATCCTGTGTTCCTGTAAAGCAGGAATACCGACCCATGCTTTCCACCAGTATAAGCACCTTCTCCACTGCACTGAATGACCAGCTAGGCACACATTTAACCCTTTGATCGCCCCTGATGTTAACCCCTTCCCAGTCAGTGTCATTGGTACAGTGACAGTGCATTATTTTAGCTCTGATCACTGTATTAGTTTCAGTGGTTCCCCAAAAAAGTGTCAAAAGTGTCAGTTAGGTATCCAGTTTGTCAGCTGCAATATCACAGTCCCATTAAAAATCGCTGATCTCCGCTAATACTAGTAAATATAAATAAATAAAAATTCCATAAATATGTCCCATAGTTTGTAGAGGCTATAACTTTTGCACAAACCAATCAATATACACTTATTGGGATTTTTTACCAAAAATATGTAGCAGAATACATATTGGCCTAAATTGATGAAGACATTTGATTTTTGTACATCAATAATAGGCTATTATTCATTACCTACTGGGTAATACGCCATCTCTAGGTGAATGAACACTGGTAGACAAAGTCTTAGACAGGAAATTCACCCCTATATAACCCCTCCCATACAGGAAGTACTTCCATTTTTTTACCAGTGTCGGCAAGGTAGATGGGCACGTTTGTTTGTTTGAGCTCTCCAGAGCTCCAGGTCTTTAGTCCCAAAATGGTTCTTAAATGAATCAAGGGATTGACCGATCGGATTCATTTGAAAAAAAGCTTATATGCATAAATAAATAGTAACCGAGCCTCACAAAGAAGATTCAGGGGATCCTGCAAGGTTTTACCTGTAACGCGACCTGCAGACGCTTGACCCTTTGTAGGGGAATCCAGGACACTAGAGCTAAGGCATTCCTGTAGGGTGCTGTACAGGTCCAAGGGAGTGGATCCTAAAACATGAAAGGGTACCTAGTCCTTGAAGGTCCCCAAGTGACGGAACCCGCCATGATGGGTGAAGCTTGGGCTCTTAGTTTCTAGGGCTGCCCTGATCCTGGATGGGTAAGTGAAACCCCGTTATATTTACTTTTTGTGGGGTGCCCCACTGATTGTAAAAATCTGTCAAACTTGCTAGAGACTGGACACCTGTGTGCAGTTACCACAAGGGAGAGTTTGGGCTAGCTGTGGGTGTTTGCAGTAGTACCCTTTCCTTGTTGTCTTGGGTGTTCACGGCTGTTTGGCAGCCATGGCGCACGCGGCTTCACCACAGATGTTGTGTGCATTCTGAGCCATGCATGTGCCGTAGCCTGATCTTGGCGCACAAAGATTTGCATCATGAGTGTGCATGCGAGGGACTTCCGGGAAGACATGCTGACCGGGAGCTCCGACCTGGCCGAGCCTTCCATGGTCCCCAACGGCTGCAATTACTAGCAGAAACACCCTATCCAGACCCCACCAGGCTTCGGATAGCTTCAGGCACAAGCCTGTATGTGGAGATACCCTCAAAAGTCGGAGGTCAGCCGGAAGCTTAATTTCGGCCTGCCTGCCTGCCCCCACTGCTTCCAAGATGGCGGCCGCAGCCTCTCCATGCGGAGACACAGGGGACCGGGACTCCATAGCTGACCCTCCTACCACCGACCAGCATGCTACTTCTCTGCTGGCGACCCCCGTGAGTACCCAGCCACCACAGATTGATTGGCAGAGCATTGTCTGACATGCTCCATACCCCCATGCTGCAATCTCCTATTAGCCTCCCAGGCTCCCAGCAGGCTCTCCCTCTGCACTACCCCCACCAGACTGACATGGCCCAACTACTGAACTGTTTCTCAGACATGCTTGCTGCAGGCCTGGCTCAGAATGCAACACAAATAACCACATCTATTAAAGCTGACCTACAAAGTTTGGGGGCTCACATTGACGTGATTGAACAAACCGGCGATCACACAGCAGCACGCACCAATCAAAATACTAATTGCATTCAACTGCTGCAAGACTTGAAATCGCATTAGCCAAAATTGACGATTTAGAGAACAGAAGTCGGAGATACAACTTCCGTATCAGAGGCATCCCTAAATCTGTCACTAACATCCATGACACAGTAAAACTTTTTATGAAAGAAGTCATCCCAGACATTTCAAGTCATAAACTTGAGATTGACAGAGCCCACAGAGCGCTCCAACCACCTCGCCAAGATGGGCTCCCAAAGGGATATAGTGGTCAAACCCCACTATTATGGGATCAAAGAAGAAATTATGAAAAGATCTCGGAATCTGGATAACCTTTCCTTCCAGGGAAACAAAATTCAAGTTTTTGCGGATATTTCCCAGACCACAATTCAAAAGAGGAGATCCCTAAACCCTCTCCTAGAAATCTTAATGCAGAAATCCATAAAATACCGCTGGTCCTTCCCCTTCCGCCTTCTGCTCTAACACAAGGACAGATCCTACGGTTTCTCATCCTTTCAAGAAGGTGAACATCTACTTTTGCGACTTGGATTCATCACCCAAGAAGTTTCCTCCCAGGAGCCCTCCAATAAACCAAGCTCTTCCAAGATACCCCACCCAGGAAGCCCCATCACTCCGATCTGGAATAAGCAGCAAACGAATCGATACCGTGACTCTCATCCGCCCAAATAATACCTAATTCAACGGGCCCTCCATGGTCCTTTTTCCTTTTTTCCAGGATTTCTTCCTCTAATTGTGTGGTGACTGGTTACACACCAACTGAATCCTTCTCTCCATCCATGAGAGCAGAACAATTTTTCCTTTTCCTCCTCGCCCGCCCTCTCCTCAAAGGTTATGGGTGAGGGCTCCAAATTTAGACATTTCCTCCCTAAGAAAATAGATCCCTGATTCCTCAGGATCGACCTTACAGCTCTAATTTCCTGTGCCTAGGCTGTCCTTAGCTTCATCCTCGAGATTATAGCTAACCCCTTCCTTCTCCCCTTCCCATCCACTTCCCTTTTCCCTTCCCTCCCTCACCCCTCCCATTTCCCCAAAGACATCCTCCTAGAGCCTGGTCTACAGTTCTGTTAGATTGTTTATATGTTTTGTTATCTGTTAAGGTTACTTATTTTTATGTTACCTGTTTTTTTTCTTTTTCAAAAGCTCTTTAACTCTCACGCTTTGAGGTTCCATAATACCCTTAAAGTTGGGGGCCCGGCAGCCCGACGGGTTTGCTTGCCAGTCCCTCTGTTGTGATCGAGAGGGGTTTTCCCTCTGGTGACACCAGACACGCAACCTTGGCTGAGGTTGTTTTTGTTTTTCCGAGACCCTATATTTTTCTGGGTCTCAGTCTAGGACTGAGCTCATAAGCTCTGTCCTCCATTTTCCTAAGCACCTACGCCTGGTTTTGTTTGTTTTTATTTTGTGGATTATACTAACCTTACTCTCATACTTTTTTTCTCTATGTTTCTCTTCTTCTCACTTCCTCTCCCTTTATACCTAACCCAGGAGCTTGCACAAAAGGCTGTCATGTTCCAGACTCTCCAGCTGAGGTCCCAGGCCCACCCTCCTAGGCTCAAGTTCTGTTCAACAAGGATCCGGGTAGGTCCACACCACACACGATCGTATTCCCCCTCTCGTGACCATGGCTGACTCTTCTCCACTACAGAGGATTCTTCAGATTGCCTCACATAATACCCAAGGCCTTAATTCCCCCCTGAAAAGACGCAAAGCCTTTCAAAGCTATAATTCTAGGAGCTTAGACATAATTCTCCTCCAGGAAACTCATTCCCCCTCCAATTACTCCTCTTCCTTCCTCCACAATAAATATCCCACCTTTTTCCTAGCAAATGCAAATGAAAAAAACGGGGAGTTGCTATACTATTTTCTAAACAGACTTCATTCACCCACTCTTTAACAATTAGAGACACTGATGGGAGATATATCTTAGTCAAAGGTTCGATTGAGGGAAACCTCTACACCCTCATTTCCTATTATGCACCTAACAGGGGCCAGGCCAAATTTTTCTCCTCCCTACTTGCAAATCTTTCACCCCACTTTGAAGGTAGGGAGATCATTGGCGGTGATTCCAACATCACCTTTGACCAGGTACTGGATAAATCAGACCATGGGATTCCCCACCTTAAAAAACCCCCCAAACAAAGTCAGCCCCTCACAAAACCTATGCTAGAATTGACCACATATTCATGCCCACTTCTGAAATACACACAGCCTCCCAGGCCTCCATACAAGATGTCCCGTGGTCCGATCATTCCCTAGTGACACTGAAACTTTTAAACTCTATATCGCCCCCAGGATCATGACATTGGTGCCTAAATGAAAATATTCTCTCCAATCCTGTACATCGCATTATGCTGGAAAAAGATATTAAAGAATACTTCCTGATTAATGACACCGGTGATGTCTCTCCAAGCTCCCTTTGGAGTGCACACAAAGCGGTGATTAGAGGGAAGCTTATCCAACTTTCCTCCAAATTAAAACGCGAACGACAAGCGGACATTTTAAAACTAGAAAAAGAGTTCAAAGAACTTAGTTTATCCCATAAACGGAACCCCAACCCCACCACTCTCTCTAAACTAGACACCACCAGATTGACCCTCAATTTAGCCCTGACTTCCAATGCAAATAGACATCTTCAATGGATCAGTGGCAGTCACTATATGCGTGCTAACAAGTTTGGCCCTCAGTTAGCGGCCAAACTCACCCCGAAACATAGGATCTTTGCCCTCCCCAAAATAAAATCCCTGTCAGGTTCTCTTACCCAACACCCCAAAAAGATTCTAGATGCCTTTCAATCCTTCTATTCCAATTTGTATTCTGACAGCAATCCTATTTCCCACAAAGACCTAGACTCCTTAGTAGAGAACATCCCACTGTCAAAACTTTCTGACTCCCATCGTTCCATCTTAGAGTCCAAATTTCAACAATCCCAGATCCGAGCGGTCATAAAAGACCTTAAAAAAGATTCTGCCCCGGGCCCGGACGGATTTTCAACCTACTACTACAAAACCTTTACAGACACATTCTCTCCGTATCTGGCCCGCCTCTTTAACTCCTTAAGCAAGTCCCCCCCCCTTGATCGTTAATCAACAATGACTTAAAAATTATGACAAAGATATTATCGAACAGACAAGCATCATTCATGGGTTCTTACATACATAAAGATCAGGTGGGGTTCATCCCGGGGAGGCAGGGTCCAGACCAGATATGGAGAGCAGCAAACGCAGTCTCCCTCATGAAGTCAGGATGGGATGGCGGTCCCCTTCAGGAGGGCTTCCTCCTCTCCATTGATCTCCAAAAAGCATTCAATACTGTTGCCTGGCCCTACCTATTTACAATTCTAAGGAAATGGGGCTTCGGCCCGGACTTCATTAATGTATTAGAATCCCTCTATCATCAATCAAAGGCACAGGTTAGAATCCAGGGACACCTTTGAGAACAATTCCCTATAAGGAAGGGCACGAGGCAAGGTTGCCCCCTCTCCCCACTTCTTTTTGCGGTGGCTATTGAAACCTTGGCTGTTGCAATAAGACAACATCCAGATATCCATGGAGTCCGCTGTGGCCACTCAATGCACAAATGTGCTTTATTCGCGGACGACATCCTCCTATTTATTACATCCCCCTAATTTCTACCCCCAACATAATCCAACTTCTCCACAATTTTGAACTCGCCTCCGGACTCAAAGTAAACATGTAAAATCAATTGCTCCTAATGTATCAACTCCCCAAGACATTGTATACAGACTGAAAGATCAGTTCCCTTCCATTCCCTATTTAGGCATTAATCTCACACCCGGCATTGACCAATTGTTCAAATATAATTACCCCCCCATGTTCAAAAAACTCACCGAAGACCTGAATCAATGGTCCCTATATAATATATCCTGGCTAGGCAAAGTAAACGCTGTTAAAATGACTCTTCTACCCAGAATATTGTACCTTTTCCTCTCCCTCCCTATTCCAGTCCCCAAATCACACATTCAACATTTACAATCCGCCATCATCTGCTTTATATGGGACAAAAAGGAACACTGATTTTCCAAAGACGTTCTTTTTAGACCCAGAATGAAAGGAGGCTTAGGCCTACCTAACCTGTGGTGGTACTATCAGGCAGCGCAGCTTAGCCGGTTTTCCATAATTTATCTTAAAGGGCCTAAACCAGACTGGGTGAACATGGAATGAGAAGCTGTCCCTAATTATACTTTAGACTTCCTGCTTTGGAACCTACCTAAAAGATGCCCCCCTATACTAGCTCCTACATTATCCCATTCGCTGACATTATGTGATTCCCTACATAAGATGAAACCCTCAACTTCGACCTGGCAACCACTTGCCCATATCTTCCATAACCCCAGGTTCCCCCCAGGTCTAGATATCCAGGCTTTCAAATGGTGGCTAGAGAAAGGCCTATACAGAATTGGTCATTTCTTTAATTCTAATGGACCCCTCACTTTACCATACCTCAAAACTACTGTACCTCAAAACTTGATATACCCCCTCCAAAAAATGTAGGTTCTACCAAAAATCACATTTTCTGAACCTTTTATGGAAGAGCAGTGAAATCCCACTCTCAGTAACTCCCTATGAACAGTGGTGTTCCTCGGCCGTGGACACGAGAGGAGGTATTTCTCTCATATACTGATCTCTAGCTGAACCATCGGAGAAAACAACCTACATGTTGAGATGGGAGCATGATCTTGTCCTTAGCTGGGATCTGGACCTATGGCATTCCAATTTTGCCCGTTCATTTAAAGGTATCCTAAACACGTCCCTGACTGAGGCTAGCCTCAAAATTATAACACGCTGGTATTTGGTACCTTCTGGTCTTGCCAAATACTATCCCCAAACATCACCTCTTTGTTTTAGAGGATGCAACCACATAGGTACTCTTCTACATATTCTGGGAGTGGGAGTGTCCTAGAATCAGAATGTTTTGGAATAAGATATTCTCCCTTATTCGCAGAACCATTGGCTTTGCGATTAAGCAAGACCCAACTATTGTCTTACTTAACTATCTAATCCCTAAAACCTCTAAGTCTAACCAGACTCTGATTCGGTTTATCCTCCTTGGAGCCAAAATGACTATTACCCGGTCTTGGAAATCTCCGACAGTGTCCTTTCGTTTAACTAAACAAAACATTTCTTGGATAATGATGCAAGAAAAGATTTCCAATACCATCCTGGGCACTTTGGATAAATTCAAAATCATATGAGAACCTTGGGCTACCCAGGTGGGGATCTTCCTGTAACCCTGAATCGTAGAACATAGGTTCGATTCTTTCCCAGGGTGGTCCTCAGACACCCTCTAGTGATAGCCTTCTGTGCATCTCCTCTCCCCCAACCTCTGTCATATGCACTTTACCTTTTCTCTTTTTTCCCCCTTTCTCTTCTCCTCCTTCCTTTCACTGAACTTCTTGATGCTACTCTTCACTGGCTCTCGGTATTAATATGATCTCCTTTAGATAATCAACGGGTTGATGTCAGGAAAGGTCCCCCTTCATTGTTCCCTCATATTCTTTCTTTTGAGGTACTCTAGTTACTGCGACAGACCTTTATTCGACCCGCCCTGAGATTACAACCCAGACTGTTGTTTTTTGGTAATGCTTTTATTCTTCATCTTCATGTCACAAATGCATCATTCATTGTCCATAATGAACTGAATACTGTATTCTTTTGTATTTTCTCTCTTCATTTCATGCTCTGGTTGTCTGGACCTTACTACCTCCTGCACAGCAAGATCCCGGACGGGGTGCTGGTGGTGGGGGGTGCAGAGACCTTAGAGCATTACTATATAAAGGAATATAAGCCTTGATTTGTGAATACTACTCGTTTTCTCTGTTTACGAAATCTTCTATGTACCCGATGAGCAAAATGTTCAATATTTTTATGTATTGTTGTAATGCTTAATAAAATTATCTTTAAACTCAACAAAAAAAAAAAAAGATTTGCATCATGTGTGAATACAGCTGGGGTACCATGCACGTGCGTGCGCACGTATGTGTAGAGCATCCTGGCACACAGCCATCTTATTTAAGCTGAGAATGGCTAACATGTGGTGCATCCAGGGGATGGCTGTGGGACACAGAGTAGGATCTGAACCATTCACTTTCAGCAGTTCGTTTCTCCTTACCCGGGTCACGTGAGTCACCAGGTGTTGGTTGGCAGGCTAAGGTGCTTAGAAGGGTTGTTGCACAGAGGCTTGGTGAGCCCTACTAAAGGGTATCCCTTCTGGGGTATGTAAATATTAAACCCAGGTTCTTCCTTTTTGTGGCTTGCAATGTCTTCAAAAAAGAGGAGTGGGACTAACACAGGGAAGGGCACATCTGTGTAGTCAGTAGCTCCTGAGGAAAAACCCTAGTGTTGTAACCCCTGAAAGACCAGAGGCTTCCGGGCAATCTGAGCCACTGCGCCTGTCTGGTATGGTGCCTACTATCAACTCTGCTGCTTCAGCCTTTATCCCCAGAGATGATCTGTCCTCAGCTCTAACCGGGGTTAAAGGACAGGATTACTGGCATGATTGCCTCCATCTCGCAGAGTGGCAAGAAGCGTGACAGATCCCGCTCCCTTGATCTTCTTAACTTGGAGCAGGAATGGGTTGATGATGGGGAAGAGCTAAATGCTAATGATTCTGTTGAGGGCCTGGCAGATGAGTCTGCTTTTGAGCAATCTGGGCCAGATGTCCAGTTGTTATCAGTCTTTCAGTCGCAGAGGCTTTTGATCCAGACTTTTACTGAGATGGTTCGTTCTGCTATTAAGTTACCTCCTACAGAGGTCTCTGAGCCCCCTTGGTCCTCTTTGGGGTCCCTGAGGCCTCCTCAGGCCGCATAAGCTTTTCCCTTGCATCCACTGTTGAAATAGGTGGTGTATGCTGATTGGGGACATGCTGACATCCTTTTTATATCCCATGGAAGAAAAGTTCGTTAAGAAGTTGAGCATGCCAGCCGTAGATGTGGCAGCATAGGCGTGCACAGCCTATTGCATTAGGCACCCCAAACGCACATATATATATATATATACACACACACACACACACACACACATTATATTGTCAAAAGTATTATTGGGACGCCTGCCTTTACACGCACATGAACTTTAACCACTTTAGCCCCGGTAGGTTTTACCCCCTTCCTGTCCAGAGCACTTTTTACAATTTGGCACTGCGTTGTTTTAACTGGTAATTGCAAAGTCATGGAATACTGTACCCAAACGGAATTTGCGTCCTTTTTTCCCACAAATAGAGCCTTCTTTTGGTGCTATTTGATCACCTCTGAGGTTTTTACTTTTTTGTGCTATACACAAAAAAAGAGTGACAATTTTGAAAAAAAACTATTTTTTACTTTTTGCTATAATAAATATCCCCAAAAATGTTTTTTAAAAAATTCTTCTTCAATTTAGGCCAATATATATTCTTCTACATATTTTTGGTAAAAAAAAAAATCGCAATAAGCGTATATTGATTGGTTTGCATAAAAAGTTATAGTGTCTACAAACTAGGGGAAAGATGTATGGCATTTTTGTGGCACTTTTAATTTTTTAAATTTTTTTACTAGTAATGGCGGTGATTTTTAGCAGTATTGCGACATTGCAACGGACAGGTCGGAAACTTTTGACACATTTTTGGGACCATTGACATTTATACAGTGAGCAGTGCTATAAAAATGTACTGATTACTGTGTAAATGACACTGGTAGGGAAGGGGTGAACACTAGGGGACCATCAAGGAGTTAAATGTGTGTTTGATAGGACTTAGTAGAAGAGGAGACATTTCGCTGATCCTACTTACTAGGAACAAACGAGATGTCTCCTCTCCTTTGACAGCACAGGGATTTGTGTGTTTACACATACAAATCCCCATGCTGGCGCTCATGCATGCGATCACACGTGGACGTCGGTGATCGCGACCTCTGGCCACGTACATCGGATCCCCCGCTGGTTCTTAAAGGAACCCCATACTCATACAGGGTTTCACGCAGAGGAGCCATTCTGCCCCCGTAAAAAGACTTGAGCCAGTTGGGAACTGGTTAATGGCATCCTAGTCTTGGTCCGTAGGGTTTAATATTGAGTTGGTCCATCCTTTGCAGCTATAACAGCTTCAACTCTTCTGAGAAGGCTGTCCACAAGGTTTAGGAGTGTGTTTATGGGAAAGTTTGACCATTCTTCCTGAAAGCGCATTTGTGAGGTTGGGCACTGATGTTGGACAAGAAGGCCTGTCTCGCAGTTTCCACTCAAATTCATCCCAAAGGTGTTCTATTGGGTTGAGGTCAGGACTGTGCAGGCCAGTCAATTTCCTCCACCCCAAATTTGCTTGTCATATCTTTATGGACCCTGCTTTGTGCACTGGTCCAAATTATTTGGTGGAGGGGGGATTATCGTGTGGGGTTGTCTTTCAGGGGTTGGGCTTGGCCCCTTAGTTCCAGTGAAAAGAACTCTTAAGGCGTCAGCATACCAAGACATTTTGGAAAATTTCATGCTCCCAACTTTGTGGGAACAGTTTGGAGATTGCCCCTTCTTGTTCCAACATAACTGTGCACCAGTACACAAAGCAAGGTCCATAAAGATATGGACTTAGCAGGGGTGGTGGAAAATTAACTTCAAGTGCAAAAATTCACATTATAATAGTAACTAAAACATATACAATTAAGTGTAACAAACTAAAAAATGTAAATTGTAAAGTGCTATAATGAAGTAAACCTCCCAACTAAAAAGTTGTTGCATTTGAAGTTAGTTTCTATTGCAAATATCTGTAGAGGGGTTTCCACTATCCCTGCTAAGTTTAATTTGTTATGTCTTGTTCTCAGTCTGATGTGTATTATAGGTGAAGTTGCATATCACAGAGACCAGTATTGTGGTAATATTGAAGTTTATTGAGATTTACATACATTAGAGGGTTCCACCATTATTGTTAAGTTATTGATTAGTAAGTTAGTGCTGCACTTTTTTTGTGGTGGGGGAACACGTAACAGTGGTTAGCAGCAGGGCTTTCACTGACACTTTTTTATTTTACCTCCGGTAGTTTACTGTAAATAGTAGTGTGGTGATTACCTATTATACTAAAGATCGGCATGTGGCATTAATAAACATCAACGGATTTCGGTTGTCCCCCACCAGGCCCCCCTCATGGACAATGTGCCTGGCTGCAGAGTTCATCTCCCCATCCCTGCACTCAGTGCACTGATGGGCACTGATTAGCAGCACTGATTGGCGCACTGATGGGCACTGATTAGCAGCACTGTTTGGCAGCACTGATGGGCACTGATTGGCAGCACTGATGGGGACTGATTGCCACTGATAGGTGCACTAATTGGCAGCAATGATGGGCACTAGGGATGGGCGAACGGTTCAGCCCGAGCATAAGTTCGGACTGAACTTTGGTTGTTCGGACGTTCGGTGAACAACGAACATTATGCAGTGTTTGCAGAAAATTTGAAAGCCGCGGATCCCTGTTAAAGTCTATGGGACACTAACATGAAAAACCAAAAGTGCTCATTTTAAAGGCTTATATGCAAGTTATTGTCATAAAAAGTGTTTGGGGACCCAGATCCTGCCCCAGGGGACATGTATCACTGCAAATTTTTTTTTTCAAAATGACCGTTTTTTCGGGAGCAGTGATTTTATTAATGCTTAAAGTGAAACAATAAAAATGAAATATTCCTTTAAAAATCATGCCTGGGGGGTGTCTATAGTATGCCTGTAGAGTGGTGCAGTTTTCCCGTGTTTAGAACAGTACCACAGCAAAATTACATTTCTAAAGGAAAAAAAGTCATTTAAAACTGATCGTGGCTGTAATGAATTGTCAGGTCTCAGCAATATAGATAAAACTCATTGGAAAAAAATGCCATGGGTTCCCCCCCAGTCCATTACCAGAACCCCAAACCAAAAATTAGAAAAAATGCGTGGGAGTCCCCCCAAAATCCATACCAGGCCCTTCAGGTTGCGGATGGGGGGCTTATCAGAATCTGGAAGGTCCCTTTAACAAGGGGACCCCCAGATCCCGGCCTCCCACCTATGTGAATTAGTAACGGGTACATTGTTCCTCTACCATTTCACAAATAAAAAGTGTCAAAAATAGTAAAAAAGACAGGAGACACTTTGGGACAAGTCCTTTATTAAAAAATAAAAAATTTCCACTATGTAAATCAAAAAAAAAAAAAGCCGCAACAGCTTTGCCTCCATGGGAGGCTCCTGCCGAGTGACGCTTTTTCTTGGTGACAGCTGTTATATAGCTGAGGGCGGGGCTACCCAGTGATGTAAATGGGTGACCCGCCCCCTCTGACACCACAGGGAAGCCATTTTTTTTTTAAAGGGTGACGCGCCCCAGTGATCTCTGATCTCTTCCATTTGGTCAGGTAGATCTCCATCTCTCAAAGGTTGCCTATCCCTGCACTAAACCCTTTAAAGCACTGTCTATCCTTATCCTACTCCATGTTGATCTCTGACCCGCAACTGTGCAACTTTACTTTTTTACATAAATAGGAAATTAAAATACATACCTCTTTTACACAGTCCCAAAAAGACCAGATTCTAATTTTTGCCCATAAGACATCTATAGCTAATGATTATTAAGAAAATACGTACAAAATGTATGTTGGAGACTCTACTTCGTATTTTCTGAGAATATCCCTATCCACAGGATTTCTGGACAAAAATCAAAGCCACTATTTACAGGGTGATGGATGTGTCTCTTGCAGATTGCCTGGTTACCCTTTTGTTACATGTCACTCTGATGTCAGTTAAGCACTACAGACACTTTCTTCTCAAGAATCTCCTCAGTGTAGCCAAGACCTGCATAGCGGCATAGTGGAAAAAGCCCTCTCCACCCACTATTGAGCAGTGGCTAGATTAGGTGGCTGACATACAGTTAATGGAGCAATTACCAGCTGACCTAAAAGAGCAATCAGAAAATTATTTCAAATTTTGGACCCCCTGATCCTATATTGGGATTTTAAGAATGATGCAGTCAGTTCTCAGTTTCAAGGTAGTGAGCTGGGGGGACCCCCCCCCCCCCTTTTTGCCTCTCTCCACCCACCAGCCTCTCCCTTGATCACTCTACTGTATTTTTTGCCTGTCACACAGAAAATGGAAAATGGTAGATGGAGCAGTGGTTACTCCTATTGCTCTGTACACATGACCGGTTTTGCCGCAGGAATAAACTCAGAAGGTTTCTCCGACGGAACTCCAACAGAATTCCATTCAAGCGGTCTTGCCTACACACGGCCAAACCAAAGTCCGACCAAAGTCCGACTGTCAAGACAGCAGTGACGTACAACACATGCGACGGAACTAGAAAAAGGAAGTTCAATAGCCAGTAGCCAATAGCTTCCGTCTCGTACTTGCTTCAGACAGAGCATGCGTCTTTTTTGGTCTGTTGGAACAGCATACAGACGAGCAGTTTTCCCGATAGGAATTGGTTCCGTCGAAAATATTTAGAACACGTTCTATTTCTAGGTCCGTCAGAATTTTCTAAAAAAGAACTCCGATGATGCATACACACGATCGGAATATACGATGAAAAGCTTCCGTCTGACTTTTTCTGTCAGACATTCCGCTCATGTGTACGTGGCATAAGAATTCAATTTGTAGTTTACTGATTATAGTTTTAACTGTGGACCTTTGGAGAGATTAAACTGATGTGTAATGCTTGTAATCACAAACCACATATCTATGTAACCATGTGTTCCATTCATTTAAAAAATATATAAAAATTGGTCTCTTAATACTTTATGAGAGCCTAATAGAAATGTACCAGTCGTAGGACAGGTTTGTATCAACGAGAAAAAAGCCACAGCAAACCAGGCCAATTTCTGTCTACCAGTAAGAGTAGGTCTATTACTGTTTAATGAAAAAAAACATGTGTCACTGATAAAGCTATCTGAAAAATCTTTTTTTTTCAAAGTGAAATGAATCAGATTAGGGTGCTGCTTTTGTATTTATTCTAAGCTAGTTGTAAAAGAAAAAAATAAATTTCACAGCCAAATATGTGCTGCCAAGGTACATTGTCACTTGTACTGCATCACAAAATTGTATTGTTTCTTAATACTGGGAAGCTTTAAAGCATCCCTCAAATGTTATTTGAAGGCTTTACTATATGTATTTTCAATGCTGCCCTTTAAGCTGCATGACAAGAACTTCTTCCTGCTTCATTAAATTTTTTACACATTTTCTACATGTTCTCCATGGCAGTGCACAGCTTTCCATGCTTTTTTCGACAGCAGTTTGCCCATTAGCCCTAAAAATGGCCAGAATGTAATACCAAAATGTATCCTCTATAGACTTCAATGGGATTCATCTTCAGGTTCACTGACTAGGTTCTTTTATTGCTGTAATTATTAGTGGTGTTCAGAAGAGACATCAATAAAAGCAACAATGCTTTCTGGAATCCCCCAGTTGCTTACAATAGTATTGCAAGAGTGCATGTTCTGGCCACAGCCAGTAGATATCATTATTTCTCCAGTTGTGGGTACTTTAGTGATGAATGTGCTGGGGTATTTTATGCTACCCATATTTGATGTGTGATCCTAATCCCATTTTTTTAATATTATATACTTGTGAATTATTAAAAAAATTCTGAAAACCACATATTGGGACCATGTAAAGCCATTCAAAATCAAGTTTCCTTCTGAGTTATGTACATAATCCAGCATTAAACTTTTCCTCTGTGCAAGAGTTACCTGTAATAAAGATTATTTGGTGCAGCCCTCCTTCCTTGTGCAGGGTGACTGGTCTTGTATCCACCCCTTTTGCAATTATCTGCAGTTGGAGAGCCTGCTGGTAGAATTGGGCGAAGGTTCGGCACGAGCATGAGTTTGGGCCGAACATTGGCTGTTTGCCCATTCGACGAACACCCGTATTATCAAGGCATTCAATCATTTATTTGGCCAGCCGAATGACCCCAATGCACTGTGCCGCCACACAGGGCATTGGAAGCCCTGATTGGCTGAATCAATGAAAGCTTTGCCCAATCAGGGCACAGAGCACTGTCAGAGCCATGATTGAAGAAAGTAATGTTGACTCTATCCAATCATGGCTCATTGCTCCTAATCCCGTCCCAAACTATAAAAATATTCTCCCCATAGTGGCAGGGGCATTGCTAGGTGGCAAAAAGACCAGAGGCTTCAGCCTGAAGTCCAAGGCCGACACCGTGGGGAGGGCAGTAGTGGCATGGGTTTTTCTGGCTGAGTGGTGAGTAAGCTCACTTGCTGCCTGACCTACCTGACATACACACATTGACCTATCTACCTGACATATACACTGACCTACCTGACATGCACTGACCTACCTGACACATACACTGACCTACCTACCTGACATGGACTGACCTACCTGACACATATACTGACCTACCTACCTGACATACACTGACCTACCTGACACATACACTGACCTACCTACCCACCTGACATATACTGACCTACCTACCTGACATACACTGACCTACCTGACACATACACTGACCTACCTACTTGACATGCACTGACCTACCTGACACATACACTGACCTACCTGACACATACACTGACCTATCTACCTACCTGACATATATTGACCTACCTACCTGACATACACTGACCTACCTGACACATACACTGACCTACCTACCTGACATACACTGACCTACCTGACACATACACTGACCTACCTACCTGACATGCACTGACCTACCTGACATACACTGACCTACCTGACATATACACTGACCTACCTACCTGACATACACTGACATACCTGACATACACTGACCTACCTACCTGACATGCACTGACCTACCTACCTGGCATGCACTGACCTACCTGACACATACACTGTCCTACCTACCTGACATATACTGACCTACCTACCTGGCATGCATTGACCTACCTGACACATGCACTGACCTACCTGACATACACTGACATGCACTGACCTACCTATCTGACATGCACTGACCTATCTACCTGACATACACACACTGACCTACCTGACCAGAAGACAGACTTCACGTGTCCTGCAGCAGCTCAGCTCAGCCGTGGTGTGTGAGGCAGCAGAAGGAGAGCCACCCGCCCGAGCGCTGAGCGGGGACGATGTGGCGCGGCGGCTGCATTGTAATTCCCGCCTTCTGGAGCCTGCAGCACCTATGATGGATGTCACACATCCCGCGGTCCCGCCATTGGACCAGTGGGACGTCCATCATAGGAGCATTGGGATCCCATTTGGGGCTTCAGCCACTGTCAGCCCCCCTACCGATGCCACTGCATAGCGGTCATTTACAGTGTGATATTGGCGTGGAGAGAGATAGAACAGGGCTCTGTTAAGTGCTGCTAGTGAGTTAGTGTGCTATAGTGTGCTATTGTGCTTCTCAGAGTAGAATATCAGTTTAGTGTGAATTTAGTGATAGTTCAGTGTGACTGTAGTGTGACCGTTCATTTTTACTTTAGTGTCAGTTTAATTTATCAGGGCAGGATTCCTGCAGTGTATATCAGTCCATTATTGCACATTTAATGCGGTATACATATCCATGCATTACTGCATGTTTACCTTAGTATATATCCGTGCGTTACTGTACGTTCAATGCAGTATATACAATGGGGAGAACAAGTATTTGATACACTGCCGATTTTGCAGGCTTTCCTACTTACAAAGCATGCAGAGGTCTGTAATTTTTATCATAGGTACTCTTCAACTGTGAGAGACTGAATCTAAAACAAAAATCAAAAAAATTACATTGTATGATTTTTAAGTAATTAATTTGCATTTTATTGCATGACATACAGTATCTCACAAAAGTGAGTACACACCTCACATTTTTGTAAATGTTTTATTATATCTTTTCATGTGACAACACTGAAGAAATTACACTTTGCAACAATGTAAAGCAATGAGTGTACAGCTTGTATAACAGTGTAAATTTGCTGTCCCCCTAAAATAACTTAACACACAGCCATTATTGTTTAAACTGCTGGCAACAAAAGTGAGTACACCTCTAAGTAAAAAAAGTCCAAATTGGCCCCAAAGCGTCAATATTTTGTGTGGCCACCATTATTTTCCAGCACTGCCTTAACCCCCTTGGTCATGGAGTTCACCAGAGCTTCACAGGTAGAAATTTGGACAGTTGTGGAGGCAACATGGACTCTCGTGGTACGATATGAACTTACAACAGTCAATTTACAAAAATATATAAATTTATTATGCACAAATATACACATCATAAAAAGCCTCCAATAGTAGAAAATATACATTGGATGCTGCTAATCATGGAGCATCAACTTGTCTGACATAATAAATACCACAGTGGTAGGTTCCCTTACAGGAGCGAGATAGGGTCTCCGAATTGGGTTGGTAATTAATGGCTGCTAGTCAAGATATCACAAAGTGAGGTCGCCCTCCTAAATACCAACTCCGGGGTGGGACGTACGTATTTACCCAGGGTGTGATCTCCGGCTAAAAGGTGCCAATTATTAGAGATCAGCAAACTTAAAGATCGTTCATGAGCAGAAATACGAGTGATGAATGTCACTGTATTAGTTTCAGTTTTGGAAGTTTTTTTGAATAGGAGTTCAGCTCTGGGTCTTGTTCAAGCTTTATTGAAAACTTTCCTCATCAAAGTTCTAGAATATCCCCTGTCAGATAGTCTTGATCTTAAAAGATCAGGCTGATGAAATAAATCTTCTTCAGATGAGCAATTCCTGCGAAGACACAGGTATTGTGCATGTGGTATGCTTCTGAAGAGTGAAGCAGGGTGAGAACTGTGGGCACGCAAGATAGTGTTCCCCAAGCTAGGCTTACGATATAAATCAGTAGTGATGTAGCCATTGTCATCAATACAAATCCAAAAATGCTATTTCAACTGCATTAATTGTGTGTGTAAATTTCAAATTGAAATTATTGATGTTGAGGGCATCAAGAAACATCAACAGTTCATCTCATGACCCTGTCCACACAATCAGGAGATCGTCAATGAACCAAAACCAAAATTGTACATGGTTCATGTAAGGCACAAATCTTTCATAGTTGAAGGATATACTGAGGGGTATATTAGATTCTAGCTGTATTGATTTAGGATGCATAGCAGTATATCATAAAGGTTGGTTATTAGTTAAGTCTCTCTGTTGTTAATACTGTACATTTGATTCATATGCTTTCTTATAGATCATATTCTGACCTAATATACTTCTGAAGAAGGGGGTTACCCCGATACATGTAGAGTGTGTAACTGGAAGAATAAATCTCTGTGTGTTATGCCCCGTACACACGGTCGGATTTTCCGACAGAAAATGTGCGATCGGAGAGTGTTGTCGGACATTCCGATCGTGTGTGGACTCCATCAGACATTTTCCATCAGTTTTTTCGACACACAAAGTTTGAGAGCAGGCTATAAAATTTTCCGACAACAAAATCCGATCGCGTCAATTCCGACCGTGTGTGGCCAATTCCGACGCACAAAGTGCCACGCATGCTCAGAAGAAATTCCGAGCCGGAACAGCTCGGTCTGGTAAAATTAGCGTGTAAAAAATTACAGCAATGTAAAAAATTGTTTAATACAGCGCACTCTCTTCTTCTTTATAATGTGAGAAGAATGAAGTAGTTTTGCTGCTCATATTCACACAGACTTCTCACAAACTTCTTTCTTCATTATTTATCAGGATTCCCTCAATATATTTTGATTTGTCACATCTGACCAAATTTCTTTTTTGTTGTTTTATTTTTGTTTTGTATTTTTTTCAAGGCTGTTTTTATTATTTTTTTTGTGTTTGTATTTTTTTCAAGGCTGTTTTTATTTTGTGTTTTTTTGGGTTTTACTCCAGAATATTTTTGTGTGTGTTTTGTGTGTCAAGTTACCACAACACCATTGATATCTTGTATTATTTAATCTCAAGGAGATTGTTTGGTGTTGGTGTCCCTTGTTAATTTCACATTGTATTTTTGAAATGTACCTGCCTCCTTACCAACAAACTGTCCTTTTTGAAGGAAAACACACATAGGCAAGTATAATTGAAACAAAAAATTCCTTTATTAACCACTTCAGCCCTGGAAGGATTTACCCCCTTCCTGACCAGAGCACTTTTTACAATTTGGCACTGTGTCACTTTAACTGACAATTGCGCGGTCATGAAATGCTGTACCCAAACAAAATTTGCGTCCTTTTCTTCCCACAAATTGAGCTTTCTTTTGACCTCTGCCGTTTTTATTTTTTGCGCTATAAACGGAAAAAGACCGAAAATTTTGAAAAAAAATGATATTTTCTAATTTTTGTTATAAAAAAATCCAATAAACTCAATTTTAGTCATACATTTAGGCCAAAATGTATTCGGCCGCATGTCTTTGGTAAAAAAAATGTCAATAAGTGTATATTTATTGGTTTGCGCAAAAGTTATAGTGTCTACAAACTAGGATACATTTTCTGGAATTTACACAGCTTTTAGTTTATGACTGCCTATGTCATTTCTTGAGGTGCTAAAATGGCAGGGCAGTACAACCCCCCCCCAAATGACCCCATTTTGGAAAGTAGACACCCCAAGGAAATTGCTGAGAGGCATGTTGAGCCCATTGAATATTTATTTTTTTTGTCCCAAGTGATTGAATAATGACAAAAAAAAAAAAATACAAAAAGTTGTCACTAAATGATATATTGCTCACACAGGCCATAGGCATATGTGGAATTGCACCCCAAAATACATTCTGCTGATTCTCCTAAGTATGTGGATATGGGACTTTTTGGGAGCCTAGCTGCGTACGGGGCCCCGAAAACCAAGCACCGCCTTCAGGATTTCTAAGGGCGTAAATTTTTGATTTCACTCCTCACTACCTATCACAGTTTTGAAGGCCATAAAATGCCAAGATGGCACAACCCCCCCCCAAATGACCCCATTTTGGAAAGTAGACACCCGAAGCTATTTGCTGAGTGGCATGTTGAATCCATGGAATATTTTATATTTTGACGCAAGTTGCAGGAAAATGACAAACTTTTTTTTTTTTTTGCACAAAGTTGTCACTAAATGATATATTGCTCAAACATGCCATGGGCATATGTGGAATTACACCCCAAAATACATTTAGCTGCTTCTCCTGATTACGGGGATACCACATGTTTAGGACTTTTTGGGAGCCTAGCCGCGTACGGGGCCCTGAAAACCAAGCACCACCTTCAGGATTTCTAAGGGCGTAAATTTTTGATTTCACTCCTCACTATCTATCACAGTTTTGAAGGCCATAAAATGCCAAGATGGCACAAAACCCCCCAAAATGACCCCATTTTGGAAAGTAGACACCCCAAGCTATTTTCTGAGAGGCATGTTGAGTCCATGGAATATTTTATATTTTGACACAAGTTGCAGGAAAATGACAAACTTTTTTTTTTGCACAAAGTTGTCACTAAATAATATATTGCTCACACAGGCCATGGGCATATGTGGAATTGCACCCCAAAATACATTTAGCTGCTTCTCCTGAGTATGGGGATACCACATGTGTGGGACTTTTTGGGAGCCTAGCCGCGTACGGGGCCCCGAAAACCAAGCACCGCCTTCAGGATTTCTAAGGGCGTAAATTTTTGATTTCACTCCTCACTACCTATCACAGTTTTGAAGGCCATAAAATGCCAAGATGGCACAACCCCCCCCCCCCCAAATGACCCCATTTTGGAAAGTAGACACCCCAAGCTATTTGCTGAGAGGCATGTTGAGTCCATGGAATATTTTATATCTTGCCACAAGTTGCAGGAAAATGACAAACTTTTTTTTTTGCACAAAGTTGTCACTAAATGATATATTGCTCAAACATGCCATGGGCATATGTGGAATTACACCCCAAAATAGATTTAGCTGCTTCTCCTGAGTACGGGGATACCACATGTTTAGGACTTTTTGGGAGCCTAGCCGCGTACGGGGCCCTGAAAACCAAGCACCGCCTTCAGGATTTCTAAGGGCGTAAATTTTTGATTTCACTCCTCACTACCTATCACAGTTTTGAAGGCCATAAAATGCTAACATGGCACAAACCCCCCAAATGACCCCCATTTTGGAAAGTAGACACCCCAAGCTATTTGCTGAGAGGCATGTTGAGTCCATGGAATATTTTGCCACAAGTTGCAGGAAAATGACAAACTTTTTTTTTTTTTTGCACAAAGTTGTCACTAAATGATATATTGCTCAAACATGCCATGGGCATATGTGGAATTACACCCCAAAATACATGTAGCTGCTTCTACTGAGTACGGGGATACCACATGTTTAGGACTTTTTGGGAGCCTAGCCGCGTACGGGGCCCTGAAAACCAAACACCGCCTTCAGGATTTCTAAGGGCGTAAATTTTTGATTTCACTCCTCACTACCTATCACAGTTTTGAAGGCCATAAAATGACAAGATGGCACAAACCCCCCAAATGACCCCCATTTTGGAAAGTAGACACCCCAAGCTATTTGCTGAGAGGCATGTTGAGTCCATGGAATATTTTATATTTTGCCACAAGTTGCAGGAAAATGACAAACTTTTTTTTTTTTTGCACAAAGTTGTCACTAAATGATATATTGCTCACACATGCCATGGGCATATATGGAATTGCACCCCAAAATACATTCTGCTGATTCTCCTGAGTAAGGGCATACCACATGTGTGAGACTTTTTGGGAGCCTAGCTGCGTACGGGGCCCCGAAAACCAAGCACCGCCTTCAGGATTTCTAAGGGCGTAAAGTTTTGATTTCACTCCTCACTACCTATCACAGTTTTGAAGGCCACAAAACCCCCCAAAATGACCCCATTTTGGAAAGTAGACACCCCAAGCTATTTGCTGAGAGGCATGGTGAGTATTTTGCAGGTCTCATTTGTTTTTGAAAATGAAGAAAGACAAGAAAAATGTTTTTTTTTTCTTTTTTCAATTTTCAAAAGTTTGTGACAAAAAGTGAGGTCTGCAAAATACTCACTATACCTCTCAGCAAATAGCTTGGGGTGTCTATTTTCCAAAATGGGGTCATTTTGGGGGTTTGTGCCATCTGGGCATTCCATGGCCACTAAATGATATATTGCTCAAACATGCCATGGGCATATGTGGAATTACACCCCAAAATACATTTAGCTGCTTCTACTGAGTACGGGGATACCACATGTTTAGGACTTTTTGGGAGCCTAGCCGCGTACGGGGCCCCGAAAACCAAGCACCGCCTTCAGGATTTCTAAGGGCGTAAATTTTTGATTTCACTCCTCACTACCTATCACAGTTTTGAAGGCCATAAAATGACAAGATGGCACAAACCCCCCAAATGACCCCCATTTTGGAAAGTAGACACCCCAAGCTATTTGCTGAGAGGCATGTTGAGTCCATGGAATATTTTATATTTTGCCACAAGTTGCAGGAAAATGACAAACTTTTTTTTTTGCACAAAGTTGTCACTAAATGATATATTGCTTACACAGGCCATGGGCATATGTGGAATTGCACCCCAAAATACATTCTGCTGATTCTCCTGAGTAAGGGCATACCACATGTGTGGGACTTTTTGGGAGCCTAGCTGCGTACGGGGCCCCGAAAACCAAGCACCGCCTTCAGGATTTCTAAGGGCGTAAAGTTTTGATTTCACTCCTCACTACCTATCACAGTTTTGAAGGCCATAAAATGCCCAGATGGCACAAACCCCCCCCCCCCAAATGACCCCCATTTTGGAAAGTAGACACCCCAAGCTATTTGCTGAGAGGCATGTTGAGTCCATGGAATATTTTATATTTTTTTTTTTTTTTATATTTAAAGTTTTTTATTGTAATTTTAAAATGAAAAAAAGAAAAATACAGAAACATCGCCAATTGGGCATACCCTGGCGTCTTAGTGTATACATAAACAGCAGTGAGAGAAGAGCTTATTAAGTATAGTTTTGATTGATCTAAGGCAAAAATAATCGAGAAACAGAAAGTAAACAAGTATACTACAAATAACTATGGTAGCATAAAGTATTCCTGTAATAATAGGTTAAGTATTGAATGGGGGGAACACCTATGTACAACCTATATCACGGTGTGACATTGTAATCTATATAACATGTTTTAGTAAAGTGTCCGAGAGGTTGTAATAAGATAGGGGGGGTGGTATATAAGCTGTCCTCTTAGAGGCTGGACTGTTACGACAGTGGTGTGCTTCTAGAGTCCAGAATCCAAGGGTGCCAGTTTCTGTTAAAGCGCTTGATGGACATGTTGGCTTTGGCAAAAGAGAATTCCATCTGAAAGTGTTGGTTAAGTATGCTGATGGTATCTTTAAGATTTGGCGGGTCTGTTGATTTCCATTTTCTTGCGATTGTTAGTCTTGCGGCAATGAGAATATGTGTGAGTATTGTTTGCTGATGGGTGGGCATCATTGGAATTGAGAGTCCTAGGAGTAGGTCAAGCGGGGACAAAGATTGGGATGTACCACACATAGCTTCAATTAGGTTGTGTATTTGTCTCCAGAAATTTTTAACTGGTGGGCATTCCCACCATATGTGTGAGAGAGATCCAACGTGAGTGCATCCCCTCCAACAGGTCGGGGAGGTTTTCGGGTAGATTTTCGCCAACCTTTCTGGAGTGAAGTACCATTTGTGAAAAAGTTTCTGTGTTGCTTCCCAGTGATTAATGCAGTGCGACAAACGTAAGGGCAATGTGAGGGCCTTTAGCCATTGTGTATCTGAAACCGGTTGGTTTGATAGTGAGGACCAGTACTGTACGGAAGACGCCATATGATTCGTAGTTGGTTTGGTGAGAAGCTTGTACATGAACGAAATTCCTTTGGACGTGGGTATAGCTATATTGTAGAATTTGAGTATTGGGAGTGAGAGATCGTCTGAGGTTGTCCAGGAAATTTTTGATAGGCTAGACCTGATCCTTAGGTAGAGGAAGAACGTGTGTTTGGATAGTCCGTATTTTTGCTTTAATTGCTCAAATGAGAGGAGGGTTGATGACGAAAAGAGCATACCTAAATGGGTGATGCCGACTTTTGTCCATTCTGAAAGAGGTAAGTCCGGGGAGACGAGGTGTAATGCCTCAGTGGGTATTGCTGTCAAAGTATCCTTTGAAATCCCTCCTTTGATTTGTAGTATTGAAGTCCAAATTCTTGTGGCGGATGTAATAGTGTCAAGAGGGTATCTTTTGGGATGGGGGTTGAGCCAGAGTGCGGCTAGGAAGTTTTTAGGATCCGTGGGTAGTAGGTTGGTTTCGATTTGTTTCCAGGTTGTATGATGTTTGTCTGACCACCAAGTTTTCAGCTGGTCCAGGATGGTTGCTCGGTGGTAGGCTTGAATATCTGGGACACCCAGTCCTCCGTGTTGAACTGGAGTTGTGAGTATGCCTTTTTTTATCCTAGGTCTCTTTTGTTGCCAAGTGAAGCCGTTGATGATTCCTTGGATTTTTTTTATTTGATTTTGCGTTAGAGGGAGAGGTAATGTACGGAAAAAATATAGGACATGGGGAAGTAGATACATTTTTGTCTGAGCTATCCTACCAGCCCAGGAAGCTGGAACCCTACCCAGGTCCCTCGCTAGATGAGTAAGCTTGTCCAGGAGGTCTTCAAAGTTAATTCTCAGTAACATTCGGCTTGGGAACGTTAATTGGATACCCAAGTATGGGAGAGAGGAGTTGGAGGCCCAAGCAAAGGGGGAGCTAGTGGTAATGGATTTTAAGGTTAGAGAGTCAAGGCCAAGATTAAGCATTAGGGATTTACTGTGGTTTAGTTTGTACATTGATATTGTGCTAAATTTGTCAAGGATTAGTTGGACTGCAGGGAGGGACAGTATTGGATTTGTTATAGCAATGATCACGTCATCTGCGTATAGACCGATTTTATGATCGGTCTGTCCGATTGTTATACCTGTAATCGCTGTGTCAGATCTAATAAATTGTGCTAGGGGCTCCATTATCATGGCGAAAATTAGGGGGGATAGTGGGCACCCCTGTCTCGTGCCGTTAGTGATTTGGAATGGGCTGGAGACAACCCCTGATGTCCAAATGCGCGCAGATGGGTGGGTGTACAGAGCTAGTATTGCAGAGAGGAAGGTGCCCGATAATCCAAATTTTCGGAGTACTGCTTCCATGTACGGCCAGTATACTCTATCGAACGCCTTCTCTGCGTCCAAAGATAGGAAGAGAGAAGGCGTTCGACTGTGCTCTGTCCACTGGATAAGGTCAATGAAACGTCTGGTACCGTCTGAAGCTTGCCTGCCAGGTACAAATCCTACCTGGTCAGGGTGAATAATTTGGGGGATGATGGTGGAGAGGCGCTGTGCTAACAGTTTGGCGTAAATTTTGGTGTCTGTGTTGAGGAGTGAAATTGGTCTGTAGTTGGCTGGGTTGTCTGGGGGTTTGCCTGGTTTGGGGATGGTAACCACTAGGGCCTCGAGAGATTCCCTAGGGATTATGCCTGTAGTAGCAAATTGGTTATACATGTCGCATAGGTGGGGGACTAGTTGTTGGGCGAATCGTTTATAATATTCGTTGGGTAGTCCGTCGGGTCCCGGCGCTTTGTGTAGAGGTAGGTTGTTTATTACTTTTTGGATTTCGGTTTGTGAGAAGGGAGTCGTGAGAGAGTCTAGTTGTTTTGGGGAGATCGAGGGGAGGGAGATAGAAGATAAAAAGTTCTTTATGTCATCTTGGGTGGGTGTGGGATGGGGGTCTGTTTTCGTAAGGTTGTAAAGTTTGTTGTAAAAATTACCAAATTCGTTGGCAATATCTAGCGGGTTGGACAAGCGCTTGCCCTGGGGGGGAATATTTTATATTTTGACACAAGTTGCGGGAAAGTGACAATTTTTTTTTTTGCACAAAGTTGTCATTAAATGATATATTGCTCAAACATGCCATGGGCATATGTGGATTTACACCCCAAAATACATTCTGCTGCTTCTCCTGAGTACGGAAATACCACATGTGTGGGACTTCAGGATTTCTAAGGGCATAAATTTTTGATTTCACTCCTCACTACCTATCACAGTTTTGAAGGCCACAAAACCCCCCAAAATGACCCCATTTTGGAAAGTAGACACCCCAAGCTATTTGCTGAGAGGCATGGTGAGTATTTTGCAGGTCTCATTTGTTTTTGAAAATGAAGAAAGACAAGAAAAATGTTTTTTTTTTCTTTTTTCAATTTTCAAAAGTTTGTGACAAAAAGTGAGGTCTGCAAAATACTCACTATACCTCTCAGCAAATAGCTTGGGGTGTCTATTTTCCAAAATGGGGTCATTTGGGGGGTTTGTGCCATCTGGGCATTCCATGGCCTCCGAAACTGTGATAGGCAGTGAAGAGTGAAATCAAAAATTTACGCCCTTAGAAAGCCTGAAGGCGGTGCTTGGTTTTCGGGGTCCCATACGCGGCTAGGCTCCCAAAAAGTCTCACACATGTGGTATCCCCGTACTCAGGAGAAGCAACAGAATGTATTTTGGGGTCTAATTTCACATATTCCCATGGCATGATTGAGCAATATATCATTTAGTGACAACTTTGTGCAAAAAAAAAAAATTGTCTTTTTCCCGCAACTTGTGTCACAATATAAAATATTCCATGGACTCGACATGCCTCTCAGCAAATAGCTTGAGGTGTCTACTTTCCAAAATGGGGTCAGTTGGGGGGGTTTTGAACTGTCCTGGCATTTTATGCACAACATTTAGAAGCTTATGTCACACATCACCCACTCTTCTAACCACTTGAAGACAAAGCCCTTTCTGACACTTTTTGTTTACATGAAAACATTTTTTTTTTCAAGAAAATTACTTTGAACCCCCAAACATTATATATTTTTTTAAAGCAAATGCCCTACATTATAAAATGGTGGGTGTTTCATTTTTTTTCACACAGTATTTGCGCAGCGATTTTTCAAACACGGGAAAAAACACACTTTTTTAAATTTTAATGCACTAAAACACACTATATTGCCCAAATGTTTGATGAAATAAAAAAGATGATCTTAGGCCGAGTACATGGATACCAAACATGACATGCTTAAAAATTGCGCACAAACGTGCAGTGGCGACAAACTAAATACATTTTTAAAAGCTTTTAAAAGCCTTTATAGGTTACCACTTTAGATTTACAGAGGAGGTCTACTGCTAAAATTACTGCCCTCAATCTGACCTTCGCGGTGATACCTCACATGCATGGTGCAATTGCTGTTTACAATTGACGCCACCGAGGGGTGCTTTTTTTTTTTTTTTTTTCTTTATTATTTTTTTGCTTTTTTATCTTATTTTTAAACTGTTCCTTTCATTTTTATTTTTTTTTAATCATTTTTATTGTTATCTCAGTGAATGTAAATATCCCCTATGATAGCAATAGGTAGTGACAGGTACTCTTTTTTGAAAAAATTGGGTTCTATTAGACCCTATATCTCTCCTCTGCCCTCAAAGCATCTGACCACACCAAGATCGGTGTGATAAAATGCTTTCCCAATTTCCCAATGGCGCTGTTTACATCCGGCAAAATCTAAGTCATGAAATCCTCGTAGCTTCCGGTTTCTTAGGCCATAGAGATGTTTGGAGCCATTCTGGTCTCTGATCAGCTCTATAGTCAGCTGACTGAATCACCGGCTGCATTTTCAGGTTCCCTGTTGGGACAGGAGAGCCAGAGAAAAACATGGAAGACGGTGGGGGGGGGCATTCCCTCCCATTGCTTGTAAAAGCAGTCTAGAGGCCAATTAGCCGCTAGGATTGCTTTTACATGAAAGCCGACCGCTGGCTGAAAAGAATGATACCAAGATAATACCTAAACCTGGAGGCATCATTCTGGTATAACCACTCAAAATCCAGGAACATACCAGTACGTTGCTGGTGCTTGTTGGGCATATATTGTAAACTTTTTTTTCATGCAGCCTGTGGGCTGAATGAAAAAAAGATATTGATCGGTGGGTATGCCCACCATTAGAATACCTCCCTTCATCCACCCACTTCTAATGATGGGCATACATGCACCGTTTATATATGCCGAAGCATGGGGGCATCCTCCCACAAAAGTCAGGAGCAAATCGCTCCTCCACAGACTGCTGCCCCCACGCTTCCGCATATATGCTGAAGTATGTAACTGTGGTGGTGAAATCACCTCTGACAGCGCTGGAGTCACGGCTTTATGTATCGTGGAAGCAAACGCTGTTGCTGTCAAGATAAAAAAATCCGTGCTGCAACTGAATGGCGTACCTGCTAAGCAAATGATGGTTAACAAAAAACAAAGTAACATTACAGTATAACAGTAATAATTACCATACCTGCAAAGCAAATACGAAAAAAAAACATAGTAAAAAATAAAACATTTAACGCAACCTGTGCCTACCTAAAATATATATATGCCGAAGCATGGGGGCATCCTCCCACAAAAGGCAGGAGCAAATCGCTCCTCCACCCACTGCTGTCCCCACGCTTCGGCATATATGCTGAAGTATGTAACTGTGGTGGTGAAATCACCTCCGACAGCGCTGGAGTCGCGGCTTTATGTATCGTGGGAGCAAACACTGTTGCTGTCAAGATAAATAAATCTGCGCTGCATCTGAATGGCGTACCTGCTAAGCAAATGATGGTTAACAAAAAAACAAAGTAACATTACAGTATAACAGTAATAATTACCATACCTGCAAAGCAAATACAAAAAAAAACATAGTAAAAAATAAAACATTTAACGCAACCTGTGCCTAAAATATATATATGCCGAAGCATGGGGGCATCCTCCCGCAAAAGGAAGGAGCAAATCACTCCTCCACCCACTGCTGCCCCCATGCTTCGGCATATATGCTGAAGTATGTAACTGTGGTGGTGAAATCACCTCCGACAGCGCTGGAGTCACGGATTTATGTATCGTGGGAGCAAACGTTGTTGCTGTCAAGATAAATAAATCCGCGCTGCAGCTGAATGGCGTACCTGAAAACGAAAAAATGGTTAAAACACAGTAAACTATAAAAAAATTACATACCTGAAAAGCAAACATGATAAAACATAACAATAAAACATTGCAGAATAGAATACAGTAAAAAAGAGCAGAACAATAGAGAGAAAATAGGGAGAGAGAGAACAATAAAACAACAACTATTTTTGTTTTTTTTATTTTATATTTTTTTTGTGTATTTTTTTTTTTTTTACTTTTTTTTTATAACTGTAACTTTTTTAAAACTGTAACGGTTCCAGGTTTGGGTCTCTCAAAATGCCATGGCATCTTGGGAGACCCTGTGAAAGTGTGTCCTAGTCTGTGCAATGCTGTACCCTACGCTAAAACTCAACTAGTGTATGATAGCGCTCAAAACATTCACCAATGCAAAGACCAGGATTGCCAGGACAGGAGGGACAATAATAGCGGGTGTCACGCCTAAATCTGCGCTTTCTACAGACACAACATTTTCTTTGGGGGGCTCGTTGGGTAGGGGTACTCTGGAGGACATAAGGAAAATGCCTCTCATGCAGCCGGCTTACTGCATTTTGTTGGGGAAGGTGAGGTGGAGCACCGTCTGGATACAGAAGGGCTCTGACGATCTCTTCCTGGAATTTAAGTAAGGAACAAGTCCATCCTGAAGCTCTGTATAGCACATGAGCGTTCAGCAAAGCCAATTTAAATAAGTATACAGACACTTTTTTGTACCAGCGTCTGGCCTTATGGGCAATTAGGTACTTCGCCAACAACTGGTCGTTGAGGTCCACCCCGCCCATATTTTGGTTATATTCGTGGACACAGAGGGGTTTCTCCACAACACCAGTCGCCGTAGTAATTTGGACCGTCGTGTCTGCATGAAGGGAGGTAAGAATGAAAACATTCTTATTGTCCCTCCACTTCATAGCAAGCAAATTAATACACTGCAAGCAGGCTCTCTCCCCCTACCTAAGATGGGAATCTACAAGCCGCTGGGGAAAACCCCGGCGATTAGGTCGCAAGGTGCCACATGCTCCAATTTGATGATCAAAAAGGTGACTAAAAAGTGGCACGCTCGTGTAAAAATTGTCCACATATAAATGGTACCCCTTTCCGAATAAGGGTGACACCAAGTCCCACACTATCTTGCCAGTGCTTCCTATGTAGTCAGGGCAGTTTGTCGGCTCTACATGACTATCTTTGCCCTTGTAAACCATAAAACTACATGTATAGCCTGTGGCCCTGTCACAGAGCTTATACATCTTGACCCCGTATCTGGCACGCTTGCTGGGAAGGTACTGTTTGAATGACAAGCGGCCAGAAAATTTAATCAGGGACTCATCAACGCAGACAACTTGATGGGGACTAAACAAGTCTGCAAAACGCTGGTTAAAGTGGTTTACGAGGGGCCAAATTTTGTACAGCCGATTGTATTCAGGGTCTCCACGAGTACGACAGAGTTCATTGTCGTTGAAGAGCATGAACCGCAAAATCTGCTCGTATTGTGCCCTGGACATGGAAGTAGAGAACACGTGCATATGGTAAATTGGGTCAGTGGACCAATATGACCGCAACTCACTCTTTTCATTTATGCCCATGTTGAGGGAAAGGCCCAGAAAGAGCTTAAATTCGGAGACCGTAATTGGTCTCCAATCTCTGGCAAGGTAGGACTGGGGATTAACGGCGATGTGTTGACCAGCGTATAAATTGCTTTGGTCCACAATAGATCTATAGAGATCTTCGGTGAAAAACAGTGAATAAAAATCCAGTGGCGTAAGATCAACTGTTTCCACCTGAATTCCGGGTTGGCCAGTGAATGGGGGAAGTACAGGTGCTGCAGAAGTGGTGGGTTCCCAATTCGGATTGGCGAATGCAGCAGGAAGGGCACTATGGGCACGACAGGCCTGTGTTCGTCTTCATGGTGGCAGCGGGACACTACTAGTGCTTGCCACCTCACCAGCTTTAACTGCACTTATGGGACTCGCCGAGTCACCACGTGATACTGCAGTGCTGGATGTACGACCAGGGTGTACTAGGCTGCTGGAGCTTGCCAGTTCGCCAGAAGGAATAGCGGCGCTAGTACTTCTCTGCTCCATACGAGGGACCTGCGGTTCTTGCACTTCAAGGACAGAAGAATAAGTTCGGGGTCTGGTACGCCTGACCTTAGCAGGGACCACAACTCCGTCGTCAGAGCTATCTGTCATGGAGCCGCTGTCCTCTACAGGATCGTATTCTGAGCCTGAATCTGACAGATGAGTGACTTCCTCTTCACTATCTGTTATGCTCAGAAACGTGTAGGCCTCTTCACTAGTGTACCTTCGATTTGCCATTTTGGACTCTAAATTTAGGGGTACACTAGTGAGACTCACAGGCAAAAAAGCTCCTGACTGTTAGCGACTGTATCAAAACGCTACCAAAAAACTGTTAGCGATCGCAGGGTTCAGGCCTGACTCTGCGAATGCTGCAGTTATGTGTGCTTAGTGTTTTGTAAGTGTCAGTGATCGATCGATACTGCACTTGGGTGGGCTGGTCTGGGCCAAGGGGGCAAAACGCAGGTGCTAGCAGGTATCTGGGCTGATCCTGCTACCACTGCGTTTTTGAGGACCCTAAACTGCTGGAGAGTATAGATCTGATCGGATCAGATATTGATCCGTTCAGATACTATAGCACTAAGGGAGGTGTATGCTGCGTGCATGGGTTTTAGCGGTACTGGCGCTAACCTGACGCTGCCTGGGGCGACGCAACCTTATCTGACCCTAAAAACCTAACTTATATCACCGCCGGGCAATCAGGGGGTTAAACCTTTATAAGGTAATAAATGGCGGGTGCCCTAAAACTATAATAAACTATAATAAACAAACTAACTAACCAGCGTCACCCGTAACAATTATATGATGATCACTGGTGAAAGGGTTAACTAGGGGGCAATCAAAGGGGTTAAAACCTTTAGTAGGTAGTATATAGGGGTCCCTGTCACTATAAAACAAAGACGGCAAACCTATATACTTACCTCCCTAACTAGCGTCACCTGTGTCACTAATACAGCGATCAGAAAAACGATCGCTTAGTGACACTGGCGACGGGGGGTGATCACGGGGTTAAAACTTTATTAGGGGGGTTAGGGGGGTACCCTAGACCTAAAGGGGGGTACCCCAGACCTAAAGGGGGCTAACCATAACTGCCCTAACACTTATAACTGTCACAAACTGACACCAATGCAATAATCAGAAAAAAAAAACTGCTTTTGGTGTCAGTGTGACACAGGGTATAGGGGGGTGATCAGGGGGTGACTGGGGGGTGATGGGGGGGTGACAAGTGTGCCTGCGTGTTCTACTGAAAGTGTAGTGTGGGTGCAAACTTACTTGGATGCCTTCTCTCCTCGGCGCCGGAATGAAAAGACCGGCTCGAGGAGATCTGACATCACTTCCTCTGCTTCTGTTTACATTACAGAAGCCAAGGAAGCTCATCATTGGCCAGGAGCGATCGTGAGGGGGGAGCCACGAATGAGTGGCCTCCCCCTCACCTTTGATCGCCCCTGACCTGAATCCGACCGCCGCACCCGCGGGCAGGAAAGGACGTACCTGTAAGTCCTTATGCCTGCCCGTGCCATTCTGCCGACGTACATCGTTGTGCGGCAGTCGGCAACTGGTTAAGGGCTCACAACCAAACAACGAGGGAGGCAACGCTGGAGAAACATCAGAAATTGGCGAAGACTTTGGCCCACAGGGCACACATCAATTATTTAACATCAAAATTGGTGGCCGGAGGAGTCCATATCTAAGGGAGTGCAGTCTGGTCCAGAAGTCCCAGAGATCTGGAAAGCAGCAGATGACATCTGTGTCCCCAGGCTGTGGTCATACAAGAGACTGCATCTTTGGCCAGACCAGACTGAACCCAGGTCATCACTCTCTGGTCTTCCTTCCACGCTTCCTTCCATGCTGTGGTTGTGGTGGTGGAGTTGTGGCAGGAGGAGGAGGAGGAGGGGGATGGGCCAACCCACTCAGGTGGGTATTGGGTGTGATTTTGCCCCTCACCCCCTTACTTAGGACTTTATACAGAAGGTCCTCACACAGCTTGCGTTGACCCTCCTGCATGCCCTGCAGTTTGGTGGCAGCCATGCAGGCAAAGGCCTCTTTAGGAGTGGGGGTGTCTCTGAGGGATGCAGAAGCCTCCTGAATGAGCCTGAGCACAGAATCCTGAATGTGACTCCCCTTCCTCCATCTTTTGTATGGAAGGCGGAGGGGAGGAACCTGCGATTCGGTCAGGCTCCTACTGGGCCCAGGCTTCTCCTGGCTGCCACTAACCCCCGCCTCCTCCTGGCTGCCACTAACCCCCGACTCCTCCTGGCTGCCACATTCCACAGCCTCGTCCTGTGTGCCACATTCCAGAGCCTCGTCTTGGCTGAGGTCTGCCTGTGTATGAAAAAGGGACATAATTTTAGTTTTTACTTCATCAATCACACATAATTTTCATCTCATGACTGTTGCAAATTGAATGTTAACAAATATAACAGACTATCATTCTAACCCCAGCATTTTTCATTCTTGTCCCAATTATTTTTGCCCACCGCTGTCTATTGATATGTAAAACACTTTATTAAATCAGCAATTAGTGATCAATAATAAAATCTAGTAAACATCATTTATTTATTGACCAGAAATCTGTAGAAGAATGCTATACCTGGCTCAAGATGGGCTCCTCCACTTCTTCCTGGCTGGAAGTCCCAGGTTGGACATCGGAAGCCTCAGCTGGGGTGGAAGGAAGAGTGGAAGGAAGGGTTGAGAGGGATTCCCTGACTCCAGTCTGGTCTGACAGAAATCGCAGTCTCTCATAGTACCACAGCCTGGGGACATAAATGTCATCTGCTGCAGCTCCGGATCTCTGGGAATCCATGAACTTCTTGCGCTCCCTAAGATAAGTGCTCCTCAGGCCACCAATTTTGGCCTTCAAATAGGGGATGTTTGCCATGGGGACCCCTGGCTTCACCAACTCCAGCAGTTTCTCCAGCGCTGCCTACCTCTTTTATTTATTATTATAATGTGGATGTTTCACCTGCCACAGACAGGCAGCTCCCTGTACTTGTCTATGAACAGGGGGAGGAAGTTGTGGTAATTGAAGCCATCCATTTTATCTGCAAGACACAACACGAGACAAACCCTAATGTCAGGCAAAACTCTCCTAATCTTGTTACAATATAGGCCTCAATCTAGAAGCAGTATAGGCCCAAGTTTAGATCTTACCTTCGTTATCACAATTGGCACCTCCGATACTCCTTCCTAGGCTCACAGATCGTACATACTAAGCACGCGTGTTACGCTTTATACACACTGCGCATGCATGTACAGTACCTGACCGCGAGATTGTGTTTCCAGCGCGATACTATCGCGCTGGTTCTCGGCGACAGGGTACTGTGAATGTCGCGCTGGCTCGCTCATCGGGAAAGGAAAACTTTGTTTTCCTTCCGCGATGAGTGACAGGCAGCGCTGACAGCTGTCTAGTATGAATCCTGAGGCGGGAACACCGCGCCAAATTTTAAATGAAAAAACCGGCGTGGGTTCCCCCCTCAGGGGCATACCAGGCCCTTAGGTCTGGCATGGATTGTAAGGGGAACCCCCTATGCCGAAAAATCGGCATGGGGGTCCCCCCCAAATCCATACCAGACCCTTATCCGAGCACGCAGCCCGGCCGGCCAGGAAAGGGGTGGGGACGAGTGAGCGCCCCCCCCCTCCTGAGCCATACCAGGCTGCATGCCCTCAACATGGGGAGGTGGGTGTCTTGGGGGAGGGGGCGCCCTGCGGCCCCCCCCACCCCAAAGCACCTTGTTCCCATGTTGATGAGGACAAGGGCCTCTTCCCGACAACCCTGGCCGTTGGTTGTCGGGGTCTGCGGGCGGGGGGCTTATCGGAATCCGGGAGCCCCCCTTAATAAGGGGGCCCCCAGATCCCGGCCCCCCACCCTGTGTGAATGAGTTTGGGGTACATGGTACCCCTACCCATTCACCTAGGGAAAAGTGTCAATATAAAAAAAAAACACACTACACAGGTTTTAAGAGTAATTTATTAGTCCGCTCCGGGGTCTTCTTCCGACTTCGGGGGTCTCCTTCTCCCGGTGTTCGGCCTCTTCTCCCGGGCCCCGCCGCTATCTTCTTCCAGCTCTATTGCCAGCGAGGGGCCCGGTCTGCTGCCGCTGTCTTGTCGCCGCTGTCTTGTCGCCGCTGTCTCGCCGCTTCTTCTCTTCTTTTCTTCTTCCCCGATGTTGACACGATGCTCTTTCCGGCTCGAACGCTGTGTGAGAGCTGCGGAGCCATTTATATAGGCGGTAACCCCGCCCCCTTACTACGTCATGGTCCCAGCATGCGCAGGGACTCTGGCGTCATAAGGGGGCGTGGCCCCAGAGTCCCTGCGCATGCTGGGACCATGACGTCGTAAGGGGGCGGGGTTACTGCCTATATAAATGGCTCCGCAGCTCTCACACAGCATTCGAGCCGGAGAGAGCGTCGTGTCAACATCGGGGAAGAAGAAAAGAAGAGAAGAAGCGGCGAGACAGCGGCGGCAAGACAGCGGCGACAAGACAGCGGCGACAAGACAGCAGCGACAAGACAGCGGCGACAAGACAATAGGCAGGGCGCCCCCCTCCCCCAAGGCACCCACCCCCCCATGTTGAAGGCATGCGGCCTGGTACGGCTCAGGAGGGGGGGGGGCGCTCGCTCGTCCCCACCCCCTTTCCTGGCCGGCCGGGCTGCGTGCTCGGATAAGGGTCTGGTATGGATTTGGGGGGGACCCCCACGCCGATTTTTCGGCATAGGGGGTTCCCCTTACAATCCATGCCAGACCTAAGGGCCTGGTATGCCTCCGAGGGGGGAACCCACGCCGGTTTTTTCATTTAAAATTTGGCGCGGTGTTCCCGCCTCAGGATTCATACTAGACAGCTGTCAGCCCTGCCTGTCACTCATCGCGGAAGGAAAACAAAGTTTTCCTTTCCCGATGAGTGAGCCATCTCGGCGCTGGCTCCTGCGATGGGGCTCGTAGGTGTCAAATCTCGCCGAGAAGTGCGGCGAGATTGACACAATATCGCGGTCACCTACTGTAACTCCGCCCACCCCTGACATTCTTTCTAGTCTATTTCCCGCCCCTTTTTGTTCGGGGAAGAGCACATGGCAGAGACACAACAGGTGCGTGCTAATTACAGCAACGATGAGGAAGAGGAGGAAAGCCCGGACCCTGAAACGTCTGGATCCAGAAGGAGAAGATTTATGGCATCGAATATGTCCTTTGGGGAGATGTTGGAGATGGTCGACATCCTGAAGAAGGATGTATGGGAAGTATGGACCTTACCCCAACCCCAATGTCAGAAAGGCCAAGATCATGGCGAAAGTGGTCAAAAGTCTGCACCGGAATTTCGGGGTACGTCGATGGAAAGATCAGCTCAGGAAGCGGTGGTCGGACCTAAAATTAAGAGAGCATGAGCAGTAGAGAAAGATCCAGAAAGTGCTGCAAAAAAGTAAGTAGTTGTGCTCTCTTCCTAGTCTTTTTGTGTTTATTACGTTCGTGCTGCTCCATGTGCTTTTCTTAACTGTTATCCAGTTTAATCACTTCAGCCCCGGAAGGATTTACCCCCTCTCCTGACCAGAGCACTTTTTACAATTTGGCACTGCGTCACTTTAACTGCTAATTGCGCGGTCATGCAATGATGTACCCAAACAAAATTAGCATCCTTTTCTTCCCACAAATAGAGCTTTCTTTTGATGGTATTTGATCACCTCTGCGGTTTTTATTTTTTGCGCTATAAATGGAAAAAGACCAAAAATTTTGAAAAAAAAAATGATATTTTCTACTTTTTTTATAAAAAAAAATCCAATAAACTCAATTTTAGTCATACATTTAGGCCAAAATGTATTCGGCCACATGTCTTTGGTAAAAAAAATGTCAATAAGCGTATATTTATTGGTTTGCGCAAAAGTTATAGCGTCTACAAACTAGGGTACATTTTCTGGAATTTACACAGCTTTTAGTTTATGACTGCCTATGTCATTTCTTGAGGTGCTAAAATGGCAGGGCAGTACAAAACCCCCCAAATGACCCCATTTTGGAAAGTAGACACCCCAAGTAAATTGCTGAGAGGCATGTTGAGCCCATTGAATATTTATTTTTTTGTCCCAAGTGATTGAATAATGACAAAAAAAAAAAATACAAAAAGTTGTCACTAAATGATATATCGCTCACACAGACCATGGGCATATGTGCACCCCAAAATACATTCAGCTGCTTCTCCTGAGTACGGGGATACCACATGTGTGGGGCTTTTTGGGAGCCTAGCCGCGTACGGGGCCCCGAAAACCAATCACTGCCTTCAGGATTTGTAAGGGCGTACATTTTTGATTTCACTCCTCACTACCTATCACAGTTTTGAAGGCCATAAAATGCCAAGATGGCACAACCCCCCCCCCCCAAATGACCCCATTTTGGAAAGTAGACACCCCAAGCTATTTGCTGAGAGGCATGTTGAGTCCAGGGAATATTTTATATTTTGACACAAGTTGCGGGAAAGTGACAATTTTTTTTTTTTTTTGCACAAAGTTGTCACTAAATGATATATTGCTCACACAGGCCATGGGAATATGTGGTATCTCCATACTCAGGAGAAGCAACAGAATGTATTTTGGGGTGTAATTCCCATGACATGTTTGAGCAATATATCATTTAGTGACAACTTTGTTAAAAAAAAAAAATTGTCTTTTTCCCACTACTTGTGTCACAATATAAAATATTCCATGGACTCGACATGCCTCTCAGCAAATAGCTTGGGGTGTCTACTTTCCAAAATGAGGTCATTTGGGGGGGGGGGGGGTTTGAACTGTCCTGGCATTTTATGCACAACATTTAGAAGCTTATGTCACACATCACCCACTCTTCTGATCACTTGAAGACAAAGCCCTTTCTGACACTTTTTGTTTACATGAAAAAAATTTTTTTTTTTTGCAAGAAAATTACTTTGAACCCCCAAACATTATATATTTTTTTAAAGCAAATGCCCTACAGATTAAAATGGTGGGTTTTCATTTTTTATTTTCACACAGTATTTGCGCAGTGATTTTTCAAACGCATTTTTGGGGGAAAAAACTCACTTTTTTAAATTTTAATGCACTAAAACACACTATATTGCCCAAATGTTTAATGAAATAAAAAATATGATCTTAGGCCGAGTACATGGATACCAAACATGACATGCTTTAAAATTGAGCACAAACGTGCAGTGGCGACAAACTAAATACATTTTTAAAAGCATTTAAAAGCCTTTACAGGTTACCACTTTAGATTTACAGAGGAGGTCTACTGCTAAAATTACTGCCCTCAATCTGACCTTCGCGGTGATACCTCACATGCATGGTGCAATTGCTGTTTACATTTGACGCCAGACCGACGCTTGCGTTCGCCTTTGCGTGAGAGCAGGGGGGACAGGGGTGCTTTTTTTTTTTCTTTATTATTTTTTTGCTTTTTTATCTAATTTTTAAACTGTTCCATTCATTTTTTAATTTTTTTAATCATTTTTATTGTTATCTCAGGGAATGTAAATATCCCCTATGATAGCAATAGGTAGTGACAGGTACTCTTTTTTTGAAAAAATCGGGGTCTATTAGAACCTAGATCTCTCCTCTGCCCTCAAAGCATCTGATCACATCAAGATCGGTGTGATAAAATGCTTTCCCAATTTCCCAATGGCGCTATTTACATCCGGCGAAATGGCGAAATGGCGAAATGGCGCTGTTTACATCCAGCGAAAAAAGTCATGAAATGCTCATAGCTTCTGGTTTCTTAGGCCATAGAGATGACTGGAGCCATTCTGGTCTCTGATCAGCTCTATGGTTAGCTGACCGAATCACCGGCTGCATTCTCAGGTTCCCTGTTGGGACAGGAGAGCCAGAGAAAAACATGGAAGACGGTGGGGGGGGCAATCCCTCCCACTGCTTGTAAAAGCAGTCTAGAGGCTAATTAGCCACTAGGATTGATTTTACTTGAAAGCCGACCGCTGGCTGAAAAGAATGATACCAAGATGATACCTAAACCTGCAGGCATCATAATGGTATAACCACTCAAAGTCCAGCAACATACCAGTACGTTGCTGGTCCTTGTTGGGCATATATTGTATACTTTTTTTCATGCAGCCTGTGTTCTGAATGAAAAAAAAGATATTGATCGGTGGGTATGCCCACCATTAGAATACCTCCCTTCATCCACCCACTTCTAATGATGGGCATACATGCACCGTTTATATATGCCGAAGCATGGGGGCATCCTCCCGCAAAAGACAGGAGCAAATCGCTCCTCCACCCACTGCTGCCCCCACGCTTCAGCATATATGCTGAAGTATGTAACTGTGGTGGTGAAATCACCTCCGACAGCGCTGGAGTCACGGCTTTATGTATTGTGGGAGCAAACGCTGTTGCTGTCAAGATAAATAAATCCGCTCTGCAGCTGAATGGCGTACCTGCTAAGCAAATGATTGTTAACAATAAAACAAAGTAACATTACAGTATAACAGTAAGACTTACCATACCTGCAAAGCAAATACAAAAAAAATAGTAAAAAATAAAACATTTAAATGCAACCCTTGCTTAAAATATATATATGCCAAAGCATGGGGGCATCCTCCCACAAAAGGCAGGAGCAAATCGCTCCTCCACCCACTGCTGCCCCCACGCTTCAGCATATATGCTGAAGTATGTAACTGTGGTGGTGAAATCACCTCCGACAGCGCTGGAGTCACGGCTTTATGCATCGTGGGAGCAAACGCTGTTGCTGTCAAGATAAATAAATCCACTCTGCAGCTGAATGGCATACCTGCTAAGCAAATGATGGTTAACAATAAAACAAAGTAACATTACAGTATAGCAGTAAGACCTACCATACCTGAAAAGCAAATACAAAAAAAATTGTAAAAAATAAAACATTTAAACGCAACCTGTGCCTAAAATATATATATGCCGAAGCATGGGGGCATCCTCCCGCAAAAGGCAGGAGCAAATTGCTCCTCCACCCACTGCTGCCCCCACGCTTTGGCATATACGCTGAAGTATGTAACTGTGGTGGTGAAATCACCTCCGACAGCGCTGGAGTCACAGCTTTATGTATCGTGGGAGCAAACGGTGTTGCTGTCAAGATGCAGCTGCAGCTGAATGGCGTACCTGAAAACAAAAAAATGGTTACCAAACATGATAAAAACATAACAACAGTAAAACATTGCAAAATAGAATACAGTAAAAAAGAGCAGAACAATAGAGAGAGAATAGAGAGAGAGAACAATAAAACAACAACAATTTTTGGTTTTTATTATTTTATATTTTTTTTGTGTTTTTTTTTGTTTTTGTTTTTTTTTTTACTTTTTTTTGTAACTTTAACTTTTGTAATTGGTACCAGGTTTGGGTCTCTCAAAATGCGATGGCATCTTGGGAGACCCTGTGAAAGTGTTTCCTAGTCTGTGCAGTGCTGTACCCTATGCTAATACTCAACTAGTGTATGGTAGCGTTTAAAACATTCACCAATGCAAAGACCAGGATTGTCAGGACAGAAGGGACAATAATACCGGGTGTCACACCTAAATCCGCGCTTGCTGCAGACACAACATCTTTTTTGGGGGGCTCGTTGGGTAGGGGTACTCGGGAGGACAAAAAGAAAATGCTCTCCTGCATTTGGTTGGGGATGGTGAGGTGGAGCACCGTCTGGAAACAGAAGGGCTCTGACGATCTCTTCCTGGAATTTAAGGAAGGATCCAGTCCATCCTTAAGCTCTGTATAGCACATAAGCGTTCAGCAAAGCCAATTGAAATAAATAAACAAACACTTTTTTGTACCAGCGTCTGGCCTTACGGGCAACTAGGTACGGCGCCAACAACTGGTCGTTGAGGTCCACCCCTCCCATATTTTGGTTATATTCGTGGACACAGAGGGGTTTCTCCACAACACCAGTCGCAGTAGGAATTTGGACCATCGTGTCTGCATGAAGGGAGGTAAGAACAAAAACATTCTTATTGTCCCTCCACTTCATAGCGTGCAAATTATTACACTGCAAGCAGGCTCTCTCCCCCAGCCTAAGACGGGAATCTACAAGCCGCTGGGGAAAGCCCCGGCGATTAGGTCACAAGGTGCCACATGCTTCAATCTGATGATCAAAAAGGTGACTAAAAAGTGGCACGCTCGTATAATAATTGTCCACATACAAGTGGTACCCCTTTCCGATAGGGATGAGCTTCGAGTTCGAGTCGAACTCATGTTCTACTCGAACATTGGCTGTTCGCAAGTTCGCCGAACAGCGAACAATTTGGGGTGTTCGCGGCAAATTCGAATGCCACGGAACACCCTTTAAAAGTCTATGGGAGAAATCAAAAGTGCTAATTTTAAAGGCTTATATGCAAGTTATTGTCATAAAAAGTGATTAGGGACCCGGGTCCTGCCCCAGGGGACATGGATCAATGCAAAAAAAAGTTTTAAAAACGGACGTTTTTTCAGGAACAGTGATTTTATTAATGCTTAAAGTCAAACAATAAAAGTGTAATATCCCTTTAAATTTCGTACCTGGGGGGTGTCTATAGTATGCCTGCAAAATGACATTTGGAAGGAAAAAACTCATTTAAAACTACCCGCGGCTATTGCATTGCCGACAATACACATAGAAGTTCATTGATAAAAACGGCATGGGAATTCCCCACAGGGCAACCCCGAACCAAAAAAAAAAAAAAAAATGATGTGGGGGTCCCCCTAAATTCCATACAAGGCCCTTCAGGTCTGGTATGGATATTAAGGGGAACCCCAGCCAAAATTTAAAAAAAAAATTGACGTGGGGTTCCCCCTAAATTCCATACCAGACCCTTCAGGTGCTAGCCACCTCGCCAGCTTGAACTGCACTTATGGGACTCGCCACGTCACCAAGTGTTACTGCAGTGCTGGATGTACGACCAGGGTGTACTAGGCCGCTGGTGCTTGCCAGTTCACCAGAAGGAATAGCAGCGCTAGTACTGCTCTGCTCCATACGAGAGCCCTGCGGTTCTTGCACTTCAAGGACAGAAGAAGAAGATTGGGGTGTGGTACGCCTGACCTTGGCAGGGACCACAACTCCGTCGTCGGAGCTATCTGTCATGGAGCCGCTGTCGTCTACAGGATCGTATTCTGAGCCAGATGACTTCCTCTTCACAATCTGTCATGCTCAAAAATGTGTAGGCCTCTTCACTAGTGTACCTTCAATTTGCCATTTTGGGCTCTAAATTTAGGGGTACACTAGTGAGACTCACAGACAAAAAAGCTCCTGACTGTTAGCGACTGATTCAAAATGCTACCAAAAAACTGTTAGCGATCGCAGGGATCAGGCCTGACTCGGTGAACGCTGCAGTTATGTGTGCTTAGTGTTTTGTAAGTGTCAGTGATCGATCGATACTGCACTTGGGTGGGCTGGGCTGGGCCGAGGGGCAAAACGCAGGTGCTAGCAGGTATCTGGGCTGATCCCGCTAACACTGCGTTTTTGGGAACCCTAAACTTCTGGGGACGCTAGTATAGATCTGATCGGATCAGATATCGATCCGTTCAGATACTATAGCACTAAGGGAGGTATATGCTGCGTGCGTGGGTGTTAGCAGTACTGGTTCTAACCTGACGCTGCCTGGGGCAACGCAAACCTTATCTGACCTCAAAAACGTAACTTATATCACCGTCAGGCAATTAGGGGGTTAAACCTTTATAAGATAATAAATGGTGGGTGCCCTAAAACTATAATAAACTATAAAAAACAAACTAACTAACCAGCGTCACCCATAACACTTATACGGTGATCGCTGGTGAAAGGGTTAACTAGGGGTAATCAGGGGGTTAAAACCTTTAGTAGGTAGTATATGGGGGTCCCTGTCGCTATAAAACACTGACGGCGAACCTATATACTTACCTCCCTAACTAGCGTCACCTGTGTCACTAATACAGCGATCAGAAAAACGATCGCTTAGTGACACTTGCAACGGGGGGTGATCAAGGGGTTAACCTTTATTAGGGGGGTTAGGGGGGTACCCTAGACCTAAAGGGGGGTACCCCAGACCTAAAGGGGGCTACCCCTAACTGCCCTAACACTTATAACTGTCACAAACTGACACCAATGCAAAAAAAAAAACTGCTATTGTTGTCAGTGTGACAGGGGGTACAGGGGGGTGATCGGGGGGTGATCGGGGGGTGACTGGGGGGTGACAAATGTGCCTGCGTGTTCTACTGTTAGTGTAGTGTTGTGCAAACTCACATTGATGTTTTCTCTCCTTGGCGCCAGAACGAAAAGACCGGCTCGAGGAGAGGTGACATTACTTTCTCTGCCTCTGTTTACATTACAGAGGCAGAGGAAGGATTTCATTTGTCGGGGGCGATTGTGATGGGGTGGCCATGAATGGATAGCCTCCCCCTCACCTCTGATCGCCCGCGAACAAATGCCGGCCGCCTCTGGCACCAGGGGGGTCCGATTGGACCCCCCGCCTGCGAGAAGGCAATCACGTACCAGGTACATGATTTTGCCTGCCCGTGTCATTCTGCCGCAGTATATCTGCGTGAGGCAGTTGGCAAGTGGTTAAAATGTCAACTTTCATGTTCATGGTCACATTATTCGTTCTTATCAAACATTTTTCTTTCGGCCTATAAAACACCATTGTTTTGGCCATATGCATTTGCCCACATTTTTTAGGGCCTACTTGTGTGAAACTAATTTGGTTGTGTTGATGGGTTTTGTTACTAGAATGAAATGCAAACTAGATTCTGTGTAAGGAGAGGACACTCAGCAGCTGTTTACACATCTGGATGCTGGAGCACTAGTGTGGGACACAAGAGCACCCTACTATAGGGGTGTCTCCATCTGTGAAGCTTGTACAAAACAGGTAAGTATTGAAGCCTTACAAAGGACAAGAAAAATGCAACATCTTGGAACTCTGCCAAAACAGACAATTGTACCCCACTTCCAAGCAATGTTTCATATTTATAGTTCTGACATCAATATCAGTTGGTACATAGGGGAGAAAAGACTCGGAGGACACCCCTCATCCGAGGAGACCAGAGACCTCCCACCTCTGGAAGAAGGGGAAATCCACCCAGAACAAGCACAGCAGGAGGAGGAAGACATGGTGGAAATTGGCACCACAACAGGTGAGTGTCTGCGACCACAGGCTCAGGTAAGAGATGGATTCTGGCATATTTATAATACATGGTGTTTTTTGGTTTCTATCTTTTTAGGTGATCGTGATGTTGTGGATCCAGATCCTTTCAACTCGGAAAGCGCACAGATCCTGATCGGGGAGATCATGGGGCGTAATAGGGACTTGGAAAACATCAAGAAAAACATCAATGATGTTCTTCAAAGAATAAAGAACATCATTGATATTTTAGGGAGAGTTTTAAACCCCTCAAAATCCCTTTGTTTTTTTGTGTGCTAAAAATTTTTGACATTTTTTGACAAATTTGAGAAAAGCCAAATTTTGAAGATGCACACAGTGTGTCAACATGTACTATCTTCCATCACGGGAGAGCAATGGACGCATTATGGGGGTGAAACCCCTTCCTCAATAATCAAGTAGCTGTGAGGAAGGGGTTGCACCCCCAAAACACGTCCCTTGATCCCCCATGATGGCAGCTAGCACATGTTGACATTCGTAAATTTGTGTGCATCTTCAAAATTTGGCTTTTCCTGGGGTGACTTCACCCCATCTGAACGCAATATCAAACACAGTTTGTAAATACTCATGTTTGATATTGCCTTCAAGTTCTACCAAATGTGAACTTTGTAAGTTCAAGATTTGTGTCTTTCTTGTTGGTTTTAAACATACCCGTTTTATCTTAAATGGACATTTCTACTTTTTCTAATGTGACCCCAAAAATTGTTATACAACAAACACGTTGGTTTGTTTTAAAAATCTTTTCTAAATGCTCATGTGATTGTGCTGGTATTAAAAAGATTGTTAATCAAGAATGTGTGCATTATTGTTTCAACGCTCCAACACTTTTGTGGTGCTTTAATTGGTGTTTTCTGTGACAATGGGTGTTATTTCCTAAGGTGAAATCCACTTTGCACTACAAGTGCAGTTATAAATACACACTGTACACATTTGAGCACATGTGGACATTCTGCTATTACCTATCAAGATAATAATAGGATAAAAAAACTTTAAACAGTACCATTTGAAAGTATACAGGCAGGCCCTTGCACTACATGCTTTGGGGAATTCATCCATACATCTGACCACAAAAGAGATGGGTATAGTGTGTATGGGTTTGGCAAAGTCAGCAGATAGGTGATTGAGGATAGATAGAGAATTGGTATCAGCTGACTTAGCAGTTGGGGGGAGGGAGGGTTAAAAATGATTTGGGGACACCCAAAAAAAAGCCTCTGGCAATCTGCCTGAATTTACAGCACAAATCACGTTTATAAACATTTTAGGGGGTATTTAGGGTAAAGCACTACTATGGAGCTAACAAAATACATTGTTAAGTGACTACATGAGGTGAATATAGGGGCAGGAGACCATGCTGGGGAGGTAAGTGAAGGCAAAAATGTATGAAGGAGAAAAAAAATAATTACATAAAAATCCAGCATGCATGAGGACAAAGGGGGACATTCATAGCATATTACAATCATGGTAATTAGGGAATGAGGAAAGACATACAATACATTATCAAACATTATATACAATAAAATGTGATGTTAAAGGATAAAAATCTTACCTTAATATACTCCTTCTGCAGGACCAGGATGATGGCAGAACAGGTCTCTGGGATAGTGATCCCCAGGGCCTGGGGGAGATGCCTGTCGAGAACTTCAAGTCCTGCAGGCTTCTCCCCGTCGCCAAGTACCGCAGGGTGGTGACAAGCCTCTGCTCCGGAGTGATGGCTTGCCTCATCCAGGTATCCTGCCTACTAATATAAGGGGTCAGCAAAGCCAACAAACGGTGAAATACAGGGTCCGTCATCCGGAAAAAGTTCCTGAAATCATCAGGATTATTCTCACGGATCTCGCGGAGCAAAGGCATATGACAGAACTGGACATGCTGGAGCAACCAATTCTTGGTCCATGAACTCCTCCCCACCCTGTTCATGGACTGGACTTGTGTCAAGGTAAGGACCCCAACACCAAGCCCCTGCATAGCTTGAACTCTATGAGGAGTACGTATACGCAACATGGCTAGAAAACGGTCGGCTGCTCAGAATGAAGTAACAGAACGCACTGAAGAACAGCAAGGCCTTTGAAGAGCGACCTGAAAAACAGTAACGAACGAACAAGAACACAATGACAGAGTCACGCGTAGCTTGCTGCACGCACTGAAGAGCAGATACAAACCCACAAGCACAAACTGAACAGCAGAAAATGATCTGAAAACCACGAGTCTGAAAAAGCGCGAATCGTCTCTCACCAAACTCTTACTAACATGAGATTAGCAAAAGGAGCCCAAAGGGTGCCGCGCTTGGTTCTGAACTGGCCTTTTCTAGTCTCGTTGTACGTGGTGTATGTTACTGCTTTCTTGGCGATCGGAAATTCCGACAACTTTGTGCGATCGTGTGTACGTAAAACAAGTTTGAGCCAACATCCGTCGGAAAAATTCCATAGATTTTGTTGTCGGAAATGTCCGATCAATGTCCGATTGTGTGTACGGGGCATAACAGCGTGGTATCATGATTACATATAGCTGAGTTCTTCCAATTTATGTCAGACAAATTGATGCTCCATGATTAGCTGCATCCAATGTATATTATCTACTATTGAAGGCTTTTTATGATGTGTATATTTGTGCATAATAAATGTATATATTTTTGTATTTTGACTGTTGTAAGTTCATATTGTACCATGAGAGTCGATGCTGCCTCCACAACTGTCCAAATTTCTATCTAGTAATAGCACAAAGGTACATTAATTTTCACATGTTGCCACTGGAATCCTCTTCCACTCCTCCATGACGACATCACAGAGCTGGTGGATGTTAGAGACCTTGCACTCCTCCACCTTCCATTTGAGGATGCCCCACAGATGCTCAATAGGGTTTAGGTCTGGAGACATGCCTGGCCAGTCCATCATCTGTACCCTCAGCTTCTTTAGCAAGGCAGTGGTCATCTTGGAGGTGTGTAGGGGTGTTATCATGTTGGAATATTGCCCTGTGGCCCAATCTCTGAAGGGATGGGATCATGCTCTGCTTCAGTATGTCACTGTACATGTTGGCATTCATGGTTCCCTCAATGAACTGTAGCTCCCCAGTGCAGGCAGCACTCATGCAGCCCCAGACCATGACACTCCCACCACCATGCTTGACTGTAGGCAAGACACACTTTGTACTCATAACCTGGTTGTTGCCACACACGCTTGACACCATCTGAACCAAATGATTTTATCTTTGTCTCATCAGACCAAACAACATGGTTCCAGTAATCCATGTCATTAGTCTGCTGGTCTTCAGCAAACTGTTTGCAGACTTTCTTGTGCATCGTCTTTAGAAGAGCTTTCCTTCTGGGACGACAGCCATGCAGACCAATTTGATGCAGTGTGCTGTGTATGGTCTGAGCACTGACAGGCTGACCCCCCACCCCTTCAATCTCTGCAGCAATGCTGGCAGTACTCATATGTCTATTTCCTAAAGACGACCTCTGGATATGACGCTAAGCATGTGCACTCAACACCTTTGGTCGACCATAGCGATGCCTGTTTTGAGTGGAACCTGTCCTGTTAAACCGCTGTATGGTCTTAGCCACCGTGCTGCAGTGCTTCAGCATCTTGGCAATCTTCTTATATCCTAGACAATCTTTATATGGAGAAAAAATTCTTTTTTCAGACCCTCAGAGAGTTTTTTGCCATGAGGTGCCATGTTGAACTTCCAGTGACCAGTATGAAAGAGTGAGAGCAATAACACCAAATTTAACACACCTGCTCCCCATTCACACCTGAGACCTTGTAACAGTGGGGAGGGATTGGGCCCAATTTGGATATTTTCAATTAGGGGTGTACTCACTTTTGTTGCCAGTGGTTTAGACATTAATGGCTGCGTGGTGAGGTATTTTGAGGGGATAGCAAATTTACACTGTTATACAAGCTGTACACTCACTTCTCTACATTGTAGCAAAGTGTCATTTCTTCAGTGTTGTCACATGAAAAGATATGATAAAATACTTACAAAAATGTGAGGGGTGTACTCACTTTTGTGAGATACTGTAAGTATTTGATACATCAGAAAACAGAACTTAATATTTGGTACAGAAACCTTTGTTTGCAATTACAGAGATAATACGTTTCCTGTAGTTCTTGGCCAGGTTTGCATAGACTGCAGCAGGAATTTTGGCCCACTCCTCCATACAGACCTTCTCCAAATCTTTCAGGTTTCGGGGCTATCTCTGGGCAATATGGACTTTCAGCTCCCTCCAAAGATTTTCTATTGGGTTCAGGTCTGGAGATTGACTAGGCCACTCCAAGACCCTGAGATGCTTCTTACGGAGCCACTCCTTAGTTGCCCTGGCTGTGTGTTTTAAGTCGTTGTCATGCTGGAAGACCCAGCCACAACCCATCTTCAATGCTCTTACTGAGGGAAGGAGGTTGTTGGCCAAGATCTCACCCCAAAGAATGATGTTTCCACCTCCGTGCTTCATGGTTTGGATGGTGTTCTTGAGGTTGTACTCATCCTTCTTCTTCCTCCAAACACGGCGAGTGGAGTTTAGACCAAAAAGCTCTATTTTTGTCAGACCAAGGTCAGACCACATGACCTTCTCCCATTCCTCCTCTGAATCATCCAGATGGTCATTTGCAAACTTCAGACGGGCCTGGACCTTGCATGTGCTGCAGGATTTTAATCCATGATGGCGTAGTGTGTTACTAATAGTTTTCTTTGAGACTGTGGTCCAGCTCTCTTCAGGTCATTGACCAGGTCCTGCCATGTAGTTCTGGGCTGATGCCTCACCTTCCTCATGATCATTGATGCCCCACAAGGTGAGATCTTGCATGGAGCCCCAGACTGAGGGAGATTGACTGTCATCTTGAACTTATTTCATTTTCCAATAATTGCACCAACAGTTGTTGCCTTCTCACCAAGCTGCTTGCCTATTCTCCTGTAGCTCATCCCAGCCTTGTGCAGGTCTACAATTTTATCTATTATGTCCTTACACAGCTCTCTGGTCTTGGCCATTGTGGAGAGGTTGTAGTCTGTTTGATTGAGTGTGTGGACAGGTGTCTTTTATACAGGTAACGAGTTCAAACAGGTGCAGTTAATACAGGTAATGAGTGGAGAACAGGAAGGCTTCTTAAAGAAAATGTAACAGGTCTGTGAGAGACTAAATTCTTACTGGTTGGTAGGTGATTAAATACTTATGCAATAAAATGCAAATCATTATTTTAAAAATCATATAATGTGATTTTCTGGATTTTCGTTTTAGATTCCGTCTCTCACAGTTGAAGAGTACCTATGATAAAATTACAGACCTCTACATGCTTTGTAAGTAGGAAAACCTACAAAATTGGCAGTGTATCAAATACCGTATTTATTGGAGTATAGCACGCACTTTTTCCCCTGAAAATCAGGGGAAAATCGCAGGTATGTGTTATACGCCGATCCCCTGCGATCCCGAGCTGTCAATTCTTCAAAATCGCCGACCGCGATTTGAAAATGGCGCCGCCGGCGCCGAAATACACAGAGCCAGTCCTCGGCTCTTTCCGGCGGCTCTCGTTCACTTTCGGCTCCACTCGTAGTCCCGAGCGGAGCTATCCGAACCTAGCCCCGCTCGGGACTACGAGTGGAGCCGAAAGTGAACGAGAGCCGCCGGAAAGAGCCGAGGACCGGCTCTGTGTATTTCGGCACCGGCGGCGCCATTTTCAAATCGCGGTCGGCGATTTTGAAGCCCAGGTTAGCTGGGATAGAGGTTTGAAGGCTGCACTGGGGCAAGGCTGCACTGGGGAAGGCTGCACTGGGGAAGGCTGCACTGACAAGGCTGCACTGGGGAAGGCTGCACTGACAAGGCTGCACTGGGGAAGGCTGCACTGGGGAAGGCTGCACTGACAAGGCTGCACTGGGGAAGGCTGCACTGGGGAAGGCTGCACTGGGGAAGGCTGCACTGACATGGCTGCATTGACATGGCTGCACTGACATGGCTGCACTGCGGCAAGGCTGCACTGAGAAGGCTGCAATGATGGGCATTTAAATGTAAGTTTTTTTCCCTTCAACTTCCCTCCTAAAAGTTTTTTTCCCTTAAAATTCCCTCCTAAATTGGGGTGCGTGTTATACGCCAGTGCGTGTTATACGCCGATAAATACGGTACTTGTTCTCCCCATTGTATCAGTGCATTACTGCATGTTTAATGCAGTACATATCAGTGCATTACTGCAAGTTTCACACAGTATATATCAGTACAATACTGCATGTTTAATGCAGTATAAATCAGTACATTACTGCATGTTTAACACAGTATATATCAGTGCATTACTGCATGTTTAACGCGGTATATATCAGTGCATTACTTTATATTTAATGCAGTATATATCAGTGTGTCACTGCACATTTAATGCAGTATATTTGACTGCGTTATTGTACATTTAACGCATTATATATCAGTGTATTACTGCATGATTAACGCAGTATTTTTGAGTACGTTACTGCAGATTCAGTGCAGTATATTTGAATGCGTTACTGCAAGTTAAATGCAGTATATTTCAATGCGTTACTGCATGTTTAATGCAGTACATATCAGTGCATTACTGTACAATTAATACATTATATATCAGTGCCTCACTGCATGCTTAACATGGTATATTTGAGTGCGTAACTACACATTTAGCCCAGAATATATCAGTGCATTACAGTACATTTAACACAGTATACATCAGTGCGCCACTGCACGTTTAACGCAATATATTTGAGTTGAGTGAATTACTGCACATTTAATTTACTATATACTGTATCAGTGTATTACTGCACGTTTAACACAGTATATATCCATGCATTACTGCACGTTTAGCGCAGTATATTTGAGTGCGTTACTGCACATTTACTGCAGTATATATCAGTGTGTTACTGCATGTTTAACACAGTATATATCAGTGCGTTACTGCACTTTAATGAAGTATATATCAGCGCGTTACTGTACGTTTAACGCAGTATAGTTAAGTGCATTACTGCACATTTAGAGCAGTATCTTTGAGTCCGTTACTGTACATTTAACGCAGTATATATCAGTGCGCTTCTGCACTTTTATCGCAGAATATATATCAGTGCATCACTGTACATTTAACACAGTATATATCAGTGCGTTACTGCACATTTAACGCAGTATATTTAAGTGTGTTACTGCACATTTAGAGCAGTATACTTGAGTACATTACTGCAAGTTTAACTCAGTAAATATATAACAGTGTGTTACCACAGTTTAACGCAATATATATCAGTGCGTTACTGCATGTTTAACGCAGTATATATCAGTGCATTACTGTACATTTATATATGAGTGCATTACTGTATATTTAATGCAGTGTATATCAGTGCATCACTGCACGTTTATTGTAGTATATTTTAATGCATTACTGCACATTTAAGGCAGTATATATCAGTGTATTACTGCACGTTTAGCGCAATATATTTGAGTGCGTTACTGTACATTTAACACAGCATATATAAGTGCGTTACTGCATGTTAAACGCAGTATATATAGGTGCGTTACTGCACGTTTAACACAGTACATTTGAGTGCATTACTGTCTGTTTAGCGCAATATATTCAATGCATTACTGTACATTTAACTCAGTATATATCAGTGCGTTACTGCATCTTTAGCGCAATATATATAGGTGCATTACTGTTTACCACAGTTTAACACAGTACATTTGAGTGCATTACTGTCTGTTTAGCGCAGTATATTTGAGTGCTTTACTGCACATTTAACACAGTATTTATCAGCGCGTTACTGTACTTTTAATGCAGTATATTTGAGTGCGTTACTCCACGTATAATGCTGTATATTTTAGTGTTTTAGCAGGATACATCAGTGCGTTACTGCACGTTTAACTCAGTATATTTAAATGCGTTACTGCATGTTTAACGCAGTATATTTCAGTGTGTTAGTGCATGTTTACTAATACTGTATATTTCAGTGCGTCAGTGCAGTTTTACTGCAGTATATTGTAGTGTGTCCGTGGAGTGTGTCTGTGTAGTGAGTACTCAAGTTAAAGTGCACCAAACACCACTTTCCATTGATTAAAGTCCATCCATGTACACATTTCCACATCTTTAATACATTTTGTTAATAAGCCCCCCCCCATGATGTCTGGGAGGCCAACAAAGAGAGGCAGACGTTACATAGTTACATAGTAGGTGAGGTTGAAAAAAGACACAAGTCCATCAAGTCCAACCTATGTGTGTGATTATATGTCAGTATTACATTGTATATCCCTGTATGTTGCGGTGGTTCAGGTGCTTATATAATCGTTTTTGAAACTATTGAAGCACCCCACTGAAATCAAGGCCTGTGGAAGGAAATTCCACATCCTTGCCGCATTTACAGTAAAGAACCCTCTACGTAGTTTAAGTTTAAATCTCTATTCTTCTAATTTTAGTGAGTGGCCACGTGTCTTATTAAACTCCCTTCCCCAAAAAAGTTTTATCCTTATTGTGGGGTCACCATGGCACTGTGAGAGGGCCAGCAATGTATGTGTCAACAGGCAAAGGTGGATGTGGTCAGTCCTCAGGCAGGGCATCATTTCCTCTGTTTAGTAATGTTGTCTGTGCTATCCAGCCACAGCATGCAGAGGAGATGTCAGGAAGATCCTGCCAGTAACAGGCGTTCTAGACTTGTTGGTGTGCGATCGCGGAAGCCAATGCACATGTGCACGCACGGGAGCGCGTGCACGCATGCCCATTAATGCTGGGTGGGCTATTTAAACCAGACTAACACACAGGGACTTTGCTGTCTGCTCTACAGCTTTCTGTGTGTTCCTGATACCTGAAATCTGTTCCTGTGCTTTACCCGGCTTGCCCTTTTACCATCTGCCTGCACCTGACTCCGGCCTGTCTGACTCCTCTTTTGCCTGCTCCTTTTGTCCTGCTGCTGCCCGCCTGATAACCGGCCTGGCTTGCCTGACCTTCCTGAATTCCTGAAGGAATCTTCCTGCAGCCTGCTGCAGCTATCTGCTGATCCAGCCTGTTCCAGGTTCCAGTCTGATGTCCAGCTCCAAGCCAGCTGTTCCAGTTCCAGCTTGCTGCACCTGTCCGCTGATCCAGCCTGTTCCAGGTCCAGTCCTCTACTCCAGTTCCAGTCTGCTGTCCTCCTGTGCAGAGCTTCCTGACATCCGGACTTACCTTGTGCTGTTGATTCTGCTTGTGCCCCTCCTTACTCCTGCACCTCCTGTTTACTCTACCAGGGGCCCTGAGTCGGAGGCGCAAGGGAGGACTTCCACTGCAGTTTGGGCTTGTCTACTAGGTATGTGACAGGAGGTGGTGGACAGGCTTACTAAACCATCATCATCCTCCTCATCCTCCATCACCCAAGCAGAGACTAGTGCACAGTCCACTGCAACTGTCAGAGTGGCTTATTCTGCCTTCTTGTCCACAGCTACCTCTGCCATAGCACCCGCATCAGGCATGGAAGAGCCAGCTGAGTTGTTTGAACACAGCATCAGCCACCTGCTCCTTGACGATGCACAGCCATTACTTGATTCAGATCTTGGTTCTGAGGTTGAGGAAGGTAGGAACGTGAGCCTACAGAGAGGGGAGAACACTGGTAAACAACAACATGGCAGTCATGTCCCCCCAGCCACAGCGTATTGCCAAGTTGTCTCCAGTGGTAATGGGTGGAGGGGATGATGATGATAATGAGGTCACTGATGCAACTTTGGTGCCAAGGAGAGCAGAGGAGGAAAGTGAGAGTGAGGCACAACCCCAAAGTGGCAGCCATCATGGAAAAGTGGAGAGCAACCACCCTATTCCACCAGATTGTGGAGCTGTTATCTCCCGACCCACTTCCTACAGCTCACCTGTTTGGGCCTTCTTTTAGCATATGTGCTGCATTTTTTAAATAGGTACGCAGGGTTGGAAGATCTGCTGAAACAGGCCAGAAGAGTCTGTAGCCATTTCAGGCGGTCATACACAGCCAGTGCTCGGTTGGATGAAATTCAGCAGGAATTCCACCTGCCAATAAACTGCCTGGTTTGTTACATGCCCACCAGGTGGAACGACTTTGGCAATGCAGCAGTGGCTGCACATGCAGCAGAGGGCCATCAACTAGTACCTGGGTGAATATGGTGCAATGACAGGCTCAGGCTGTCTTGGCTTTTTTTCCCACGCTAATGTCTGCTGATAAAGGATGCATGCACCGTACTGTCATTATTTGAGGAGGCCACAAGGATGGTGAGCCATGACAATGCATGCATCAGTGACACAATCTCTGTTGTGTTCCTGCTGGAAAAGACTCTGCGTGGCTTTATGGACAGGGCACTCAAGGCAGAGCAGCGGGAGGAAGAGGAGGTGTTCCGTTCCTCTCAAGGCCAACTTTATGCAGACACCATTCTTCCTATGCCATCGAACAAACAAGAGGAGAGGGAGGAGGAGGATTCTGCCAGCTTTGGTGGCATTGAAGCAGCGCAAGACATACGCCAACCCTTAACAAATGGTTTTCCATCCCCAGAGCCCACGGGAATAGTACGTGGCTGGGAGGAGGCAGTTCCAGATACTGTAGTCCTCAGTGACCCCGAGGAGTCTGCTTCTCATGACTTCACAAACTTGCGGTACATGGGCTCCCTCATTCTTCAAAGCCTGCAAAAGTACACAAGAAGACGTGGCATTAAGGAGAAGGATCACTATTGGTTGGCCACCGTTATAAGGGGAAAGTCTTGAAACTCATCCCGTTCCTACAGAAGGAGCAAAATATGAAATCTCTTGAGGATACCTTAAAAAGGAGCTTCTGTAACACCTTTCCCGACTCTGGTAGGTTATAATCTGGTGGAAAACATAATTTGAGGCTTCTGTTGGTCAAAAGAGAAGCGGTGGAGAAGGGGGGTGCCTCAGTGATGGCTTTAAAAAAATATTAGTCTTCAGCGCCCAGGGCTGTCAGCTTCCATGTCCCATCAGCAGCATCTTCATCATATGGTGGAAGATTATCTAGGGCCAAAATATGTGGAGATATGGAGAGCTTTCCAGTTAACAATCCACTGGGTTACTGGGTCATAAGAATAGAGCACTGGCCAGAACTTGCCCAGTATGCAATAGAGCTGCTGGGCTGCCCTGCATCAAGAGACGAAGAGAGTGTGCTTGTCCACAGACTCCGTGGACCGGCTGACATTTATCAAAATGAATTAGTCCTGGATTAGCAGCAACCATCAAGCCCCTGCCGATGTCTCTGATTAAGTGCTTTCTGGATCTCAAATCTATGAAAGACTGTCTAGGCTGCCTAGCTTTGTGGGTGTTGATTTCATTTGGAAAAATTTTTTGGTGTAGGTTTCATGGGCACAATTAACACCCAAGGACCACATTTTCAATGCCTGTTTGACAGATGCCTTTCATTGACAGCAAGGCCAATTCTTGCTTTTATCAAGAGTACCTATATAGGGTTATGGTGTACAAAGCACCACCGACACTCAAAGACCATTTTTTCTGCACCTGTTTGACAGGTGCATATCAATGCAATTTTTGTCAGCAAGATCAGTTCTTGCTTTCATCAAGAGTACTTTGATAGGGTTACTGTGTGAAAGCACCACCGACAACCAATGATCAATTTTTCTGCAACTGTTTAGGTGGGGCATAAAATTCAAATTTTTGACGGCAAGGCCAATTCTTAGTTTCATTAAGAGTACCCACAAAGGGTTACGTGTGAATGCAACACCGACACCCAAAGACCAGTTTTTCCGCACCTGGTTGACAGGTGCATATCATTGCAATTTTTTACAGCAAGGCCGATTCTTGCTATCATCAAGAGTACGTCGATAGGGTTACAGTGTGAAGGCACCACTGACACCCAAAGCCAAATTATTCCGCAACTTGTTACTTCTATCCAAAGTCTGCAAATGAGACACCAGAATTTTACTAAAAAATCTTGTTCCGAGTGCACTATAATTGTGGCCTCATCATTCAAACTGGCTCTCCAAGCCATTGTTTATAAAATAAAGAAAGCTAAAATGGGAAATGTCATTTTTTGGCTTTATAAATGTCATTACTGCTGCAGCAGGCTCTATACACAGTACAGATTTGCCACATTACAGGCAGACTAAAGAGACCCTCCAGGCGCTATATTTAAAGGAATTTTTTTTTGTTATTGTTATTTCTCATTTTGATGGTTTCACTTTAAGTATTAGTAAATCACTGCTAATTTAAAATAATTTAAAAATGATCTTTTTTACAAACTTTTTTTTCATTGATACATGTCCCCCAGGGCAGTATCCTGATCCCGCATTGTATGCCTAATTACTTACATATAAGCCTTCAAAATAGTCACTTTTGATTTTTTCAGTTCGGGTCCCATAGACTACAATGAAGTTTGTTATTCGGTTCCGAACTTTTGCATTGTTCGAACGTTCTGCCAAAAACCGAACAGGGGGTCATTGAGCCCATCTTTACCTGATGGGTCCCACATACAACTCAGCTCTTTGCTCAGGAAAAGAGCAGCACCATGCCAGTATCACTGTTTTTTTGTTCAAGGTAATAACTGTGTTTGAAAAAGGCATTTGGTGGATTTATATTATTGGTGCTATTGAGGAAGATATTTAATTTTTTTGTGCCAGGAGTTTAGCTTTAATTATTGTGTCATCAATGTCTTTAGATACTGTATCAATGAAATCACAAGAGGGCTGACTCATTAAAGAATGGAGAAAATGAGCACAAAACCGGAGTTGTTACCAGTACTGGCAAATCACAATTATTGAGCTCCTCCAGATTTGTGCTTGGTTTCTTACTTTCTGTTTCAGTGAATCACGGCAGAGCTCGGGGAGGGAGAATGTTTCTGTTCCTAGCTCTCTGTCATTGCTTGATCTTTGATTCACTGCTCTAATTCCTCTCCATTATTTTTATTCATTTCTTCTATAAATGGATGGTGTGTTTGTTTCATGGTACAAACAAAGTCATCATGCAAATGATAGCCAGTAAGCTTCTGTTCTCCAAAACAATTTTAGAGACATGATTATGTACTTTATGGAAATGACAACATGACTAGTCGTAATATTTTATTTAATAGTAAAGAAAGTTAAAATGAATGTTTATGACTAGCTTAGGATTCTTTTTATAGATTGTATGCTGATGTAGTCATGTTTGTGCTAAACTAGCAAATTATTTACAGCTTTTATTTTTATGGTTCAATGTTTTTATTTGGTTTTATCAAACAGAAGATTAAAACAGTGGGAAACAGTTTCTGTCATATATCAATGTTCTGAGGGGGAGACAACACAGCCAACCCTTATGTTACATCTTTCTTCACTGAAGCTTTACATATATGAAGTGGTAATGGGATAAGAGAAGGGAAAGCATGTACCTAATCGGCCCAGTGGGAGGCAGTGGAAAGGTAAAAAATACAGCACTAACAAAACAAAAAAAAAAACACATAGTCAGGTACATGCATTGTGCATTGTATTGCCTCAAACCTCATACTATTTGGAACAGCTGGTCAGGTATAATAGACCTATATAAGTGTTAAATCTTTGGTAAGAAGAATACACAAATATTGGGGATATTCGTATTCATGCCATAGAAGAGTGTGGATGTGCTAGCCAAGAGTCCCACGTTGCATTAAACTTTGCCAGGGAGTAATTTTTCATAGCAAACATCTGTTCTAGAGAACAGCATCTATTGACCTCTCCGATGATATCTCTAATATACTAGGGTCATTTAGGCAGCCCCAGTGTCTCATTAAATTGAGTTTAGCAGACAAAAGGATGTTAACTACAATAGCTCTGGAATGTGGGGAATATTACTAATGTTGAGATGTAGGAGGGCTTGTTCAACCGATGGAGAAGTAGGGTGTGGGGTGAATTCGGACATTATTTTAAAGATTTGATTCCAGTATGATCTGATAGATTTGCAGTACTATAGTATATGTATGAGGCCTGTGAAGTCGCAATTTCTCCAGCATTTACTGGCGTTGCTGGGTGATATTTTTGATAATTTATATGGGGTGTAGTACCACCTATGTATTATTTTCTGGAAAAGTTCCCAATGGTCCGTGCATAACGTAGATTTATATGTCCAGCGTAAAGCTGATTTCCATGAGTGTGCAGAGTATTGTTGACCTAGTTCTTGTTCCCATTTTAGCATTGTAGATGTTTTAGTAAAATGGTGGGAATTGCTTGTAAAAAAGGGCCCCAGAATCCCATGTATTGTAGCGTGGTGAACAGGAAAGGTCACCCCAAGCAGTCAAAAGCTTTCTCTGCGTCCAAGCTTAGTAACAGAGACGGGGTGTCCTTTCTGCTCGCCACATCCACCAAATCTATAACCTTTCTGGTATTGTCGCCTGCCTGTCTGAGTGGGACAAACCCCATTTGGTCTTTGTGGACCAGTGAGGGCAAAATCATATTAAGGCGGATGGAGAGTAATTTGGTGAGTATTTTCAGGTCTGAATTCAGTAGGGCGATAGGTCTGTAGTTAGCGCACAGGGATGGGTCTTTGTCAGGTTTGGGGATTAAAGTGATAAAGGAACGCTGCATGTCTGGCAGTATGGGAGTGTCACAGAGGAAGGCATTAAATAGTTTGCGTAGGTAAGGAAGTAATGTGGGAAGAAACAATTTATAATATTCATAAGGGAATCCATCTGGTCCTGGAGCTTTGTGATTCGGTAGGGACTTAACAGTTAACTCTATCTCTTCATCAGTTATCTGTGCATTTAGTGACAACAGATCAGATGGCGTGAGGTGAGGGACTCCACTTCCTTCTAAGTATTCTCGCATGTTTTGGGATAGGTCTGAGGTGGGGGGGTTACTAGGTATGTCCGAGTTGTTGTAGAAGTCTTTGTAAAAGTCTGCAAAAATGTGGGCTATCTCTGTAGGATGGGATATTAGTTGGCCTGTTTTATTTTTAATCTGGTGTGGTGTTTGCATGTGGGATTTTTCGCGTAATTTATTAGCTAGGAGGGTATGTGCTTTATTCCCTTTGTCATAGAACATCTGTTTCATTCTAGTCAGCGCTTTTTCTATGCGATCCAGGGTGAGGTCCTTAAGTGTTGAGGGTAGGTGAGTTATTTTCCTAAGGAGGGATATCGTGGGGGTGGATTGGAGTTTGTGTTCCAGCTTTCCAAATTCCTGTTCCGCTTTTTTTTTCGCTGCTAGGGAGTCCTTCTTCATTACCGAAGAAAGAGCCATACATTTGCCCTGAAGGACTGCCTTATGGGCTTCCCAAAGTGTAGGTAGAGATATTTTGGGGGTAGAGTTTTCTACAAAGTAGTGATTGAGAGCAGTGTGTAATTCTACTTGGGCCGGTTGGTGTTGTAGAAGGAATGTGTTCAATCTCCAATTATAGGGTTTATGGTTAGAGTTGCCCAAGTCGAGGGTGAGTACAATAGGGGCATGGTCTGACCGAGAGATAGGGGGTATTTGAGCTGTGCGTGTTAGTTTAAGTGTGTGGTTATTGACATAGAAGGAGTCAATCCGGGAGTGTGTCCAATGGGGAGTAGAATGTGTACTGCCGATCGCCCGGGTGGAGGGCCCTCCAGGCATCAAAGAGCACATATCGTCTGGAGATTTGTCGGAACAATCTAGAGTCCCTGAGGACTCGAGGTGGAGATACCCGAGAGCCCACCACATGATGATCCATGGCTGCTGATTGAATAAGGTTAAAATCTCCGCCCACCACCAGCACCCCGGCACTCGATTTAAACATTCTAGCATAAACCTTAGGGAGAAAGCTATGTTGTTTAACATTTGGTGCGTATAAGGCGCATAGTGTGATGTCTTGTGTATGCCAGATTCCCTGTAGTATAATAAAGTGGCCGTGGGGGTCGCAGTGTTGAGTTACACAAGTGAAGGGGGACCCCTTTTTAATAAGTATTGCCACTCCCGCTCTTTTATGGGTGTTTGAGGAGAGATAAATCTGGGGGAAGTATTTGGATGCAAATGCGAACGAGCCCCCTTTGTCAAAATGGGTCTCTTGAACTAGAATGACATCAGCTCCTGATTGTCTGAACTCTCTTAGTGCCAGGTGCCTCTTTTTATTGGAGTTTAAGCCATGTACATTTATGGATAGGATCTTGGCCATCTTGCTAGGTGTGTGTATGGGAATATACTCTTACCTGACGGAGGAGTATCAGACTGTGAGGCCAGGGCCATGGGTCGGCTCTCCCCGGGAGGAGACCACGACATTCTGTGTAATTCACTGTGCATTCCTGGAAATGACTAAAGGGGGAGGAGGAAAACAAGGGTAGGAGAGGACAAATAAAAGTAGTTAGCTCCTGAAGAAAATAAGAAGCATACATTATTAGCAAACCTTGAGGGACCAACAGGCCCAGGTTAAAACGAATTCCCAGATTCCCCACTTCACCGTCCGCCCAACTGGACCGGCCAAGAGAGGGCACCAGGGAGCCCGCATTTGGTAAAATAAAACTGGTGAACTTATGCAAGTTTCTATGCTATAAACCAAAAAATGGGGGGGTAACAAGTAACTGGATAGGCGACATGATCTCCAAACCTATCCAAAACGCGCCCTTTGTGTTAGCCTGAAGATTGGCGTATGGGCAATTTGGGGGGACTCTAAGCTAATACCGTATTAGGCAACCAAGTCCCGAACAGATAGAAAGTGCTGGATCAAAACGTTCCATTCCCACGTTAAGGCATGGATATTGAAAATGTGGGGTCAGCGATCCCTATGTTTGCCTGGCTTGCGTGCAGGATCAGAGTTCCGGGTTCGGTTAGAAGTGGGGACTTTTTGCCAAAGTCCTGGTGGTGCAGGTGTGGCCACTAAGTCCCAATCCGGCAATTGTGGGGGCTGGATTTCCAAAGTGTCACAGAAGATGCGGAGGTCTTCCGGATATCTTAATGTAGCAGACTTGCCCTGATGTTTTGCGGTGAGGGTAAAGGGGAATCCCCAGCGATAGGGGATCGCTTTGGTCTGCAGGATTTGTAGCAAGGGTTGGAGGAGTCTATGTTTTTGCAAGGTGATCCAGGAAAGATCCGGGTACAACTAAATCTGGACTCCGTCGAAAAGAAGCTAGCGTGCAAGACGTGCCTGCTTCATGTTACCTTCCTTAAGGGGGTAGGATGCAATTCTGCAGATAACATCTTTCGGTTTTGAAGTGGTTCCCTTGGGCCGCAGAGCACGATGAGCTCTATCCATTTCTATATGTTTTGCGGGTGGTTCCCCAAGTAGGTTATTGAAAATGGTTTGTAAAGTTGATTGCAGGTCCTCCGTGCCCTCCGACTCCGGGACCCCTCTCACTCGAATGTTGTTTCGGCGCCCTCTGTTGTCGAGATCTTCCAAGTGTCTCTGCATTTCCCTGAGAAGTGAATGGTGATCTGCCCCCTGGAGTTGAGTTCTGTGAACTGCCAGTTTAGTTTCTTGGATTTCTTCTTCTGCCATTTCGACTCTGTCTGCTAAATGTTTGAGACCTGTCTGGGGAACTTGAATCTCAGTGTGGCAGGTGGATTTCACAACCTCTATTAACTGTCTAAAGTCTTCTTTGGTGGGCATAGCTTGTAAATATGCGTGCCAGTGAGAGGGTAAAGCAGGGGCCTGAATCATAACAGGTTGCTGGTGGGGAGAGGATGGGCCCGGTGTCGGGGAGCGTGGGCTGAATGACCCCGCATCAGATGTTAAATATTGTCCAGCCATCGCGGGGTTCCAGGTTTCAGACCATGTCAAGGCCTGTGAATGTTGGGGGGAGTTCGCCATGGCGGGTGTTGCTGCCAGATGAGCCGGGGTACTGGCCTTTTGTGCATAGGTAGGAGTGGGGGCTAGTTGGTGTCTGGAGGCGCTGGGTTCCTTGGATCTGGACAGTCTCTGTGCTTTAGGAGGAGGAGAGGCAGCAGCCATGGTTCATAGGGTACCCTGGTCTTCCCCTGGGTCTTGACGGGCCCCCCGGGTGGACATGCAGGGCCCGGTAGAGCTGGGTAGTCCTGTGACAAGTCCGAGGGGGTTGGGGATAGCGGGTCTGAGCCCTGAAGGTATGGATCCGAGGCCGTTCTGAGTAGCCTCAGAAATGCCGCCGAGCACTACGTGTAGTGCTGTGTGTGGGCGGGCCGCATGGCAGGCTGCGGCCTAGGCGGCTGTGAGGCCTTGGAGTCTGGGCAGCTGGAGGGACTCACCGATCCGGACTGAAAGCTTGGATCCTCAGGGGCCAGCACCGCCAGCTGGGATTCTGTGGGGCGATCCTGCTGGATGAGAGGAGGCGGCGGTGTCTGTGTGGAGCTCCGGCGGCTGTGCCCAGCGGTGTCCGGCGCCATCTTGTCTGCTCCGTTCTGTGGCATGTCCGCCTGAAGGAAGAAGGAGTGGAGGTCCATGGATGCTCCTGGGGGGGTTGTGATTGTAGTGATCGAGTATATAAATGTATTGGGTGTATAGATATAGAGTGGGTATGATAATTAATATTTAGGTATTATTATAATGATGATGTAAGTACTCTTCCGCAGCAACCCAATTCTTCCAGAGAGATGCACTTTATTGACTTCCAACACAGAACAAAGTCCAAAGTCCACAGATGACAAAGAAATCCGACAGAGGAAATATAATTCAGAACCCCATGTTTTAGGTCTGAGTGCTCCCAGCCATACACAGACAAGCCTAACCTCCAAAAACACAGACGAGCCTCTCTCTTCAAAACCTATAGACTGAATGCCGTGTTATATACACTAAATGTTGAATGGCTGAGCAGTTTGATTGGCCTTTCAATTTAGGACTTTGAGTCTTTCAAACAGACAACAACCCCCAGCCGTGAACAGCCGTGAACCACCCCAATTTGCACTCCCGCATATCAACATCAACAAGTCCCCTTTAGATATGTGTATATCACCTGAACACCCTTTTGAATACCTTTTGGAATACCTACATTCCTGCATATCCACAAGCCCTCCTGATAAATTAGCCCCACAGGAGGGAGCCTCTGCTAGGCCAACCCAAAACACTTCCTGATCCTATTGTTACCCCCTCAGGTCTAATTACCATCAATAAATATTTCTTCTATGGTCCTTTAAACAATGTACCCTTTGAAATGTTCAATTAGGTTTCCAGACCATACCTCACCTCACACACCTAGGTAGACTTGCATGAGATTAACACATTAAAGAGTCCCCTTGATATGTTAAAATTCAGTTGGACAAATCAACCAGTCAATTGAATTCTGGCCTGGTCAATATTGACTGCATGTGTACATACACACAACAATGTCCCACATAAATCGGTGAACATATTACAACATATACCCCCACTTGGGTCGGTTCTAACTACTAGAACTGACCCATAAATCAAACAACAAAAAATATCATTACGATTTAAGGTACTGGATGCTTTACAATGGCTCATATAAAATATGAAGTTGAAACTGGTTACATCTCTCTTCGCCAGCCTCTAAAATATCCCCATGAAACAGTTATTAGATAATATAACTTTTAGACCATGACTGGAAAAGAATTTGGTAAACATCAGTGGCCCATATAGCTGTTAGGCCTTATATCACATCAAGATCGTGAATATTGCGCAAAGACGAGCTGATGTCACAGTCCATCCTTCGGTCTGACTTCATCACATCTCTCACCATCTCACTGAAAGTAAACTTGGTATGCTCTGGGAACTCCAATCCACATAAGTCCAGGATTTTTCCATCTCCAGGCTCAAGCTTTCCATTTTTAAAGATGCTTTTACGCAAACACTCTACTTTCATCTTTATAGCAAGAAGAACGATCAATGTACCAGCACTCACTTTCAAGGTCAATAGGTTTGGATATGGCAATAAAAACTGTGCTTCAAACTATTTTCTTGCACTTGACATTCATGAGTCCATCTTGCAAGCATTTTACAATTCACATCTGCTTCTTTCCATTTCCTATTTGAACAAAGATGACTGGGATGTGTACCTGTCAAGTATCAGAATTTGTTGATTGCCAGCCACAATTTGCTTTTGTAATTTGCTGTAGGCCGACCCCTCATTGTCTTCAATAAAGAAGTTACTTGGATCATTCAGTCCATAATTACACTTGAATGGTATACCAACATATACATATACCCCCACACGATGGTTCAGATAGAATCAGCTTGACATCAGTGTTTATCAGATCTTCTGTCCAGACAAAGCGGCAGTGGAAATTCTTGCCAGTATCTTCACCATGAAAGGTAGAAACTTCTTTTTCATCCATATATGTCATAGCCTTTAGCATATTATAAACAACTGAATCAACAAAGTTTCAAATCATGACTAGAGTGATGAATTTCACTCACCCCTCTTATAAATTTAGGAAAACCTCCCAACATACTATAATTTATGCTATGCCAAGCCATTGTGCAGCATCTCACCTTAGATGTCAAATATATTGATCAATACGCATTGTGTAATATGTACAGATGTTATGAAAATTATTTTAAGTTAAAATGCTTCTCTTTGGTTTTAAGATAAAGTTCAAGAAATAAAACATAAAAAAATGAAAAGCAAAATATATCAGGAAAAGGGAGAAAAATTAAAAATTAGGGCGTTGAAGAAAAAAGAAAAAAAGGTCCATTGCTTGATGAATTTCGAGAGAGTCCATGAATGCTTTATAATTCCATGTATAGTGATATATTGTCTATTCAGCATTTCTCCCATAATTCTCCACCACTATTCAATTTCAGACTTCTGCTATTCACATGCAAGCATCTTCAGACGTCCCTGAAAAACAAAACTCTCCAACAAAACTAATTAGCAAGGTCCTTAAACATTGTTTGAAGTTAAAACAAAATACTATTTACACGTTTACAGTTTGGAGCTAATTCACCCCCACTGCTAGAGAAGTGTCATTTGCATTCAAAAACAGATCTGGAGAATATACATCTTGTACATTCATGACACCCTGTACCCCCTTCAACTGCTCTAATAATGTATCACGTTCCCCTCTCATCTTGTCATACTCAATTTTCAGGTGGTCATATTTATGTTTTAACTGAGAGAACGGTATCCAAGTCTTGGACTTTTTCTTATTATTATTTTGGTCAGCTCTGTTTTTCATATTAATATCACCTATGTTTGACCCGGAGTGTCCTCTCTGGGTGTTATCATAGGATATTATCTTCTGATCTTTATGCTCAGTATTTGTCCTAAACAATGTGGCTAAATCAATTTTGACAGCCTGCTCATTTGACTTTCTCCATAAATGGTCTGCTCTCAACAATATGTCTTTTAAATCATGAGGATTTGGGGTAACTAATAAGATATTTTGTTTGATATCTTCATGCAATGCATCTAGAAACATACTCGTATGTATCGAGCCCCCACGCTCAAATGCAAGATTATTACCGACCAATAATTCCATAATAGTTGCTATCCTGTGTGACAATTCATAGGGAGATTCATTTTGCATTTGTTGGATCTTCCCATGAATAGTAACATCAGAACGTACGCCATACAAAACACATAATAATTCCAGTAATATGTCCCTTGTCCTCAGAGGCTGAATACAGATTTGTTTAATTCTCATCCAAAGACCACTTCCTATAGAATGTTGCAAAACTCTTTCTAAGTCAGATGGGTTGAGATTGTACATATCTCTGACTTGCTGCACGTCACAAAACCATTTTAAAAATCTGTTCAAATCATGGTATGGAACCATTCCTATTTCTTTAAGAATTGCGTCTAATAATTTTGGTTTCAATGGCTTAATTACAAGCTGAACTTCACCTGTATTATTATTATTGTTATAAACTGTGGTGGTCACAGTGGGGGCAGCTGGTAATGCATTATCAGATTCAATATGAGGTTCTGTTTGCTGCAGATTGCTGAATCCACGATTTGATGCATATCTGCATTCCTGAGATTTCTTCTCTAATTCCATAATTCTTAATTTTAATCTCTCATTTTCCTCTGATAATTCATCACAACGTTTAGATTTCTCAAGTAAAGCTTCTCCAATGGTAACCGCATGCAATTTTAAATTTATTGTCTCAGTGTCTGATTGGTTTTGTAACCTCTCACAAACATTGTTGCTATTATCAACTGCCTTCTGTAACTGGGTAATTTCCTCAACCTTATTATTCAAAGAACTTTCCATTGTTAGACATCAAGAAAACAAGCCCTGTATAATACAACCTTTTCTTTTACTTTCTGAAATTTTGCTATCAAAAACATTTTTCTCTAAAAATTCCTTCATCATCGTCCACGTCTGCTTACATTTTTCTGGAATTTCATAAGGACCGCCATGGCGCTTAATACATTTTAATACCCATCTGTTAACTTTATCAGAACTGACACTAGCTTCACACTGAGTAAGCATTTTGACTATATTACTAATAATTTAAAAAAGGAAATATTTTACTCACCGCATTAGTTACTCCTTCAGATTCCAGTTCAGGTCTTCTGGTACACGACACAGTCCTTTTTTTTGTTGTTTCCAGTCTCCAGAGAATTATTCTGGGGTTCCCAACTTGTTAAATTTTGTAGATCAGACTCTCTTATGTCACAACCAGACATTAGAGTCACAGCACAGCTCTTGGTTCTTCATCAGACTTTTGTCCAACTCACAGGATTGTTGTCACCACCGACTTCTGTTACTAAGTCCGAAAATGCTCTTCTGGTCACATGAACGGCACCAGTGTTGTGATCGAATATATGTATTAATATTGGGTGTATAGATAATTAATATTTAGGTATTATTATAATGATGATGTAAGTACTCTTCCGCAGCAACCCAATTCTTCCAGAGAGATGCACTTTATTGACTTCCAACACAGAACAAAGTCCAAAGTCCACAGATGACAAAGAAATCCGACAGAGGAAATATAATTCAGAACCCCATGTTTTAGGTCTGAGTGCTCCCAGCCATACACAGACAAGCCTAACCTCCAAAAACACAGACGAGCCTCTCTCTTCAAAACCTATAGACTGAATGCCGTGTTATATACACTAAATGTTGAATGGCTGAGCAGTTTGATTGGCCTTTCAATTTAGGACTTTGAGTCTTTCAAACAGACAACAACCCCCAGCCGTGAACAGCCGTGAACCACCCCAATTTGCACTCCCGCATATCAACATCAACAAGTCCCCTTTAGATATGTGTATATCACCTGAACACCCTTTTGAATACCTTTTGGAATACCTACATTCCTGCTTATCCACAAGCCCTCCTGATAAATTAGCCCCACAGGAGGGAGCCTCTGTTAGGCCAACCCAAAACACTTCCTGATCCTATTGTTACCCCCTCAGGTCTAATTACCATCAATAAATATTTCTTCTATGGTCCTTTAAACAATGTACCCTTTGAAATGTTCAATTAGGTTTCCAGACCATACCTCACCTCACACACCTAGGTAGACTTGCATGAGATTAACACATTAAAGAGTCCCCTTGATATGTTAAAATTCAGTTGGACAAATCAACCAGTCAATTGAATTCTGGCCTGGTCAATATTGACTGCATGTGTACATACACACAACAATGTCCCACATAAATCGGTGAACATATTACAACAGTGATGTGCCCCTGAGTTTGGAGGATCGGAGAGCAGGGAGATCAAGCATCCATTAAGGTCGGCTTCAGGTCACGCACCCCAGCATAGGATTTTTTAAAAACTCCATGCTATGAGTAAATGTTTTTTTTTATTAGTTCTCACTTTACCCATACATATGCTGGATGTCATTGTATGTAGCAACTCGTCATTTCATGTGTATTCCAAGGTCAAAGCTAATTAAAAAAAGAGTTCTGCTCCTATGGTGTTGCAAAACCTGTTAATTCTTCAACTGTACAACTTACACAAAGCAATCACCATGGTGGTTAAGGTATGGGCATAAGCAGAAAGTATATTAAGGGAAGGTTTTTGGTATTGCACTGGTATTGCAATGCTCTTTTACTAAGAACAATAAAAGTGGGAAATAGTATCTAATTAATGTTTTCATATTAGTTTTGGAAAAAAATACCCTGTTTTTACTTAAACCTGAGGTATTAGCCTCGTCATAGCTTCCAAATGTCCTTCATTTGAAAGGACTGTTCCTGTTCTTGAAATAAAAAAGTTTCCTGTTTAGTTCTAAAAAACAAATGTCCAGGCACATAGACAAAACTCCAAGTTAAAAACCAAAAGAATGAATGGAGCTGTGGCCGCTGCTGTCCAAAAGTCATAGACCAGTGAGATGAAAGTAAACAATCGCTGAACAACAGACATGGACACAATCCTCATCAGGTATGAAGCAAAGACTCTTTATTATGTTGAGAGTGAAGGTGATCACCAAAGCATACAACAGATGGGAAAGGTCATACAGAGACTTGGATAAGGAGCTGGCAGTACCTGGAAGCTGGAGCCACATAAATGTAACAGGGGCTCAGGGAAAATGGGAAATGGGGGTTTTGCACACCTGCAGTGGATCTTTAGCTGAGCATTAAAGGGATCGTAAACCCTCAAGGTTTTTCCCCTAATGCATTCTATGCATTAAGGTGAAAAACCTCCTGTGATGAGCTGCTCCCCAGAGCCCCCCTTTCACTTACCCAAACCTTTTCTTTCCAGCGACGGGGACAAGAACACCAGCTCCAGTTTATGTCTTGGGGTCCTGATTGGACAGATTGATAGCAGCACAGCCATTGGCTCCCGCTGATGTCAATTAAATCCAATGACGTGGAAGCTGGTGGGTGGGGCCGAGTCCTGCTGTCTGTGTTAATAGATGCAGCAGCAGGACATGGGAGCGTGCCAGCATGAGTGCCCCGAGGGAGATCGGCTCTCCAATGGGGCACTCGATAAGAGGAGGAGCCAGGAGCACCACTGAGGGACCCCAGAAGAGGAGGATTGGGGCCAAGAGGAGGTAAGTATGACATGTTTGTTTAGAAAAAAAGGAACCTTTAGATATCCTTTAAGGCAGGGGGGAAGAGGACTGACCTCTCTATCACATGACCCTGTAATTGGCTTTCACTGTGGTCACATGATCCAGAGTCAATCCTGCCAGCTCCAGATTATAACTTGAGACCAGGAGCCATCAGTGTCAGTTTAGACACTGTGTGGTGTCAGAAACCATGAATCAGACCGAGACAGAAGTACAGTTAATTCATACTTGTAATAGAACAAACATAGTCAAAACATAGCCAAAGTTTGGTAACTGGAATAGATAGTCAGACAAGCCAGAAAGTCCAGAAGCCAGGAATTAGCATAGTGGAGCAGGATCTGGAGCCAGAAGGAATATCAGCCAAGCAAGTCTTTAACAGGAGCGCAGGAAAAAGTTTTTGTGATGTTGACCAAGACGAAGGCAGAGATCATCCGGGCTGGACAGCTTAAGTAAGCAGGACTGATGAGCAGGATATCATCAACAGGTGAGTCACTGCGGAGAGATAAGAGCTGGCAATTAGCCGACAGCTGAGTGGCCAGCTCAGAGAAGGAAGGGCTGAGCCCAGCCCTGATAGCTGGAAGCATGCAGTGAGTTTGTTGTCAGCATAGAAACCTCAGCCTCCATGGATGCATATATGTGGTGTGTGTGAGTGTTAGGCCCCACCTGTCTTGTTGCCGTAAATATGCATTATGTGGTTAACAAGGGTACCAAAACTGTCATGCAGTACTAAACTTTTAATCCAACCCTTAAATTACATTTTTTTTCACCATTATTCACTTTCCTCAGCAGCAGGTGTGGGCTCCTTTAAAGTGGTTCTAAAGGCTGACTTTTGTTTACCTTCATGCATTCTGTGGGAATTGGAGTGAAAAATATGTGGATACCAGTCATTGCTGAATTTGGGAGGGTTTTTGTGTTTTTGTTCCTGAAGATTTTCTTTTGTGAGCAGAGATTTAAGATTGTTGGCTTCCCTCCAGGCCATACTCAGCTTAGCAGGGCTATTCATGCCTTTAACATTCAACAAGGAGATACTGAATTGCATCTTGTTAGTAGTGTAAGAAATGTCACAGGAAAGCAGGGGACACTTTTCAGAGAGCAGCGAGTCTTGGAGAGTTCAAATCCAGTGGATGAATACAATACTAGAAGTGTACAGTGAGATTTGGTACTGACATTCTGTAACTCAGAAGGAGCGCCAAGTCATGTTGGTGAAGTGTAGAAGTACAAAAGGAAAACAGAAATGTAATTAAAAAGCATGAAACACAAACAGATATTTTCAGTAAGGCATCCAGTGAATTAGGATGCAGAAATATACTGCTAATATATGGGAATAAACATCTGTATATCATAAAATCACAATATAAAGCAATCAGAGCTGCTGTATAAACATTTATTAGGATTATTAGTGTGCAGAAGCTGATCAGCCCTCCTCCTCACTTTGGTAATTAGGAGCCCTTTGAGAATGAGTGTCATCTTCCTCTGGTGCCCTCTCTAGAATCTGCATTTTTTTTAACATACGGATGCCCTCTTTAACCGATGAGATAGTAAATGATTTGTCACCTTTAGTCATTGACAATATAAACTTTATTGACAAACACTTTTTTTAAAATAACCATATAGGTTCAAACGAAGCATATTACTTGAGTATTATGTTTACTCTAGAGCTCGAAGAGCTTCCTCAGGAGCTTCTGAAAGTGTTGCATGAAGTATTTTAAAAATACTACAAAAGAAACAACAATCATAAGAGATTATGTTTAACAATTGACATAATAAATCATAAAATTGCATATGTGACATGAAACATTATATACATATATTTTACACAACATTCTTTAATGAGGAGCTGAGAATGCATGTCTACCAGAGGCTTGTATTTGACCAAATAATGAATGGTAGTTCCTAGATGAGAACCCGGAGCTTCCTCGGGAGAACTTTCAGAAGCTCCTGAGGAAGCTCTTTGAGTGAAACATGTAAAGTAAGAAGTGGTTGCACATGATACTCAAGTGATATGCTTTGTTTGAACCTATATGGTTATTTTGCAAGAAACTCTGTTTGTCAATAAAGTTTATATTTTTATATGTAAAAAAAAAAAAATCTTTGCATACTTTTTGGTACCTCAAAAGTCTCATCCTTCCTCTAATTAATTCTATTTTCCAAGGAATGTGGTACCAATCAATGAACATTCATTACCCAACTTCAAAAATTCTTTCACGATTGACAGTTTGGCGGAATATTTCCGATGGTTTCAAAGTGGTTTTGTGATAGCGGAAAGATTCCTCCTCTGTTGCAATGTACTGTAGAAGCAGACAAATCAGCGCATGATGAAGGCAAGGAGGTGTAGTGCCTGAGGTTCTTGCTAGTGCCATTAGTTTTTCTTTGACTTGAAAAAAATTAATGAGAGCAATAGTGTCTCATGCTAGATGTTGTGGAAGGTGGGATGGTTTAGAAATCCTGTGAATGCAGTCAATCGCACATTCCTCTAATGAGGTGTCTGGCAGGGCCTCTTGAATGATGATCTTACAATTAAAAGGATTTCATGGATTTAGGGATGCTTTGGATTTTTATGTTGTTGCAGCATGAACAATCTTCAAGATCCACCAATATGGCCTGGATCCAGAGCACATCATCCTCTCTGTCATTATGGGAGTCCACTAGTTGCTGCAAACTCCCCCATGTTGTTTTCTATATGGATCACTCTGTCTCACATCTCTTGTATGTCTGACTAAAATTTCTGAACTAATGACTAGGGATGAGCCTGATGTTTGTGTGGAACGTAAGTTCGACTCAAACATCGGGTGTTCGCCTGTTCGCCGAATAGCGAACAATTTGGGGTGTTCGCGGCAAATTCTAAAGCCGCGGAACACCCTTTAAAAGTCTATGGGAGAAATGAAAAGTGCTCATTTTAAAGGCTTATATGCTTGGTATTGTCATAAAATGTGTTTGGGGACCTGGGTCCTGCCCCAGTGGACACGTATCAATGCAAAAAAAAGTTTTAAAAACGGACGTTTTTTTGGGAGCAGTGATTTTAATAATGCTTAAAGTGAAACAATAAAAGTGAAATATTCCTTTGAATTTCGTACCTGGGGGGGTGTCTATAGTATGCCTGTAAAGTGGCGCATTTTTCCCGAGTTTAGAATAGTCCCTGCACAAAATGACATTTCTAAAGGAAAAAAGTCATTTAAAACTACTCGCGGCTATAATGAATTGTTGGGTCTCGGCAATTAGGGATGAGCCGAACACCCCCCTGTTCGGTTCGCACCAGAACATGCGAACAGGAAAAAAGTTTGTTTGAACACGCGAACACCGTTAAAGTCTATTGGACACGAACACGAATAATCAAAAGTGCTAACTTTAAAGGCTTATATGCAAGTTATTGTCATAAAAAGTGTTTGGGGACCTGGGTCCTGCCCCAGGGGACATGGATCAATGCAAATAAAAGTTTTAAAAACGGCCGTTTTTTCAGGAGCAGTGATTTTAATAATGCTTAAAGTCAAACAATAAAAGTGTAATATCCCTTTAAATTTTGTAACTGGGTGGTGTCTATAGTATGCCTGTAAAGGGGCACATGTTTCCTGTGTTTAGAACAGTCTGACAGCAAAATGACATTTCAAAGGAAAAAACCCATTTAAAACTACTCACGACTATTGCATTGCCGGTCCGACAATACACATAGAAGTTCATTGATAAAAACGGCATGGGAATTCCCCACAGGGGAACCCCGAAACAAAAAAAAAATGACATGGGGTCCCCCTAAATTCCATACCAGGCCCTTCAGGTCTGGTATGGATATTAAGGGGAACCCCGTGCCAAAAAAGACAAAAAAACGGCGTGGGGTCCCCCCACAAATCCATACCAGACCCTTATCTGAGCACGCAACCTGGCAGGCCGCAGGAAGAGAGGGGGGGACGAGAGAGCGCCCCCCCTTTCTGAACCGTACCAGGCCACATGCCCTCAACATTGGGAGGGTGCTTTGGGATAGCCCCCCAAAACACCTTGTCCCCATGTTGATGAGGACAAGGGCCTCATCCCCACAACCCTGGCCGGTGGTTGTGGGGGTCTGCGGCGAGGGGCTTATCGGAATCTGGAAGCCCCCTTTAACAAGGGGACCCCCAGATCCCGGCCCTCCCCCCTGTGTGAAATGGTAAGGGGGTACTTACCCCTACCATTTCACTAAAAAACTGTCAAAAATGTTAAAAATGACAAGAGACAGTTTTTGACAATTCCTTTATTTAAATGCTTCTTCTTTCTTCCATCTTCCTTCATCTTCATCTTCTGGTTCTTCTGGCTCTTCTGGTTCTTCCTCCAGCGTTCTCGTTCAGCATCTCCGTATTCTATCTTATTCTCCACGGGCCGCTCATGGCATGGAGGGAGGCTCCCGCTCTTCTCTTCATCTTCTTTATGTTCTTCTCTTCTTCTCTTCTTCATTTTCTTCTCCGGGCCACTCCGCATCCATGCTGGCATGGAGGGAGGCTCCCACTGTGTGACGGCGTCTCCTCGTCTGACGGTTCTTAAATAACGGGGGGCGGGGCCACCCGGTGACCCCGCCCCCTCAGACGCATGGTGACTTGACGGGACTTCCCTGTGACGTCACGGGGAATGCCACAGGGAAGTCCCATCATGTCCCATGCATCAGAGGGAGGCGGGGTCACCGGGTGGCCCCGCCCCCCGTTATTTAAGACCTGTCAGACGAGGAGACGCTGTCACACAGTGGGAGCCTCCCTCAATGCCAGCATGGATGCAGAGCCGCCCGGAGAAGAAAATGAAGAAGAGAAGAAAAGAAGAAGAGAAGAAGAAGAAGATGAAGAGAAGAGCGGGAGCCTCCCCCCATGCAATGGGTGCAGAGCGGCCAGAGGAGAAGAAGATAGAAGACGCCGCGGAGGAGATGCTGGACGAGAACGCCGGAGGAAGAACCAGAAACAGAAGAATAAGGGAAGACCAACTATTTTAGGAGAGGAAGCCGTGCCACGTCCAAAACTATATGAATACAAAACAAAGGGTTCCCCTAGGTGGACTTTTCCGGCACTTGCAAAAGCAAACAGGTGAAGTGTGTACAGAGTAAGGGGCATAAGTATATAGATAAAAGGTATAATTTTATTTGTATAGAAAAATACATCAGATAAAAAGCAAGCAATGAATATACATAGTAATACAATAGAAACTACATAGTAGCTATGATGAACCAAAAGGCAAAAATTGATAAGGGAGCTCTTCTCAAGCCCAACGCGTTTCGGGGTACTATATATCTGTACGATCCTTCTTCAGGGGCAAAATTGAGAGAGAAGGTTTCATTTATGCTGATAGGGGGGAAATGGAGAGGAGAAGGTCAGGAAAATGGTTGAACCTATATAGTATCATATGGGAGATTGGGATGATCAATTGATCACCTACCTGAAACTACGATTAATTGCTTGTAAAAGTTTATAAAAACAAAAACCAAACAGGGCACTAGAGGAAGACAGGGTGTGGCAATATGTATAGGTATTGTAGCCAGTATAAATCTGCGTATTAAGATGGTGAAAAATGCAGGGTGGTAGGCTGCAGTCACCGTGGGGAGGTGTGACAGTACTCCCGTCCCGCCCAATCCGGGCGCGTGCAAATCGGAGTGGCGTGCTGAGGTCACAGAAAAGCGTCCCTGGAAGATAAGAAAATGTAGAGGGGACCTTTAGGAGAGGGTCCAAAATGTATAGGTAGGGAGGAGGGGTAATTACATAAATATATAGGTTTAATAGGAGAGAAAATAGTAGTACTAGAAGTATAAAGCATAATAAATGTATAGTTAATAAGCATAGAATGAGCACTAAGAAAAAGGGGGACTGATAAAAGAAAATCCAGTTCACCCTATATCATAGTGACAGGATACACCTGTATATATATATGGGATACAATCCAACATAGTACATATTAAGAGTAGATGCACAGTAACAAGTCATAAAATGACTGTGGTATGTGTGCAAACTAGAAACGTATAAAGTAGCCAAAGGCAAGGTACAATTATGAGCATGACCATAATATATACATGATAAGTAATCCAAATGCAGTATTGCAGGGCCTGTTATAGGATGTATAAACAACAGAGCCCAGAGTCAGAACATGCTTAAGATGAAAGTTGTATGGTTGGTCTAACAGTGTGGAAGAGTACTGAATATATTTGAAGAAAACATACCTTGGATGAAGATAAGAGTATAAGCCACGACCTCACAGCCAAACATCCAGCAAGTGTAGTGTCCTGCTGGGAAGTGAGAGGGGCTAATTGATATAGTGCTCAATCAGCTGGCGTCAGAATGAGGCACAGCTGTTTAGTGAGGAAACGTAGGCAGGGACGTGTTGTATTGACCCCCCAACCGCGCATGCGCGAACGTCACGGCGTTTGGAACAGCGTCGCGCACACCCGCCCCACCGGCACGGAAGTACCACTCCGGCGGACTGCGCATGCCCGCCGGAGTGGCAACATGGAGGCAGTGGGCTTGGGGTGGAGAACGCCCAGATACCTCCCTAAGCGCCGCCCAAGGAAATCCTGTGGCGGCTTTCCGTGCCGGGCAGCCGCTCCGACCACCAGCGCCCCGGGGAGGGCGGGGGAAGGGAGGCAGTGTCACAAAGGATGGAACAGGACAAAATTACACATATAAGGAGGCACATATCCAAAAGGTGGGGTGGCTAATGATGGATCGTGGGTATTACTGTATCTCCCAATGTGCAAAAACAACCCATACCAAATGGGTGAGCGGGGAACTACAGTATTGTGTAAAAAAGTAGAATTATAAATTGGTACAAGGGACAGTAGACAATACCAAATACATTATGACACTCATTGACAACGAAGGCTATTGAACTTCAGGGAGCAAATGAGTGCACATCACAATAGAACATATATAACGAATAAAAGTACATAGTAGTTAGAAACAATGGCAAACAATAAGTACATCATATATAGACCCAGTGTAAGGGCCAAAAAAGGAGGAACAAAACAAGAGGGGAAGGGATTTTGTAAACTAATTGGTTTTACATGAGAATAACCAGGCTGATTGTGCGTCACAATACATGGTCCCCTGTGGTACCAACTACAAACTGTATAGGGAGACAAAAGTAGATTCATGGGTCAGTAATTCCAATAGATGGAAAGAAGTAGGGTGAGGTAGAGGGAGGGGAAGGGGAAAGGAAAAAGAAGGAGGGGGGGAGGGGGGGGGGAGTGAAAGGGGGGGGGTTTAAGGGGAGGGGGGGAGGGGGGGGGAGCCTGTATATGGCAGACATACAGCCTGGTGTACAGAATAATCAAGGGTAGACAATTGTCACAAATCTATGAAATATCCAAACAACATAACATAATTTAACATAGTTGGAAGTGACCGTGAAAAATAACCCTATTTCTCCATACCTCCGGAATTGAAGCCTTGTAGAAAGGGTTTAAAACAAACCGCTTCATTCAGGCCTGGGGGTGTAGTGGCCTTAAGTAAATGGATCCATTTGAGTTCTCTCTGAAGTAGGATTTTATTCCAGTCACCCCCTCTGGGGTTAGGGTGTATACGGTCCAGAATTAAAAATTTGATGGAGGGAAATTTGCCTCCATGTACCAGTGTTACATGTCGGCCGAGGGGTAAATCGGGTGACAGGTGACACTGTTTTCATAGCCACGATATGCCTGTAGGCTCGTCGCCAAAACTCAAGCTTGGTTTTTCCTATATAGAAACAGCCGCAGTTGCACTGGAGTAGATAGACCACTCCAGTGGTTCTGCAGTTAGCGAAATGTTTGGGGAAAAAAGGTTTTCCATTTGGAAGAATCGGGTTTTTTTGGGTAAGCATGTAACCACAATAGTGGCATGAGCCACAGGCAAAGGTGCCCCTATATTTACAGTGGACTGTCGATGGTCTGAACTCACTTTTGGTGATCTGGTCACCAATGGAGGTAGCTCTTTTAAAGGTGAAGTGGGGCTTTTCTGGGACTAAATGGCCTAGACTAGGGTCTAGGGCCAATAGATGCCAATATTTGTCAATTATTTTTTTGGTTTGGCGATGTTGTTGATGGTATTTTGTAATGATACTGAGTGGGTAAGAGTCTTTTAGTTGTTTGGTAGAATGAAGAAGTGTTTGTCTAGATTTGCTATTGGCTTTACGAAAGGCTCTTTTGAGGGACTTGTGAGAGTAGCCGCGTAAAAGCAGTCTATCTCGGAGGGCAGAAGCCTCTGTGAGAAAATTACTGTTGTCTGTACAATTACGCTTAATCCTAATGTATTGGGAGTAAGGGATGGAGTCAATCAATGGTTTGGGATGAAAACTAGCAGCGTGCAAGATAGTATTGCCGGCAGTGCTCTTTCTGAACAATTTGGTAGAAAGTTTTCCCTGTCCGTCCTTGAAAATCTCAATGTCCAAGAAGGTTACATGGGTATTGTCACAAGACATGGTAAATGTAAGATTGAAATCATTCTTATTCATCCGAAATATGAACTGCTCGAGTACATCCAACGGACCCTCCCATACGATCAAAATGTCGTCTATGTATCGATACCACGTTTGAATGTGGTTAGTATATTGGGTGAGGTTTTCATCTGAGAAGAGGGCTTTCTCCCACTCCCCCAGGTACAGGTTAGCGTACGATGGGGCACAACAAGTCCCCATCGCCACCCCCTGCACCTGGAGGTAGTGGGAGCCAAGGAAGGTGAAAACATTGTGGGTGAGGATGTACTCGAGCAGTTCCATGATGAATTCATTATAACTAGAAACAGAATGCGCCTGTCTCAGAAGTACATGTCTGATTGCTGCCAATCCCAATACATGGGGGATAGAGCTATAGAGAGTCTCCACGTCAACAGTGACAAGTAGAGCTCGGTCCGAAATAGAAAGGTGGTCCAGGATTTGTAACAAATGGCTAGTGTCCTTTACATAGGATGGTAGAGATACCACAAGGGGTCTAAGGTGTTCGTCAATCAGTTTGCTGGCATTTTCACTTATAGAGCCCACACCGGAGATAATCGGTCTACCCGGTGGGTCTTTGAGATTCTTGTGCACTTTGGGAAGTGCATAAAACGTAGGGGTTTTGGGAAAATTATTTCTTACAAAAGTCCAGGTAGCCTTACTAATAGTATGGTTAAGAAAAGCAGAATCGACCAATGCGTAAAATTCCTTGTTATACTTCTCGACAATGGAGGCCGGCATACGGCGATACCAGTCTGCATTGTTGAGAATTTTGCTACACATTTTAATGTAGTGGTTGTTGTCCAACACCACAACATTACCCCCCTTATCAGAGGGTTTTATGGTAATAGTATCATTCGCCTTAAGGGAATTGAGTGCCTCTAGTCCTTTTGGGCTTAGGTTGGGGGGTTCATGTTGTTTTATTCTCAATTTCTCCAGGTCATTGTTGACCAATTTGAGAAAGGTTGCTGCATTCGGGCATGTGCTTGGTGGTGGGCACAGGTCCGATTTTTTCTTTAGTTTGGAAGTACTTGGGTGCGGGTAAGTGTCTGAATCGTCTATTTGTTGGAGGATGCGTGAGAGATCAATCTGATCTATCAGATCTGACGTATCGCTCTCCTCCAATAGTGCAACAAGCTGGTCAAGAGCTCGATTTTCCTGGGGGGTGACAGTAGTTGTGGCATCATGTTTCTGATAAAGTTTCCTAAGGATTAGTTTTCGAATAAAAAGTTGGAGATCCTTGTAAAATTCGAATTTGTCCAGTCTATGGTCTGGGCAGAAATTCAGTCCCTTTTTCAGGATGGAAATTTCGTAGGTAGTGAGAGGATGAGAGGATAGATTAATGATGCTTAGATCATCATCCAAACGTGTACAAATGTTGGGAGGAGAGTTTATAGTGTTAATTGTGTGTAAGTGTTGAGGTTTGGTGGGGGTGGTTTTAAGCCCGCCAACACTAGATCTAAAAAAGAAGAATCATTGTGGTTAGGCTCGTGTACATTACTCGTGTGCCGCGAGGGGGGGGGTGGGTGTGCCTGTGCAGAGTGATTGGACAGAGGTTCTTTCATGGTGTTGTCAGAGTGTGCAGTGGGCAAGGGGTTGGATTTCTTTTCTGTACTGGATTTTTTAGGCTTTTGATCTAAAATGGGATCGCCAGAAAGTTGGCGTTTGGTGCCAACAGATGGTTTGGCTTTAAAGATAATAAGTGGAGGAATGTGTGATGAGGGTTTATTAGAAGGGGGATTTTGAGATGTGTAATAATTCCTGGTTGTCCTATTGTTTTGATTCCATTTATAGGCCTTTCCGGCCTCGAATGCATTTTTGTCCCTGTGAAATTTGGAATTTTTCTTAATCAGAATATTTTTGTTAAAGGATTCAAGGTGAATTTTGAGTTTGTTCTCTTTGGTGGAAACTGAGGGATGTGCCTGAAATGTCTTTAGATGCTTGCAAATCTTGGTAATTTCAGTGTCTAATACTAGAGATCTTTTTGTGTATTCATCAATGAGTATCTGCATAAGGTTGCGTGAACATGTCTGTAGGGCGTCCTCCCATGTGGACCTGAAAGTCGCATCCAGATCCTCCAAAGTAGGGAAGATCTGGATGCGAAGGCCCAACGGGTTAATGTTACTCTTCATATATTCTTGAAAAGACCTAACGTGCCAAAAAAAGATGACTTTTTTTCTAAGTTTTTGGCAAGTTTGTAGAATAGGGAGGAAATCTCAGCTTCAGTTCGGTCAGTGTCGCCGAATTTGTCTAAGTATTGTTGCATCAAGGTTTCCCAATCCTGACCCAGAAATATATTCTCAAATTGAGGAGTCTCCATTTCAGATGTCATTTTTAAAAAAGAAAGGGGGGGGGAAAGGATAAGGTGTCTAAAAATATTGTGAAAGTTTGAGGATTCACAAGAGGGGAGGTAAGGGAGTTTCTCTCCCAGGGGGGGAGGGGGGAGGGGGGGGGGTTTGGAGGGGAAAACCAGGGAGGGAGGAAATGCAATCCCCTGGGGGATGTATTCTGGATTTAGTATAATTCTTTTTGTAAAAAAACCCAAAAGCGTTGGTCAAATGGGGAGTGGTATTTGCTACCAAATAAACATTAAACAGAAGAATAAGGGAAGACCAACTATTTTAGGAGAGGAAGCCGTGCCACGTCCAAAACTATATGAATACAAAACAAAGGGTTCCCCTAGGTGGACTTTTCCGGCACTTGCAAAAGCAAACAGGTGAAGTGTGTACAGAGTAAGGGGCATAAGTATATAGATAAAAGGTATAATTTTATTTGTATAGAAAAATACATCAGATAAAAAGCAAGCAATGAATATACATAGTAATACAATAGAAACTACATAGTAGCTATGATGAACCAAAAGGCAAAAATTGATAAGGGAGCTCTTCTCAAGCCCAACGCGTTTCGGGGTACTATATATCTGTACGATCCTTCTTCAGGGGCAAAATTGAGAGAGAAGGTTTCATCTATGCTGATAGGGGGGAAATGGAGAGGAGAAGGTCAGGAAAATGGTTGAACCTATATAGTATCATATGGGAGATTGGGATGATCAATTGATCACCTACCTGAAACTATGATTAATTGCTTGAAACGCGTTGGGCTTGAGAAGAGCTCCCTTATCAATTTTTGCCTTTTGGTTCATCATAGCTACTATGTAGTTTCTATTGTATTACTATGTATATTCATTGCTTGCTTTTTATCTGATGTATTTTTCTATACAAATAAAATTATACCTTTTATCTATATACTTATGCCCCTTACTCTGTACACACTTCACCTGTTTGCTTTTGCAAGTGCCGGAAAAGTCCACCTAGGGGAACCCTTTGTTTTGTATTCGAGGAAGAACCAGAAGAACCAGAAGAAGAAGATGAAAGAAGATAGAAGAAAGAAGAAGCATTTAAATAAAGGAATTGTCAAAAACTGTCTCTTGTCATTTTTAACATTTTTGACACTTTTTTAGTGAAATGGTAGGGATAAGTTCCCCCTTACCATTTCACATGGGGGGGTGGGATCTGGGGGTCCCCTTGTTAAAGGGGGCTTCCAGATTCCGATAAGCCCCCCGCCCGCAGACCCCCACAACCACCGGCCAGGGTTGTGGGGATGAGGCCCTTGTCCTCATCAACATGGGGACAAGGTGTTTTGGGGGGCTACCCCAAAGCACCCTCCCAATGTTGAGGGCATGTGGCCTGGTATGGTTCAGGAGGGGGGCCACACTCTCCTCCCCCCTCTTTTCCTGCGGCCTGCCAGGTTGCGTGATCGGATAAGGGTCTGGTATGGATTTTTGGGGGGACCCCACGCTGTTTTTTTTGTGGCTGGGTTCCCCTTAAAATCCATACCAGACCTGAAGGGCTGGTATGGATATTAAGGGGAACCCTGTCTCCCCAAAAATCCATACCAGACCCTTATCCAAGCACGCAACCTGGCAGGCCGCAGGAAAAGAGGGGGGACGAGAGAGCTCCCCCCTCCTGAACCATACCAGGCCACATGCCCTCAACATGGGGAGGGTGCTTTGGGGTAGCCTCCCAAAAGACCTTGTCCCCATGTGGATGGGGAGAAGGACCTCATCCCCACAACCCTTGCCCGGTGGTTGTGGGGGTCTGCAGGCGGGGGCTTATCGGAATCTGGAAGCCTTTAACAGGGGGACCCCTAGATCCCACCCCCCATGTGAAATGGTAACGGGTACATTGTACCCCTACTATTTCACAAAAAAAGTGACAAAATTTTAAAAAAAACACAAGGCACACCTTGGGACAAGTCCTTTACTAAAAAATATTAAAAAAAAATGTCCCACAAAGTCCATTTATCTTCTTCTCTCGCTCCGCTGGACTGAAAAAAAACCCCACATGCCGCCACTGATCCGCCTCCATGGGAGGCGCCCGCCGTAATGACAATCACAGAATGCCACAGGAAGCCATTGGGAAGTCCCTCTGCATCAGAGGGGGGCGGGGTCAGCCGGGTACGTAACTGGATGGCCCCGCCCTCCTCTGATGTCACGGGGAAGCCATTGGGAAGTCCCTGTGCATCAGAGGGAGGCGGGGTCATTTGGGTATGTCACTGTGTGGCCTTTTGTCATTACGGTGGGTGCCTCCCATGGGGGTGGAGCAGAGGCGGCATGTGGGGGTTTTTTTTCGGTCAAATAAAAAATTTGGCGCAGGATTCCCCTTAATATCCATACCAGACCTGAAGGGCCTGGTTTTGAATTTGGGAGGACCCCCACGCAATTTTTTTTTGGTTCGGGGTTCCCCTTAATATTAATACCAGACCCAAAGGGCTTGGTATGGATTTTTGGGGGGACCCCCATGCCGTTTTTTTCAATGACTTTTATCTGTATTGCCGAGACCCGACAATTCATTATAGCCGCGAGTAGTTTTAAATTCCTTTTTTTCCTTTAGAAATGTCATTTGGTGCAGAGACTGTTCTAAACAGGGGAATTTTGTGCCACTTTATAGGCATACTATAGACACCCCCAGGTATGAAATTTAAAGGAATATTTCACTTTTATTGTTTCACTTTAAGCATCATTAAAATCACTGCTCCCGAAAAAAACGTCCATTTTTAAAACTTTTTTTTGCATTGAATACATGTCTCCTGGGGCAGAACCCGGGTCCCCAAACACTTTTTATGAAAATAACTTGCATATTAACCCTTAAAATTAGCACTTTTGATTTTTCACGTTCATGTCCCATAGACTTTAATGATGTTCACGCGTTCGAAAGAAAGTTTTGCCTGTTCGCATGTTCTGCTGCGAACCGATCCGAGGGTGTTCAGCTCATCCCTACTAATGACATTATAATCTACATGTATGGAACTCCTGAGGGACACTAGCATGTCTTTGAGAGTTCTATAAGAGTATGTAATTAAGCACTGTTTGTAGGAGACTCCAATGTGGATTCCTGTAGCTCTCTGGTGTCATTTAGTGAATGGTGTATTTCACTAACCTCTGCTTCAGGGACGAAATAGAGACCTTTATCTGATGGCTGGAATGCATGCCACAGCAATCATTTATCACATATATGCCAGAACATTTTTTATTGTTGTAAGTGCATTTGCTTTTAATATTTCTAATAAACCATACAGTATTACGGTTTGAACATCTCTCTCTTCATTGGTATGCCTTCTACCACCATGATGGGAACCTTGTAATTGGAGGAGAAGGAATGAGCTAGATTCATCCACTGGTGCAGGACAAGACCGTGTGGTTTTGAATCATATTGCTGGTGAGTGAGGGGAGCATGGAGTGTTATCTGAATCTTCACAAGCAAGAATCAACTATATTTGGCACTTTCCTTGCATGGATGGACTTTTTCACCTATAATTGCACTATGATTGATTAGAGATTACACAGGTACTTTATATATGTTAGTTATTTAGCAGCTATGTTTTGATATAGAAGCAGCTCTAAGTTTATTTTGTTGAATTGTCATCTTATGGGGTCTTTTTACCTTACACAATAGCAGCAGCTTAAATCACAATTGTATTTTCATTCATTTTTATTATATATGGATGTTTAACATTATTTACAGTTAGTGTATTACATATTAGACTTGTGCATAATGGAAAATTTTGTTTAGTTTAGGTTCGTTGTCATTCGTAAAATACATAATTTTGTTCTGTTATATTCGTTATGTTACGTTAATACGTTTTTGGATAATTCGTTATTTCTGCATAGTGTCAATATTTGTTATACTGAATCTCGAATCATGTCAGATTCATTCGTTATATGCACTATAATTTATGTATGTATATTGATTCGTGATAACGATTCGTAGTTTGGAAAGTTGTTTGTTTATTGAATCATTTAACACACACAATGACAATATCTCTTCTCCTCTGTTCAAATACAATGCAACACTCTTCTCACTCAGTTCTCAGGAATGCACTTTGCCAGTAATCCAACCTCCAGCACAAAATTAATCAGCTGATTGGACTGTAAGATTTACTTTGAGTGGACCTTTTGTTTCATTAGATCTTTAACGAATTGGGGTGTGTCCTGGACGTGAAGCTGGGAAGACGTGCAGATACTGAGCTCTCCATACCCAGCACTAATCCACCACCATCCACTGCTCACCCTTGCCCTGGTGAAACCCCAGATTGCCTCCCCTGGTGCCTGGACCTCTCTTACCTTGGTCCAGGGGGCTATTGTGCTTTGTGGCTAGCTGGGCCCGGATCGGCGGCCGACTACACAGCATGGTGGCCCCCACCATCTTGGGGCCTACAGACCGCCCGGCGTTTTTTACATCCTAAGACTGCGATCCGCGGAGAGAACAAGTGCCCTGACCTCGACCGTAGGCTAACCCACCTCCAGAGAACATTTGGCAGAATTTCAGCCAGAAGAAAGTGTGAGAAACCTCCCATTACCGACCTCTCCAGCTCCACAGCCGGCCGTTCTCTAGAGGCCTCTGGTCTCGGCCACAGATCTCCTCCTGAGTCACAGTGAGTAACATCTCCCATGAACAACACCCCCTGAGGTGCCCACCCTCCTGTGAGACATTACCTGTCCTTGGCTGGGGGTCTTGGGCCTCAACGGAGCGGATCTCACTCGTTCGGCTGCCGCTCCTTAGGAAAGTCTGCGGCTTTGATCTACACCTGGAGGGCAGTGGCCATCTTGGTACTCCAGAGACTCTCAAGCAAATTTCTTTCCTGATACTCAGCTGGCCATCCTTCCACGGAGCTTTGAGGACCACCTGCCGTAATAATCACCCCCTCACAAATACTATAGGGGTCCACAGGGCTACTGACCAATGGCCCCGCCATGTTTAACAGAGTCCTTTCCCTTACTATGAAAATTGCTGCCTAAGTGATTCCTGGGCCCTTGTCTGCTCTCCGAGACCTCCGAAATGTTATATTAGCTACGTATAGCCCCAGAGGTAAGCTTACCTGACCATTAAATTTCCCGAGCACCTCATGGGCAAAGTTGGCCAGCAGCAGCGTTATTATAAGCCACAGTTTGGGCCACACCAAGGATTAAATATGGAATGCAGACGCATGCGCGGCAGCTTCCAAGATGGCCACCAGCATCTGAAGCTCCGCCTCCACCCCGGCCCTCTCCGTTCCTCGGGAGCAGACAGAGCACTCCACCAAGCTAATAACTGGCACCCCTGGGTAGGAGAAACCTCTGGGAAGCTTCTTATGTACTCGGGCACTGCCAGATGGAACCTCACAAGCCAGATGATGGCCGCGAGTGGCCCGATCAGCTATGTCAAGATGGCCGCCACTCATCGGAGCCGCAGCGTGGCTGCGTCAGCAGAGGACTCCATAGCTGATCAGGACCATCTCCCCCCGCCTTCCCCAGGTACTGTGCATGCTCCACAGCCCCAGGTCCATTCACCAGCCTCCACAGAATCTCTCCTTTTCAGCCTGCACTCCGGCATACCCTCCACCCCCATGATGGATCCACATACAGGCCTGCTGTTGTCAGTCAGTGAAGCTCATGAGGCTACACCCACCCCCACTGATATCCCCTCCATGCTCAAATCACATCCTCCATTCAAGCTGACATGCAGCAGTTTGGACTCCGATTGGACTATATTGAGAAAAAAGCTGTCCAAGCAGGGGCCCGCATCAACCAGAATACAGCGCGACTACAAGACATGCAGGATCAACTCGAGACGGCCTTTGCAAAGATTGAGGATCTCGAGAACAGATCAAGACGGTACAACTTCATGGTACGGGGGCTCCCAGAATCTGAGAAAGAGGTACAGTCTGCAATCAAAGACCTCATTAAAGATCTCATCCCCGGGATCACCAAATATCGATTAGAGCTGGACAGGGCTCACAGAGCTCTGCAACCCCCCCCCCCCGCAAAGATGGCCTCCCAAGGGATATATTAGTGAAGCCTCATTTTTATTCTGTGAAGGAGGAAGTGATGCAGAAAGCCAGAAATTTGAATGACTTATCTTTACATGAACATAAAATACAGATTTTTGCGGATCTGTCCCCTTACATGGTTCAGAAGAGGAGAGCCCTTAAACCTTTACTACTGCTTCTGCAAGAGAAAGATATCCCATATAGGTGGTCGTTTCCTCTGAGACTAAATTTTTCATATAAAAGTAGAAGTTGCAGCTTCTCCACCTTCGCAGAGGTCGAACATCTTCTCCAGCAACTAGGTCTAATCCCTCAGGATCCTTCCTCGTCTCATACAAGCAAAGGGACTCCTTCCTCCACCAAGAGACCACCTCCGGCAAGCCCTCTTCAACCCTCCTGGCTGAAACAAAGCTCCAAGAGAACGAAGGAAAATCTCCCCACGTGACTCTCAACCTATTTTTAGTGGCTTGGGTCTTAATCCTGGATGGTCGGTGTCAAATCCTGGCCTTTGGGGATTTCTTTGAAGATGTACCCTTGTTTTTCCTGGTTCGTTCCGGGTTTTTTCTTTTTTTTTTCTTTTTTCTCCCCATGTTGACTTTTAATTAGTTCATTTGCCTGGTGGAGTTATGTCCACCTGGCCTGTCTCTCTGGACTTGGGGGAAGAGGGGATTATTGCAATCTGTTCACCGACCTAGGTTTTACATGGTCAAAAGGTCTCTTGACTGGTACCACCCTGGATTGGGACTGCACCCCCCCCCCCCGGCTTTGGTATTTTCATATAACCGGGATGCTGAAAGGGTGATTTTGATTCCTTGCCACCTACTGGTGCCTTGTTTCTTTTTTACCTGCCAGGGCTCCTGGGGCATTTTGTTTGGCCCAGGGCCCTCAGAGGAGGGGGCTCTCTGGGGAGATTTACCCACCATGCTCAGGGCTGCCTAGATTCCCATCAGTTAAGGGTGGGGGCCTGGGTATTACCGCTTTACAGTGTTTAATTGCATTCTTGATGTTACTCATAAGTTTTTCAGTTTAACTACATTTTTTGAACGCTCTGTCATATGTTCATGATAGACTCATTTGATGTCTTCAGTCAGCATGTTTAGAGGAACTGGGGCTGTGGTGGACCCAGTGCGCTGATCCCAGATCCCAGGAGTACCTGCGGTTCCCTTGGACTCTACGTGGCATCCCTGTTTCAGGGATGCTCCAGTCCAACTGGATGCAAGGGAGGGATCGACTAATCCTTCCTTCCCTTAGGGTCGGCTGGGGTCAGGGACCCCAATTTATTTCTGCTCAATCTTCTGTTTATATTTATTTTGTGGATTTTATTCAAATGCTCACCATCTTTTCCTCCTCCGTTACATCTCTTTTCCCCTCCCCCCATTCTACTCTTATATGCTTTGTTGCAGGTTCTTTCAGACTCAAAGGAGGTGTCTGGTTTCGCTTCCCAGGTCAGAACACGCATCGCATCACAAATACTGATCATCGCATTACTCTTTATTTCCCAGGAGACGGTAAGTCTCAGATCATACCGATAGTTCTCTCCCCTCTGGACTATGGCTAACACCTCGGACCAACACCATCCCCTTAGAATTATTTCACACAACACTCAAGGCCTCAGTTCTCCAGTTTTCCAGTCATATCAATCCATGCACGCTGACGTCCTGCTGCTACAAGAGACACATTTCCCGGTTAGCTATAAACCCTCATTTATACATCAACATTACCCCCAATTCTTCTTGGCTTCAGCAGAAAACAAAACTAAGGGAGTGGCAATCTGGGAGTGGCACGATAGTTGACCCCCAGGGACGCTTCCTGCTAGTACCTGGTCACATAAACGGCAAACTCTATACTTTCATTTCCTATTACGTACCCAATAAGGGTCAAAGACAGTTCTTTGACTCAATGCTTAAAAAACTTCAGATTCACCTAAAAGGTACAGTGTTTATGGGAGGTGACTCGAACATCGCCTTTGACTCCGGACTAGACAGATTAGCAGACGGGAAATCTAGACCAAAACGCCCATCCAAACAAAGTGCTAAAATTGCAGCTCTCCTGTACGAAGAAGGACTGATCAATATATGGAGGAAAGCGAATCCACACAAAAAAGACTACACTCACTTTTCTGCCCCTCACAACTTCTTTGCCAGGATAGACCACATCTTCTCACGCTCTTGCACTATCCCACCTATTCTAAGCTCAAAGATCATTGATTCCCCTCTGTCAGACCATGCAATAGTCTCGGTGGTGACCCAGAAAGTAGGCTCCACAAAGGGCCCTCCTCGATGGAGATTACAGGAGTCACTCCTCAGTGATCCGATACATTGCTCGGGTATGGAAGCGGCCATTAAGGACTATTTCCATAATAACTAGATAGCAGATGTTTCCCCCGGCATCGTATGGGCAGCCCACAAATCGGTTCTTCGGGGACATATCATTAGCTTGTCTTCCCAACTCAAGGCAGCTCATAAAGCTGAAGCCCTCAAACTTACAGCGGACTACCGTGCCACTGCGAAGGAGCACAAGAGCCTTCTCACCACTGAGTCCTTGCAGACACTCGACATGTCCTGTACCCTCCTTAACCTAGCACTGACCTCAGCGGCTGAAAAACATCTAAGATGGAACAGAGAGAGGAGACAAAACTTACGCTTCAGAGGAATTCCAGAGACGGTAGGAGACCCTGACCTACGTGCCTATCTTTTGGGTCTTTTTAACACTCTGGCCCCCACAGTGGTGGACATAGACTGACGCCTGGACAGGGCACACCAGTCCTTGGGCCCAAAGCCTTCGGCTGGAGCTAGGCCCAGGGATGTTATAGTGAAGTTTCACTTTTTTGAAAGCAAAGAGACGCTGACCTTGGCCACACATAATAATTTCCAAATTATGTACAAGGGTGTGAAACTGCAGATTTTTAGCGACCTCTCTCCCATCACTCTTGCTAAACGAAGAAACTTGCGTCCAATTACCTCCCATCTACAACATCATAAGATTCCATACTACTGGGGTTTCCCCTTTCGCCTTGCTGTAGAAAGTATATAGCCTCACAATACAAGATAAGCAGGCCCCACCCCAGACTCACCAAGAGGAGAACGGCAAGTGGACTATTGCGGTACATATACAGGAGGTATAACTCCTAATACAAATCACTGGTAAAATTTCACAAAATTTATTCATACAAGAATATCAAAAAGACAGCAAAACATATAATTTAAAAGGGTTCAGATGACATGGAATTTCAACATGTTTTGCGGGTTTACCGCTTCATCAGGACAATACATCTGTAAATATAGATCAGAATACAAGAATGAATGCCGTATAAAAGATTTTTACAAGTAGAAAATGGGGAAGGTTACATAAAGTGGTACAACTGCTTACCCGAGCCTCAGGGGGTATACGGCAACGAGGTAGCCTGGCTGAGCCTCCCCCAGTGATTGGGAAAGGGATATAAACCACCAGCCAAGTTCTAAATAAGGTAATATGGGGATGAAAGATCATATGATCAATGCAGGTGCCAGTCATAAATGGTGAAGTGATAAGTGAGCGACCAGAATAGAAGGAACATGCCATCGTGTAGGGAAATCATATGGGGTGAAGGATAGGGGGAGGGAAAGAACAGTGAAGATAAAAGGGGTGAGAAAGGAGTGGGGAAGGGAGAGAAGGGGGGGAGGGGGGAAGGAAAAAAGGAAGGGACAAGAGTGGAGTGTGGAAAGACCTAATGTGCGAAAGAGATAAGTGGAAATGACTACAGGGGGAAAAGACAGAAAGGGATAGGATAAGGGAAGTATCCATAAGAAGATTCAAAACCAACATGCAATAGTGAACAAATAGCTATTGAATGTAGATTAGAAACATGAAGTGTTTAAACGAATTACCATGAAAACTATATAAAAACCATATGGTGAGTGAGATAAGTGAAGAATCAAAGACTGTTAACCAAAGGTGATAAAAGTAAAAATTAAAAGAACTGAGGTCTACCTAGGTCATACATGTATTAGTGTATAGAGCCTAGACATATGGAGCCATAGGGATATACAGGCATCACAGGTTTGAGTAGGTCTAATTTGGCTGCATCAACCATGTAAAGCAACAAGCATAGGAATAGGGATGAGCTTCGAGTTCGAGTCGAACTCATGTTCGACTCGAACATTGGCTGTTCGCAAGTTCGCCGGACAGCGAACAATTTGGGGTGTTCGTGGCAAATTCTAATGCCGCGGAACACCCTTTAAAAGTCTATGGGAGAAATCAAAAGTGCTAATTTTAAAGGCTTATATTGTCATAAAAAGTGTTTGGGGACCTGGGTCCTGCCCCAGGGGACATGGATCAATGCAAAAAAAAGTTTTAAAAACAGCCATTTTTTCAGTAGCAGTACATCTGTAAATATAGATCAGAATACAAGAATGAATGCCGTATAAAAGATTTTTACAATTAGAAAATGGGGAAGGTTACATAAAGTGGTACAACTGCTTACCCGAGCCTCATGGGGTATACGGCAATGAGGTAGCCCGGCTGAGCCTCCCCCAGCGATTGGGAAAGGGATATAAACCACCAGCCAAGTTCTAAATAAGGTAATATGGGGATGAAAGATCATATGATCAATGCAGGTGCCAGTCATAAATGGTGAAGTGATAAGTGAGCAACCAGAATAGAAGGAACATGCCATCGTGTAGGGAAATCATGTGGGGTGAAGGATAGGGGAAGGGAAAGAACAGTGAAGATAAAAGGGGTGAGAAAGGAGTGGGAAAGGGAGAGAAGGGGGGGAGAGGGGGGAAGGAAAAAAGGAAGGGACAAGAGTGGAGTGTGGAAAGACCTAAAGTGCGAAAGAGATAAGTGGAAATGACTACAGGGGGAAAAGACAGAAAGGGATAGGATAAGGGAAGTATCCATAAGAAGATTCAAAACCAACATGCAATAGTGAACAAATAGCTATTGAATGTAGATTAGAAACATGAAGTGTTTAAACGAATTACCATGAAAACTATATAAAAACCATATGGTGAGTGAGATAAGTGAAGAATCAAAGACTGTTAACCAAAGGTGATAAAAGTAAAAATTAAAAGAACTGAGGTCTACCTAGGTCATACATGTATTAGTGTATAGAGCCTAGACATATGGAGCCATAGGGATATACAGGCATCACAGGTTTGAGTAGGTCTAATTTGGCTGCATCAACCATGTAAAGCAACAAGCATAGGAATAGGGATGAGCTTCGAGTTCGAGTCGAACTCATGTTCGACTCGAACATTGGCTGTTCGCAAGTTCGCCGGACAGCGAACAATTTGGGGTGTTCGCGGCAAATTCTAATGCCGCGGAACACCCTTTAAAAGTCTATGGGAGAAATCAAAAGTGCTAATTTTAAAGGCTTATATTGTCATAAAAAGTGTTTGGGGACCTGGGTCCTGCCCCAGGGGACATGGATCAATGCAAAAAAAAGTTTTAAAACGGCCGTTTTTTCAGGAGCAGTACATCTGTAAATATAGATCAGAATACAAGAATGAATGCCGTATAAAAGATTTTTACAATTAGAAAATGGGGAAGGTTACATAAAGTGGTACAACTGCTTACCCGAGCCTCAGGGGGTATACAGCAATGAGGTAGCCCGGCTGAGCCTCCCCCAGCGATTGGGAAAGGGATATAAACCACCAGCCAAGTTCTAAATAAGGTAATATGGGGATGAAAGATCATATGATCAATGCAGGTGCCAGTCATAAATGGTGAAGTGATAAGTGAGCGACCAGAATAGAAGGAACATGCCATCGTGTAGGGAAATCATGTGGGGTGAAGGATAGGGGAAGGGAAAGAACAGTGAAGATAAAAGGGGTGAGAAAGGAGTGGGAAAGGGAGAGAAGGGGGGGAGAGGGGGGAAGGAAAAAAGGAAGGGACAAGAGTGGAGTGTGGAAAGACCTAAAGTGCGAAAGAGATAAGTGGAAATGACTACAGGGGGAAAAGACAGAAAGGGATAGGATAAGGGAAGTATCCATAAGAAGATTCAAAACCAACATGCAATAGTGAACAAATAGCTATTGAATGTAGATTACAAACATGAAGTGTTTAAATGAATTACCATGAAAACTATATAAAAACCATATGGTGAGTGAGATAAGTGAAGAATCAAAGACTGTTAACCAAAGGTGATAAAAGTAAAAATTAAAAGAACTGAGGTCTACCTAGGTCATACATACGTGTATAGAGCCCAGACATATGGAGCCGTAGGGATGTACAGGCATCACAGGTTTGAGTAGGTCTAATTTGGCTGCATCAACCATGTAAAGCAACAAGCATAGGAATAGGGATGAGCTTCGAGTTCGAGTCGAACTCATGTTCGACTCGAACATTGGCTGTTCGCAAGTTTGCCGAACAGCGAACAACCTGAAGGGTCTGGTATGGAATTTAGGGGGAACCCCACGTCATTTTTTTTAAAAAATTTTGGCCGGGGTTCCCCTTAATATCCATACCAGACCTGAAGGGCCTGGTATGGAATTTAGGGGGACTCCCACGTCATTTTTTTTTTAAATTTTGGTTCGGGGTTCCCCTGTGGGGAATTCCCATGCCGTTTTTATCAATGAACTTCTATGTGTATTGTCGGCAATGCAATAGACGCGGGTAGTTTTAAATGGGTTTTTTCCTTCGAAATGTAATTTTGCTGTCAGACTGTTCTAAACATGGGAAACATGCGCCCCTTTACAGGCATACTATAGACACCCCCCAGCTACGAAATTTAAAGGGATATTACACTTTTATTGTTTGACTTTAAGCATTATTAAAATCACTGCTCCTGAAAAAACGGCCGCTTTAAAAAATTTTTTGCATTGATCCATGTCCCCTAGGGCAGGACCCAGGTCCCCAAACACTTTTTATGACAATAACTTGCCTATAAGCCTTTAAAATTAGCACTTTTGATTATTCATGTTCGTGTCCCATAGACTTTAACGGTGTTCGCATGTTCGAACAAACTTTTTTCCTGTTCGCATGTTCTGGTGCGAACCGAACAGGGGGGTGTTCGGCTCATCCCTACATAGGAACATAGAGATTCAAGTCCAAAATCTGAAAAGGGTAAAATTATAAGAAAGGAATCATTGGTAACCAATTCAGTATGTTAATGGGAATAAAATATAGTGCGGTGGTCTAGCGCCAACATAGGTGTGGCCAAACATAGGTCTATGTAAGTGTAAGTGGGGCTTACCAGTGATGCTGTGTTTCGAGGCTCGTCTGGGTCTCCTGTTGGCCTGGGTCTGTGGTGCCATAAATATCCCCTTCAACCCCTGTGACGTGGATCGGCGCCGACATCGGCGTCCCACATAATCACGGGGTCAAGGGTCCCGCAGTGTGCACGCACGGGGTCCGCGCGCATGCACCTGTGCACTGGCCTCGGAGCCAGTGGACAAAGGGTGACACACGCCTGATGCGCGCGCACCCCAAGTCACTGGGCTGTACGGTGAAATCGTACGCAAGCCTGCACAGGGGGGCGGGTCCTAGAAGGTCCTCAATGAGGCGAGTGCAAGCAACCAGGGAGGCAATACCAACAGGAAAGCCTACACCTGACCACCAGGGAACCTACCAATCGCTGGGAAATGGACAGGGCCAGGGGGAGTCGGCTGCCAATACCTACCCAGAGTGAGAGGGCAAGGAGTCCAAGAAATCATTTAACAATGATATATAAAAACATCAAATGTTTACAAGAATCATATAAAAGATATGAATATAATTGAAATTAAACATAAACATTTTTAGATATTAGATATTGAAAGGAAGATGGACAAAGCAAAGAGGATTGCATGTCCTCAAATTGTAAGGTCCCAGATTGGGAATACAGTCAAGGATAATGAGTAGAGCAAGCTAGATAACTGGCAGGGGATTAATTGACCCAAAGTGACAGCTGCACATTAGATAAAGGGGGGCAATAACCGATCTGTTAGAGAAAAGATTTAAGGGAGTTAACTTCATTCAAGCCCAGGGGGACAGTGGCGTTAAGCCTTTTTATCCAATATGGCATCCAATGGTAGTGAGTTTATCGTTGGTTGAGTAATAAACGTGATTGTTGACTCTCTGTCTAAACTACTTAATTGTCTTACCAACATAAAATGCTGTACATGTGCAAAGAATAAGATAAATAATACCGGTGGTGTCACATTGGGCCAATGTATGGGGAGTAAAAAGTTCTCCATTAGGTAACTTAAAAGATGTACATGAGAGTATCCATGGGCAGGAAGAACACTGACAGCATGGAAAAGTGCCAAAAGATTGATGGGTGTCAACAGAATTGGGTTTATAATGGCTGCTCGCTAAGCGGTCTCTAAGGGATTTGGCCCTGCGAAACACCAACTCTGGTGTATCACATACATAATGTTTAAGGACATGATGATCGGCAAGAAGGTGCCAATGTTTAGAGATAATACTCCTAAGTTGTTCATGGTGTGCTGAATATTGAGTAACAATTTTAACTGTGTTGGTATTGTTGGTACATGGGGAGGGGTATAGCAGAGAAGTTCTGGTACGACCAGCTGCCTTATTAAAGGCTCTTCTAAGACTGGTTTTGGAATAACCCCTTGAGAGAAGTCGTTTGCGTAAAGCCTTGCTGTGTCTAAGGAAGGTACCCAGTACACTCTGCGTGACTTACAAGAAGGCGAGGCCTTCCTGAAAAACCTCGGCCTAACTCCTCTTCTGGAAGAAGATTTGATTCCTCCTGACGTCCAGGTTCGTCTACCACCAAACACCCCTGGCTGCATCTGGACATCCGTTCGGGGCAAATCTAAGAAGCATCTATCTACACCTCAACATCCACGCTCCTCCAAACAACCACCTTGAATCTTCAGTACATATTTTTTTGGATCCTTTTTTTTTCATTACTCCTAGCTTCCTGTTTCTTCGTATTACAGATGAAACAAAGTTTGCTGCTCTGGTTCATAAAGTTTTGTATTAACCCTGTTCCCTGTTCGGGGTAGAAATTTTTTACCATCATATGAGGTACCTTTAAGGTTTTTACACCTTAGGTAACGACTGCTTCTGTTTTTCAGCTGACTTTTCCTTTTTATTTTAAACAGGTCTCATATTGTCAGTTTTATTTTACATGTTACCCAGCTTATAAGGCAAGCAGCTGGCCCTTCCCATTTTTCCTACCCAGAGTCTCCTGATGGACGTCCATACATGCCCCTGCCGTGCCTTGGATTATGCCTAGGGCTCCATGAGATGCAGTAACATCTAAGCTTTCGAAAATTTAAGTATTTTGTTTCCTTTTTCTGTTTTGTTTGTTGTTTTTTTTCGTTCTTATGTCCATTTTTATAGATCAGCTTTATAGGTTGCAATCGCACTATTTTTGTTTCCTTGCTTCAAAGATGTTTAATTGCAGAGTACATCTGTTAACACTCACATGCCGAGGGGTTACTGCTAATGGTAACACTCACCAATCAGAATTATATTTATTCCTATGTTGTCTATATTGTATTGCTCTTCTCCTATCGAGCCTATCTGAACAGAATACAATCATGACCCTGACGATCATGTCATATAATGTGAAGGGCCTAGGTTCTATCAGTAAATGCTGGATTGCCCTGAAGGATTTCAGAGCCTCAGGCGCAGGCGTGATAATGATCCAGGAAAGTCAGTTCTGGGCAGGAGGTTCATTTAACTTCACCTCAAAGTTTTTCCCCACTTCCTTCCTTGCCTCTGACTCCACGGGCAAGGCAGGAGTGGCAATTCTGATTAGGAAGTCGTGCCCTGTTAAGGTAAAAAAATCTCATGCAGATCCCCATGGGTGATTCCTTATTTTAAATTGTGAATATATGTCTGCTTCCTTTACTCTTGTCAATCTCTATGCCCCTAATACAGGCCAGATTGACTTCCTAGACAAAATTTTTGATACCCCTCAATACTGCACACAACCTTTTATGATCATCGAGGGGATTTCAATCTGGTTATGTCACCCTCTAGAGATAGACAGACCCTCCTCAATACTGTACCATCCAAAAGAATCTCATCCAAAGCTAATGCTTTCCGTAAATATATTAGGGCCCGCCGACTATTCGACTCATGGAGGAATTAAGCATCCCTCTGCTAAACAGTTCACGTTTTACTCCCCAGCTCATAAAATGTACTCACGCCTTGATCACTTCTTCATCTCAGCCCCTCTCCTCCCCTACGTGGTTGAGTCTGATATATCCCCCATTACATGGTCAGATCATGCACCCATCATCCTAGATCTTATGCTTTCTCAGGCTTACACTAAATCCTGTCATTGGTGTCTTAACCACTTGAGCCCCGGACCATTATGCTGCCTAAGGAACAGAGGTTTTTTCTCCAATTTGGCACTGCGTCGCTTTAACTGCTAATTGCGCGGTCATGCAATGCTGTACCCAAACAAAATTTGCGTCCTTTTCTTCCCACAAATAGAGCTTTCTTTTGATGGTATTTGATCACCTCTGTGGTTTTTATTTTTTGCGCTATAAACGGAAAAAGACCGAAAATTTTGAAAAAAAATGATATTTTCTACTTTTTGTTATAAAAAAAAAAACAATAAACTAAATTTTAGTCATACATTTAGGCCAAAATGTATTCGGCCACATGTCTTTGGTAAAAAAAATGTCAATAAGCGTATATTTATTGGTTTGCGCAAAAGTTATAGCGTCTAAAAACTAGGGTACATTTTCTGTAATTTACACAGCTTTTAGTTTATGACTGCCTATGTCATTTCTTGAGGTACTAAAATGGCAGGGCAGTACAAACCCCCCCAAATGACCCCATTTCGGAAAGTAGACACCCCAAGGAAATTGCTGAGAGGCATGTTGAACCCATTAAATATTTATTTTTTTTGTCCCAAGTGATTGAATAATGACAAAAAAAAAAAAATATTTACAAAAAGTTGTCACTAAATGATATATTGCTCACACAGGCCATGGGCCTATGTGGAATTGCACCCCAAAATACATTCAGCTGCTTCTCCTGAGTATGGGGATACCACATGTGTGGGACTTTTTGGGAGCCTAGCCGCGTACGGGGCCCCGAAAACCAATCACCACCTTCAGGATTTCTAAGGGTGTAAATTTTTGATTTCACTCTTCACTGCCTATCACATTTTCGGAGGCCATGGAATGCCCAGGTGGCACAAACCCCCCAAAATGACCCCATTTTGGAAAGTAGACACCCCAAGCTATTTGCTGAGAGGCATATTAAGTCCATGGAATATTTTATATTTTGACACAAGTTGCGGGAAAGTGACACTTTTTTTTTTTGCATAAAGTTGTCACTAAATGATATATTGCTCACACAGGCCATGGGCATATGTGGAATTGCACCCCAAAATACATTTAGCTGCTTCTCCTGAGTATGGGGATACCACATGTGTGGGACTTTTTGGGAGCCTAGCTGCGTACGGGACCCCGAAAACCAATCACCGCCTTCAGGATTTCTAAGGGTGTAAATTTTTGATTTCACTCTTTACTGCCTATCACAGTTTCGGAGGCCATGGAATGCCCAGGTGGCACAAAACCCCCCCAAATGACCCAATTTTGGAAAGTAGACACCCCAAGCTATTTGCTGAGAGGCATGGTGAGTATTTTGCAGCTCTCATTTGTTTTTGAAAATGAAGAAAGACAAGAAAAAACATTTTTTTTTTCTTTTTTCAATTTTCAAAACTTTGTGACAAAAAGTGAGGTCTGCAAAATACTCACTATACCTCTCAGCAAATAGCTTGGGGTGTCTACTTTCCAAAATGGGGTCATTTGGGGGGGTTTGTGCCACCTGGGCATTCCATGGCCTCCGAAACTGTGATAGGCAGTGAAGAGTGAAATCAAAAATTCACGCCCTTAGAAAGCCTGAAGGCGGTGCTTGGTTTTCGGGGTCCCGTACGCGGCTAGGCTCCCAAAAAGTCTCACACATGTGGTATCCCCGTACTCAGGAGAAGCAACAGAATGTATTTTGGGGTGTAATTTCACATATTTCCATGGCATGTTTGAGCAATATATCATTTAGTGACAACTTTGTGCAAAAAAAAAAAAAAAATTTGTCTCTTTCCCGCAACTTGTGTCGCAATATAAAATATTCCATGCCTCTCAGCAAATAGCTTGGGGTGTCTACTTTCCAAAATGGGGTCATTTGGGGGGGGTTTGAACTGTTCTGGCATTTTATGCACAACATTTAGAAGCTTATGTCACACATCACCCACTCTTCTAACCACTTGAAGACAAAGCCCTTTCTGACACTTATTGTTTACATGAAAAAGTTATTTTTTTTTTGCCAAAAAATTACTTTGAACCCCCAAACATTATATATTTTTTTAAAAGCAAATGCCCTACAGATTAAAATGGTGGGTGTTGGGGCGTGGCCTGCGCTTGAGCTAGATGGCAGCATAAGTCCGGAGCTCCGGTAAAAACCCAGGGATATAGCGGCACAAAGCACACCATCGGGTCCCGTTTTGCTCACCTCAGCTGGCGTTTCACCCTGGGACAAAGAACAGAGGATGTCCAGAAAAAGAAAAGAGCAGAGGAAGCCACAGCGCCTGACGGACTTCTATAGTATGAAGCAACATAACGGTAGGCAAGATGGCGCCGGGTCGTCCTCTACCCCAGCTAACATTCCCGCCGGTCATCTCACTAAACAGGGCCCCCACAGGCAAAATAAACCCTCTTCTGAAAGCCCTCACCCATACTCTCCCTCACCGCCATCTGGTAGCCCTGCCAAAGCAAAATTCAGGATGGATGGAGAGGGATCCCTAGAAGCGGCAAGCCCAGGCAGTGACTCAGGGGATGACACACGTGAACTCCCTGACTCCATTGAAACTTTCCCAACCATGCATCAGCCAGTGATAGACACAGTATTGAAAGATATGCTCTTATCCTTAAGAAGCTCACTACAATCAGATATGATGAAGTGTATGCACAAATTCAACACCAATCTTCAGGCTGTAGAAACAAGGGTTGAGCATATAGAGCAAAAGATGGGAGAATATGCTGTTACTATCAATGACCTAGTAGACTCCCATGAGGAGAGGGAGGGAGATACTGAATGGTTGAAAGATAAAATCGCAGACATTGAGGACCGTAATAGAAGGAACAATCTGAAAATTAGGGGGATCCCTGAAACAGTCCTGCAAAATGACTTAAGATCCTATGCCTCCTCACTATTCAAGTCTCTCCTACCTGGTCTTTCTGACATGGAGATCACAATAGATAGAATACACCGTCTGCCAAAACCGTCATACCTGTCAGAACACATCCCTAGGGATGTGATCCTGCGCTTACATTTTTATCACGCCAAAGACCAACTGATGATGGTCATGCGCCAGAAAGATCAAATCCCTGCGCAATTTCAACATCTACAGTTCTACGCCGATCTTTCTCAGTATACCCTGCAAAAAAGGAAAAACTTAAACACCATTACTAAAGCACTGAGAAATCACCACACCACTTACAGATGGGGTTACCCCACTAAACTCACTATAACTAAAGATGGACACACCCACGTGGTGAATTCCCTAGAAAAGGGTCTATCCCTCTTGGAGGAATGGAAAATTGTACCGGAGCAGGAGACAAACACGGTCAAAACACCCAGATCAGTGGAACCTGCATGGAAGACGGTCACCACAAAAAACGCAAAAACACACGCTTAACCCAGGATGGTTAACACCCCTCCTACTAATCCCTGGAAACCTGTCTAAAAGCTCAAAGGCTTGAACTTTTACCCCTCACTTGCTTGAACAGCAATCAGCTGTACCTTAAAGTTTGTGTTTGCAGGTTTGGGCTCAGCTCTTGAAAATGCTGGTCCCACACAAGTTTGATAAATGCTCTGCATTTCAGTTTATGTTTGTTCTTTTATGTTTCTCTTCTTTTTTTATCTTTTCCATTGAGTCTGGATACTCAGCAGCCAGAACATGTGCAAGTACCGTAAAGTCATGCTCTACCCTAACAACAAATATGAAGATAAGAACTCTCGCCTCTGTATGTTTTCAACTTGAACACAGCACCGCACAGCCTTCTAACTGTGAGTACATTCCAAACCATGTCATACTATACAATGCCTATCTCTTACCATCCCTGGAAACACCACTAGAGGGCAGCATCGCCTCAAAAATGAATACATTTCACAAAATCCCGGATAACATACATATCCCTCAAATATGGGTATAAAACTCCTCTCTATTAATGCGAAAGGCCTTAACCACCCCGTTAAGAGGATGTCAATGTGGAAAGAGGCCCTTTCTAACAAATCTGATATTATCTGTGCGCAGGAAATGCACTTCTCTGAAACAGCTACCCCTTCTTGCACTCACAGGAATTTTCCTTATATCTTCACAGCCAATGCCCAAAATAAAACAAAAGGGGTCCTCACAGCCATACGGGACACAGTGGCGTTTTCGGCCCAGGAAACAATCAAAGACCCAAGAGGTCGGTATTTAATTCTGATTTGTGACCTTAACTCCATCACTTACACTATTGTCAATGTGTATGCGCCCAACCAACACCAGCTCCGCTTTTTCCACAAACTTCTACGAAAGATCAAGGCTCACCAAAAAGGAAGATTAATAATATGTGGAGACTTCAACACAACCCCGGATCCAAGTATAGACTCTTCCTCTAACACTAGACGCCCGGGTATGTCTCTCCTGACCACACTTCATAAACAGGAACTTTTCGATGCCTGGAGGTGTATGCATGCAGGCGAAAGGGACTACACATTTTTTTCTGCTTCACATAGAGTTTACTCTCGAATCGACCTTTTTCTTGTAGACCAAAACACCTTAGCCCAAACAACATCTACAACCATCAATTCCATCACGTGGTCCGATCACGCGTCCATTACTCTATCTATAAATGATAAATCAATTTGCAGTGTTCCACAGTTATGGAGGACTAATTCATACTTAATGCAACAACTGGACTCTAAAAATACTATAAGTCAACACCTGAAAGAGTTCTTTAGCGTTAATGATTCCTCTGTGCAGGATCAATTTATGCTTTGGAACTCTCATAAGGCATATATACGCGGTATCTTTATACAACTGGGGGCGAGAGCCAAGAGGCAGCGGCAACAAAAGGTAAAAGAACTAACAGACAAAATATTTCTGCTTGAAACCAGTAACAAACAAAAAACGTCCCCTAAAGTATCCCAACATCTTACACAATTACGCAATGATTTAAGATTATTATTACTGGATGGTTTTGAAAGATCCTCAAAAAAACTTAAAATGACTTATTATGCTACTGGCAACAAAGCCGGTAAAACCTTAGCGTACAGACTAAAAGGCCTTAGATATAAATCTAAGATCCCTTATATATTACACCCTACAACCAAACACAAACTCTATCATCCTCAAGACATAGCAGACGCTTTTAGTCACTATTACAGCACATTATACAATTTAAAGGACGATCCGAACACCATACAACCTAGCACTGATGCAATTAAGTCTTTCCTTCAACACTTAGACATGCCCTCCCTCACAGATGAGCATATACAAACCTTAAATCAAAAATTTAACACAGAAGAATTGCACAAAACCATAGATTCCCTCCCCAGTAACAAATCGCCAGGCCCAGACGGCTTCTCTGGGGATTATTACAAAACTTTTAAACACATATTAATTCCATATATGGAACGTACTTTTAACACCGCTGCTGCCTCTGCCTCTTTCCCACCAGAAATGTTGAGTGCAATAATTGTGACGCTGCCAAAGCCAGGGAAGGAACCCAATACCCCCTCAAATTTCAGGCCTATTTCACTGCTCAATATTGACCTAAAAATATACGCCAAACTTATTGCATCCCGATTACTAAACATACTCCCCCTTCTCATACACCCTGACCAAACCGGGTTCACCAAAGGCCGTCAGACGTCCGATGCTACTCGCAGGTTGACAAACATTATACATCTAGCTAGGGTGTACAAAAGGCCTTCTCTGCTGTTGGCGTTGGACGCAGAGAAGGCCTTTGACCGCATACACTGGCAATATCTTACTCAGGTCTTGGGCAGGTTCGGTTTCTCTGGCACCATTCTCTCAGCAATCCTGGCCTTGTACTCTAATCCTACAGCCCAAGTATTTACATCTGGAGTTCTATCTAAACCATTTAGCATATCAAATGGGACCAGACAGGGTTGCCCCCTGTCCCCATTAATTTTCAATTTACTTATGGAACCTCTCGCTATTTATATCCGCTCCCATCCCGACATCAAAGGTTTCTGCATGGCTAAATCCACTCATAAGATCAGCTTATTCGCTGACGACATAATCATGATCTTGACCAATGTGGAAACTTCCCTGGCTTTGGTACACAGCACTTTAGAAATGTTCAATAAATTATCTTACTACAAAGTGAATGAGAGCAAATCATACATAATGGGGATAGGCATCGATTCTGGTATACAAGCTAACCTTAGCTTAAGATTCCCATACTCTTGGGAAAACAAAGGGATAAAATACCTGGGCATAACCCTAACAGCAACACTGGATAGCCTAGTGGCTGCCAACTACACCTCATTCCTGGAAGCTTTAAAAAAGAAGCTTTCAGATCTTGCCAAAGTGGAACTTTCGTGGACAGGAAGATTGGCAGCGTTCAAGATGACAGTTCTACCACAACTGCTTTATCTGTTTAGAACGCTCCCAGTCCCTGTACCGAATTCTTTCTTTTCAAATGCACAATCCCAGATTAATAGATTTCTATGGCAGGGCAAGAAAGCTAGGTGTAGATTCATGAAACTTACTAGATCCAAGGAAGCTGGAGGAATAGGACACGTCATTCTAAAAGACTACTATATAGCAGCAATACTCTCACAAGTCAAATACTGGCTATCCCAATCTCAGATCCACAGATGGCTGGAACTGGAGACGGCACAAGTCCCTAGGTCAAACCTGGCTGTCCTACTGCTGTCATCCGACATCCAGACATACACCCAAGCAAACTTATCTCCTACAATGATTGCTACATTACTAGCTTGGAAGGCATACATATCATTAAAATTCACAAATCAATTAACTAAAAGAATTCCGATCACTACATCCAGTCTGACTATCGTTATACCAAATTTACACATAGCACATTGGTCATCCAGAGGCATACAAACACTAGAGGATCTTATGAAAGGTCCAATACTCAAAACATTTGGATCCCTACAAGCCGAATACGGATTGGAGAACCACGATTATTATAGCTACATTCAGATATCGCATCTTCTTCAAAAATACCACAACACCTCCATCGAAGTACCATGGAGAGTATTCCTTTACCTCACAAACCCAAACACCAACATAAAAGGTATATCCTTATTTTATAACTCACTCAACAACAAACAGATATTCACCAAAACTGACAACATCATAACATGGGAACACCAATTGGGTACCTCATATACTGAGGAACAATGGAAAAAAGCCTTACGTAACACATTTGCAGCCACTAAATGCGTTAACCTGTGGGAGACAACTCATAAAATAACATTAAATTGGTATCTAACACCATACCGAATTTCTAAATTTGCTCAACAATCCTCGCCTCTGTGCTGGAGGAACTGCGGACAAGTAGGAACACTGCATCATATTATGTGGGAATGCCCAGGTATACATACATTATGGCAAAAAGTATTCATATTACTATCAACAATAGCTGGGACTATGGTTACCCCGAAAGCAGACCTGGCTGTCCTTTCATTAGGCATAGAAAATATACCAGTAGCTACTAGAACTATAATAATACACATACTGCTTAGCACAAGGTTAACAATCCTCAGGCATTGGAAGGACACCAAACCTCCCACCTTCAGTGAAATTATTGAGCTGACCAACACTCACGCCACTTATGAATGTATGTTTGCAGCAACTCAGGGTCATTATTTGAAATCACAATCCAAATGGTCCAGTTGGGTAAAATGGTACGCTAAGAATCACCAAAGATAAACGTATCTTCGTCCTGATTACCTAAAACCCATTCATATGAAGAAAACAAAGCTGAGTATTTTCTGTTTATATTTTATTTAAATTTTATTATTTATGTTACTTTAACATGGCTACTACTAGTACAACCTAATCGTATATAGACGGAACACTAGTCCTTTTACTGATGTCTATACCAACATATTAACGATAATCAACAATAGTAAAGGTGTATAAGGCGAAATTGCGATGTGGAAGAATACCTAAATACATGAAATTGTATACGAACTGTACTATTTACAATATATGTTGTGTACATTTTGTATTGTTTACAATTTATACTGTTTGATACCTTCAAATCAATAAAAACTATTGAAATTAAAATGGTGGGTGTTTAATTTTTTTTTTCACACAGTATTTGCGCAGCGATTTTTCAAACGCATTTTTGGGGGAAAAAACACACTTTTTTAAATTTTAATGCACTAAAACACACTATATTGCCCAAATGTTTGATGAAATAAAAAAGATGATCTTAGGCCGAGTACATGGATACCAAACATGACATGCTTTAAAATTGCACACAAACGTGCAGTGGCAACAAAATAAATACATTTTTAAAATCCTTTAAAAGCCTTTACAGGTTACCACTTTAGATTTACAGAGGAGGTCTACTGCAAAAATTACTGCGCTCAATCTGGCCTTCGCGGTGATACCTCACATGCATGGTGCAATTGCTGTTTACGTTTGACGACAGACCGCCGCTTGCGTTCGCCTTAGCGCGAGAGCAGGGGGCGACAGGGGTGCTTTTTTTTTTTTTTTCTTTATTATTTTTTTGCTTTTTTTATCTTATTTTTAAACTGTTCCTTTCATTTTTTTTTTAATAATTTTTATTGTTATCTCGGGGAATGTAAATATCCCCTATGATAGCAATAGGTAGTGACAGGTACTCTTTTTTGAAAAAATTGGGGTCTATTAGACCCTAGATCTCTCCTCTGCCCTCAAAGCATCTGACCACACCAAGATCGGTGTGATAAAATGCTTCCCCAATTTCCCAATGGCGCTATTTACATCCGGCGAAATCTAAGTCATGAAATGCTCGTAGCTTCCGGTTTCTTAGGCCATAGAGATGTTTGGAGCCACTCTGGTCTCTGATCAGCTCTATGGTCAGCTGGCTGAATCACCGGCTGCATTCTCAGGTTCCCTGTTGAGACAGGAGAGCCAGAGAAAAACACGGAAGACGGTGGGGGGGGCATTCCCTCCCACGGCTTGTAAAAGCAGTCTAGAGGCTAATTAGCCGCTAGGATTGCTTTTACATGAAAGCCGACCGCTGCCTGAAAAGAATGATACCAAGATGATACCTAAACCTGCAGGCATCATTCTGGTATAACCACTCAAAGTCGTGAATGGCGTACCTGAAGACAAAAAAATGGTTAACAATAAAGCACAGTAAACGGTAAAGTATAAAAAATTGCATACCTGAAAAGCAAACATGATAAAAAATAACAACAATAAAACAATGCAGAATAGAATACAGTAAAAAAGAGCAGAACAATAGAGAGAGAATAGAGAGAGAGAGAGAACAATAAAAGAACAACTATTTTTTTTAATTTTATATATATTTTTTTTTTACACTTTTTTTGTAACTAACTTTTATAACTGTAACCGGTTCCAGGTTCGGGTCTCTCAAAATGCGATGGCATCTTGGGAGACCCTGTGAAAGTGTGTCCTAGTCTGTGCAATGCTGTACCCTACGCTAATACTCAACTAGTGAATGGTAGCGTTCAAAACATTCACCAATGCAAAGACCAGGATTGTCAGGACAGGAGGGACAATAATAGCGGGTGTCACGCCTATATCTGCACTTGCTGCAGACACGACATCTTTTTTGGGGGGTTCGCTGGGTAGGGGTACTCGGGAGGACATAAAAATGCCTCTCATGCTGCCGACTGCATTTGGTTGGGGATGTGAATGGGGGAAGTACGGGCGCTGCAGAAGCGGTGGGTTCCCAATTAGGATTGGCGAATGCAGCAGGAAGGGCATTATGGGCACGATGGGCCTGTGTTTGTCTTCTTGGTGGCAGCGGGACACTACTTGTGCTTGCCACCTCACCAGCTTGAACTGCACTTATGGGACTCGCCACGTCACCAAGTATTACTGCAGTGCTGATTTGACTACAACCGGGGTGTACTACGCCGCTGGTGCTTGCCAGTTCCCCAAAACGCTACCAAAAAAACTGTTAGCGATCGCAGGGATCAGGCCTGACTCTGCGAACACTGCAGTTATGCGTTAAGTGTTTTGTAAGTGACAGTGATCGATTGATACTGCACTTGGGTGGGCTGAGCTGGGCCGGGCGGAGGGGCAAAATGCAGGTGCTAGCAGGTATCTGGGCTGATCCCGCTAACACTGCGTTTTTGGGAACCCTAAACTGCTGAGGACGCTAGTATAGATCTGATCGGATCAGATATTGATTCGTTCAGATACTGTACCACTAAGGGAGGTGTATGCTGCGTGCGTGGGTGTTAGCGGTACTGGCGCTAACCTGACGCTGCCTGGGGCCGGTGCTTGCCAGTTCACCAAAATACTACCAAAAAAACTGTTAGCGATCGCAGGGATCAGGCCTGACTCTGCGAACGCTGTAGTTATGCGTTTAGAGTTTTGTAAGTGACAGTGATCGATCGATACTGCACTTGGGTGGGCTGGGCCAGGCCGGGCGGAGGGGCAAAACGCAGGTGCTAGCAGGTATCTGGGCTGATCCCGCTAACACTGCGTTTTTGGGAACCCTAAACTGCTGGTGACGCTAGTATAGATCTGACCGGATCAGATATTGATGCAATCAGATACTGTACCACTAAGGGAGGTGTATGGTGCGTGCGTGGGTGTTAGCGGTACTGGCACTAACCTGACGCTGCCTGGGGCTGGTGCTTGCTTGCCAGTTCACCAAAATGCTACCAAAAAAACTGTTAGCGATCGCAGGGATCAGGCCTGACTCTGCGAACGCTGCAGTTATGCGTTTAGTGTTTTGTAAGTGACAGTGATCAATCGATACTGCACTTGGGTGGGCTGGGCAGAGGCGCAAAACGCAGGTGCTAGCGGGTATCTGGGCTGATCCCGCTAACACTGCGTTTTTGGGAACCCTAAACTCCTGGGGACGCTAGTATAGATCTGATCGGATCAGATATTGATCCGATCAGATACTATACCACTAAGGGAGGCCCATGCTGCGTGCGTGGGTGTTAGCGGTACTGGCGCTAATCTGACGCTGCCTGGGGCGACGCATATCACCGCCGGGCGATTAGGGGGCTAAACCTTTATTCGGTAATAAACGGCGGGTGCCCTGACACTATAAAAAATAAACAAACTAACCAGCGTCAACCGTAACGGTTATACGGTGATCAGTGGTGAAAGGGTTAACTAGGGGGCAATCAAGGGGTTAAAACATTTATCAGATAGTATATGGGGGTCCCTGACGCTATAAAACGCTGATGGTGAACCTAAATATTTACCTCCCTAACTAGCGTCACCAGCGACACTAATACAGCGATCAGAAAAATGATCGCTTAGCGACACTGGTGACGGGGGGTGATCAATGGGTTAAAACTGTATTAGGGGGGGGTTAGGGGGGTACCCTAGACCTACAGGGGGTTAACAGTAACTGTGCTAACACTGTAACTGTCACAAACTGACACCTAGCAGTAATCAGAAAAAAAAAAAACTGCTGGTGTCAGTTTGTGACAGGGGGGGGGCCATTGGGGGGGGATCGGGGGGCGATCGGGGGGGGGATCGGGGTGTTATGTATGCCTGGCATGTTCTACTGTGTGTGTGTTGGTGCACTCACATACCTGTCTTCTCTCCTCGGGCCGGAACGGAAACTACCGAGCCGAGGAGAGATGACATCACTTCCTTTGCTGCTGTTTAGCATACAGCAGCAAAGGAGTGTTCCCATTGGCCGGAGGCGATCGCGAGGGGGGGGCCACGAACGGATGGCCTCCACTCCGATCGCCGGGGAACAAAACGGGACCGCCTCGGGCACCGGGGGGGTCCGATCGGACCCCCCACCCGCGGGAGGCAAATCACGTACATGTACGTGATTTTGTCTGCCCGTGCCGCCTTGCCAACGTACAGCGGCGTGAGGCGGTCCTTAAGTGGTTAATGATCATCTCTTACAGTCCGAGGTATCCCAATCTATTTTAGCAAAAAGTTTGATAGACTATTTTCAGCTCAACATTGGGTCGGTGTCGGGGGTTTCTACACTGTGGGAGGCACACAAAGCAGTATTTCGTGGTGCATGCATAGCTGAAAGTTCTCGATTGAGGAGAGATAGAGATGGATTTATTCAGTGCTTGACATCCGCTCTGATAGTTGTGGAGCGGAAGCTGTTGTGTGCTCCCACGGTGGTGAAACTACGTAAAGTCACCTCCCTCAGAGAATAAATTAAATCAACACAACTTGACAAGACAGCCATATCCTTACTCTGAAATTTTACAAATACTCGAATAAACCCCACAGAATGTTAGTCAATAATCTATGCCCGCATCCATCCAGTTCGTTCCCTGACTTTCTCCAACAGGCAGATGGATCTAGAGCACACTGCAATCATGAGATGTTCAAAATATTTGACAAATTTTACAGTGAACTCTATAACTGTCTGACCCCGGAGAATCACTTCAATTTCACCCAGGAAAAATTTGAGCCTTTCTTCGCTAACATAAAGCTTCCGAAGTTATCTTTAGCAGATATAGATAGCTTGTATGCGGCCATAACAGCTGAGGAACTCTTGTCCATAATTTAGACTCTCCCACTGCATAAATCACCCGGCCCTGACGGCTTACCATACTCCTACTACAAAACCTTTTTTGACATCCTATCCCCACACATGTTAACTCTCAATGACTCTCTACTTAAAGGCACATCCCCACATCCACACTTTTCTCACTCTTACATCTCAGTTATTCCAAAGCCTGGAAGGACCCCTCTACTCCGGATAACTATAGACCCATAGCCCTTCTAAACTCGGACTATAAAATATTTACCAAAATACTTGCATCCAGGTTATCCAGGCTTATCCCCAAACTGATACATAGAGACCAAGTGGGCTTTGTCCCTGGTAGACATGCGGGGGACAACACCCGACGTACGATAGATCTGATAGATCTCCTGGACAGGTCGTCTTGCTCGGCACTGATTTTAAGTTTAGACACGCAGAAGGCCTTTGACAGGCTGAGCTGGTCTTATATGTTTGCCACCTTAAAATTGTATGGTTTTGATGGTCCTTTTTTAAATGCTTTAGAGGTTCTTTATTCAACTGTCACGACCCAAGTGCGGATGTCGTCCTTCCTATCACCCGGCTTTCCCATGACAAACGGAACCCGGCAGGGGTGCCCCCTATCACCATTACTTTTTATCTCATGTTTGGAACCCCTAGCCGAATCCATCCACACTCATCTGGACATTTGGGGGGTAGTGATGAGACAGGGGGAATATAAATTGTCTCTTTTTGCAGATGACACCTTCTTACCATTACCAATCCGTTCATTTCTCTCCCCTTGCTACATAAACTATTGGCTTCCTTTAGTGCCATCTCTGGTTATAAAGTTAATACTTCCAAAACTGAAGCTCTCCCCATACACATAACACCATCTCAACTGTCTCAGCTAAAAGACTTATACTCCTATAAATGGTGCAATTCCTCTCTCAAATCTTTGGCTGTCCTTCTTACCCCCTCCTATTCATCCCTCTATTCTGCTAAATTTCCCCCTCTGATTCTAGATATCAACAAATCCCTGTCAACCTGGACAAAGTATCCTCTGTCCCTGTTAGGTAGGATCAACGTTCTCAAAATGTCTATTTTAACCAGATTGCTCTACCACTTTGAAACACTACCGGTTGCCCTGCCTTCCTCTCAACTAAAAGCACTTCAGAGGAGCCTTCTAAAATTCATATGGGATGGTAGGGCTCATCGCATTGCGCGCTCGGTGGTTTTCTCCCTAAGATCCAGGGGGGGTCTGGGAGCCCCGGACATTGCTAAACATTACTTCGCTACACATTTAAGGGCCATTACCTCTTGGTCCTCTCTGCATGCACCGAATCAGTGGACTGCCAATGAAAAAGGAGTGCTATACCCGGTCCACCCATGCTCCCTGGTGTGGGGTACCCCTCCCTCCCTGGATCCCATTTATTTATTTTTTTAACATAAAGTTTATTTATTTTGTCACAAACAAACAGAATAAAAAGAACGGGTTACATTAGCTTAAGACAGATATTGTACGATAATCAGCTATATCATGTCAAGTCAAAAAGCACATTGATGATGTCACATTTCAATATCCTAATCGATGGCAAGAGTAGAATTATAAGAAATCAAATTTAGATCCCTGTAGGCGACCCCCTGAGAGGGGGGGAAGGAGGAAGGGAGAGGGGGATGGGGGGGGTCGGGGTGGGGGGGGGCCCGGCCAGGACCCTCCACCTCTATTAATATATTAATTGTTTAGTAAGTAGGTTATGCTCAGGGCAAAAGTAAATGAGGCAGGGATGAGCGGACAGCCAGTAGTATAAGGTGGAGTATTCAGTTTCTCTATGGAATGGTCAGGTGTTTGGCCTCCACCCAGTCCGCCCAAATTTTATCAAATTTCTTCGGACAATTTCTTCCCATATATGTTAATTTGTACAGGGGAAGAGCTGCATTGACGAGCGAGAGCCATAGTTGTTTAGTGGGTGGTTGAGGCTGATTCCAGTTAAGGAGAATCGCCTTTCTGGCATACAACGCTGTGTAGAAAACAAATAATTTTTTCCTTTTTGGGCCCTTAAGAAAATCACATATGCCCAGTAGGAGGGGAGAGGACTGTATTGGACCCCGAGTTTGCCCACCGAGTTAATATCATCTAGAATTGTCCTCCAGAAGTCAATAATCCTCGGACATGACCACACTGTATGGAAAAAATCTGCACCGTCTGAGCCACACCGGGGACAAACGGCTGTTCTATCTGGATAGATTTTGGCTAAGCGTGATGGGGAATAATAAGCACGATGGAGAAATTTCAGTTGGGCAAACCTGTCCCTAGAGGAAATGGTCAAGGTTAAATATTGCTGCACCCCCTCCTCCCAATCGTCATCAGTCAGGTCAGGGATGTCCCGCTGCCAGAATGACATTAATTGTGAGACCCTAGATGTATCCAACAGGGCAAGTCTGTTATATATAGTCGAGAGTAGTCTAGTGCCTTCAGGTACCCGAAGTTCCGTTTCTAAATCAGACATCTGTAAAGTTACCGGGTTGGGAAACTGGGAGCCAAAAGCATGTCTTATCTGAAGAAATCTAAAAAACATCTGGTTTGGGAGTCCTTTTTTACTCTTCAGATCATTGAACGTTATCAGTTGCCCCTGCGATACAATATCGCTAAGTGCAACTACTCCGTATCTGGCCCATATGATGGGGTCCGGTATCGATTGAAAGTGACTCAACCGTGGGTTACCCCAAAGTGGTGTCACAGGGGACCACGTGTTTTGTTTCCCTAGTTTCATATTCACCGTATCCCACACTTTAATGGTTGTTTTCATGGGCACAGACAGCTTTGGATTAGAGCGGGGGCCTCTATGTATTAAATTTCTTAGCTCCGAGTAGGAACCCAGCAACGCGGCCTCCACAGTAGACGCCGGGCTAGAGGGCTCCTCCGCCAACCACCACTTCAACGTCACCAGGACTGCAGCCCAGTAGTATTTTAAAAAACAGGGGAGTGCGAGGCCACCTAATGAAACCGGAAGTTGTAATGTTGTCTTTGCTATTCTGGGGGCCTTCCCATTCCATACGAAGGAGACGACCAGACTATCGAGTTTGTTAAAAAAGGAAATAGGTATGGGTACAGGAGTTTGTCTGAATAGGTAGGTGAATTTGGGGAGGATGGACATCTTAATTAGATTTACACGGCCCACTGGACTGAGGGGAAGAGACCTCCAAGAGGAAAATTGGTGGGTCACCCAAGACATCACCGGGGCCAAATTCAGGCCAATAAATTGGCGAAGGTCTCTATGTATCTCTACGCCGAGGTATCTAAACTGGGATACCCGGCGAAGTTGGGTGTCCAAATGTACAGGTGCAACCCCAGAGTGCAGTGGGAACAATACTGATTTCCCCCAATTAATACATATTCCCTAATATCGCCCACATCTGTCTATGACCTGAAGTGCTTGTGTCAATGAGTTTCCATCATCTCTAAGATATAACAAGGTGTCATCTACGTACAATGACACTTTTTCTTGTAGTGGGCCTATGGTTATACCCTGTATCCGAGAGGTGGATCTAATAAGGGTAGCCATGGGTTCTATCGCCAATGCAAAGAGCCCCGGGGACAGTGGGCAACCCTGCCTCGTTCCCCTATGAAGGGGAAAAGATGGGGAGAGGACCGTTCCAGTACGTACTCTGGCTGACGGGGATCTGTACACAGCCTCAACCCAGGAGATGAAGACGGGACCAAATCCAAATCTGCGGAGGACCTCCCATAGATAGTTCCATTCCACAGAATCGAAAGCTTTTTCCGCATCCAGGGAGGCCACTACCGCTTGGTCAACGTCTCCAACCCCCGAGGATAAGATCGCATACAGTCTTCGCAGGTTGATGTCCGTGCCCTTTCCCGGCATAAAGCCCGATTGGTCTTCATGTACTAGTGACAATATTACCTCATTTAGCCGTCTGGCAAGAATTTTGGTTAATATTTTGGCATCAGAATTCAAGAGGGAAATGGGCCTATAGGACGAACATAATTGGGGATCCTTCCCCGGTTTGGGCACCACAACTATTATGGCTTGTGCCATAGATGGGGGGAGGGCTCCTCCTTTTAGCGTCTTAATAAACATGTTGTGTAGTCTAGGTGCTACCTCCTCAGCATATTGTTGATAGAACTCAGGAGGAAACCCATCCGCTCCCGGAGTCTTACCTGATTGGAGGGAACCCAAAGCTAGTTGGACCTCCTCTAATGTAATCGGGCTATCCAGGGATTTCCTAGCCTCCGGAGTAAGAGTAGGAAATTCCACCTCATCCAAGAACCCAAACAACTCTTCCTCAGAGTACCCTGCTCTTGACGAGTACAGACTAGAGTAAAATTCCATAAAGCATGTGTTTATGTCTGATGGATCTGTCTTAACTGTCCCGTCCATCGCCCTAATACTCGCTATAGTGGAGGTCGGGGAATGCTCTTTAGCGAGCCAGGCCAGCAGTTTCCCCATCTTTTCCCCCTGTTCAAAGATTTTTTGGGATTGAACCAACTGTCGTTTGTTAACTTTGGCCACCCTAAGAAGCAAGACCTCCCTATACGCTGCTTTCATGTCCTGTCCTGTGATGGGGTTAGCCGTGAGGGCGAAGTCAGATTCAAGAGATTGAGCCTTGGCTTCCGCTTCCTCCAGTGTAATTTGGTTATTCTTACGTTCCGTAGCTATAGAAGACATGTAACATCCTCTAATATAGGCTTTAAATGCGTCCCAGTCATTCCCCGGTGTAGTGGAGTTAGCATTTATCAACCAGAATTGTTTAATCAAAGTGGCCATCTCAAACTCTATAGTCGGGTGATTTATCCAGAACTTAGACAGACGCCAAATTCTGTCAGTTGGAGGTGTCACCGTTTGTTTAGCACAGAACATCGGTGAATGGTCCGATATTCCCCTGGGCAGGATCTTGACCTCCCTAAGCCTGGGCAGAAGACTGCCACTGGCATAGAGGTGATCAATGCGGGATAGCGTATTATGGGAAAGGGAGCAGCACGTGTAGGAGCGTTCATTGGGGTGCTTCCATCTCCACAGATCCTCAAACCCAAAGATGCCCACCCATCTGGATAGGGAAGAGTCAGTGGCTAAGTCAGGGGTGAGTCTATCTCGGGACAGGTCTGGCGCTATATTGAAGTCCCCTGCCAGAAGGACATTGTCTGTGGAATACTGAGCTAGGAGGGGGATAAGGTTATGTAAAAGGGAAATGTCAGAAGGGGGTGGTAAGTAGATGCCCACCACTACCATCTCAACCGTGTCAATAAATGCATGAATTAGCACGTACCTTCCCCCAGGGTCCAGCTTGACATCTAACAGCTCAAATTGAAGGGACTTGTGGATCAAAATACTAACTCCACGAGAGTATCCAGAGTGGGTGGCATGAAAATGCCGCCCTACCCAGGGGCGTTTAAGACTCATTATCTTACTCCCCACTAGGTGCGTTTCTTGCAGTATGCATATGTGGGGGTTATATTTCTTAATATAATCGAACACTAGGGAGCGCTTTATTTTATCACCAAGGCCCCGGACATTCCAAGAGAGGATTTTCAGGGGGGCCATAGTATGGGAGGAGATAGAGTTATCAGGATTAATTCACAGTCAGCTGGACCCTGAGAAGTCGGCAGCATCACCAATATACTGTACACATGGGTCCGCCACAGATCTAGGCAAAACGATGACAAGGCCCAAATCCACAGCACCCCTGTATAACTTACATTGTCACTCATCTGTCTTATATGAAAAGAAATAACACAAAAAAACAAGAAAAAACAAAAACCCCAACCCCTCCCACCCCGCACAACCGTTGTGGAACTCGGCGTGCCTATACCAAAAACAAGACCCATTAAGGCCTACGATAGTCTCCTATGAGGCAAAGAGACAACCCCCAGACAGCCACCAAACAGACACAGGGGCGGTCAGAGTTCGGTGCAGTCCAGAAATATCCGTCCGTATCCTGAGGATAAAAGCAACATAACAGTGATCCATGCAAATTGTAAACTAGAAAAATAACCATAATGATAAAACTAAGATGAAAATCACCTAGCCAGAGCTAGGGGCACATACTTTGGTCAGATCAGGTATATACCTCCCATAGACCTCTATAGGAGGCCCTGGATAGTAATATTCACCTCTGTCGATCACCATTTCTTGCAGGCAAAAAGTATAGTGTAATTGTTCTGCCATATTGTCACCTTACTCAAGGGGGGATAAAGGATGAAGCAGCCATGTAGATCTCAGTGTTACTCCGGGGGTTAAGAAACAGAAGGTATCTAATCACTGCCACAGCTTCGCCCGCCCCCACAGGCACTTTTCAGTGAAACAAAACAGAGAACATGGGGGAGAAGGAGTGGCTTTGACTCTGCGTGATCAAAAATAGGAGCAAAAATGAAAATTAACAAAAGGAGGAAAGTGTTCATCTCGGCAGGTGTGGATGGTGATAAGCATACACAACAGGGACAGTTACGAAGAAGGCACCAGGGTGCAGCATTGGGCATTTACACCAGTAGTCCTGTAGATACTACTCCTGTCCCCTCTGAACTTGGGGCAGGGTATCCAACCAGCGGGAGGCCTCCTCCGGCGAGGTGAAGTATCGGGAGGACTCTCCATCGATCACTCTAAGGCGAGCCGGGAACAACATGTTATACTTTATCCCTTTCAGACGGAGCTGTGCCTTGACGTGGTCGAATGTTCTGCGAAGCCGCTGGGTGTCGATGGAGTAGTCTGGAAACATCATAATCTTGGTATTTTCGAAGCGAAGCTCCGGAATCTTCCGGGCCTCCCTGAGGGCCATGTCTCTGTCACGGAAGTTCAGCAGCCGAAAAATGAAGGTACGTGGAGGGGCCCCAGGTGGGCCCCGCGCAGGAGGCATCCTGTGTGCTCATTCCACTACAAAGTGCTGGGAAAACGGGGCCTGTGGAAGTAGGGTGCGGAGCAAGGTCTCTGTGAAAGCCGTAGGGTCCCGACCTTCAGAACCTTCCGGCAGGCCCACCAGCCGCAAATTGTTCCTACGGCTGCGGTTCTCACTGTCCTCAGCCCGCGATTCGAGAATCTTTACCTTGGCTTGTAGGGTATGGATGGAAGCCCAATTGTCTCGAACGGCATCCTCCGAGTCGCTAATACGCCTCTCCGCCTCAGTCATGCGATCCCGCATCTTGTCCATATCCCTACGCATCAGTCCAAATTCCATTTGCAGGGTGTCAATTTTTGCCGTTAGGGTGTTCTGACAGCCAGATATAGCCAGCATTAAAGCCTGAAAACGGTCCTCTTCCGACCCCGGGTCTGTGGGGATGGTCTGAGACTCCATGTGCGTGTAGCTGGACGGGCCCACTGGGGCCTGCGACCTCCGCTGTGAGGAAACTTTAGGGGTATGCCCACCTGACTTTGTGGAGCCAGACCTGCCTCTTCTCATGCCCGGGTGCCCCCCCCCGCTGGATGGAATAAGCTATAATAATAATAAAATGCAGCACTCAGCTCAGTTCGGCCGTTCAATCCTGCAGCTATGCACCACTCCCACAGATCAGTACCTTAGTGTCCAGGCTGTGGTTAATCCTGTAGGCCGCAAGCTGGGTGAAGGCCGCGTGTGTCCGGGAAGGCCTCTATGAGTCCTTCAAAGCCCTTTTGTGCTCCCTCTCAGTCAATCTGCGTGTCGCTGACCACTCGGTGGCTCCCCCTCCGCAGATCATGGCACCCGAGCCCGGGGATTATTGCTGTGGCTAGGCCGGAGTACAAAGTCCGCCGAGGGCCGCCTCAGCACGTCCAACACACTCTCTTATCTCCTCCGAGGCCCCTACGTCCCATAGACAGACGGATGGCACTAATGTGCGGCGTGCGGCGGCTCTCCTCCCGCCGATCGCGGCACTCGAGGTCGGGGATCGCGGAGGTTCCGCAGGCCTCAAGATGGCGGCTGCCTCTGGGGTGTGGAGCCAGCCGAGGGCCCGCCGCAGCCCCGCAGGTCGGCCGGCCACCACAATAAGCACTGTCCCTGCTGCAGATGACTCCAAGCAGTCGTGGGGAAGCCGTTGGTGGTGATATAAATGTCCTGTAAGGCAGGATGGCTGCGGATTCTAACAGGACCGGCGGAGCTCCTCTGGAACGCGTCCTATTCCCTCTACATCCGGACACGCCCCCCTGGATCCCATTTATAAATGCCAGTGCACTGCTCAAATGACCTTTACCCTAGCCATCTGGCGTAAATGTTTCAAGGACTATTCTCTCACCTCACCTTGCTCTCCTCTAGTGAATGTGCTGTTCAATCCATTCATACCAGACAGTATGTCCCTAGGTAGGGTCTTCCCATGGATACACGCACCTCTTTTTTCAGCTACGGAATTTGGTCCATCCCATCACGCGGAGATTACATACCTTCAATACTTTATGTGAGAAATTTTATATACCCTCCCACCTTTTCCATTTTTATCTACAGGTTAGACACTTTTTTCACTCTAAATCCTCAACCTTGACCCTTGATAAACCAACCACCTTTGAACATCTATGCACTCAGGGCACTCACCAACGACAAGAACCAAAAAGGAAATAAAATACAGAGAAAAAGAAAAAGAAAAGCACCTCCTGCAAAACCAAGCACCAGTATTGGTTGTCTCACTAATTTACCAATAAAGTACACCTATTCTGGTGCTGCTGCTGTAGCCAAGGACAACTAGCATATATATACCAAGAGTCCAAGTATCACTACTGAGACTCAAAAAAGTGGCTACCTATGCAACAGAAAATTAGGACCCCTTGGTTCAAAAAATACAAAATGTATTAATTAATAATGATAAATCATCATGTGTGGAAAAATGCAATACGGGGGGCGGAGCCGGCGGCCGGAGCTGATGGAGCAGTGAGGAGAGAGCTCCGTCACACCGAGTGCTCAGAAGCTGCTAACAGCGGCTGATAGTGAGCTAATAACAGCCACACGAACGGCGGAAACAGCAGGGAACCGAGCCGCACTAATGGCTAAACGAAAGGAGAGAGAGCCGCCTCGGAAGCTGACCGACTTCTATACGATGGTCCCAGCTAGCCTGTCACAAGATGGCGCCGGCGTGACATCTCCTCACAGCAGAGCGGCAGAATCTGCAGCCAGTGAGTCATCTGCCACTAACACTGCACTGAACCCTCCACACTCAGCCTCAAACAGCCCCATTAAGCAAAAGAGAAAGCTAAACTCCCCAGATGACTCTGAGGCTGTACAGGTCAATGAGGAAAGTGACATGGAACACACTAATGAGTACAGTCAGAAGCTGGATGCTCTCCCCACCTCAGGTCTGCCCCTGACAGATGTCACTATGAAAGAGATGATTCTCACATTAAGGGGGGCCATACAACAAGACATCACTAATGTAATACGCTCCAGACATAAGGAAATGACTGCACTAGGTAACAGGCTGGATTATGTAGAAACTAAAATGGATGATTTCCTTCTCTAGAGGGGTGCTTATACAAATAGCTGCTAGAGAGAAAAGGAAAAAAATGCGGCACATAGAACGACTACATACAACATCTCGGATCTGGAAACCAGACACAAACAATCGCCCAACCACTCCCTACTCCTCCAACTAAACACCTGCAGAGAAGAACTTAACAAACACTACAACATGATTACGATTTATACTTTAAAAGGCTTAAACTCTCATACTACTCCCAGAGTAACAAAGCGAGCAAACTTTTAGCCTCACAAATTAAAAAACGTCAAACCAGGGCAAATATCTCAGAGATTAAACACCATGGGAACAATAGAATTTATACCAACCCCAAAGATATAGCAAACGCCTTCAAAGACTACTACGACTCTCTATACAATCTTAACCAGGATAAGAACATTTATCAGCCCACAGATACAGATATCACAAATTTTCTCCAGAAAATTAATCTTCCTGCGATAGATGCGAACACACTACATACTTTGAATATGCGGTTATCCTAGGTAAAACAATCCCTCCTATACTAGGTCAACCCCCACTGCGCTAAGGATGGTTAACAATGATGATCTTATTCACCTAGTTAAAAGTTCCTACCTACAGCTGCCACTTATTGTAAACAAACAGTGTAAGTTAGATTTAAATAAGTGCATGTGATCAGTGCAAAGACCACACGTGACAAATTAAATCGTGGCGCTATTGATCAATAAATCTATAACACCTCCAAGGTGAAAGATTAAACCTAACACACACCTTATGATCGGTGCCTATCTGTATATAGTGCAAAAAAAATATATAGATGTGTGCAATAGTACTATGATGAAAACATACTATTGATAGATCCACACCAAAAAATGTCTAAACGATGTATCAAAACACCACAAAAATAAACCACAAAAATGAAAATAAATGTGACTTGGTGTCAATATCACTCAGATGCTGTTGTAACGTGATAACTTATATATATAAGCCCATCAGATGGCAATCCGTGAGCATCCCCGCACACTTCTATAAAAGTGACTGTGTAAATAAAGTCCCTTAAATATCACACAAGTGTGCCAACAAGTGTCCACATCAGTGCTAAAGCAATAAAGCTGGTGCATCCGCAAATTCCTTAATTATAGGAGTGTAGATTCTTCTAGTGCAATCTTCCACCACACCTCTGTGTTCAGTGACCACTCTCCCTATGGACAGCCACTCACCAGCTCCTCATGCCTCCACTTACGTATGAGGCTAAAAGGCATAGATGTCTGCTTCTATTGGCAAGGGTTAAATCTTATCCATCCGGAAGAGCGTTCCATGTGAAGACAAGAAAAACTTCCAATAGTGTAATACTGTAAAACTCTTTTAATGAATCACACTGCAAATACCACTTCAACAGTTTCACTCACATTGTGTAAAAAATAAAACCACAGCAAACTCCACAGCAATCTGTCAAGTGTAATATCAACCGGCTGCTAAGATCAATCTCCCAGGGGGTATGCGGTCACGGCGGACCCTCTATGAGCCAGCGTGTAGGAAGTATCTCTCACCCTCTCCCCGCCTGCTACTTGAATAGATATCGCCGTCTCCCCCACTCGATAATCCGTGCAGCTAACTTCCTTCTGTCACACGTACGTGGTGTTATCCTTCATACGGCCACGCCCCCGACATGTTTCAATACGCCTGTATCTTAATCATGGGATAGGCCGCTTCAGATCCCCATCATTCCTTTTATCCCCCCTCTCGCCAATCAAATGAGGAGTCTCAGTGCGCATGCGCACCTGATCATTCGGCGCCTGCGCCTTACGAGTGTCCCCGTGGGCGCAAACCCCCGTCAATCGTGACAGCAGACCATGACGTGCTGCTGTATTCTAACCCTGACATGTCAATTAAAAAACAAACACTATGCTTCACACCTGTTACAGCGATATGTGCATATAAAATCCTGCATTAACATAGCAATGCTAAGCAATATACATAATATAGGTATCCCCACAGTCATAGATATTGAAACGACCTCTTCAATGTGGTTATAACTCGGGACTCTATTCAACATCATGCTTACTATAATCTGTGTATTCAACCAATATTAATAATAAAATACACATAAAATAAATATTAAAAATGTTACAATTATATAAAAATGGCTAAATAATATTATTTAAATGACCAAATTTCAACTTACAATGGAGAATGGTCACTATTAATTATTAAAAACTAAATGTAATACTACAAAAAATATCAATAATCCTATTGCTAAAAATGGTACAGTGGATCGACTTATTAACATATCTACTAATTAAAACTACATGGACTTAATAACCCATATAAAATCCATATCAAATGACAATCCATAAAAATAGCCCCCCATTCATCACAACGTAAGGGCATATGTGGGATAGGGAACTATGTAGTTTGCCTACCTATAGAATCTGTCTAGAAATCATTTAAAAAGCAATTTAGGTCCAATTTAATGTTGAGGCCTCTCGGGGTCAAACTCTTAAAGCGAAATATCCATTCCGTCTCTCTTTGTGAGAGGTCTCTTACCCTGTTGGACCCCCTCCAGGATGGGTAGACCACATCGATGCCACAAAATTGTAACAGCGAGGGGTCTTGTTGGTGTTTGACTCTAAAGTGCATGGATACACTATGATATTTATAGCCGTTTTTTATGTTGGTGATGTGTTCATTAATACGGACTTTCAACTGCCTTTTGGTCCTCCCAACGTAGTATAGGCCACATGGACACCACATCAGGTATACCACATGTGTGGTAGTACATGTGCTAAATTCCTTAATTTCAAATCTTTCCCCTTCTCTGTTGGCGACACTCGTAATGCCTCTGTTGCTGACCCTAACCGTTTTACAACAAATGCATTTCCTACAACAGAAAAAACCTTTGAAATCAAAGGATAAAGATCTTGGTTTGGGAGGATCCAGGATCTTTTTTACTATCTGGTCACCTATATTTGGGGCCTTCCTGTAAATGAACTTTGGCCATGCTGGTAGTATTCCTCCTAAGTGTTTGTCTTTACAGAGAATATACCAGTACTTTTTGTAGATATTCTCAATGTCCCTATACTGATAATGAAAGCCCGAGATGAAGCTCAATTGATGCTGGGAATCCCCTCTTACTGTTTCTTTTTCCTTCAGGCACTGTTCCCGGGGAATATTAGCTACCTCATGCACAATTTTGGTGAGATCTTCATCTCTGTAACCCTTCTGGATGAATCTTTCTTTCAAAGTGTTTGATTGTATCATAAAATCCTCCAACTGAGTACAGTTACGACGGATCCGCAATAGCTGACCCTTCGGGATATTTTTTATCCATGACGGATGATGACCGCTAGTTACGGATAGGTAGCTATTGCGGTCCGTCGGCTTGAAGTACACCTTAGTTTTTAATGAGTTATTCATTTTTTCAATCGTAACATCTAAAAAATTAATTGATGCATCACTAATAAGGTATTCCAGCCTGATGTTATTTGTATTCCCTAAGGAAAGAAGATATCTAATACCCAGTGCCAATCGCATACCGGTGATATACACATTACCTAAGGTGCATAAAAGTACTCAAAACCCCCCACCGCGTCCCATAGTGAATGGGATTGGATCCGTAACAGCAAGGCTAGGAGAATACTTGGATAAATTCCTCCAACCCAGTGTAAAGGCGACTAGAGCATATCTAAAAGACACCTCAGATTTACTACGTCTGTTGGAACAAGTGAAGCTTAACCCTGAATTAACATCCTACTTGGTAACGGCAGACGTAGCTTCACTTTACACAAGTATACAACATGAAGATGCGTCGTTAGCCCTGAATTGGGCATTAAGTAAAAGGGACGACATCCCATTTATAGAGAAGAAGTTTGTGGGACATGCACTGGATTTTTGCATGTCCCACAGCTACTTCTGGTTTGATGGACACTTCTACTCCCAGCAGGTTGGCGTGGCAATGGGGGCTAAATATGCCCCCAGCCTCGCCAACCTGTTTATGTCTGAATGGGAGGATAGACAGGTGTTCAATATCAGTAGGCCTGAACTGATCTTCTACCGAAGATTCATTGATGATATCCTGCTGATATGGGAAGGCTCTAGGGATACTTTGGATATTTTCCTTGAACAACTGAATAGGAATACAAATAACATCAGGCTGGAATACCTTATTAGTGATGCATCAATTAATTTTTTAGATGTTACGATTGAAAAAATGAATAACTCATTAAAAACTAAGGTGTACTTCAAGCCGACGGACCGCAATAGCTACCTATCCGTAACTAGCGGTCATCATCCGTCATGGATAAAAAATATCCCGAAGGGTCAGCTATTGCGGATCCGTCGTAACTGTACTCAGTTGGAGGATTTTTTTTTTTACATCACAAAATAGTTTATTCAAAAAGTTGACAAGACAGTACAAATCAAGTTAACTGTAATCACAGCAAAGATCCACATAAAGCCATGTTTGGTCCTCGCTAGTTAGCAATATTATCGATAATAAACAATTTCTTTTATAATGTGAAAAGACAACAGTAATGTTAAGTGCAACCTTGAATATATAATATGGCATTGTTATAGCTCTCATGTCTTATACACCTAACTTTGTCATGACCAGTTATCCTCAGTAATAAAGTTAAGGAGATAATCATCTGACTTGTATGTCGGAGTCAGTAAGACAATACTTGTCACGGGAGATGAAAGAAGAAAGAAAAATAAAAAGAGGGGGAAAAAAAAAGGGAAAAGGTGAGCATAATAAAGAGATTTATGACCATTACCTTGTCAAGTAGGTGTCAAGCGGATATTCAATCACTCAGTCGATCAATCGCGTTGCCCAGCCGACTGCATCTAAGTGGAGCTTGTTGATGTAAATACCTGCTATCCTGTCTCAGACAGGACCAGATGTCTGGGCATCTTTAATGTCACTGAATGCCTTGGAATATTTGAAAACGATCCAGGGACGCCAGGTCTCAAGAAAGCTTTCTACCTGTTCATTGGATTGAGCAAGTGTATCTTCCATTTCGTGGAAGTCTGCTACTCTGTGTAACCATTCGGAAACTGTTGGAACTCGTGTAGACTTCCAGTAAATTGGGATTAATGATTTGGCAGCGTTTAATAGGTGTTTTGTGAGAGAACGCTTGTATTTTTTTAGAGGCCAGTTGGAGATGTGCGTTAGACAGCTCGCAGCATCGAGAGGCAGAGTTGTCTCCGTAATCAGTTTAATTAGGTCAAGAACTTCCTTCCAGTAGTTAGCGATTAAAGGGCATTGCCACCAGATATGCAACAATGAACCCTTATCTTCCATGCAACGCCAGCAGCGGTCTGGCACTTGTGGGAACCATTTGTTTAGTCTCATTGGTGTTAGATACCACCGTGTCATCAATTTGTACGCAGTTTCTTGGACCTTAGTGCTTATGGAGCACTTATGTGCTAAAATACAAGCGTTCTTCCATTGTGTAGAAGTTATGTTTATCTGTAGGTCGTCAGACCATCCCTTCCTAAGTCTGTCATCTGTTGGTCCCTCTGCTTCCTGTAGCCAGGCATACGCCATAGACGTTGTTTTGTTAACCGGTTCCCCCTTACGGCACACCGACTCAAACTCCGTCAGGGGTCTAGAGAAGTCTCCCCCCTTGTGGTTTTCCTTGAGATAGCTTCTAGCCTGTAGGTACACCCAAAAGGGCAGCTCTGTTACATTGTCGACCTTTTTTAGGACCTGGTACTCCTTGACTTTACCCTGGTGATAACATTCGCCCGCTAATAAAGGTCTGTCAGTGTTAGGAGACTGAAGGTGGGGGTTGTCAAGCCCTGGGATAAAACCCGGATTGTCTTTCAGTGGTGTTAATGGACCTAACGCTGAGGTGATCACTTTACCTCTGGGTAAATCATGCATCAATTTGAGAGTGGTACCTGTTATGGGATGGTGCTTTAGTTTGTCAGGATAATTGGACCATTGTACCCAAGGAGCGAAAGAGAGTGGCGTGGAAAAGAGGGCCATCTCCAACCCCACCCAATCCTTGCTGTCCCGATGACAATGCCAGTCAATGATCCTGGCAGCGTGTGATGCTATATAGTAGTCTCTCAGGTTGGGAACTCCAAGCCCCCCCATTTCTTTTGCTTTCATTAATGTTTCAAACTTGATTCTAGGTTTTTTGTGAGCCCAAATAAATCTCACGAACAGGGTTCTTAAGGTCTTAAACAGGCTTGGTGGTAGCTTGATCGGTAATGTGCGTATTACATAGAGGAGCTTGGGCAGAACGGTCATTTTAATGATGGCCGCCCTGCCAAACCATGAAAAGGTTCCCGTGTGCCAGTTGTGTAGGTCTCTGTCAATACTGTTCAATAGCGGGGGGAAATTTTGGTCATATAATGACGAGATCTGTGGCGTTAAATTTACCCCTAAGTATTTCAGTTTTTTGGGATCCCATTTGAAGGGGGAGTTGGTCATTGCAGAGGAAAGCGAGTGGGCGTTAAGCGAAATGTTCAGGGCCTCTGATTTGGAATAGTTTATTTTTAAGTTAGAAACGTAACCATAAAGTCCAAATTCCTGCATGAGATTGGGGAGAGTGATATGCGGTCCCGAGACAAAAAACAACAGGTCATCCGCATATGCGGCGATCTTGAACTCCCTATCCCCTACCAGCCAACCCTTTACCGAGGGATTTAAGTTGGTTTTTCTGATAAATGGCTCCAAGGACAATATAAACAAGAGAGGGGATAATGGACACCCCTGTCTTGTACCGTTGGCAATGTGAACTCTCTCGGAAAGTGTGCCATTGATTTTTAATCTAGCCGTAGGCTTTTGATAAAGTGCTGAAATCCAAGCCAACATCTTCGTGCCCAAACCCACGTGTTTGCAGGTGGCCAGCATATAGTCCCAAGCCACTCGGTCGAAGGCCTTCTCCGCATCCGTGGACAAGAGAAGGCCTTCTGTATCGCTTGTTCTAATTTTGTTTATTAGTAACAAAGATTTAATAACATTATCCTTGGCCTCCCGGCCGGGCATAAAACCTGCCTGTTCGGGGCCAATTAGTTTATGGAGGATGGGTTTCAGTCTGTTGGCAAGTATTTTTGCAAAAATTTTCACGTCTATATTCAACAAAGAGATAGGACGGTAGCTGGCACATTCATGAGGGTCTTTGCCTTCTTTTGGGATGACCGTAATGAATGCCGAGAGTAATTCAGGTGGTGTGTCCTTGGAATCAGACATGGAGTTCAAGGCCGCCGCCAGGGGAGCCGTCAGGAGATCTGTGAATGTTTTATAGTAAATTGCCGTGTACCCGTCCGGGCCCGGACTTTTGCCCTGTTTCAGATCTTTAATGGCGAGTTTGATCTCAAATGTGTCAATTGGGCATTCTAAAGTATTAGCCTCTGCGTCTTCCAAAGATGGGAGTCCGCTTTTTACTAAGTACTCTCTGATGATCTGTGGTCTGTCACCTGTCATTCCTGGCAGTTTATGTTGTAGTGGTAAATTGTACAGGTTTGTGTAGTATTCGTGAAAATGTTTTGCAATATCTTCTGTGGAGACGTCTAAGGAGCCATTTGCACGTTTGATACCCGGAATGTTAGTGTTGTGTGTGTGCGTTCGTAGAGCCCTTGCTAGTGTCTTCCCAGGTTTGTTACCTCCCTCGTAGTAAATCTTCTTCTTGAAGAACAAGAAGCGTTTTGCCTTAGTGTCAAGGAGGTTCTGCAGGGATTTCCTAGTGTCCAAAAGTTCCGAGGCCGTAGAGACCGACAGGGACTGTTTGTGTAGGGTTTCAAGGTAGTGGATGCGATTTATCAAACGTGTGGTCTCCTTTGCTCTCTGTTTCTTCCGCCACGAGCCCATCGAGATCAATTCCCCCCTAATAGTACACTTGTGGGCCTCCCAAAGTGTTATTGGGTCCATCCCTGGCGTAGTATTTCGGTCAAAAAAGTCTCTCAGAGAGTCCTTCAGATCTTGCACGTAAGTAGGGTCTGTGAGTATGGAGGAGTTAAGTCTCCAAATCTGGGATTTTGGTGTCCTTTCAGTCAAGTCTAGGGTTAGAGCAATAGGGGCGTGATCGGATATGGATTGTGTGCCTATGTATGCCTCTGTGAGAGTGTGGAGGTCATTTTGTGTAATAAAGAGGTAGTCTAGCCGTGCATACTTCTCATGGGGCGTTGAATAAAACGTGTAGTCTCTACCGGTCGGGTTTAGGAATCTCCAGGTGTCTACCAACTTAAGGGAGTGGAGATGGTTTTTGATGCTCTTCAGTGTCCTGTATCTAATACTAGTCGACCCATTAGAGGTGTCTGTCAAGGGGTTCAAGGGTATGTTGAAGTCCCCTCCCATGATCAGACATCCCGAAGTGAAATCCTGCAATTTATTCACCATTTGAGTGCAGAAGGTTAAATGGGCTTTATTTGGGAAATAGACATTCGCTATGGTGATGGGCAATTCTCCGTATGTCCCTTTCAGGAAAATGTACCTTCCCTCCGGGTCTATCAGTTGTTCCGACAAAACAAAGGGAGCACTCCTGTTAATTAAAATTGTAACCCCCTTTGTCTTTGCCTGATCGTTAGTGGCATGAAATGCCCTAGTAAAGGTTGAGTCAGTGAGCCTGGGAATATGTCCGGTCTTAAAGTGTGTCTCCTGCAGTAATATAAAATGCGGCTTACCTTTTTTGATTTCTCTGAGTAACGTGCTACGTTTTTCGGGTATGTTCAACCCTTGAACGTTGTGTGATATCACCGTAGGCTTACGTCCCAGGAATGAGTAGGCCATGGTGCAGACTCAGACGTTGTGTCAAGAACTAGGCTCTAGAAAAATGAACTTACACGGAATCAGTGGATTCGTGAGGCGGGCAACGCGACTGATCAAGGTCTACAAGAAAAAAAAAAATGGTCGTTAGAAAGAGTAGAGAGAGAAGGAAAAGAAAGAAAAAAAAAGAAAAGAAAAAAAAAGGGGAGAAAAAAGAACAATGAACAACAATTAAGATTAGGTTACCTCTAGATAGGGCCCTATCTAGAGAAATAGTGTGTCTGGTGGTCTACTGATAGCACCAGATCACTTTGTGGGGCAGAGGGAGGCGGCCGCCTGGTATGTTGGCCAAAATGAGAATATATCCTGTGTCTGTAAAAGTGCACAAACAAACAATTTGAAAACTGGAAGTGTAACTGGCTAACCGTGTCTCCATGTAACACACAGCCTTACATATAAACTGCAAAAGGAATTTGGTGAATTCACCCTGACTAACAGAGCATCCAGACTCCCCCAAATATGCGGGGCATACAAACTGTTCAAAATCTCAAACAATAACTGCATAATACTTTCTCATCCCCCCTCATGGTCATCACCTTCAAAGTGTCGTGACCACCTATGACTTTTATTCCACCCGTACCTCTTCGACTACCGGATAAAATTATTGTGCAATAGTAAGGTAGCATTTTATCATTTAACATTTGCCAACAAACTCCATTGTGCTCTGGCTCTCTTTGCGTTAACAGTAACTTATTAGAAAATAGTTTAAGAGGTGAGCCCGGGCTAACAAAGCACAAAAAGAAAAAAAAAAAAAAAAAAAAAAAAAAAAATATTGGTAACTGGTGCGTGGAATTGAGTCATTGTGACCAATAAGGGGGAGTTCATCCAGATCTTCAGTCTTCTGCCTGATCACGATCCACTCTCGGTCTCGAATTTGGGGTGCCTTGTTTAGAGCCTCCAGATCTCCCTTGCTTCATCTTCTTAGAGAATCTCTTCTCAGGTGTGGAAAATGGCGACCGAGGCGGGCTTCTGTCATGTGGTGGCAATGCAAAGTCCGCGTACCAGTCTGGAAGATCCACCGGGTCAATACATAGGCCTGCACAGAAATCAGGAAGGTCTGCTGGGGTGCGGAGCACATGTTGGTGACCATTTGCCGAAACAATGAGCGCAAAGGGGAAGCGCCAAGTGTATCTGAGATCCCTTTCCCTGAGCTTATCCAAAAGCGGTCGCAGGGCTCTGCGATTTTTTAATGTAATTTGTGATAAGTCATGGAATAGCATTATGGTTTCACCATTAAAGATGATCCTGTCATTTCTTCTTGCTCTGCGCATTATATCTTCCTTCAGTTGAAAGTTCTGTAGGCAACATATGATGTCACGTGGTGGGGCAGTATCAGGGCCTTTAGGCCGGAGAGCTCTGTGCGCCCTGACAAACTCTATTTCTGTCTCTTCCTGCCTGTCAAGGAGGCTGTTAAAGACCCTCTGGAGGGCCGGAGTTATCTGGTCTGCCTCCACTGATTCGGGGATCCCCCTCACCCTGATATTGTTCCTCCTGCCCCTGTTGTCGAGGTCTTCCACGTGTCTATTCAGGTCAATAAAGTGCTGAGCATGTGAGACAGTGACCTGATCCAATCTGTGTATGGCCTTGTCTCTCTGTCTCCCTGCATGTTCTGAGGCCGCCAGCTTTTCAGTGAGCACCACTAAGTTAGTCTTCAGGTCCGTAATAGCTGCTGAAAACGTGGATTTAATGTCTGCCGAGAATACAGACATGTCTGCATAGGTCAGGGGTTTGTTCACTCTGGATTTGCCCCTACCTGTGTCCTCTGTAGATTCAGAGTCTCCACTGAAATCCTCCTCGTGGAGCTCGTTCTGTTGCGTCGGCGCCATCTTGGGACCGGCCTTGCTGCTGCTCGCCGCCGGCGTTTGTATCAGGAAATCGGCGATGTTCCTGGCAGCGGATGGTAGTTTTCCACGGCGGGATCGTGTCTGCGGGGTGGTGTGGAGCTTTCTGCCCGGCATTGAGTGCTCTGCTGCAGGGTGTCAGGCTGTAAGGCTGTGTGACTTACGGAGCTCTGCTAGTGTGCTGCCATCCGAGCCGCGCGCCAAGCCACGCCCCCCCAGTTGGAGGATTTTATGATACAATCAAACACTTTGAAAGAAAGATTCATCCAGAAGGGTTACAGAGATGAAGATCTCACCAAAATTGTGCATGAGGTAGCTAATATTCCCCGGGAACAGTGCCTGAAGGAAAAAGAAACAGTAAGAGGGGATTCCCAGCATCAATTGAGCTTCATCCTGGGCTTTCATTATCAGTATAGGGACATTGAGAATATCTACAAAAAGTACTGGTATATTCTCTGTAAAGACAAACACTTAGGAGGAATACTACCAGCATGGCCAAAGTTCATTTACAGGAAGGCCCCAAATATAGGTGACCAGATAGTAAAAAAGATCCTGGATCCTCCCAAACCAAGATCTTTATCCTTTGATTTCAAAGGTTTTTTCTGTTGTAGGAAATGCATTTGTTGTAAAACGGTTAGGGTCAGCAACAGAGGCATTACGAGTGTCGCCAACAGAGAAGGGGAAAGATTTGAAATTAAGGAATTTAGCACATGTACTACCACACATGTGGTATACCTGATGTGGTGTCCATGTGGCCTATACTATGTTGGGAGGACCAAAAGGCAGTTGAAAGTCCGTATTAATGAACACATCACCAACATAAAAAACGGCTATAAATATCATAGTGTATCCATGCACTTTAGAGTCAAACACCAACAAGACCCCTCGCTGTTACAATTTTGTGGCATCGATGTGGTCTACCCATCCTGGAGGGGGTCCAACAGGGTAAGAGACCTCTCACAAAGAGAGACGGAATGGATATTTCGCTTTAAGAGTTTGACCCCGAGAGGCCTCAACATTGAATTGGACCTAAATTGCTTTTTAAATGATTTCTAGACAGATTCTATAGGTAGGCAAACTACATAGTTCCCTATCCCACATATGCCCTTACGTTGTGATGAATGGGGGGGCTATTTTTATGGATTGTCATTTGATATGGATTTTATATGGGTTATTAAGTCCATGTAGTTTTAATTAGTAGATATGTTAATAAGTCGATCCACTGTACCACTTTTAGCAATAGGATTATTGATATTTTTTGTAGTATTACATTTAGTTTTTAATAATTAATAGTGACCATTCTCCATTGTAAGTTGAAATTTGGTCATTTAAATAATATTATTTAGCCATTTTTATATAATTGTAACATTTTTAATATTTATTTTATGTGTATTTTATTATTAATATTGGTTGAATACACAGATTATAGTAAGCATGATGTTGAATAGAGTCCCGAGTTATAACCACATTGAAGAGGTCGTTTCAATATCTATGACTGTGGGGATACCTATATTATGTATATTGCTTAGCATTGCTATGTTAATGCAGGATTTTATATGCACATATCGCTGTAACAGGTGTGAAGCATAGTGTTTGTTTTTTAATTGACATGTCAGGGTTAGAATACAGCAGCACGTCATGGTCTGCTGTCACGATTGACGGGGGTTTGCGCCCACGGGGACACTCGTAAGGCGCAGGCGCCGAATGATCAGGTGCGCATGCGCACTGAGACTCCTCATTTGATTGGCGAGAGGGGGGATAAAAGGAATGATGGGGATCTGAAGCGGCCTATCCCATGATTAAGATACAGGCGTATTGAAACATGTCGGGGGCGTGGCCGTATGAAGGATAACACCACGTACGTGTGACAGAAGGAAGTTAGCTGCACGGATTATCGAGTGGGGGAGACGGCGATATCTATTCAAGTAGCAGGCGGGGAGAGGGTGAGAGATACTTCCTACACGCTGGCTCATAGAGGGTCCGCCGTGACCGCATACCCCCTGGGAGATTGATCTTAGCAGCCGGTTGATATTACACTTGACAGATTGCTGTGGAGTTTGCTGTGGTTTTATTTTTTACACAATGTGAGTGAAACTGTTGAAGTGGTATTTGCAGTGTGATTCATTAAAAGAGTTTTACAGTATTACACTATTGGAAATTTTTCTTGTCTTCACATGGAACGCTCTTCCGGATGGATAAGATTTAACCCTTGCCAATAGAAGCAGACATCTATGCCTTTTAGCGTCATACGTAAGTGGAGGCATGAGGAGCTGGTGAGTGGCTGTCCATAGGGAGAGTGGTCACTGAACACAGAGGTGTGGTGGAAGATTGCACTAGAAGAATCTACACTCCTATAATTAAGGAATTTGCGGATGCACCAGCTTTATTGCTTTAGCACTGATGTGGACACTTGTTGGCACACTTGTGTGATATTTAAGGGACTTTATTTACACAGTCACTTTTATAGAAGTGTGCGGGGATGCTCACGGATTGCCATCTGATGGGCTTATATATATAAGTTATCACGTTACAACAGCATCTGAGTGATATTGACACCAAGTCACATTTATTTTCATTTTTGTGGTTTATTTTTGTGGTGTTTTGATACATTGTTTAGACATTTTTTGGTGTGGATCTATCAATAGTATGTTTTCATCATAGTACTATTGCACACATCTATATATTTTTTTTGCACTATATACAGATAGGCACCGATCATAAGGTGTGTGTTAGGTTTAATCTTTCACCTTGGAGGTGTTATAGATTTATTGATCAATAGCGCCACGATTTAATTTGTCACGTGTGGTCTTTGCACTGATCACATGCACTTATTTAAATCTAACTTACACACTACATACTTTGAACAGGCCGTTCACTGAAGCTGAAATTGAAGCTGTGATCAAACGCCTCCCAGAAAATAAATCCCCCAGATCAGATGGTTTCTCAGCTGAATATTATCAAGCATTTTCCCCCCTTCTGATACCTAGATTAGTAGAAATTTTTAATAAAGCAGCAGAATCAGGTGGCTTCACGAAAGAAATGTTACAGGCCATAATTGTAACTATACCAAAAACAGGAAAAGACCCCTCCCATCCTCAAAACTTTAGACCCATTTTCCTATTAAACTCAGATCTCAAAATATATACCAAATCAATCGCCAATAGATTACTGGATATCACCCCTACCCTCGTAGGATTGGAACAGGTGGGATTTGTTAAAGGCAGACAAGCCCCAGATAGTACCAGAAGGATGATAAATCTAAAAAGACACGCTGAAATAACTCGCACTCCCAGTATATTTGTAGCCTTAGATGCAGAAAAGGCATTTGATAGAGTGCACTGGAACTACCTATCTAAAACACTAACTAAATTCGGTCTACAAGGATTTGTTCACACGGCCATAATAGCCCTATATTCTAACCCCACAGCCAAAGTGTATACCTCAGGCATGCTATCCGACCCCTTCAGCCTGACCAACGGTACGCGCCAAGGATGTCCACTTTCCCCAATTGTATTTTCTCTAGCTATTGAACCGCTAGCAGAACTTATAAGGAACAATACTGACATCCACGGTCTCACAGTAGGACAGAAGACCCACAAAATCGGGCTTTTTGCCGACGATGTAATACTAACACTATCTAAGCCTGAATCTTCCTTACACACAGTTAAAAAAATCCTACATGAATTTGGAAGCATGACTTACCATAAGATCAACACCACTAAATGCTTCGCTCTCCCTTTAAACCTCCCCACAAAAAACATATCCAAACTTAAAGAGATATTACCTTGCACCTGGGATCTACCTTCTATTACATATCTGGGTATACAACTGACCCATCTTACCTCTAATCTGTACACCGCCAATTATCTACCCCTTCTATCACAAATACAGAAAGAATTCACTCAATTATCAAAGATTCACTTAACATGGGTGGGACGCATTGCAGCTTACCAAATGCAAACACTCCCCAAATTGCTCTACCTCTTTAAAACTCTCCCAATTCCCATCCCCACAAAATTCTTTACTGACTTAGCCTCAAGCCTGAATAAATTTATCTGGCTAAGCAAAAAACCCAGGGTAGTCCTAGCCACTCTTTATAAACCTAAGACACTAGGAAGAGGAGGACTACCCAATGCCCATGCGTATTATCAAGCGTCTTTACTGGACCAGGTGAAATATTGGTTCTCTTGCCAAGAGGATAATCTATGGTCTCACATTGAACGTGCCATCACCCCGGGACATGACCTAACGGCACTGCTCATGGCCTCTACTATTCATCACAAACCATTTACACCACCCTACCCTACCATACAAGCAACACTCACAGCCTGGTCATTATTGATCAGAAAGCAATTCCCTAATGAAACACTCTTTCAACTTAACATACCCCTAACGACCTATGAATTCCTTATACAAAATTTTTCCACACACCACTGGAAACAAAAAGGCCTCCACTTCTCTACGGAAGATATAGTGAACCCAACTACCCTAGACAATCTTATGATTCTGCAAATTAATCACTACAAACAAAATCATCCACTCCCAAATACGAAAATACCACTTTCCATTTGGAATTTTCTGCTAAACAAACACAATCCCAGTATTAAAGGCATATCCTTATGCTATAAATTTTGTAACTCGCACTCCTCCCATGTTAAAATGCCAACGATGGAGAAATGGGAAACTGAACTGCAAATGTCTTTCACTTTACCACAATGGCTGCTAGCAATAAAGCACAATAGTACCTCTTCGGCATGTGTTGACCACTGGGACAACTTCCACAAAATGTTTCACAGATGGTACTTGACTCCCATGCGTTTACATACAATAGACCCCACACTATCGCCACTATGTTGGAGAGAATGCTATCACAAGGGCAACCTCCTACATATCCTGTGGCACTGTAAAGCCCTACACACCTTCTGGAAAGATGTGTTCTCCCTGCTATTGAAAACTACCGATACTATATGTACACCCTCTCCAGCACTAGCCTTATTAAGCCTAGGGATAGAATCTTTTTCCCCCCTGCATAGGAAGGTGATAATACACATTCTATTTGCAGCACACGTCTCAATAACAAAACGGTGGAAGACAATTTCTCCCCCCAACATCACAGAGGTTATTGCTAGAGTGAAATCACAAAGCCTTATGGAAAAAATGCTAGCACATAAAGAAGGCAGGATAAATACCTATTTTAAATATTGGGAAAGTTGGTTAAACATCCAAGATAACCTCTAGTGTTGAGCTTGATAATACTTACTACACTCGATTATTGAAACATACAGCGCATCTAAGGTGCTTTAGCAGTCACAGAGCTAAGGGATTTATGGCTAGAGCTATAAACGTAAAGACTTACTATGGTTATGGTTATTGTTCAGATTTAGTACCAGCAATTTGTATTTCAGATAATACATACTAGGAAAGGTTACAGCTAATATTACTTGGTTCCGAAACAAAAGTATTAAATATACTACATGATCTGCTTCAAATGACCGCCTTCTGGGTCGCTAACACAGTTCCTCAGAGAAAAACTGGCAAGCCTGCTCACAGAATGTTCCCAAATGGGGTGACAGGCTTCTCCCTCCCATGCCGAATACTCACACGGTTTTATGAGGAACCATGACATTCCATATGTTCTCAACTGTTGATGTAATGAACCAAGAATACTCAATTTTACTTTTCTCTTTTTTTTTTTTTTTTATATACTCCATGTAAATCTGTATTCCTTTCTTTTCTGTACAACTACTTTGTATTCCACTACTGATGATCAGATGATGACTTCTAAGTCGAAACGCGTCGGAAGGATATGCTGAGACCACTGTCTTCTTTTATACAAGCACTTGATTTTACTGCTTAACACATGAGTGTATTTCCTTTGCTTTTTATGTATTAAAATTTCCATACGGAGTTACACTATATGCCTTCCTCTTTCTTTTAATTATGGGGCTGACTGCCTATATCTACTGAGTCCATCCATACCTTACACTTGTTCGGAGGTCCATCTGGAGGTCATATCTGGATAGAGCATCTGATCCCCTTGGTATATTATACCACAAAGCTTGATTGACTCACTAGGTGTACACCTATTTGAGTTCAATCCCTCTGGTAAGCAGCTTCTGGTGTCTTTGGTGGTGGACCCACTATTAACTGTTATTACATCATACATATTTGAAGTTAAAGACTGTCACTATATTATATCCACATGTGGTTGAGGATTATCATCACACATGACTGAAGCTTGTCACTGACTTTTTTCTTTTTTGGACATCACACGTCCAAGTTACTCTGTTTATAGACATCACATGTCATAATAGAGGACTGCTTGGAGTATTTTTGAGCACATCATTTATTATTTAAGTTTTCTGTACTAATATTATTTGTTATGGTTTATATGATCACATAAGCACTGCACATTTCACCCTATATGTACAAACACAGACAACCACAACAACACGCAACACAATTACACTGCCCTTATGTGAATTTGACAAGAAAAGGACACCCCACTTCCACACACACACACAACACAAGTCCGGACGTCAACTCATAAGCTTTTACCCGCAGGAGAAAAAGGACAGCAGTAATTAATGAAAAATTAATTAATTAGGAAAATCCATGGAAAAGGTGGTTAGGTGTTGCCCAAAAATTCACCATGCTATGCTGATTTCCTGCAGGTAATCCCCGGGGGAAAGTGAATAACCTGTCTGGTGATCACAAGTATGTATACTTCCCAATGTGCGATTCACCTAACTACAATGATAGGAGTTCCTGAAATGCATACACATGTGGGATAAAATCACTGACTGGAATACACTGAACCTGAAAAGCTTATGAGTTGAAGTCCAGACTTGTGTTGTGTGTGTGTGTGTGGAAGTGGGGTGTCCTTTTCTTGTCAAATTCACATAAGGGCAGTGTAATTGTTTTGCGTGTTGTTGTGGTTGTCTGTGTTTGTACATAATTTTAGATTTTCCGGGTAACTCATCCCCAGTATGAGACCCGTGAACAATACTGTATGGAGTTGTATTGCATTTTTCCACACATGATGATTTATCATTATTAATTAATAAATTTTGTATTTTTTGAACCAAGGGGTCCTAATTTTCTGTTGCATAGGTAGCCACTTTTTTGAGTCTCGGTAGTGATACTTGGACTCTTGGTATATATACACTCACCAACGACATTTCATATCCTGTATCTATCGCATCCTCCATGAGTCGACTCCTCTAGAGGAGACCACGCACCACTATATGAAAAGGTGGTCACATCTATTTGCCCGACCTATCACTGTACAGCTATGGGACAAGATTTGGTCTTCTCTTTTCAAGTCCTCCAAATGTGTCACTCAAAGGGAGACATCCATCAAGATTCTTATGTTCTGGTATAAGACTCCTGATATAATCCACAAATATGACCCCTCAGTCTCGCCGCACTGTTGGTCGTTGCGGAACTGACATAGGTTCTTTATTTCATACTTTTTGGCAATGTTCTCTGATTCAACCCTTTTGGTATGATGTGAACATACTTATACAGAAGGTGGTGGATGTGTCCCTCCCGCTAGATCCTTTAAATTACCTGCTGGGCCTCCCTATTGCAGGAGTTCCCAAAAAAACAATCCGGCTAATCTCTTACATTTTGCTAGCTGCCAAAAGGCTTATTCCATTATTCTGCCTCTCCAGCACACCTCCTCCGTGGTCTAGATTTCTGCAATTGGTGGCTGAGATCCGGAGGATGGAGTTCCTAACGGCTTCTGTACATGATTCCATTCCTCAATTTAATAAAGTGTGGGAACCTTGGGATCTATCGAAATATGGGACACATGTGCCAACCACCGCCTCCTAATTTATGTTAACATAACGGTGTCTCTGTTTATTCTCCCTCTTTACCTCCCCATTGCTAAATATGCCAATCAATGCTTTAATGGTCTCTTATTGGTTATTTCATACCCTCCCAAAAACCTTTGCCCTTTTTATATTCTTGACCGTACTCTAGGTATGGACTCTAAGTTATACCTATGAGTTGTTTATAATTTTTGATGAGCGATACAGTACACCCCTGTGTCCTGTATCTGTGGACATCGCTTATATGCATTTACTTTTTCTGCATTATGTCTTTTTTTTTCTGTATGTTTGTTAACATTACATCTTCATTACTGGTTCAATGTACATTATGTAACGAGTTTACATGTATCTTTTTATAACCCAATAAAAATGCAATTTTGAAAAAAGTTCTTTAACGAATTACCGAATCATGTTGAATTCATTCGTATCCGCTATAATTTCTTTTGTATTAGTTGAAATTCAATATTTATGTATGTATATTGATTCGTGATAACGATTCGTAGTTTGGAAAGTTGTTTGTTTATTGAATCTATTAACACACACATTGACAATATCTCTTCTCCTCTGCTTAAATACTATACAACACCCTTCACACTCAGTTCTCAGGAAAGCACTTTGCCAGTAATCCAACCTCCAGCACAAAATTAATCAGCTGATTGGACTGTAAGATTTACTTTGTGTTGACCTTTTGTTTCATTAGATCTTCAACGAATTACTGAATCATGTCAAATTCATTTGTTATATCTGCTACAATTTCTTTCGTATTAGTTGGAATTAGTTACTCTTTTATTTGGACATTTGGATGCATCCGAATGTATGAAAGATGCAAAATTCGGCCGAATTTTGATTCGTTATGAAACGAAGAGGAAGGTTTGGGCTTAGCTGTGTGCTGACCCCAGGTCACGACCCCTGGGTTCACCCTACTCGCTAGGGAAGTACCAAGAGACACTGTCAGACAAGGATGGATGGATGAATCAAAAGGAGAGCCGGATAGCGAGCCAAGGTCAGGACGGGCTGTAGACAACGTAATCAGAACAAGCCGAGTCGGTACACAAGAGATCAGTTCACGAGAGGTCAGGTTTAAGGCAGGTTACACAAAGGAAGCTCAGAAACAAATTTTGCTCTAGCAACCAGTACCTGGTTTGAAAGGGATTTAAATAGGGAAGCACATGAGGGGCTGGACAGGAAGTAGCAGGAAGGAATCGTATATTAGGCAACAGGTGTGGCCGGCGACACCCATTGCTGCAGAGTGCACAGAGCAGAACACAAGCTAGTGGAACAACAGGTGCCAGCCGGCCTACAGCAGTAAAGGTGAGACTCAGATCAGCTCTGCAGCTGATATGTGACAGTACCCCCCTCTTACGAGGTCCCCCTACACATCTGGGGGCTGGCTTGGAGGGAATTTTTTGATGGAATCTGGTCACCAAATGGGGGGCTGAGACATCGGTGGCAGGAACCCAAGATCTCTCCTCCAGACCATAGCCCTTCCAATTAATGAGATAGAATAGCCTCCCCCGGGAGTACTTGGAGTCCAATATTTCTTTAATCACATACTGATCTGAGGTTTTAGCCACAGGAGCGGGGTGAGAAGAAGGGCAAGAGAAGTGATTGAGTACCAGTGGCCTGAGAAGGGAGACATGGAAGGCGTTGGGTATTCAGAGATGAGAGGGCAGACGGAGCTTGAAAGCAACTGGATTGATCTGATGGAGAATGGGAAATGGACCCATGAAGCGAGCGGCAAATTTCATTGAGGGCACCCAGAATCAGATGTGCTTGGTAGAGAGCCAAACTCTATCGCCAGGCAGGAACTTGGGAGCCGGACGATGATGACGATCTGCTGCCGTTTTGTGCCTGGAAGTAGCTAGATGAAGATTCCCAGAGACTTCTTTCCAGATTGAGTTGAAGGACCTTTGGGTCTCAGCTGCTGCTTTTACAAGAGGAGAAATGGGAACAGGAAAGGGAACAGATGGATGCTGCCCGTAAACAGTGAAGAAGAGATATTTTCCAGAACTGCCATTGGAGTGATGGTTTAAGGCAAACTCTGCCCAGGGCAAAAGGTCCACCCATTCATCTTGGTGGGCTGAGATTAAGGATGAGCCGAACACCCCCTGGTTCGGTTCGCACCAGAACCTGCGAACGGACCGAAAGTTTGCGCATACTTTAGAACCCCATTAAAGTCTATGGGACTCGAACATTCAAAATCAAAAGTGCTAATTTTAAAGGCTAATATGCAAGTTATTGTCCTAAAAAGGGTTTGGGAACCCGGGTCCTGCCCCAGGGGACATATCAATGCAAAAAAAGTAAAACAGCCGTTTTTTCGGGAGCAGTGATTTTAATGATGCTTAAAGTGAAAAAAAGTGAAATATTGCTTTAAATATCATACCTGGGGGGTGATTATAGTATGCCTGTAAAGTGGCGCGTGTTTCCCGTGCTTAGAACAGTCCCTGCACAAAATGAAAAGTTTAAAGGAATAAAAGTAATTTAAAACTGCTTGCGGCTTTAATGTAATGTCATAATATGTAATATGGATGAAAATCAGTGAGACAAATGGCATGGGTACCCCCCCAGTCAGTTACCAGGCCCTTTGGGTCTTGTATGGATATTAAGGGGAACCCCGCACCCAAATTAAAAAAAGGAAAGGCGTGGGACCCCCAGGCCCTATATACTCTGAACAGCAGTATGCAGGAGGTGCAAACAAGACAGGGACTGTAGGTTTGTTGTTAAATAGAATCTGTTTGTAATTTTGAACTGGTACATTTTTAAAGTGTAGCTCCAGCCAAAAAATCTATTTTTAAGCTTTTTGGAAAACATAGGGAAGGGTTATTACCCCTGTAACATTTGTTTTGCTGTCTGTGCACCTCTTCAGGAGATTTAGCCTCACTTTCTGTCCCAATGACAAATGTTTTTTGAAAATTTGGGGTTTTTAGTGAAACAAGGATTGGTGATAAAGCATTGGTAAAGAGGAAACACGTTTTTCCTATATTAACTCTTACAGGAAAGAATTTCCCTTCCTAGGGGTAGATTTCATCTCACTTCCTGTTGTCTCCTTTCGTTTGCAAGTAGGAGTCGTTTGTAAGTTGGATGTTTGAAAGTAGAGGCCTGTCCTATATACTCTGCAGAAATTGGGGCCTTAGGTGTTGGTGTTGCCACAACACTGTAAGCCCTCACAGTTACTCTTGGTGGGCGCAGTAATGGGCCGTGCTGTGAAATATTAGATCAAGAATTGTAATTACATGCCATTGTTGAACAGTGGTAGAAAAATTGGGCCTTTGGTGGTGGTGGTGATGCTGGTACCACAATACTGTAAGTCCTCACAGTTACTCTTGGTGGGCGCTGGAATGGGCCCTGCTGTGAAATATTATATCAAGAATTGTAATTACATGCACCTGTTGAACAGGGGAAGAAAAATTGGGCCTTTGATGGTGGTGGTGTTCCCACAACACTGTAAGCCCTCACAATTACTCTTGGTGGGGGCAGGAATGGGACCTGTTGTGAAATATTAGATCAAGAATTGTAATTACATGTCCCTGATGAACAGGGGCAGACAAATTGGGCCTTAGCCACTGCTGCTGCCACAACACTGCAACCCCTCACAGATACTCTAGTTGGACTGCAGGAATGAGTCCTGCTGCAAAGTATTGCATCAAAAATTGTAATTACATGCCCCTGTTAAACAGGGACAGAAAAATTGGGCCTTAGCCACTGCTGCCACAACACTGCAACCCCTCACAGATGCTATAGTTGGAGCGCAGGAATGAGCCTTGCTGCAAAGTATTGCATCAAAAATTGTAATTACACTCCCCTGTTAAACGGGGGCAGAAAAATTGGGCCTTGGCCACTGGTGGCGGTGCCCAGAACTAAAAATGTTCTTACAAGCTATCAGCATGAAAATTAAGGAGGAAGAGGATTGTCACTCAGCATAACAGGATAGTCATTTAGCATCAGCATAGGCAGTCTTGAAGGGATCTCACACAAAAAAAAAATCAATTGGTTACATCAGCATCAGGTGCTTGGTAGCTGGTGATCCAAGACTGATTCATTTTCATGAAGGTCAGTCGATCGACCAAATCGGTGGACAGACACACCCTGTGATCGGTTACAGAGCCTCCAGCAGCACTGAATGTGCGTTCCAAAAGAACGCTGGATGCAGGACAGGCCAGTAGCTCAATTGCATACTGTGCAAGCTCTGGCCAGTGATCCATCCTCAAGACCCAGTAACCCAGAAGATTTTTGGTGGGAAAGGTGTCCAAGTCAGATCTTGCCCCTAGGTATTCCTGCACCATGTAAAACAGACGACGGCGATGGTTGCTGGAACCGATCATACCTTGGGGCTGCGGACCAAAAAATTGTCTGAACGCATCGGTCAGACGGCCACCTTCTCCACCGCTCCTTCTTTGACTGACCGAAGTCTCAGCAACACGTTGTCCAGAAACAGGAGTTTGTAACCTCCCAGTCTCTGGGAAAGCGTTGCACAGACCTTTCTGCAAGGCCTCCCGAAGATTTTTCATCCTCTGCTCCCTCTGCGATAAGGTCCGCAACCTTACCCTTGTAACATGGATCAAGGAGGGTTGCCAGCCAGTATTGGTCCTCCTTCTTGACACCTCGAATACGAGGATCCTTACGCAGGCTTTGCAGGATCAGGGAGGCCATACAGCGTAGGTTTGCTGAGGCATTCGGTCCGGAGTCCTCTGGGTCACTAAGGACGACATGGTCCGCAGCCACCTCCTCCCAGCCACGTACAAGCCCATGTGTTTCTTGGGACTGATCCCTTAAAGACTGCTGCTGATGCTGAGTGCCAGGCTCCACCTCCATACTGACACAATCCTCCTCCTCCTCTCTCCTATCAGGCACCCACGTTGAGTCAGTGACCTCATCATCCCCTCCCTCCTCATCACTGGAGCAAACCTGGCAGTATGCTGCAGCAGGGGGAGCATGACTGCCAGATTGCTGTCCTTCTTGGGCACCCCCTCTGTCCGTGCTCACGTTACTGCCTTCATATAGCTCAGTATCATTATCAGAGCCTTCCAAACACTGGGCATCCTCCTGGAGCATGTACCCAACACTGTGTTCAAACAGTTCAAGGGACTCCTCAGGAGGACATGGTGGGGCTAGAGAAGGAGTCACTGGTGACATTGAGCCGAGGGAAGAGGCCGCTGCTTTGCCAGACAAAGTACCCTGAGCATGGGTGAGAGAGCATGAGAAGGATGAGGACAGCTTGGTCATCCACTCGACCAAGTCTTCCGCATGTTGCGGCTCAACACGGCCAGCTGCCGAAAAAAAGGCCAAGCGTGTCCCACGGCCACGTGCTGATGAGGATGCACCGTCTCCAGGACCAGCGCTGTTGCCTCTAGACACAGAGCCTGCTTGCCCTCTTTTATTGGCTTGTGACTGTCTGCCTCTCCTTGTTGGCCTTCCAGACATACTAATGGCCTGTAGCTGCACTAAGCTGGGTATATATATATATATATATATATATATATATATATATATATATATATATACTGATACTGCAGCTAGCAAAATCAACTGCCTGCCTGTAGTATGAGAACACCACCAACCTTCTACAGGTAGCTTTAGCTGAACACTGTGCAGAGCTCGCCAAAAAATAACTTGTAGCTTATTTAGCTGCCTGCGGTAGTGATAGGATCGGGAAAACACCACCAACCTTCTACAGGTAGCTTTAGCTGAACACTGTGCAGAGGTCTCACTACACTAACTTGTAGTTTTAGCTGAACACTGTGAGCAGGACGCACTACACTAACTTGTAGCTTTAGCTGAACACTGTGCAGAGGTCTAATGCCGCGTACACACGAGCGGACTTTACGGCAGACTTTGCCCGGCAGACTTTTCGTCGGACTTTGTTTGCTCCTTGCGCCGGACTTAAAAACGAACGGACTTGGCCACACACGGTCACTGCAAAAGTCCGCTGGTTTTGAACGCGGTGACGTATAGCACGTACGACGGGACTAGAAAAAGGAAGTCCAAGCCCCACTCCGGCACCCTTTGGGCTCCTTCTGCTAATCTCGTGTTAGTAGAAGTTTGGTTAGAGACGATTCGCGCTTTTCACACTTCAGCTTATTTCGTTCGTTTTCTGCGGTTCAGTTTGTGCTTGTGAGGTTTGTATCTGCTTTTCAGTGCGTGTTGGTCAGTTCGTAACCTGCCTTGCAGGCCGTTCTGCTCCGCTCGTTCCTGATTTTCAGGTCGTTCTTCATAGGCCTTGCTGTTCTTCAGTGCGTTTGTTATAAGTTTGTTTGTTTGAGCAGCCGACCGTTTTGAAGCCATGTCGAGTGGACGTTCTCGTTCTCGAGTTCGTGCTGTGTGGGGACTTGGTGTTGGGGTTAATACTTTGACCCGAGTCCAGTCCATGAACAGGGTGAGGAGGAGTTCATGGACCAAGAATTGGTTGCGCCAGCGTGACCAGTTCTGTCACATGCCATTGCTCCGTGAGCTCCGTGAGAATAATCCTGATGATTTCAGGAATTTTCTCAGGATGACGGACCCCATCTTTGAGCGTCTGCTGGCTATGCTGACCCCCTATATCAGCAGGCAGGATACCTGCATGAGGCAAGCCATCAGTGCGGAGCAGAGGCTAGTTGCCACGTTACGTTACTTGGCGACAGGGAGAAGTCTTCAGGACTTAAAGTTCTCGACAGGCATCTCCCCCCAGGCTCTGGGGATCATAATCCCAGAGACCTGTTCTGCTATTATTCAGGTCCTGCAGAAGGAATATATGAAGGTAAGTTTTATCCTTTAACATTACATGATATGTATTAACTGTTTTTGGATGTATTGTAGAACTGTCCTCTTTACCTAATTGCCATGCTTTCAATCTGCTGTGAATGTCCCCTTTATCTTTGTGCATGCCTACTTTAATCATTTTTTGCCCTATACATGCCTAATTTATTTCATTAACCTCCCCACCATGCAATGCTTGGTCCATTTTTATCTCTAGCCTATAGTCCATTGAACAATGTATATTGTCTGCTCCATTGTCTTGTTTGTCCCTCCCCCACCCCACAAATGTTTCAGCCAGTCAGGTGTGTTTTTTTTAACCTAATTAGAACCCCTCCCCCACCCCACAAATGTTTCAGCCAGTCAGGTGTGTTTTTTTTAACCTAATTAGAACCCCTCCCCCACCCCACAAATGTTTCAGCCAGTCAGGTGTGTTTGTTAACCTAATTAGAACCCCTCCCCCACCCCACAAATGTTTGAGCCAGTCAGGTGTGTTTGTTAACCTAATTAGAACCCCTCCCCCACCCCACAAATGTTTCAGCCAGTCAGGTGTGTTTTTTTAACCTAATTAGAACCCCTCCCCCACCCCACTAATGTTTCAGCCAGTCAGGTGTGTTTGTTAACCTAATTAGAACCCCTCCCCCATCCCACAAATGTTTGAGCCAGTCAGGTGTGTTTGTTAACCTAATTAGAACCCCTCCCCCACCCCACAAATGTTTCAGCCAGTCAGGTGTGTTTTTTTTAACCTAATTAGAACCCCTCCCCCACCCCACAAATGTTTCAGCCAGTCAGGTGTGTTTGTTAACCTAATTAGAACCCCTCCCCCACCCCACAAATGTTTCAGCCAGTCAGGTGTGTTTGTTAACCTAATTAGAACCCCTCCCCCCACATTCAAATGTATCAATGGGCCATCATAGGGGGTGAGTAATCTTATAAGTGTGCCTTATGTTTTTCAACATTTCAATTACAAACACACATATTCATAATATTTGACTGCTGTTGTTTACTAATGTTTTGGTGTAATCTGATATACAATTTTTCTTATTAAAGTCCTTATCTTATTTTTTTTGCACTCCACAGTTTCCTACAAGTCCACAGGAATGGCAGACTGTGGCCTCCCAGTTCGCTGACCGTTGGGACTTTCCCAACTGTGTAGGGGCGATTGACGGGAAGCACGTCCGGATTGTGCCACCACCGCATTCGGGGTCTTATTTCTTTAACTACAAGGGGTTCCATAGTGTAGTTTTGATGGCGGTGGTCTCGGCACATTTGGAGTTTATGTTTGTGGATGTGGGGAAGAACGGCCGGATGTCTGATGGAGGAGTCTTTGCACAGACCGAGCTGTGCCATCGTCTCCAGACCGGTGGCCTGGAATTGCCACCTGATGACGATAATGTGGATGGACTACCCTCAGTTTTTATTGCTGATGAAGCATTTGCTCTCTGTGAGAACTTGATGAGGCCGTTCCCCCAAAGGACACTCACCCCTGAGAGGAGGGTATTTAATTATCGGCTGGCCAGAGCAAGAAGGGTTGTGGAGAATGCCTTTGGTATTCTGGCCAGCCGGTTCCGTATCTTCCTTACGGCTATTAATTTGGCGGACTATAAAATCAACCACGTCATCCTTGCTTGCTGCATCTTGCATAACTTTTTAAGGAGACATTCAGCTACATATCTATCCTCTGTTGGGCCTGAGCCCAGACTGGAAGAGGCTAGTAGCACTTTCACAGGCCTAGAAATTGGCCGTATTGGCTTGGCCCCCCGAACCGCACGTCAAGTGCGTGACCGTTATGTGAATTATTTTAATGGTCGGGGGGCCATTGCTATTCAGCAACAGCTGTAAGTTTGTTGCAAAAATAAAAAAGAAAATTGGTTTATCTAAATATCTTGTTTTTATTGTTGTTTACCTTTAAGTTATGTCTGTCTCCTAGTGCACTTGTAGTAGTGTCAAGTGCATTTAGCTTTAGTTAATCAGGCCCACAAAAACAAACCCCAAATTTTGACTTCAAGAAACAGCCACACACATTGTATAGGGTAAAAAATTTTACTTGGTGCACATTGAAAGGTGCATTTTTTACCATATTTTTTATTTTTATTAATTTTTTTTTTTTTTCAAAAATATTTTACGTTGTGTAAAAAAATTATATTTTACTAAATTATTCAAGCCATTTTTTCACAAATATATAGACCTTTATCTAACAAGATTTACATACACAACAGTGTTTTTAGAAACAAAACTTACAATAAATGAACTTACAAAGTTCAATATTTCTAGAACGGTGAATGTAATGTCACCCTTGCAGAAATTGGTCATTTATAAGATGCTCAAAATTGAGCTTTACTAAAGTGTCAAGTCAACATGTGCTATCTCCTATCATGGGAGAGCAATGTACGTGTTTTGTGTGTGCAATCCCATTTTTGGTTCCTCTCACCACCAAAGAATTTTCAGGATGAAGGGATTGCAAACACAAAACAAGTACATTGCTAACCCATGATGGAAGATAGCACATGATGACACACCGTGTGCATCACACATTGTAAATTTGGGTATACCCCCAAAATAGTAAAAAAATTTTAAAGAACAAAATAACTTCCCAAGGAAATGAAGAACATGATTGATGTTTTTAGGCCAAACGTGATTATATTCGGCCCAAAACATCAATCATGTTCTTCATTTCCTGTTGCATGGAGTCCAGGCGAAGTTTCATGCTGTGAATTTGTTCACGCATTTGATCTATGTGGCCATTCCACAGCATAATCTGGCCAATTAATCTTTGCGCACTGTCTGTGGTGAAGTGCTCTGCCGCTTGGCCTTCCACAACCAGAAACTCACCTAAAACGAGTGAATAAAAACAAGGTTTACAATATGCACGCCAAAATACAGTAACTCAAGCTGGGGTGTCAGTCACTCACTTGGTGGGCTTGAAACCTCGCACACTTCCTCCACCTCTCCTTCCTCAAGGTCGTCGGGTGGGCGTGGTCTTGGGCTGGGGCTTGGGGTAGCTTCGGCCTCAGGCTGGTGACTTGGGGGGGTCCTGAGATCCTTGGACTGTTGTCTGAGTCTTTTCTCCCCTATGAGATTTGAAAAAAAGGTATAGTTAAAACACACTGATCTTTTAGGTTTTAATAAATAAAGTAAAACGTTGGTTAATATTTTTTGCCAATTTTGCATCATAATAAATGTTGAAGACAGGATGAACATTACCTCTGAACAACAATTATAAAGAATGCATTTTTTTGGGCAATTTTCACAGATGCTGACACCTCAATGATCTCCTATGTGTATTACCCCTCAAAAATTTAGTTATGGTCACATAGTACACTAGAAAATGCATTTCCTTAGCAAAATGCGTGGGAATGCTGAATAGCTAAATGGCTAAAATGACCGCCATCAAAACTGCCCCATCATATTCCTATATTATAAATCAGTACATGGTGTGTCTGTCCCCTCCCCCCGGGCTCTGTAATCAGAGCTGAGATGCTCCAGCCACCTCCCCCCCTGTGTATAACAGAAGCTTTGGTAACCATGGCAACAAAACAAACACAGTACACTCTGATTAATGTCTAAAATGTCACGAAATGACCTCTAAACAAAAAGCTTTTTCTCCAAAAATTAAAAAAATATCAAACTGAAAGGATATAGCCAGATAGCTGAATATTTAGTGAACATTGTAAAGTTTGTTGGGTGTCTCTAGGTGAAAGTATGAAGGAGCTGAAACTTTTGGGAGCGGAAGAAGAATTTGAGGATTTCAAGCATGCTCCCATTGAATTCAATGTTGAAAAAACTTCCAAAAAAATGAGTATTTAATAAAATATAAATGGTATTAAAAAATTAGAAAATGACCACACATCAGCTAAAAGAGACGAACATTTTGATAGTTGAATGGTTTTAAGAGCTGAAAGTATGCAGAAGTTACGCAGAGCGAAAAAACGTACGGAATAGAATTCAAAGTAAATTTTTTAAAAAATAAAATCGAAGAACAATAGTGGGACTGCTAAATCATTCCCACTAACTATAGTGCTCGTGAGTCCAGATGTGGAAACAGCTGCTGTGTCCTGTCCCTACATTACACTGAATCATTTTTGATGAAGCATTATATTTTCAAACACATCTACACCACATCAACTCATTGTGGGAATTCGAGAAATTATCAAGCCATAAATGTATGTCCAACCCTGTCCCATCGTATTTGGCGAAAAAATAACGTCACTTTATAAAGTATCCGATCTATTCCAAAGAACGGTATTTACGAACGATGCAGAAAAACCGCCAAAAATAAGGATCAGCATGCAAGTTCTGTATCTCAATAGTAAAACACAAGTACTTACTTTTTTTCAGCAGCTTCTTTATTCGCCAATATTGTTCTGGCTCACGACTTTTTATGTCAGACCACCGCTTCCGCAATTGTTCTTTCGATCGTTTTGTCCCAAATTTCTCTTCAAGAGCGGTGACAATTGAGGACATTATTTTGTCCTTTCTCAGATTGGGTCGTGTGTACGGTCCTTTTTTGCCATCGTAGTCCTCCCTTCTTAATATGGACACCATCTCCACCATCTCTTCAAAAGACATGTTGGTGGCCTTATATCTCCTCCGGGATGTGGATGTTTGGGGCTCCGGGCTTTCCTCCGCGCTACTTTCACTTAATCGCTCCGCCATCTTTTGCTATCTACTCCCACTGCGCAACGAAGAGTGAAGGGGCGGGGCCAAATCGTACATACGAACGTCAGGGGCGGGCGACGCAGGCGGAGCATGACACATGCGCAGTGTATATAAAGCTAGTACGATGGCCTATGTATGTCCGTGCGGAAGTAGCGAGCGGCACAAACGAAGGTAAGATTAAAGTGTGTGTGTGTGTGTGTGTGTTTGTGTGTGTCCCCGTGTGTGTCCCCTAGATTACAACACAAACTAATCCTGAGATTTGGGACTGACATTTAAGTTTTGATCTTGTGTCTTGTCTTGCAGAACTAATGAATCCCTTTAAAGAGGAAGAGTTTTTGACCCATTTCATTGATCTATATGAGCAGAAGAAAAACCTTTGGGAGGTCAAACACCCCCAATATTATAATCGTGATGTTAGGAAGGCAACACTGGGCACACTTTTAGAGTTTGTGAAGACTCGACTCCCCCAGGCAGACCTCAAGTTTGTGGACAGGAAAATAGGTATCTTGCGTAATATGTATAAGCGGGAACACAGAAAAATCCAGGAGTCGCTGAGATCCGGGGCAGCAGCTGACCAAGTTTATGTACCCAAGTTGTGGTATTACCACAAACTGTGATTCCTGGATGAGCAGACCGAAGCCAGGCAATCCCTTTCCACCCTTCCCCCCACCCTTCCCTCCAGCCTTCCCTCCAGCCTTCCCTCCAGCCTTCCATCCACCTCCACCCCAGCTGAGGAGTCCCAGGATGAACTGGGCCTTTTCACCATAGATGAAGTGGATGCGCCCAGCTTCAGCCAGGTATACTTTTTTTGAAGATTTTGGGATTGTGTAAATGTTATTAATGATGTTAAGGTGTTAATTTTGAAAGTGCTTCATCAAAAATCACTTCTGCACAAAGAGTAATATGTAGACATATCACTAGACAGTAGTGGCCAAATATATACGTAACTTCAGATCTTGTTGATCATCTGAAATAATGGTGTGGTCAAATAGATAGCCTTTACTATTTTGTGCAATTATCTTTGAAAGTTAGGAGCTGAAAATTGTGTGTGATTGCATAACAGAAAATTACAACTATGTCCCTTTTTTTCACACAGGATGACCTCAGCCAGGAGGAGGCCTTGCCCAGTGGGAGAGAGGAGGAGGCCTTGCCCAGTGGGAGAGAGGAGGAGGCCTTGCCCAGTGGGAGAGAGGAGGAGGCTGTGGCTGGGCCAAGTAGAAGCCGCACAGAGTGTCAGGTGCCTGCCCTCCGCATTCTACACAAAAGGCCCAGGAGGATGACTGCAACAGAGCAGGAATCCCTAGACCTCATACGGGAAGCAAGCCGGATCCTGAGTAAACCTCCCAATGTAGAGGAGGCGTATGGCACCTATATAGCCTGCAGATTACAGGAGTTGGAAAAGGGCCAACGCCTCCTCTGTGAGGGTCTATTTTTCCAGGCTTACCAGAAGGGCTTGAGAGGGGAGCTTAATGCTACCACATATCTAGCAGATGAAGCCACTCCTACTCCTCCTCCTCCTCCTCCTCCTGCCCCAAGTACACCACCAGAGGCACAACCTCCGAGGAAGGCTGCAGAGAAGCGTGGAGGGAAGGCTACACGGAAGAGTCGAAAGTGATTGCCTGGTTTCTGTCTGTTCTGACTGTGCTCCCTGTGCTCCCTATAGTCGCAGGATACCTATTTTCTTGTCCTCAAACTTGATGTGTGTCCTGGGGGACGAAAGGCTTCCCAGATTCTAAAAGTGTGTCCAGTGTTGCCTTCCTAATTTTTTGGTTTATCAAAAAAATACTTTTTGGTTTACCTTACATTCTTGCCTATGTCTTTTGATTAAAAAACGCCATTTGGTTTGGGAGTAGGCAGGTACAGGTCGAAAAGACTATGGGGTTGATTTGAGAAAAGCAAATAGTCTGTGCACTTTGCAGAGGGCAGTTGCCCTTTGCAAGTGCAATTGCTCCAGAGCATCATAAATTATTTAAAAGCTTGACTTTGCTAAGAGTACCCAATCCTGTGCAAGTAAAACAAAAAAAAAATCATTTTTGCTTGCACATGATTGGATGATGGAAGTCAGCAGAGCTGCTTCACATTTAATAAAGCTTGGGAGCAACTGCTCTTGCAGAGGACAAATGCAATTTCCAAAATGCACAGGCTTTTTACCTTTAGGAAATCAACCCCTATATGTGTGTTTTTGTCAAATAAAAAGAATTTATTTTGATTTGACATGATTTTAGGAATAAATCAGCAGAGCTTCCCCGAATTTAAGCTCTTCCCCTCAGTTTTTCTGCGACTGCACTTCCAACAAGTGCACTTGGTGTGCAATTTCTCAAGTGAACGTTTCACTTGATATTCTTAAATGATTTAAGCCTTTTGTCAAAAACAAGCTCGGGGGAAGCTCTGCTGATTTTTTCCGAAAATCATGTCAAATAAAAATTAATTGTTTTGGTTTGGGCTTCCTTGCATGTGCCCCTCGGATCCACAGCGAACACACTTCAAAATGCTCTTTATGTGGAATTATATGTATAATTAGCAATTGGAGTGAAAAATGATTTTGCCTTTGTTAAATACACCCCCCTATGTCTAATGAACAAGGGACAACAACCTCATTAACGTTCTTTAAAACAACACAAAATATGAATGTTAATTGTGGTAACTTGAAAATACACACCAAAAATGTGGTTAGCATTTAACACACATTGTAAAATAGCTAAAGTGTTGAAATAAAAAAAAAAAAAAAAAATTTTTTAAATTCAAAAGTTATGGAGATCTGGCTGTTACAAAATATTATATTAGTCATGGCAGGAGGATAAATCACGAAGAAAGAAGTTTGTGAGAACTCTGTGTGAATATAAAGCAGAAAAAAAACTTCATTCCTCTCGCATTATCAATCCTAAAAAAAGGCTGTATTAAAAGACGACAGAAGAGGAATGTGCTAGCTTCAAGACGAAGGCTAGTTTTACCAGACCGAGCGCTTCCGTCTTGTAATTGCTTCAGAGCATGCGTCAGTTTGAGTTCGTCGGACTAGCACACAGATGATCGGTTTGTCCGCTAGAAAGAAGAGTCCGTCGGATAAATTTTAAACAAGTTTCAAATCTAATTCCGTCCAACTTTTGAGAAAACAAAGTCCGCTGGAGCCCACACACATCGAATTGTCCGACGAAATCCAGTCCGCCGGGCAAAGTCCGCCGTAAAGTCCGCTCGTGTGTACGCGGCATTAGTACACTAACTTGTAGTTTTAGCTGAACACTGTGAGGAGGACGCACTACACTAACTTGTAGCTTTAGCTGAACACGGTGCAGAGGTCTCACTACACTAACTTGTAGTTTTAGCTGAACACTGTGAGCAGGATGCACTACACTAGCTTGTAGCTTTAGCTGAACACTGTGCAGAGGTCTAACTACACTAACTTGTAATTTTAGCTGAACACTGTGAGCAGGACGCACTACACTAACTTGTAGCTTTAGCTGAACACTGTGCAGAGGTCTCACTACACTAACTTGTAGTTTTGGCTGAACACAGTGCAGAGGTCGCACTACACTAACTTGTTGATTTAGCTGAACACTGTGAGCAGGACGCACTACACTAACCTGTAGTTTTAGCTGAACACTGTGAGGAGGACGCACTACACTAACGTGTAGCTTTAGCTGAACACTGTGCAGAGGTCTCACTACACTAACTTGTAGTTTTAGCTGAACACTGTGAGCAGGATGCACTACACTAACTTGTAGCTTTAGCTGAACACTGTGCAGAGGTCTCACTACACTAACTTGTAGTTTTAGCTGAACACTGTAAGGAGGACGCACTACACTAACTTGTAGCTTTAGCTGAACACTGTGCAGAGGTCTCACTACACTAACTTGTATTTTTGGCTGAACACTGTGCAGAGGTCGCACTACACTAACTTGTAGTTTTAGCTGAACACTGTGCAGAGGACGCACTACACTAACTTGTAGCTTTAGCTGAACACTGTGCAGAGGTCTCACTACACTAACTTGTAATTTTAGCTGAACACTGTGAGGAGGACGCACTACACTAACTTGTAGCTTTAGCTGGACACTGTGCAGAGGTCTCACTACACTAACTTGTAGTTTTAGCTGAACACTGTGAGGAGGACGCACTACACTAACTTGTAGCTTTAGCTGAACACTGTGCAGAGGTCTCACTACACTAACTTGTAGTTTTAGCTGAACACTGTGAGCAGGACGCACTACACTAACTTGTAGCTTTAGCTGAACACTGTGCAGAGGTCTCACTACAGTAACTTGTAGTTTTAGCTGAACACTGTGAGCAGGACGCACTACACTAACTTGTAGCTTTAGCTGAACAGTGTGCAGAGGTCTCACTACACTAACTTGTAGTTTTAGCTGAACACTGTGAGGAGGACACACTGCACTAACTTGTAGCTTTAGCTGAACACTGTGCAGAAGTCTCACTACACTAACTTGTAGTTTTAGCTGAACACTGTGAGGAGGACGCACTACACTAACTTGTAGCTTTAGCTGAACACTGTGCAGAGGTCTCACTACACTAACTTGTAGTTTTAGCTGAACACTGTGAGCAGGACGCACTACACTAACTTGTAGCTTTAGCTGAACACTGTGCAGAGGTCTCACTACAGTAACTTGTAATTTTAGCTGAACACTGTGAGCAGGACGCACTACACTAACTTGTAGCTTTAGCTGAACACTGTGCAGAGGTCTCACTACACTAACTTGTAGTTTTGGCTGAACACGGTGCAGAGGTCGCACTACACTAACTTGTAGTTTTAGCTGAACACTGTGCAGAGGTCACATTAAACTAACTTGTAGCTTTAGCTGAACACTGTGAGGAGGACGCACTACCCTAACTTGTAGCTTTAGCTGAACACTGTGCAGAGGTCACATTAAACTAACTTGTAGCTTTAGCTGAACACTGTGAGGAGGACGCGCTACCCTAACTTGTAGCTTTAGCTGAACACTGTGCACTACACTAACTTGTAGTTTTAGCTGAACACTGTGCAGAGGTCACACTAAACTAACTTGTAGCTTTAACTGAACACTGTGAGGAGGACGCACTACACTAACTGTACATAGTCTAGCTGCCTGACTGTGGTACTAATAGGATCAAAAGAACACCAGCAATTTTCTTCAGGTAGCTGTAAATACTGTAACAAGACAAGCCTGCCTGTCAGTAGGAAGATAACAGGAATGGATCTAGCTAAACTGAATACAGTGTATATATATATATATATATATATATATATGCAACATCTGGGATGCATATATATACACAATACACTATAAGTGCAGCTAACTCACTGACTGTCCTGCCTAATCTAGCTAACTCAAATGAAATGACACTGTCTCTCTCTCTCTCTATCTAAGCACGCCGGAACACACTAAACAGGGCCGCCGTGCAGGTGGCCTTATATAGTGTGGGGCATGTTCTAAACCCCCTGAGCCATAATTGGCCAAAGCCACCCTGGCTTTGGCCAATTACAGCTCTCTCTACCAATAGCGCTGTGATTGGCCAAGCATGCGGGTCATAGTGCATGCCTGGCCAATCATCAGCCAGCAATGCACTGCGATACCGCAGTGAATTATGGGCCATGACGCGCCACACGAATTTGGCGCGAACGCCCCATATCGTTCGCAATTCAGCGAACGATCGGAGTTGAAGTCGAAGATGGGTTTGACTCGAACACGAAGCTCATCCCTACTCAAGACCCAGTAACCCAGAGGATTTTCGGTGGAAAAGGTGTCCAAGTCTGATCTTGCCCCTAGGTAATCCTGCACCATGTGAACCATGTGAATCAGACGCTGGCGATGGTTGCTGGAACCGATCAGACCTTGGGGCTGCAAAAATTGTCTGAACGCATCGGTCAGACGGCCACCTTCTCCACCACTCCTTCTGTGACTGACCAAAGCCTCAGCAACACGTTGTCCAAGAGGACCAGGAAATTGTAACCTTCCAGGCTCTGGAAACGCGTTGCACAAACCTTTCTGCAAGGCCTCCCGAAGATGTTTCATCCTCTGCTCCCTCTGCGATGGCAAGATAAGGTCCGCAACTGTCAGACTTCCACTTACCAGACTGATGAGTCCACTTGGGCAGAGGGTAGACTCCCTTACTTATCCGACCCACGGCCCCTGGTAGAGCAGACAGGAGGCACGGGAGTGCGGAGTGGTATGAGAGCCTGCTGAAGGGATCCAGGTACTGAATGAGAGATATATACAAATAATTCTGCGCTATCCAAACAGCAAGCAGCCAACACAGCTAATAGGATATAAGCAGAAAACAAAAATTAAAGAAAGGGATTTTTTAGCGCTAATGTGAAACAGCCATATATTGCGTACTGTGGAAGGCAATCAATTCCTCAAATACAGCAATAATTGATATAAAAAGGACATAAAGATATTTATTTTAAATTGGAAGAGTCTTAAAAGTCCTCAAAGAATATAACTTGCAAGGTGATAATGATCCTCAGTGTATATATATCTTCATATTGCCCATATCCATAAGTGGAGAAAAGATGGTTCAAAGGTGCATCACCACCAACAATCAGAAGGCTTACAGGAATCTTTGGACCCAATAAACCTACGTTCAATTGGGTCAAACAAGCTTATGGTCATCAACAACTGATGAACTTCCATGGAAGGAGGAAGACGATCCAGGAATGGTACGTGGAATGGTGTAGGCCTCAGGGGTGATGTCACCAGTCAGTAAGGAAATGACAAACCCCACTTTGGTTGCTTCCAAGGAAAAGGTACGAGGTTGCAGAGCAAAGTAGAGCTTGCAGGAATTGCGGAAGGCACGATACTTTTTGCGTTCTCCGGCAAAATTTTCCGGTGTGAGTACTCTGGGCTCTGGAGGAAGCAACACTATGGAGGGTGAAGATGGGAATCCAGCGGAGGACCCCCCCTGGGGGCTGGAAGGAGAAGATAAAGCCTGAACTTGTTCCTCCAGTCTTGTGTAGCCTTCCTAAAGGCTCTTTACAGCTTGGGTGAGTCCCGCCAGGTGTCTACACATTTCATCCATGGGGGAGGCCCCCTGCCCGGACTCGGTCATGGCTGCCTGATACTGTCAGACTTCCACTTACCAGACTGATGAGTCCGCTTGGGCAGAGGGTAGACTCCCTTACTTATCCGACTCATGGCCCCTGGTAGAGCAGACAGGAGGCACGGGAGTGTGGAGTGATATGAGAGCCTGCTGAAGGGATCCAGGTACTGAATGAGAGATGATCTTCAAGCAGCAGGTCAGTAGTCAGGAACACAGGCTACAGGTGCTGAGCAGGAGCAAGACAGGCAGGTCAGGGCACAAGCAGAATACGGCAACAGGCTGGCAGCAAAGGTACAATAGGAACAGGCAGATGTGGAGTCAAACAGGCCAAGGTCAGGTACAGGCAGCAAGCAGGAGAATCCAAAGGCAATCCGGGTCATAAGGAGATCAGGTACACAGGAACACAAGACAGGCAACGGGAACTAAGGCACAGGGAGCCGTTGATCAGGCAGCACCGAGCAGAGTGCATGACAAACCTAAATAGGCCGGTTGGCGCCAACGCTCATAGGCGCGCGCGCACACCCGCGGGCGCACGCGCCCACACGCCAGTGCACAAACCAGCGCCTACAGGAGCGCGCACAGTAGCACGCACAGGAACGCGCGCGCCAACGTGCACCAGGGCAGCCAGCACTGCGACCAGCAAGGTGAGCTCTCTGACAGCAACCTTACCCTCACTAAGGATGACATGATTCGCAGCCACCTCCTCCCAGCCACGTACAAGTCCATGGGTTTGTTCGGACTGTAAATGATCCCTTGAAGACTGCTGCTGATGCTGAGTGCCAGGGTCCACCTCCATGCTGACACAATTCTCCTCCTCCTCCATCTGTGTGATCGGCGGGAATGCAGGACAGTTCTGTGTCTTGGCCTAGGCCAACAAGGCCCAGGCCTAGGTCGTCACTGTGCGGGGGGGGGCGGCAAAAAGCCCCCCCCCCCCAAAATGGCAGCGGCGCCCTCTTCCCGCCTCCCGCACAGCAGGGCCACCATCTGGGGAGTACAGCTCAGCAGTGCAGTGGTGTCCCGGGTGCCGTCAAGCCGCCCCTCCGTAAAGCTGTGATTCTGTCTCTGATTGGCCCTCTGCTGTGGCCAATCATGGGGAGGAAAACAGCGATCAGGAAGCTGGGCGGCGGCACGGTAAAACCAATTAGAGCCGCTCACTCTCTCTCTTCTCCCATCAGCTGACAGAAAGGGGAGGGGGGCAAGTGGGGGAGTTCTCTGGCAAATTGAGCAGCAGCGCTGTGACAGGGAGAGGAGAGATGCGGGCTGTCTGTGTATCTCCCCCGCTCGCCCCCCTTCCCTGACAGCCCGTATCTCTCCTCTCCCTGTCACAGATCTGCTGCTCCATTTACCAGAGAACTTCCCCGCTCGCCCCCCTCCCCTTTCTGTCAGTCAAAGGGAGAAGAGAGAGAGAGCAGCTCTAATTGGTTTTGCCATGCCGCCGCCCAGCTTCCTGACCGCTGTTTCTCACCCCAAACTTGGCCACAGCAGAGGGCCAATCAGAAGACTCTGGGTGGCATCATGGGAAAAGTAGTCCCTGAAGAATGACGGCCCCTGTGTGTGTCCACAGACCCCAGCATGCATGCACTCTGCTGAGGGGGGGTGTTAGAGGAGAAAAAGAGAGTACTGTGCTGGGGGAAGCCAAAGAGGGAGCCAAGCTGTACCAACACCACCAGAGAGCCACGCTGTACCCGCACCACCAAAGAGCCACGCTGTACCCGCACCACCAGAGAGCCACGCTGTACCCACACCACCAGAGAGCCACGCTGTACCCGCACCACCAGAGAGCCACGCTGTACCTGCACCACCAGAGAGCCACACTGTACCTGCACCACCAGAGAGCCAGCCACACTGTTCCCACACCACCAAAGAGAGAGCCACGCTGTACCCGCACCACCAGAGGGGGAGAAAGATAAAGCCAATGCTAGGGTACAGACATGCTACACTACTGACCAGAGTCAGCCTGGGCAACCCAGAGTGAGCGAACGTCCAGCCGGAGGGATCACTGTTGCAGTTTCATCGGGTCTGGTAAGAGAGCCTGTTGGCCATTATCCATGACTGTTCCCAGGGACTGAGCCATTAGGAAGTGTCTAACCTGATATTCTCTAGGCCTTGTTGACCGCCATAATGAGCTCCAACGCTGGGCCTCCAGTCAAAAAATTAAGGGGGATGACACAATTTTTACAGCTCCAGGTGACACCAAACCTAGTGACGCCACTGTCCCGGAGCCCACAATAAGTTCTGGCACTGAGCTTCGGTAACTGGCCATACAGGGTGCGCTAGCGTGGGCACCCAGGACATCTGCCACCTGGGGTCCCACAAGCGGCGTTCGGCTTTCCGTAGCAGCCGCCACCTCTCTCCCCACTGTCAGCCACACACACGCCTCAGCTCCTCCTCCTTCTCGGCTCCAATGTTCTAGTGTACACAGCCAGGAGGAGAAGGAGCCACAGAGGAGGGACACAACTTCAGTGCATGAGCCGTGCTGCTGCTCTGAGGTCTGTGTATAGTTTACAGTGGAGGGGGACACAGTAACCGGGAAGGGGCAGATAACAGATGCACACATGGATGAGGGGAGGGGGGTAAGGGGATATGTGCTGGGTGCTTTGGGAGGGGAGAGGATATGTGCTAGTGGGGGGGGTCTGATCCTCCCCTCCCAAAGCAACTAGCACATATCCCCTTACCCCCAAATGAAAAGATGCTGCATGCCTCTCTGTCCTCTTCCCGCGGCGTCCCTCTGTTCTCCTCCAATGAAGATGACAGGGCAGATCTTTAAAAGAAAGGGGTGTGGCCTTGACAGGAAGGGGTGGGTCATATTTAAATTAGGGGGTGCACAAGCTCAGTCAGGCCTAGGGCAGCACAAAACCTAAATACACCACTAGGGATGAGCTTCGTGTTCGAGTCGAACCCATGTTCGACTCGGACATCGGTTTTTCGGTCGTTCGCCGAATTGCGAACGATATGGGCCGTTCGCGCCAAATTTGTATGGCGCGTCACGGCCCATAATTAACTGCGGCATCGCAGTGCATTGCTTGATGATGATTGGCCAAGCATGCACTATGACCCGCATGCTTGGCCAATCACAGCGCCGCCTTAACAGAGAGCTGTAATTGGCCAAAGCCAAGGAGGCTTTGGCCAATTATGGCTCAGGGAATTTAGTACACGCCCCACACTATATAAGGCCGCCTGCACGGCGGCCCTGTGCAGTGTGTTCCGGTGTGCTGAGAAATAGAGAGAGAGAGAGACAGTGTCATTTCATTTGAGTTAGCTAGATTAGGCAGGACAGTCAGTCAGTTAGCTGCATTGTGTATATATATGCATCCCAGGTGTTGCATATATATATATATATACACTGTATTCAGTTTAGCTAGATCCGTTCCTGTTATCTTCTAGACTATTTACATTTAGTGCAGTGCGTCCTGCTCACAGTGTTCAGTTAGATCCGTTCCTGTTATCTTCTTACTGACAGGCAGGCTAGTCTTGTTACAGAATTTTGAAGAAAATTACTGGTGTTCTTTTGATCCTATTAGTACCACAGTCAGGCAGCTAGACTATTTACATTTAGTGCAGTGCGTCCTGCTCACAGTGTTCAGCTAGATCCGTTCCTGTTATCTTCCTACTGACAGGCAGGCTTGTCTTGTTACAGTATATAAAGCTACCTGAAGAAAATTACTGGTGTTCTTTTGATCCTATTAGTACCACAGTCAGGCAGCTAGACTATTTACATTTAGTGCAGTGCATCCTGCTCACAGTGTTCAGCTAGATCCGTTCCTGTTATCTTCTTACTGACAGGCAGGCTTGTCTTGTTACAGTATTTTGAAGAAAATTACTGGTGTTCTTTTGATCCTATTAGTACCACAGTCAGGCAGCTAGACTATTTACATTTAGTGCAGTGCGTCCTGCTCACAGTGTTCAGCTAGATCCGTTCCTGTTATCTTCTTACTGACAGGCAGGCTTGTCTTGTTACAGTATTTTGAAGAAAATTACTGGTGTTCTTTTGATCCTATTAGTACCATAGTCGGGCAGCTAGACTATTTACATTTAGTGCAGTGCATCCTGCTCACAGTGTTCAGCTAGATCCGTTACTGTTATCTTCCTACTGACAGGCAGGCTTGTCTTGTTACAGTATATAAAGCTACCTGAAGAAAATTACTGGTGTTCTTTTGATCCTATTAGTACCACAGTCAGGCAGCTAGACTATTTACATTTAGTGCAGTGCGTCCTGCTCACAGTGTTCAGCTAGATCCGTTCCTGTTATCTTCTTACTGACAGGCAGGCTTGTCTTGTTACAGTATTTTGAAGAAAATTACTGGTGTTCTTTTGATCCTATTAGTACCACAGTCAGGCAGCTAGACTATTTACATTTAGTGCAGTGCGTCCTGCTCACAGTGTTCAGCTAGATCCGTTCCTGTTATCTTCTTACTGACAGGCAGGCTTGTCTTGTTACAGTATTTTGAAGAACATTACTGGTGTTCTTTTGATCCTATTAGTACCATAGTCGGGCAGCTAGACTATTTACATTTAGTGCAGTGCGTCCTGCTCACAGTGTTCAGCTAGATCCGTTCCTGTTATCTTCCTACTGACAGGCAGGCTTGTCTTGTTACAGTATATAAAGCTACCTGAAGAAAATTACTGGTGTTCTTTTGATCCTATTAGTACCACAGTCAGGCAGCTAGACTATTTACATTTAGTGCAGTGCGTCCTGCTCACAGTGTTCAGCTAGATCCGTTCCTGTTATCTTCTTACTGACAGGCAGGCTTGTCTTGTTACAGTATTTTGAAGAAAATTACTGGTGTTCTTTTGATCCTATTAGTACCACAGTCAGGCAGCTAGACTATTTACATTTAGTGCAGTGCGTCCTGCTCACAGTGTTCAGCTAGATCCGTTCCTGTTATCTTCTTACTGACAGGCAGGCTTGTCTTGTTACAGTATTTTGAAGAACATTACTGGTGTTCTTTTGATCCTATTAGTACCATAGTCGGGCAGCTAGACTATTTACATTTAGTGCAGTGCGTCCTGCTCACAATGTTCAGCTAGATCCGTTCCTGTTATCTTCCTACTGACAGGCAGGCTTGTCTTGTTACAGTATATAAAGCTACCTGAAGAAAATTACTGGTGTTCTTTTGATCCTATTAGTACCACAGTCAGGCAGCTAGACTATTTACATTTAGTGCAGTGCGTCCTGCTCACAGTGTTCAGCTAGATCCGTTCCTGTTATCTTCTTACTGACAGGCAGGCTTGTCTTCTTACAGTATTTTGAAGAAAATTGCTGGTGTTCTTTTGATCCTATTAGTACCACAGTCAGGCAGCTAGACTATTTACAGTTAGTGCAGTGTGTCCTGCTCACAGTGTTCTGCTAAACCTACAAGTTAGTGGGGTGCGTCCTGCTCACAGTGTTCAGCTAGATCCGTTCCTGTTATCTTCTTACTGACAGGCAGGCTTGTCTTGTTACAGTATTTACAGCTACCTGAAGAAAATTACTGGTGTTCTTTTGATCCTATTAGTACCACAGTCAGGCAGCTAGACTATTTACAGTTAGTGCAGTGTGTCCTGCTCACAGTGTTCTGCTAAACCTACAAGTTAGTGGGGTGCGTCCTGCTCACAGTGTTCAGCTAGATCCGTTCCTGTTATCTTCTTACTGACAGGCAGGCTTGTCTTGTTACAGTATTTACAGCTACCTGAAGAAAATTACTGGTGTTCTTTTGATCCTATTAGTACCACAGTCTGGCAGCTAGACTATTTACAGTTAGTGCAGTGCGTCCTGCTCACAGTGTTCTGCTAAACCTACAAGTTAGTGGGGTGCGTCCACCTCACAGTGTTCAGCTAAACCTACAAGCTAGTGGAGTGCGTCCTGCTCACAGTGTTGAGCTAGATCCACTTCTGTTATCTTCTTACTGACAGGCAGGCTTGTCTTGTTACAGTAAATACAGCTACCTGAATAAAATTGCTGGTGTTCTTTTGATCCTATTAGTACCACAGTCAGGCAGCTAGACTATTTACAGTTAGTGCAGTGCGTCCTGCTCACAGTGTTCAGCTAAACCTACAAGTTAGTGGGGTGCGTCCACCTCACAGTGTTCAGCTAAAGCTACCTGTAGAAGGTTCTCATACTACAGGCAGGCAGTTGATTTTGCTAGCTGCAGTATCAGTACATATATATATATATATATATATATATATATATCCCAGCTTAGTTCAGCTACAGGCCATTAGTATGTATGGAAGGCCAAGAAGGAGAGGCAGACAATCACAAGCCAATAAGAGAGGGCAAGCAGGCTCTGTGTCTAGTGCTGGTCGTGGAGACGGTGCATCCTCATCAGCATGTGGCCATGGGACACGCTTGGCCTTTTTTTCGGCAGCTGGCCATGTTGAGCCGCAACATGCGGAAGACTTGGTCGAGTGGATGACCAAGCCGTCCTCATCCTCCTCATCCTCTCTCTCCCATGCCCAGGGTACTTTGTCTGGCAAAGCAGCGGCCTCTTCCCTCGGCTCAATGTCATCAGTGACTCCTTCCCTAGCCCCACCATGTCCTCCTGAGGAGTCCCTCGAACTGTTTGACCACAGTGTTGGGTACATGCTCCAGGAGGATGCCCAGCGTTTGGAAGGCTCTGATGATGATACTGGGCTGGATGAAGGCAGTAACATGAGCACGGACAGAGGGGTGCCCAAGAAGGACAGCAATCTGGCAGTCATGCTCCCCCTGCTGCAGCATACTGCCAGGTTTGCTCCAGTGATGAGGAGGGAGGGGATGATGAGGTCACTGACTCAACGTGGATGCCTGATAGGAGAGAGGAGGAGGAGGAGACGGCACATCACCAACGAGGCAGGATGCCCTCCAGGGGCCAGCCTAAGGGCAGCACATTGACTGCATCACACCCCAAAGCTCCACATGTGCAGGGCTCTGCAGTCTCTGGGCGTTATTCAAAAAGTTCTTTGGTGTGGGCCTTTTTTGAGACGAGTGCATCAGATCGCACCGCTGCTATTTGCAACATATGTCTCAAGCGTATCTCACGTGGCCAAAACATCTCCCGCTTGGGTACCACATGCTTGACCAGACATATGTTGACCTGCCATGCAGTTCGTTGGCAAGCGTATCTAAAAGACCCACACCAAAGAACAAAGAGGACCTCTCCTTGCTCCTCATCAGCTGAGATTTCCAACCCCAATAGACCTCCAGTCCTCTCTGAGACCTGCACTGAGAGGAATGAAGGTGTAGAATTAGGTGTGTCACAGCCAAGTACTTGTGGGCAATCTGCTTTTGGTACACCGACGTCAGATGTGCTAATGATTGTGACACACCTCTCTCCTCCACCCCCTCCTCTTCTTCTTCCTCCATGGCCTCTTCCTCGGTGCCAGCGGTGCTCCGTAGTTGTTCAAGGGGCTACGCAAGTACGCAGGCCAAAAGATGCCATGCGGTGCTTGAGCTGATGTGCTTGGGGGACAGGAGCCACACTGGGGCAGAGGTTCTGTCAGCTCTGCAGGGGCAGGTTCAGAGGTGGTTGACGCCATGCCAACTTAAGGCAGGAATGGTGATTTGCGACAATGGCACCAACCTCCTCTCTGCCCTCCGACAGGGACAAATGACCCATGTGCCCTGTTTGGCTCATGTCCTTAACTTGGTGGTGCAGCGGTTCTTGGGCAGGTACCCGGGCTTACAGGATGTCCTGAGGCAGGCCAGGAAAGTCTGTGTGCATTTCCGCTGGTCATATAATGCCAGTGCTCGGCTGACGGACCTCCAAAAGGAGTTTAACCTGCCCAAGAACTGCCTAATCTGTGACATGCCCACCAGGTGGAACTCAACGTTGGCCATGCTGCAGCGGCTGCACACACAGCAGAGGGCCATCAATGAGTACCTGTGTGACTATGGCACCAGGACAGGGTCAGGGGAGCGTGTTTTTTTTTCCCCACGCCAGTGGGCCATGATCAGGGATGCATGCACTGTCCTGTCACCATTTGAGGAGCCCACGAGGATGGTGAGCAGTGACAGTGCATGCATCAGTGACACTGTCCCCCTTGTTCACCTGTTGGAGCACACGCTGCATGGAATAATGGACAGGGCACTTGAGGCAGAACAGAGGCAGGAAGAGGAGGACTTCCTTAGCTCTCAAGGCCCCCTTTATCCAGACAGTGTTCCTGCGTGCCCGCCCATCACACAGGAAGAGGAGGAGGAGGAGGAGGAGGAGGAGGAAGATTGTGTCAGTATGGAGGTGGAGCCTGGCACTCAGCATCAGCAGCAGTCTTTAAGGGATCAGTCCCAAGAAACACATGGACTTGTACGTGGCTGGGAGGAGGTGGCTGCGGACCATGTCGTCCTTAGTGACCCAGAGGACTCCGGACCGAATGCCTCAGCAAACCTACGCTGCATGGCCTCCCTGATCCTGCAAAGCCTGCGTAAGGATCCTCGTATTCGTGGTATCAAGGAGAAGGACCAATACTGGCTGGCAACCCTCCTTAATCCACGTTACAAGGGTAAGGTTGCGGACCTTATCTTGCCATCGCAGAGGGAGCAGAGGATGAAACATCTTCGGGAGGCCTTGCAGAAAGGTCTGTGCAATGCGTTCCCAGAGACTGGGAGGTTACAAACTCCTGTTTCTGGACAATGTGTTGCTGAGGCTTCGGTCAGTCAAAGAAGGAGCGGTGGAGAAGGTGGCCGTCTGACCGATGCGTTCAGACAATTTTTTGGTCCGCAGCCCCAAAGTATGATCGGTTCCAGCAACCATCGCCAGCGTCTGTTTTACATGGTGCAGGAATACCTAGGGGCAAGATCAGACTTGGACACCTTTCCCACCGAAAATCCTCTGGGTTACTGGGTCTTGAGGATGGATCACTGGCCAGAGCTTGCACAGTATGCAATTGAGCTGTCCTGCATCCAGCGTTCTTTAAGAACGCACATTCAGTGCTGCTGGAGGCGTGGTAACCGATCACAGGGTGCGTCTGTCCACCGACTCGGTCGATCGACTGACCTTCATAAAAATGAATCAGTCTTGGATCACCACCAGCTACCAAGCACCTGATGCTGATGTAACCGAATAATTGTTTTGGAAATCTCAGATCCCTTCAAAGACTGCCTATGCTGATGCTGAGTGACTATCCCTGAGTAATTATCCTCTTCCTCCACAATCATCACGCTGATAGCTTGTAAGAATATTTTTGGTTCTGGGCGCCACCACCAGTGCCTAAGGCCCAATTTTTCTGCCCCTGTCTAACAGGGGCGTGTAATTACAATTTTTGATGCAATACTTTGCAGCAGGGCTCATTCCTGCGTTCCAACTAGAATGTCTGTGAGGGGTTGCAGTGTTGTGGCACCAGCACCAGTGCCTAAGGCCCAATTTTTCAGCCCTTGTTTAACAGGGGCATGTAATTACAATTTTTGATGCAATATTTTGCAGCAGGGCTCGTTCCTGCGTTCCAACTAGAGTGTCTGTGAGGGGTTGCAGTGTTGTGGCACCAGCACCAGTGCCTAAGGCCCAATTTTTCAGCTCCTGTTCAACAGGGGCATGTAATTACAATTCTTGATCTAATATTTCACAGCAGGGCCCTGTGAGGGCTTACAGTGTTGTGGCCACAGCAACACCTAAGGCCCAAATTTCTGCTGAGTATATAGGGCAGGACCCTACTTTCAAACATCTAACTTACAAATGACTCCTACTTGCAAACGGAAGGAGACAACAGGAAGTGAGATGAAATCTACCCCTAGGAAGGGAAATTCTCTCCTGTAAGAGTTAATATGGGAAAAACATTTCTCCTTTCCACTGATGCTTTCCAATCCTTGTTCCACAAAAAAACCCAAATTTTCAAAAAACATTTTTCATTGGGACAAAAAGTGAGGTGAAATCTTCTGAAGAGGAGGAAAGACAGCAAAACAAATGTCACAGGGGTGATAACCCTTCCCTATGTTTTCCAAAAAGCTTAAAAAAGATTTTTTGGCTGGGGCTAAACACGTTAAAAATGTACCCGTTCAAAATTACAAAGAGATTCTACTTAACAACAAACCTACAGTCCCTGCCTTGTTTGCACCGCCTGTATACTGCTGTTCAGACCACACCTTTCCTTATTTTAATTTGGGTGCGGGGTTCCCCTTAATATCCATACAAGACCCAAAGGGCCTGGTAATGGACTGGGGAGTACCCATGGTGTTTGTCTCACTGATTTTCATCCATATTGCCATGACCCGACATTACATTAAACCCGCAAGCAGTTTTAAATTATATTTTTTCCTTTAAAAATGACATTTGGTGCAGGGACTGTTCTAAACACGGGAAACACGCGTCACTTTACAGGCATACTATAGACACTTTTTTTTTTTTACTTTAAGCATCATTAAAATCACTGCTCCCGAAAAAACAGCCGTTTTTAAAAGTTTTTTTTGCATTGATACATGTCCTCTGGGGAAGGACCCGGGTCCCCAAACCCTTTTTAGGACAATACCATGCAAATTAGCCTTTAAAATGAGCACTTTTTATTTCGAACGTTCGAGTCCCATAGACGTCAATGGGGTTCTAACGTTCGTGCGAACTTTCGGTCCGTTCGCAGGTTCTGGTGCGAACCGAACCGGGGGGTGTTCGGCTCATCCCTATACACCACTGATGCAGGAACACTGTCTGGATAAAAGGGGCCTTGAGAGGTAAGGAAGTCTTCCTCTTCCTCCCTCTGTTCTGCCTCAAGTGCCCTGTCCATTATTCCACGCAGCGTGTGCTCCAACAGGTGGACAAGAGGGACAGTGTCACTGATGCATACACTGTCACTGCTCAATCCTCGTGGCCCCCTCAAATGGTGACAGGACAGTGCATGCATCCTTGATCATAGCCCACTGGCGTGGGGAAAAAAACAAGGTCCCCTGACCCTGTCCTGGTGCCATAGTTGCATATGTACTCATTGATGGCCCTCTGCTGCGTGTGCAGCCACTGCAGCATGGCCAATGTTCACTTCCACCTGGTGGGCATGTCACAGATTAGGCGGTTCTTGGGCAGGTTAAATTCCTTTTGGAGGTCAGCCAGCCGAGCACTGGCATTATATGACCTGTGGAATGCACACAGACTTTCCTGGCCTGCCTCAGGACATGCTGTAAGCCCGGGTACCTGCCAAAGAACCGCTGCACCAACAAGTTAAGGACGTGAGCCAAACAGGGCACATGGGTCAGTTGTCCCTGTCGGAGGGCGGAAAGGAGGTTGGTGCCATTGTCGCAAACCACCATACCTGGCTTAAGCTGGCGTGGCATCAACCACCTCTGAAGCTGCCCCTGCAGAGCTGACAGAATCTCTGCCCCAGTGTGGCTCCTGTCCCCCAAGAACACCAGCTTAAGCACTGCATGGCATCTTTTTTCCTGCGTGCTTGTGTAGCCCCTTTGAACGCCTACGGAGCACTGCTGACTCCGAGGAAAAATCAGCATAGGAAGAGGCCATGGAGTAAGAAGAAGAGGAGGGGTGGAGGAGAGAGGTGTGGCAGAATCACCACTAGTAGAATTTTGGAGGCGTGGTGGCGGAACAACCTCCAACACTACTGCACCCTATCCTGCATCCTTCCCAGCTGCCAGAACAGTCACCCAGTGTGCGGTGAAAGATAGGTAACGTCCCTATCCATGCCTGCTGGACCATGAGTTAGCGGTAATATGCACCTTACCACTGACCGCCGGAATAGCCTTCCATGTGAAAAAGTGGTGTTTGGGAACCTGCCACTGAGGAACCGCACATTCCACAAACTCATGGAAGGGGGCAGAGTCTACCAACTGAATAGGCAGCAGTTGAAGTGCTAGCAATTTAGCCAAGCTAGCATTCAACCTCTGGGCATGTGAATGGCTTGGAGCAAACTTCTTTCAGCAGTGCAGCAGCTGGGGCAGGGAAATTTGCCTGGTACAATCTGAAATCGGTGTACCAATAGCAGATTGCCCGCAAGTACTTGGCTGTGACACACCTAATTCTACACCTTCATTCCTCTCAGTGCAGGTTTCAGAGAGGACTGAAGGTATAGTGGGGTTGGAGATCCAAGCTGATGAGGAGCAAGGAGAGGTCCACTTTGTTCATTGGTGTGGGTCTTTTAGGTACGCTTGCCAACGAACTGCATGGTAGGTCAACATATGTCTGGTCAAGCATGTGGTGATGTTTTGGCCTCGCGAGATACGCTTGAGACATATGTTGCACACAGCAGTGGTGGGATCTGATGCACTTATCTAAAAAAAGGCCCACACCAAAGAACTTTTGGAATAATGCGCAGAGACAGCAGCGCCCTGCACATGCTCTGTGGTGTGATGCCGTCAGTGTGCTGCCCTTAAGCTGGCCCCTGGAGGGAATACTGCCTCATTGGAGATGTGCCTCCTCCTCCTCCTCTCTCCTATCAGGCACCCATGTGGAATCAGTGACCTCATAATCCCCTTCCTCCTCATCACTGGAGCAAAGTTCACATTATGCTGCAGCTAGGGGAACATGACTGCCAGATTTCTGTGCTTCTTGGGAACCCCTTTTCTCTGGGCTAACGTTACTGGCTTCCTCTAGCTGGGTACCATCATCAGAGCCTTCAAAATGCTGGCCATCCTCCTGGAGCATGTACCCAATACTGTGGTCAAACAGTTCGGGGGACTCCTCAGGAGGACATGGTGGGGATAGGGAAGGAGTGACTGATGCCATTGAGCCAAGAGAAGAGGCCGCGTTGGCAGCTGCTTTGCCAGACAAAGTACCCTGAGCCTGGGTGAGAGAGGATGAGGAGGATGAGGACGGCTTGGTCATCCACTCTACCAAGTCTTCTGCATGTTGCAGCTCAACATGGCCAGCTGCTGAAAAAAAGGACAAGCGTGTCCCACGGCCACGTGCTGATGAGGATGCACCGTCTCCGTGATCAGCATTGTTGCCTCTAGACAAAGAGCCTGCTTGCCCTCTTTTATTGGCTTGTGACTGTCTGCCATTCCCTGTTGGCCTTCCAGACATACTAATGGCCTGCAGTGAGATGTAGCTGCACAAAGCTGGGATGTATATATATATATACCGATACTGCAGCTAGCAGAATCACCTGCCTGCCTGTAGTATTATTAGTATGAGAACACCAGCAATTGTATTCAGGTAGCTTTAGGTTCACACTGTGCAGAGGATACAATACACTAACTGTAAATACTGTAGCTGCCTGCCTGTGGTATTAATAGGATCAGAACAACAGCAATTGTCTTCATGTAGCTTTAGGTGCACACTGTGCAAAGGACGCAGTACACTAACTGTAAATACTGCAGCTGCCTGCCTGTGTTACTAATAGGATCAGCAGAACACCACCATTTTTTTTTCAGGTAGCTTTAGGTGCACACTGTGCAGAGGACACAGTACACTAACTGTTAATACTTTAGCTGCTTGCCTGTGGTATTAATAGGATCAGAACAACAGGAACAGGGGAGAGGGAGAAGGTGAATGAGAGACAGGCCAACGGAAGAGTTGTCTCCCAGCCCCCACCTGCTTGCTGCTGCTGCTGCTGCAGTATCTCCCTTTCTTGTGATCCTTTTTTTTTTTTTTTTGGTCTTTTTTTGTTTTTGTTTTTTGCAAATGGTATTAACTATAGGCTCGATAGTATAAACTATAGAATAAGAAGAAATTTCATAGTAACAAAATGTGGAACATATAAGCTCATACTGGAACTATACTGCTGAATATATAAATCATCTTGCTGAATACTTGAATTAGATTGCATTATACCGCCAAAACATTTGAATTATTTTTATGAGCATTTGGGCCCTCATGCACATGGGCTGTTGGGAGAATGTTGTGAAAACGCCAGTGTCTTTGCAGTGACTTTTTTATTTATTTATTTATTTTTTTTTTAACTTTTTTCAGCGTTTTTGCAATAGCGTCTTTGAGCGTTTTTGAGCATTTTTTTTTTTTTTTTTCCTCCTCTTTTGGCTCTTTTCTTCTATTGCAATTGTCTTGAAGTGAACAAACAGGGGAAAAGGCGAAAGAGCTGAAAAAGTAGAATCAAGTGAGCTAAGAAAAACAACAAAAACAGGGGGGGGGGGGAACAGGGGAGAAGAGAAGGAGAAGGTAAAAGAAAGACAAGCCAACGGAAGAGTTGTCTCCCAGCCCCCACCTGCCTGCTGCTGCTGCAGTATCTCCCTTTCTTGTGAATTTTTTTTTTTTTTTTTTTTTTTTTTTTTTTTTTGCAAATGGTACTAATTATAGGCTTGATAGTACAAACTATAGAATAAGAAGAAATTTCACAGTAACAAAAATGTGGAACATATAAGCTCATACTGAAACTATACTGCTGAATATATAAATCATCTTGCTGAATACTTGAATTAGATTGCATTATATCGCTAAAATATTTGAATTATTTTGCTGAGCACCTGGGCCCCCATGCACACGGGCTGCTGGAAAAGCGCTGTGAAGACGCCGGTGTCTTTGCAGTGACTTTTTTTTTTTTTCTCTTTTTTTAACTTTTTCCAGCTTTTTTCAGCATTTTTGCAATAGCGTTTTTGAGCTTTTTTTTTTTTTTTTTTTTTTTTTTCAGCTTAAATACGCTTAAACAATTGAACAGCAACAAGGAATGCTTAATGTACTTAAGGTAGTAACATAACTTCTGGAAAACGGGGACTACTCATATCTCATTAATTATTTCTATTATTGGATTGTGGGGAGGATGCCGGGTATGAGAACGAAATAAAAGAAATATTAGTAAAAATAAGTCAATTTAAAAAGGCTGGGAGATTTTTTCATCATTAAGAGACCCCAATCAAGGGGTATTCTGGAAGGCAGCTTTGAAGTTCTTATAAATCCAGCCATAGAAACAAACATGAAGGGGAAAACAACAAGAAGTGCGGGAGCAATACCAAAATCACCTAGGACCAGCCTAGGCCCAAGTCCAGGCCCTATGAACAGGTATATACAGCAAGGAATCGGAGAAGGAGAGAAACAAGTAGGCTCAAAGGGCAGACAAATAGATACAAAAGAGAAGGACAACAAGGATAAAAAAGGCCAGTATAAAGTACAAACAGAAACCAGCCACCTCTCAGAACCCAGAATGGAGCCAGAAATGGGAGAGGAAGACAGAGGAAAGGAGGAAGGACAACAAGGGCCACAGTTGCCAACAAAACAGGATATGGAAAAAATGTTCACGGCACTAGAGAATTCCCTAAAAGCAGAGATGTCAATACTCCATAAAGACATGGGATATATGTTAAACAGAGTGGAAGAAGTAGAGATCAAAGTGGACCTACATCAAAAAAATATAAAGGAACTAGAAGACGAAATAAAGAAATTAAAATGGGAACAACAGGAACAATCATATAAAATAGAAGAGCAAGAAAATAGAGATAAAAAGAAAAACTTGAGAATACGTGGGTTACCGGAAACAGAACAAGCAGAAAATCTAATAGAAAAAATGAACAATCTCTTCAACCAAATCTTGGGAAAGGAAACAACTAACACAATAGGAATAAAAAGTGTCTTTCGAGTAAAAAAACCTCAAAGGTTCGCAAGGGAAACACCTAGAGATGTAATCGTACGCTTTGAAAAATGGGAAGAAAAAAAACAGATCTGGATAAACCTAAAGAGGAAAACACAAATAGAGTTTGCGGGAGGTAAATTACAAATATTTCAAGACCTATCTCAAGAAACGCTGAAAAGACGACGGATACTAAAGCCATTATTAGAAATCCTCCGGGAGCAAGAAATTCAATACAACTGGGGTTTTCCAGCATGTCTAATAGCAAGGAAAAACGGAATAAGTGCGAGGCTAAGACATGTAGAGGAGATTCCGGACTTTTGCAACAAACTAGAAATCCCCTCCCCAGAACTGGAAAAATATGCAAATAGTCAGGAGCGAATAACGGCAAGAGATGACCTACAGTGGCAAGTAAATTCAAGGATCAGACATCAAGATGTGGACTCTCGGGGAAATTAACATCTGAGAAAATATCACACAACGGTGCAAGGGGCCTTAGAGTGGAAAGGGGGGGGGGGCTGGGGTTGATGGGATGGGGAAAAAAGGAAAGTGAAAGGATTGGTAAAACACAACAAAAATGCAGGGAGAGGGAGACAGGGACTCACGGAGTGGACAGGGGGTCGCCCTATTAGTGCTTAGGCAGGGGGGGAATAGGGTGTCTTACAGAGCTCCGCCTCACAATAAATAGAGCAGAGGGGGCAGAGCGTGCCCCACAAAACAAAGTAAAATGCTCTCAGCTCTAGAGAATATGGGGGTAAAAAACCCATATCAGAAAAAAGGGAGGGGGAGGGTGGGAGGAGGGAGGGGAGGGGGAGGGAGGGTGGGGAGGGAGAGGTCTGAGTCACATGAGTGGTTACATAGGCACACCTATTCTGAGACAAGAGATGAGGAGACCCCGTGCGTCCGCTGGGTGTCCCCTCCATCCGGTCTCCTAGGGGGACCGCGTGGGGGGGAGGGCCGGAGGACGGGCGGGGAAGAAAAGGCACAAGAATGGAAAACGTAAACAGCATAAAAATAATCTCTTACAATGTCCGAGGACTAAATTCCCCAGGGAAGAGAAACATCATCCTCCGAGAACTTGAAAAAAGTAAAGCAGAAATAATTTTCCTACAGGAGACGCATATAACCCAAGACTCAAGTGCCAAAATTTATTCAAGAAACATACCAACATGGTATCAAGGAGACTCGCCAATAAGAAGGGCCAAAGGAGTAGCCATCGGTATAGGGAAAAATGTACGTTTTCTAATAGATCAAAGGAAAATAGACCCGGAGGGTCGATATCTTTTTATTACAGGAACTATTTACGGGGTAAAATATACATTGGCCAATGTCTACTGTCCTAATAAGAACCCTAAAAAATATTTGATAGATATAATTAAAATACTAATGGAATTCAAGCAAGGAAAATTAATACTAGCTGGAGACTTCAACTTCAGCATGGATAATAAAATGGACAGTACCTCAAGAATAAGGGACAAAGAGGTAAATCAACTAAAGAAATTAAAAAGAACATTATATGAACAGCAACTAATAGACCCTTGGAGAATTCAGCACCCCAGCACAAAGGACTACACATTCTATTCAACAGTACACAAAATTTACTCCAGATTGGATTACATCATGGTCGAACATAGAAACTTGGAAGAAATAGAAGAAACAAAAATAGGCATAATAACCGCCTCAGACCATAGCCCAGTAATCTTGAGAATGAAAATAAAAGGAGAAGTCCTTGAAAGGGGTCCATGGAGAATCAACGAAACTTTATTAGAAGACAGTGAGACCGAAAAAAGCATCATAGAAGAAATTAAAAGATATTTTGAAGAAAACGATACACCAGAGGTATCGAAAGCAACAATATGGGAGGCGCATAAATCTGTTATTAGGGGCAAGTTAATAGCTATAGGAGCAAGAAAAAAACAGGAAAGGAAAACAAACATGCAACAAATAATTAAAGAAATTTATGAATTGGAACGAAAACACAAAAATCAAGTAAACAACAAAATCTTCGGCCTATTATCTCAAAAGAGAGAGCAATTAAAAGACTGGATGGAACAAGAAGAAAGGAAGGACTACAACAGAGTAGTACAAGAAAAATATAAATGGGGTAATAAACCAGGAAAATACCTAGCAAATCTGGTAAAAAAAAAGAAGTCTTTGAATTACATTGAGAAGATCAAAAATGAAAAAGGAGAAGTGGTAAATAAAACTACAGATATAGCGATAACATTTCAAAAATACTTCAGCTCCATTTATGCAATAAAAGGACAGGAAAGTTGGAAAGAAGCGAATACAAGAACAAAGAAGATACAAGAATATTTAAAAAAAAGCAAACTTACCAAAACTAAAAATAGACCAACTAGAAGAATTGGAAAAAAATATTACGCATGAAGAGGTAAAACTGGCATTAAAGGAAACTCCCGTAGGAAAAAGCCCAGGACCAGACGGGTTTACGGTCAAATACTATAAAAAATTTGAAGAACAGCTGACTCCAAAACTATTAGAATATATGAATTCCTTAGGGGAAGATGAAGAAATAAGAAGTGAATCGTTATTAGCTCATATTACAATACTACCAAAAGAAGGGAAAGACAAAGTTAACTGCTGAAGTTACAGGCCAATAGCCCTATTGAACGCTGATACGAAGCTGTACTCCAAGATCCTGGCCACTAGGATAAAAAAACTAATCCCACTGTGGATCAACCCGGACCAAACTGGTTTTGTCCCGGGGAGAGAGGGGCGGGACAACAGCCTAAAATCATTATTGATGTTGCACAAGAAGGTGCAGAATGAGACCCCAGTTCTATTCCTGTCATTGGATGCAGAAAAAGCATTTGACAGGGTAGACTGGGGTTTCATGATGGATACATTGCGGCACTTGGGTATTGGGACAAAAATGATGAAGTGGATAACAAATTTGTATAATGGCCCGACAGCAGTCGTAAAAGTAAATGGTAGACTCTCTCCAAAAATTAAGATGCAGAATGGAACACGGCAAGGCTGTCCATTGTCTCCACTATTATATGTATTGGCCTTAGAACCACTATTAGCAACACTCCGCAATAACAAAGAGGTAGAAGGAGCGAAACTAGGAGGAAAAGAGCATAAGATCGCTGCCTACGCGGACGACATTTTGATGTACGTATCCAACCCAAGAGTGTCACTCCCAAACATACTGAAAGAAATTAAAAAATACGGAGAACTGTCAAACTTCAAAATTAATCCAATAAAAACGGAAATATTAAACATAGGTCTAGAGAAAAAGGAAGTTCAGTTTTTACAAAAAGAATTCCCATTCACTTGGGTAAAAGAACTAAATTACCTTGGAATTAAAATAACTCCTAGAGTCGAAAAAATTTATCAGGCAAACTTTATTCCACTGATCAATAAGGTCAAAGAAGAAATGAAAAAGTTAAGAATACAGCCACTTTCATGGATTGGAAGAATAAATATGTTTAAGATGACGATATTACCTAAAATAAACTACAGATTACAGATGTTACCAGTAAAAATCCCGCAGAGCTTTTTTAAAATAATTAAAACAATCCTGCTAAAATACATATGGCTTAATAAAAAACCAAGAATTAAATACACGCTGATCACAAGGAAAAAGGAGCATGGGGGTCTTGCCCTCCCAGATATAAGTAGGTACTATAAAGCCATAGTTTTAACACGAATGTTAGAGTGGACAAATGAGAAAAATGAAAAAAAATGGGTGGAAATGGAAAACACAATAAGTGGAGCCACACTACATAAGAATATTTGGATTCCACGGAAATATAGACTATTGGACACCGACACGCACGAAATAACAAAAAATTTATTTAAAATTTGGGACACCATTCACTTAAAGAATGAATGGAAATATAATTCACCACTATTAGCACTCACAGGATCGAATCTCTTCACCCCTGGGAGGGAAATATTTGAAATCCAAGGAATAGGTAACCCACGACTGAAAGATATCACTAGAAATGGCAAAATAAGAACACGAGTAGAAATAGAGGAAAGGAATGGATGGAAGATGAATGAATGGAATTATACTCAACTAAGGCACCTAGTAAGCACAATACCACACCCACTGAGAGATGAAACAAAATTAACTGCACTGGAAAAGCTATGTAGCAATGAAACACCATTAAAAAACGGAACATCAAAAATTTATAGTATACTGACAGATTTGGAAGCACAAGAAAGACCAGAATATATAAATCAATGGGAAAAAGAAATGAATCTAAAAATAGAAAACCAAAAAGTGGAAAAAATGATAGAAATGGGATATAATAAGGCTTGGGACATGAAGACCATAGAAATGAATTATAAACTAGTATCAAGATGGTATATGACCCCAGTAAGAATACACAGATTCCATCAAGATAGAACCTCCTTGTGTTGGAGAAAATGTGGCCAAATAGCAACGATCACACACATATGGTGGGAATGCCCAATAATAATGGAGTACTGGAAGGAAGTGTTAAATAACATAAAGGAAATAACTGGAGAAGAAATAGAACAAAATATTTGGACTTGCCTCTTCCATATCTACAATAATCCTAAGAAACAATATAGAAAATCAATAATACCTAACCTCCTGAATGCGGCCAAGGCCTTAATTCCCAAGAATTGGCTACAAAGTGGAAAACCAGACATTAGAGACTGGCTAAAGGAAATAGATTATCACTACAAAATGGAAGGAGGAGAGAAAGGGGATAATAGTAGATGGGAAAGTTGGAAAAACTACAAAGTCTCGGATATTTATTTAGATAGGATAAAAGAAAGAACAGGTGCAGAGCCAAGTGGATAAATAAATAACATAAAGGAACGGACCAGACACAGGGGAGGGGGAGGGGGGGGGTGAGGGGGCGGGGGGAAATAAGAGGGACTGAGAGAGACTAAGATAATAATAGGGTTTATAATTATAGAAGGCGTTTTGTCGCCGGTTTTTAAAAATATTTAAGAATATCCTAGAAAGGAAAAATAATAAAGATGTGACGGAAACAATCCACAATGATGTGAAAAAGGAGAAGAGATAAAGTTTGACACAAAGTTGAAATAATGTCTCTCGGAAAACTTTCGCTGAAGTGGATAGAAAAAAAAAAAAAAAAAAAAAAAGAACAACAGCAATTGTCTTCAGGTAGCTTTAGGTGCACACTGTGCAGAGGACGTACTACACTAACTGTAAATACTGCAGCTGCCTGCCTGTGGTACTAATAGGATCAGAAGAACACCACCAATTTTCTTCAGGTAGCTTTAGGTGCACACTGTGCAGAGGAGACAGCACACTAACTGTAAATACTGTAGCTGCCTGCCTGTGGTACTAATAGGATCAGAAGAACACCACCAATTTTCTTCAGATAACTTTAGGTACACTCTGTGCAGAGGACACAGTACACTAACTGTAAATACTGCAGCTGCCTGCCAGTGGTATTAATAGGATAAGAACAACAGCAATTGTCTTCAGGTAGCTTTAGGTGCACACTGTGCAGAGGACACAGTACACTAACAGTAAATACTGCAGCTGCCTACAGTACTAATAGGATCAGAAGAAAACCACCAATTTTCTCCAGGTAGCTTTAGGTGCACACTGTGCAGAGGATGCACTACACTAACTGTAAATACTGCAGCTGCCTGCCTGTGGTACTAATAGGATCAGAAGAACACCACCAATTTTCTTCAGGTAGCTTTAGGTGCACACTGTGCAGAGGACACAGTACACTAACTGTAAATACTGTAGCTGCCTGCCTGCGGTATTAATAGGATCAGAACAACAGCAATTGTCTTCAGGTAGCTTTAGGTGCACACTGTGCAGAGGATGCACTACACTAACTGTAAATACTGCACCTGCCTGCCTGTGGAACAAATAGGATCAGATGAACACCACCAATTTTCTTCAGATAACTTTAGGTGCACACTGTGCAGAGGACACAGTACACTAACTGTAAATACTGCAGCTGCCTGCCTGTGGTATTAATAGGATCAGAACAACAGAAATTGTCTTCAGGTAGCTGTAGGTGCACACTGTGCAGAGGACGCAGTACACTAACTGTAAATACTACAGCTGCCTGCCTGTGGTTTTAATAGGATCAGAACACCAGCAATTGTCTTCAGGTAGCTTTAGGTGCACACCATGCAGAGGACACAGTACACTAACTGTAAATACTGTAGCTGCCTGCCTGTGGTAATAATAGGATCAGAACACCAGCAATTATCTTCAGGTAGCTTTAGGTGCACACTGTGCAGAGGACACAGTACACTAACTGTAAATACTGCAGCTGCCTGCCTGTTGTATTAATAGGATCAGAACAACAGAAATTGTCTTCAGGTAGCTTTAGGTGCACACTGTGAAGAGGACGCAGTACACTAACTGTAAATACTGCAGCTGCCTGCTTGTGGTTTTAATAGGATCAGAACACCAGCAATTATCTTCAGGTAGCTTTAGGTTCATAGTGTGCAGAGGACACAGTACACTAACTGTAAATACTGCAGCTGCCTGCCTGTGGTACTAATAGGATCAGAAGAACACCAGCAATTGTCTTCAGGTAGCTTTAGGTGCACACTGTGCAGAGGAAACAGTACACTAATGCCCTGTACACACGGTTGGAATTTTCAATAGAAAAAGTGCGATCGGATTGTGTTGTCGGAAATTCCGATCGTGTGTGCGCTCCATCGGACTTTTGCCGTCGGAATTTCCAACATACAAAGTTTGAGAGCAGGCTATAAAAAATTTTTCGACAACAAAATCTGATCGGTGTAATTCCAATGGTGTGTACACAAATCCGACGCACAAAGTGCCATGCATGCTCAGAATAAATTAAGAGACGAAAGATATTGGCTACTGCCCGTTTATAGTCCCGACGTTCGTGTTTTACGTCACCATTTTCAGAACGATCAGATTTTCCGAAAACTTTGTGCGACCATGTGTATGCAAGACCAAGTTGAAGCCAACATCCGTTAGAAGAAATCCATGGATTTTGTTGTCGGAATGTCCGATCAATGTCCAACCGTGTGTACAGTGCATAACTGTAAATACTGCAGCTGCCTGTCTGTAGTATTAATAGGATCAGAACACACAACACATGGGATGCATATATATACACAATATACTGTAAGTGCAGCTAACTGAGTCGCCTGCCTACTCTATCTAACTTAAATCAAATGACACTGTCTCTCTGTCTATCTCTCTCCGCCGCCGCAACACACTACACAAGCCCGCCATGTAGGCGACCTTATATAGTGTGGGGCGTGTATTAAACCCCCTGTGCCATAATTGGCCAAAGCCACCGTGGCTTTGGCCAATTAAGGCTCTCTGTGCTGACGGTGCTGTGATTGGCCAAGCATGTGGGTCATAGTGCATGTTTGGCCAATCATCAGCCAGCAATGCATTGTGATGCCGCAGTGAATTATAGGCCGTGACGCGCCACTCGAATTTGAAGCGAACGGCCCATAACATTCGCAATTCGATGAACAGTTCGACTCGAAGCTCATCCCTAATCCCAGACTGATAGCTCTAAAGACGTATAAAGAAAAAAGGGTATGGCGCTAACACCAATTCAAACGTATACAAAAATGTCACAGATAAATGATTAAGTCATAATAAAGTCCATAATCGTTCCTTAATGTGCATAAAAAATTCACCACCATAAAGTAAATCTGTGCCAATCAATATTGTTCCCGATTTGTCACTCAAAATTCAGACAGTATAAGGGTGGCTAGATGGTACCATAGGATGCAGCACCTCATCCCCAAAGTAATCAAATGGCTAATAGGTAGTGTGGACGGGGGATTATAACGGTGCTAGGGTCAAAAAGTATAAAGGAGAATGACGAGAAACAGAAAGATGTAAAAAACAAACAATTACAAAGTTTATTGATAATAATACATAGGTAGAAAATACATTTCAAGCAATTAATATTTAAAATGGGTACATGTACTGTATAGGACCCAGAGAATGATGGAATAGGCCAGGTGGAAATGGCCGTCGACAAAAGGGGGCTCGATTTCCTACATGTTTCGCCAAAGCATTGGCTTCTTCAGGGAACAAGAGCTCAAAAAGTGAATTTGTAAAACAATTCTGTATAATGGAAATAGAAAACATCATGTAAGCAAAATTATGTGACAGTACAGTACTTCATATGCACAAAAAAGAATAAATACTGTGGCTGAGCAGTCATGCGACCCATAGATTCCACTGAGCTTCGGTAGTGCAAACATACCTGGGATGTCGGCGCCCAGGGGGGGGGGGGAGGGAAGGGGGGGGGGGAGAGAGAGAAGGCCACCCAGAGGCGTCACCGCAAGGGAGCAAGCAGGCCGCGCCATATATTATGCCTGCAGGGGGCATACAGTAAACCTGGCAATGAAAAGTAATAACAACGAATGAATAATGGTGCACTTTTGTATATAAAAGCCTAGAAATAAAACAATTGCACATCAGTGCATTATGCTAGAGAAATTATGTAAAGTATATATAGAAATCAGTGTGTCTAGATCTCTAGGGAAGTGCAAACTTACATCATTGTTTAAAAACAGTAGAATGGAGTGGACACAGGGTGCCTGTGAGTGGGTGCATCCACACAACAAGGTAATCGCCAAGATAAACGAGATCTGCAATCAGTTGAAAAAGAGCCTGAATAGAGGAGTGAATAGCATTAGGAATATTGCTAATGGTAACTTAGAACTTAGGAGGAAGTCAGGCAGGTACTTACTTAATAAAGTAAGCGTAAGATAGAAATCTCATAACGATACGGTCACAAGCATAAATTGCCTAGCCCACGGACTGTAAGTTGATTTTTAGAAAGGAGCGATAATCGCAATGTGTCCTACAGAGAGTAGATGTAAGAGAAAAAGAAGTTAGGACATTGAGATTTGATAAAGCAAGAACAGGGCTGCTGAGAAAACTAAGGGCATGTTACCTAATGCAGACAGTGTTGTTCAAGAGGATCAATGCTGACCGACAGAATAACTGACAAATCCAAGGTGATTCCTATAAAATGTATTGAGAGCGTAGTAAGTAAAACACTTGGGGAAAAGTGATTTTAGGTGTCCTATGAGACAAAGATTACCTTGTTACTAAGTGTAGAGCGATTACAGGCACGTCCCTCGTCCAACAAGGAACTGAGGGACTGGCCGGTTACTTGTATACCCCCCACACCTGATCAGATGATGATCAGGTGTGCGGACGCCAAGTGAGGGGCATCCGCGCCTGCGCACAGCGCGATGCCACGGAACTGCATGTTCCATCAAGCACCGCGCGCGCATGCTCGGAACAGACGGGCCGTTGGGCGAATGGGAGAGCGGACTGCCTCGGAATGGGAGGTACCAGGGCGCCGCCTCCTCCCATCAGCCGATGGAAACTGAGGGGCCAGAAAGTCTGAGACCGACGCGGACACCCATGGGCAGACTAAGATCTGCCCTGTGCGTCCGTACAGACATTAACAGCGCTGGCCATGCAACCCCCAAGAGGGGAGCCAGCGCCGCGACCAGCCACTCCCCCACCTCCCCCCAGCAACCAGAGCACCGAGAAACCAGAGAACGAATGCAGTCCGACAGTGGGGCACAACAGGCGCACGAGAGGCAGTGGGCTAAGGCACAGGGAGGGGGACAAAGCCCAAACTACCTGACCATCCACAGGGGTCACTGGGGACAACAGGAAGTGCCTGTGTGTCAGCCCACAGCGCTCAGCCACAAAGTGCATAGCGTGCATAGAGGACCAATGGGTCATGATTGAACAGTGAAACCTATAATAGGTAAGGAAAGGGAAACAATGCTCGCATGACATAGACTTACATAAAACGATATATGGGTCAAACGAATATATCAGTACAATGTCAAAAAAACTTATTCATGTCTATAAGTACAAAAGAGAAATTTATGGATTAAACAAGGATTCCAAGATTCAAATGGGATATATTGGTAAGGAGGGAATGCATACATAACAAATACCAATGTCATAGTCATGTATAATCTCCTGAAAGGAACTGTCAAAGGGACAGCAAATGGAGCCATGGCAAAAAAGGAGAAGAGAAAGAAAATGAGGAAAGGCAGAAGGGACAGGGGGGAAAAAGGGGAATGGAGGGAGGGGGATGCAGGGCACGGGGAAGGAGGGATAGATACGGGAAAGGAAAGAAGAGAAAGCTATAAGCGAAGCTGACTGGAGGGTGGACATAAGGGAAGGAGATGTATGGTATATACGGGTATGGTGCATGAGAAAGTGGATATTAAAGAAAAGGTTTGAAGCTAATATATTCGTTGAGTCCTGGAAAGTTGGTAGCATTAAGTGTGTGGATCCATTTTGTTTCGAGTCGTAGTAGCTTGTTATCGATACTGCCACCTCTTGCATGTGGGGGAACATGTTCGAGTGCAGAGAATGAGATGACATGGGGGTCAGAGTTATGCTGGGCAGCTATGTGCCTATTGATAGCAGTTGTAGTGATGTTCTTGTAAAGTGGTTTGATGTGGTCACGGATGCGGGTCTGGAAAGGACGCTTAGTTTTGCCAACATAGTATGAGCCGCATTGGCATTGAGCCAAGTACACGACCCCCACGGTGGCACAGGTGACACGATGTCTGATGGTATGTGTGTTTCCATCAGGCAGGTTCACCACTTGAGAATTGGTGACAAATGCACATATGTCACATCTGCCACATTGGAAAGTACCTGCGGCAGTCTTATCGACTTATTAATAGCCACCATGCCATTGACACTGTGCAGAGGCCCACTGCCGCAGGTACTTTCCAATGTGGCAGATGTGACATATGTGCATTTGTCACCAATTCTCAAGTGGTGAACCTGCCTGATGGAAACACACATACCATCAGACATCGTGTCACCTGTGCCACCGTGGGGGTCGTGTACTTGGCTCAATGCCAATGCGGCTCATACTATGTTGGCAAAACTAAGCGTCCTTTCCAGACCCGCATCCGTGACCACATCAAACCACTTTACAAGAACATCACTACAACTGCTATCAATAGGCACATAGCTGCCCAGCATAACTCTGACCCCCATGTCATCTCATTCTCTGCACTCGAACATGTTCCCCCACATGCAAGAGGTGGCAGTATCGATAACAAGCTACTACGACTCGAAACAAAATGGATCCACACACTTAATGCTACCAACTTTCCAGGACTCAACGAATATATTAGCTTCAAACCTTTTCTTTAATATCCACTTTCTCATGCACCATACCCGTATATACCATACATCTCCTTCCCTTATGTCCACCCTCCAGTCAGCTTCGCTTATAGCTTTCTCTTCTTTCCTTTCCCGTATCTGTCCCTCCTTCCCCGTGCCCTGCATCCCCCTCCCTCCATTCCCCTTTTTCCCCCCTGTCCCTTCTGCCTTTCCTCATTTTCTTTCTCTTCTCCTTTTTTGCCATGGCTCCATTTGCTGTCCCTTTGACAGTTCCTTTCAGGACATTATACATGACTATGACATTGGTATTTGTTATGTATGCATTCCCTCCTTACCAATATATCCCATTTGAATCTTGGAATCCTTGTTTAATCCATAAATTTCTCTTTTGTACTTATAGACATGAATAAGTTTTTTTGACATTGTACTGATATATTCGTTTGACCCATATATCGTTTTATGTAAGTCTATGTCATGCGAGCATTGTTTCCCTTTCCTTACCTATTATAGGTTTCACTGTTCAATCATGACCCATTGGTCCTCTATGCACGCTATGCACTTTGTGGCTGAGCGCTGTGGGCTGACACACAGGCACTTCCTGTTGTCCCCAGTGACCCCTGTGGATGGTCAGGTAGTTTGGGCTTTGTCCCCCTCCCTGTGCCTTAGCCCACTGCCTCTCGTGCGCCTGTTGTGCCCCACTGTCGGACTGCATTCGTTCTCTGGTTTCTCGGTGCTCTGGTTGCTGGGGGGAGGTGGGGGAGTGGCTGGTCGCGGCGCTGGCTCCCCTCTTGGGGGTTGCATGGCCAGCGCTGTTAATGTCTGTACGGACGCACAGGGCAGATCTTAGTCTGCCCATGGGTGTCCGCGTCGGTCTCAGACTTTCTGGCCCCTCAGTTTCCATCGGCTGATGGGAGGAGGCGGCGCCCTGGTACCTCCCATTCCGAGGCAGTCCGCTCTCCCATTCGCCCAACGGCCCGTCTGTTCCGAGCATGCGCGCGCGGTGCTTGATGGAACATGCAGTTCCGTGGCATCGCGCTGTGCGCAGGCGCGGATGCCCCTCACTTGGCGTCCGCACACCTGATCATCATCTGATCAGGTGTGGGGGGTATACAAGTAACCGGCCAGTCCCTCAGTTCCTTGTTGGACGAGGGACGTGCCTGTAATCGCTCTACACTTAGTAACAAGGTAATCTTTGTCTCATAGGACACCTAAAATCACTTTTCCCTAAGTGTTTTACTTACTACGCTCTCAATACATTTTATAGGAATCACCTTGGATTTGTCAGTTATTCTGTCGGTCAGCATTGATCCTCTTGAACAACACTGTCTGCATTAGGTAACATGCCCTTAGTTTTCTCAGCAGCCCTGTTCTTGCTTTATCAAATCTCAATGTCCTAACTTCTTTTTCTCTTACATCTACTCTCTGTAGGACACATTGCGATTATCGCTCCTTTCTAAAAATCAACTTACAGTCCGTGGGCTAGGCAATTTATGCTTGTGACCGTATCGTTATGAGATTTCTATCTTACGCTTACTTTATTAAGTAAGTACCTGCCTGACTTCCTCCTAAGTTCTAAGTTACCATTAGCAATATTCCTAATGCTATTCACTCCTCTATTCAGGCTCTTTTTCAACTGATTGCAGATCTCGTTTATCTTGGCGATTACCTTGTTGTGTGGATGCACCCACTCACAGGCACCCTGTGTCCACTCCATTCTACTGTTTTTAAACGATGATGTAAGTTTGCACTTCCCTAGAGATCTAGACACACTGATTTCTATATATACTTTACATAATTTCTCTAGCATAATGCACTGATGTGCAATTGTTTTATTTCTAGGCTTTTATATACAAAAGTGCACCATTATTCATTCGTTGTTATTACTTTTCATTGCCAGGTTTACTGTATGCCCCCTGCAGGCATAATATACGGCGCGGCCTGCTTGCTCCCTTGCGGTGACGCCTCTGGGTGGCCTTCTCTCTCTCCCCCCCCCTTCCCTCCCCCCCCCCCTGGGCGCCGACATCCCAGGTATGTTTGCACTACCGAAGCTCAGTGGAATATTTGGGTCGCATGACTGCTCAGCCACAGTATTTATTCTTTTTTGTGCATATGAAGTACTGTACTGTCACATAATTTTGCTTACATGATGTTTTCTATTTCCATTATACAGAATTGTTTTACAAATTCACTTTTTGAGCTCTTGTTCTCTGAAGAAGCCAATGCTTTGGCGAAACATGTAGGAAATCGAGCCCCCTTTTGTCGACGGCCATTTCCACCTGGCCTATTCCATCATTCTCTGGGTCCTATACAGTACATGTACCCATTTTAAATATTAATTGCTTGAAATGTATTTTCTACCTATGTATTATTATCAATAAACTTTGTAATTGTTTGTTTTTTACATCTTTCTGTTTCTCGTCATTCTCCTTTATACTTTTTGACCCTAGCACCGTTATAATCCCCCGTCCACACTACCTATTAGCCATTTGTCACTCAAAATTGTTTTGAAGCTAAAATACTTCAAACGGTAGCGCTATGCTTAATTATTAAACATAAAAATTGGTAAACATCAAATTGATAACGTGTGTTATAAAAACCAAAATCAAAATCATATAATGAGTTTTTCATCTCACAGTGATAAAGCCAAGAAAAAAAGGAAAAAATATTTTATATATATATATATATATATATATATATATATATATATATATATATATATATACATATATCAAAAAGCAAAAGTCCACCACAGAGTGAAAAAAAAGTGTGTCCAAATCTTCAAATACTGTATGTGATTGAATTCTGTCACACACCTCTTCACATGTGTATAGTGATTTCAGCCCCCAAACAGAGTGCACACTGACCAAAAAACAATTGCTTTCCACTCTCGTGGTTGGCACGACAAGCATAAACTGATGTCGGGTTGTTAACCTCAAGAGATGTTGATGATGGTAGATGGTATATAAAAGGAAACATAGATAGACTCCAATGGCACAGTAACCAAGAAAAATATACAATTTTATTTAAAATCCAGATTCCACACTACTCCCATGACACAGAAGAAAAACGTGCACAAAATATAAAATCACACTGTGGCATCTGGTGTATGGTAATAGGTTGGATGTCATACCACCTCCAGGAATGAAAGGCTGTGCTCGCACATCTCTGTGTTCGCATTTGTCCTCCTTTCTTACTTCCTGATGCCTTCCGCTGTTGCCATGTAACCACGCCTCAATGCGTTTCGTCACTTCCGACTTCTTCATAGGGGGTGGTTACACGGCACGGCAACGACACTTATGTACTATATCCTCCCTTCCATTCCAGTTAACACCATTGATCAAGTGTCAACACATCTCTCTGCATACATTCAAACTCAGCCGGTGTGCTCACTGCTCAGATGTCCGCCTGTGAAATTAACCTCACTAATGCCAATGCCTTAGATTGTGACTTAATCACCACATCCTTAGACGTTCCAATATACCATTATCTAATGATAAGGTTTAAGGGTGGGGGATACACATAGAGTTTACATGTTCACAATCTTAAATAAATCTATCACTATAAAATATAAAATATAAAACTATATATATAAAATTACATATAAATTGACAGAGGGCAATCTATCTCCTATGGTTACTGTGTATGGTCAAAATAACCTAAATAAACTATTGATCACTTAACCCATATGTATAAACCTATTTATATTTATAAAGTGCCTTACAAATCACTAATGAAACAATTGATATGTGTAGCAGGCATGTTGTAATGCAATTTCTCTTTTTGGCCACAAGATGGAGACAGAGAGATGTTGACTGGTCCTTCGAGAAAAACTCAGAGACACAGATCATACCAGGGAAAGGGGGAGTTTCAGGAAGTGCTGAGGGGATGGAAGAGAGGGAAGTACTGAGGTAAAAGAAAGAGAGAGTGCTGACAAGAGAGAGAGAAGATGAGATTGCTTAAAAGGGAGGGAGATACCAAGGCTCAAAAAGTCATTTGCTGGGACACAGTGACACTTAACAGTTAAGAGAGGAGCAGTGTGTGAGGGGAAAAAACTGAGGTGCAAAAGTGAGGAGAGAGACACATGCTGACACCAGGGACTGTGTGCCTGTCAGAAACCATGAAATCAGACCGAGACAGAAGTACAGTTAAATCACACTTGTTTAATAATAAAAGTAAATAGAACAAACATAGTCAAAACATAGCCAGAGTTCAGGAACCGGAACGGATAGTCAGACAAACTAAACATCAGGGAGCCAGAGATGAGCCTAGTAAAACAACAAGCAGGATCTGGAGCCAGAAGGGATGTCAGCCAAGCAAATGTTTTAGCAGGAATGCAGGAGAGTGTCTCTATGATGTTGACTAAGGTGAAGGCAGAACTCCTCTGGACTGGACAGCTTAAGTAGGCAGGACTGATGAGCAGGATATCAACAACAGCTGAGTAACTGTGGAGAGAGATGGGAGCTGGCAATTATCTGACAGCTGAGCGGCCAGCTTAGAGAAGGAAGGGCTGAGCCCAGCCCTGACAGTGCCCCAACAGAGAAGCCGGGATATCCTGAAGCCTGGAAAAAGGAGAGGTGTGAGGAGAGTGAGAGAAAAACATGTTTGAGAAAAACTTCTTTGAGTTTGATAGGATGCCTCAAGGTCTGTCTGGTGAGACGGATGGAGAAGACAGTAGGGGACATGAACCTAATCGAAGTGTTGGTATATCTTGGCAAAACTCTCGAAAGAACATGAAGAGCGTCTGGAGAAGGTTCTGAGGAGACGAGGGATTGAAGCTGTCCCTGGAAAAATGTCAGTTTTACCAGCCTTTAGTTAATAGCCATGTTGTCTCCGCTGAAGGAAAAGCTACTGACCCCCAGAAGCTGGAAGCTGTCACCTCTTTGCCAATGCCTACCAATGTAACTGAGCTTAGGTAATTCCTGGGATTTTGCTCATACTACAGGAGATTTGTTGAGGGATTTGCTAGAATAGCCCGCCCCCTTAATGAGTTACTAAAGAACGAGGATGAGAATGAGGACCCAGAACGAAGCCGGTCAAACAACCTGGAGGGCCCAGAAAGCCTTGAGCTGCTTGTTGATGCCAGTCAAGATGAGCTGGGCGGGGTACTGTATCAGGAGCACGATGGACATCTGCGGCCTGTTGCTTATGTGAGCAGAAGTCTTGCACCTGCTGAGAAAATCTACCCTACTCACAAGTGGGAATTCTTGGCTCTGAAGTGGGCAGTGGTAGACAAGTTGAAAGACTACTTGTATGATGCAGACTTCGTGGTCAGAACTGACAACAACCCACTCACGTACATATTCACCACAGCAAAACTGGAAGCCACCAGGCCCAGGTGGTTGGCCGTGCTATCAGGGTTCTGCTTCAGCCTAAAGTACCGCCCAGGAATTGGGAACAGATATGCTGTTGCCCTTTCGAGGAGACCCTATGACTTGGGGATTTCCTCTGAAGAGTGGACTCAACTGACTCCAGAAGGGATACAAGCCTTGTGTCAGGGAGTGAGACATCAGACCAGAAGAACAACTGGGGCAGAAGCCATTGGAGTCTCAGTGGCAGGTATCCCCAAATACTATTGTGATTTGTCCCAGGTCAGGGATAACGGCCTACCTGAGCTTTCAGATAGGGACTTAAGAAAGGACCAGATAGCAGATCCCCTCTTTAGTTTAACACTGAAGGCCCTGGAGGGCCAATGCTCAAATCTACTGCTAACAGACTCTCCAACAGGAGCATGATTAGTACACAACGAATGGGATTGACTGCAGTTAGGCAATGGGTTGGTCTACCCAAGGGGCACCTCAGATGACCCTGAAGATAAGTGGCAGTTATTCTTGCTGATAATGCATAGAGAGAGACCATGCTGACTGCCTTACATGACAATCATGGCCACCTAGATCCTGAGGAGACATTCAAACTGGTGCGAGACCGATTCTATTGACCCTGTATGCAGGCTGAAGTTGAGGGATACTGTCACTGCTGAATATGGTGTATACAGAGGAAGACTCTGCCCCACAGAGCTGCCCCAATGGGCCATCTTCAAAGTCAAGGACCACTGGATTTACTGTGTATTGACTTTCTGTGTCTGGAGCCTGACTCAAGTGGATAGGGAATTGTTCTGGTGGTGACCGACCACTTCACCCGGTACACCCAGGCATTCCCAACTTGTGACAGACTAACCCGGGATAGAGGCTTTTGGAGGGGACTGAATGCAAGCCTTTTGCTGACCGATTATGGGCCCTGGCATTTGGGGGAACAGTGCTCTTTATGAGCGGTATGCCTTGGGACCCTTGAGGTGGTATTACTGTGGATTCGGGTCCTGGTCCCCCAGGACACACAGACTCTGGGGACCCTGGATTTGCCATATTAGAAATAGTGGCTGATTCATAATGCTGGGACAAATATTGTTAGGAGATGCTGATGTCAATTATTCCAGCCACCTGTCTGTCAGTTGCCTGCTAGAATGTGTTTATTGTAAATAAGTCTAGTATGGGATCTAAGAGTCATTAGATCCCCATTTTTTGTTTGTGTTAATTAACTCTGCTATTTTGTGAAGAAGAGTTCTGTTTTGATTTGTGATAATGTTGATTGGGTTTTCTGAGCTACAAGACGGCCAGTCTGGCCTAAAGGTCATGACCGAGTCATCTAGGCTGTCTAAAGGGATTAGTTAATTAGCCCATACAAAGGGAGGCAGGGAGTAGGGAAAGCCGCAGTTAGCTGCTTCTGTCGGCAGATGTCCCAACCCCCCACACACAGGAAAAAGCACAGGGGACTATTACGGTACTGAAGATAGTTGGGTATTAGTACAAGAAAGGTGGAGAGGAAAAGAGTGGTAAGATAAAAACTATATTTTAATAGAAAACCATTTTAAAAAGATATATATATATATATATATATTACAATAACACATACAGTTGTAATACAGGACAAGGCAATATATACAACCATACGAATTGCATCCAGTAATAACAGAGACTGCAAAAATGACTTGGATTCTCGACCGGTTTCGCGGTATTCACCGCTTCCTCAGGAGAGTAAAGTCTATAATATAGCATAGAGAACATGTAATAAATATACAAAAATTCACAGATGCATGAAGGTTTTTGTGGTGGTTGCAGCAGGATCATTGAATAATACATTAAACAATTATGTACAAGTTTAATATAGAAAGAACAGGCTCACCCGTTCAGGCATTCTCTGTAGGTATGTGGGGCCCCATACGATTCCCCTTGCGACGAACACAGGGGATAACAGAACAGCCTCTGGTAGATAAAATATTTAAGTAATTGATTTGTGTGTGGGTCACTGAACCACAAGACAGAGCAAAAAGTGGTATAGTATAGGGGTACCCATAAAGTAGCTCTAAGGTTTGGAACCCAGTGTGCAAGGGAATGATACTGAAATTAAGTGATTGGAAGAGGATAACAGGGAAGTGAGGGAGGGAAGGGGGGAAGGGAGAAAAAGAGGAGGGGGGAGAAAAGGGGGGAGGGGGAGCAGGAAAAGGGGGGATGGGGGAGGAGGGAAGGAAGAAAGGGGGGAGGGGGAAGGAGGAAGGGGAGAGGGCCAGGAAGTAAGGGAGAGGGTCGGATAGGAAGGGAGAGAGGGGGGGGAAAGGGGGGAGGGGGTGGGGGGGGGAGGGGGGAAGGGGGAGAAAGGGGGAAAAGAGGGGGGAAAAAAGGAGGGGAGAGGGGGGGAGGGGGGAAGGGAGGGGGGGAGGAAAAAAGAGAGGGGGGGAAGGGGGGGAGAAAGAGGAACAGGGGAGGAAGGGCTGTGAGGATTGTGTAGTAAGCAGGACCTAAAACTTCCATCTAGGTGAAAAATAGGTCAAACTTAAAAAAGAGAAGAAACTGCACACAGGTATTAAGAGCCAACACTTACCCCTACAGCATTGATCAGTGAGGGGGGATGAAATGAAGTAAAAGAGGAACATATAGTGATGGGGATCGTGATATAAAATGGTTTAAACGATCCAAGCGCTCATGGGCTAATGATGAGAGCTCCCCAGGGCTGGAGCCAATGGTGTATGCAAAGGGAGTAATCACCACAGCAGCTGTAATAAAGTAGGATAAAATTACACTCCGCAGTAATAAAGAGGGAGGGGGGGGGAAATTACCCACACAACAGAGGGGAACAATAGAGGTAGCTCACTGGGGTAAAGAGTACCAAGGCATAGGTAATAAAAATAGGTAGCAAGTACCAAGAGGTGTCAGGATAAAAATTATATGTAGTCCCCAATAAGAGAGAGATATTAAAATACCAGCAGAGAAACAAGCATAGACGCTGCAGGCAGCCCTGTGTGGGGAGGCAGTGATAAACAAGCCCAGCATGGATAGAAGGAGAAGCAAGAGGGAAAGGCCGACCAAAGGGGAAGGAGTAGGAGAAGGGAAGGGAGGGGAGAAGGGGGGGAAAGAGGAGGGGGGAGGCGAGACTTACCCCGAGTGCTAGTCCTCGTTTAGCGCAGCATCAGAGGGCTGTAGGCTCATACAGCGGCCGTGTCCGGCCACTATAAGAGCACCCCAACTCGGAACTCAGGGACGGCATAGCAAGGGCGGTCCCTGACGTCACCGGGTCTGCTCGCCCGCACTGCCCATGTTAATTAGGTTTCTGAACCAAGCGAGCAGGGGCTTGTTACACAACTAAAGACCAACAAGAATCGAGTGGCCAAAATTCTAGTAGAGGAGTTCTTTGTTCACTACAGCCAACCTCACAGTATTCACTCCGACCAGGGGAGAGACTTTGAGAGCAGACTCATTAAAAGACTGTTAGACCTGTTAGATGTTCAGAAGTCAACAACCACCCCCTACCACCCTCAACGAGATCCCCAGCCAGAACGCTTTAATCGCACCCTTCTGGATATGCTTGGAACTCTTACGGCTGAAAAGAAACAGCATTGGAGTAGACATATTGCAGCTATTGTATATGCCTATAATAGCACTGAATACGATGCCACGGGCTATTCACCATATAGGCTGATGTTTGGGCATCCCTGGGAAACACAAACTGGCTGATCGGTGGAAGTCACAGCCCTACATCATCTGCAAGCAATTGCCATTATACCAGATTCGCCCAGAAGGAAGCACAGGCCCACTAAAGACCTGGCACCAGAATCATCTCCTACCTTTATCAGAAGATGTTCGTATGCCTTATAAACCAAACCAAACAGCCTACTCAAACCACCTCTCATGAATCACTTCCAGTAACCAGGTCCCAATCCTTACCACCAAACATGGATGCAGAAGACAGGGAGGCTGAAGAAATATATAATTATATGCCCCTGTTGAACAGGGGCAAAAAAAATGGGCCTTAGGCACTAGTGGTGGTGCCCTGAAACAAAAATGTTCTCAGAAGCTATCAACATGAACATTGAGGAGGAATAGGATAGTCACTCAGCATAACAGGATAGTCACTCAGCATAGGCAGTCTTCAAGGGATCTCACATTCATAGAAAAATGAATCGGATACATCAGCATTAGGTGCTTGGTAGCTGGTGATCCAAGACTGATTCATTTTTATGAAGGTGAGTCGATCAACTGGACAGTCTGTGGACAGGCACACTCTGTGATCGGTTAAAAAGCCTCCAGCAGCACTGAATGAAAGACTGAATGATGGCCATCATTCAGTCTGGAAGACAAGCAGTACTGGACGTCTCGAGTGGTCTGCAGGGGACCACTACACCTTCATTTCTCTCAGTGCAGGTTTCTGAGAGGACTGAAGGTATAGTGGGGTTGGAGATGCCAGCTGATGAGGAGCAAGGAGAGGTCTGCCTTGTTCTTTGGTGTGGGTCTTTTAAGTACTGTTGCCAACGGACTGCATGGGAGGTCATCATATGTCTGGTCAAGCATGTGGTGCCCAAGCGGCTGCTGTTTTGGCCACGCTTTGATACGCTTCAGACATATGTTGCGAGCTGCACATGTCTCAAAAAAGGCCCACACCAAAGAACTTTTCAAAATACGTGGGGAGTCAGCAGCGCCCTGCACATGCCGAGCTCTGCTGTGTGATGCAGTCGGGTGGCTGCCCTTAAGCTAGCTCCTGGAGGGCATCCTGCCTGTTTGGAGATGTGCCTCCTCCTCCTCTCCTCTATCAGGCACCCACGTAGAGTCAGTGACCTCATCATCCCCTCCCTCCTCATCACTGGAGCAAACTTGGCAGTATGCTGCAGCTGGAGGAACATGACTGCCAGTTTCTTGTCCTTCTTGGACAGCCCCTCTCTCTGGGCTCACAATACTGCCTTCCTCAACCTGGGTACTATCATCGCAGCCTTCAAAACGCTATGCATCCTCCTGCAGCATGTACCCGACACAGTGGTCGAACAGTTCGGGGGACCCCTCTGTGCATGATGGTGGAGCTGGGGAAGGAGTGACTGATGACATTGAGCCAATGAAATAAGCCGCTTTGGCAGCTGCATTGGCAGGCAAACTGCTCTGAGCCTGGGTGACAGAGGATGAGGAGGATGAGGACAGCTTAGTTATCCACTCTACCAACTCTTCTGCATGTTGTGGATCAACACTGCCAGCTGCTGAAAAAAAGGACAACTGTGCCCCATGGCCACATGCAGAGGATGCACCGTGTCCATGACCAGCACTGTTGGCTGAAGACACAGAGCCTGCTTGCCCTCTTTTAGTGGCCTGTGAGTGTCTGCCTCTCCTTGCTGGCCTTACAGACATGCTGTAAAATTTTATTAGCAAAACACCGCCTGAAATTTACCAGAAAAAGTATACCAGGAATGGCCTGCAGTCAGATATAGGCTTGGCTAGACTAGAATGCAGTGGATATATCTATGTAGGAGATTGAATATATATTTTATGCACTGCAGATCACTGAATCACCTGTCTGCCTGAAAGTGTATTTGAAAACGTACACCAGGAACGGCCTGCAGCCAGACATAGGCTTGGTTAGACTAGAATGCAGTGGATATATATGTAGAAGACTGTATATATATTTTATGCACTGCAGATCACTGAATCACCTGCCTGCCTGAAAGTGTATTTGAAAACGTACACCAGGAATGGCTTGCATTCAGATATAGGCTTGGCTAGACTAGAATGCAGTGGATATATATGTTTAGGAGACTGTATATATTTTTTATTGACTGCAGATCACTGAATCACCTGCCTACCTGCCTGAAAGTGTATTTAAAAACATACACCAGGAACGACCTGTAGTCAGATATAGGCTTGGCTAGACTAAAATGCAGTGGCTATATATATGTAGGAGACTGTATTTATATTTTATGCACTGCAGATCACTGAATCACCTGCCTGCCTGCCTACCTGCCTGAAAGTGTATTTGAAAACGTACGCCAGGAACGGCCTGCAGTCATATATAGGCTTGGCTAGACTAGAATGCTGGGGATATATATATGTAGGAGACTGTATTTATATTGTATGCACTGCAGACCACTGAATCTCCTGCCTGCCTGAAAGTGTATTTGGAAACGTACACCGGGAATGACCTGCAGTCAGATATAGGCTTGGCTAGACTAGAATGCAGTGGATATATATATGTAGGCGACTGTATATATTTTTTATGCACTGCAGATCACTGAATCACCTGCCTGCCTGCAAGTGTATTTGAAAACGTACACCAGGAATGGCTTGCATTCAGATATAGGCTTGGCTAGACTAGAAAGCAGTGGATAAATATGTGTAGGAGACTGTATATATATTTTATGCACTGCAGATCACTGAATCACCTGCCTGCCTGAAAGTGTATTTGAAAACGTACACCAGGAACGACCTACAGTCAGATATAGACTTGGCTAGACTAGAATGCAGTATATATATATATGTTTAGGAGACTGTATATATTTTTTATTGACTGCAGATCACTGAATCGCCTGCCTGAAGTGTATTTAAAAACATACACCAGGACTGACCTGTAGTCATATATAGGCTAGGCTAGACTAGAATACAGTGGCTATATATATGTAGGAAACTGTATTTATATTTTATGCACTGCAGATCACTGAATCACCTGCCTGCCTGCCTGCCTGCCTGAAAGTGTATTTGAAAACGTACACCAGGAATGGCCTGCAGTCATATATAGGCTTGGCTAGACTAGAATGCCGCGGATATATATATGTAGGAGACTGTATATATATTTTATGCACTGCAGATCACTGAATCACCTGCCTGCTTGCCTGCCTGAAATTGTATTTGAAAACGTACACCAGGAATGGCCTGCAGTCAGATATAGGCTTGGCTAGACTATAATGCAGTGGATATATATATATGTAGGAGATTGTATATATATTTTATGCACTGCATATCACTGAATCACCTGCCTGCCTGAAAGTGTACGGAACGACCTGCAGTCAGATATAGGCTTGGCTAGACTCGAATGTATTAGATATATGTATGTAGGAGACTGTATATATATTTTATGCACTGCAGATCACTGAATTACCTGAATGCCTGATTAAAAGTGTATTTGAAAACATACACCAGGAACGGCCTGCAGTCAGATATAGGCTTGGCTAGACTACAATGCAGTGGATATATATATGTAGGAGACTGTATTTATATTTTATGCACTGCAGATCACTGAATCACCTACCTGCCTGCCTGCCTGAAAGTGTATTTGAAAACGTACGCCAGGAACGGCCTGCAGTCATATATAGGCTTGGCTAGACTAGAATGCAGGGGATATATATATGTAGGAGACTGTTTTTATATTGTATGCACTGCAGACCACTGAATCCCCTGCTTGCCTGAAAGTGTATTTGAAAACGTACACCAGGAACAGCCTGCAGTCAGATATAGGCTTGGCTAGACTAGAATGCAGTGGATATATATATATATATATATATATATATATATATATATATATATATATATATATATAGGAGACTGTATATATATTTTATGCACTGCAGATCAATGAATCGCCTGCCTGAAAGTGTATTTGAAAATGTACACTAGGAATGGCCTGCAGTCAGATATAGGCTTGGCTAGACTAGAATGCAGTGGCTATATATATGTAGGAGACTGTATTTATATTTTATGCACTGCAGATCACTGAATCACTTGCCTGCCTTCCTGCCTGCCTGAAAGTGTATTTTAAAACGTACACCAAGTACGGCCTGCAGTCAGATATAGGCTTGGCTAGACTAGAATGCAATGGATATATATATGCAGGAGACTGTATATATATTTTATGCGCTGCAGTACACTGAATCACCTGCCTGCCTGAAAGTGTATATGAAAGTGTGAAAACGTACAACAGGAATGGACTGCACTCAGATATAGGCTTGGGTAGACTGGCATGCAGTGGATATATATATGTAAAAGACTATATATATATTTTATGCACTACAGATCACTGAATCACCTGCCTGCCTGCCTGAAATTGTAATTGAAAACGTACACCAAGAATGGCCTGCAGTCATATATAGGCTTGGCTAGACTAGAATGCCTGGGATATATATATGTAGGAGACTGTATTTATATTGTATGCACTGCAGATCACTGAATCTCCTGCCTGCCTGAAAGTGTATTTGAAAACGTACACCAGGAATGACCTGCAGTCAGATATAGGCTTGGCTAGACTAGAATGCAGTGGATATATATATGTAGGAGACTGTATATATATTTTATGCACTGCATATCACTGAATCACCTGCCTGCCTGAAAGTGCATTTGAAAACCTACACCAGGAACAGCCTGCAGTCAGATATAGGCTTGGCTAGACTAGAATGCAGTGGCTATATATATGTAGGAGACTGTATTTATATTTTATGCACTGCAGATCACTGAATCTTCTGCCTGCCTTAAAGTGTATTTGAAAACATACACCAGGAACAGCCTGCAGTCAGATAAAGGCTTGGCTAGACTAGATTGCGGTGGCTATATATATGTAGTAGACTGTATATATATTTTATGCACTGCAGATCACTGAATCACTTGCCTGCCTGCCTGCCTGCCTGCCTGCCTGCCTGCCTGCGCGAAAGTGTGAAAACGTACAACAGGAATGGGTTGCAGTCAGATATAGGCTTGGCTAGACTCGAATGTAGTAGATTTATATATGTAGGAGACTGTATATATATTTTATGCACTGCAGATCACTGAATTACCTGCCTGCCTGATTAAAAGTGTATTTGAAAATGTACACCAGGAATGGCCTGCAATCAGATATAGGCTTGGCTAGACTATAATGCAGTGGATATATATATATATGTAAAAGACTGTATATATATTTTAAGCACTGCAGATCACTGAATCAGCTGCCTGCCTGCCTGATATTGTATTTGAAAACATACACCAGGAATGACCTTTAGTCAGATATAGGCTTGGCTAGATTAGAATGCAGGGGATATATATATGTAGGAGACTGCATTTATATTGTATGCACTGCAGACCACTGAATCTCCTGCCTGCCTGAAAGTGTATTTGAAAACGAACACCAGTAACGACCTGCGGTCAGATATAGGCTTGGCTAGACTAGAATGCAGTGGATAAATATATTTAGGAGACTGTATATATATTTAATGCTCTGCAGATCACTGAATCACCTGCCTGCCTGGCTGCCTAAAAGTGTATTTGAAAATGTACACTAGGAATGGCCTGCAGTCAGATATAGGCTTGGCTAGACTAGACTGCAGTTGCTATATATATGTAGGAGACTGTATTTATATTTTATGCACTGCAGATCACTGAATCTTCTGCCTGCCTTAAAGTGTATTTGAAAACATACACCAGGAACAGCCTGCAGTCAGATATAGGCTTGGCTAGACTAGAATGCAGTGTATATATACATTTATAGGAGACTGTATATTTATTTTATGCACTGCAGATCAGTGAATCACCTGCCTGCCTGCCTGAAAGTGTATTTTGAAAATGTACACTAGGAATGGCCTGCAGTCAGATATAGGCTTGGCTAGACTAGATTGCGGTGGCTATATATATGTAGGATACTGTATATATATTTTATGCACTGCGGATCACTGAATCCCATGCCTGCCTGCCTGCCTGAACGTGTATTTGAAAACGTACACCAGGAAAGAACTGCAGTTGGATATGGGCTTGGCTAGACAAGAAAGCAGTGGATATATATATGTAGGAGACTGTATATATATTTTATGCACTGCAGATCACTGAATCGCCTGCCTGGAAATGTATTTGAAAATGTACACCAGGAACGACCTATAGTCAGATATTGGCTTGGCTAGACCAGAATGCAGTGGATATATATATTTAATAGACTGTATATATTTTTCATGCATTGCAGATCACTGAATCACTTGCTTGCCTGCCTGAAAGTGTATTTTAAAACGTACACCAAGTACGGCCTGCAGTCACATATAGGCTTGGCTAGACTAGAATGCAATGGATATATATATGCAGGAGACTGTATATATATTTTATGCACTGCAGATCACTGAATCACTTGCCTGCCTGCGTGAAAGTGTAAAAATGTACAACAGGAATGGACTGCACTCAGATATAGGCTTGGGTAGACTAGAATGCAGTGGATATATATATATATATATATATATATATATATATATATGTAAAAGACTGTATATATATTTTATGCACTGCAGATCACTGAATCACATGCCTGTGTGAAAGTGTATATGAAAGTGTACACCAGGAACGACCTGCAGTCAGATATAGGCTTGGCTAGACTCGAATGTAGTAGATATATATATGTAGGAGACTGTATATATATATTTTATGCACTGCAGATCACTGAATCACCTGCCTGCCTGATTAAATGTGTATTTGAAAACGTACACCAGGAATGGCCTGTAGTGAGATATAGGCCTGGATAGACTAGAATGCAGTGGATATATATATGTAGGAGACTGTATATATATTTTATGCACTGCAGATCACTGAATCACCTGCCTGCCTGCCTGAAAGTTTATTTGAAAACGTACACCAGGAACAGCCCGCAGTCAGGTATAGGCTTGGCTAGACTAGAATGCAGTGGATGAATATATGTAGGAGATTGTATATATTTTTTATGCACTGCAGATCACTTAATCACCTGCCATCCTGCCTGAAAGTGTATTTGAAAACGTACACCAAGAACAGCCTGCAGTCAGATATAGGCTTGGCTAGACTATAATACCGTGGATATATATATGTAGGAGACTGTATATATATTTTATGCTCTGCAGATCACTGAATCACCTGCCTGCCTGCCTGCCTGAAAATGTATTTGAAAACATACACCAGGAATGACCTACAGTCAGATATAGGCTTGGCTAGACTAGAATGCAGTGGATATATATATTTAGGAGACTGTATATATTTTTTATGCACTGCTTATCACTGAATCACCTGCCTGCCTGCCTGCCTGCCTGAAAGTGTATTCGAAAACATACACCAGGAACAGCCTGCAGTCAGATATAGGCTTGTCTAGACTAGAATGCAGTGGCTATATATATGTAGGAGACTGTATTTATATTTTATGCACTGTAGATCACTGAATTTCCTGCCTTCCTGCTTGCCTGAAAGTGTATTTGAAAACGTACACCAGGAATGGCCTGCAGTCAGATATAGGCTTGGCTAGCCTAGAATGCAGTGGCTATATTTATATAGGAGACTGTATGTCAGGTACTCACCAAATCCGAGTTGCTGAGAGAGGCTCCCCTTACAGCTGGGTGCACAATACCCTCTGGAAGTGGCACAGTGGGTATTGGGCATTAGGAAGCACGGGTCACCAGCAGGTAGCAGAGCAGCTGGAAGCTGCTTCGAGTAATGAAGTGATCCGTGCTGGATGGCTGACACCTCACTGTAACTGGCTAGGCAGGAGCTTGAGCAGAGTCTGGAGATGAAGACTGGAGCCGGTTAAGAGGATGCTGAGGGTCAAACACAAAGGTAAAAGTTCAGGAACAGGCCGGGGGGTCAAACACAGGTAGTCAAGCAGGCTGGGGATCAAACACTGGGATAAGGCAGAGGCAAAGTCCAGGAGCAGGCCAGGGGTCAAACACGGGTGATCAGGCAGGTAGAGAAGTCCAAAAGATAAGCCGAGGGTCAAACACAGGAGAGGTTCAAGGCGAGGTCAAGGTCGATCCGGGTCACAACAGGCATTCACAGGTACACAGGTTCAGGAACAGGTTACAGGAGCTGAAAAGACAAACCAGCAATGATACCATACACAAGGCTGACTTTTATAGGCCTGCCCAAGGGACTTCCGCTGTGCACATAACAATGTGCACGTGCCCGTGCGCTATGGTACATCACGCACCCGCAAGCGCTGACCTTCAGAGCTGTGTGTTTGGAAGCGCAAACCCATCAGAGCGTGCACACGTGCGTGCCGTAGCGCAACTCTTCTGTGCAGGCACACAGGAAGGCGCCGATGCTGGCATGTCAGGTTTCTACTAGTCCTCTGACAGTGCCCCCCCAAGGGATTCGCATTTCTTGGTGTCTTCTGTGGAAGTCTTGCACTAAGCGAGGGGCATGAATGTTTTTAGAGGGTTCCCCGGAATTGTCTTCTGGAGGATAGCCCTTCCATTTAACTAGGTATTGGACCTGCCCCCCCCTCTTTCTGCAGTCTACTATAGTTTCTACCTCAAATTCCTCTTCCCCTTCAATCTCAATTGGAGGAGGAGGTAGTTCTTCTCTTCCTGAAAAAGGATTAGACGTTACTGGTTTCAGTAAAGAGGCATGGAACACTGGGTGTGTGCTATAAGAACTGGTTAGCGCTAGTTGGAAAGCCACAGGGTTTACTGCTCTCTTAATCTCAAAAGGGCTAATAATTTTTGGGCCTAGTTTACGCGAAGGATAGGAAAGTTTGATATTAACAGCAGATAACCACACTTTATCTCTGACCTTGAAATTTGGGTTACTCCTTTTCCCTCTGTTGTAGTATTTCTCATAGTTATCTTGAGCTTTTTTCATGGCTTCTTGAATCTGTAAAAAATTTGTTTGAATAGAGCTTATCCGATCCTGTACTGCAGGGGTTGATACTTCAGGGATGGCGTCTGGTAGGAAAGAAGGGTGGAATCCATAATTTGCCCAGAATGGTGTTTGGTTGATGGCAGAGTGTATGGAATTGTTATAGGCAAATTCTGCATAGGGCAGAAGGGTAGACCAGTCATCTTGGGAGTAGGAGCAAAAACACCAAAGATATTTTTCTAAAGATTGGTTGGTCCTCTTCGTCTGATCATTACTCTGTGGATGGTATGCATACGAGAGGGAGATCTTGATTTCCAGGGACTTACACAGCTCCTTCCAAAACTTAGACATGAACTGGACTCCCCTGTCAGAAACAATGTTGAAAGGAACACCATGAAGTCTTACGATTTCTTTTAAGAACATATCTGCGGTAGCTGAAGCCAAGGGGGTGCCCATCATGGGCAAGAAGTGAGCCATCTTTGAGAGGCAGTCAACCACTACTAGAATGGTGGTAAATTTCTCAGAGGGGGGTAGGTCCACGATGAAGTCCATGGAGACTTCTTTCCAGGGGCGTTCAGGGACAAGTAAGGATCTAAGAAGTCCCCAGGCTTTGGTGTTTGATCCTTTAATGCGCTGACAAGTGATACATGATTGTACATAGCTCTTGCAGTCTTGCCTCCAATTCGGCCACCAGAAGGAACGATTAACGAGTTCAGAGGTCTTTTGTATTCCAATGTGCCCTCTTAGTTTGTGATCATGAAAAGTCTGCATAATTTGAAATCACAGAGGGAGAAACGAATACCTTGTCCTGGGCCCATAGCAATCCATCCCTCCTTTCCAAAGAGGATATTTCAGATCCAGTGCATTGACTGGTAGCCTCTTTGATGGTTGACTTGAGATTGGGCTGAATGAGGCAGAGGAAGTTGTGTGGGGACAGGATGGTCCCAGGTTCTGTTGGTTCACATCCTTCAGGGAACATACGGGAAAGTGCATCCGCCTTCCCGTTCTTGGTGCCTGGTCGATAAGAGATGTGGAAGTTGAACCTCGAGAAAAATAAGGCCCAACAGGCTTGTCGAGGTCTAAGATGCTTGGCAGTGCGGAGGTACTCCAAATTACGATGTTCCATGAAAATCATGATGGGTTGGGAAGCCCCCTCCAGCAAGTATCTCCATTCCTCTAAGGCGGATTTTATAGCTAGTAGTTCTCGGTCCCCAACGTCATAATTCTTCTCCGGGGGGCTGAGTTTACGTGAGGAAAAACCACTGGGTAAAGCAGTGCTTTTTGGCCACTTCTTTGGGAGAGGATAGCTCCTAATGCAGACTCTGAGGCGTCCACTTCTAATACATAGGGCAACACTGGATTAGGATGTTGAAGAACAGGAGCTGATATAAAAAGTCTCTTTAATTCATCAAAAGCTTCCTGGGCTTCTGGTGACCATGGGAATTTAACTTGCTGGTGGGTAAGCTGCGTGATAGGAGAGATGATCAAAGAGAAACCTTTAATGAACCTGTGATAAAAATTGTCAAAGCCAACGAATCGCTGAACCCCCTTTTTGTCAGAAAGAGTTGGCCACTCTTAGATGGCTTTAACTTTTTGTGGGTCCATTGGGACCCCTCCTGTGGAAATGATGAACCCAAGGAACTGGATAGTATCCTTCTCAAATTTGCATTTTCCTCTTTTTAGGTATAGACCAAGTTTTCTGAGGATCGACAGCACCTTCTTCACATGAGTTTGATGTAACTCTGCTGTACTGGAAAAAATCAATATGTCATCAAGATACACGATCACAAAATTATCTAGATACTCACAAAAAATGTCATTGACCAGATATTGAAAGGTCGCTGGGGCATTGCAAAGCCCGAAACGGCATCGCTAAATACTCGAAATGCCCGAATCTGGACCTAAAAGCTGTCTTACACTCATCACCGTCACGTATCCGAACCAGATTTTATGCTCCCCGAAGATCTAGCTTGGTGAATATTTGGGCGGTTCGGAGGCATTGGAAAAGTTCAGGAATGAGAGGGAGTGGATATCTATTTTTGATAGTGATTCTATTAAGTTCTCTAAAGTCCACACAAGGTCTTAGTGAACCGTCCTTCTTTTCCAGGTAAAAGATTCCTGCCCCGGCTGGGGATGAGGAGGGATGGATGAATCCCTTTTCAAGGTTCTCGTCGATATAGGAACAAAGAGCTTCTAGTTTGGGTTAAGACGGGAAAAATACATTCGAAAGGGATTTCAGAGCCAGGGAGAAGATCAATAGGACAATCATAAGGTCGATGGGGTGGCAAACTGTCAGCCTTTTTCTTGTCGAAGATGTCCAGGAATTCATGGTAGGCTGAAGGGACATGCTGGAGAACTTCTGGCTTGAGCTGTATGGTTGAACAGGTGGCCTTTCTGTCGTAGCTTGGCAAAAGACAATGCTTAGAGCAATACTGGGAAGAGAAGAGAATTTATTTTTTGCTCCATTTGATCTGAGGATCATGGGCCTGCAACCATGGGAATCCTAGGATAATTGGGAACATGGGGGAGCTAATAATGTCAAAGCAAAGAAATTCTCTGTGGCCAGAGTCAGTGGAGATGAGGATGGGCTTGGTTTCTTGGGTGACCGGCCCTGAGCAGGGTAGAGACCCATCTGCCAGATGTATTTGCAGGTGTTGTTTCTTGATTTGAAGAGGAAGGTGCAGACTTTGAGCGAGGGATGCGTCTAGGAAGAAACTGCAAGCTCCTGAATCAACGATGGCTAGTAGTTGAACTTTCTCTTCCGCCACCTGAAAAGAGACCGAGAGGACAAGATGAGACTGGCTAGCATCAACAACCTGAAAGTTCATGGAAAACTGCGAATGGGACTTACTGGGTCTTACAGGGTAGTTGCGTAAGAAGTGGCCCGCTTCTCTGCAATACAAGCAAAGGTTGGCTTGACGTCGGCAAAGCTTTTCATCGGGAGTGAGTGGGGACTGAAGTAAATCTAGCTGCATAGGCTCACTGTCAGAAGAAGCAGAGGGGACCATGGAGGAAGTAGGTACAGGAGGAACCCGAGGTAACATCCAGACTGGTTTGGACAACTGAAAACGCTCAGAGCGTCTTTCCTGGAAACGTCTGTCAAGTTTGGTGGCAAGTTGGATTAGATCTTCCAGGGAGGCTGGAGTATCCACCCAAGCTAATTCATCTTTTAAGATTTCCTAAAGACCCTGGTGATACTGGTATTTGAGAGCGGCCTCATTCCAGATGGTGTCTCCTGCCCATTTTCGGGAATTCCACTGTATAATCTTCCAGGGGTCTCTTTCCCTGGGTCAGGGTGTGCAAAAAGGATTCAGCGGTGGCAGTGTGTTGCAGATCATCATACAACTGTCTGTCAGGAAAGGTCTCTTCCGCTGGCAATATCGATCATTTGGCGTGCAGTACTGAGGTCCACCAGCAGGTGTCTCCTGGCAGTTTGGAGCTGTCAGAAGAGCTTTTTCCTGCTGGTATTCTGTCACCTTTGGGCTGCAGTACTGGCGTCCACCAGCGGAGGAATCCTGGCAGTATGGAGCAGGTATTCCCCTCTGCAGACAGGTGTCACCTGACCTTAATTAGCAGCTGCAGTATAAATACCCGGCAAGTGCACACTCATCTTGCCCTGGTATTGTCCTTGAGCCCTGACCTGCAGCCTGTATCCTGTTACTCTGATCCTGAAACCTGATTTCTGAACCTGAAGCCTGATGCCTGATTCCTGGAACCTGTTGATCCTGTTTCCTGTCTGTTACTTGAACCCTGGACCCTGAGCCTTGACCCGTCCCTCCTGTGATCCATCCATCCTCTCTTGTCCTGTTCATTTCCCTTCCCATCTACTGATCTCCTGTTTATGACTCTGGCCTGGCTTGACTATGATTCTGGTACTCCCTTTTGCTACATATGCTGGTTGGTTTATTATCACTGTTTGGTTGTTGGGTTTGTTCGCTCTGTATTGGTGGTGTGTTCACATGTATATGCATTTACCTTAATAAACTTACTTTCACCTATTTATGTCTGGTTCACTCTGTCGCAGTCACACAGTTCTGGTCTTATCTGGTATATGACACTGTCCCATTGCATCAAAGAAAGTGTCCACTGAGTTGAGAAGGGGACTCTTCTGCTCAAGGAGATTATGGGCCCAAGATTGTGGCTCGTCAGATAGCAAGGAGATGATGAATTCCACTTTTATGGATTCGGCGTGAAAAGTCCTGGGTTGAGGGCTAGGTATAACTGACATGCATTTTTAAACACCCTGAACTTCTTCCGGTTCCCGGAAAACCGTTCCGGAGTGGGGACCCTGTTTTCAGGAAGTGTCATTACTACTGCGGGAGCAGGGTTAGGTTGACCTTGCTGGGAAGAGGTTCCACTGGCAGATGCTGATGTGGTATCCAAGAGACCGGGGGTAGTAGTCAGGTGCTGAAGGCGTCCTTCAATCTGGAAGTAGCCATCTTGAAGCCTCTGGACAGACTGGGTAAGGGCTGAAACTTGCTGGCAAAGCGCCTCAAAGGGAGAAGCATCTCTGTCGGCCTCGCTCATGGCTGGTTTGTACTGTCAGGTACTCACCAAGGCCGAGATGCTTAGGGTGGCTCCCCTTGCAGCTGGGCACACGATACCCTCTGGAAGTGGCACAGTGGGTATTGGGCACGAAGAAGCACGGGTCACCAGCAGGTAGCAGAGCAGCTGGAAGGTGCTTCAAGTAGAGAAATGATCCGTGCTGGGTGGCTGACACCTCACTGGAACTGGCTAGGCAGGAGCTCGAGCAGAGTCTGTCGATGAAGACTGGAGCCGGTTAAGATAATGCTGAGGGTCACAAATCACAAAAAATCCAGGAACAGGCCGGGGGTCAAACATGGGTAGTCAAGCAGGCTGAGGATCAAACACTGGGATAAGGCAGAGGCAAAGTCCAGGAGCAGGCTGGGGGTCAAACACAGGTGATCAGGCAGGTAGAGAAGTCCAAAAGATAAGCCGAGGGTCAAACACAGGAGAGGTTCAAGGCGAGGTCAAGGTTGATTCGGGTCACAACAGGCAGGCACAGGTACACAGGTTCAGGAACAGGTTACAGGAACTGAAAAGACAAACCAGCAATGATACCATAGACAAGGCTGACTTTTATAGGCCTGCCCAAGGGACTTCCGCTGTGCGCACGATGACGTGCATGTGCCCAAGCGCTATGGTACATCGTGCACCTGCAAGCGCTGACCCGCAGAGCTGTGTGTTTGGAAGTGCGAACCCATCCGATCGTGCACCCGCATGTGCTGTAGCGCAACTCTTCTGCGCAGGCGCACAGGAAGGTGCCGATGCTGGCAGGTCAGGTTTCTACTAGTCCTCTGACACTGTATATATATATTATGCACTGCAGATCACTGAATCATGCCTGCCTGCCTGAAAGTGTATTTGAAAACGTACACCAGGAACGGCCTGCAGTCAGATATAGGCTTGGCTAGGCTAGAATGCAGTGGTTATATATATATGTACTGCAGATCACTGAATCACCTGCCTGCTTGCCTGAAGTATATTAGAAACAGTACACAGGAACAGACCGTAGTGAGATCTAGCTAAACTGTATGAAGTGGATATATATATATATATATATATATATATATATATATATATATATATATATATATATTAGACTGACTGTATATATATATATATATGAAATACACTGCAGCTAACTGAATCTCCTGTCTGCCAGAAGTATAGTAGAAACAGTACACCACCAGGAATGGACTGTAGTGAGATCTAGCTAAACTGTAAGCAGTGGATATATATATATATATATATTCTAGACTGACTATATATATATATATATATATATATATATATATATATATATACATATATATATATATATATATGAAATAATAAATATATAAACAGTACTTTCGCGCCTGTGGTAATAATGTGAAAAATTAGTGGTAAATAAACCAAAAAAACAAAAAAATTAAAAAAATAGGTACCAAAATTAAAATTAAGAATATATGAAATACACTGCAGCTAGCTGAATCACCTGCCTGCCAGAAGTATAGTAGAAACAGTAAACCACCAGGAACAGACTGCAGTGAGATCTAGCTAAACTGTATGCAGTATATATATATATACTATACTGACTGTATATATATATATATATATATATATATATATATATATATATATATATGAAATACACTGCAGCTAACTGAATAATCTGCCTGCCTGCTCAATCTAAATGACACTCTCTCTCTGTCCACACCGGCAATGACACACTACACGAAGCCGACGTGCAGTCAGCCTTATATAGTGTGGCTGTGGACTTAGTCCCCCTGAGCCATGATTGGCGAAAGGCACCCTGCCTTTGGCCAATTTTGGCTCTCTTAACTGAGGGCGCTGTGATTGACCAAAGCATGCAGGTCATGGTGCATGCTCTGGCCAATCATCATACAGCAATGCACTGCGCTCCCACAGTGCATTATGGGCCATTACGCACCGCTCAAATTTGGCGTGAACAGCCCATAATGTTTGGGTTTCGATGAACGGGCTAACAGCCAATGTTTGAGTCAAACTCATGTTCGACCCGAACAGAAAGCTCATCCCTATAACCCAACTGTAGAGGACATAGAAGCTCCTCAACCTTCTGCAGCATCAGAAGAAGAGGCTACTATACCCAAAATACCTAAGCCCAAAGAGCAGAGAGGAAAGCAAACAATTCACCCACCAAAAAGGCTGACATATGATACTTTAGGCAAAATTTCTGAAGATATGAGGAACAAAAAGCTAAAAGAGTGGACTAAAGGCACACAGGTAGACCATCTAAAAATATTTAGATTAGTTTATTATGTACAAAATTAGTGGAAAAAAGGGTTTTTTGTTACATATAAATGCATATAAAAGTTCATATACCCGTATTTAATATCCCACACATATACTCTGACACCACTAAATACAGAGAAATAAAGTGATACATCCAAAGGAGCTGAAATTAAAATTCCCATGGTAATATTCAAATGAGGATGTAAGTAGAGAGGACTGTGGGTCAGGATGTGGATCCGGGCACAAGTATTCTTTTATTCGCTCGACATGTTGCGCGTAGAGATACGCTTCTTCAGGAGCTACTTATGTAGTCATAAAATGCATAAGGAATAACAAAATATGTTGCATGTAAGCAAAAATATATGGCTACATCCAAGGACAGGAAAACATTAACACAGCTCTATAAACGCACACATCCTGGTAGTGTAAGCCACCGTTCATTTGATAAAAGGGTTCTGTTTGGGTAGCATAGAGAAAGCAGACTGGGGGCTCAAAGAGGCTATCACCTCAGGGGTTTTAGAGCCAGGTTGTGTGATGTAGGTAGGTTACCTGGTAGGCAGTACAGCGATCCTCACATCTCAGAGAATGCACAGCCTGCCGACCCTTCCCACTACAGATTTAGTGGAGGATGACTTCAACTCACCCCCTGGCACATCTAGGTTGGCCATCCCAATATCGGTGGCTTGTGGGCAAGATAACCTCACCTCTTATGACAAATGGTGGGAGGTTTCCTTGCCAGGTTCATATGTGCATGCCACTCGCTTGTTTTCTTACATGTACTAACCTGTTTTTGCCTCCCATTGTATTTTGAAAGCACGTAACAGGTTGTGGACATTATATGTTGATAGACTCTGTCCTCCCTTTGGGGACCAAAGGTTCTATGGTGGGGGGAGTATGTAGCAGGCATGTTGTAATGCAATTTCTCCTTTTGGCCACAAGATGGAGACAGAGAGATGCTGACTGGTCTTTCCAAAAAAACTCAGACACAGAGCATACTGGGAACAAGGGGAATTTCAGGAAGTGCTGAGGGGATGGAAGAGAGGGAAGTACTGAGGTAAAAGAAAGAGATGACAGGAGAGAGAGGAGATTGCTTAAAAGAGAGGGAAAATACAATAAGGCTCAAAAATTCCTTTGCTGGCACACAGTGACACTTAACAGTTAAGAGAGGTGTGGGAGGGGAAGAAACTGAGGTGCCAGAGTGAGGAAAGAGACACACACTGACACCAGGGACTGTGTGCTCCAACAGAGGAGGAGGGAAAAGGAGTGAGGAAAGTGAGATAAAAACGCTGTGAGAGGGATTTTTGGAGCTGAGGAGAGAGACACAAACTGACACCAGAGAGTGTGTGACCTATTATTAAGAAGGGAGAGCTGTCTGAGGAGAGCGGGCTAAGGTACCAGCATCAGACTAAAAGAGAGAGAGCCATCTAAAGGAGAGAGAGAGCTATCTAAAGGAGGGAGAGCTGTCTGAGGTGAGTGGGCTGAGGTACCAGCATCAGGCTAAAGGAGAGAGACACACACACTGACACTAGAGAGTGTGTGACCTATTATAGAAAGAGAAAGCCAAGCCTTTCCAGAGACTACAGAGAGAGAGAGTGTGGTGAGGTGACCAGAGAGAGAGAGAGACACGTTTTTCCTGAGACGACCGGGAGAGCGCTGCAAGAAGATAGAGGGGAGTGAGGATTGGTGCCACCCACATGTTCCACCACTGTTAAGCTCAGGAACCCTGATTGGTGACCCAAGCAGCACCCAGCTCAGTGAAGACAACCCACGCTGTTTCAGGGATCGCGATATCCATCCAGGTATCTGTTCGGCCGCTGCCTCTTCACCTCATCTCGATCGGCCCTTAGAAGGGGATCCAGTGCCTTACAACATCGCTAGGAGCATCAGGAGCCTGAACCAGCACCTGGGATTATCGTTGTGTCGTCGCACAGAGGATTGGTGAGAGGGTGCAAACCCAACATTCTTCTTGACACCACACTGACACTGCATGCAGACACCGATTTCCCTTTTTAGTATCACGGGATGCTTGTTTGGAGCGGTCATCTCTAGTAGTTTGCCCTTTTAAATCTCTACCTAACAGCACATTCTAGAAGATTACTGCTCCATGCAAGCTTGTTTAAACCTACTCTTTTAAAACAAGGGCCCCACCATTTTCTAGCAGAAGACACTAGTATTCTTCACCTTAGAACCTGCAGCATTACAGAACTGTGCTTACTGTACTTGTGTAACCCTTTTCTTTTCGATGTGTGTTTGCCTCTCAAAGGTGTTTGCAGCACAGAAGGAGCTGAGAAGTTGCCAATTCTTCTCTCCTCCCTCTTGGCGCCTGTGTTAAGGGCATATACAGTAGATTACTGCCCTTTCTATACCTGCTGAAAGCCGTGGGGGGAGGCGGGGATCGGTGCTTGTAACTCCTCCCACCATCACACTGATAATCTCTGACTGCTCGAGTATCGGATCAAGTATCGGAGCATTTGCTCGAGTACAAGTACATGTGCAAATGCTCGGTATCGGTACCAATACTAGTATAGGTACCGGGACAACCCTACTTCTGAGGTAAAAGTGCTACACTTTTTTACATTGTTTTTGGCTGTCTTACATGTCTTGCATTTCCTGCATGCTACAAAACCTTTTCTTGCTGGGAAGATAGATGCACTTACAGAAGGGTCTAGTATTTTTCTCACTATTTTTGTGGAAACTGTTGTGGAAAACACAAATCCTAATTCAGAGGTGGTGAATTCCACCATGGAATCAGAAATGCTGTGCCTTGCAAAAGTATTCACCCCCTTGGCTTTTACCTATTTTGTTACATTACAGCCTTTAGGGTTTTTTTTTATCTGAATTATATGTGATGGATCAGAACACAATAGTCTAAGTTGCTGAAGTAAAATTAGAAAAATATATACATAAAACTATTTTTCAGAAATTAAAAACGTATAATTGGCATGTGCGTATGTATTCACCTCCTTTGTTATGAATCCCACAAAAAGCTCTGGTGCAACCAATTACCTTCAGAAGTCACATAATTAGTGAAATGATGTCCACCTGTGTGCAATCTAAGTGTGACATGATCTGTCATTACATATACACACCTTTTTGAAAGGCCCCAGAGGCTAAGCAAGAGGCGCCATTAACCAAACACTGCCTTGAAGACCAAGGAACTCTCCAAAAAAATAAGAGACAATGTTGTTGAGAAGTACAAGTCAGGGTTAGGTTATAAAAAAAAAATCCAAATCTTTGATGATCCCTAGGAGCGCCATCAAATCTATCATAACCAAATGGAAAGAACATGGCACAAGAGCAAACCTGCCAAGAGACGGCCGCACACCAAAACTCATGGACCAGGCAAGGAGGGCATTAATCAGAGAGGCAGCACAGAGACCTAAGGTAACCCTGGAGGAGCTGCAGAGTTCCACAGCAAAGATTGGAGTATTTGTACATAGGACGACAATAAGCCGTACGCTCCATAGAGTTGGGCTTTATGGCAGAGTGGCCAGAAGAAAACCATTCCTTTCAGCAAAAAACAAAATGTCACATTTTGAGTTTGCGAAAAGGCATGTGGGAGACTCTCAAAATGTATGGAGGAAGGTGCTCTGGTGAGACTAAAATTTAACTTTTTGGCCATCAAAGAAAACGCTATGTCTGGCGCAAACCCAACACATCACATCCCCCAAAGAACACCATGTTTTTCAGCAGTCGGGACTGGGAAACTGGTCAGAGTTGATGGAAAGATGGATGGTGTTAAATACAGGGATATTCTTGAGCAAAACCTGTACCACTCTGTGTGTGATTTGAGGCTAGGATGAAGGTTCACCTTCCAGCAGGTCAATGACCCCAAACACACTACTAAAGCAACACTTGAGTGGTTTAAGGGGAAACATGTAAATGTGTTGGAATGGCCTAGTCAAAGCCCAGACCTCAATCCAATAGAAAATCTGTGGTCAGACTTAAAGATTGCAGTTCGCAAGCACAAATCATCCAACTTGAAGGAGCTGGAGCAGTTTTGCAAGGAGGAATGGGCAAAAATCCCAGTGGTAAGATGTGGCAAGCTCATAGAGACTTATCCAATGCGACTTGGAGCTGTGATAGCTGCAAAAGGTGGCTCTACAAAGTATTGACTTTAGGGGGTTGAATAGTTATGCACATTGACTTTTTCTGTTATTTTGTCCTATTTGTTGTTTGCTTCACAAGAAAAAACCCTTCAAAGTTGTGTGCATGTTCTATAAATTAAATGACGCAAATCCTCAAACAACCCATGTTAATTCCAGGTTGTGAGGCAACAAAACACGAAAAATGTCATGGGGGGGGGGGGTGAATACTTTTTCAAGGCACTGTAATAGAGACAATGGTACCTAGAATCAATTCTTCCACCCAGATAAATCATCACCACCCACTAATCATCCCCGTAGACCTAGAGGAGGGTGGAAATCAGATCCCTGGAGAGGACAACAGGGTATTTTAATTCCTACAATCAGATGCGCCCTGCCCCTAACCATCAAGGCTACTATCAGTATCATTACCCAGTGGTGGTACATAATCGATATCAACCCTTGGATAACTATAGAGATGATTATATGGAGGATTACAATCACTACACTCCACTACATAATAGACCCCATTTTTTAGGGAGAGGGAGAATCAGCACACACCATACAATATGGAAAGGGGAGGACATGGAAGCATGAAAGGTGGAGAAAGAGAGGGAAGCAGGCTGAAGAAGGGTCCAACACAAAAAGAGAAGAAGAGTGAATTAAATGAGGGAATATATAATCTTAGTCAAGTTGCATTAACAGACAAAGAGTTAAACATTTTAAACCTGGGACTCAAATGTGCACCAAAAAGATCTATCAATAAATGTGATGTTTACATTGACACTTATAAATATATCAGAAAACTTAACCCAAAAAAAACATTTTTAAAAGAATCTGGTAAGCAGAGAAGTGGTGGCCTCTAATGGAGTGAACAGTGGACTTCGCAATAGGTCCACATTCAACACAGCTACCAATAACAATCAATGTGTAGAAGTTTTTAGGGACTGTATCCTTAAAGAGTTAGAATCGATTGACCCTAAAAAAATGGGGAACCCCCATAGCGACGAGAAGGCATTGATAGTTTAGAAAAACAGAGGGAAATAATTATAAGACCGATAAAGGGCGAGGGGTGGTCATTCTGGATAGGAAGTTTTACCATAACCAACTTTCTGACATGTTGCAGGATCAGAATACCTATAGACAGCTAAGTAAGGACCCTACCACAATATATAAGGAGCAGTCAAAATCTTTAGTAGAGTATAGAGGATATAGAGCAAATATTTTAACTAAGAAAGAAAAATGTTATCTAATCCCCAGTGTATGTAGCATTCCAGTTATTTATACTTTGTCAAAAATTCATAAAGATGATCAGGCACCTCCAGGCCGACCCATTTTTAATAGGATAGGGTTTGTCACTGCTAGATTGGGAGAATACTTAGACAAATTCCTCCAAGCCAGTGTCATACACATTAAAGCAAATCTTAAAGCTACCAAAGACTTTTTACAACGCATTGAGGGAGTCCAAATACCGGATAATAGGGAAGTTTTTTTAGTGACAGCGGATGTGGCATGCCTGTATAATTAACAATGATGATGCCCTATTGGCTCTCAATTGGGTTTTGAGTAAAAGGGAAGATATCACACATGGCAAAAAAATCACTTTTGGTATTCAGGCTCTTTTAAAAAAAAAAAAAAGTGGGATTGCGATGCACGCAAAATTTGCACCCACCTTGGCAAACCTTTTCATGGGTGAGTGGGAGGATAGATTTATATTTAATACCCATTGACCAGAACTTTCATTTTACAGAAAATTTATTGACAATCTTATGTTCATTTGGGGAAGTTCTGAAGCAAAATTACTCCAGTTTATGAAAGATCTTAACAATAATACTAATAACATTAGATTGGAATATCAATGGAGTAGAGAAAGTATTCACTTTTTAGATGTTACAGTTTTTAAACATTGTAACAAACTTGCGACTAAAGTGATTTTTAAACCAAAGGATACAAACAGCTACCTATCCATTACAAGTGGTCATCAGCCAGCCTGGCTACGCAATATTCCACGTCGCCAGATTATGTGGATTATGAAAAACTGTACATTCAAGGAAGATTTTATCACACAGTGTCAGGTAATAAAAAATAGATTTATGCAAAAAGGATATTCAGCAAACAAAATATATGATATTATTCGAGAAACCCTTGAGCAACCGAGGAACTCCTGTTTTCAGGATAGAATTAAAAGTAAAGATAACAATGGTCAGCAGTGGAACTTCATCTCTAATTACCACGGTCAATATAAAGAAGTGGAGTACGTATTTAGAAAACATAGAAAACGCAATATAGAGAAGAAATAGTGACGGAAATGACGACCTCCATAGAGCTTCTACTAGTTCTGCAAAATTGCATCTTCAGAAAGCTCATATTTCAGGAAATTGCTGAAGACACAATTTTGGGGATCTAGTAGAGGCTCTATGGAGGACGTCACTTCTGGCATCGGCGTGATGTCACGTCCTGGCCCAAACCTCTGGTGATTGGAACCAAGCCGTGCAGCCATGCTGATTCCACGCAAAGGGAGTTTACATTGGTGCCAAGTGTGGACACGTAAACAAGTGAGTGTTATACTTTATACATTTGGATTAACAAATACTACAGTATGGTACCTCTCTGGCTTATTGCTGTACTGTCTATGGAGCTAGTTAGGGATCACTGAAATGCCAGTGAGTGTGCATTTGTTACACAGAGATTGGTTATTTGAGTGGCCCATCAAGAACAATATCTATCGGCACACAGAAGATTTACTTTATGATGGTGGATTTTTTTATGCACATTAAGGAATAGTTATGGACTTTATTGTGACTTAATCATTTATCTGTGACATTTTTGTATAAGTTTGAATTGGTGCTAGTGCTATATCCTTTTTTCTTTATATAATTTATAGATTGATTTAATTTCACTGTATAGCGGATGGCTTCACTATTTTTTCTGTGTGATACAAGCAGACGGCTTTTTATATGTTAAACCTCAAAAGACATGTCTCACAAAGATACAACCAAATTACCAATCACATAATTACTTTAATGTTCAAACATGTTTAGATCATCAAGGAAAGAGGCCTCACATTTTTTCATAGAAGTCTGTTTCCATTTAGATTTTGTGATCGACTAAATAACTTGCCACCTAGCCCAAGTATTTAATTCAAGCCCACTCTCTAATCTCTGCTGGCACTTGCGCTTTGCTTCCTTAACGCCTACCTTTAGCCTTCCTCTGGCAACACTCTACTTACAGTATCACTTGACCTAAAATCTGCATTCCTATCTCTTACCAGAGACTTCACCTCCCCATATATCTAACTGTTTCTGATTAAGGAACAATCTAATGACCTTAGTAGTCACTACATCTTCCTCTAAGATATGCTATAACCACATATTCACATTCGCCCATAGTACATATTTTGCTCTAATTTTTATTTCTTAGTAAAAAATGCTTTTTTTTTTATTCCTATTGCTGCCCAGTCAAGCTGTCTGCAACTCTCCAGCCACTGTGCAATACAGTATATCTGGCTATTGTCTCTGAAACATATAACTGTGATAATTTTTTACCATAACAACTGCCTTGTCTCTGGATTGTGGCTTTGAAGTGTTTTTGTACATTCTGCATTGGCATTTTTGCAACTTTGCAAACAATAAAGTGTGGTGATGCAACATGGGCTTGTTCACGCCATGTGCACAAACATGCATTTTTCTCTACCGGTTAAATTCAGTTCTCTTCAAAGGTACAAAGAAAAGAGTTTTTCTTTGTGACCTGTTTACATCATAATTCTGGTATTATGTGCCTTGAAGATCCAAAGCTATACTATGAAAAACGTTTTCCAGTGTTTGGCAATTTTAATGAAGTTGAAGGCTTTAGACCCCATACACACTATTAGATTTTCTGCAGATTTTTGTCTTCAGATTTACCAAAACCATATTATATGAGGTCAAACCCTAATGCCCCATGCACATGATCGGACTTTCCGCCAACAAAACCGTGGATTTTTGTTTTCAAAGGGTGTTGGCTCCAACTTGTCTTGCGTACACACGGTCACAAAAATGTTGGCCAACAATTATGAACGTAGTCATGTACAAGATGTACAACATGCCAATGTGATATCTCCATTACGAACGCTGGTTTTACAAGACCGAGCGCTTCCAGCTCGTACTTGATTCCGAGCATGCGTGGACTTTTGTGCGACGGACTTGTGTACACACGATTGGAAAGTCTGACAACAAAAAAATTTTGGCGACAAATTTGAAAACCTGTTAGCCAACATTTGCTGGCAGAAAGTCCGACAACAAATGTTCGATGGAGCATACACACGGTTGGACTTTCCGCCAACAAGCTCACCTCCAACATTTGTTGTTAGAAAATCCGATTGTGTGTATAATAATTTCAATTTGTATGCAATCAGGCAGGCCCTTGCACTACATGGTTTTGGTAAATCTGAAGACAAAAATCTGCAGAAAATCTAATATGTAGTAATAATGTTTATGGGGTCTTAGATTTATTAATGAATTTATTTAGTGTTAAAACACGAGCATCTAGTGCCTAGCAGTCTCCACCTCATCCTCCATGCCCTATGTTTGACAATAATTTGCCTATTAGCCTGGAAAATGGCAAAAATTGATTTTCATGAATTACCCCCCATTGATTTCAAAAGAAAGCTTGCGAGGTTCATGATTTTCAAGATCTCCAACAATAAGAGAAAAACATATTGAGACAGTAAAGCAATACTGCAGCCATACCTGCAGCCAGATTCTACGACATAGTAGCTACATTTCTATAAATCTTAAGCATAAACTTTGTATGATAAACCCTGCCATTTAAATTCATGCATTGAAGCCAGACCTTTTTATTTTTTATAACTGTTCATCGTACATGAATGTAATAGTGAAAATGCATTCTGTGGTAAAAGGATACATTTGTTTCCTTACAGGTTATGCTTGGACATACAGATGCCTTGTGTTACACTGACATCTGGTGGGCTATAATCTTTGTGGATGGAAGCTCTTTATGGTAATACTGCATGTTCTCAATCCACCTGAAACACATATATTAAGTTATAAAATAATTTGCTTTTGAAACCAGCTTTATCCTAAATCCAGCAAAGCCAACCTTATTTCAATGTGAGCGCTTAGTACTGCAGTATTTGCTGGATTACAATAATTGATTACACCTTTAACTTATAACAAAGCACATCATAAATCAGCAATTAAAATGTATTGGTTAAAAAAAAGCCACAAATACCATTACTAATTAGATCTGTAAAGTTAGATCAGAATTAGACTTTAAAGTGGTATTAAACCTAAAGCCAAAAATGTATTGTATTGCACCTTACCAATTATTACATGTGGTGGTTGCATCAGTTTTCTTTATTTCTTTGGCTTTTTGACCTCTGCTTCCATGGTGATCTGGCCAGTAACACACCTCCTGTATTAGTGAGACACAACTTTGAATGAATGAGTTTAGGAGGCACAGCAGCCAGCAGCCAGCAGCCAGCACCATTTTCAGTCTGGGGTAGGGTAGTGTTAAATGTATTGGCAGATTTAAGCAATCAACAAATTGAAGTCAAACTCCATCTCACACTTTATAATCAGTTTTCCTTTTGATATAAAGGGTTTGAATGAATAAATAAAAGCTGATAATTTTAATCACCCTCGTTAGTGTTACGAGATTTGTCTCATATATGATACATTCTGCTAGAGAACTTGTGCTTTTTAAAAACAACAGACTGAATGAATAACTAGATTGAAATAGAAGAAAGCCTAAAACTAATACAGCCATCACTTCTAAGAATTGGTAATCTGCAATATAATAAATGCTTGCTTTAGGGTTTATTATTGCTTTAAGCTCTATATACTGTAGCTGCTTCTCTGCAGGACTACAGGGCACATTCTAAAGGTGGATAACAGTTTTCATGAATAGAGCCTGACCAGCTAGCACTTGAATGTGGTAATGCTTAAAATAGTTTCTATATGTAAATACATTTGCTTCTCTAAAGCAAGTTAATTAGTTCTAATAAATTAATTAACTATTCCAGGTAATGTATCAAAGCAGAAATATGTGACTTTTGCACTAGACTATGCTATGAAATATAACAAACTGTCCACATAGCCAGGCCTGATGCTCCAATAAACAATCTTATGACCTGAAAATAAATATTTAACATACAGGTACACAAGGGTTTTTGAATAGAAAATACAAAGTAGGAGGATGGGACTTTATAGGTGCAATTAGTACAAGGACATATCAAATTGAATAAAATTGCAATTTATTAAAGTTACAAGGGTACATAAAAACAATATTATACAATACATGAACAGCTTTATGGTCAACCAAGATGCATTATTGTAGCTCCCATAGTTGTTCCCACATCTTAATCCTACACGTTTCACCGTATGGCTTCCTGAGGGACAAACGTGGTTTTGCGGCTACTATATGAACAGAAAAGTGAATTACAAACAATACATGTAATGTTATATCAGTAAATACCAACACTATAGTTAGCGTATACAATAAATGTAATACATGAATGCATCTTATTCATTGGCAAGAGTTCCCTAAATGGAGTCATACCTCAATGATAGAAATTAAAATCCAGTTATTGCCAAACACACAGAAATAGGAGTCTGTCCAGGTGGCCCAAAGAAACCCAGATGTAGCAGTTTTTTTCTTATTAATTTCTAGGCTATATCTTTCTTGTATATTGATATATATGTACTTCGCGCTTTATCCCTCCCTGCGGGAGATCCAGTATTTTTTGGGCAGTTCAAACCTGCTACATCTGGGCTTCTTTGGGCTTTTTGATTCTGTTTAGGGAAAAAGGGGAGTTGTTTTTCTTTTTCTTTCCTTAATGATATACATGATTTTTCATTATAGCTTATATATTCCAATACAATTATTTCTGAGATAGGAAGTGGTGCTGGTGTCCATCGGGTCTGACTTCCGGGGTTGCAATGTGCCTAGTTTGCGAGCCGTCACCCACCCCAGGCTATGATGGGAGCGGGCCCTGACCTTGGCGCATCGGCATCATGCTTACCATGCCCCGCATGCGGCACCTTCAGTCGCCGCATTGCGGGAGTTAGAAGGGGTTTACCATTCCTGGGCATTGGCGGTGCAGGGATGGGAAGCTACCGCGATTGGTTATCATGGAGCTAGCTTCCCTCCCTCTCCTGCGGCATCATAAAGCCCTCACATGACATTGGCGTGAGTACGCCCCCAGTTCACGGCATTTAGCGGCGGCCTCTGACCAAGTCACTCCGGTGTATCGCCGTGGTGATGGGGCGACTGGCTTCGCCTGGCACTTACATTACACAGGTAATCACTCTGCATACTCCTACTCTGGTCCATGGTTGCTTTGTTTGGTCTCCATGACGCACAAATATTTTCATCTTTTGACACACTTTATCACTTTTCATGATTTTTTTACACACACACACTCACCCTTTGATGCGCAGCCGTGGCCAACACATTAACCTTTTCACATTCATACACACCTACTCCCATTTTGGTTCACTATCACTCTATCATTTCTTTTTCTTTTCCCACAGTCTTTCCAGTGCCATGCTGCCTTGCTGTTCACCCCCACCTGGCGGTCCTTTTGGGGTGCTCTTGTCAATTTGGCGGCTGTGGCCGTTGGGCTAGGGGGCATGCTCTCTGCCTCAACCCCGGGGGAGACTTTGCTGACCCAGACCACTGTTGAATCTCAGTACATTGGTTGTTATCGACCAATGAATTGATTGTGAGTACTATTGAAAGTTAGATTCCCTCTGTATGCTTTCTCTACATATTTGTCCCTATACTAATAGATGTTTTATTGTCTTAACTGTAGTCAAATTGCATCTGACTCCTAATGATTGGTTGAAAGCCAAGAAACGTGTTGAGTTACCAACTATGGATGCACACATCAATCTATTGTAAAATGTATTTTATTCTGTAATTGTATATTTTTTATTTGAATTATGCCTTTTATTAGACTGTCTGTACATGTCCTATGATATATAACTGTGTCCTATGATGTCCCTATTTATTCTTGTACTATATCCTAGGATGAACTCTATTAAACCTTTTTTCTACCATCAGTAATTTGAAAATCCTTTGGGAATATAATATTGTAGAGGAATTACCCTAGACAATACATTACACCATGGACTATCGATACAGTACTGGCTTCAGGTCAATTTTATTTGACCCTGACCAATTAGTCCATATACCCACTGACATGTCTCACGCAAAGTCCCGCTTCTATCCTCTCACTTTTCTGTTTAGGGAACTCTTGCCAATGGATAAGATGCATTCATGTATTAAATGTATTGTATACGCTATGTATAGTGTTGATATTTACTGATATAACATTATATGTGTTGTTTGTAATTTGCTTTCTGTTCATTCATACAGTAGCCACAAAACCACATTTGTCCCTGAGTAAACCATACTGCGAAACATGTAGGATTAAGATGTGGGAACAACTATAGGAGCTACAATAACATGTCTTAAATGGCCATAAAGCTGTTCATGTATTGTATGTTATTGTTTTTATGTACCCTTATAACTTTAATAAATTGCGATTTTATTCAATTTGGTATGTCCTTGTACTAATTGCATCTATACAGTCCCATCCCCCTTACTTTGTATTCTATACCTTTACAGGGATATTGGTGCTGTAACATAGTATTTTTAAATTCTGAAGTTGACCACTTAACTACATATAAAGGGTTTTTGAATGATCTAGAACACCATTATCTCAGTGCAGCGCTGTCTTAAGATCTGTGATCAAACATGCTCAAAACATAACATGTGAAAAATAACAACAAAACCAACATCAAAATAAATTCCATTAATAAAATATTCACTTAAATAACATGCATAATATCCTTCTTTATAAACAAATGTCATTAATCAATCAGTAAGTTCTATACAGTCCTCCTATGTAGTCTGTGTGGCTCAAAGAATCAATGCTGATATATAAACGTGCCAAAGATGTTATTCATATCCTAATTAATTCATGAAATTAATCAACTCATGTGCAATTCATATGTTTCACTTGTGATTGTTCCACCAACTGTGGTGCTCTGCTCTTCTCAAACCAAAAATATATATATACCCTCACCTTTAGTATTTGACCCAAATGCATGTAATTACAAATAATGCTATTTCCTTTAAACCCCATAGGTGTAAGTTCAGATGTTTTCCCAGATCCAGTTATCTCAGGAATTCAATCCATCTCTATCCTCCTTCATCATATCATATTTCTTCCACCAAAATTCACCAAACAAACCCTGATTAAGTCACATGTTTAGCAATGTAACGTGTAGAGTGGGGTTAATGATGTCAAGCTGCATGACGGGAAGTTTGTAATCCACCATCTTGTGAGTGTCTGGAAACCAGGAAAGAGGCTTGTTGTCTGCAGTGCATCAGATATGCACTTGAAAATGTGAGTTTTCAATTTACTTTTTAATAAATACTAATGGAAAAAAAATGACGCTATGATACTCTATCTTCATTTGAGTTTTGGTGGAAGAAATATGATATGATGAAGGAGGATGGAGATGGATTGAATTCCTGAGATAATTGGATCTGGAGAAACATCTGAACTTATGCCGTGTACACCTGAGCAGAATTTCCGTCGGAAAAATCTTGGATGGTTTTTCCAACGGAATTCCGCTCAAGCTTGGCTTGCATACACACGGTCACACAAAAGTTCACTGAACTTTCGACCGTAAAGAATACGGTGACATACAACACTATGAGAAAATTAATTTCAATGCTTCTGAGCATGCGTCAGTTTCTGAGCATCGTAGGAATTTTGCGCATCGGAATTGGTACAGACGATCAGAATTTCAGATTTCAGCAAAAGTCCGATGGAGCATACACACGGTTGCATTTTCTGACCAAAAGCTCTCATCGGACTTTTGCTGGCGGATTTTCCACCTGTGTGTACAGGGCATAACACCAACCTGGTTTAAAGGGAAAAACGCTATTTGACATAACATTATTTTGGGTCAAATACTGCTGGTTAGGGTATATATATTTGTCCGTGAAGGAAAAAGCACTACAGTTGGTGGAACGATCAGGAATGAAATATATGGATTGGACATTAATCGATTAATTTGCATGAATTAATCTGGATATGAATAAAAGCTTTGGCACGTTTATATATAAGCACTGATTCGTTGAGCCACACAGACTACATATGAGGACTATACAGCGCTTACTAATTGATTAATGACATTCATTTATAAAGAGGGACATTATGCATGTTATTTAAGTGAATATTTTATTGATGGAATTTTTTTTTTGTTTTTTTAAAGGTTTTTATTCGCCAAATGTTCATACAAGTTAATAGGGATGAGCTTCGAGTTCAACTCATGTTTGACTCGAACATTGGCTGTTCGCCGAAAAACAAACAATTTGGGGTGTTCGCGGCAAATTCCAAAGCCCCGGAACACCCTTTAAAAGTCTATGGGAGAAATCAAAAGTGCTAATTTTAAAGGCTTATATGCAAGTTATTGTCATAAAAAGTGTTTGGGGACCTGGGTCCTGTCCCAGGGGACATGGATCAATGCAAAAAAAAGTTTTAAAAATGGCCATTTTTTCAGGAGCAGTGATTTTAATAATGCTTAAAGTGAAACAATAAAAGTGTAATATTCCTTTAAATTTTGTACCCCGAACCAAAAGTCTGGTATGGATATTAAGGGTAACCCGGCCAAAATAAAAAAAAAATGGCATGGGGGCCCCCTCAAAATCTATACCAGACCCTTCAGGTCTGGTATGGATTTTAAGGGGAATCCCGCGCCAAAATTTAAAAAAAAATGGCGTGAGGTCCCCCAAAAATCCATACCAGACCCTTATCCAAGCATGCAACCTGGCAGGCTGCAGGAAAAGAGGGGGGACAAGAGAGCACCCCCCTCCTGAACCGTAACAGGGGCCACATACGCTCAACATTGGGAGGGTGTCCCCATGTTGATGTGGACAAGGGCCTCATGCCCACAACCCTTGCCCGGTGGTTGTGGGGATCTGCGGGCTTATCGGAATCTGGAAGCCCCCTTTAACAAGGGAACCCCCAGATCCCGGCCCCCCTGTGTGAAATGGTAAGGGGGTACAAAAGTACCCCTACCATTTCACAAAAAAACTGTCAAAAATGTTAAAAATGACAAGAGATAGTTTTTGACAATTCCTTTATTTAAAGTCTTCTTTTTTCATCTTCTTTCTTCTATCTTCTTTCTTCTATCTTCCTTCGGTTTCTTCCTCCATCTTCTTGAGGGCATGTGGCTTGGTACGGTTCAGGAGGGAGGGGCGCTCTCTCGTCCCCCCTCTTTTCCTGCTGCCTGCCAGGTTGCATGCTCGGATAAGGGTCTGGTATGGATTTTTGGAGGGACCCACGCCATTTTTTTTTACATTTTGGCATGGTTTCCCCTTAATATCCATACTAGACCTGAAGGGTCTGAAATAGATTTTCAGGGGGACCCCCACGTCATTTTTTTTTAAATTTTGGCTGGGTTTCCCCTTAATATCCATACTAGCCCTGAAGGGCCTGGAATGGAATTTAGGGGGACCCCCACGCCATTTTTTTAAAATTATGTTTCGGGGTTCCCCTGTGGGGAATTCCCATGCTGTTTTTATCAATGAACTTTTATGTGTATTGTCGGACTGACAATTCATTAATAGCCGCAAGTAGTTTTAAATGACTTTTTTTTCCTTTGAAATGTCATTTTGCTGTCAGACTGTTCTAAACACGGGAAACATGCGCCCTTTTACAGGCATACTATAGACACCCCCCAGGTACGAAATTTAAAGGAAAATTAATTTTATTGTTTCACTTTAAACATTATTAAAATCACTGCTCCCACAAAAAGTCAGTTTTTAAAACTTTTTTTTGCATTGATGCATGTCCCCTGGGGCAGGTCCCCAAACACTTTTTATGACAATAACTTGCATATAAACCTTTAAAATTAGCACTTTTGATTATTCATGTTCGAGTCCCATAGACTTTAACGGTGTTCGAACAAATTTTTTGCCTGTCCGCATGTACTGGTGCGAACCGAACAGGGGGTGTTCGGCTCATCCCTACATGTTAATAAAAAAATGCAATAAACTAACAGGATACAGTCCAAAATATATCCATTGCTGTGGCATTCATATATAAAATAAAGATTATTATTCAACTCTATGTCTTGTGTTAATGTACATTCAGTTTCCAAAAACCCCAAAAAATATTTTAAACAAAATACATTAGAAAAAATCATGTGCTCCTGTACATAAGATACAAATTGATCATATAGTACATCAAAACACTGAGGGGGAACTCCCTCACAAACTTTTGTGCTGTGTGCTGCTGTCCATCTCCTCACAAGAACTCTCTGTTACCATTTAACATGCGTGTCTATCTCCCTTATTTACATGTCAGATTGTACAGTGTCTTCAGATTTAATCCATTTTCCATTTTCAGTTAAGTCTGGCTGCGGATCCAGTGGAAAAAGGACCAACTTGGTCCAATTAATTTGGAAACCAGAAAAATCTCCAAATTCCTGAATTAGGGAGACTGTTAAAGAGGCATCAGTCTCCCAGGTACAGGAGCATGTCATCCGCGTATAACGATACACGTTTCTCCAGATCCCCAACCAGAAATCCCTGAATGGTGTCATGGGGCCTAATATTGCCCACTAGTGGCTCAATAGCCAGAGCAAATAAGAGAGGAGACAGGGGGCACCCCGTCTCGTTCCCCTATGGATCTGGAAGGAATCCGATATGAGTCCATTTACTCTAATGCTCGCTCGGGGTTCCTTGTATAATAGTTTTACCTAGGAGATAAATTTTGGTCCAAAGCCCAACTTGCCTAGAAGGGAAAATAAATCGTTCCATTCTACTGAATCGAACACCTTTTGGTGTCTAAAGACTCAATCACTCTTTTGCCCATATTTATATGTTGAATTAGTAGATTGACATATAATCTGCATAGATTCATTTGGGTAGAGCGGCCAGGTTTGAATCCTGTCTGATCAGAATTTATTAATTTAACCACTTAAGGACCAGCATCGTTTTGGATTTTAGGTGTTTACATGTTTAAAACAGGTTTTTTTGCTAGAAAGTTACTTAGAACCCCAAACATTATATATGTTTTTTTTCTAACACCCTAGAGAATAAAATGGCGGTCGTTGCAATACTTTTTTTTGCACCGTATTTGCGCAGCGGTCTTATAAGCGCACTTTTTTTGGAAAAAATTCACTTTTTTGAATAAAAAAATAAGACAACAGTAAAGTTAGCCCAATTGTTTTTATATTGTGAAATATAATGTTACGCCAAGTAAATTGATACCCAACATATCACGCTTCAAAATTGCGCCCACTCGTGGAATGGCATCAAACTTTTACCCTCAAAAATCTCCATAGGCAACATTTAAAAAATTCTACAGGTTGCATGTTTTGCATTACAGAGGAGGTCTAGGCCTAGAATTATTGATCTCGCTCTACCGGTCACGGCAATACCTCACATGTGTGGTTTGACCACCGTTTTTATATGCGGGCGCTACTTGCGTATGCGTTCGCTTCTGCGCACGAGCTCGTCGGGACGGGTTTTTTTTTTAAAAACATGTTATTTTTAATATTTATTTTACATTTTTTTATTTATTTTTACACTGTTTAAAAAAATGTGTCACTTTTATTCCTATTACAAGGAATGTAAACATCCCTTGTAATAGAAAAAAGCATGACAGGACCTCTTAAATATGAGATCTGGGGTCAAAAACCTAGTGATTTCATATTTACATTAAAATGCAATAAAAAAAAGTCATTTGAAAAAATGACATTGAAAAATATATGCCTTTAAGAGGCATGGGCGGAAGTGAGGTTTTGACGTCGCTTCCGCCCAGCAGTGTCATGGAGACAAATGGGCACCATTTTAGCCTCACTCGTCTCCAGGCACAGAAGAAGGATGCGATCGCCTCCGCCGCTACCGACGTCTCCGGTAAGCGGCGGAGGGCACCTGATCACGGTGGGAGGGGGGGCCCCTCTCCTGCCACCGATAAAAGTGATCTCGCGGCGAATCCGCTGCAGAGACCACTTTTATCAGAAAGCTGGCCACCGCACAAAAACGGGATACCAGGGTTATGGCAGCTAGCTGCTGCCATAACAATGATATCCACCGCCAAAGTTTGGACGTACATCGGCATGCGGCGGTCCGGAAGTGGTTAAGAATCACCGACAACAGTCTACTGGCCAAGACTTTGGTGGCCAGTATATTGACATCAGAATTGATCAGAGAGATAGGCCTACATGACTCACATTTTTGTGTATCTTTCCCAGGTTTGGGGATCACTACAATTAAAGCCTCCCACATAGAATCTAGTAGTATGCCTTCCTTTTCTGCTACTATAAAAACTTTTTGGAGAGACGGTGCCAGTCTCTCTTAATGTAGCTGGTACCAGTCGGCCGGGTGACTTACCAGGTTTGAAGGAGGAAATTGCGCCACATATCTCCTCTTGTGTTATTGGTTGCTCCAAAGCATCACTATCTTCCTGTTCTAGTGAGGGTAGAGTTAAACTCTCTAGATAAAGGGCTAATTCCTGATTTGTATGTTGGGTCTGCGTCTGCGTCTGGTATAGGGTTTCATAAAAGTCCAGAAAGGTGTTTAAAATCTCATGAGATTCTCTTACCACCTATCCGGTGGGTTGTCTGAGTTGCATTACTGAGATCGAGCATTAAGTGGCCCCGCTAGATAAGATAGAAGGCGGCTGCCCTTGCCCCCAAACTCAAAGAAAGACCTGGTCTGGTGCAGTTGTCTTTTTACAGTATATTCAGTTAGAAGTATTTTGTACTGTCGTGTTAGGTCTTGTCGAGATTGGTAATTACCAGGGAATGGGTCACGTAGAGGGTTCTTTACTGTAAGAGCGGCAAGGATGTGGAATTCCCTTCCACAGGCAGTGGTCTCAGTGGGGAGCATCAATAGCTTCAAGAAACTATTAGATAAGCACCTGAATGACCGCAACATACAGGGATATACAATGTAATACTGACACATAATCACACATAGGTTGGACTTGATGGACTTGTGTCTTTTTTCAACCTCACCTACTATGTAACTATGTAACTATGGGTCATGTATATACTCTCTTTCAGCTTCAGTGGCCTTGACCTCTGCGTCTTTCATATCAGAGTTAAGAGCTTTAGAGAAATCTCTGTAGAAAACACCCCTCTCATAGTTGCCTTAAAGGCATCTCTTTGATTGGCAACCGGTGTCTCCATCCCATTGCATTTCCAATATTGGTCAATGTTCGTTTTGCATTTTATAGTAATGAATTCCTCTTGGAGCCAGTGTACATTCATCCGCCATTGTTGTCTTCCCCGTGGAGCGTTCAGATCTAGTGTAACCTCCATAGGAGAATGATCTGATATATCTCTAGGGAGATATCTGAGATCAGATCTATACAGGAGTCCATCTACAGAGGATAGTACTAAGTCTATTCTAGAGAGCGTCTTGTGGGTCTCAGAGTGACATGAGTATTCTCTGACTCCAGGGTTTCTTTGTCTCCATACATCTGTGAGAGCATAACTCTCCAGCCAGGAGGATAGAATATGACGAGAGTCAGACACACTACCATGTCCATCTAGAGTCCATCTGACACTGCATTGAAGTCTCACAGAAGCAGTAGTGGGCCCAGTGTTATTAATACAGCTTCCTTCAAAATATTTTCTAGTATTTGGAAAGAGAAGGGGGGGAACATATACACATACCAACGTTAAGCATACATTAAACATTTGACAGACCAATATGGCATATCTGCCATTCGGGTCTAGTTTGACCTGTATAATGTGCGCTGCAGCTTTTTTAGTGACCAGAATAGCAATTCCTCTAGAATAAGTGGAATATTCAGCCTGAAGCACCCTCATAATATTAATTTTTTTTAAGGCCATAACTTTAGAGCCTTGCAGATGCATTTCCTGCAATAGAATGATATGTGGTTTATACCGCTTTATAAAATCAAATATGAGAGATCTCTTAATCTTTGAATTACCGTAATACCACGTACGTTCCATGAAATTCATTTTATCTTACCCTCCATTTGAGCGTAAAGAAGATAGATGTAGAATGTCTAAGGGGAAGTTTCTGTGAGCAAGCTCCTGACAGATTATTCATCCTGTAGAGATCAGAACGAAAAAACACCAGCAGCACACGGCTCAAACTAGCACATAACATTTTTTTTTTTTTTAAGTTTTTTTTTATTATGCACAAACAGAAGTAAACATACATCACATAAGACATATATTACATCAACATACAAATCTCTAAAATCGTATCAATCTTAGTGCAAACCAGGATATGACATTCCCAACATCGAATTTGCCCATTGTTAGCATAGAAAAGGTGCATTTTTTTTAATAAATAAAAAAGGTTAAACAACCCCCCCCCTGGATGTCAACATTTCAATACTCCTTCTCAGTCATAAAACAATAATATCTGGCCCATCCACAGGAAGAGGAGCATAGCAATCAATATCCATTTCGCCATAGTCTAGGGTCCTTCCTCATCCAAGGTATTCTCAGAGTATATCCACCGGAACCAAACCTTCCTAAACTTCTTGGTAGCCCCTCTAGCCTCATAGGTCATTTTATACATCATCAAATCTCCATTTATTATTTTAATCTACATCCCTAGCGTCAATTGTTACTCATGTATCCATCTCCTCGCAATGAGCTTTTTTACACCAAAGTACAGGATCCTTAGGAACAATTTAGTGTGTGCATTCAACTCCTCTTGGTCAAAAATCCCAAGCAAACACTGCATGGGAGAGCAAATATTTGGTAAAGCAAACTTATCTGATATAAATTCAGTGACCTGAGACCATAGCGGTCTCACCTTTATACACTCGCACACCATGTGTGCAAATGTGCCCTCCTCTTTCCCACATTTATGGCAAGTAGCAGAATCCTTCCTATGCATTCAATGTAATCTGGTCGGTGTATAATACTGTTGGTGCAAATATCAATACTGAATCATTCTGTCCTTAGAGGAGATAACAGACACCAAGAATGTGTCCAATATCTCCTGCCACAGTTCCTCCGACAACTCCGGGGCAATCATCTTCCATCTCTCCCTGGCTCTTAAGGTTAAGGTCACCTGCCCCGGTCCCACCGCCCCATAATATCTGGAGATCCTTTTAGATCTGGAGATCCTTTTAGATCCGGGTCAATCAGAACCCGTTCTAGGTCAGTGTTCTGTACCCGAATCTCAGACCCACCAAACTGAGTGTATGCTGCATGCCTCAATTGTGCATATCGGAAGAGCAAAGACTTTGGCACTCCAAACTGCTCACGCAACTGGGCAAACGTACACAAACTGCCATCCCTGCAAATGTGATGTAAATATTTAATGCCATATTTTGCCCATGTCACTGGACCTTTAGAAAGTTTCATAAACTCCCCCAATGAGCGGTTGTACCATAAAGGACTGTTAGGAGATAGCCACAAGGGATCGTCCCCCAGCCGTTGAGAACACAGGTGAAAGACCTTCCCCGGTAATGACATTACCGAACCCACCTTTCTCCCCGGAATCCCCTTCCTATATAACATGTTCTGTAGGGTCTCCTGTGAAGTAGCAATTGCAGCCTCCAACAAGGTAGTGGCATTGGGTGTCTGTGGAAACAGCCGCCAGTGCAGAAAAGAGAGCTGTGAGGCCAAAAAATAGGAACGCAAATCCGGAAGGGCCAGCCCTCCCAATGTAACTGGTAATTTCAAGATCATTAGAGCCACCCTGGGAGCTTTAGAGCCCCACAAGAATCCTACAATAATGGAGTCAATATTCCTAAAGACCTGTAATGACACAAAAAATGGGGAGTTTGAGAGGATATAGAGAAACTTGGGCAGGAAAATCATCTTAAACAGATTTATCCGTCCCATCAAGGTAATCGGCAAATTCTGCCACCTTTGAACCTTCTCCCAAAACTTCCCCACAATCTGCGACAAATTGGTCTCCAGGAACTTAGAATTGGGAAGTTGAATCTCAATTCCCAAATATCTAAAAGATGTAGATAGTGGAATGGGGCATCCCGGTGGGACACTCACCGCCCCATCAATAGGGAAAAGGGATAATTTTTTCTAGTTTATACGGAATCCAGAGTGATCTCTGAACGTCTGTATCAATCTGAAAGCCTCCAGGAGCGAGGGTTCAGGATCCTGCAGATAGAGCAGCATGTCATCTGCATAGAGTGACACTCGCTCCTCAAATTCCCCTATCCTCAAACCTGTCAATTGTGAACTGGACCTCAATTGAACTGCTAACGGCTCTATAGCCAGGGCAAACAGGAGGGGTGAAAGTGGACACCCCTGCCCGGTGCCCCGAAATATAGAGAAGGGGTCCGAGATAATACCATTAACCCTTATTCTAATCAGTGGATCCGTATACAGCAACCATACCCAGGAAATAAACACCGGGCCGAAGCCATAGGACTTCAACACTTGAAACAAATACGGCCACTCTACCGAGTCGAAGGCCTTCCTTGTATCCAAAGAAGCCACCACTCTAGTTGTCATGAACAGTCTGAAGATTCAGAAAAAGCCTCCTAATATTCATTTGAGTGCACCTTCCCTGAATAAATCCTGTTTGGTCTGCATCTACCAATTTAGGGATGACTGACTGCAGCCTACCTGCAATTATTTTGGCCAATATTTTTGTATCAACATTCATCAGCGAGATCGGACGGTAAGAGTCACACTCCCGAGGATCCTTCCCCCCTTTAGGGATCAGAACAACCAAAGCTTCCCTCATAGAAGGGGGCAACCCACCATCCGACCTGGCCGCATTGAACACTCTAAGCAAACGGGGAGCTAGACCATAGCAAAATGTGCCATACCACTCTGATGGAAGACCGTCTAATCCAGGGGACTTTCTAGGCGGGAAGGAGGCAATCACCTCTTCTACCTCCTCTACCGTAATGCCAGCCTCCAAAGCGGTGCTGTCATCATCCGACAATCTAGGGAGATCAATGTCCTCTATGTATGTTTCCATTGCTTCTGACCCCAGAGGAGCACAAGACTTATATAATTCTTTATAAAAGAGAACAAAAGTATTCAAAATATCCGCTGAGTCAAAGACTTCCAGCTTACGGTCATCAAAAACCGATTTGATATGAACCAAAACATATTCCGGCCTCGCCAAATATGCCAGTAATCTGCCATTCTTGTCGCCAAATTCAAATATACGCCTGCGCTGGGCCAGGCTAATCTTCGTGGTATGGTCGGTTAGTGCAGTCTTGTACTCCCTGGTTGCCATCCGCAATTTCAGGAGCCTCTCCCCAGTGGGATCCCTAACATATTCTGCCTCCGCCAGGGACACCTCTGTTTCCTTATGTTGCAATGTGGAAGCTAACTGTTTCTTAAATCCCTTTACTTCCGCTATGAACACCCCCCTCAACGTGGCTTTAAAGGCTTCCCATTGAAGAAGAAAGGACCCAGGACCTCAACCCAGTAGTGTTTGATAGCTTCTGTGCACCCGATTTTAATATATTCTTCCTGGAGCCAGCTAGCCTCCATCTGCCAGAGATGCAACCCAGGCTTCGGTCCCAGATTAAGCTCCAGCAGCATAGGGGAGTGATCAGATAGCGCTCTGGGTAAGTAGGATACCTTCTTAACTAAGGTCAGTCCCTCCCCCTCAGTCAGGATAGTGTCTATTCTGGAGAGCGTCTTGTGCGTTTCCGAATAGCAGGAATATTCCCTCGTATCAGGATGGTGAAAACGCCAGGCGTCTCTAAAACTGTGAGCAGACATCCACCCCGGCTGGGGAACAGGAGTGCCAACTGCCCCCCCAACCTATCCAAAACTGGATCAGAGACAGAATTGAAATCCCCTAAAATGAAAATCCTCCCCTCCGCTACCTAATATGTATCCTTCATCATATCATCCAAATGAGTTAGCGCAAAGGGAGGAGGAACATATAAATTCACAAATGTTAGTGACTTATTCATTACCTGCAAAACCAGTATAACATACCGCCCTTTAATGTCAGTCCGCACCTTTTGAATAGATATGGGCATGGCCTTGGTGACCAAAGTAGAGACTCCCCTCGCATACGAGGAATAGCTGGAGTGATAAGCCCCAGCAATGTGAGCTAGTTTTAGGGAAAGAAGCCTGGAGCCCTGAAGATGAGTCTCCTGGAGGAGTATCAGGTGGGGTTTGTATTTTTTAATATAATCAAATATCAAAGAGCGTTTAAACTTAGCGTTTAGGCCTCTGACATTCTAGGCCATAACCTTCAAATTTACCTCCATAACGGGTATGTAAAAGGAAAGAAAAGAATCGAGTGGAGGTGTTCCCTCCACCATTGGGTATGGTCATCTATAGAGTTGGGTCTCCAGGCTCCTCCCCCATGCGCACCCCATAGCACTTCACGCCTTGGGCAATACCTAATGCAGAAACACTGAATTAAGACAATCCCATCTGTACACTAACATAAAACTCTTGCCCCAAAAAACACCCCAACTTCCCCCCACCCCCCTCCCCGCACCCAGCCCCAACTTGCCAGGCACTTTGTTCCCATAACCTGAATTCGAGTAGGTAACAGAGGTGCGACTCAAAACTGTCACATGTGACCAGTCGCCAAGGGGCAGCCGTCTCTTACCGTAGGCTCAACAACTGTTCTCCTGTTATTGGACAAAAGAAGGTATAAACAATAGAAAAAGTCCAATCCTATGTAAATTATTGTGCCTAGAGCATCTTGCAGACTTAGCATATATTGCTGGCAATTGACATAAACAGTCCCAATATCAGCAAAAAATATATATATATATATAAAAAAGGGAAAATATATAATGACAGATAATGGTAAAAAATGAAACAAAAAAACGTTCTGTTCCACAGATTGTCTGTCTGATGGGAGTATTATCAAACTTGTATATCCTTGCAAATGTAAGTGTGTCTTCCAGAACTGTGCAGTATCAAGCACAACTACAACTGCAATCACTGAGAAAATAAGGCAGGAAACAAAACAAAAAAAAAAACATCTCAAACTAATGCAAGTGCACTTCACCCCCCTCCAGACATATATGCTAAACGGCTTGTGGGAGGAGCCAGAATATCATTAAAGATTGCTCCTCAAAAAATTAGCAACAACACAAAAAAAGTGGAAAAACCCCCAAATCAAAAGTTCTGCTGATTATTCTTCTGGGAGCTCCCCGATCCTGTGCTTGTGCTTCCTCCATAATTATGGCGGGTGGGGAGAAACTCTGCTTTGCTGGCGACAACGTGTATCCAGCCACTCCGAGGCTTCAGTAGGGTTATTAAAGAAATATGTCTTCCCATTATCCACCACCCTCAATTTGGCAGGGTAGAGCATACTGTAGATCAGGCTAAGGTCTCTCAATCTCTTCTTTACAGGTTGAAAAGAGGCCCTCTGCTTCTGGGTAGCTGCGGAAAAATCAGGATATATTGATACACGGCATCTGTCAATCATTAAATCAGGACCCGTCTGGGCTCCCTTTAGAATATTTTCTCGATCACGAAAGTGCAGTATCTTTGCGATCATTGATCTAGGGGGGGCTCCCCTCGGGGGAGCCCATCCTGGAATGCGGTGTGCCCTTTCAATGGCAAACATGCTTGTAAAGGTGTTAGGAGACATATGTTCCAACAACCACTTCTTAAGGAACTCTTCAGGATGCCTCCCCTCCACCCCTTCCGGGAACCCCACCAGCCTGATATTATTCCTTCTCATACGATCTTCCATGTCAGTCATCTTTAATGTATGTTCAGACAATGTCTTCTTAGTCACCTGTGCTGCAGTATCCAGGGGTCTGATTACATCTTCCAGGGAAGTAAGGCGGCGATCTGTGATCTGTGCCTTCTCTCTTAGTTTTTGCATGTCATGCTTCATGAAGGAGAATTCCACCTTCAGCTCCTCAAAGTGATCTATCAACTTGCTCTGACATCCCTGTATTGCAGCCATGATCTGAGTTAGGGATGGCTCCTCTCCCCCCTCCACAGTCCTGTCAGCACTGGCCTTGGAGTCTCTCAGCCTGTCTAAGGTTCTCCCCCTCCTCAGCACATTAGCCTGCTGGGGTTTAGGACTCACCCTGTCCTGCTGAGGAGACGCCTGCTGCGGAGTATCGTCGGGACTGTGAAGCGGCAGCCATTCATCCTCCTCCTCCTGTGTGCTGGTGCCATTTTGAGAGCCCCAGGCATATTTTGCCAACCGTTCTCCGGTCGATTTGGGCCAGGGGGGCCGTATTTCACCATCCCCGGAGGCTCTCGAGTGTCCCTGTAGTCATCCCCCACACTCCTGAGAAGAAAGCAGGTGTCTTTTGCCCAGGATTACTGCAGGATCTGCTGTCTGCTGATGGAGCTCCGTTCTCAACCTCCTCACATGCCGCTCACTGCCAGCACATAACATTAACCCCTCCCTTCCCACCCTGCACACAACCCCAACCTTTTGTGTGCCTGAATCCCATAACCAAAAGAAACGTAAGTGACCTCTGGGGGTGACAGGTCTTTAGTAATATCTGATACACCGCATGGTTATAGGCAGTGTAGCTTGAAGAAGCTGGATAGCATCCAAAGCAGTATAGTAGTAAGGAGAAAAGAGAAAAAGAGAACAAAAAAAATGTAACAAGTCTTTTCTCTTTCCTTTCCTTTCCTTTTTTTGGGTAGGAGACCAAGAGTTAAGCGGAAAGCCGCTAATAGAGAGGGGAAAAAGAAAAAAAAACACCAACAAAATTTCTCTCAGGCGGTAAGTCAATAGTCAGTCTAACTAGGAATCAACAGGAGAAGCAAAAAGGGATTTCAGATAATTCTTAATCTCTCCCCTCTCCCTTCCCCTTCTTCTCCTTTTTCTGTATCAGTTCAGAAAGTTGTAAATCGTGCATAGAACCAGGCAGAACAGTTTGCCATATTAATGTAGTACCAGATGATATAACATGCATGTCAAGCACTGTGGAATGACAAAAGTGTCCATGTTGCTGACTTCACATGTGTGCAGCAGTTAACTCATTGCACATTCACCGGTGCGCATCTGGGCTGTTGCGCCCCCTAGTATCCAACCACCGTGAGGTCTCAGTAGGGGTGTTAAAGAATGAAACTTTACCTCTATCCACCACTCTCAATTTTGCCAGATACAACATACTGTAGGCTAGTTGTAAGTCTCTGAGTCTTTTTTTCACATGAGTGAAACTAGCTCTTTGCTTTTGTGTGGCTGCAGAGAAATCTGGATATATGGAAATGCAGTTCCCATTGTGTGGGCTGCTCTGAGTATGAGTGCAGAATCCGGGCAATAATTGGGTGCCGATGTGCTCTGGGGGGGTTTAGAAGGGATCCTGTGTGCTCTTTCTATGGCTAATAAGCATGAAAAACTGGTGTCAGCCATATTATCTTTAAGCTATAGTTCCAAAAAATCTTCTGGCTGTTTACCCTCTACTTTTTCAGGGAAACCTACAAAGTGGACATTGTTCCTCCTTTGTCTGTCTTCCATTTCTCCCAGCTTATCAGTATGGGCATTCACTTCTCTGTGAAGATTTTATACTTTTTTATACTCTTCCATGGGGCACCTCACATCTTCCAAGTCACTAATCCTTTGCTCCGCTTCTGAAGCCCTTTCTCTAATGGTTTGTACATCCTGCTTCAGGAAAGACATTTCTGCCCTCATCCCATCAGTGTTCAGTCAAGGTAGTTTGGCAGGTGTAAATGGCCTCCATGATTTGTTTTAGTGAAGGTTCCTCTTCCCCCTCTGCCAACGCTATTTTCCTTGAATCTCTGTGGGGTAATCTGTCTAGGGATAAGCTTCTTCTCTTCCCCGGGGATGTGCAGGGCAGTGGGCTTACCTTCCCAGGATGTGTGGGTGATCTATCAGCTCCACTTCGCTGTGTATTGCTGGGGCCTTGCTCCGTTGCCTCGTGTTCACCGCCATCTTGGGATCCCCACGCATAACGGGACAGGCGGTCTGCAGCCGGTTCCATGGGTGCTGGCCTGTATTTCACCATACCCCGATGTTCTGCTAGATCCGGGCAGTGTAGGGATGACGGTGCTGTAGAGGATTCATGTCTCTGACATTCAGGATGTTGGCAGGACATGTTGTCCCAGCTGGAGCTCCTTTACAGCGCTGCTCACATGTTCACCGCTAGCTCCACCCCCCAGATATTGTTATTTTGATGTTGGTTTTGTCACGCATGTTATGTTTTGAGCACGTTTGATCACATATCATAAGACAGCGCTGCACTGAAATAGTACATATTTGCACTAAAGTTTATAGAACTTGAATGATTTAATAAACTATTGAACTATTTTTCTAAACATCCTTCTTTCTTTCAGCTTTTATATACACTAGTGATTGTAAGCTTTTTCTCATTTTGCTTTCTCTCTGTTTCCTCGGGCATCGCCATTGGAGCTATGCTGCATTCTGTTGCTCTTCAATGGAGTTTATCTCAACAAGAGCCTTGAAACAAGGGGTACAAATTGTATCCAATTTATTTTAAGCTAATAAATAGTAAGCTCTAGATAGACAGTGGAAGAGTTCTTCATACTTAATGTTCCAGAGACATGGCAGAAAGAAAGTGGAAATATTATCCCCAGAGCATATGCTTGCATTGGAAGAGGCTTCTGTAATGGTGTTCCTTTTGCAAAATCTTTTCTGCACTTTTTGTCCTACAATCAATGGCTGCAATGACAAATAGAGAGAGTGAATCTCCCAAATGCAGACACAAACAATAATACAAACCTGCAAACATGTGAGAGAAGGTGCTCTGGTCAGATGAGAACAAAATTGAACTCTTTGGCCTGAAAGCAAAACACTTTTATGGTGAACACTGCACATCACCTTGAACATAACATCCCCACCGTGAAACATGGTGGTGGCATCATGTTGTGGGGATGCTTTTCATCAGCAGGGACAGAGAAGCTGGTCAGAGTTGATGGGAAGATGGATGGAGCCAAATACAGGGCAATCTTAGAAGAAAACCTGTTAGAGTCCGCAAAAGACTTGAGACTGGGGCGGAGGTTCACTTTTACAGGACAACGACCTTAAACATACAGCCAGAATTACAATGGATTGGTTTAGATCAAAGCATATGCATGTGTTGGAATGATCCAGTCAAAGTCCAGACCTAAATTCAATTGAGAATCTTTGGCAAGACTTAAAAATCGCTGTTCACAGATGCTCTCCATCCAATCTGACAGAGCTTGAGCTATTTTGCAACGAAGAATGTGCAAAAATGTCACTCTCTAGATGTGCAAAGCTGGTAGAGACATCCCCCAAAAAGACTTGCAGCTGTAATTGCAGTGAAAGGTGGTTATATAAAGTATTAACTCAGGAGGCTGAATACAAATGCATGCCACACTTTTCACACAAAATCCCAAGAAAATACATTTACGTTTTTGGTTGTAACATGACAAAATATGGAAAATTTCAAGGGGTATGAATACTTTTTCAAGGCACTGTATAGGCCTAAAGCTTCCATACGCATTTCTGTACCTCCCCCGATGGAGTTCATATATTTCTGAAAATGGGGTGTTAAAATCCCTGTAAACTTTTTAAAATATAAGGATGTATACCCATCTGGGCCTGGGCTCTTACCAGTCTTAGTACTATTAATGGCCAGTACTATTTTTTCCCTAGAGACTTCCCTATCTAAGTTAGTTGCAATTTCTTCTGAGATGACAGGAAGTTTTACCTTCTTTAAATATTGCTCTATTTTATTCTTCCTAAATTGGCTCCAAAGTGAGGCATGAGCAAACTGAGCAACAAGGAGCATGTAAGCCTCAGACACCTCCGAGCGCCACCCAGTTTTCCAAGGACACTCCGCATCACCACACCAGTCCTGGTCCCATCCTTAGCCAGCTTCTGACCAAGCAGGTACAACTTAACCAGCCCCTCACTGCCACACTTTCCTGACAGTAGATAGGATTAGATGGCGGGCTTTGTGCAGGATCTGTATCGTTCATCTGTATCAGGCACCATGTTGTTGCTTCCCCCCACCCCCCACCCCCCGTGTCCACCGCATGTTCAATTTATGACTGTTCCTTCTAGTAAGTCTGCAATCTCTAACAGTCTTCTATTGCATTACATATACTAAACATAATATGTAGCCATTTGGCAATGTCAGAGGCTTCAGTTGAATTAAAGAATAACTATTTTTCATATTACAAACAGTGGCACTTAGGAACTCCACTTTATCTGAATTCTCTCCAAATATGCTCTTAAATATTTTACTTTTCCACTCTAGTTGTTCTTTACCTGTTATTGATGTTACATATAGTCTTTAACTTTATCTCACATCTTAATTTTTTCTTCTTTTGACTTGACTATTACACACAATTAGAGCAGTCTTCATACTAGGCTTCTTTTAAAACCCCCAAGCGCCCAGGACTTTAAAAAACTAGTTAAGAGGCTAATCTCCAAATCAACTATAGGTTGGTACACACTAGTAGTTTTTTTTGTACAACCAAGCAGAGCTGAAAGAAAAAAAACGGACAGCTCAGGAGCAGCTGCTGTACTAACTATCCAACGTTAGTACAGCAATCTCCCCTGCTGTTCTATTGTGTTCTGACAGGGGGACGGCCCCCCGCCAGAACACTCCAGTCAGTGCTCTCAGTCATTGGTGGCAGCCGATCTGCAGACCTTTTTCAGTCATGCCCCTTCTGTCAGACCGACTGCAATACACACAGCCCGAATGTCGGACAGTTTCTATTGAACCCCCCAATGCTGCCTAACATTCAGCCTGTGTGTACTAGGCTTTAGTCTTTTCAATTGTTGCCAGTCATCCAGGTTTAAACTTAATTTCAATCCACAAGATGGTGAATTCAATCCAGCCACCCAGGTGCAATGAGAAATGAAGAAGGGTGATGAAGAAAAAGTTAAAATCACATCAAAATTTATTTTTTTTAATTTATTTAACATTATTCATACATGAAAGTTTATAAACAGCATTTTTTTTCAATTTATTTGACACACAAAACCATTTGTATATTAGCCTAAGCAATACAATTTTACTCTTAGACAATTTGTTTAGACTTAACCTTCCTTTGCCTCCCTGCAGCATGTTTCAGTATAATTTTTTTTACCTTACTCCTGTGATGAGAAACCGCTGTTATTACATTCTTTTAAATAATCACCAGACTTTCAAAATTCTTGAAGGGGCAGCTGCTGTGATGTCAGTTCCTATTGATGTAGGCTAGGCACCTTCTGAATTACATCTCTCAAGAAAACATTCAGTAAGCACAGTGTGTGAGTGGGCTCTTGGGTGTCAAGGTAGCAGGCAGCATTGCTTGCTGGGAAAGAAATCAATGTAGAAAGGCGGAGAATAGATGATGTTCTGTAATCCAGCAGGCAGTGCTGACATTGAGGCCGGGTTCACACCTATGCGAATTAGATGCGGATTTCCCTGCATTCAATTTGCATAGCAGGAGAATGTGGCTGGCTCCCTATTGAGCCGATTCACATATCTCCAATGTGGCTGCGGAGTGCACTCCACAGAAACGCTGTGCACCTTTGGCTCCGTTTCAGGGCCGAATTTAGGCATAGAATTGGCCCTGATTCATCTCTGAAATGGGGAACAGGGATGCACAGCGCTCCTGTGCAATCCGCAGCGGGTTACAGTGTGAACCTGGCTTAATGCTTGGGATTTCAAAGAAACAGAAGCACTGTGTTGTCAGTCTAAACAAAATGCACACTGCATTTTCTAGCAGATCCACAGGTGTTTTTCTTTTCTTGTAGCATAAAGCAATAAATCCTTTGAAAATGTGCATATATGGCAAAGATCTTTTAAATTTGTTTCTCTAGACATATTTCCTTCAAAGTGGAACAAACACTAATGCCACGTACACACGATCGGACAATCCGACAACGAAATCCTGGGATTTATTTCCGATGGATGTTGGCTCAAACTTGTCTTGCATACACACGGTCACACAAATGTTGTCAGAAATTGCGATCACCAAGAACACACTGACGTACAACGCGTACAACGGCACTATAAAGAGGAAGTTCAATAGCCAGTGCACCACCCTTTGGGCTCCTTCTGCTAATCTCATGTTTATCTCGTGTTAGTAGAAGTTTGGTGAGAGACGATTTGCACTTTTCAGCCTCCTGATTTTCAGATTGTTACTGCTCTTCAGTTTGTGCTTGTGAGTTTGTATTTAGTTTTCAGTATGTGTAGTCTGTTCACATCTGGTTTTCGGTGCGTATTTTTATATTACGTATTTGATTTGCAGTGCGTTCTTGTCCGCTCGTTTCTGATTTTCAGCTCGCTCTTCTCAGGCCTTTCTGATTTTCAGGGCGTTTTGTTAGTTTGTTCTGACCAGTCGACTATTTTAAAGCCATGTTGCGGGTACGTACTCATCGTAGATTTCGTGCTGTGCAGAGGCTTGGTGTTGGGGTTCTTACTTTGACCCAAGTCCAGTCTATGAACAGGGCGGGGAGGAGTTCATGGACGAAGAATTGGTTGCTCCAGCATGACGGAATGATGGAATCTGATAAGTGGACCTTAGATTTTTTTTTAAATACTCCTTCAAATAAATGTTGTACTGATGTTGGTCAAGAATGTATGTGTCTAATCTGCTTGCAATGTTATGTGCAAAAGGACTATTTTTTTTCTTGTTTCACTCCACAGTTTCCTTCAACGCCACAGGAATGGCAGACTGTGTCCTCCCAATTTTCCCAGCAGTGGGACTTTCCCAACTGCGAAGGGGCAATTGATTGGAAACATGTCCACATAGTCTCACTCCCAAACTTGGGGTCATACTATTACAACTATAAGGGGTTTAATAGTATTGTGATGTTGGCGGTGGTGTCAGCGACATATGAGTTTCTCTATGTGGACGTGGGAAAGAATGGCCGGATGTCGGATGGTGGAATCATCGCCCAGACCGAGTTCTATGGATGTCTCCAGAGTGGTGGCTTGGGATTGCCACCTCCGGAAGACAACATGGCTGGTCTGCCTTTCGTCTTTGTCGCAGATGAAGCGTTTGGACTAGGTGATCACCTGATGCGGCCATTCCCCATGAGGACCCTCACCCCAGACCAGAGGGTTTTTAACTACCGGCTGGCCAGAGCCAGAAGAGTGGTGGAGAATGCTTTCGGGATAATGGCCTATTCCTTACTAGACATGTGCACACTGAAATATTTTGTTTCGGAATTTCGTTTTCGTCCGAAAAATAAATTTATTTAGTTACTCCTGAAATTCGTTTTTATTTATTTAGTTTTTCGTTAAAAATTGCATTAGTCCGAAAATCCAAATTAATTACGGTTTAATCTATTATTGAAGGCTTATGGTGTCTTTCGAATGTTCAAAGGAGATTCAACGGAGCAACTAAACTGTACGTGTACATTTCCGGTCGAATTTTCCATCTACAAGCTAGCTGTAGTAGAATTCTAATGTTGTATGACTAGTAAAAATTATATTTATTAATTATTTTACTAGTCAACCAACATTAGAATTTTTCTATAGCCTATGGGCGGATGCATTTGACCGGAAATGTACGATTGCAGCATCGTACAGTTTAGCTGCTCCATCAAATCTTCTTAGAACTTTCGACAGACACCACAAGCCATAGATTTGACGTTTGTATGTTTTTCGTTTCTTTGACGAATCTTCGTCGTTCATGTTGAATGGTCTACTCTACCCCAACAGTCAGTCAACTTTCACATTAGTTTCTCAATCTCCAAGTGCAATGGCGGGCGTGGCATCCGACATTGTGTCAGATATTGATATGGCATTATAAAATAGAATCTATAATAAATCCCCCCCCCACAATACGGGCAGCCTCTGAGGCTATCATAACGCTAGCAACACTAGTATCACTATCAAGTTCACAACACTAACAAAATAGCAGCAGATTATTATGAAAAAGTTAAGTTGAACTGTAGCTTGCTTCACTATTGTTCTGCTGCTGTGCTTATGCTTAATTGCTAAATAATTCAGGTTCTCTGACAAATGGACCGATTGACTAAGATTGACTGTCTTCTGAAATGATTCAGTGTGTGTGTCTCTCTCTGCTAGCAAATCAGAAGTGAAAGTAAGTTGGCTGTACGTGTGTACTTAGTTCTAGCTATTTTACTGCCCCTCCTCTTTGGTTACAATTGGCCAATAACATTCATCATCATCATTATTTTTATTTTACTTCCCCCACCCAATTCCAGCAGCGATCTTTTCTCTCTATGTGGAATCTTTTCTCTCTATGTGGAATCTTTTCTCTCTATGTAGAATAATCTTGGACTAATAGAGTTAAGGTTAGGCACATTCAACCACAGGTTCGATAGACACAGATTGTTATTGTCAGTGTCATGTCGAATCTCCTATCTATATCAAACTGTTGTCGCAACGAAAATGAAAATAAAGCATTTGTTTATGTCAGATCTTTCGGTTTTCACACTCTGCACTTTCATTATCGTTTGTTAGAACGATAACGAAAATACCTGAAATTCGGACGAAAATGCATTCGGACGAAAACAAATGCACACGTCTATTCCTTACGCCAATCAACATGGCAGAATATAAACTTAACCATATAATCCTTTCAAGCTGCATTCTCCACAATTTTTTAGGGAGAAATTCGATGAACTATGTGGCCTCAATTGGGCCTAAGGCCAGATTTCAAGACCAAACCCTGATGGCGCTTGAAGGTTTCCGTCCTGGCTTGAACCCCCAAAGCGCCCGTGAGGTCCGTCTAAAATATATTGAGTATTTTGTGGGTAGGGGGGCCATTGATATGCCAGAAAATGCTTAATAAACATTATTTAAATAAATTTGTATTTTAAACTGAAAAATACTTCATTTGATTTACTGCTTGTGTTTCTTTTAGCTGTCTCCTAAGTTATCCAATGGGCTTAGTTTTTTGGCCATTTTCTTCAATAGTGCAAACGTAATTTCTTTGATACATGAGGTGACAATCTCTTCTTCAGCTAACTATTATGTTGCGGGTCTTCTACACACACACCTTGTTTTTGTTGTTAATGTATGTAATACATTGATGCTAAAAATATTCATCATTTTCAGCACCATGAATTATTTCTTTGGAGTGACGAAAATGGCGTGTTGCAAAATATAAAGCCCTGTGGGTGTTATTTACTAAAGGAAAATCCACTACAAAAATCCACTAGAAGTGCACTGCAAAAGAACACTTGAAACTGCACTGAAACTGCACTGAAAGTGCACTTGTAGTGCAAAGTGGTTTTTCCTTTAGTAAATAACTCCCATTGTCACTGTAAACACCAACTTACTCCAAAAACTGCTATTGAGCATTGAAAGAAGAAGCCACACATTGTTGAGTAGAAAAATATTTACTCTGTGCACATTCACATGTGCGTTTAGAAAAGGGTTTTTGAAGAAACCAACATATTTTTAGAAATTTTTTTTTAGACATTAGAAATCTCCTTTTTTGTGGTAAAAAGGCATGTTTTTAAAACCATAAAACAATACACAACTCGGGAACTTACAAAGTTCAACTTTGATAAATTGAAGGCAATATCAGACATTAGTATGTCCAAACTGTGTTGATATTGCCTTCATCAGATGGGGTGATGTCACCCCCGTGAAAGCCAAATTTTGAAGATGCACACAAATTGAGAGTCAAAATGGGGATTTCCCTCCTGATCCCATGGCTAAGGTCAACATGTGCTAGCTTCCATCATGGGGGATCAGTGGACGTGTTTTGGGGGTACAACCCCTTCCTCTCAGCTACTTGAGTTGCGAGGAAGGGGTTGCACCCACAAAATGCGTACATTGATATCCCGTGATGGCAGATAGCACATGTTGACACACTGTGTGCATCTTCAAAATGTGGCATTCAAAAATTTTTTAAAAATTAAGAAAAATAAAAACAATTAGTAAAATTTTGGTGTGTTTTATATTCTGCCTAAAACATTAATGATGTTTTTGAGTCTTTTTTCCACATCATTGATGTCTTTCTTGATCTTCTGTAAATCCCTATTGCACAACATGATCTCCCCAATAAGGATGTGTGCACTTGCACTTGTGAAATGTGTTTCTTCTTCCACAACATCCACATCACATAAAAATAAAAAAACACACCATGTATTTTAAATCTGCAGGCATACATCTATTACCTGAAGCTGTGGTCTCAGACACTCACCTGTTGTGGTCACTATTTCGCCCACTTCATAAACCTCTCCTTCCTCCACATCCTCAGGTTGTGGTGTGGGGATTTCCCCTTCTTTAGGAGGTGGGGGGTCCCTGGTGTCCTCTGATGTCCCGAGTCTTTTCTCCCCTATGTGAATAAAAAAAGGTATACTTAGCACACAGATATTTGAAGGCAGAAATAGGAATATGAAATATTGCTTGGAAGTGTCATGCAATTGTCTGTTTTGGCAGAGTTCCAAGCTGAAGACATGATTTTTTCCCTTTCTTAAAGCTGGAATACTTAACTTTTTTGGTAAAGTATCACACATGTTGAGACTCCTAGTATCCACTGGAGCACCTGTGTGGGACACACTAAAAAGTTTCTTCTGGTGTCCCACACTAATGCTCCTGCGTCCAGATGTGTAAACAGCTGCTGAGTGTCCTCTCCTTACACTGAATCAAGTTTGCATTTCATTCTAGTTACAAACCTATCTAGACAACAATGTCATAAACTTATTTGAATACAAATAGGCCTTAACAAATGAAGTTAACCTGTATCTGCCAAAAACATCGTATTAGTGAGCGAACGAACAATGTTTACTACGAATGATTACTGTGCCCACAAACCTGAAAGTTTCTATTTTAAATAGTACAACAGTAAAGAAAAGCACATGGAGCAGCATGCAAGTAATAAGAATAATAGGAAAACACGACAAATACTTACTTTTTTGAAGAACTCTCTTGATCCTTCTGTACTGATCCTGCTCCCTCAATTTCAGGTCTGACAAGCGTTTCCTCAATTGGTTGTTGGATCGTCATACCCCAAAATTCCTGTGCAGACTTTTCACAACTTTTGTCATGATCTTGGCCTTTCTCACATTTGGGTTTGGGTAAGGTCCATGCTTCCCATCATAGTCGTCCCTCTTCAAGATGTCCACCATCACCACCATCTCTACAAAGGCCATATTTGAGGCCTTAAATCTCCCCTGGGATTGGGATGTTTATGGGTCTGGGCTTTTGTTGTTGCTGATGCTGTCTGCATGCACTTGTTCTTTTTATTTCATGTGCTCTCCCACTGTGCCGAAAGAGAAGGGGCAGGGAATATACTAAATAGAAGGTCAGGGGCGGGTGGAGTTTCACACATGCGCAGTGTATATAAAGCGTAACACGCGTGCATCGTACGTACGATCTGTGAGTGGAGGAAGGAGTAGCAGAAGCACCGATCGTGATAATGGAGGTACCATTTTAACTTGGGCCTATACTGCTTATAGATTGAGGCCTATATTGGGACAAGATTAGTAGAGTTTAGCCTGACATTAGGGTTTTTGTCTTGTGTTGTGTCTTACAGAGAAAATGGATCTATTGAATGATCAGGACTTTATCCCCATATTCATTGATATGTACAGGGAGCTGCCCTGTATGTGGCAGGTAAACCACCCCTTTTATAACAATAAAAGAAAGAGTCAGGCAGCGCTGGATCAATTGCTGGAATTTGTGAAGCCGCAGATACCCAGGGCAACCATCAACTATTTGAATGCCACAATTGGTGGCAGGAGGAGCACATATAATAGGGAGCACAAGAAGGTCCAGGATTCCCAGAGATCAGGACCTGCAGCAGATGAGATTTATGTACCCAGGCTGTGGTACTATGACAGACTGCATATTCTGGCAGACCAGAGGGAACCCAGGCCAGCACTCTCCAGTCTTCTTTCAACACTTCCTTCCACCCCAGCTGAGGCTTCCGACATCCAACCTGGGCCTTCCACCCAGGAAGATGTGGAGGAGCCCAGCATGAGCCAGGTATAGCATTGTTCAGCAAACTTAGTGTCAAAAAATTACTGATGTTAACTAGATGTTATTTTTGATCACTAATTTCTGATTTAACAAAGTGTTTTTGTTTTTTTTTGTTTTTTTGCCACTTCAGTCGACCTTTTCAAGGGGATTTAATCAACTTTGTAGATCATATTGTACAATCACCCTCTCGGTGTCTCATCATCGTAGCTTTATGCCATAACAAAAACAAATAATTCTAATATACAAAACATTGCACCTCCCTGTGAACTATAGCTGGCCCTAAACACCTATTGAATCTCCTCTCTTCATTTATTCCCCCCACCACCCATCCCCTCCCTCCCATCCCAACCCATTTCCCCTCTCTCCAAGGCCAATTTATCTTCAACTCTCCATTTCTAATTCAAAGCATTCAATTCTTTAGCATATCTCCAGGTTTTTTTTAATTTTTTCCAACCTTCCCAAGCCTCCAAATTCCCACTACCTGCTTCCTCTGTAGTATTCGCCAGTATCTCGTTGTTGTATGTTTCCTCTATTGTGTCAAACCATTCCCATGTCTCTGGGCCCTCCTTCCTCTGCCAACCCTTCGGTATCAATCTCTTTGCAGCAATCAAAAGAAACGGTACCAGGGTCTGCTTGTATTTATTTGTTTCTCCCTCCCCCCCATGGAACAGGATCACCCACGGGTCTTCTACCACCTCTATGCCAGTAATTATCTTTATTAAAGCAAGAGTCTTCTTCCAAAACATTTTTATTTTGGGGCAATTCCACCAGATGTGGCCCATTGTTCGTATATCTTGGCAGCCAAGCCAACAGAATGCCGAAGCACCACTCTGGTATTTACTTAATATCTCAGGGGTTATATAGCTTCTGCTTATACATTTATAGTTAATTTCTGCTGAACGTATATCTAATGTTAAATTAAAGATCCTATCAAGAATTTTACTTATTGTGTTTTTATCTTTCTTCGTGCCCAAATCCCTCTCCCATTTCTCAATGAATGGCGGTATCTCCAATTTTTCTGTCCTCATCAGGATTTTGTATATTTTCGAAATTGTGTTTCTCGGGTCTTCAAGATCGCATAGCTTTTCCATCTCTGTCAGATCTTCCCCTGACCTGATGGGATGTGGTAACCTACTCACGAAATGTTTTAATTGGAGGTAACGCCACTCATCTATCCCACGTGTTCCCCTACCTTGTCTAAATTGTTGAAGTGTTATTATTTTACCATCTTTAACTATTTCTCTTACCTGTGTTATCCCTCCAAATGCCTCCTTTCCTCCTACACTTTCTGTACCCGGTGCGAAATATTCATTTTCTTTAAGTGCCAACAATGGTGAGTTATATTTCCCTATCACTTTCTTGTATATCCCATCCCAAACCTTAAAAACGTTTTGTGTAATAACGTGAATATTATCTAAAGTTCTAGAGTGTGGGCAATTCCAAATAATATTTTCTAAATGTGTTTTACTAAGTGTATTTTCTATTTTTACCCATCTTTTTTCATTATCTCTTTTTGCCCACTCCACTAATCTTGATAGGACTAAAAAACAAAACAAAAAAAAAACAAAGTGTTTTACATATCAATAGACAGTAGTGGCCACAAATGACTGGGGCAATAATGAAAAATGCTGGAGTCAGAATAGTCTATTATATTTATTAACCACTTCAGCCCCGGAAGAATTTACTCCCTTCCCGACCAGAGCACTTTTGCGAGATTACGGATTTTGTTGTCGGAAAATTCGAGAACCAGCTCTCAAATTTTTGTTGTCGGAAATTTCGACAAAAAATGTCCGAAGGAGCCTACACTTGGTTGGAATTTCTGACAACAAGCTCCTACCGAACATTTGTTGTCAGAATGTCCGATCGTGTGTATGCGGCATAAGTCTAATTATTTTTATTTTAATTTTATTTTATTTTATTTTATGTTTAAAAATGTTCCCTCTCTCCTCCTCCTACCTTTCCTACCTAGCCTGTAAAAAAAAAAAAAAGATGTGTGTACTTCCCTTTTTTTTATCCACTCTGGTCTAGTCAAGTGATCATGCAGTTCTGGCTCAAAGAGCACTCAGCAGCTGGGCTGGAAATCCAGGAGCCGTGACATTACCCATAGGCTCCCATGGCCCAGTTACTGTCGGCACTCCTTTCTCTCACTGCAGCAGCCACTCACTAACACAGAGGAGCCGGAGCTGCAGGATTACATTACTGGACTTTATTAAAAATAGGTGAGTACATACCTTATTTTATACAGGATAGGCAAGATAGGTTGGGGGGAGGGAACATTTTTAAAAATAGTTGGACTTGGGTTTTTTTCTTTCTTCTATTATAAGCGCTACACCAGCAAATACTTTTTCATTTATTTATTTGTGTTTGTTTTTTGAGTGGGGAAATAACTCCTCTCAGAAATTTATTGCTGTATGTGCCTTGTTGAGGACATTTTTACCCATTTACTATCTTTTTGAGAGGTGTCAAAACAAAAAATGAAAGGAGAAATTCTTTCAACAAAGACATGGGACAGCAATAAATTAATTTTCTAGTACTGTGGTGTGATGTAACAACCTATGAAAGGATTTTTTTTTGCTGTCTGTGTCCTTTTTTGTGAGATCCTCTTCAATTGTTGCCAAGGTAACAGGTATCAGTCAGATTAAGTAGATGTAAGAGAACATTCACTTAGCAAGGATACAGAAAGTGATTTAGAACTAACAGGGGCTCTAACTCTTCCCATCCATGACTAAAATAAAGTTTTTAAAGTTAAACTTCTAAAAAAAAATCCTGCTCATAAAGTAATCAGTTTGCTTTTGGATACCATGAATAAGCTAGCCTTTGGGTTTTTGGACACTTCTATTCATGTGAGATTAGAATTCACTTTTTTATGAAAGTGTTATGGTTCAAATAGGTTGATGGAAAGCAGTAATCAATTTTCTGTTATATGTAATTTAGTTTTCTCTATTATGATTTTAAAAGCAAGGCAATAATGTATTTGTTAGATAAGCTTATCTAATTTTTGATGCTTTTACACTATGATGAGTAGACATATGCATTCGTTTTCGTCCGAATGCATTTTCGTCCGAATTTCAGGTATTTTCGTTATCGTTTTAACAAACGATAACGAAAGTGCAGAATCGGAAAAACTAAAGACCTGACATAAACAAATGCTTTATTTTCGTTTTTGTTGCTACAACAGTTCAATATAGATAGGAGATTCGACATGATGATGGCAATAACAATCTGTGTCCATCAAACCTGTGGTCGAATGTGCCTAACCTTAACTCTATTAGCCCAAGATTATTTTACATAGAGAGAAAAGATTCGACGTAGGGGAGAAAGATTTGACGTAGGGGAGAAAGATTCCATGTAGGGGAGAAAAGATAAATAAAAATGATGATGATGAATGTTATTGGCTGATTGCAACCAAAGAGGAGCAGCAGTAAAATAGCTAGAACTAAGTACACACGTACTTTGGCTTATGGTGTCTGTTGAAAGTTCTAAGAAGAATCGACGGAGCAGGTAAACTATACGGCGTCGTACAGTTTAGCTGCTCCGTCGAATCTTCTTTGAACATTCGACAGACACCATAAGCCTTCAATGACAGATTCGACCTTAATTTGGATTTTCGGACGAATGCAATTTTTAACGAAAAACAAAATAAATAAAAGCGAATTTCGGGAGTAACTAAATAAAGTTAATTTTCGGATGAAAACGAAATTCTGAAACAAAATATTTCAGTGTGCACATGTCTAATGAGGAGTGCCATCAGATTCATTTAGCAGATGTTGGCCCTTTTCCTGGTGGTATGTTCATACACTGTAAAGGGATATAATGAAGCACAATTTTCAGTTTAATGTTATCAATACGGATGTGCAATTGTAAACCTGTCTAAATGAGAACTAGAAACAGCAAACAGCTATTTTGTTATTTTGCTATGGCAAAGCCATCCTTCATTGCGTCATATGCACGCATACAGTATCCCATTATCTATATCATAACTGGTCATAAGATGTGTAGGTAGAAACAACAAAATAAACATTTCAAGTAAAATAGATGTGTGACACTCACCGTTATGGTGGTGGGAAATCAGACATTTATGCATGTGTATACAAATACTGTATATCAGGTATCTTCAAACTATGGCCCTCCAGCTGATGCGGAACTACACATCCCATGACATTGTAAAGCTCTGAAATTCACAGACATGACTAGACATGATGGGAATTGTAGTTCCTGAATAACTAGTTTGGAGACCCCTGCTGTATATATTTATATATAGCCAAACTCAATTGGGGAATTCAAAGTAAAAATGCTTTAAGCATTCTCCATTAATGTCATTTTTCAATTATATTTTTTATTTTTGATATGGTCCCACAGCTATTTCCTTGCTGTTGCTTAGCAGTCAACAATAAAGGGCTGCTTTTATGCTTGATATACAGGCATGCCTTAACCTATTTTTCTAGTGAGTCTCTGTTAGGCAAACTGTAGCACTATACTACTAAAATCAAGGGGTGTCTTAAGTAGCTACACTAAAGCCATACACTCATCGAAACTTGGCTAGTTCAGCAAGAATTGGGCAAATTTCGATCAGTGTGTGGCTGTCCCTGCTTGAGAGAGGTTGATTGCTTGATCAAAGTTATAAATAAAGACAACATTTTTTATTTAGTTTTGGATAGAAGGGAGAATGCCTGTCAGATGTAATTTCTGTCTGTGCCCCCGTTAGGGAGATTCACCCTCTCTATTTGTCCTGTTTACTATCATCAAAACTGAAAGTAAAAGAAAATCTAAAATTTTGGGTTGACACCAGAATAGTAATAGAGGGAAAATCTTCCAATTGGGACACTAGTTCTGGTGACCCTGGTGCTACACCAGGAGTCCCTCACTTTCTGTTGTTCCAGTGGGCATGTTCCTCCATCTTCCTGGCTGAATGGAAACATTTCTATGGCCAGTAGGGATGAGCTTCGTGTTCGAGTCGAACCCATGTTCGAGTCGAACATCGGCTGTTCGGTCGTTCGCCGAATTGCGAACGATATGGGCCGTTCGCGCCAAATTCGTGTGGCGCGTCACGGCCCATAATTCACTGCGGCATCGCAGTGCATTGCTTGCTGATGATTGGCCAAGCATGCACTATGACCCGCATGCTTGGCCAATCACAGCGCCGCCTGAACAGAGAGCCGTAATTGGCCAAAGCCAAGGAGGCTTTGACCAATTATGGCTCAGGGGATTTAGTACACGCCCCACACTATATAAGGCCGCCTGCACGGCGGCCCTGTGTAGTGTGTGTTCCGGCGTTGAAAGAGATAGACAGAGAGACAGTGTCATTTGATTTGAGTTAGATAGATTAGGCAGAACAGTCAGTCAGTTAGCTGCACTTACAGTGTATTGTGTATATATATGCATCCCAGGTGTTGCATATATATATATACACTGTATTCAGTTTAGCTAGATCCGTTCCTGTTATCTTCTAGACTATTTACATTTAGTGCAGTGCGTCCTGCTCACAGTGTTCAGCTAGATCCGTTCCTGTTATCTTCTAGACTATTTACATTTAGTGCAGTGCGTCCTGCTCACAGTGTTCAGCTAGATCCGTTCCTGTTATCTTCTAGACTATTTACATTTAGTGCAGTGCGTCCTGCTCACAGTGTTCAGCTAGATCCGTTCCTGTTATCTTCTAGACTATTTACATTTAGTGCAGTGCGTCCTGCTCACAGTGTTCAGCTAGATCCGTTCCTGTTATCTTCCTACTGACAGGCAGGCTTGTCTTGTTACAGTATTAACAGCTACCTAAAGAAAATTACTGGTGTTCTTTTGATCCTATTAGTACCACGGTCAGGCAGCTAGACTATTTACATTTAGTACAGTGCGTCCTGCTCACAGTGTTCAGCTAGATCCGTTCCTGTTATCTTCCTACTGACAGGCAGGCTTGTCTTGTTACAGTATATAAAGCTACCTGAGGAAAATTACTGGTGTTCTTTTGATCCTATTAGTACCACGGTCAGGCAGCTAGACTATTTACATTTAGTACAGTGCGTCCTGCTCACAGTGTTCAGCTAGATCCGTTCCTGTTATCTTCCTACTGACAGGCAGGCTTGTCTTGTTACAGTATATAAAGCTACCTGAAGAAAATTACTGGTGTTCTTTTGATCCTATTAGTACCACGGTCAGGCAGCTAGACTATTTACATTTAGTGCAGTGCGTCCTGCTCACAGTGTTCAGCTAGATTCGTTCCTGTTATCTTCCTACTGACAGGCAGGCTTGTCTTGTTACAGTATATAAAGCTACCTGAAGAAAATTACTGGTGTTCTTTTGATCCTATTAGTACCACGGTCAGGCAGCTAGACTATTTACATTTAGTGCAGTGCGTCCTGCTCACAGTGTTCAGCTAGATCCGTTCCTGTTATCTTCCTACTGACAGGCAGGCTTGTCTTGTTACAGTATATAAAGCTACCTGAAGAAAATTACTGGTGTTCTTTTGATCCTATTAGTACCACGGTCAGGCAGCTAGACTATTTACATTTAGTGCAGTGCGTCCTGCTCACAGTGTTCAGCTAGATCCGTTCCTGTTATCTTCCTACTGACAGGCAGGCTTGTCTTGTTAAAGTATTTACAGCTACCTAAAGAAAATTACTGGTGTTCTTTTGATCCTATTAGTACCACGGTCAGGCAGCTAGACTATTTACAGTTAGTGCAGTGCGTCCTGCTCACAGTGTTCAGCGAAACCTACAAGTTAGTGGGGTGCGTCCACCTCACAGTGTTCAGCTAAAGCTACCTGTAGAAGGTTGGTGGTGTTCTCATACTACAGGCAGGCAGTTGATTTTGCTAGCTGCAGTATATATATATATATATATATATATATATATATATATATATATATATATATATATCCCAGCTTAGTGCAGCTACAGGCCATTAGTATGTCTGGAAGGCCAAGAAGGAGAGGCAGACAGCCACAAGCCAATAAGAGAGGGCAAGCAGGCTCTGTGTCTAGTGCTGGTCGTGGAGACGGTGCATCCTCATCAGCACGTGGCCATGGGACACGCTTGGCCTTTTTTTCGGTAGGTGGCCGTGTTGAGCCGCAACATGCGGAAGACTTGGTCGAGTGGATGACCAAGCCATCCTCATCCTCCTCATCCTCTCTCACCCATGCCCAGGGTGCTTTGTCTGGCAAAGCAGCGGCCTCTTCCCTCGGCTCAATGTCATCAGTGACTCCTTCCCTAGCTCCACCATGTCCTCCTGAGGAGTCCCTCGAACTGTTTGACCACAGTGTTGGGTACATACTCCAGGAGGATGCCCAGCGTTTGGAAGGCTCTGATGATGATACTGAGCTCGATGAAGGCAGTAACATGAGCACGGACAGAGGGGGTGCCCAAGAAGGACAGCAATCTGGCAGTCATGCTCCCCTTGCTGCAGCATACTGCCAGGTTTGCTCCAGTGATGAGGAGGGAGGGGATGATGAGGTCACTGACTCAACGTGGGTGCCTGATAGGAGAGAGGAGGAGGAGGAGGAGGCGGCACATCACCAACGAGGCAGGATGCCCTCCAGGGGCCAGTCTAAGGGCAGCACATTGACTGCATCACATGTGCAAGGCGCTGCAGTCTCTGCGCGTTATTCAAAAAGTTCTTTGGTGTGGGCCTTTTTTGAGACAAGTGCATCAGATCGCACCGCTGCTATTTGCAACATATGTCTCAAGCGTATCTCACGTGGCCAAAACATCTCCCGCTTGGGTACCACATGCTTGACCAGACATATGTTGACCTGCCATGCAGTTCATTGGCAAGAGCATCTAAAAGACCCACACCAAAGAACAAAGAGGACCTCTCCTTGCTCCTCATCAGCTGAGATTTCCAACCCCACTAGACCTTCAGTCCTCTCTGAGACCTGCACTGAGAGGAATGAAGGTGTAGAATTAGGTGTGTCACAGCCAAGTACTTGTGGGCAATCTGCTTTTGGTACACCGACGTCAGATTGTACCAGGCAAATTTCCCTGCCCCAGCTGCTGCACCGCCGAAAGAAGTTTGCTCCCAGATATCCACATGCCCAGCGGTTGAATGCTAGCTTGGCAAAATTGCTGGCACTTCAACTGCTGCCTTTTCAGTTGGTAGACTCTGCCCCCTTCCGTGAGTTTGTGGAATGTGCGGTTCCTCAGTGGCAGGTACCCAAACGCCACTTTTTCTCACGGAAGGCGATTCCGGCTCTCTACCGGCATGTGGAAGGCAATGTCCATGCCTCGCTGGACAGGGCGGTCAGCGGTAAGGTGCATATTACCGCTGACTCATGGTCCAGCAGGCATGGACAGGGATGTTACCTAAGTTTCACGGCGCATTGGGTGACTCTGCTGGCAGCTGGGAAGGATGCAGGACAAGGTGCAGTAGTGTTGGAGGTTGTTCCGCCACCACGCCTCCAAAATGCTAATGATTGTGACACACCTCTCTCCTCCACCCCCTCCTCTTCTTCTTCCGCCATGGCCTCTTCCTCGGAACCAGCGGTGCTTCGTAGTATTTCAAGGGGCTACGCAAGTACGCAGGCCAAAAGATGCCATGCGGTGCTTGAGCTGGTGTGCTTGGGGGACAGGAGCCACACTGGGGCAGAGGTTCTGTCAGCTCTGCAGGGGCAGGTTCAGAGGTGGTTGACGCCACGCCAACTTAAGGCAGGAATGGTGGTTTGCGACAATGGCACCAACCTCCTCTCTGCCCTCCGACAGGGACAAATGACCCATGTGCCCTGTTTGGCTCTGTGTGCATTTCCGCCGGTCATATAATGCCAGTGCTCGGCTGATGGACCTCCAAAAGGAGTTTAACCTGCCCAAGAACCGCCTAATCTGTGACATGCCCACCAGGTGGAACTCAACGTTGGCCATGCTGCAGCGGCTGCACACGCAGCAGAGGGCCATCAATGAGTACCTGTGCGACTATGGCACCAGGACAGGGTCAGGGGAGCTTGTTTTTTTTTCCCCATGCCAGTGGGCCATGATCAGGGATGCCTGCACTGTCCTGTCACCATTTGAGGAGGCCACGAGGATGGTGAGCAGTGACAGTGCATGCATCAGTGACACTGTCCCCCTTGTCCACCTGTTGGAGCACACGCTGCGTGGAATAATGGACAGGGCACTTGAGGCAGAACAGAGGCAGGAAGAGGAGGACTTCCTTAGCTCTCAAGGCCCCCTTTATCCAGACAGTGTTCCTGCGTGCCCGCCAATCACACAGGAAGAGGACGAGGAGGAGGAGGAGGAGGAGGAGGAGGAAGATTGTGTAAGTATGGAGGTGGAGCCTGGCACTCAGCATCAGCAGCAGTCTTTAAGGGATCAGTCCCAAGAAACACATGGACTTGTACGTGGCTGGGAGGAGGTGGCTGTGGACCATGTCGTCCTTAGTGACCCAGAGGACTCCGGACCGAATGCCTCAGCAAACCTACGCTGCATGGCCTCCCTGATCCTGCAAAGCCTGCGTAAGGATCCTCGTATTCGTGGTATCAAGGAGAAGGACCAATACTGGCTGGCAACCCTCCTTGATCCACGTTACAAGGGTAAGGTTGCGGACCTTATCTTGCCATCGCAGAGGGAGCAGAGGATGAAACATCTTCGGGAGGCCTTGCAGAAAGGTCTGTGCAACGCGTTCCCAGAGACTGGGAGGTTACAAACTCCTGTTTCTGGACAACGTGTTGCTGAGGCTTCGGTCAGTCAAAGAAGGAGCGGTGGAGAAGGTGGCCGTCTGACCGATGCGTTCAGACAATTTTTTGGTCCGCAGCCCCAAGGTATGATCGGTTCCAGCAACCATCGCCAGCGTCTGTTTTACATGGTGCAATAATACCTAGGGGCAAGATCAGACTTGGACACCTTTCCCACCGAAAATCCTCTGGATTACTGGGTCTTGAGGATGGATCACTGGCCAGAGCTTGCACAGTATGCAATTGAGCTACTGGCCTGTCCTGCATCCAGCGTTCTTTCGGAACGCACATTCAGTGCTGCTGGAGGCGTGGTAACCAATCACAGGGTGCGTCTGTCCACCGACTCAGTCGATCGACTGACCTTCATAAAAATGAATCAGTCTTGGATCACCACCAGCTACCAAGCACCTGATGCTGATGTAACCGAATAATTTTTTTTGAAATCTCAGATCCCTTCAAAGACTGCCTATGCTGATGCTGAGTGACTATCCCTGAGTAATTATCCTCTTCCTCCTCAATCATCACGCTGATAGCTTGTAAGAACATTTTTGGTTCTGGGCGCCACCACCAGCGCCTAAGGCACAATTTTTCAGCCCCTGTTTAACAGGGGCGTGTAATTACAATTTTTGATGTAATACTTTGCAGCAGGGCTCGTTCCTGCATTCCAACTAGAGTGTCTGTGAGGGGTTGCAGTGTTGTGGCACCAGCACCAGTGCCCAAGGCCCAATTTTTCTGCTCCTGTCTAACAGGGGCGTGTAATTACAATTTTTGATGCAATACTTTGCAGCAGGGCTCGTTCCTGCATTCCAACTAGAGTGTCTGTGAGGGGTTGCAGTGTTGTGGCACCAGCACCAGTGCCTAAGGCCCAATTTTTCTGCCCCTGTCTAACAGGGGCGTGTAATTACAATTTTTGATGCAATACTTTGCAGCAGGGCTCGTTCCTGCATTCCAACTAGAGTGTCTGTGAGGGGTTGCAGTGTTGTGGCACCAGCACCAGTGCCCAAGGCCCAATTATTCTGCTCCTGTCTAACAGGGGCGTGTAATTACAATTTTTGATGCAATACTTTGCAGCAGGGCTCGTTCCTGCGTTCCAACTAGAGTGTCTGTGAGGGGTTGCAGTGTTGTGGCACCAGCACCAGTGCCTAAGGCCTAATTTTTCAGCTCCTGTTCAACAGGGGCATGTAATTACAATTCTTGATCTAATATTTCACAGCAGGGCCCTGTAAGGGCTTACAGTGTTGTGGCCACAGCAACACCTAAGGCCCAAATTTCTGCTGAGCATATAGGGCAGGACCCTACTTTCAAACATCTAACTTACAAACGACTCCTACTTGCAAACGGAAGGAGACAACAGGAAGTGAGATGAAATCTACCCCTAGGAAGGGAAATTCTCTCCTGTAAGAGTTAATATGAGAAAAAAAATTCTCCTTTCCACTGATGCTTTCCAATCCTTGTTCCACAAAAAAACCCAAATTTTCAAAAAACATTTTTCTTTGGGACAAAAAGTGAGGTGAAATCTTCTGAAGAGGAGGAAAGACAGCAAAACAAATGTCACAGGGGTGATAACCCTTCCCTATGTTTTCCAAAAAGCTTAAAAAAGATTTTTTGGCTGGAGCTAAACACGTTAAAAATGTACCCGTTCAAAATTACAAAGAGATTCTACTTAACAACAAACCTACAGTCCCTGTCTTGTTTGCACCGCCTGTATACTGCTATTCAGAGTATATAGGGCCTGGTGGCCGCACACCTTTCCTTATTTTAATTTGGGTGTGGGGTTCCCCTTAATATCCATACAAGACCCAAAGGGCCTGGTAATGGACTGGGGGGTACCCATGCCGTTTGTCTCACTGATTTTCATCCATATTGCCATGACCCAACATTACATTAAACCCGCAAGCAGTTTTAAATGAGATTTTTTCCTTTAAAAATGACATTTGGTGCAGGGACTGTTCTAAACACGGGAAACACGCGTCACTTTACAGGCATACTATAGACACCCCCCAGGTACGATATTTAAAGGAATATTTCACTTTTTTTTTTTTACTTTAAGCATCATTAAAATCACTGCTCCCGAAAAAACGGCCGTTTTTAAAAGTTTTTTTTTGCATTGATACATGTCCCCTGGGGTAGGACCCGGGTCCCCAAACCCTTTTTAGGACAATACCATGCAAATTATCCTTTAAAATGAGCACTTTTGATTTTGAACGTTCGAGTCCCATAGACATCAATGGGGTTCTAACGTTCGTGCGAACTTTCGGTCCGTTCGCAGGTTCTGGTGCGAACCGAACCGGGGGGTGTTCGGCTCATCCCTAATGGCCAGCTTTAGGAAATGACCACTTGGCAGGTAGTTTGGGAATTAACTTTAATGTTAACATAATATATATTCTGCTTAAAAATTGCATCTTTTGCTATTGCCAAAACAAAACTTTTTTTAATGCACACACTCAGAAATTGCAAGTTAAAAATATTGCAAGCATGCTAACTTGCAAACTATATATCTTGGGGTTTTCTCAGAAGGTCTCTCAGTTGCTTTGCAGGCACAGTGCAGGATCTGGGAATCTTTATGATCTTTTGGCTTCAGCTCTGCAAGTTTTACAATCCAGAGCTCTTAGGCTTTTACGCCTCCATTTTAATTATTGTGTTATTATGCTTTTAAAATAGTTCCATAAAGGACTAAACAGTGTGGCATATTCCAGCCCTGCCTTGTTTTCTTCATTCTTATTTGTTGAATTCTGCATTTTCTTAAAAAAAGCAACAAGTGGCTGAACATAGAACAGGCAAGAAGGAGTTATCCAGAAATGTAAATTTATTGTCAATCATGGCATTGAACTATGTGACTTCTCATTAGTCATGGCAATCCACAGTCACATGAATGTAATCTGCTGCTAAATGACAAATCCTTGGTCATGCGGTAATGTTAACACAACACAGGGGATCCATTGTAATGCCATCGGCCATATATGGTCAATTAAGTCACAGAAGGTCATTGATGCTGCTGTTTTTATATTATTCGAGCAAGCGAGGGATCTCTTATTTAGAGACAAGAATATATGTCACTGAATGCTGTGATTAAGAAAGGATGTACATCACTGAATAACGTGATTAATGCTGGATTTAGATTGTACATCAGGGAACATTAGTGACTTTCCTAATAGGGCCTACACATGGTCGCACAAAGTTGTCGGAATTTCCGATCGCCAACCATGCGGTCACGTACACCACGTACGATGAGACTAGAAAAGGCCGGTTCAGAACCAAGCGTGGCACCCTTTGGGCTCCTTTTGCTAATCTCGTGTTAGTAAAAGTTTGGTGAGAGATGATTCACGCTTTTTCAGACTCGTGGCTTTCAGATCGTTTTATGCCGTTCAGTTTGTGCTTGTGGGTTTGTATCTGCTCTTCAGTGCATGCAGCAAGTTCCGCGTGACTTTAGGTAGTCATTGTATTCTTGTTCGTTCGTTACTGTTTTTCAGGTCGCTCTTCACAGGCCTTGCTGTTCTTCAGTGCGTTCTGTTACTTCGTTCTGAGCAGCCGACCGTTTTCTAGCCATGTTTCGTATGCGTACTCCTCGTAGAGTTCGTGCTGTGCGGGGGCTTGGTGTTGGGGTCCTGACCTTGACACAAGTCCAGTCCATGAACAGGGTGGGGAGGAGTTCATGGACCAAGAATTGGTTGCTTCAGCGTGACCAGTTCTCTCATATGCCTTTGCTCCGTGAGATCCGTGAGAATAATCCTGATGATTTCAGGAACTTTCTCAGGATGACGGACCCCATGTTTCACCATCTGTTGGCTTCGCTGACCCCTTATATTAGCAAGCAGGATACCTGCATGAGGCAAGCCATCACTCCGGAGCAGAGGTTGGTCGCTACCTTGCGGTATTTGGCGACAGGGAGAAGCCTGCAGGACCTCAAGTTCTCGACAGGCATCTCCCCCCAGGCTCTGGGTATCATCATCCCAGAGACCTGTTCTGCCATCATCCAGGTCCTGCAGAAGGAGTATATGAAGGTAAGATTTTTATGCTTTAATATCACATTTTATTGTATTGAATGTTTGATAATATATTGTATTTCTTTCCTCATTCCCTAATTACCATGATTGTAATATGCTGTGAATGTCCCCTTTGTTCTCATGCATGCTGGATTTTTATGTAATTATTATTTTAGGTCCTTCATACATATTTGCCCTTCACTAACCTCCCCAGCATGGTGTCTCCTGCCCTATATTCACCTCATGTAGTCACTTAACAATGTATTTTATGAGCTCCATAGTAGTGCTTTACCCCAAACACCCCCTAAAATGTTTGGAAATGTTATTTTTGATTTAAATTCAGGCAGAGTGCCAGAGTTTTTTTTTTGGTGGTGTCCCCCAAAAATTTTTAGTAACCCTCCCTCCCCCAACTGCTAAGTCAGCTGATCCCAATTCTCTATCTATCCTCAATCATCTATCTGCTGACTTTGCCAAACCCATACACACTATACCCACCTCTTTAGTGCTCAGATTTATGGATGAATTCCCTAAAGCATGTAGTGCAAGGGCCTGCCTGTATACTTTCAAATGGTACTGTTTAAAGTTTTTGTATCCTATTATTATCTTGATAGGTAATAGCAGAATGTCCAAATGTCCTCAAATGTGTACAGTGTGTATTTATATCTTTGTATTATGACACTTCTTACCTGTCCAGTGGTCTGCCAATAGTGTAACTAAGGAGGGTCTGTTCAAAGTAATACCCATTATTTAGGCATTCATCTCTCAATGAAGTGAAGAGGGTTACCTGTCCAAGATTTCCACACACCCCCTATAATGTTAGAAATGGCCCATGAGAGGGGGGGGAGGGGGAATATGATAGGTGTACCTTATACTTTGGCGTTGTTAAATTCCCCTTAATAAATGCTATCTGGAGGTTGCCCCATAATGTTTGTGTATAATCTGCTTGCCATGTTTCTGAGTAAAAATTGTAATGTTTATTGTTTTTTCCTCAACAGTTTCCTTCCACGCCACAGGAATGGCAGACTGTGGCCTCCCACTTTGCCCAGCGGTGGAACTTTCCTAACTGCGGAGGGGCAATTGATGGGAAACACGTCCACATCATCCCAACACCCAACTCGAGGTCGTACTATTATAATTACAAGGGGTTCAATAGTATAGTGACGTTGGCGGTGGTGTCGGCTAATTACGACTTCTTGTATGTGGACGTTGGGAAGAATGGCCGGATGTCCGATGGTGGAGTCATCGCCCAGACGGAGTTTTACAGGCGTCTCCAGAATGGCAGCTTGGACTTGCCAGCTCCAGAGCACAATGTGGAAGGACTCCCATTATTGTTCGTTGCTGATGAAGCGTTTGTACTGGGGGACCACCTGATGCGGCCATTCCCAATGAGGACCCTCACCCCGGAACAGAGGGTTTTTAATTACTGGCTGGCCAGAGCCCGAAGAGTGGTGGAGAACACATTTGGAATCCTGGCCAACCGGTTCCGCCTATTTATGACACCCATCCATATGGCGGAGTATAAACTGAACCATATTATACTTGCGTGCTGTGTTCTCCATAACTTTTTAAGGAAACATTCGGCCAACTATGCTGGCTCAGTTGGGCCTGAGGCCGGAATGATACATCAAACCACACTGACGGCGCTTGAAAGCGGCCGTCCTGGCTTACCCTCCCTGAGCGCCCGTGATGTCCGGTTACGATACCAGGAGTTCTTTGCGGGTAGGGGGGCCATCAATATGCCAGACAATCTGTGAAGCCTTTTTATAATAAAAAAAAAAAAATCTTTGTGGACATTTACTGCTTGTGTTTGTTTTAGCTGACCCTGACAGAAATGTTTGGAGTGCAGAAAATGTCGTGATTGTGTAACCTTATTATACAAAGCACTGTTGGCTGTTATTTACCAAATGCAAAAACACATTTCACTACAAGTGCACTTGCAACTGCACTGAAACTGCACTTGTAGTGCAAAGTGGATTTGCCCTTAGGAAATAACCCCCATTTTCTCATAAAACAGAAATTACATCACCCCAAAAGTGTTGTAGTGTTCAGACAATAATCCACACATTCTTGATTAACAATCTTTTTAATACCTGCACAATCACATGTGCATTTACCAAAGGTTTTACACACAAACCAACATGTTTGTTGTATACCAATTTTTGTGGTGGCATTATCCAAAATCAAAATGTCCATTTTATAGAAAACAGGCCTCTGTAAAACCAACAAGAAAGACACAAATCTTGATCTTACAAAGTTCACATTTGGTAGAACTTGAAGGCAATATCAGACATGAGTATTTAGGAACTGTGTTTGATATTGCATTCAGATGGGGGGAAATCACCCCTGGAAAAGCCAAATTTGGAAGATGCACACAAATTTCCCAATGTCAACATGTGCTATCTGCCATCACAGGGGATCAAGGGATGTGTTTTGGGGGAGCAAGCCCTTCCTCACCGCTACTTTATTATTGAGGAAGGGGTTGCACCCCCAAAACGCATCCATTGATCCCCCGTGATGGCAGATAGCATATGTTGACACACTGTGTGCATCCTCCAAATTTGGCTTTGGGAAAAATCACAAAAACATTTAGCACATTGTAGCACACAAAAGAAGAAAGTGATTTGGAGGGGTTTTAAACTCGCCCCAAAACATCAATGATGTTTTTATATTTTGGAATTACATCATTGATGTTTTTCTTGATGATTTCCAATTGTAAAATACACCCCATGATCTCCCCGATCAGGATCTGGGCACTTTCGGATGTGAAAGGATCTTCATCCACAACCTCACGATCACCTAAAAAGAGAGGAACCCCAAAATAAATTTGGTTTTCAAAAAATTTGGTTTCAAAAATGTTAAAAACATTAGGGTTTGTCTTGTGTTGTGTCTTGCAGAGAAAATGGATGGGTTCAATGACCACAATTTCCTGCCTCTGTTCATAGACAAGTACAGGGAGCTGCCCTGTCTGTGGCAAGTGAGACACCCCCATTATAACCACAAACAGAAGAGGCAGGCAGCTCTGGAGAAACTGCTGGAGTTAGTGAAGCCGGTGGTCCCCACAGCAACCATCCCTTATTTAAAAGCTAAAATTGGTGGCCTGAGGAGCACGTATCTTAGGGAGCGCAAGAAGGTCACAGATTCCCAGAGGTCCGGAGCTGCAGCAGATGATGTTTATGTCCCCAGGCTGTGGTACTATGAGAGACTGCGATTTCTGTCAGACCACACTGTAGTCAGGGAATCCCTCTCCACTCTTCCTTCCACTCTTCCTTCCACCCCAGCTGAGGCTTCTGATGTCCAACCTGGGCCTTCCAGGCAGGAAGAAATGGAGGAGCCCAGCTGGAGTCAGGTATAGTATTCTTCTACAGATTTCTGGTCAATAAATAAATAATGTTTACTAGATGTTATTATTGATCACTATTTGCTGATTAAAAAAAAGTGTTTTACATATCAATAGACAGTAGTGGGCATCCAAAATTGGGACAAGAATGAAAAATGCTGGTAGTCTGTTATATTTGTTAACATTCAATTTGCAGCAATCAGGAGGTGAAAATTGTGTGTGATTGATGAATAAAATACTAAAACTATGTCCCTTTTTCATACACAGGAAGACCTCAGCCAAGAGGAGGTTGTGGAATGTGGCAGCCAGGAGGAGGCGGGGATTAGTGGCAGCCAGGAGGAGGCGGGGCTAAGTGTCAGCCAAGAGAAGCCTGGGACCAGTCGCAGCCTGACTGAGTCTCAGGTCCCTCCCCTCCGCCTGCCACATAAACGAGCCAGGAAGACGACTCTGAGTCCCGTGCAGTATTCAGCGTACAGGCTGATCCAGGAGGCTTCTGCGTCCCTCAGAGCCTTCCCCACTCCTGAAGAGGCCTCTCTGAGGACCTTATTTATAAAGTCCTACGTAAGGGGGTGAGTGGGGAACTAACACCCAAGACGGATGTCATTGAGATGGAAGATCCTCCTCCTCCTCCTCCTGCTGCCACAACTCCACCACCAGAGCCACCGCGTGGAAGGAAGCATGGAAGGAAGACCAAAGAGTGATGGCCCTGCGTTCAGTCTGGTCTGACAGAAGCTGCAGTCTCTCATATGACCACAGCCTGGGGACACAGATGTCATCTGCTACTTTCCGGATCTCTGGGACTTCTGGACCACACTGCCCTCCCTTAGATATGGACTCCTCAGGCCACCAATTTTGCTTTTAAATAATTGATGTCTGCCCTGGGGATCCAAGGCTTAAACCACTTCTGCAGTTTCTCCAGCGTTGCCTCCCTCTTTGTTTAGTTGTGAGCCCTTAATACATTTTTTGGGGAAATTCTACTCTCCTGTGTGTGTTTTCATCCAAAAAGGACAGTTTGTTGGTGACGATTCAGGTACATTTCTAACATAAAATGTGAAATTAACAAGAGACAACAACACCAAACAATCTCCTACAGATTAAATAGAACAACATATCAATGGTGTTGTGGTAACTTGACCCAAAAAACACACACAAACATTTTCGGGAGTACAAATAAAAATCCAAAAAAAAAAAACACCCTTCAAAAAAATACAAACACAAAAAAAGAATCTACATTAAAGCCAAAAAAAAATAAATAAAATACAACAAAATTATGTTGTCAGATATGAGAAATCAAAATATATTGAGGGAATCCCGATAAATAGTAACGAAAGAAGTTTGTGAGAAGTGTGTGTGAATATGAGCAGCAAAACTACTTAATTCTTGTCACATTATAAAGAAGAAGAGAGTGCGCTGTATTAAACCATTTTGAACATTGCAGCGTGACGAAAGTGCTGTATCCATTGCGAATGCTAAGTTTACCAGAATGAGCTGTCCCGTCTCAGAATTTCTTCTGAGCATGCGTGGCACTTTGTGCGTCGGAACAGGCCACACGCGGTCGGAATTGACGCGATCGGATTTTGTTATCGGAAAATTTTATCTCCTGCTGTCCAACTTTGTGTGTCGGAAAATCCGATGGAAAATGTCCGATGGAGCCCACACACGGTCGGAATTTCCGACAACACGCTCCGATCGGACATTTTCCATCGGAAAATCCGACCGTGTGTACGGGGCATAATTGTTTTTTTTTTATATATGTTGGTATTAAAGGGTTATTCCCTAAAGCATCTGTGTGTTTAATAAGGGGTACTAAGGTATCCCTGTACTAATTCTATCTGGAGGCTGCCTTATTATAAAATGGCCTTTTAGATTCCAGAAGTCCCTCCAAAAACCCCCACATTCTTTTTGGGGGACAGGATGTGGGCAAGAGGCTCTTATCACTCAACACTGAGACAAATGCCTTGCACAATTTTGAAAGCCATGTGACATGATATGATAAAGGAAGGGCAGCTGCACACTGCTGCCCTCTCTTTCCAGACTGCTTGCTTAGATAAGGGGAGAATTATGATATCAAGGGGAACCCCACACCAACACATTTTTTTTAAATCTTTTGAATATATCTGCATTGCCGAACGAGGTCAGCATGTCGGATACATATACAGATACACAGAGACCCCACTGCAAATACACAACCCGACACTGAAGGGACCTCCAACCGGCACCTATTAGCAATGCATGCAGGTGAGCCCACATTGGAATCTCCACGGGAGTCTCCAGGAGAGCTAGCATGAGACCTTGTTACTTTGTTACTGTTAAGCAGACTGTAGGAATGAATGCAGAGACAAATACAGAGTCAGTTACAAACAGACAGTGGGCAAACAGGGCATGGGACTTTACAGCCTGTTCAGCCTGCATTATATGCCTCTCCTGGGCTATCTGTCCTGTTGAGTGATCTGGATACAAGGGCTTTCTTATCCACACTGTCCACCAAGTCAGATATGGACCATATTATTATTATTATTATACAGGATTTATATAGCGCCAACAGTTTGCGCAGCGCTTTACAACATGGGGGCAGACCGTACACTTACAATACAAATCAATACAGGAGGGATCAGAGGGCCCTGCTCGTTAGAGCTTACAATCTAGAAGGGAGGGTCAAGTGGAAACAAAAGGTAATAACTGTGGGGGATGAGCTGATGGAAAAAATGAAAATACAGTAGTTAAGTGTGGGTAGGATAAGCTTCTCTCAAGAGAAGGGTTTTCAGAGATCGTCTGAAAGCTAATAAAGTAGGAGATAAGCGGACAGTTTGGGGTAGGGCACTCCATAGGATTTGAGAGGCTTTGGAAAAGGCCTGGAGGCGATCATGGGAGGAGGTGACAAGGGAGCTAGAGAGCAGGAGGTCTTGAGAGGAACGAAGAGAGCAAGTAGGTTGGTATTTAGAGAGTAAGCTAGTAATGTAGCTGGGGGCAAAATTGTGGATGGCTTTGTACGTAGTTGTTAGAATTTTGAATTTAATTCTTTGGCCGAGCGGAAGCCAGTGGAGGGATTGACAGAGAGGAGTGGCAGACACAGAGCGATTGGTAAGGTGGATGAGTCTGGCAGCTGCATTCATAATGAATTGAAGAGGTGATAGACTATGTAGAGGTAAGCCAATGAGAAGGGAGTTGCAGTAGTCGAGGCGAGAGATGACCAGCGAGTGAAGTAAGAGCTTTGTTGTGTCATTGGTTAGAAAGGGGCGTATTTTGGAGATGTTGCAGAGGTTTAGGTGGTAGGATTTGGACAGTGATTGAATGTGTTGCTTGAAGGAGAGTTCAGAGTCTAGGACTACACCTAGAACCTTGGCATGTGGGGATGGGCTTATAGTTGTGCCATCGATTTAGACAGAGAGATCAGGGGAAGAGGCATATGGGGAAGGAAAGTTCGGTTTTGGCTAGATTGAGTTTGAGGAAGTGGTGTGACATCTAGACTGATATATCTGAGAGTAAATTAGTGATACGTGAGGAGACAGAGGGAGAGAGCTGAGGGGTAGAGAAATAGATTTGGGTGTCGTCAGCGTGGTATTGGAAGCCATGGGAGGCTATCAGTTGACCCAGGGAGGTGGTGTAGATTGAAAATAGTAGAGGTCCAAGAACAGAACCCTGAGGGACCCCAACAGAGAAAGGAAGAGGAGAGGAGGAAGTAGAGTTATAAGAAACGCTAAAGGTGCGGTTGGATAAGTAGGAAGAGAACCAGCGAAGTGTACAGTCACGGAGACCAAAGGCGTGTCGTTTTTTGAGGAGGAGGGGGTGGTCAACCGTATCAAAGGCAGCAGAGAGGTCCAGGAGTAGGAGTACAGAATAGTGTCGATTGGTTTTGGCCATTAGTAGATCGTTTGTTAGTTTTAGGAGAGCAGTTTCTGTGGAGTGTTGAGGACGAAATCCAGACTGAAGGGGATCAAGAAGGCCATTATCAGCGAGGTGGATGCTCAGTCGGTTGTAGACCAGACGTTCGAGGAGTTTGGATAAGAAGAGGAGCAAGGAGATGGGGCGTAGGTTGTTAAGACTGGATGGGTCCAGTGAGGGATTTTTAAGTATGGGTCTGACAAATGCATGTTTTAGAGAGTCAGTGAAGATGCCAGAAGGGAGGGAGAGATTGAAGATGTGGGTTAGAGAGTGTAGCATAGGGCCAGAGGGTGAACGTAGCATTTGTGAGGGAACAGGATCCAGAGGGCAGGTGGTAAGGTGGACATTAGCAAGTAGTTTAGCAACTTCGTCTGTAGTGGTGGGGTTGAAAGAGGGAAATAATGATTGTGCCTGTGGGCATGAAGTGTAAAGCATGGAGGGTGTCGGCACAGTAGAGATCTCCGCATGAATAGTATCAATCTTCTGTTTGAAGTGATTGGCGATCTCCTGGGCAGTGAGTGAGTTGGTGGGTGGAGGTGGTGGAGGACGAAGTAGAGAGTTGAAGGTGGAGAAGAGTTCACGGGACAGGATGATAAGTTGCTAATGAGAGTGGTAAAATAGGTCTGCTTGGCAGAGAGGAGGCTGCAATTGTATTTTTGGAGGGCAGATTTATATTGGTTGAAATCTCTCTGGGACTTAGTCTGACACCTCCTCCCTTATGTCCGCTGGATCTGGGGGAGTGAGTCCAGAGAAGACCACCATGGGATAGGGCAGCAGAAGATGCAGTGTCGGATTCGTGGAGCCAGGTTTCGGTAATGGCGAGCAGGTTAAATGAGTTGACAATAAAGAGGTCATGGAGAGAGGTGAGTTTGTTGCAGACCGAGCGGGAGTTCCAAAGGGCACAAGAGAAAGGGAGTCTGGTCTTGGGAAGAATAGAAATGGGGGGGCGTGTCCTGAACATGGAGCTGTGAGGACGTGTCTGGTCCGCGCTCTGATCCTGCCGCAGCTTACCCAGCAGCATACCCACGATCCTGGGCCCTGACATGGCCCAGGACATGCCACAAAGGCGGCGGAATACAGCCCACCACTCCAGGACAGAGAACACCCAACAGGGGCAGCTGGATTCCTATTTTTCCGGGACCCGGGGCAAGGCCCCGGAGAAATCCAAGATGGCGCCGGTCAATAAGACAGGGAAACAGCATGCGCCGGCACAGAAGCAAACCACGCCAGCCGCGCTATCCCCACAGCCATCACCCGGATCGGTGAGTGACTCTGTACTCCCGACATCCCCGGGATCCACTGTGTCCAGGGCAGGGGGATCGGATATTGCTGACCTTATAGAAGAGGGGGACATTAAAAAGCACATCTGGTCCCTCCCCACTAGAGAGGATTTGGAAAGATTCACAGCCAGGGTGGAAAAGGCGTTCACAGAGGATATAACACACCTGGGCAACAGAGTGGAAACTATAGAGCAAAGGCTGGATGAGGCTCTTCCCACTATGTCAGCATTGCAGCTTAGATGTGCAGCTCAGGATCAAAAGCTGGACTTATTACTGTCACAACTCGACGATTTTGAAAATCGCAGCAGAAGGGCAAACATCCGTATCCGAGGTATGCCAGAAGCAACAGCCCCCAGGGACATTATCCCTTCCCTGCAAGGCATATTCAGGGAAATCCTGGACTTACCAGATACAGAGCCCATTGAGATTGATCGTGCCCACCGAGCCCTGCGACCACCATCCCAAGACACTGACAACCCACGAGACATAATATGCAAGTTGCATAAATACACTCTCAAAGAGCGAATAATGCAAAAAATGCGCAACAGACCTTATTTCGATTTTGATGGCGCCCACCTCTGTTTCTTCCAGGACATCTCCAGACGCACGCTGATGCAACGTCGAGCCCTAAAACCTGTCTTGCTGGCCCTCCAAGAAGCAGGCCTCACATACCGCTGGGGATTTCCCTTTTACTTACAAGCCTTTAAAGATGGCAGTTCAGCCATCCTGCGCACCAGAGATGATCTCCCTCACTTTCTCTCTGCCCTGGGACTTGGCAAAGTTGACTTTCCGGATTGGCGAGGGGACCATGCGATGATGAACTTTCCAAACATTGAACTCCCCCAGCCCTGGACACAAATGCCCCAATGCCGGGGCCGAAGACGCAGTCGCCACCAGCAAGAGTCAGATGCCTCCCCCGGCCCCTCTGCACTGAGAGACTGATGGTAATGTCAGGATCCCGAAATGAGTCCTTACTCCCCTGTTTCGGAGGCACCCCTTATTATTAGATCACTTACAGATCTGGAACTTCCTTTACAGTTTAACTGCTGCTGAGACTGGTTTGACCTGGTCCCGATAACGATCTTCTGCCTACATAAAGCTGGTCAAGGCTCTCACCCGCTTCCTGAAAAGACACAGTTGGAGGATGTTTCCAGACCTCCTTAGCTACTAGTACTACTCTCCCCGGGCCTCCCCCAAGTATACAATTCCCCCTCCCTAACCCCCTACCATTCCATTTACAACAACCCCCCCGATCTACGGGTCACAACCCAGCATTTAAGAGGTGGGAGCGGGGCGGACCCCCTCTCCCTTTTCCCCTCCATGACGGCCCACGTTCCCCCAGTAGGCTGCCCATGTTTGGGCACTAATCCCATTTGGGATACCAAACCTGGACAAAATGGGTCCCCTGAGGAAGGGGGGCACATTGGGCCCAGTCTGTGCCTATATAGAACCATTGTTAGGTTCTCTTTACATTTAAATGTTGCATATGGTTATGCTGACGTTAAAGTTTGTTTTAATTTTAATTGTATTTTTAATTTTGTTTTTTCACTTTCCTCTATTCTCTTCTCCCTCCCTGGCCTCTTCCTTGCTCTCCTCTTCCCTAACAGGGTCTATTCGACTGCCGTCGCCCGCTCCGGACTCCGCCCCCGGGACCGCACATTCTTCAATGACAACTGTTAAGGTAATCTCTTATAATGTCCGTGGTCTCTGCTCACCCTGTAAGCGGAGTAAGCTGTGGTGGGAATTAAAAAAGTCCAGGGCGCAAATAGTTTTTCTACAGGAAACACACTTCACACACCATGCCATACCAAAACTACCGACACATATCTACAGTCAGTGGTACCATAGTACCTCTCCAGTCAACAAGTCCAGAGGCACCTCCATAGCTATCCACAAAAACTGCCCCTTCCAATATTCAGACACCAAGATTGACCCCCTGGGACGATATGTCTTTCTAAAAGGGACCATAGCGGGTACTAAATACACCCTCGCCAATATCTATTCCCCCAATTCGAATCAATTGACCTTCCTTGATTCAATCATAGAGAAACTAGAGGAGTTCAGAGAGGGGTCCCTAGTTTTAGGAGGCGACTTTAATGTGAGCCCAGACCCATCCCTGGACACTTCACACAGCAAGCCCTCCCATTCACACGCATTCCTTCGGCACTTTCGAAAATCCCTTCAGATGATGGGCCTAGTTGACTGCTGGAGGGCCCTTCACCCCACAGAGAGGGATTACAGTTATTATTCAGCGGTGCATAACGTTTACATACGTATAGACTTGGTCTATGTTGACCGCCCGACCTTGGAGCTCCTTCAAAGCTCTTCCATAGGAAACATAACCATTTCAGACCATGCCCCGGTTCAGGCCTCTTTTATCATTCCAACAGGCTCCCGGAAAACCTGGAACTGGCGCCTTAATGAATACTTATTAGATGACCCTGTAGTGGAAGCCCAGGTCTCAGACATAAAAAATTACTTCCGAGAGAATGATCAGGGAGATTTGAGCGAGGGTACAATATGGGAATGTCACAAGGCCGTTGCACGAGGCGAACTTATTGCACAGGGGTCAAGATTAAAGAAAGAAAGGCAAGCTGACTATAATAGAGTTCTAAATGCACTTCAGCAGGTGAAACTTAAACACAAGGCGGGAGGTTCCTCAGATGACCTACGAGAACTAACGGAACTCAGAGACATATTCTCACGGTTGTTAGAACGACAGGCGCGTAAAAAATTGCGACACTTATCCCACCGATACTATGAGCATGGTAACAAGTGCGGACGCATGCTCGCAAGAGCGCTTCGGGCAAAACGGGCCCAAATGCAAGTACACAAACTTCGCTCCCCTACGGGTGATATGACATTCCACTCCTCCAAGATAGCAGAAGGGTTCCGCGACTATTACGCCGAACTCTACAACCTAGATGCGAAAACTACCCATGAAGCTAAGGAAAACAGACTGACCAAAATTCGAGACTACTTATCCACCAACGGACTGCCCTCCCTGACTGAAGACCAACTAGCTGACCTAGAATCCTCCATCACTACCATGGAACTTGAGTCCACCATCAAATCTTTACCCAACGGGAAAAGCCCAGGTCCTGATGGATTTACTATAGCATATTATGCCAAATTCTCCCCGCTCCTCACGAACCACATGTGTAAATACTTCAATTCCCTAGTAAAGGGATGCAAAATCCCATCTGAAGCTCTCTTAGCACACATCTCGGTTATACCGCAGGAGGGTAAAGACCCAACTGTCCCACAGAGTTACCGCCCCATTTCCTTACTAAATACGGACGTAAAAATCCTAGCGAAAATCCTTGCAAACCGACTGAAACACCTTATCCCCCTTATAGTTCACTTAGACCAGACGGGTTTTATTGTAGGACGCGAAGCTCGAGACAACTCAATCCGTGCGATTCAACTTATACATTGGGCTAAAACTAAAGATGTTACCCCCCCTATCTAATACTCTCCACCGACGCCGAGAAGGCGTTAGATCGCATAGATTGGTCTTATCTCAGAGAGGTCTTAACCTCAATGGGGTTGGGCCCAAATATGCTAGCTTGGATACTGGCCCTTTACTCGGAACCTAGTGCACAGGTTAAGGTTAATGGGATTCTCTCATCCAAGTTCCCGATCGGGAACGGCACGAGACAGGGGTGCCCACTCTTCCCCCTCCTCTTCGCCCTGGCCTTAGAATCACTGCTTCGTAGAGTGAGAGCAAACACAGATATCACAGGGCTGACGGTGGGTGCTGTGGAGCACAAACTCTCAGCCTACGCAGATGACGTACTGTTTCACCTAACCAATCCCCTGGTCTCGTTGCCGGTCCTGATGAGGGAACTCAAAAACTTTGGCACACTTTCTAATTTTAAAATCAACTATAATAAATCGGAAATTCTACCTGTCAACCTGTCTTCCTCCATGACAAACAGCTTAAAAGCAGCATTCCCTTTCACGTGGACCAAATCTTCTCTATGCTACCTAGGCATACAACTGACGGACAGCTTTGACACTCTATATACCACAAACTTCCCCAGACTTTTGACAGAAATTAAACAAGACTTAATACATTGGACGAAGACAGCTTTCACATGGATAGGCAGGACAAATATAATAAAAATGAACGTACTCCCCAGAATTCTGTTTTATATGCAGATGCTTCCCATACGCCTACCCAAAACCTTTTTTAAACAAGTATCCAACTTGATCACCACCTTCATTTGGAATTCAAAGAAGCCACGAATTGCTATGAAGGTGCTGAGACGTTCGAAAAGATACGGAGGGCTGGGAGTCCCGGACTTACAGCGATACTGCCAGGCTATTGCCCTACAGAGAACTCTAAATTGGCACTTCCATGGACATTCCAAACTATGGGTGACCATGGAAAAATATATGGCGGGCAGAAACTTGTCCTACACCCTGTGGCTCTCACGGGAACACAGGGGATTATCAGATTCTACGTCCCCATTAACGATATCTACACTTGACACATGGGACAGAGTAAACAGAAGGTTGAACTTAGCCCCCCCGTGTCCCCACTGGCCCCATTGGGCGGATTCCTCTGGTTTGTACCGGGGAACGCGCAGGTTTCTTTGAAGCCTGGGTAGATGACAAGAATGCCAGCTGTGGTAAACTACTGAGAGGTGGGAAGCTTCTGCCCTTTGAGTCTCTGGGAAATAGACCAGGTAGCCCACACCTAAATTTCTGGAAGTACAGACAATTGCACCACTTTTTTGCAGTACACGGCAACTCTATTAGAGACATCTCAACACTCTCGTAAATGGAAAGGGAAGACCACCGCGCTATATACATAGAAAATTAATACATTCAAAAAAACATATTGAAAAATGAATGAAAAAAATGAAGTGACAAAATCAGTGGATTGAAATTATTAACAAAAGCAGCCGCTAAAGGTGAGATATAAACACACTATAAAACAATCAATAAGGAGCAGCGCTGTGAGAGTTAATCGCTTATATGATAGAGCCCAAATAAATTGAGTGAATAATAAACCCAGGGTTTAAATTAATTGATGAAAAAGTTCATAAATAAACATTATGATTTATACAGTCCTAATCCGGAATCAAAATTCAATGTTTAGAGCATGATATAATTGACTAAATGGTACTGAAATATGCTGTATATTATTTAAATAATATACAGCATATTTCAGTATTTCAGTACCATTTAGTCAATTATATCATGCTCTAAACATTATTTCCATTATTTCCTGCTTGAGCTCTGCTAAAACCTGGAGTAGTACACATGGAAATAATGTTTAGAGCATGATATAATTGACTAAATGGTACTGAAATATGCTGTATATTATTTAAATAATATACAGCATATTTCAGTATTTCAGTACCATTTAGTCAATTATATCATGCTCTAAACATTATTTCCATGTGTACTACTCCAGGTTTTAGCAGAGCTCAAGCAGGATTACGCTATGTTGCTCTCTTTCTTTCCTTGGTGTACCTCCTGTGAGAACAACCCCTAGCTAGGAGGTATTATCTCTACAGTAGAGTGATTGCTTGATATTTGGTGGACAGCGTGCTTATCTCCAAGCGGAAATGGTGTGTTGGTGTCTCCATTCCATGAAAGGATCGACCGGGTTAAGATCGCAAGCTCCTCCAAGCTTGCCGTTTGGTAAGCACGCATTCCTATTACTATCACAGTGGTGCGGTGAAGGACTCATCCAATTTATTTGCATTCCTACCTGTCGACTGGGGCTTGTACCTACGTCTCCCCACACCATCTCACTTATCTGAATTTTGATTCCGGATTAGGACTGTATAATCATAATGTTTATTTATGAACTTTTTCATCAATTAATTTAAACCCTGGGTTTATTATTCACTTAATTTTTTTTGGGCTCTATCATATAAGCGATTAACTCTCACAGCGCTGCTCCTTATTGATTGATTATCTCAACACTCTCGCCTTTTGAGGGATTGTTTATACTGGAAGATCCGGTCCCACACATGATCTCTGAACTTTATCAATTACTGGGGTCCTCGGCCTCGGCCTCAGCCTCTAAACCTACTTATATAAGAGCATGGGAGAAAGACCTTGGGAAGGGGTTCTCCGAGTCTCAACTAGCATGTATGTACCAATTCACACACTCCAGCTTGCTGGACTCTAAGATGCAAGAGACAAATTACAAATTATTAACACGTTGGTACAGAGTCCCATCTGACCTGGCGCGGATTTATCCTGCTAGCTCAGATCGGTGTTGGCGGGGATGCGGAGGCCGAGGCACCCTACTACATTTGTGGTGGGAGTGCCCACGAATAACGACATATTGGCAGATGATTAAGGACCAGATTAAAGATATCCACGGAATAGAGATCCCCTTCTCCCCGGAACATTTCCTCCTGCATATCCCCCCTGTACCAATTAGTCGCTACAAAAAAGCGCACTACCTCATTTGCTTAATGCCGCTAAGCGTCTACTGCCTATCTTCTGGAAGAAAGAGCAGATACCGAGCAAAGACAAGTGGATATGCAGGGTTGATGCAATAAGGGAAGTAGAGGAATGGGTGGCAGTGGGCAAAAACACTACAGTTAAGCGCACAACCATATGGTCAATATGGCAAGAACACTTCCATGATACTTCCTATGTACCCTCTAGCCTGGACTTTTCCCTACTAAAATTGGCGGATCCCACATTGGGCCACAGAGCCCACCCTAAATAGCTCCCACCACGGTTTCTCCTTAAGACTGAAATATAGATCGCACATGGACTCAGATGCCTTTGCCAGAACCAAGGGGCTGCCTGGGGGCGGATAGTCCGAAGTGGATGATCGGAGAAGCACGAGTGAACAAGGTTTGACCCTATCTACCCCTCCTTACCCCACCCACTCTCCCTGCCACCCCTCCACCCTTTTTTCTACTCTTTTCTCTTCTTACCCCTACTTCTCTTACCCTATCAAGTGATATTATTTATGGCACTGTTTGTTGATTGCACGGAGTATGGGCACCTAACATAACTTACCGGTTAAAATTGAGAAAAAGCTGCTCTCCTGGCCGGGGAGGCCGTGTGGGTGGGGACGGACCCGCGGTCCCGGGGGCGCACTGGGGGAGGACAGATGGAGGCCTTGTGCCCCCCTGCTCCGGCGGGCGCACCAGGTGGTGGCGGTTCGGACGGGCCGCGGCTTACCTCTCCCTGGTCCGGAAGATCATTATTGCTCAGGTCGGAGGGTCTGCGGTGGGCGAGGGCTACTGCTGGTCGCCGCCCCCGGGGACCTGTAAACCTCAATGTAGCATATACTGGTACCACCCACGAGATCAGTTCTCACGGTCTCAACAGAAATTTTAACACAGCCCTAGACTATCCCCCCCCCTTTCTCCTTTTTTCTATGCCGTTTTTCCCCCTCTTTTTTTTTTTCTCTTTATTTATTTTTTATTTTTACTTTATTTTATTTTATTTTATTTTATTTTTGTTAAATACAAATATGCAGATTACTGCTAATGTTGATATAGAAAAAGTCTGTCACTAACGAATTTGTACTGAACTGTATTTGTCGAGATGTGATGGATAACAATAAAGAAAGTTTAAACAAAATAATAGAAATGGGAACTAAATTGTGTTGATTGCAGCTGCTGCCAGAGGGTGCAGGGTGATGGGTGCATGGGGTACAGTTAAATGATGGAGGTCCAGGGTTTGGGGATATATCTCCAGAGGTTAGGAGAAGCAAGAGGGTGAGGGAGGTAATATGGGAGTGGGATTTATATGAAGGGACATGCCCCAGGGTCTTGGATATTCTTAGTGTGTGTGGATTTAGAATTAGCAGGAGTTGGTGGGTGCAGTAATAAGAACAGGACAGAAGTGAGGGTGATATATATATATGCTGTGGGGGGGGGGAAGAGGGGTGAAGGAGAGATAGTTTTAGGATGGAGGACAGAGTTGTTAAAATCAGTGCTGGAGAAAGCATGTTACAAGGAAAAAGAGCTAAAGGAGTAAACAAGTTCACCTGATGTCTGTGTGCTGTTTTTCAAAGTGCTTATCTTGTGTCCCTTCGCTTTGTGCATTCGCTGAAGTGCAGAGTCAGAAGTGCATTCCACTAGAAATCGCCACTTTGAGAAAGAGCCAAGTATCAAATGTGTACCCCCTGCAAATGCTTCCCCCAAGAGAAGCTTATATATATACTGATAGGTAGGGTGTGGGTGGATTTCAAATAGCAATCAAGAGGTTATAAAGCTTGGCTGGTTAACAGGGCAAAATTCTTAAGTCAGAAACAAATTAGCAAGAGGGCACTAAAGTTAAATGGGCCGTAATTTTGGGTAAGACAAGGGAGATAATAAAGCATTGTAATGTGGACAGGTCTACAGACAGTTAAGTAAAAATAACATACCAGCATTATTAGAGATACATAAGAAAAAAGATGGCAGTGTTTCAGTTTTTGGATAGAGTTGCAGCAGTAGGAGCATACCAGAGTTAAGAGACATAGGAGACAGTTTTCACTAATGCGATTCTTGCTGGAGTTGCAGCAGTAGGAGCATACCAGAGTTAAGAGACATAGGAGACAGTTTTCACTTATGGGATTCTAGCTGGAGTTGCAGCAGTAGGAGCATACCAGAGTTAAGAGACATAGGAGACAGTTTTCACTAATGCGATTCTAGCTGGAGTTGCAGCAGTAGGAGCATACCAGAGTTAAGAGACATAGGAGGCAGTTTTCACTAATGCAATTCTAGCTGGAGTTGCATCAGTAGGAGCATACCAGAGTTAAGATATGACATGATATGATATGACAGTAAACCTGCAACAGGTGCTTAGAGAGGAGTTTAAAGAGGTCAAGGAGTCACTACATCAGTAAGGGTGGGTACTATAGAGCAAAACCAGACTTCGGCAGACCAGAGGATAGCTACCCTGGAGGCTAGGTTAACCTAACAGTCACATTCTCTTCATACCCTCCGACTCCAACAATATAATTTAGAAAATAGGACCAGGAGAAATAACTTAAAACTGCGGGGTATAGCTGAAGCTACGACAGGGAAAGAGCTACGTCCCACTGTAATAGCTATACTAAATAAGATCCTGAGTAAGGATTCAACAGCAGACTTGGAGTTTAAGTCCATCGGATCCAGGGTATGACTCCTCTGACGGACAGTTGACCTAGAGATACCCTATGCAGGGCTCACTTTTATAACATTAAAGAGGATATTATCCGGAAGACTTGGTCAATGGGTACAGTTGACTTTAATGGTGTATCGATACAGATTTTACCTGATCTTTCAAGATATACCCTGCAAATGCGTTGCATTATGAAGCCTCTTCTAGACAAGCTACGTGAAAAAAGGCGCCACATATAGATGAGGTTTTCCTTTTTCTTTATTTAAACACAAAAATCAGCAATCTTTTATAATGCGTATGCCTGCTCAAATGCCAGAGATGTTCTCCAAATTGGCTATTGCACCTATTTTGCTCCCAGATTGGACTGTCATAGAATAAAATTCAACCTCCGTGCCATCCTTATGGCCAAAAGACTTTTTTTTTCTTACAACTAAAGAAAAAAGAAAAAAAATGTTTTCCTTTGCCTCTCCTTTTTTCTTCCTCCCTTTTTTTTAGGGGGGGGGGGGGGTTGGTAGGATCTGTCAGAACCATGATTTTATGACTTTGTCGAATCACAGAAAGTCATTTTGAAGGTGATCTGTAGGTGACACGGGGGTAGGGGGGGAAATAAAATCGGTTTATGTTTTTTCTGTTTCTATGCTGTTTCTTTGCTTTCTCCTCTGTCCCGCCCCCCCACTTCCCCTCCTGCTCTTCCCATCCCCTCTTGTCCTCCTCTCCTCTCTCCTCTCCTCCCCCTCCCTCCATTCCCTTCCCCTTTCTCCTTTCCCCTGTCCCTCTCTCCTCCCTCTCCCCTCTTTTTTTCTTTTAGATAAACTCGATATATTAGACGTTCAGGGAGGGGGCTGGCGGGGTGATGGGGAGCGGGGGTGGAGGAGGGGGACTAGATATACGATATGTGATATGTGATAAAAAATCTATTCGGAAAAAATGGCTATGTTTTAGAGGGCAGGGTAAAGGCCTGTTTAGACATTGTGGATACCCTTTCTCTGGGGGGGGGGGGGGGGCAAGAATAAGATCTAGAGGGTTTTTTTTTTTGTTTGTGTTAAGATAAATGTTAAGATAAATGTTGTTATAATTGCTATAATCGTTACAAATAGAGACCACTAAGAGACCTGGTGGTCTGGTTGCTATTAAAATATTAATTCAGGATTACCAGTAATGTATTATGGTAGCATCTGACTATAGATTAATACAATGTGGTATGATTATGTTTTGTTTTTTTTTATCCAATATAGGAAATAAAGGGAATATGTATCTAGATTATAAGTTTAGAATATAATGAAAAGGTCTTGAGGTGGGGTCGACATATATTTTCTTTTTTTTTTTTCTATTCTTTTTGAGATGCTGGTTAAAGGGGGGGGGGAGAAAGAAGGAGAAATGAAGGAGAAAAAAAATAAATTATTGTGTTTAATTATAAAGGGGGGGGGGTGGTGGAGGGGAAAGGAAAGGGGAAAGGGAGAAAGGAAAAGAAAAAAAAATAGGAAGTAAGTGAGGCCTATTTTTGGTCTCTCTTTGTTGTGCTGACTTTTGTTTTTGATACCCCAGCATGTAGCTATCAGGATGGAGGATTGGTTCTGGTAGTGCTCAAATACGATCCGAGCGACTCCGTCCCAGGTGTTGTGTTTCTATTTCCCCCTACATAGGTTTTTTTGTCACCTAGTGCTCTCCCTTCCTAAACTATTGTGGGCGGGGACCGCAGGGGTGCGCAGGCTCAAAAAAAACCTCACATTAGTTAATTGCTTTGTGTTTTTTTTTTTTTTGCTTCCCTCCCTGTTTCCCAGTGTCTGCTCCCGCTTTTCTGGAGCACAGGTTATATAGATCCTGGGTTTCAATATGACCAATGTACGCTGTTTATCTTTCAATGCAAACGGATTGAACATATTGGAGAAGCATACAATGGTTCTACTTGAACTTTTCCGTATGCGTACACAAGTCGCATTTATACAAGAAACCCATTTCCAATCAGGGAAGATACCAAAATCTAAGCATAAAAAATCACTTTCACAGTCGGTTGCAGTTGACCTCAGGTTAGAGCGAGAAAAACTCTTTTCTATGCTGAGACAGGATACTAATGTATGGATATTAAGGGCTAGGAATATATACTATGAACATAGGAATAAATCAGGTAGACTACTGGCCCATTCACTTAGGGAAATCTCCCAGAGAAATTATGTCCCTTATATCAACTCAGAGAGAGGGAAACGTCACTTTATGTTGAGTGAAATTGCAAAGGTCTTTCGAGAATACTATTTGTCTCTCTATAATCTGCCTTCTAATTTTTCGACTGATCAGGGGTTTCAAAAGCGTCAACTAATTCCGGATTATCTCATTTCATCGAGATTACCGCCAATACCCGATGATGCGTCCGAATTACTAAACGCTCTGATTTCAATCGATAAATAGATGAGGTTGATTAAGGCGCTTAATCCCCATAAAGCCCCAGGCCCAGACGGGTATACGTTAGACTATTATAAAGCATTTGCTCCCATTTTAGGTCCTAGATTTACAAAAGCATTTAATCCTCTGCTAGAAGATCGACCTATACCGAAAGATACTCTAAGGGCACATATTATAGTCATTCCTAAGGAGGGTAAGTACCATGCTCAATGTAAGAACTACCGATCCATCTCATTATTGAACGTGGATTTAAAAATTTTTACACGGATATTAGCCTCAAGGTTGCAACCTCACCTTCAAGAGATCATTCACCCAGATCAAGCAGGTTTTATGCCTACTAAGGGTAACACTATTAGAGCCTTAGACATTATCCATCTGGCTCATTCTCATAAAATACCCTTGTGTTTTCTATCCTCTGATGCAGAAAAGGCCTTTGACAGTGTGGACTGGACATTTTTGAAGGAGACCTTGACCCAGATTGGCATAGGGAAGGCATTTAGCAAATGGATAGAGGCTATATATACGTTCCCAGCTGCAGCTGTAAGAATCAATGAGGTGACCTCTTTCTATTTTAATTTTAGTAATGGCACAAGACAGGGATGTCCTCTATCCCCACTGATCTTTATAATAACTTTAGAACCATTTCTCCGACATGTCAGAGGAAGTACTGATATTCAAGGTTGCTTGATTAAGAAGTCAGATCATAAAACTGCGGCCTTTGCCAACAACATATTGTTCTTCATTACATCACCAGAAACCACATTGCCAAATTTATTAAGTGAGTTTGACCAGTATACTTCTCTTTCGATTTTTAAAATTAACATTCAAAAATCGTAACTACTTAATATTACGTTGGCACCTGCACGAGTGCAAGCTCTTCAATCGTCATTCTCTTTCCCATGGGCATCTTTTTACCTGACATTCCTAGGAGTCAAATTGACTTCTTCAATTGATAAAGTTTTCCAAGTCAATTTCCCAGCGTTATTGCGGGAACTCTCCTCCGATCTGGAAAGATGGAATAAAGCTCCCTACACATGGATGGGCAGGAATGCTATTCCTAAAATGAACATACTACCAGGAGTATTGTATCTTTTTCAGACTCTACCAATAGTCATCCCAGAATCTTTCTTGAAATCACTACATAGGGCTTTTATTAGCTTTATCTGGGCAAAAAAGCATCCAGGTTTGTCCTACCACTATTTGGGTATGCCAAAAACCCAGGGAGGTATGGCTTTCCCAGACCCGATTAGATAATATAAGGAAGTGCACCTCGCTAGGGTATTAGCTTGGTGTAGAGATGGGGGACATAAAGCCTGGGTAGCAATTGAACAATCGTGTACTGAGATCCCACTCCAATGTATGCCATGGCTACAGCCAAGGGTACTGGGAACCTTAGGACACCTCCCCCTCATAGAGGCAACCCTGAGAGTAATTCAACAAAGCGATCTTTTTTTTTCAAAGACAGTTGGGGAAATTACTCAGCTCCACCCAGTTCTGGGAAATCCGGCATTCCCCCGAGGTTATACAGATAGCGCTTTAAACAAACTTTAAGACAAGGTAAATTTTGTCTAGGTGATTACCTTGAAGAATCTGTGAAATGGGAAAGAGACTTGGATACTACATTTTCCAAAGAGCAATGGAATTATATTCTATATTTCGCCCACTACTCAACCGCTAGTAAATATCAAGAGCTGTGTTATAAAATTCTTACACGGTGGTACAGTATAAAGTTCAATCATTGTTACAAAAAATTTATCCGGAAAAGATGAATATATGCTGCCATTGTGGAGAGGTAGAGGGCAATATGCTTCATATCTTCTGGTCCTGTTGGTCAAAAGTGCGAGGTATTAAAGGACAATTAACCGACTATGATTTGGGATCTGATCTAGATATCTTCTTCATCTTTAAGATCTTCCAAAGCGTAAATACAGAAACTCATTGATCGCTCATTTTTTGATAGCAGCTAAGGCCTGTATCCCAGCTCTATGAAAGCAGGAATAACCTCCCTCGATCTTGCTGTGGCTTATAAAAATAGTCGACATATATGCCATGGAAAGAGCCACCACAACCATGTTAGGCAAAGAGGAGAAATTCAATAAAAAATGGATACAATGGTCTCTTTTTGTCAGTAATAGGGAATATGGCTATGCACTTGTGGAAGGGGAACAGGCGTGATAATTTAAAGGGAGGAGGTTTTTTTTTTTTGTTTTGTTTTTATTTCTGTTCTTTTTTAATATATTTGTGTATAGTATGGAAGTGAAGGTAAAACGTATGTAAATGTTGTAATATATAAAATGTAAAATGTGAAATTTCAAGACTCTATATATCTGCCGAAAATAGAATCAATCTATGTTAAAGATATATTTTGTGATACGCATGCAATTGAATTGTGTTTGTCTATATGTAAAAAATTGTTGAAAAATAAAATATAGAATTTAGAAAAAAAAAATCTTTTGAATATACATAACCTGGAAAAAACTTATGTGGCATTCTCCCTTATATTACAACCCATTCAGGCACCTTCTGTCAAAAGGGCATGACTGAAAAAGGTCTGCCAATCGGCACTTGATCAGTACTCTCAGCCAATGTCAGAACAAAATAGCTCAGTGGGGGAGATCGCTGTACTAACATCAGATAGTTAGTACATGGGCTTTTCTAAAGCTCTTCAGTCTTTTTTTCGTTCAGCCCACTGGGTTGAACGAAAAGGAATTTCTAATGTGTACTAGGCTTAAACTCTTCTTAAACAGAGTTGTCATTCTGTGGTGGTTGGCTGTGGAAACTTATAAATTGCACCAAAGAGGAACAGCATTCTGTCATATGCTTTTTGTGGGCAGAAGGTGTGCTGGGAGCACAAATTCATCTCCGCATGTGTGCTCAGTATGGGGATAAAGTTCTCTCTTGTAGAGTTGTTTATGAGTGAGAGGTTATGGAACACCTAACTTATAGTCCGGATTTAGAGCCATCAGATTTTCACCTTTTTGGACCACTGAAAGAAACTTTATGGGGAAGAATATTTTTATGTGAATGTGATGTGAAAGCAGCAGTGCATCATTAGCTACGTGCTCAACCAGAAACATTTTTTGCTAATGGCATTAAAAAGTTGGTACGACGCTGGGAAAAATGCATTGCAAAGGAAGGTGCTAAGTACAAAATGTATGTAATTTATTTTTTTAAATTCTTAATAAATAGAGTTAAAATAAACTTTTGTGTAAACGTTTTTGAAGACCCCTTGTACAACAATTGAGATCACTTTAGGCATATATTATTTCAGCACATTATTTATTTATGCATTTTATTATGGTTTAGTATAGTAGAAATATTTTTTACACTTATTACACAAAGGGTATTACTTAATAAATATTTACTTATTTATTGATATTACTATTCTGTTATATATTGGATGTACAGTATCTCACAAAAGTGAGTACACCCCCTCACATTTTTGTAAATATTTTATTATATCTTTTCATGTGACAACACTGAAGAAATTACACTTTAATGTAAAGTAGTGAGTGTACAGCTGTATAACAGTGTAAATTTGCTGTCCCCTCAAAATAACTCAACACACAGCCAATAATGTCTAAACTGCTGGCAACAAAAGTGAGTACACCCCTAAGTGAAAATGTTCAAATTGGGCCCAATTAGCCATTTTCCCTCCCTCCTCATTTTCCTTTCCCTCATGTGACTCGTTAGTGTTACAAGGTCTCAGGAGTGAATGGGGAGCAGGTGTTTTAAATTTGGTGCTATCGCTCTCATGCTCTCATACTGGTCACTGGAAGGTCAACATGGCACCTCATGACAAAGAACTCTCTTAGGATCTGAAAAAAAAAATTGTTGCTCTACATAAAGATGCCTAGGCTATAAGAAGATTGTCAAGACCCTGAAACTGAGCTTCAGCACAGTGGCCAAGAGGATACAGTGGTTTAACAGGACAGGTTCCACTCAGAACAGGCCTCGCCATGTTCGACCAAAGAAATTGAGTGCACGTGCTCAGCGTCATATCCAGAGGTTGTCTTTGGAAAATAGACGTATGAGTGCTGCCAGAATTGCTGCGGAGGTTGAAGGGGTGGGGGGTCAGCCTGTCAGTGCTTAGACCTTACGTTGCACACTGCATCAAATTGGCCTGCATGGCTGTCACCCCAGAAGGAAGCCTCTTCTAAAGATGATTCACAAGAAAGCCTGCAAGCAGTTTGCTGAAGGCAAGCAGAATAAGGACATGGATTACTGGAACCATGTCATGAGGTCTGATGAGACCAAGATAAATGTATTTGGTTCAGATGGTGTCAAGCGTGTGTGTGAGCAACCAGGTGAGGAGTACAAAGACAAGTGTGTCTTGCCTACAGTCAAGTATGGTGGTGGGAGTGTCATGGTCTGGGGCTGCATGAGTGCTGCACTGGGGAACTACAGTTCATTGAGAGAACCATGAATGCCAACATGTACTGTGACATACTGAAGCAGAGCATGATCCCCTCCCTTTGGAGACTGGGCCGCAGAGCAGTATTCCAACATGATAATGACCACTGCCTTTAAAGAAGCTGAGGGTAAAGTTGATGGGCGGGCCAAGCATGTCTCTAGACCTAAACCCTTTTGAGCATCTGTGGGGCATCCTCAAATAAAAGGTGGAGGAGTACAAGGTCTCTAACATCTTCCAGCTCCGTAATGTCATCATGGAGGAGTGGACGAGGACCCCAGTGGCAACCTGTGAAACCCTATCGTTTTCAGCCAAGGAAGCTGCCATCTTTGCCTCTGTTTAATCTACAACTGCCACGATGCTGCACATGTGATCAGTTATGATACCAGCCATTGGATGGTTTGACAGTTTGGTTGAGAGCACAACCAATGGGACTGTTACATTTCCGGCACATGTTTTATGGATGGGTTTACTTTCACCTTAAGGCAGTGCTGAAAATAATGGTGGCCACACAAAATATTGACACTTTGGGCCCAATTTGGACATTTTCACTTAGAGGTGTACTCATACTTGTTGGTGGTTATGACTAAGGCCTTATAGGCTGAAACGCGTCAACTGTTTTTATTTGGGTTTGGTCATTGTGGCTTGTCAATAAATATTATACTTCTTAAGAGCAATCACCAGAGTGCAGATCATCTTTTCCTCATTTGCCTACTCAGCCAGCGATTGTGGATCGAGCACCTAGGATCTCTGCTTTATGTGTGATGTATGGGTAGTAGCACTGACGTTTTTGTTTATATTCTGTACTCATATTTGTTGCCAGCGGTTTAGACATTAATGGCTATGTGTTGAGTTATTTTGAGGGGACAGCAAATCTACACTGTTATACAATGCTGTACACTCACTACTTTACATTTTAGCAAAGTGTAATTTCTTCAGTGTTGTCACATGAAAAGATATAATTAAATATTTACAAAAATGTGAAGGGTGTACTCACTTTTGTGAGATACTGTATATAGGTCCATAATTATTAGTTCCATAATGATATTATGTGGGGCTTCATGTCATTTTTATTGTTTTGTTTATGTATGATTATCACTTTAGTTTATTTTTAAAATGATTTGTCTGTAATTTTTAATAAGTATTATACTGTTATGTGCCTTACTTATACATGTAATGTTATGATTTAGCATATGTGAAATAGGTGCATACAGGAAGTTAATTGCACCCTCACAAGAACTTGGCTGAAGATGAAATGTGTCAGAGGAAGAGCTAGACATATAAACAAAAACCAGGGAACAGGAAGAAAGTAGGAAAGGAACCCCAAGGGGCTGGAAAAAGTATTCTTCAAAGAGGAACACCCATCAAATATAATAAACAGGATTCTTTATTTAGAAAAAAACAAAAATTCCACCCACAATAAATATAATGAGATACCACAATACCTCCACCATGAAATTAAAAATTAAGGACAACATTATCATGAAACAGGTGATCACCATGAACAACACCCCTCAGTCAGTCAAACATTCACCAACTATTGGCAGCTAATAGTACAAACTGAAGAGAAATAATGCAATTAATCAGCTGTGATAAATATCAATGAGCTAAATAATAAATCTTCAGTTCATAGAGAGCAGTTTTGGTTAGTACACTAAATAATGCAGTGCCTGCCCTGATACAATGACCAGGGGGGAGCAGACAACAATATAAACAAGGAGCTGCAGAAGTAGTCTTGAATAGTAGTGGAAGTCCCCTAGTATGGAAACAATTATGAAAAGTAGAAAAGCACAATGCAGCAGCACTATTGAATAGGTGAGTTTACTTTTTGTCAGGAGAGCAGATGGATAGGGGGGTACAGAGCTAGACAGCGTGTATGGTGAGCGAAGTTAGCAGTAAGCCGGGAGCTGGAGATATGAATTGAGCAGCTGCTTATGTAAGAGACTCTTACTTCCAGAATTACCAGACCATACTTATATTCCACTACTCAATGATAGATGAGCTTTTCAAGAGATTGTTTTATGTAAGTAGAATTGGTTTTAAAATAAAGTGTTTATGTTTTTTGGGATAACACTATGTGGCCCTTTATTCTTCATTGAAACTTCTGCCATCACCCATGTGATACTGACACGAGTGCTGCAGATAGTAGCCGACATTTAAAAGCCTTGGTTTTCCCATGGGAGAGATTGAGTACTTAATTGCCTTACTTGAAAACGTTGGGAAAGATCCAGTCAATGGGTGTATGTTCATTCAGCGGTGGGGTGGCTGCACTGGGTAAATTTATCAGTAATTTTTGGAACACTTCATTTGAAAGGCGATTAGCATGGACTGTCTATTAAAATTGTTCACACTTCTGGTGAACTTTTGGTTTATTTGATATATTGTTGAAAGTTGGAGAGGATACATGTACTAAATTGGACATTTTGTATGTTTTTGCACTAAGCGCTGTGTATTGGGATTAGCCTAATCTTTATAAATGGCAAAATATTTCAGAGTGGCAGCTGGAAGAGTCGCAAACTTCAGTCTAAGGTAGAGACACTCTATGCTGCCGAAGAGATCCATTGATTGATGGCTCAGATACTTGACTGCCTGTGCACAACAAAGTGTGCCTGCACTGATCCCACTCAAATAGGAAGCTCTCCCTGCGATAAGTCCTGCTGACAAATGGGGTCTTTATCTCTCTTCTATCCACACCCTCCAGGCACCCCCAAATTGTGTGGGCACCCTATTTTATAGAATCCCACACCAAAATGGCTGCCAGAGGTAATCAGATGTTGCAGTATTTAATCAGTCATCTACATTCTGTGTGACAACTACGGGAACTCTCATGGAACATATTTCATGGTAAGTATTTACAGTTTTCCTAAACTGGTATGTTTTTGATGGCAAAATCTTAGCATAGTAACAAGGTTGCATTAAAACATACAGGTGTTAATAGACTTTTACTGTAAAACTGTCAAGTGGAATGAAAAAGATGTTTGCAAAACTGTCAGTTGTCTAGGACTGGAGAAGCAGGAGTCACTGCAACATTCAACAACTTCTGTAAATCCTTTGTTAAATAACCTAGATACAGGTTAATTTGTACAAGATAGGTACCTTATTCTCTCAATTAGTTGCTTGATAAATCCTCTTCACTGGCATTCTTAAAAATATTGGGTACAAAACTAGAATACTATCATTATCAGGCTAATTACATTGTATTTTTAAAACTATATTTTAAACTATGGCCTTTTATGCATCATGGTAGAATCAGGATAGAACTTGATGCAGAAGTAATTGTATTGCTGCATGAATCAATAGTATGTACTGACAAAGCAGACATCTATGTTGTGATTTAAAGTGGCATGGCAGCATAGTTAAACACTTTCTTAGAACTCAGGGTCATTATTCATTATAAAGGCACTTTGAATGATTTAAAAATATCATTGTTAATTATTATAAGCGTATATAATTGGGTTTTACCCATCATTTTTGTTATGTATACTACATTAGGATTTTAATGTACCATAGTAAACTGTCTTAGTGCACATACAGAAGAAAGGATTATAATAATTGCAGATCTATATGATGCAGAACCATCCTTGGAATGGCTTATATGCTAAAGTGTACTTTACATAAAAATAATTAATTACATACATCATCTCTTTTCATATGTTTCTGAGGTAAGTAAATGGACAATAAAAGACTAATTTTTGATTTTTGTCTTTAAAGTGTAAAAAAAACTTTTAGAATGACAAAGTCTTCATAGCCCCAGCCTCAGTAACACTTCTCATCATTTCTTACCTATCTTCAGCAATCATCAACTTTCTTATATAAAAGCAGTATAGCGCATAAAGTAAATAAACAATACTAAAAAGTCCAGTTTAAACAAAGTGAAGAAACAATGCAGAGCACCCATACAGGATGGACGAGCGGAGCGCGGGTGACGTCACGATCAGCACGTACACACTGGCACTGTGTACGTGCTGATCGTGACATCACCCGCGCTCCGCTCGTCCATCCTGTATGGGACATCCATTGTGAAAAATCAAGAGATGCATCTGTGGAGACGCAGCTCCACTCATTACAATACAGTGTTAGATATATCATCAGAAATACCATTGAACTTCAGTTATATTGCAAGAATTGGTATCAATTGTTTATGTTTATACAACTGTAAATCTTAATAAACCAGATATCAATGACTATCAAACATGGATTCCATATTGTCATTCAAAGAATAAGAATAGTTGGAAAAGAAAAAGAGAGAAGAAAGAGAGAAAAGGGTAGTAAGGATTAAACCTTCAGTTTAAGTTAATGGGAATTACTGTTCCTCATTTGACTGTTTTTCAATATTTAGTTTGTCCTATGAGAGTTATCTTTCAACCAGAACCTATTTCATAACATCCAAATATGCCTGTGAGTATTTATATATAAGCCAAGGTGACCAAGTTTTGTGAAATCTTTCCACATTTTTACCTGCTTGTGCAATAGTCTCCTCCATCTCATAAAACTCCCCTATCTTATTGAGCCATTCCCGTATAGATGGGATTTTTGTAGATTTCCAGTACAGTGGAATGATGGCTTTGGCCGCATTTAAAAGATGTTTGGTAAGTGAGTGTTTATACCTCTTAATGGGGAATTCCGTGATATGCAGGAGACATCCCGCTGCGTCTAGCTTTAATTTTGTTTCTGTTATTGAGTATATCATCTCTCTGACCTTTGCCCAAAATGTGTTCAGTACTGGGCACTGCCACCAAATGTGGAGCAATGATCCTTTGTCAGAGTTAAAGCGCCAGCAAGTATCCGTGTGGTCTGGAAACCAAGAGTGTAGCTTTACTGGTGTGGCATACCATTGAGTGAGTAACTTGTATGCTGTCTCCTGAGTTTTTGTGCTCAGGGAGCATTTATGAGCAAAAATACATGCTTTCATCCATTGTGAGGTCGACAATGGAATACCTAGTGCCCTCGACCAGCTCTCTCTGAGATCCCCCTCACCCCTGTCCTCCCCATTTTGGATCCAGCGGTATGCTAGTGACGTCGCTTTAGAGATAGGTTCCTCTGTCTGACATACTGACTCTAGTTCTGTTAGTGGTCTGTTGAAATTTTGTTTTCTTTGTGTTCTATTAATGAAGCTACGGCATTGAAAATAAGTCCAAAGCTGTAGGTCGGGTAGTTTGTTTGTATGTTTAAAATCTGTAAAGTCCCTAAACTCTTGATTGTGGAAACATTGTGAAGCTAGTAGGGGTTTATTTGTGTCGTTCGCTTGAAGTGAGCGGTTCCCCATTCCCGGTGGAAAATTGGGGTTATTCTGTAGTGGAGTGAGCGGACTAAGGAGTGACGAGAAGTTGGTAAGTTTCTTTAACCTATGAAAGATTGCTAAGGTGGTGCCTACTAAGGGATGTGTCCTCATCTCCGCTGGGAGACTACTCCACTGAATCCATGGTGAGTATTTAATTGGTGTGTGGCTTAATATTTCCTCAATTTCTACCCAATCTTTGATTGTAGAGTGGCAATGCCAGTCTATTATCCTAGTTATGTGAGAGGCAAAGTAGTACGCACGAAAGTCTGGAATTCCCATTCCCCCTTTGTCTTTGGGCTTAGTAAGTCTGGAAAATCTTACTCTAGGTTTCTTGTGAGCCCAAATAAATTTCGTTTGAGTTGCATGAAGCACTTTAAAGAAGTGTTGGGGAATTTTTATCGGTAAATTTCTAAATAGATACAGAGCTCTTGGTAATATGACCATTTTACATATAGCTGCCCGACCGAACCAGGATAAACCTTTCGAGTGCCAGTTTTGTAAGTCTGAACATATTGTTTTCAATAGGGGAGTAAAATTATTTTCAAAAATTTGGGACAATTTAGGGGTCAGCCATATTCCTAAATATTTAAGCGCTGTGCTTACCCATTTAAAGGGGCAATTTGACTGGATGAGGTCTAGTTTATTTGTGGGGATCGAGACATTTAAAATTTCTGACTTGGTGTAATTGATTTTAAGGTTTGAGAGATACCCAAAGATAGAGAATTCTTTCATCAAGGAGGGGAGTGAAATATGAGGGTTCGTTATGAAGAACAACAAGTCATCCGCATATGCCGCCACCTTGTATTCTTTTTTTCCCACCTCAAAGCCCTGTATTGCCCTCTCCCCTACAATCCGCCTGATAAATGGCTCTAAGGTTAGGATAAATAGCAGGGGCGAGAGGGGGCAACCCTGTCTCGTCCCGTTTTTGATTTCAACTGTGCTTGAAAGGGAGCCATTGATCTTCAGCTGTGCAGAAGGGTTTTTATAGAGCATAGAGATCCAAGACATCATATTGTTTCCCAAGCCAATGAAACTGCATGTTTCTAGCATGAAATCCCAGGCTACGCGGTCAAAGGCCTTCTCCGCGTCCGTGGACAGGAGAAGGCCTTCGAATTTCCGCATCCCTGCAGCATGTATTAAATTGAGCGTTTTGATAACATTGTCTCTAGTTTCTCTTCCTGGCATGAATCCTGCTTGCTCGCTTCCTATCAATCCGTGAAGTAAAGGTTTCAATCTGTTTGCTATTATTTTTGACATCAATTTCACGTCAAGATTCAGCAGCGAGATTGGCCTGTAGCTTGCACATTCTGTCAGGTCCTTATTTGGCTTGGGAAGAATTGTAATATGTGCCTTAAGGAAATCCGCCGGAATCTCCCTGGGCTCAGACAAGTAGTTCAGGGCCCTTAGTAATGGTCTCAGCAGAGTTTCCTGGAATGTTTTGTAATAGATTGCTGTAAAACCGTCCGGTCCCGGACTTTTTCCTGTCTTTAGGTGTTTGATCACTTGTTGTAGTTCACAAGCTTCTATGGGATTCTCTAGTTGGGTAATATCTTCCGTTGACAATGTGGGGAGTTTAGAGTCTATCAGATATTGACGAATGGCATGTAATCTCGTTCCCTGAATTGAGCTAGGTTTCTGTGGGTTGGGTAAGTTATACAAGGATGTGTAATAATTATGAAAGTGGTGTGCAATTTTTTCGGTGGTGATATCTAGTTTCCCTTCTTTTGTTTGTATGCCTGAGATATTTTGTTGTGTTTTCGCGTTTTTTATGGCTCTTGCTAGTAAGCTTCCTGTTTTGTTGCCATGTTCGTAGTAGATTTAAAAAAAAAAAAAAAGGAATCTTTTAGCTCATGTGTCGAAGATCTGGTGAAGTGATTTTCTATGATTTAAAAGTTCAATTGCCGTATGTTCTGTCAGGGATTGTTTATGTAGGGATTCTAAGGCGCAAATCTTCTCTGTCAGGGATTTAATTTCACTTTCCCTCTCTCTTTTGCGGTGAGCGCCTATTCTAATGAGTTCTCCCCTAATTGTGCATTTATGTGCTTCCCATATTGAAAGGGGGTTGATGTCTGGTGTGGAGTTGGTTTTGAAGTAGTCTGATAGTGATGTCGCTATTTGAGGAAGTGTATTTGGGTCTGTTAACAGTGCTGAATTTAGTCTCCAAGTGTTAGTTTTGGGTCGGTGTTCTGTGAGCTTCAACGACACTGAGATTGGGGCATGATCTGAAAAGGTCTGTATCCCTATTTTAGCTCCTGAGACTACATCTAAGTCTCTTTGTGAAACAAAGAGATAATCTATTCTTGAGTATCTGCAGTGGGGTATGGAATAGAAGGTGTAATCTTTTCCCTCGGGGTTAATGAATCTCCAAGAGTCTATTAGTTGGAGCGAATTCAGTAATGTTTTGATCTGTTTGAGTATTTTGTACGTAATGTAGGTTTTGCCTGTGGACGTATCACTGAGAGGATTCAATGGGACATTAAAGTCTCCCCCCAGAATAATACATCCCGAGCCAAAATCTTTGAGTTGTCCTACAATTTTACGGCAGAAGGTTAGGTGAGCCGTGTTGGGAAAATAAACATTTGCTAACGTAATAGGCGTGCCGCAGCAATTCCCTTTCAGGAATATGAACCTTCCTTCTGGATCTATGAGTTTGTCAGTTAATTCAAAGGAAGCATCCCTACTAATGAGTATGGACACTCCCCTGGATTTTGCTAGGTCATTCGTTGCATGATATGCTTGTGTGAAGAAAGAATCTGTCAGTTTGGGGATTTGTTGGGTTTTGAAGTGTGTTTCCTGTAAAAACACAAAACGTGGTTTACCTTTTTTGAGTTCCTTTAAGAGGGTCTTGCGCTTTTCAGGAATATTCAGGCCTTTCGTGTTGTGAGAGATTACTGTAGGCTCATGTCCTAGGGATGAGTACGCCATCTTGAGGGCCCAGAGAGAGCTGTCGAGGCAACAACTGAAGAGATAACTGAAGTTTCCAATAAATTACACTTTACCCCTTAAAAAGTATAGGTAAAAAGAAAAGAAGAGAAGAAAACGAGGAATTAGTACCTTGAAAGTGAGAGCACTTAGAAAGTAAGATAGAGATAATGTGATCTCCTTGTATACCCAATGGGGCCAAGGTAAAGTGTTAGTGCCTCCTGCCAGGAAAATCCTCTCCTGTCAAGGAGCACTTTGTCGGAGCGCGATTGGCAGCCGCCCAATCACTTTGGTTAACCCAACTAATCAGATTAGATTAGACTGAATTAAATATATAACACTTAATTTGCGAGCAAAAACCGGCAGCAGCCATAATAAACATATTGTAAACATTAATGGTCAACAATGCACCCTGATTGCAACAATAAGGAACTTACTACCCCCCCTGATCTCTTTGACTCGTTTGACTTTACATGTAGAGATGTCGATGAATTGTTTGATCATTTTTCTTTTCTCCTGGGTGACTTCAGGGCCCCCCTCCAAGCGGGGGTATCATCCTGCTGTCTTCCCCTTAGAGATGGTTTTAAATTAAACCTATACCTTACATTTTACATTGCTGCTTTTTTTTTTTTTTTTTTTTTTTTTTTTTTTTTAAAAAGATATTTCTTTCATCAACATTTCCATAACCTATGCTTGTTAGAGTGAAATACTAACAGTTATGCTTCAGGAACCGCACAAACCCGTTAGTATCATCTATTCTGATCTATTTGCCTTGTAGCCGTATTCTATCTATAGAATTGGCCTGAACTATCATGGGGGGTAATAAAAGCAGTAGTCTTCATGAACATAAACTCTAACTAAAACTGCTGGGCTACAAAAACTGGCATTATGTTGTTAATTCTTGATGTGAAGTTCCATTCGACCAGATAAGACAAAACCAGCCGGAGTGTCTTTAGATTGTTGGTATCAGCAAGTATCAACTTTGGGGTCAGCATTCATGGTGTTATTTCAGGAAGGATGCTCGTCCTCCTCCATGTATAGTATGATTTTATGCGGGTAATTTCAGGCTTCTTCAAAGCTCCTGGAAGCATGAGGTCTGTTATTTGGAGTTCCTGCCTGTGAACCTCCAGGGCGTGCTGATTTCATCTTCTTGGAAATGCGTTTGTCGGGCGATGAGAAGGGGGATCTTTCCAATGGAGGTAGCATAAATTCTTGATACCACTCTGGCAGCTCAATCGGTTCCAGATGTAACGCTTGGCAAAAATCTGGGAGATCTTCTGGTGATCGCAAAGTATGCTGCCTTCCATTTTGATTCACTAGGAGTGCGAATGGGAATCGCCATGAGTAGCGTAGATCCTTTTCTCTCAGCTTGTCTAGTAATGGTCTAAGAGCTCTACGGTTCTTTAGAGTGATCTGAGACAAATCATGAAATAGCATGATGGTTTCTCCATTGAAAACTATCTGATCATTCCTGCGTGCTTTCCTCATTATGTCTTCTTTTAAAGCAAAGCTCTGCAAACAGCAAATGATGTCGCGTGGTGGCATATTGTCAGGGCCTCTTGCTCTGAGTGCTCTGTGAGCTCTTACAAATTCAATGTATGTCTCCTCTGGTCTTTCTAGCAGGCTGTTAAAAACCCTCTGTAAAGCTGGGGTTATTTGGTCAGCCTCCACAGTCTCTGGGATCCCCCGTACCCTAATATTGTTCCTTCTGCCTCTGTTATCTAAATCTTCGAGGTGTTTGTTAATCTCTATAAGTTGTTGGGACTGTGTATGTGTAACTCTGTCCAGGCGGTGAAGAGCCTTATCCCTGCATTTGCCTGCATGTTCTACCGTGGCCATTTTATCTGTGAGGATCAACATGCTGGATTTTAGATCCGTTATCGCTGCCGAAAAGGTGGCTTTTATGTCAGCTGCAAAGCCTGACATTCCGGCATATGTCAGGGGGAGGTCGGGGTGAGGGGTAATCCTACCGTTCTCCTCAGCCGCAGATTGAGAGTCCTCACTGAAATCATCCTCCGTTGCATGCGGCGGCGCCATCTTGGCTCCTATCAGGTCTTCTCGTGCTGGCGGGGGATTCCGGAACAAATCCTCAATGTTCCTTCCCTGATAAGCTGGCGATGTGCGGCGGGATCTCGTGCGGGGTGTCCCTGTGTTCCTCCTGCTCATTATCAGGTGCTTTGGGTGCAAGGTGACGGGCTAAGGCTGCCTGAATGCAGGAGCTCTTGTTTCAAGCGTCCATCGCTGTTGCGCGCCAAGCCACGCCCTCCGGGACATCCATCTTACCTACGCTTGTATCCTTCGCACTGGGGCACAGTGCATTTGAATGTGAGTGTTTCCGATTTTAAATAAACATTTTTAGAGCTATTCAGAGAGCACTAGATTCTTCTCATATCTTTTTCATGTGAACACTGCCTGCATGTTCGCTGTTGAAGTTGCTTGCTGTTGACGCCTGAACCTGCATACATCTCCTCCTGTCATTATCCCTGTGAGGGAATTGCCGTTTTGACCTGACTGATTAACTCAGGGGTCCATCTATTGAGGTGAGCGGCTAGTATCACCGAAGGTGGAGGTCCATGCTTGTCACCACAGTCACCCTGCTATCATTTTATGTCACAAGAGTCACTGGAGGAATCACTGAATTATGTCTGCATTGTTTCTTCACTTTGTTTAAACTGGACTTTTTAGTATTGTTTATTTACTTTATGCGCTATACTGCTTTTATATATGCATTTTTTGGGATTTGATAAATTTACCCTCAGTATCACAGCTGCTTTTATTTAGGGTTGGTGGTCTGCGCTGGTTGATTTTGTTTAATTTCAGTCATCAACTTTCAACTGGCTAGTAGAGATCGAACATCGGGTGTCTGCCTGTTCAGCGAATACCAAACTTTATGGGGCGTTCGCAGCAAATTTGAGTGCCGCAGAATGCCCCATAATGCACTGCGAGATCGCAGTGTATTGATGTCTGATGATTCACCAAAGCATACACCTGGCCTGCATGCTTTGGCCAGTCATTGCCCCCTCTGCTGTGAGAGCCATGATTGGCCAAAGGCAGGGTGGCTTTAGCCAATCATGGCTCAGGGGGCTAAGTCCACCCCCCACACTATATAAGGCTGCTTACACGGCGCTAGAGGCAGGTTAGTTAGTATAAGTTAGTTAGTGGCGTGCAGGCAGTTTAGTATTTAATATATATATATATATATATATATATATATATATGTATATATAGTATATACAGAGTAGCCAGTTTGGGTAGACTATATATACAGTACAGTGCAGGCAGTCTAGTGTATGTATGTATGTATATATATATATATATATATATATATATATATATATACTAGACTGCCTGTGCTGTATATATAGTCTACACTGAATGAAGAGCACCTATACAATATATATATATATATATATATATATATATATATATATATATATATATATATACATACATATAAATTCACTGCCTGCACTGTATATATAGTCTACCCAATAGATAGATAGAGTGCAGTCTGTGTACAGTATATAATACAGTGTATTGAAGTGGTTAATGGGAACCCTATGACAGAATTAAGAAAGAACATGGCATGGGTCCCCCCCCAGCCCATACCAGGCCCTCTGGAACTGGTATAGATTTTATGGAGAACTCCACGCCAAAAAAAAATGGCATCCCCCCAAAATCCATACCAGACCCTTATCCAAGCAAGCAACCTGGCAGGCCAGGATAGGGAGACGAGTGAGTCCCCCCCCTCCTGAACCATACCAGGCCGATTTGCCCTCAACATGGGGAGGGTGCTTTGGGGACCCCCCGAAGCACCTTGTCCCGATGTTGATGGGGATATGGGCCTCATCTCCACAACCCTGGCACAGTGGCTTTGGGGATCTGCGGGCAGGGGGGTTTATCAAAATCTGGAAGATCCTGGCCCCCCCAGATCCTGCCACCCCCCATGTGAATGGCTATGGGGTACATTGTATTTTGGGGGTTATTCGCCTTCCTCTGGGTCAACTGTGGGTATAGGATTGGGTATATGGGATTGTATGATATTCTTTTTTATTTATTTATTTATTTTCATGGTTGAACTAGATAGACTTGTGTCTTTTTTTCAACTTAACTATGTAAAATTCACCAAAAAAGTGTAAAAAAAGTAAACACCACAACACACAGTTTTTGACATTTCCTTTATTTAAAAAAAAAACGATCCATTCATTTTCAATCATGGCGCCGATGGACTTGAAAAATAGAAAAAAACGAAAAAACTCCGCCTCCATCAGACCGACTGCTGTCTTTTCGCTGTGACAGCTGTTATATAGACAAGGGCGGGGCCACCCGGTGATGTAACCTAGTGACCTCGCCCCTTCTGATGTCATGTTATTAAAAATAAATAAATATTATCATACATTCCCATACATCCAATCCTATACCCACAGTTGATCCAAAAGAAAGCAAAAAGCCCCAGCAATACAATGTACCCCATACCCATTCACATGGGGGGGCTGGGATCTGGGGACCCCCTTATTAAAGGGGACTTCCAGATTCTGATAAGCCCCCTCCCGCAGACCTCCAAAACCAATGGACAGGGTTGTGGGGATGAGGCCCTTGTCCCCATCAACATGGGGACAAGGTGCTTTGGGGTGGACCCCAAAGCACCCTCCCCATGTTGAGAGCAAGTGGCCTGGTATGGTTAAGGAGGGGGGAGCGCTTCCTCGTACTCTCTCCTTTCCTGGCCTGCCAGGCTGCTTGCTCAGATAAGGGTCTGGTATGAATTTTGGGGTGTCCCACGCCATTTTTTTTATTTTGGCATGGAGTTCCCCTTAAAATCAATACCAGATTCGAAGGGCCTGGCAAGGACTGGGGGGAGCCAACACAATTTTTTTCATTGATTTTTATCTATATTGCCTGGATCCAGCAATACATTACAGCTGCAAGCAATTTTAAATGACATTTTTTTCCTTTAGAAATGTCATTTTGCTGCGGCACAGTAAAGCACATTAGAAAGATGTGCCACTTTACAGGCAGACTAAGAGGACCCCACAGGCATGATATTTAAAGGAATGTGTCATTTATATTGTTACACTTTAAGCATTATTAAAATCACTGCTCCTGAAAAAAACTGCAGGTTTAAAAACTTTTTTTGGATTGATACATGTCCCCTGGAACAGTACCCGGGTCCCCATACACTTCGTATTGCAATAGCTTGCAAATAAGCCTTTCAAATTAACAATTTTGATTTTTAAGTTTGTGTTTCATAGACTTTAACAGTGTTTGCATGTTCACCCAAATTTTTTTGCCTGTTCACATGTCCTGGTGCAAACAGAACCGGGGGGGGGGTTCGGCTCATTCCTAGTGGCTAGCATGTAGAAGGTATGCCCTTTGCTCTATCATGTGTAAAATCCTGAGCACAGAGACTGGCTTATGTGCATGGGTGAAAATGGAGCCTGCTTATATGTAGCTAATAATTGATGATTGTTGAAGATTAGGTAAGGGATCTTGGAGGTGGAGATGTTGTGTGATATTTTGTGACTTATAATAAAAGTGCAACCCGAAAATACAGAGCAGAATGCATTTGTTGTTTGATTCTATTCCCATATTGCCAAAGAGTACCGGTAACTTTGTTGTAGTGCTGATAGGAGTGCACTCTAGAACAGTTTCTCCCCCTAACAAAACCTTCTACTTATACTATTTAGGCTGTAAATGTCTTTGCTGAAAAAAGTGCATGTACAGTGTTTATAGTGCCTTTAAAAAGTATTTATACCCCTTGAAATTTTCCACATTTTGTCATGTTACAACCAAAAACTTAAATTTATTTTATTGGGATGTTATGTGATAGATCAACACAAAGTGCCATGTAATTGTGAAGTAGAAGGAAAATGATAAATGGTTTTTAAAATGTTTTACAAATAAATATCTGAAAAGTGTGGCGAGCATTTATATTTAGCCCCATTTACTCTGATACCCATAACTAAAATCTAGTGGAACCATTTGCCTTCAGAAGTCACCTAATTAGTAAATAGAGTCCAACTGTGTGTAATTCAATCTCAGTCTAAATACAGCTGTTCTTTGAAGCCCTTATGAAGGGCATCATGAAGGTCAAAGAACACACCAGACAGGTCAGCGATAAAGTTGTGGAGAAGTTTTAAACAGGGTTAGGTTATAAAAAAAATCCCAAGCTTTGAACGTCTCATGGAGCACTGTTCAATCCATCTCCTGAAAATGGAAAGAGTATGGCACAACTTCAAACCTACCAAGACATGGCCGTCCACCTAAACTGACAGGTCGGGCAAGGAGAGCATTAATTAGAGAAGTAGCCAAGAGGCCCATGGTAACTCTGGTGGATCTGCAGAGACTCACAGCTCAGGTGGGAGAATATGTCCAGAGCACAACTATTAGTCATGCACTCCACAAATCTGGCCTTTATGGAAGAGTGGCAAAAAGAAAGCTATTGTTGAAGAAAAGCCGTAAGAAGTTCTGTTTGCAGTTTGGGAGAAACGATGTGGGGGACATGGAAGAATGTGCTTTAATCAGATAAGACCAAATTTGAACTTTTTGGCCTAAAGGCAAAACGCCATGTGTGGCGGAAAACTAACATACAGTATTACCCTGAACACACCATGAAACATGGTAGTGGCAGCATCATATTGTGGGGATGCTTTTCTTCAGCAGGGACAGGTCAGAGTTGATGGGAAGATGGATGGAACCAAATACAGGGCAATCTTATGCTGCATACACATGATCAAAATTTTGGTCAGAAAAAGGTATGATGGCTTTTCCAACGGGATTCTGCTCAGGCTTGACTTGCATACACATGGTCACACAAACTTTCTAACGTCAAGAAAGCGGTGACATACAACACTACGATGAGCCGAGAAAATGAAGTTCAATGCTTCTGAAAATGAGTCGAATTGTTTCCGAGCATGCATGATTTTTTACGCGATCCAATTGCATACAGACAAATGCATTTTCGGATAGAAACTTTTTCCGACCAAAAAATAGAGAACCTGCTCTTCAATCTTTTGCTGGCTGATATTCCGCCAGCAAAAGTCTGATGGGGCATACACACGGTCACGTTTTCCGACCAAAACCTCTCATTGGAGTTTAAAGATTAAAGTATTTACCTTCAAGGAGTGATGGCGTGAGTGATGGAGACACCAGGTTAGCAGCCGGCATACTGACAAAGCCGTGTGGGCATCAATAATTAACCGTCAGGCTGTATCTGGCATCAGCCAATCAAAGTTGCGCCTGCCATCTCGCTTAATCAGCTGTAGGAAAACAGCTGATTGCGAGGTCCGGGCGTCTTTCAGACGCAGAGGTGCACGGCGCAGCCACGCCCATCGGGGCGCGATGATGTCACGCATCCCCGCATCACCGTCGGGAAGGAATTCCCAACTCGTGATGTTTAGGACAACGAGGGGAATGCAATAGCTCCTCCCAGCACAATGGGCCAGCACAGAGACGGAGCAGTCATCATCCAGTCGGCCTGCACTGGTGGAGCTTACCCGCCGGGTGTCTACGTAGGGACAAGGGTGAGTGGAAATGCGTCGAGGAGCCATCTAGTGGGAGGATGAGGGAACAGCCAAAATGCTTACAATTACAAAAAAATCTTCACATAGTAATGACATAATAGAAAGACAAGGAGAACGAAAAAAAGAGGGGAAGAAAGTAATTGGAAAAATAGGGGTAATGATAAAAAAGAATTAGTGGAATTGCAAAATGAAATGGGAAAAAAAGAAAAAAAGAAAAAACAATAACATGAAGTCCTACATATTAAGCTCACAGACCCTGGAGGTGAATCCTGGGAGAAATTATCTAAAATTGACTGCTTCGTTCAACCCAGGCGGTTTCCTTCTACTTCAATTATGTGCCACTTTGTGTTCATCTATCACATAAAAACCCCAATAAAATACATTTATGTTTTTGGTTGTAACATGACAAAATGTAGACAATTTCAAGGGATATGAATACTTTTCAAGGCACTGTAATAAAGTGTTTTTTTTATTTTTGCAGTGGAGAGGGATTAAGGCACCTGTCAGGTTTTCCATTGCTACCTGTGCCCCTGTTAGGTAGATTCACTTTATTTGTCCTGTTTATCTTTGTCACCATCACAAAGTGAAAGAAAATCCCAAGTTTGGAATGTTACTAGAATAGGAATAGAGCATAAATCCTCCAATGGGAACACTACTTTTGGTAACCCCGGTGGCAACCAGGAATTCCTTCACTTTTGAGGGATTTTTTGTCACTTCCTGTTTTTACTATGTCCTGAAAAAAGGTAATAACCCAACTTTAAAATGAAAAAAAAAAAAAAGTTTTGTCTCTAGTTTTATTTTATCCACCTCAAGACCAAGCACTTTCACCCTTCCTGCCCAGTCTATTTTTTAGATGTCAGCACTGTCACACTTTTTTAGACAGATAGAGCTTTTTTGGTGATATTTAATCTGTATTGGGTTTTTTATTTTTTGTTATATAAAAAAAAAATACCCAAAATTTTGAAAAATATATATATATTTTTCTTAGTTTATATTATAAAATTTGCAAATATTTTTTTTTCAAAAATGTAGGCCAAATATGTAGCCTGCTACATTTCTTTGGTAAAAATAACCAAATCTATGTATATTACTGTATTTAGTCTGTGTGAAAGTTATAAAGTTTACAAACTATGACATATGTTTGAAAATTGATCATTCCTGATGTACTGACTACATATCTCATTTCTTGAGGCCCTAAAATACCAGGACAGTACAAATACCCCTAAATACTCCCTTTTTGGAAAGTAGACAGTCCAGGGTATTTAGTAATTTTTTTGGAATTGTAATTTTTTTTCACAATTTTTTGGACAATGAAGAAATTAATTAACATTCGTTTTTTGTTTATTTTTTCACAAAATGATCATCTTAACAAGGTATTTCTCTCACAGAGCATAGGAGTACTTAGAATTACACCCCAAACATATTCTGCTACACCGCCCAAGTATGAGGATACCATGTGTGTGAGCTCTTTTCACAGACTAGATGCATAGGGTGGCCTAACATTGAAGGATCACCTTTGAGCTTTCAAGGAGTATAAATTATGCATCTAATTTCCTGACTACCTATCTATTTTTGAGGCCCTGGAGCACCAGGACAGAGGAAGCAACCAGAAATTAACCCTATTTTAGAAAGCAAATCCTCCAAGGTATCTTATGAAAGGCATAATGAGTCTTTTGAAAATAATTTTTTTTGCCACAAGTTTTTGGAAAATGCAGGAAAGAAAATGTTTTTTTTTTAACCACTTCAGCCCCGGAAGGATTTACCCCCTTCCTGACAAGAGCACTTTTTACAATTTGGCACTGCGTTGCTTTAACTGCTAATTGCGCGGTTATGCAATGCTGTACCCAAACAAAATTTGCATCCTTTTCTTCCCACAAATAGAGCTTTCTTTTGATGGTATTTGATCACCTCTGTGGTTTTTATTTTTTGCGCTATAAACGGAAAAAGACCGAAAATTTAAAAAAAAAAATGATATTTTCTACTTTTTGTTATAAGAAAAATCCAATAAACTCAATTTTAGTCATACATTTAGGCCAAAATGTATTCAGCCACATGTCTTTGGTAAAAAAGATGTCAATAAGCATATATTTATTGGTTTGCGCAAAAATTATAGCGTCTACAAACTAGGGTACATTTTCTGGAATTTACACAGCTTTTAGTTTATGACTGCCTATGTCAGTTCTTGAGGTGCTAAAATGGCAGGGCAGTACAACCCCCCCCCAAATGACCCCATTTTGGAAAGTAGACACTCCAAGGAAATTGCTGAGAGGCATGTTGAGCCTATTGAATATTATTTTTTTTTTGTCCCAAGTGATTGAATAATGACGAAAAAAAAAAAACATTTACAAAAAGTTGTCACTAAATAATATATTGCTTACATAGGCCATGGGCTATGTGGAATTGCACCACAAAATACATTCAGCTGCTTCTCCTGAGTACGGGGATACCACATGTGTGGGACTTTTTGGGAGCCTAGCCGCGTACGGCCCCCCTGAAAACCAATCACCGCCTTCAGGATTTCTAAGGGCGTAAATTTTTGATTTCACTCCTCACTACCTATCACAGTTTTGAAGGCCATAAAATGCCCAGATGGCACAACCCCCCCCCCCAAATGATCCCATTTTGGAAAGTAGACACCCCAAGCTATTTGTTGAGAGGCATGTTGAGTCCATGGAATATTTTATATTTTGACACAAGTTGCGGGAAAGTGACATTTTTTTTTTTTTTGCACAAAGTTGTCACTAAATGATATATTGCTCACATAGGCCATGTGGTTATGTGGAATTGCACCCCAAAATACATTTAGCTACTTCTCCTGAGTATGGGGATACCACATGTGTGGGACTTTTTGGGAGCCTAGCCATGTACAGGGGCCCCGAAAACCAATCACTGCCTTCAGGATTTCTAAATGCGTAAATCTTTGATTTCACTCCTCACTACCTATCACAGTTTTGAAGGCCATAAAATGCCCAGATGGCACAAAAAAACCAAATGACCCCATTTTGGAAAGTAGACACCCCAAGCTATTTGCTGAGAGGCATTGTGAGTATTTTGCAGCTCTCATTTGTTTTTGAAAATGAAGAAAGACAAGAAAAAATTTTTTTTTTTCTTTTTTCAATTTGCAAAACTTTGTGACAAAAAGTGAGGTCTGCAAAATACTCACCTCTCAGCAAATAGCTTGGGGTGTCTACTTTCCAAAATGGGGTCATTTGGGGGGGTTTGAACTGTCCTAGCATTTTATGCACGACATTTAGAAGCTTATGTCACACATAACCCACTCTTCTAACCACTTGAAGACAAAGCCCTTTCTGACACTATTTGTTTACATGAAAAAATATTTTTTTTGCAAGAAAATTACTTTGAACCCCCAAACATTATATATATTTTTAAAGCAAAGGCCCTACAGATTAAAATGGTGGGTGTTTCATTTCTTTTTTCACACAGTATTTGCGCAGCAATTTTTAAAACGCATTTTTTGGGGGAAAAAAACACACTTTTTTAATTTTAATACACTAAAACACACTATATTGCCCAAATGTTTGATGAAATAAAAAAGATGATCTTAGGCCGAGTACATGTATACCAAACATGACATGCTTTAAAATTGTGCACAAACGTGTAGTGGCGACAAACTACATACATTTTTAAAAGCCTTTAAAAGCCTTTACAGGTTACCACTTTAGATTTACAGAGGAGGTCTACTGCTAAAATTACTGCCCTCGATCTGAGCTTCGTGGTTATACCTCACATGCATGGCGCAATTGCTGTTTACATTTGACGCCAGACCAACGCTTTTGCGCGAGAGCAGGGGGGGACAGGGGTGCTTTTTTTTTTCTTTATTCTTTTTTTTATCTTATTTTCTTTCATTTCAGTTCCTTTCATTTTTTTTTTATCATTTTTATTGTTATGCCAGAGAATGTAAATTTCCCCTATGATAGCAATAGGTAGTGGAAGGTACTCTTTTTTTTTTAAAATGGGGTCTATTAGACCCTAAATCTCTCCTCTGCCCTCAAAGCATCTGACCACACCAAGATCGTTGTGATAAAATGCTTTTCCAATTTCTCAATGGTGCTGTTTACATCCAGCGAAATCTAAGTCATGAAATGCTCGTAGCTTCCGGTTTCTTAGGCCATAGAGATGATTGGAGCCATTCTGGTCTCTGATCAGCTCTATGGTCAGCTGGCCAAATCACCGGCTGCATTCTCAGGTTCCCTGTTGGGACAGGAGAGCCAGAGAAAAACATGGAAGACGGTGGGGGAACATTCCCTCACACTGCTTGTAAAAGCAGTCTAGAGGCTAATTAGCCACTAGGATTGCTTTTACATGAAAGCCAGCCACTGGCTGAAAAGAATGATACCAAGATGATACCTAAACCTGCAGGCATCATTCTGGTATAACCACTCAAAGTCGTGAATGGCATACCTGAAAACAAAAAAATGGTTAACAATAAAATACAGTAAACAGTAAAGTATAAAAAATGACATACCTGAAAAGTAAACATGATAAAACATAAAAACAATAAAACATTGCAGAATAGAATACAGTAAAAAAGAGCAGAACAATAGAGAGAGAATAGAGCGAGAGAGAACAATAAAACGTCAACTATTTTTGTTTTTTTTATTCTATATATATATATATATATATATATATATATATATATTTTTTTTTTTTTACACTTTTTTTTGTAACTTTTATAACTGTAACCGGTTCCAGGTTTGGGTCTCTCAAAATGCGATGGCATCTTGGGAGACCCTGTGAAAGTGTGCCTAATCTGTGCAGTGCTGTACCCTACGCTAATAACTAGTGCATGGTAGCGTTCAAAACATTCACCAATGCAAAGACCAGGATTGTCAGGACAGGAGGGACAATAATAGCGGGTGTCACGTCTATATCCGCGCTTGCTGTAGACACGACATCTTTTTTGGGGGGGTTCGTCGGGTAGGGGTACGCGGGAGGACATAAAGAAAATGCCTCTCATGCAGCCAACTGCATTTGGTTGGGGATGTGAATGGGGGAAGTACGGGTGCTGCAGAAGCGGTGGGTTCCCAATTAGGATTGGCGAATGCAGCAGGAAGGGCACTATGGGCACGACGTACCTGTGTTTGTTTTCTTCTTGGTGGCAGCGGGACACTACTTGTGCTTGCCACCTCACCAGCTTGAACTGCACTTATGGGACTCGCCATGTCACCAAGTGTTACTGCAGTGCTGGTTTGACTACGACCAGGGTGTACTAGGCCGCTGGCGCTTGCCAGTTCACCAAAACGCTACCAAAAAAACTGTTAGCGATCGCAGGGATCAGGCCTGACTCTGCGAACGCTGCAGTAATACGTTTAGTGTTTTGGAAGTGTCAGTGATCGATCGATACTGCACTTGGGTGGGCTGAGCTGGGCCGGGAGGAGGGGCAAAACGCAGGTGCTAGCAGGTATCTGGGCTGATCCCGCTAACACTGCATTTTTGGGAACCCCAAACTGCTGGGGACGCTAGTATAGATCTGATCGGATCAGATATTGATCCGTTCAGATACTATACCACTAAGGGAGGTGTATGGTGCATGCGTTGGTGTTAGCGCTACTGGCGCTAACCTGACACTGCCTGGGGCGACGCAGACCCTTTCTGACCCTAAAACCTAACTTATATCACCGCCGGGTGATCAGGGGGCTAAACCTTTATTAGGTAATAAACAGCGGGTGCCCTGACACTATTAAAAATAAACTAACTAACCAGCATCACCCGTAACAGTTATATGGTGATCACTGGTGAAAGGGTTAACTAGGGGGCAATCAAGTTGTTAAAACATTTATTAGGTAGTATATGGGGGTCCCTGTCGCTATAAAATGCTGACGGCAAAACTAAATATTTACCTCCCTAACTAGCATCACCAGTGACACTAATACAGCGATCAGAAAAATGATTGCTTAGTGACACTGATGACGGGGGGTGATCAAGGGGTTAAAACTTTATTAGTGGGGTATACTAGACCTAAAGGGGGCTAACACTAACTGCCCTAACACACTAACTGTCACAAACTGACACCAGTGCAGTTTATTAAGAAAAAAAAAAAACTGCTTGGTGTCAGTGTGAAGGGGGGAGGGGTGATTAGGGGGTGATGGGGGGGGATCGGGGGGTAAAGGGGGTGTAAAGTATGCCTGGCATGTTCTACTGTGTGTGTTGGTGTTGATGTCTTCTCTCCTCAGTGCCGAAACGGAAAATACCGAGCCGAGGAGAGATGACACCACTTCCTGTGTACTATACAGAGGCAGGGGAAGATTTTCATTGGCTGGGAGTGATCGCGAGGGGGGGGCCTCAAATGTATGGCCTCCCCCTCATCTCTGAACGCTCCCAGTCAGAAGCCGACCGCCTCGGGCACTGGGGGGGATCCGATCGGACCCCCCGACCGCGGCAAGTAATCACGTACCAGGTACGTGATTTTGCCTGCCCGTGCCATTCTGCCGCAGTATATCTGCGTTAGACGGTCTGCAACTGGTTAAGTTATCAAGTGCCTAGACTAATCATGTACGAGAGATGATTAGTCTAGGCAGTGTTTTCCTCTTTAAAATTTGGAGTAAAATAGCTAATAGCGTTTTTCAAAAAAATGTTTTCAATTCACAAAAAAATCTACTAAAATACTGCATATGGTATTTCATCTAAATATGCAGGATTTATTTAATGAAACCATGCAGTATTTTATTTGTGATATCCAGTGGGTGGATACATTGGAAAAGAATGAGAACCCCTGTCAGTTTTTATTGCTAATAAAGAGGTAAAATGGTTCAAACCTTAGAAATATGCCAACTCACTAAGTCAGTGCAGTCCATACAGCATATATATTAATACAAAAGAAAAATAAGGTCACTAGAATACCAATCAAAGAGAAGCTACTTTCACAGGACACACTGCACAGAGCAGGTAAGTATAAACATTTTTGTAATTTTAATAGAAAAAAAACAAGATTTTACAATCACTTTAAAGTAGAACCGTTGGGCACAACTTTTTTTTTTCATTTCGGGTAGAGTTTGGGAGACTTATAAGCCCTATCATTTTTTTTTTGCCATCTGTGTCCTATTAAAAGATTTCCCTTCTATTTCTTTTCTGGGGAAAACCCAAAATTTGGGATTTTCTTTTACTTTCAATAATAGTGGTAAACAGGGCAAATATAGAGAGAGTGTATTTTCATAATGGGGGCACAGGCAACAATAAAAACCTGACAGGTGTTCTAATCCACCTCCACTCTATCCAAAACTAAAATAACATTTTTCTTTTAGTTCTACTTTAAGTAAATCAACCCAATGATTTCCATATTTTTTTTTTAACAGTAGGTTTTTATTAAACATACAAGACAGTACAAGCATAATCAGCATCATACACGGATCTGATATCAAACAGTTAATTACATGACTACAATATTGCATGCGTAAGGGATACTCCATTCCAACACATATTGTAAGAATATACAAAATACATACATGTTGCAGAATTATGACATCATATGGTAAGTATTGCATCGGGGGGGTGGTCCTAAAGATCTATAAAGAGGTGGAAGCATCTGAGCTACCCTAGTCCAGTGTGGGGGGAGCTGCCTCCATCCCCTCAGCCAAAGGCACAAGTGAGGGAGGGGGGGTGCAAGGGAGGGGGGAAGGGTCTGGTGGGGAATGCCCCACCACCGAGCGAAGCCTAAGCAGGATCTGGCCTTGAGACCCATGAGGAGGGAACTACCTGGGCCTCCCCCCCAGCAAAGGGCACCCCCCAGGCCCCAACCATCACGTGGGGCATTTCCCCCTCATTGGGGCTCAGCCGCATGTGTCGACCCAGCTTGAGCACACTTTATTATATTTCTGAGGACAGTTTCTACTCTCGTAGGTTATGCGGTATGGCAGCACATTGTTTATCATCTTTTCCCATGCTTCCTTGGTGGAAGTCTCTTTTTGCTTCCATTTAAGGAGTATTTCTCTCCTTGCATAAAATAGGGAATATGTTAAACACAGTTTAATGTAACGGTCACCTTCTATGTCCTCTAGGTGACTCAGTAATAGGGTTAGAGGATCAAGTGGTATATCACATCGGCTTCGAGGCCGGTAAGTTCCCTTTTACGATCGCGGCGGACCCCTGCTGTTATGGTCTGGTACTGTCCCCTGGAGTATGCTTTAAAATCATCCCAGACTGAGGTGGCCCAGGCCGAATCTACATTTACTTTCCAGTATGTCTCTAGCTCATGTCTGTATTTCGGCTCCACCTCCGCGTCCAAGACCCAATACCTAGACAATGGCCAGAGTTTGTCTGATGGGGCAGTTGAGATATCTAGATCTAGGAGAAGTGGGGCGTGGTCCGAGATCCCTTGGGGAAGGATTGTAATGTCGCTGACTCTGGGAAGAACAGGACCTCCTGCGTAGATTAGGTCTATTCGAGAGAAGGTTCTGTGAGAAGCAGAGTGGCATGTATATGCTCTCTCCTGGGGATGTTTCCATCTCCAGAGATCGTGCAGTCCATAAATGTCAGCCCACTCTGCGAGCCCTTGGCGGGTAGCACCAGTGGGAAGTAACCTATCTAGACCTGCATCAGGTACTAAGTTAAAATCCCCCATGATTATTACATTTTCAGTAGAAAATTCAGCTATTTTTGTAGTTATCTAGTTTAATTTTTGGAGGGAGGCCGGGGGTGGAAGGTACAAGCCTACGATCACCCATGGCATGTTATGAAGCAGTGCATGTATTACCACATATCTGCCTTCCGGGTCTAGAGCCAGATCGAGGAGTTTGAAGGGGAATGTCTTCAGGATTAAAATGTTCACCCCTCTTGAAAATGTGGAGTGGGTCGAGTAGTAATGATACCCCACCCATGGTTTTTTAAGACTAAATGTCCTCTTTCCCACTAGGTGTGTCTCCTGGAACACACATATATGAGGGTGGTATGTTTTAACAAACTGGAATACCAAAGAGCGCTTAACAAGAGAATTTAGGCCTCTCGTGTTCAAGGAGAGCAACCTAAGAGAAGACATCAAAACAGCTCAAAATTAGTGTAGGATATGTGGGGGTTGGACATCCCTCATTGTCTTAAATTGACTTTAACCCCTTTTCATGAGGTATTTACCGACAGTTTTGAGTGCTTTGCAGTAAATACCTCAAAACGGCATAGTAATTTGACAATTTCAGGATCGCATGCAATATTTAGGAAAAATGTGTCTGGACAGTTAAATAAATACTGTATGCAAGATGTTTTTGTGAATGCAAACCATTGTATCTTGGGTGTCATACAAATCAACCAATTGTGTCAAAACCAATGAACTAAAATGGTCACCTTTTACAAGTGATCAGAGAATGTAGCTTAGCGTAGCATCATCTATAGCAGCCCAGTTCCTATAAGCAAAACAATCCTCGCCTACTGGTATGTGGCTACCCCCAGGATTGCCATGACACTGGCCAGAAAGTATAGGAGACTGAAAAAAGGGTGAACAAAAGAGTTCCTTTGGTTCCAGGAGTGCAGTTGTCTGCAGGGGATGTCTGGGACTGGTGTCTCACAGGAGCATAGTCAGCAGGATATGCACAACGATCAGTTCAGGCTTAGGCAGAGACATAGTGAGCAAATAGTCAAAGGAATGGAACAGAAAGCAGGCAGAAACATAGTCAATAAACAGACAAGGTTAGAACAGGCAGAGCAAACACTGCACTGGTGTGGTGGTGATCATGAACACTGTTACTGGCTGCAGTGTAGACTAGTGGAGTTTGATGCTGCCCTAGTTGGAGGGGTTAGTGTTAATAATGTTCCTGGTTCTTTCTTGGCAGATTTTTCTGGGTCCAACCCATTGCTTATGTGTATTATAAAAGGGACAGGGGTCCAGATCCGGGCACGCAAAGAAGTTAATGATGGTCTATTGTTGCTGCTGTTACCTTTGCCAGAGTCCGCCCTGCTAGTCTGCTAAAATATGCAGAGATCAAAGTGCCAGTTAATATGCATCTGTATTCAGGATCTTAGAAGGAAGCCTAGAAGCCTAGAAGGATTTTGGGAATGGAAACTGCAGTCTGCTCCGAAGATGGCCATCCTAGATACTACCATCATGGACTCAGTTATGGACAGTTATGGACTCTTTCCTGTGAAGGTACATTGGGGCAGCTACAAGCCTGAGTTAGGGAATAGTTTTGGGAAAGACTGTTGCCTTTGTTTGACTGTCATGGCACATTATTTAAGTAAAGCTTTTAAAACTTTGCCTGGTCTGAAGTTACTCAAGGGGTTTGATGCAAGTAACTGACACACATAGCCTGCAGGACAGGTCAGCTAAGCACATTGGGGTATGAAGATAATGGTACAAGGGCAATACAGTGTGAAGACACAAATGGTTACCAAGGGTAATGAAGGATTCTCCAGCAGCCTGACATTAGCATGTACATGTGACCAGTGGGATATCTTCTTACAGGAGGAGTATGGCAGCAAGTCTATCTCCCATTGCAAAGAGAGCAGATCAGCTCCACAGAGGTCCTAAGCCTGTACACAGGTATGAAAGAGGAAGAGTTAAGTTGAGTGCATGCATGGTGTCCACACTAGGTGCATGGCAGGACCCCATGCCATTACTGTGAAGTAACAGTGATAAGCTGGAGAGGTGGAGAGGGAGTTGTCTTTGCTTGTCCCTCCTAAATGCATCAGTGAGCGTGGTGGTGTATATTTACATTGAGAGAGAGTTAGCTAAAGTGCAGAAATTTGTTCAAGGAAAGGTATCCCACGTGTAAATCAGCAACCCTGTCCAAAGTGCCTATCATAGCCCAGAAGAACTCACCACAGAGTAGACCTCTCATGTAACCCTTGCTTGGCATCCAATGAGGAGGGAAACATGGAGGGCATGACTACTACCCCAGGACCCCTACAACACACTGGTTTGGTGACACTGGAACTGGTGTGGTGACAATCAGAGACACTGGTGTGGTGACACTGGAAAAGGTTTGACAGTGATCAGAGACACTGTAACTGGTGTGGCAGTGATCAGGGACAATATGACTGGCATGATAGTGCATGATAGTGATTACAGACAACATGACTGGTGTGGCAGTGATCAGGGACACTGAAACGGAAAAGTCTGAGAGCTGCTCCCTGACATGAGACACCTCCATCCCTATATTGCACAAACATACAAAAATTCGCCCGTGGGACTTTAAATGAAGTGTCCATGGTGATCACAGAAAAATAACAAGAGTATAGAAATGACAAAATTTATTGTGATGAATAACATCCAGTACAAGTCATGAAACACGGTGACACATACATAAGAGCAGCAGCATGATAAAATGGTCCTAAAAACATAGCCATCATGACATAACATCAAAATATAAAAAGTATAAACAGTACAGATATACATGCTACATCTCTAACCCGACGCGTTTCGCGAGCTCTCCTCGCATCATCAGGGGCTGATGTGTATATCTGATGTCTGTAATAAACAGATAAAGAGTATATTGGAGTATAGGTTATGGTAGGACAACAACATGAAGCCAGAGTAAATAATCCAATACCCACTTGTCAGGCGTAGGACCCCAAGGAGGTGGCCCCCAGGTGGGGGGCAGCAGGGATACATCTCCCCCGGGAGCTGAGGGGGAGGAGACCACCAAATGGACGTCCAGGATCAGGCAAAGGGCAGGCAGGGCAGTTGAAAAAAAGAGAGGGATGAACCCGACTGTCACCCAAGATGGTTGCAAAGTGTATTCACTGTAATGAAATAGGTAGCAAAAATGTATATGTATCTAAGATAATGGCATATCTGAGGAAATTGGCAATAGTATACTGGAATATGAAGAATACAGGGTGTTCAGCAGAGCAAGAGAGAAAACAGAAGAACAAAGAAGCGAAAGCAGGGAGGTGGTGAGAAATTTGTGAACCCAAGTGTTACCCATGGACCTAGCAGGGCATACTCCATGTCAGAGCATATATAATTGTGTATAAATATATTGGGATGGTAAATGACACAATCTCCCAAGTAACCCATGAGTCCTAAATGACATGAAATATCATAAGGAGATGCATAAATATATATATTGTATGACTAGAGTTGTTAATGTCGCCCTGTAGTGGGAATGTAGTATAGTAAACTGAGGTACAGGAAATGCAAGAGTGTTCTGCAAGGCATGGGGAAATGTGATGTGGGAAGAAAGTGTATGTTAAGAAAAAAGTGAAGAAATAGTGAAGGTAAAAAGGAGAAAGGAGAGGAGGAGAGATAAGGGAGAGAGAGGAAAGAAAGCAGAGAGAGGAAAAAACAACAAAGGAAAAAGAACAAGGAAAGAATACATAGAAGAGAAAGAGAAAAAACATGCAGACGGCCAGAAGAGATTACAGGTGAACGGAAGTAAGAATAAAAGGCAGAGTGTGGCTGCAGGGTGTACCTGTAAGAGTAAAGGGTACACTGGTGAGATAACATGTAGCGATCTGTGTGTAAGGGTGGTGCTTACCAGTGTGCTCTCTTGTGAAAGTGTGAAGGACGCCAGATAGAAGCCAAAAAAGACTGACCATGCCAAAACCCCCACCTTAAATATCCGGACGTCCACCGTAAACTCCGCCCCCAGCGTCATACGGACATCGGTGAGGGGGACCGCCCAGCCACGTCCGCCAGAGAGCGGCGGAACGCCGCAGAGGTCCCCGCCCAACGTCCAGCTGTTACTGTGCTCGGGAGGTGGGGACACCGCCGTATGCGGAAAACTCCCACTGGAGAGCAAGGCATGACGCCGATGCACTGGTGGCTCCGCCCCCTCTGAGGTGGGGAGGCGGAGACAGCAGGGGAACACGGAGGTAACCCCATTTGTGCATCGCAGCTCCCGGGGGAAACGAGCCGCCACCCCCAGAGGGAGCCACACACATGGAGCCAGGTCTGCAAGTGGGAAAGGAGAGGTCACCTGAAGGAAGCCATATCCAGATATGGATGAATAGTCAAAACAATGTATGTATTTATTTAGACTGGATCTAGGAGCAGCGACAGACTCAGGGCATTTAGGTGTCTACCCCCTGGATTGAACAGAAACGGAAAAGTCTGAGAGCTGCTCCCTGACATGAGACACCTCCATCCCTATATTGCGCAAACATACAAAAATTCGCCCGTGGGACTTTAAATGAAGTGTCCATGGTGATCACAGAAAAATAACAAGAGTATAGAAATGACAAAATTTATTGTGATGAATAACATCCAGTACAAGTCATGAAACACGGTGACACATACATAAGAGCAGCAGCATGATAAAATGGTCCTAAAAACATAGCCATCATGACATAACATCAAAATATAAAAAGTATAAACAGTACAGATATACATGCTACATCTCTAACCCGACGCGTTTCGCGAGCTCTCCTCGCATCATCAGGGGCTGATGTGTATATCTGATGTCTGTAATAAACAGATAAAGAGTATATTGGAGTATAGGTTATGGTAGGACAACAACATGAAGCCAGAGTAAATAATCCAATACCCACTTGTCAGGCGTAGGACCCCAAGGAGGTGGCCCCCAGGTGGGGGGCAGCAGGGATGCATCTCCCCCGGGAGCTGAGGGGGAGGAGACCACCAAATGGACGTCCAGGATCAGGCAAAGGGCAGGCAGGGCAGTTGAAAAAAAGAGAGGGATGAACCCGACTGTCACCCAAGATGGTTGCAAAGTGTATTCACTGTAATGAAATAGGTAGCAAAAATGTATATGTATCTAAGATAATGGCATATCTGAGGAAATTGGCAATAGTATACTGGAATATGAAGAATACAGGGTGTTCAGCAGAGCAAGAGAGAAAACAGAAGAACAAAGAAGCGAAAGCAGGGAGGTGGTGAGAAATTTGTGAACCCAAGTGTTACCCATGGACCTAGCAGGGCATACTCCATGTCAGAGCATATATAATTGTGTATAAATATATTGGGATGGTAAATGACACAATCTCCCAAGTAACCCATGAGTCCTAAATGACATGAAATATCATAAGGAGATGCATAAATATATATATTGTATGACTAGAGTTGTTAATGTCGCCCTGTAGTGGGAATGTAGTATAGTAAACTGAGGTACAGGAAATGCAAGAGTGTTCTGCAAGGCATGGGGAAATGTGATGTGGGAAGAAAGTGTATGTTAAGAAAAAAGTGAAGAAATAGTGAAGGTAAAAAGGAGAAAGGAGAGGAGGAGAGATAAGGGAGAGAGAGGAAAGAAAGCAGAGAGAGGAAAAAACAACAAAGGAAAAAGAACAAGGAAAGAATACATAGAAGAGAAAGAGAAAAAACATGCAGACGGCCAGAAGAGATTACAGGTGAACGGAAGTAAAAATAAAAGGCAGAGTGTGGCTGCAGGGTGTACCTGTAAGAGTAAAGGGTACACTGGTGAGATAACATGTAGCGATCTGTGTGTAAGGGTGGTGCTTACCAGTGTGCTCTCTTGTGAAAGTGTGAAGGACGCCAGATAGAAGCCAAAAAAGACTGACCATGCCAAAACCCCCACCTTAAATATCCGGACGTCCACCGTAAACTCCGCCCCCAGCGTCATACGGACATCGGTGAGGGGGACCGCCCAGCCACGTCCGCCAGAGAGCGGCGGAACGCCGCAGAGGTCCCCGCCCAACGTCCAGCTGTTACTGTGCTCGGGAGGTGGGGACACCGCCGTATGCGGAAAACTCCCACTGGAGAGCAAGGCATGACGCCGATGCACTGGTGGCTCCGCCCCCTCTGAGGTGGGGAGGCGGAGACAGCAGGGGAACACGGAGGTAACCCCATTTGTGCATCGCAGCTCCCGGGGGAAACGAGCCGCCACCCCCAGAGGGAGCCACACACATGGAGCCAGGTCTGCAAGTGGGAAAGGAGAGGTCACCTGAAGGAAGCCATATCCAGATATGGATGAATAGTCAAAACAATGTATGTATTTATTTAGACTGGATCTAGGAGCAGCGACAGACTCAGGGCATTTAGGTGTCTACCCCCTGGATTGAACAGAAACGGAAAAGTCTGAGAGCTGCTCCCTGACATGAGACACCTCCATCCCTATATTGCGCAAACATACAAAAATTCGCCCGTGGGACTTTAAATGAAGTGTCCATGGTGATCACAGAAAAATAACAAGAGTATAGAAATGACAAAATTTATTGTGATGAATAACATCCAGTACAAGTCATGAAACACGGTGACACATACATAAGAGCAGCAGCATGATAAAATGGTCCTAAAAACATAGCCATCATGACATAACATCAAAATATAAAAAGTATAAACAGTACAGATATACATGCTACATCTCTAACCCGACGCGTTTCGCGAGCTCTCCTCGCATCATCAGGGGCTGATGTGTATATCTGATGTCTGTAATAAACAGATAAAGAGTATATTGGAGTATAGGTTATGGTAGGACAACAACATGAAGCCAGAGTAAATAATCCAATACCCACTTGTCAGGCGTAGGACCCCAAGGAGGTGGCCCCCAGGTGGGGGGCAGCAGGGATACATCTCCCCCGGGAGCTGAGGGGGAGGAGACCACCAAATGGACGTCCAGGATCAGGCAAAGGGCAGGCAGGGCAGTTGAAAAAAAGAGAGGGATGAACCCGACTGTCACCCAAGATGGTTGCAAAGTGTATTCACTGTAATGAAATAGGTAGCAAAAATGTATATGTATCTAAGATAATGGCATATCTGAGGAAATTGGCAATAGTATACTGGAATATGAAGAATACAGGGTGTTCAGCAGAGCAAGAGAGAAAACAGAAGAACAAAGAAGCGAAAGCAGGGAGGTGGTGAGAAATTTGTGAACCCAAGTGTTACCCATGGACCTAGCAGGGCATACTCCATGTCAGAGCATATATAATTGTGTATAAATATATTGGGATGGTAAATGACACAATCTCCCAAGTAACCCATGAGTCCTAAATGACATGAAATATCATAAGGAGATGCATAAATATATATATTGTATGACTAGAGTTGTTAATGTCGCCCTGTAGTGGGAATGTAGTATAGTAAACTGAGGTACAGGAAATGCAAGAGTGTTCTGCAAGGCATGGGGAAATGTGATGTGGGAAGAAAGTGTATGTTAAGAAAAAAGTGAAGAAATAGTGAAGGTAAAAAGGAGAAAGGAGAGGAGGAGAGATAAGGGAGAGAGAGGAAAGAAAGCAGAGAGAGGAAAAAACAACAAAGGAAAAAGAACAAGGAAAGAATACATAGAAGAGAAAGAGAAAAAACATGCAGACGGCCAGAAGAGATTACAGGTGAACGGAAGTAAAAATATCTTAGATACATATACATTTTTGCTACCTATTTCATTACAGTGAATACACTTTGCAACCATCTTGGGTGACAGTCGGGTTCATCCCTCTCTTTTTTTCAACTGCCCTGCCTGCCCTTTGCCTGATCCTGGACGTCCATTTGGTGGTCTCCTCCCCCTCAGCTCCCGGGGGAGATGTATCCCTGCTGCCCCCCACCTGGGGGCCACCTCCTTGGGGTCCTACGCCTGACAAGTGGGTATTGGATTATTTACTCTGGCTTCATGTTGTTGTCCTACCATAACCTATACTCCAATATACTCTTTATCTGTTTATTACAGACATCAGATATACACATCAGCCCCTGATGATGCGAGGAGAGCTCGCGAAACGCGTCGGGTTAGAGATGTAGCATGTATATCTGTACTGTTTATACTTTTTATATTTTGATGTTATGTCATGATGGCTATGTTTTTAGGACCATTTTATCATGCTGCTGCTCTTATGTATGTGTCACCGTGTTTCATGACTTGTACTGGATGTTATTCATCACAATAAATTTTGTCATTTCTATACTCTTGTTATTTTTCTGTGATCACCATGGACACTTCATTTAAAGTCCCACGGGCGAATTTTTGTATGTTTGCGCAATATAGGGATGGAGGTGTCTCATGTCAGGGAGCAGCTCTCAGACTTTTCCGTTTCTGTTCAATCCAGGTGGTAGACACCTAAATGCCCTGAGTCTGTCGCTGCTCCTAGATCCAGTCTAAATAAATACATACATTGTTTTGACTATTCATCCATATCTGGATATGGCTTCCTTCAGGTGACCTCTCCTTTCCCACTTGCAGACCTGGCTCCATGTGTGTGGCTCCCTCTGGGGGTGGCGGCTCATTTCCCCCGGGAGCTGCGATGCACAAATGGGGTTACCTCCGTGTTCCCCTGCTGTCTCCGCCTCCCCACCTCAGAGGGGGCGGAGCCACCAGTGCATCGGCGTCATGCCTTGCTCTCCAGTGGGAGTTTTCCGCATACGGCGGTGTCCCCACCTCCCGAGCACAGTAACAGCTGGACGTTGGGCGGGGACCTCTGCGGCGTTCCGCCGCTCTCTGGCGGACGTGGCTGGGCGGTCCCCCTCACCGATGTCCGTATGACGCTGGGGGCGGAGTTTACGGTGGACGTCCGGATATTTAAGGTGGGGGTTTTGGCATGGTCAGTCTTTTTTGGCTTCTATCTGGCGTCCTTCACACTTTCACAAGAGAGCACACTGGTAAGCACCACCCTTACACACAGATCGCTACATGTTATCTCACCAGTGTACCCTTTACTCTTACAGGTACACCCTGCAGCCACACTCTGCCTTTTATTCTTACTTCCGTTCACCTGTAATCTCTTCTGGCCGTCTGCATGTTTTTTCTCTTTCTCTTCTATGTATTCTTTCCTTGTTCTTTTTCCTTTGTTGTTTTTTCCTCTCTCTGCTTTCTTTCCTCTCTCTCCCTTATCTCTCCTCCTCTCCTTTCTCCTTTTTACCTTCACTATTTCTTCACTTTTTTCTTAACATACACTTTCTTCCCACATCACATTTCCCCATGCCTTGCAGAACACTCTTGCATTTCCTGTACCTCAGTTTACTATACTACATTCCCACTACAGGGCGACATTAACAACTCTAGTCATACAATATATATATTTATGCATCTCCTTATGATATTTCATGTCATTTAGGACTCATGGGTTACTTGGGAGATTGTGTCATTTACCATCCCAATATATTTATACACAATTATATATGCTCTGACATGGAGTATGCCCTGCTAGGTCCATGGGTAACACTTGGGTTCACAAATTTCTCACCACCTCCCTGCTTTCGCTTCTTTGTTCTTCTGTTTTCTCTCTTGCTCTGCTGAACACCCTGTATTCTTCATATTCCAGTATACTATTGCCAATTTCCTCAGATATGCCATTATCTTAGATACATATACATTTTTGCTACCTATTTCATTACAGTGAATACACTTTGCAACCATCTTGGGTGACAGTCGGGTTCATCCCTCTCTTTTTTTCAACTGCCCTGCCTGCCCTTTGCCTGATCCTGGACGTCCATTTGGTGGTCTCCTCCCCCTCAGCTCCCGGGGGAGATGTATCCCTGCTGCCCCCCACCTGGGGGCCACCTCCTTGGGGTCCTACGCCTGACAAGTGGGTATTGGATTATTTACTCTGGCTTCATGTTGTTGTCCTACCATAACCTATACTCCAATATACTCTTTATCTGTTTATTACAGACATCAGATATACACATCAGCCCCTGATGATGCGAGGAGAGCTCGCGAAACGCGTCGGGTTAGAGATGTAGCATGTATATCTGTACTGTTTATACTTTTTATATTTTGATGTTATGTCATGATGGCTATGTTTTTAGGACCATTTTATCATGCTGCTGCTCTTATGTATGTGTCACCGTGTTTCATGACTTGTACTGGATGTTATTCATCACAATAAATTTTGTCATTTCTATACTCTTGTTATTTTTCTGTGATCACCATGGACACTTCATTTAAAGTCCCACGGGCGAATTTTTGTATGTTTGCGCAATATAGGGATGGAGGTGTCTCATGTCAGGGAGCAGCTCTCAGACTTTTCCGTTTCTGTTCAATCCAGGGGGTAGACACCTAAATGCCCTGAGTCTGTCGCTGCTCCTAGATCCAGTCTAAATAAATACATACATTGTTTTGACTATTCATCCATATCTGGATATGGCTTCCTTCAGGTGACCTCTCCTTTCCCACTTGCAGACCTGGCTCCATGTGTGTGGCTCCCTCTGGGGGTGGCGGCTCGTTTCCCCCGGGAGCTGCGATGCACAAATGGGGTTACCTCCGTGTTCCCCTGCTGTCTCCGCCTCCCCACCTCAGAGGGGGCGGAGCCACCAGTGCATCGGCATCATGCCTTGCTCTCCAGTGGGAGTTTTCCGCATACGGCGGTGTCCCCACCTCCCGAGCACAGTAACAGCTGGACGTTGGGCGGGGACCTCTGCGGCGTTCCGCCGCTCTCTGGCGGACGTGGCTGGGCGGTCCCCCTCACCGATGTCCGTATGACGCTGGGGGCGGAGTTTACGGTGGACGTCCGGATATTTAAGGTGGGGGTTTTGGCATGGTCAGTCTTTTTTGGCTTCTATCTGGCGTCCTTCACACTTTCACAAGAGAGCACACTGGTAAGCACCACCCTTACACACAGATCGCTACATGTTATCTCACCAGTGTACCCTTTACTCTTACAGGTACACCCTGCAGCCACACTCTGCCTTTTATTTTTACTTCCGTTCACCTGTAATCTCTTCTGGCCGTCTGCATGTTTTTTCTCTTTCTCTTCTATGTATTCTTTCCTTGTTCTTTTTCCTTTGTTGTTTTTTCCTCTCTCTGCTTTCTTTCCTCTCTCTCCCTTATCTCTCCTCCTCTCCTTTCTCCTTTTTACCTTCACTATTTCTTCACTTTTTTCTTAACATACACTTTCTTCCCACATCACATTTCCCCATGCCTTGCAGAACACTCTTGCATTTCCTGTACCTCAGTTTACTATACTACATTCCCACTACAGGGCGACATTAACAACTCTAGTCATACAATATATATATTTATGCATCTCCTTATGATATTTCATGTCATTTAGGACTCATGGGTTACTTGGGAGATTGTGTCATTTACCATCCCAATATATTTATACACAATTATATATGCTCTGACATGGAGTATGCCCTGCTAGGTCCATGGGTAACACTTGGGTTCACAAATTTCTCACCACCTCCCTGCTTTCGCTTCTTTGTTCTTCTGTTTTCTCTCTTGCTCTGCTGAACACCCTGTATTCTTCATATTCCAGTATACTATTGCCAATTTCCTCAGATATGCCATTATCTTAGATACATATACATTTTTGCTACCTATTTCATTACAGTGAATACACTTTGCAACCATCTTGGGTGACAGTCGGGTTCATCCCTCTCTTTTTTTCAACTGCCCTGCCTGCCCTTTGCCTGATCCTGGACGTCCATTTGGTGGTCTCCTCCCCCTCAGCTCCCGGGGGAGATGTATCCCTGCTGCCCCCCACCTGGGGGCCACCTCCTTGGGGTCCTACGCCTGACAAGTGGGTATTGGATTATTTACTCTGGCTTCATGTTGTTGTCCTACCATAACCTATACTCCAATATACTCTTTATCTGTTTATTACAGACATCAGATATACACATCAGCCCCTGATGATGCGAGGAGAGCTCGCGAAACGCGTCGGGTTAGAGATGTAGCATGTATATCTGTACTGTTTATACTTTTTATATTTTGATGTTATGTCATGATGGCTATGTTTTTAGGACCATTTTATCATGCTGCTGCTCTTATGTATGTGTCACCGTGTTTCATGACTTGTACTGGATGTTATTCATCACAATAAATTTTGTCATTTCTATACTCTTGTTATTTTTCTGTGATCACCATGGACACTTCATTTAAAGTCCCATGGGCGAATTTTTGTATGTTTGATCAGGGACACTGGGACTGGTATGGCATTGATCAGGGACACTCTATCTGGTGTGGTGGTGATCAGGGACAATATGATTGGTGTGTCAGTGATTAGGTGCAATCCGTATGGTGCAGCAGTGATCAGGGACACTTTGGCTGGTGTGATGGTGATTTGGGATTCTGTAAATAGGCGGGGATGATTAGGGACACTGACTGGTGCAGTGGTGATTATGGATACTTACTGGCAGCACTGGCATGGTGATATGGTAATATTATTGTAATATTATTGTAGTCAACTATTGTACATGATGACCACAGCAATACAATGTCACCATAATGACATTACACTTGCTCTGGTGACAGTATATAATTTATTTTTTTTTTACAATTTTTTTATATACTGTCACCAGAGTAGTGAATTGTCACCATAATGGCACTGTACTACTCTGCAAGGGTGATCAGGATTTTTTTAAACAATGAATGCTTACTAAAGTGATGATCACTGTATAAACAATCTGTCTTTAACTGCGTTTGGCATCCATTCATAATGCCATTGTTTACGTTTGTGATTGACCACAGCTATCACTTGGTACAGAGCCACAGTGATTCACAGAGATCACAGTAGTAAGCAATTATGACATGAATGGCAGCCATTTTTTTTTTTACTTCTCATGGGATTGCTTCTTTTGGTCACAGCAATTACATGGTACCAGTTCCAATCACAGCGGCCTGATACCCTGACTGGTAACACAGCAGTCACAAATCACGCCACTGTGAGGGCCAGAGGCTGTGCATGAGAGCCAGAAATGAAAAATACATGGGTGCATCCTCCCAGAATGATGCTTGTTCCACCCGGCTATTGCACATATATTAAATCACAACATCTACTGTATTCCTTTGAAACAGATTCTTAGTACTAGAAGTTTAACTCAATATTTCAAACATCTCTGCATCTTAAAATCTGGAGCTAAAGTTGTACTCCAGGCAGATGTAAGAAGTGTAAGTACCAGCATTTTACTTAGTTTCAGTCTCTTGCAGTCCCTGTATGCTAGAGTAGAAGAAGTAGTACAAGGAGCCAAGCAGTTTATTGCTCACAAGGAGCATATTGTTATCAGGAGAAAGCAGAGAGACAGAGATGAGCTAATTTCTGTGTTGCTTCTCCTTTCACTGCCCATTCACAGGCTGAGTGGGTCCGATATGAGATGACATGGGTTTAGAGGAAGTAAGTTAAATGATGTTGGCCATAAGGTCACTTAGTGACAGAAAAAAGTACTGTGGAGAAATCTCTGGACTGGAGCTAAAAGCTGGTTTTGTTCGGCTTTAAACGTCTGGTGCTTTAATAAGGAATTATACCCCCCACCCGCAACATTATTTTATTACTTTTTGATCCTTCCAAGAGATAAAAAAACCATAAAGTCCATAAATCAATGTATGAGGGCTTCCACAGATATCATGGGATTTTTGTGAAATATTAGCCCCACCCCTTTCTATGTGCTCTTCTAAAATGACATCACAAGATTATGACTATTCCCTAAGCCACAATAAAAGAAATGCCAAAAGAAAAATGTTATGACCATTTTAACAAAGCAAAAACACTTATCAGCCTGTTCTAGTTTACTTATGGAAATCATTGTAATACAATAACAAGGGTATATTGATTTTCCACGGGCTTCTGACCTCATATAGGGCCTTATGGATCCTTATGGAATAACATAAGCTTGCAGAATATAAACTATTTTTCCACACCTTACACAGAATTCACATTACTGTTTACAATAGTCTTCTTTCCTGACAAATACTTGCATTAGGGAATGTATGTATTTGTCAGCAGCAAGGAATAATTGTATTATCTGCTGGTATAGCCAGACAGTGTTGTTATAAAAAAGGCTTACACAGCCATATAGAAATGTAGCTTTATCCAGTTTATCCAGTGTAGTATTATCCTGTATCAGGTTATTTATTTTATTTGATTTATTTGTTGTGAAATTCTGACAAATCTTTTTTAGGCCACCAGTAGACCAGATAAATACAGTATTGCACAAAAGTGGGTACACCCCTCACATTTTTTGTAAATATTTTATTATACCTTTTCATTTAACAACACTCAAGAAATGACACTTTGCTACAATGTAAAGTAGTGAGTGTACAGCTTGTATAACAGTGTAAAGTTACTGTCCCCTCAAAATAACTTAAAACACAGTCATTAATGTCTAAACCACTGGCAACAAAAGTGAGTACACCCCTAAGTGAAAATGTCCAAATTAGCCCAAAGTGTAAATATTTTGTGTGGCCACCATTATTTTTCAGTACTGCCTTAACCCTCTTGGGCATGGAGTTCACCAGAGCTTCTCAGGTTGCCACTGGAGTCCTTTTCCTCCACCATGATGACATCACGAAGCTGGTGTATGTTAGAGATCCTGTGCTTCTCTGACTTCAATTTGAGGATGACCCATAGATGCTCAACAGGGTTTAGGTCTGGAGACATGCTTAGCCAGTCCATCACCTTTACCTTCAGCTTCTTTTGCAAGGCAGAGGTGTATTTGGGGTTGTTATCATATTGGAATACTGCCCTGCAGCCCACCGTAGAGAAGGGATCATGCTCTGCTTCAGTATGTCACAGTACATGTTGGCATTCATGGTTCCCCCAATGAACTGTAGCTCCCCAGCACTCATGCAGCTCCAGACCATGACACTCCCACCACCATGCTTGACTTTAGGCAAGACACACTTGTCTTTGTACTCCTCACCTGGTTGCCGCCACACACTTGACACAATCTAAACCAAATATGTTTATCTTGGTCTCATCAGACCACAGGACTTGGTTCCACATCTTTAGTCTGCTTGTCTTCAGCAAACTGTTTGCAGGCTTTCTTGTGCATCAACATTAGAAGAGGGTTCTTTTTGGGAGGACTGCCATGCAGATCAATTTGATGCAGTGTGCAGCGTATGGTCTGAGCACTGACAGGCTGACCCCCACCCCTTCAACCTCTGCAGCAATGCTGGCAGCACTCTTATGTCTATTTCCCAAAGACAACCTCTGGATATGACGCTGAGCACGTGCACTCAACTTCTTTGGTCGACCATGGCGAAGCATGTTCTGAATGGAACTGCTGTATGGTCTTGGCCACCGTAGCTGCAGCTCAGTTTCAGGGTCTTGGCAATCTTTTTATAGCCTAGGCCATCTTTATGTAGAGCAACAATTCTTTTTTTTTCAGATCCTCAGAGTTCTTTGCAATGAGGTGCCATGTTGAACTTCCAGTGACCAGTATGAGAGGGTGAGAGTGATAACACCAAATTTAACACACCTGTTTCCCATTCACACCTGAGACCTTGTAACACTAACAAGTCACATGACACCAGGGAGGAAAAATGGCTAATTGGGCCCAATTTGGACATTTTCACTTACAGGTTTACTCACTTTTGTTGCCAGTGGTTTACACATTAATGGTTGTGTGTTGAGTTATTTTGAATGGACAGAAAATTTACACTGTTATACAAGCTGTACTCTCGCTACTTAACATTGCAGCAAAGTGTAATTTCTTCAGTGTTGTCACATGAAAAGATATAATAAAATATTTACAAAAATGTGAGGGGTCTAATCACCTTTTTGGCAAATACTGTAAGTACCTGTAATAAAGAGTTATTTTCTTTCCCTTGGTATTGAATTTCATTGTGTCAACAGTAGCTTACTGATGTTTTTTTTTTAAAGTTCGCATTTTTTTGAGGAGTACTTTAGATGAGTGCCCTTCACTTCCCATGTTGGGCCCTTCATTAGTGTTACATTATGGAGGATGCAGAAAAAGTACTGAAACTGTGTTTGCTGCACGAAGAGGACAAAAACTTTATGACTGGGGGGTCAGAGATGAGAATTAGAACCTAGAAGAAGAAGTAGAAAGTAGACACAAACCTTATCTGAATTACATTTTGTTTGATAAGGTACTGTGCAAACTAAATGCACTTACATCCTCCTTGCAACCACTTCCTGTCTACATGCTTACACTACAGAGATGGTTGTAAGGCATTTCTCATTTTTCTCAGGGCGTGTTTTTCTGATGGGGATAACCCTGGACCATGCTTTGATAATGTGTTTAAAAACAGGCACTTTTAGTCTCCCTCAGCAAAACTATAAAACATGGACATGGCCAGTAATGCTACAAAAGAAATAGGCTGAACGGGGACCTTTATGGCAGGACCATCTAGGTATTATTTTATTGGAAGCTGTGGATTTAAAAATATTGGTATTTACTTTTTAAATTGCATTAACAAGTTAAAACATATCTATTATTACATTTATTGGGTTTACATATATTTTAACCCCCAGTCAAAGTAGTGGACTGCCCCTTTAACAGTAATATGTTTTAAATTTTTAATTAATTGAGTCTAAACCTCACTACATACATCTTGAGGAGATAACTGTATTAGAGCTCATTGTATACCATCTGTCCTACTTAGACCAGCAATATGTAATTATTTCATCAGATGGCAATTTTATTTTCCTTATGTATTAAATGGCAGTTAATCAAGTCTTGTTCCCAAGCTAGTTATCACCCTAATTATAATTCATTTAAGTTTGATTCTTTAAATCAAACTATGCCACTGCTAATCACCTTCTAAAAATATTAGTTGTGTAACTGTTATGCCCAGAACAGCTATGCAAGTTGTTTCTTACTGTCCTAATCTAAATGCTTCTTTCAGGTGAGTGAAGGTTTACATGGACAACTAGGCAAATTGCATTTTCTAAAGGAAAACAGCAAAGGCAGGCTCCATATTTCTGTAAGTAATGGTTTTCTTTCACACTAAACTTTAGGAAAACTGCTGTAGACACAAATTAATTACATATAAGAAAATAGTTTTAAAGGATTTGAATGTCTGTCTGTCCAATACAAAAGATTTAGACAGCTCTTTCATACAGCACAGACATATCTGGCAGGACAAGGAGACCATATTTTTCATTGTTTCAGTTAAATAACACTTACTTAGGGAAAAACTGCATTTAGTGCTAAAATTAATTAATTGAACCCAGGTAATTAAGCAACTAAATTAAAAATTGTGATAAATATTATGAAAAAAATGTGATAAATGTATGTGAAACAGCCACACTCAGGACAACACAAAAAATACAAGTTTTACAAATAGCCTATACAAATACTGTTGTGCTGTGTGTAAATATCAGTGTTAACAATCTTCAGCAAATTAAATCACCAGTGCCATCCAACTTAGCAGAATATCATCAATACCATCAATATAAAAAAAAAGATAATACTGTAATAAAAGATGAAAATAACTGAACTGTTCATGGTAAGTCCATCAGTGCATAGTGTGATACAAAAATGCCCAGGTGCATCCCTCCACCTGGTCTCACACGCCAAAATCCAAATCATAGGTGATCTAAAAGAGCTCAGAGGTGTGTGGATCTGGACAAGTCCTCACAGAGGAACCAGCGGTATCATAGCCACCAAAAAAGCAGATGACATCATTCATAGTGTAAAACCACTACACTACATTTATTTGAATAAAAAGCTGTATATCTACTCACAAAATGATCTGTGTAATGTGCATATGAATTCAAATAACCATTGCTGATGTTACCGGCTCCAGTGCACACGATAACGTCAGCACAAGCTCCACCCTAAACACTCCGCACCTAATAACACTTACTAAACTTGTCTCTTCATAGCTTATGACTGCACAGTGAAAGTAGCAGACTGACAAGCTCATCTTTATGTCACTCTGCTCTCTTCTCTTATCAGTATGTACTGCAGCACAACTGATTGGCTCCTTCTGTTGCTTCTTCCACTCCCAGTCTGAGCTCCTCTGTACAGGGGCTGCAAGACCAGGTAAAATGTAGGTACTTACACTGTTTGTATTTAAAAAATACTTTTAATTATTATTATACAGGATTTATATAGCCCCAACAGTTTGCGCAGCGCTTACATTTTTAATGATCAGCTTTTTTTTAATACAGATTTTTGCTGCTTTGCCTCTTTTACAGTTTATTTGCCTAGGGATCAGCTTAATAAAATCTTTAAATAGAAGTTGGCATGCTATTCCAAGAGGTGCTGAAAGATCATAACAAGCAGTATTTCAAACACAGGCAAATTAAACATTGTTTACCACCAGACTTCGAAGACCAAGTACTTTTACCATGGTAGTTGAGGATTTAATGTGTAAACATATCATTACCTTCTGGGAGTAACCTACCTTCAGGGACCTCCTATCCCTCCCTCTTCCTACTTGCTTTCCTTCCCATCTTTGTTGTGAATCCCTTCCCCTCCTCATTTTTCATATTAACTTTTTAATTCAGGTAAACTCCACTATAGTTGGTTGACATAACATAATAATAAGCTGATATTAGGCCCCAGATCAGCGGTATATTAACCATAATGTTCTATAATTGAAAATAGCACCAAATATTCTAGCGACTCTACATAAGTTTATATATAAGGTAGATTCTTGTTTAGATAGAAAAAAATAATAATTTACTGCATTGATCTGTCTTAATTTGATTCTCAACTAAACAATTATATGATGTCATATACGACTAGAAATATACGTTCCTGTAATAAGATTATCTTAATGTTACTATGTAACATTTTTCTCTACTCATTACATTCAATGTTCTCTGATAATCTTTAATAAAATACTTGAACAAGAAAACGAATACACATGCAAATCGAACAGTTATTTTAGCTGCGCACGGAAATAAGTGATCACCAAGAAATGTCCAGCAATTATTCTAGTTGTTTTCATACTTTATTCAAAACCTAGTATGTGTGAATGGTATATCTTACAGCACTTCAATTTATCCAGCGTTCCGTATCTTTGCTGTTGTCAGTCATTATACACTTGTTACCTTATCTTATCTTGTTATCCTGACTAGCTACTGCATGTTTTAATGCATCTAATAGATACGCTTATGCAGCTACTACCAACCATGGCTAAATCATTCAAATGCAGTAGAGTAAAAGATGTTCTTTATTTAGACTCATTGATACTGTCATGTTTTTCAGCCACAGGAAAACATTGTACACAAATAAAACAAGAATTTGTACTTCTGTATTAATGTAGCCCAAAGTTTTCTCAATAGTTATAAAGCTGGCCATGCACTGAAAAACACTTCAATACCAGAATTTTCACCCCTTCATTACCAGGCCATTTTTTTATTTTTCAGTGTCGTAATACTTTGACTGACAATTACTCAGTCATGGGAAATTGTACCCAAATGAATTAGAAATTAGAACCTTTTTGGGACCGATAGAGAGGTGTGTTTTATTATTGTTGGCACTGTACTATATTGGGGCTGGGTAGTGGTCACTAGGGATGTGCTGAATGGACCCCTGTTCGATTCGCACCAGAACTTTTGAACACCGTGAAAGTTCGGACCCGATTAACGAACCCCATTAAAGTCAATGGGACCCGAACGTCAAAAATCAAAAGTGTCCATTTTGTAAGTAATTGGGCATACAATGGTTATAGGGGTCTGGGTCCTGCCCTGGGGTATCAATAAAAAAAAAATTTGTGAAAAACGTAATTTTTAAATGAGCAGTGATTTTTTGATTTTTAAAGTGAAAGCATAAAAATGAAAAATTCCTTCCAATATAGTGCCTGGGGGGTCCCCTTAGTCTACTTGTAAAGTGGCAGATCTGTACCATGTCTAGTATCCGCTGCAGAAATAATTGCATTTCTAAAGTCAAAAAAATTTAATTTTCCCTGCAAGCTGCCTTTATTTTGCTCAGAAACAGCTGGGGAGCCAGTGTGTATAATGAGGTCACAATGTAGTGCACTGGGAACAAGATTAGAGATTTTTTGGATACATTCTGGTGTCACTTTGACTTTGAATAGAAGTAACGGGTGCATAAAAATCTGTCTTTGGGTGTCGGTGGCACCTTCCCACCATGACCCTGTAAAGGTAATCTTGATGAAAACAAGAATTGGCCTTGCTGTAAAAAATTGCAATGATATGCACCTGTCAAACAGGTGCTGAAAATTGGTCTTTTGGTGTCAGTGGTGCCTTCCCACCATAAGCCTATAGAGGTACTCTTGATGAAAGCAAGAATTGGCCTTGCTCTACTCTCATGACCCAGCAAGTCTGTGGATCATCAGCTGGAAAGCTCTCCATCTCTATTTTGGCCCCGAGGTAATCATCCACCATGTGATGCAGACGCTGCAAATGGAATGTGGAAGCTGACAGCCCGGGGCGGCGAGGACTACAAAAATTCTGAAATGCTTCACTTAGGCAGACACCTTCTTGAACTACTCTTTTGACTAACAGAAGACTCAAAACAACGTTTTCCACCACACTGTAAACTACTGGAGTCAGGAAAAACGTTAAATAAAATCCTTTTTAACATGTCCTTAAGAGATTTTATCTTCTGCACTCTCTGTGGGGACGGGATGAGTTCTGAGACCTTCCCCTTTTAACGGTGGTCAAGGAGGGTTGCCAACCAGTAATCATCCTTCTCCTTTATGCCATGTTTTCTTGGGTCCTTTTGCAGGCTTTGAAGCATGAGGTTACCCATGCGCCTCAAATTTGCAGAGGCTTGAGAAGCAGACTCCTCGGTTTCACTCAGGATGACAGCATCTGGAATTTCCTCCTCCCAGCCACGTACTACTCCCAAGGGTCCTGGGGTTGGAAAGCCATTGCTTATAGATTGACGAATGTCTTCCTCTTCTTTGAAGCCTATGAAAGTGCCAGAATCCTCCTCCTTATCCTCTTCCCCTCTCTCCTCCTGTGTGTTCTGTGACATAGAAATGATGATGTCTGGATAAAGTGGGCCTTGAGAGCAAAGGAAGTCCTCCTCTTCCTCCTGCTGCTCTGCCTCCAGTGCCCTGTCCATAATTTCAAGCAAAGTCTGCTCCAGCAGGAACACAACAGGGATTGTGTCACTGATGCATGCACTGTCACTGCTCGCCATCCTTGTGGCCTCCTCAAATGGTGACAATACAGTGCATGCATCCTTAATGATCAGCCATTATCGTGGGGAAAAAAAGCCGAGGGGGCCTGAGCCTTTCGTTGTGCCGTACTGGCACAGAAACTCGTTGACGGCCCTCTGCTGCATGTATAGCCGCTGCAGCATTCCCAAAGTTGAGTTCCACCTGATCGGCATGTCACAAATCAGGCAGTTTATGGGCAGGTGGAATTTCTGCTGAATTTTAGCCAATTGAGCACTGGCTGTGCATGACCACCTGAAATGGCTACAGACTCTTCTGACCTGCTTTAGTACATCTTGCAACCCTGGGTATGTATTTAGGAAACACTGCACCACCAAATTGAGGACATGGCACATGTGTCAACTTTCCCTGTCTAAGGGCGGACAGGAGGTTTGAGCCATTATCGGACACCACCATTCCTGGCTCCAGCTGGCATGGTGTGAACCACCTCTGGGCCTGTCCCTGCAGAGCTGCAAGAATCTCTGCTCTGGTGTGGTTCCGGTTTCCTAAACACGCAAGCACTGAAGCACTGCATGGCACCTTTTAGACTGGCTCTGGGACTAGCCCTTTGAACGCTTAGGGGTACCTGATGTTCATGGGACAACTCTGCAATGGAGGGCATGGAGGTGGTGGAGGAGGAGGGGGTAGAGGTCACAGGTCTGGCATCCTCACCACCAGCTGTATGGAGACGTGGGGGCACAACAAGCTGCAGCACCAAGCCCTGTCCTGCATCCTTTCGAGTTGCAAGCAGCATTACCCAGTGTGCTGTGAACAAAGTATATCGTCCCTGCCCATGCTTGCTGGAGCAGCATTGAGGTGGATTTTATGGCTGACTGCCTTGCCCAAGGATGCCAGAACATTCCCTTCCACATGATGTTAGAGAGATGTAACGGCCTTATGTGAAAAGTAGTAGCAACTGGGAACCTGCCATTGTTGTACAGCACATTAGGTGAATTCACGGAAGGGGGCAGAATCCACCAGGCTGAAAGGCAGAAGTTGGAGAGCAGCTTTGACAAGCTTGTATTCAGATGCTGGGCATGTGGGTGCCAGGGATTGTATTTTTTTTCTGCCCCGCAGCAGATGGGGCAGAGAAATTTGCTTCTACAGTATACAGCTGGTGGTGTGCGGCTAGCAGATGTGTTGCTAGGACCTGGGACACCTGTGCTATACTATCATCCCTGTCAGTGGAGGCTGCTGAAAGGTAATGACTCCTTATCGCAGGGGCAGACTGAAGTGGGTAAGGAGGAGGAGGAGGAGGGACAGATTTGTGCCCTTTTTGTGTGGCTTTTAGGTGCTCTTGCCAACAGTGGGAAAAAGAGTTTCTAAACACATTAACCACTAGCCAACCAACGCACAATGATGTACGTTGGCACAATGGCATGGCTAGGCAAATGGGCGTACAGGTACATCCCCTTTAAATTGCAGCATTATGGGCACGCGATCATGTCACAGAGCAGAAGAACGGGGAGATGCCTTTGTAAACAAGGCATTTTCGTGTTCTGCCTAGTGACGTGACAGGGAGCTACTGCAGCAGTGATCGCTGTCATGTCAGTGGTAGCCCATCAACCCACAGTAAGAACACATCCCTAGGACACACATAACCCCTTGATTGCCCCCTAGTGTTGAACCCCTTCCCTACCATTGTCATTTACACAGTAATCAGTGCATTTTTATAGCACTGATCTCTGTATAAATGACAATGGTCCCAAAATGGTGTCAAAAGTGTCCGATGTGTCCGCCATAATGTCACAGTCATGATACAAATCGCAGATCGCTGTCATTACCAATAAACATAATAAAAACGCTATAAATCTATCCCCTATTTTGTAAACGCTATAACTTTTACGCAAACCAATCAATATACGCTTATTGCGATTTTTTTACCAAAAATATGTAGAAGAATACATATCAGCCTAAACTGAGAAGAAAATTATTCTTTTATATATTTTTGGGGGATATTTATTGTAGAAAAATTTAAAAAATATTGCTTTTTTTAAAATTGTCGCTCTTTTTTTGTTTATAGCGCAAAAAATAAAAAACGCAGAGGTGATCAAATACCACCAAAAGATAGCTCTATTTGTTTGGGTGCAACATCGCATGATCATGCAATTGTCAGTTAAAGCAACGCAGTGCCATATTGCAAAATGTGCTCTGGTCAGGAAGGGGGTAAATCCTTCCGGGGCTGAAGTGGTTAATAACATCAAAATAGGCTACACAGATCATAGTGTAAACAAATAGGAAAACGTTGGCACTTCACATTAGATGAGATGAGATCCACTTGGCTAGTAGCACACCTTAATACAGAAGATAATGAACAATGTTATGATATTATGACTGAATACAGTCCATGGAGTCTGTAGATAAGCACTTGAAGGCAGCTTCAGTGGAGTAATAGAAGCGGAACTCTGTGTGATGGGTGAGAAAGCACAAAAAAGTGCCACTCTAAGTGCAGTATAAAACACAATTTATTAAAGCACAGGATGTGTTGTACTCACAAAGGTATGTGACAGGTAGGTGTGTTTATATGTCTACCTGTCACATACCTTTGTGAGTACAACACATCCTGTGCTTTAATAAATTGTGTTTTATACTGCACTTAGAGTGGCGCTTTTTTGTGCTTTCTCACCAATTCATAGTGTGTCAATTCATTTTTACTGCAAACATTATAGAGACCCTTCAGGTTTAAAATTTTGGGGCATAGAAATAACTAGGCCTGTGTGGAGGTGTGCAAATAAAGTCAGCGATCTATGAAAGTGTGAAACTAAATGGATATATCTAACAGACACTTTATACCCTAAGGGGTTTACTGTAGAACTCGACTTGAACAGTTTCATCAACGATTATACGTTTTTTTATGAATTAATCAATTTTAGGAATAATTTTTAGAAACAATTTTTAGAATTAATTCTTATGAAGACTTTGGGATGCTGGCTTTTTAATTTTTATCTTTATGTTGTAAATTCATCTAAACAAATTTCAGTTCATTTATTATGTTGCTGTTTATACATATGCAATAATTTTAATGCTTCATCAATTTATCAATTTATGGTTCTTTATATTTAAGTATAGATGGTGATATACTTATTTGATGCTGATGCTACAAATTCTATAGCAAATCTCCGGTATAGTAAATTGAATGAATTAGATTGGGGTATCATTATTTTAAAATCATACACGATGCAATTGAATGATATTGGGAGTGGGGCAATATGCTAATATGAGCCGTATTTATGTTAAGAGGTTTTAATATGGGCGGAATGAAAGTTCTTTAATCATCATTGCTGGCAAAGAATGTACTGTCTAAGGTTGAGTTAAGATGTATGTTATGGGATATGTGTAAGCATAGGCGCCTCCACACATTAAGCAATGAATGACTTGTGTCACTAGACAGACGATGGGTTAACCTCCCTCGTTCGTAGGTGTATAAATTAGATGTGCTGCACTGTGAGGCTACGCCCTCTGATGAAGTGATGATAAAACAGTTTGTGACCATGCAGCCATCCAGTCTGTCGATCAGCTGTCAGCTCGACCCGGGTACGCCGCAGTGTGAGAGATCAATCAGGTGGTGAGAGTTTGACCGAATGTGACAGGACTGCTTTGTTAAAATTGTTTTGCTTTTTCTTTGTTCTTGTCAGTGCAATCTGTATGGGGGGAGGGAATTTAATCAATAAATTTTACCACATGGAATTACACTATGTATATGCATCTTTTTGTAATGAGTGACATCTAGATAGAAGGACCGGTTTTCTGCTCCCTGAATGGATAATAACACAGGTGCATACCTATTGTTTATCCAGTGAGTTCATTACCATAGGGGTGAGATCTCACGAGGTGTAGTGACGTCAATCATTTAGGATATACAGTATCTCACATAAGTAAATACACCCCTCCCATTTTTTAAATATTTTATTATATCTTTTCATGTGACAACACTGAAGAAATTATACTTTGCTACAATGTAAAGTAGTGAGTGTACAGCTTGTATAACACTGCCAATTTGTTATCCCCTCAAAATAACTCAACACACAGCCATTCATGTCTTAACCGCTGGCAACAAAAGTGAGTACACCCCTAAGTGAAAATGTCCACATTGGGCCCAATTAGCCATTTTCCCACCCTGGTGTCATGTGACTCGTCAATGTTACAAGGTTTTAGGTGTGAATGGGGAGCAAGTGTGTTAAATTTGGTGTTATCGCTCTCACTATACTGGTCACTAGAAGTTAACATGACACCTCATGGCAAAGAACTCTCTGAGGATCTGAAAAAAAAGAATTGTTGCTCCACATAAAGTTGGCCTGGGCTATAAGAAGATTGCCAAGACCCTGAAACTGCAGGGTCTTGGCAATGCAGCTGCGGTGACCAAGACCATACAGCATTTAACAGGACAGCCAGACTAAGAACATGGATTACTGGAACCATGTCCTGTGGTCTGTTGAGACCAAGATAAACTTATTTGGTTCAGATGGTGTCAAGCATGTGTGGCGGCAACCAGGTGAGGAGTACAAAGACAAGTGTGTCTTGCCTACAGTCAAGCATGGTGGTGGGAGTGTCATGGTTTGGGGCTGCATGAGTGCTGCCGACACTGAGGAGCTACTGTTCATTGAGGGAACCATGAATGCCAATATGTATTGTGACATACTGAAGCAGAGCATGATCCCCTCCCTTCAGAGACAGGGCTGCAGGCAGTATTCCAATATGATTATGACCACAAACACACCTCCAAGACGACTACTGCCTTGCTAAAGAAGCTGAGGGTAAAGGTGATGGACTGGCCAAGCATGTCTCCAGAACTAAACCTATTGAGCATCTGTGGGGCATTCTCAAATGGAAGGTGGAGGAGCACAAGGTCTCTAACATCCACCAGCTCCATGATGTCGTCATGGAGGAGTGGAAGAGGACACCAGTGGCAACCTGTGAAGCTCTGGTGAACTCCATGTCCAAGAGGGTTAAGGCAGTGCTGGGAAATAATGAAGGCCACACAAAATATTAACACTTTGGGCCCAATTTGAACATTTTCACTTAGGGGTGTACTCACTTTTGTTGCCAGCAGTTTAGACATTAATGCCTGTGTGTTGAGTTATTTTGAGGGGACAGCAAATTTACACTGTTATACAAGCTGTACACTCACTACTTTACATTGTAGCAAAGTGTCATTTCTTCAGTGCTGTCACATGAAAAGATATAATAAAATATTTACAAAAATGTGAGGGTGTACTCACTTTTGTGAGATACTGTATATCGCATATGGAATACATGGACAAACTTTTATCTGTGGCTTCATCTAATCAACATATGTGATTATATGGATTGATCTATACATTCAATTACATGGACTTTATATAATTTGAATTTGAGTGCTGCTAATGTTGGATTTTATTCAGCCTATAAAGTTAAACTCTGCTTTGCTTATGAAGGTCAAAGCATTAGCTTGATTTTAATGCTTACCTCCTTTCCTGCTTATACTCTTCTTCCCTTTGCTGCCCTGCCAATCAATTTACCAACAATAAAAAGAAAAGGAAATTCTATTATTTCAGGTTTAGTGGATCATGTCACTAACTCCTCTTCACCCACTTGACAAACAACAAAAATAGTAAAAGGCCTGGGTGACAAAACATACCAAGAGAGACTTCTGGAACTTAATATGTACAGTCTTGAGAAAAAACAGGAAAGAGGAGACATGACTAAAAGGGTTAAATGCAGGGTAAATAAAGATCAAGAGATCAGGAGGCAGCATTTTCAGTTTCAGGGCATAACATACTAGCACATTATGACAGACTTACCTGAAAACAAAGTCCTCCAGAGGTGCACTGTCACTGCTGAAGGTGCTTCCATCATCACCCAGTCTTCTTTCTGGGTTTGCATGCTTCAGCGATATGAATCGGGTATGCCGTTACTTCAGAGCGCATGCGCCAGAGACGTCTCCGGCTGCAGCTAATGTTAATATCTCCTAAATTGTGCACGTTTAGGAAATATTTACTGTACTATAGGTGAGCCTTATAATGGGGGAGGGGGGTAGACTCAAGGGACCACTGCCAACACTGTTCTCTGTTTCTTTGTTTCTATGACAGTACTGGTGTTTGGTAATTGGTCACTCAGGTACCAGCACATGGGGGTAGTTTCTCAGGTTAAACAAATTCACCCCCTTTGCTTGCGAAGGTAATCATTGTCAGAAAGCAAGGGAAAATCCATAATTGTTTTGGTTGTTTACCTGCCTACCAAAGTAAACCTCCATTTGCTGCAGGAAGTCAAACATTTAGCACGGGGGGGGGGGGGGAGGGTGAGCACTGCCCTGGGGAACATGTACCAATGTGTGCTGTTTAAAAAAAAAATCTGACAATGACAGTTGTCAAAGTCTTTTTCTGGCAATTTTAAAATATTTTTTCTTTGTAAGGCTGGGTTCACACGGAATTCATCTTACAGCAGGGGTCCGGCGCATCCCTGTTCTCTGTTTCAGGGGCAAATCAGGCACACATTTTTGCCTGAATTCGGACCTGAAATGGAGCCAAAGATGCACAGAACCCCTGTGCAATTCACTCCGCAGCCACTCCGGAGATGTGTGAACCAGCTCCATTAAGAGCCGGTCACAATCTACTGTCATGCAAATTGAATGCAGGGAAACCTGCATCCAATTCGCATAAGTGAGAACCCAGCCTTAGTGTCAGTGCTAAAAAAATCACTGCTCCCAGTTGCCCCCATGCTATTTTCTTGTCACCCCTTGCAAAGTCCAGAAAATGGACATTTTTAATTTGACAGATTCAGCTCCCATTGATTTTCTTTGAAATTTGCAGAACCCTTGCCAAACCAAACTCAGGGCAGTTCAGCTCAACATTATTCAATATAAAGTTTACTCACTTAAAGTTTAGGCTCTTAAGCCAGGCATACATGGATCTAAATTCAGCCTTCAGCAGGGAGTGGCTGAATTTCAATCCATGTATGGGCAGGCTGGTTGCAGAGGAGTCAATTTGCCCACAGGCAGGGACTAATAGTGGAGGACCACACACATGATGGCAGACAACATACCTAGTTACCTCTGAATTAGGTTTGGTCTCTCTGAGCTACTGTAAGAGAAAAAGCAGAGGAAACTGCTGGAACCTGGAAACTTTTTCCCTGGGCATATCCAAGAGCACAGGTGCTTGTGGGAGTCCAGGAAATTGTGGAAAAAGTATTTTAAGAGGCCTACACTTAAGAATGCTAAGTAAAGAGATACTTTATTATACTCTGTTTACAGTGACATTGACAAATTGATCTAATGCCGCGTACACACGAGTGGATTTTCCGTCGGAAAAAACTTGGATGGTTTTTCCGACGGAATTCCGCTCAAGCTTGCCTTGCATACACACGGTCACTCAAAAGTTCTCTGAACTTTCGACCGTCAAGAACGCGGTGGTGTACAACACTACGACGAGCTGAGAAAACGAAGTTCAATGCTTCCGAGCATGCGTGGAATTTTTTCAGAGCATGCGTAGGAATTTTGCGTGTCGGAATTTGTACAGACGATTGCATTTTCGGATAGGAATTTTTTCTGACTGAAAAATTGAGAACCTGCTCTCAATCTTTTGCTGGCGGGAATTCCGCCAGCAAAAGTCTGATGGAGCATACACACGGTCGCATTTTCCGACCAAAAGCTCTCATTGGTCTTTTGTTGGCCAAATTTCCGATCGTGTGTATGCGACATTAGAGTGTTGGAGACGGTTATTGGTCAAGTCATATTTTTGTATTGACAGTCCATAAGACTGGGAATCAGATCTTTGAATGTTTGATGTTCACGATTGCACAACACAGATGCAGTACACATGCACTTCTGTGTGGTTCTGTGTGAGTAAAGAAATATCTTTTTTCACTTGCATTTTAGTCTGACAAGCTTTACACCGCCGATACAAGAAAAATCCAGAAAACTGACAAATCATCCTCGCAATAGCAGAAAAAAATATTTCCTAACCCCAGTAATGGAAGTCAAATGAATTCCTTAGATCAACCACTCCAATTATTAAATCTAATAATAAAATCTGGAGATATAGTTTCTAGTAAGAAAAGGAGTGAATTTAGTCAATATAAGATTGAAATTATACCCTAAAAATGTCACATAGGGGTTGATATACTTAAACTGGAGAGTACAAAATCTGGTGCAGCTCTGCATAGAAACCAATCAGCTTCCAGGTTTTATTGTCGAAGCTTAATTGAACAAGCTGAGGTTAGAAGCTGATTGGCTACCATGCAGAGCTACACCAGATTTTGCACTCTCCAGTATTCAAGTAAATGAACCCCATAGCGCCTGTGGGAAAAAAGTCTAGGTTATATACTGTAAATATATGTAAATATATGTAAATATATATATATATATATATATATATATATATATATATATATATATTACATTTTATTATTTCAGTGCATTGCTTAAACATTTAATTTGTATTTTTAAACAAGCTTTATTTAAAGAAATGTAGTATCCTAATTTCTTTTGACAGTTGTTTAACAGGACAGTTGGCAGGCTTGAATTTTGCATCAAGATGACCTGAAATGGATAGAAATACAAAATGTGCAAATGTGAAACAGGATGGAATTAATCAAGACTGATTTTGCAATCTGTTTTCCCCTAAAAACAAGTTTACAATTATATACCTAAAGACATCTAGCTATGTATATTTTCAGACATTTTATTAGCTGTTTTTAAGGCAACTAACATGCATTCTTACATTATTAGTATTAAAAAGATAAACATATACATCTACAGTCACATATTCCTTAGCAAAATACATTTTATTTTGTTTTATTATATGCATATATATAACTTCTACAGAAACTAGTTTTAAATGTAATCTTTTAAAAATTAACTTTACCATTTAAGTTTGCAACTGGCTATGGTTTCAATAACTGCTAAGTAAATATAGATGTACACTATATTACCAAAAGTATTGGGACGCCTGCCTTTACACGCACATGAACTTTAAAGGCACCCCATTCTTAGTCTGTAGGGTTCAATATTGAGTTGGCCCACCCTTTGCAGCTATAACAGTTTCAACTCTTCTGGGAAGGCTATCCATAAAGTTTATGAGTGTGTCTATGGGAATGTTTGACCATTCTTCCAGAAGCGCATTTGTGAGGTCAGGCACTGATGTGAACAAGAAGGCCTGGCTCGCAGTGTCCGCTCTAATTCATCCCAAACGTGTTCTATCAGGTTGAGGTCAAGACTCTGTGCTGGCCAGTCAAGTTCCTCCACCCCAAACTTGCTATTAGTATTGACAAATCGCAGAAGGCACCTGGAGCATGTGACTTCACTGCCCAATGGACAATAGCAAGCGGGGGCATGGCTAATGGAGAGTTACCATGCCAGCCCGCCCACCCAGAGCAGATCATTTGTGGGAGCACATCACTGGGGAGACAGAGAGAGCTGATACTGCTGCTCCTCCTGCTTTAGCGCCAGGAAGAGTTTGCTGTCAGTGCCACCAGAGGGAAAAGAGGAGGTGATAAGGCCAGGGAAAGCCCGCGGTGCCCAGGGAGCTGAAGAGTCATGGATCAGTGCTACTGATGTGCTCAAGCACAGCCAGGAGGCCACCGGGAGACAAAGTGGAGGCCTGACCTGGGGGCGGTTCTTTTGGGGAGGGGTTGGGGGGCGTGAGAGCCCTGTAAGTGGAAAAATTACTGATGGGGGCCTGTTTTTTTTTCTGGGGGAGAGGGGGGATTTGGTGGGTGAGAGAAAACAGCGGTGGGTGGCCTTTATGGGGACAAATAGCTGATGGGGGCATGTTTATATATATATTTTTTTTTTGTGGGGGGTGGTTATAGGAAGTGGCAGGGGGTGGCCTTTATGGGGACAAATGGCTGATGGTGGGCCTGTTTTATTTTTGTTTTTTTGGGAGGGGAGAGGAAGTGGCAGTGGATGGCCTTTATGGGGACAAATGGCTAATGGGGGCCTGTTTTTTTCTGGGGGGGTGGGGGAAAAGTGGTGTATTTGTATCTCATGGAGATGGCTAATGTCTGTCACTTGTCCCTTGCTTACCCTCAGGTCTCAGCAAGGCTCAAACGAAGCACTGGTTTTCAAGGGCTATTGGGAGACGATTAGAGGAGAAATATTTTGTTGCTGTATCAGGCCAGTCCTGTAAGCTACAGTTTGCCCAAATTATGGTATGTGGTTGTAGGTTCTCTCCTGTACTACGCCAGCAGTCTCTGACCATCTCTTGTACAGCGCCAACAGTCTCTGACCCTCGCTTGTACAACGTCAGCAGTCTCTGACCCTCTCTTGTACTATGCCAGCAGACTCTGACCCTCTTTTGTACTACGCCAGCAGTCTCTGACCCTCTCTTGTACAACACCAGCAGTCTCTGAGCCTCTCTTGTGCTATGCCAGCAGTCTCTGATCCTCTCTTGTGCTAGGCCAGCAGTCTCTGACACTCTCTTGTACAATGACAGCAGTCTCTGACCCTCTCTTGTACTATGCCAGCAGTCTCTGGCCCTCTCCTGTACTATGGCAGCAGTCTCTGACCCTCTCTTGTACTACGCCAGCAGTCTCTGACCCTCTTTTCTACTGCGTCAACAGTCTCTGACCTTCTCTTGTACTATGTCAGCAATCTCTGACCCTCTCTTGTACTACACCAGTAGTCTCTGCGCCTTTCATATGTTACGCCAGCAGTAACATATGAGCCTCTTTAGTACAACACAAGCAGTCTCTGACCCTCTCTTGTACTACACCAGCAGTCTCTGACCGTCTCTTGTACTGCGCCAGCAGTCTCTGACCCTTTCCTGTACTATGCCAGCAGTCTCTGGCCCCCCTCCTGTACTACGCCAACAGTCTCTGGCCCTCTCTTGTACTACGGCTTGCAGTCTCTGACCCTCTCTTGTACCACGCTGTGCATTCTCCGACCCTCTCCTGTAGTGCACCATGGTCTGCAGCATCTGTACTACGTCTGCAGTCTCTGACTGCCTCTTGTACTAACTGCGGTAATCTCTAGCAACCAATCAGTGAGTGTGGACTAGTTCTTCATGTTTCCATTAAACCATTTTGAGACAAGTCTATATGTGTGTGCTTATTTGATTTTGGGATGGAGAGCGAAATTGCATGAGGGGGCAAGAAAATCTCATACTCTTACCACACCCCCTTTAAGCCACACCAACTATTTAGTGTAAATTTAAGCCACGTCCATTTCCTGCACACAATTACTCACTTTGGTCACACCCACAAAATGGATGCCCCACCCCTAATTTACATACCGCTCCACCTGCACTGGCTTTCTTGAAAAAAGTATCCCTGAAAAATTTTGGGGAATGTTGGCGAAACATAAACAATAAAGATTGGGGAAATATAGGACACAAATTAAATATATTTTTTAGGTTGTCTCAAACTTTACATAGTAAATTTAAAAAAGATTGTACAATCAGACTGTAACATTTGTGACCAGTATTACAGAACTGCACTGGGTGAGGGTATGTTGTTGTCACCTGCTAGAAGACTATAGTTTCTTTCCTGAAACTGTCATTTTTTAAGTTGTACAAAACTTGCTGAAAAACATTACTACATGCAGAGACTGACATTTTAAGCAGGAACAACATTGGGGTGTAAATGAATAGGGTGAAAAACTGAGGGTAGAAGTTTCAGAATCAATCCCTTGCTTAAATTGTCCAAAAGTAGCAGAGGATCTATATAATATAAGGCTGAAAACAGTGCAAAAACATATCAACATTCTAAAATCAAATGTACTAATTTACTGGTTTTGTAGTGTGTGCTATTGTGCAGCATTACTCAATAGATTTTGATAACAGATTTTCTTACTTTTATATCTTCTAATATTCATTGATTGTTTGCACAGTTTTTACAACTATACAATGATACCAAACAAATGTTGCGTACAAATTTAAAAGTGCCAGTAGACCAATATTGTTTACTGTAACATACCCTGTTTCCCCGAAAATAAGACCTAGCGTGATTGTCAGTGATGGCTGCAATATAAGCCATACCACCCAAATAATCCCTAGTTACAGTCCTTGTAGGTCTTATTTCAAGGGTAGGGCTAATTTTTGAGGAAACAGGGTAGGGCTTATTTGGGGGGCAGGGCTTATATTGTAGCCATCACCGACAATCACGCTAGGTCTTATTTTCGGGGAAACAGGGTAGTTAGATAGTTGGTAAGGCTGAAAAAATAAAAAACAGTCCGTCCAGTTCAACCTGTGGTGTGTGTGTATGTGTTTATGTCAGTAGTAAATCATATATCCCTGTATATTGTGATTGTTAAGGTGCCCACCTAATAGCTTTTTGAAACTATTGATGTTCCCTGCTGATACCACTGCTTGTGGAAGAGAATTCCACATCCTCCTGCTCTGACAGTAAAGAACCCTCTAAGCAGTTTAAGGTTAAACCGCTTTTCTTCCAATTTCAGTGAATGGCCACGTGTCATTTTAAACTCCCTCCCACTGAAAAGTTTTTTCCCTATGCCAGGGTCACCAGTAAGGTATTTGTACATCGCTAAGATATCCCTTCTCAAGCGTCTCCTCTCCAAAGTTCAATGCTTGTAGTCTTTCCCCATAGCTAAGATCCTCCAGTCCCTTTATTAGCTTTGTTGCCCTTCTCTGAACTCTTTCCAGTTTCAGCACATCCTTCCTGAGGATTGGTGCCCAGAACTGGATGGCATACTCCAGATGCGGCTGGACCATAGTCATGTAGAGTGGGAGAATTATTGTTTTATCTTTGGAGTAAATCCCCTTTTTAATGCATGCTAATATTCTGTTGGCCTTGCTTGCAGCAACTTGACATTGCATGCCATTTCTGAACCTGTCATCTACTAGGACCCCCAGGTCTTTTTCAATCCTGGATTCCCCCAGAGGTTTTCCACCTTGCGAGCAATTTGCGTTCATATTTTTAGCACTCAAATGCATTACCTTACCTTAAACCTCATTTGCCATGTAGTTGGCCACCCCATTTTTTTTTTTTAGATCTTGTTGTCAGGTTTCCACATCCTGCGCAGAAGTTATTGCCCTGCTTAGCTTTGTATCATCTGCAAATAACGAGACTGAGCTATTTAGCTCATCCTCTATATCGTTTATGAATGGATTAAACAGAATTGATCCCAGGACAGATCCTTGGGGGACACCACTTACCACCCCAGCCCATTCTGAGTACATAATGACCACACATTGTTCCGCACCTGTGGTAGAATTTGTCATTCCCTGTGTTAATGGGTGGTTGCTGGGAAAGGATGCAAGCAGACTGTAAGGTAACATGTCTGCAGGTCTGAAGCAGACCCAGTGGTACTATTTACAAGCCAGGAGGCTTAACAACTTTTTTCGGACTGTGATGCTTACCCCTGCGAGGGAATCTTTTTATTTTGCTGTAAGCGCTAAGCAATAAACATGGGTAGGAAGCCCTTAAACCTACTCGGTGCATGGAATACCTCTCTGCAAGCACTCCGCTTGCAGCTGAAGCTGCTTAAAAAGAATTGAAGAATAGAAGGGTCCTGTAACCATTGTTTTGGATTCCTATACATTGGAGTTGCATACGTGGGAGATATACTGTATACTGCAAATAATATATATATACAGTGTATATATATATATATATATATATATATATATATACAGCATCTCACAAAAGTGAGTACACCCCTCACATTTTGTAAACATTTTATTATATCTTTTCATGTGACAACACTGAAGAAATGACACCTTGCTACAATGTAAAGTAGTGGGTGTACAACTTGTATAACAGTGTAAATTTGCTGTTCCCTCAAAATAACTTAACACACAGCCATTAATGTCTAAACCCCTGGCAACATAAGTGAGTACACCCCTAAGTGAAAATGTCCAAATTGGGCCCAATTAGCCATTTTCCTTCCCTGGTGTCATGTGACTTGTTAGTGTTACAAGGTCTCAGGTGTGAATGGGGAACAGGTGTGTTAAATTTGGTGTTATCGCTCTCACTCTCTCATATTGGTCACTGGATGTTCAACATGGCAAAGAACTCTCTGAGGATCTGAAAAAAAGAATTGTTACTCTAAATAAAGATGGTCAAGGCTATAAGAAGATTGAAGAAGAAACTGAGCTGCAGCACAGTGGCCAAGACCATACAGCGGTTTAATGGGACAGGTTCCACTCAGAACAGGCCTCGCCATGGTCGATCAAAAAAGTTGAGTGCACGCCCTCAGCGCCATATCCGGAGATTGTCTTTGGGAAATAGACGTATGACTACTGCCAGCATGGCTGCAGAGGTTAAACTGTTGGGAAGGTCAGCCCGTCAGGGCTCAGACCATACGCCGCACACTGCATCAAATTGGTCTGCATGACTTTCGTCCCAGAAGGAAGCCTCCTGTAAAGATGATGCACAAGAAGCCCGCAAGCAGTTTGCTGAAGACAAGCAGACTAAGGACATGGATTGTGACCATATAATCTTAGGCAGATAAATATAAAATGCCTTTACCAGAAATTACAGTGCTGCAGATTGAAAAGGAAAGGACTGTCGATGAGTAGGTGGAATTAGGCTGACGATCTAAGTGGGTCCAACAGGACACCTGGGTCCAATCTAACCTCTTCAGGGATACACCATCTTGTGGTATTTTCTGCTCTTCCAAGCCAAGTCCACCGGTAGGATCTGAATCTGATCCACTCCACCGTTTGATCCACTCCACCGTTTGACAGTACAAGCCTTTCTGACTCACCGCCAACGGCCTGTGAGTCCACCCTTTCTGGTAAGGGCATTTTATATTTATCTGCCTGAGATTATATGGTCATGCTGGGAGAAGATATCACCTTACATGTAGGGATGTCCCTAACAGTCCCATTAAAATACATACTGTATGAAGACTGGGAGCACCTACAGTTTCTTACTGGCACCGTGACTAACCTACTTCAGAGACGGACATTTAAATTCCACATGCCTACATTTTTGAAACATCCATGTATTTAAGATTTTTATTATAAGTCTGACAGACACATAATATTGTTGAATCTATTTCTATTACATCCACGTTAGTTTATATATTGTGTTAATTTTTTAATTGGGTGTTTTTAGGTCATTCAGAAACTGATATTCACATTCAGCTTTGAGGTTACACCCACTATAATAGAAATCACTTATCTGTTATTTATTATCAGGAGTAGGGATGAGCCGAACACCCCCCTGTTCGGTTCGCACCAGAGCATGCGAACAGGAAAAAAGTTTGCTCGAACACGCGAACACCGTTAAAGTCTATGGGCACGAACATGAATAATCAAAAGTGCTAATTTTAAAGGCTTATATGCAAGTTATTGTCATAAAAAGTGTTTGGGGACCCGGGTCCTGCCCTAGGGGACATGGATCAATGCAAAAAAAGTTTTAAAAACTGACGTTTTTTCAGGAGCAGTGATTTTAATAATGCTTAAAGTTAAACAATAAAAGTGTAATATCCCTTTAAATTTCATACCTGGGGGGTGTCTATAGTATGCCTGTAAAGGGGCGCATGTTTCCCGTGTTTAGAACAGTCTGACAGCAAAATGACATTTCGAAGGAAAAATTTCATTTAAAACTACCCGCGGCTATTGCATTGCCGACAATACACATAGAAGTTCATTGATAAAAACGGCATGGAAATTCAACACAGGGAAACCCCGAACCAAAATTTTTAAAAAAATGACGTGGGAGTCCCCCTAAATTCAATACCAGGCCCTTCAGGTCTGGTATGGATATTAAGGGGAACCCCAGCCAAAATTTAAAAAAAAAAATGACCTGGGGTTCCCCCTAATTTTAATACCAGACCCTTCAGGTCTGGTATGGATTTTAAGGGGAACCCCGCGCCCGTTCCAAAAAAAAAAAAAAAAACGGCGTGGGGTCCCCCAAAAATCCATACCAGACCCTTATCCGAACACAACGTGGTTGTGGGGGTCTGTGGGCGGGGGGCTTATCGGAATCTGGAAGCCCCCTTTAACAAGGGGACCCCCAGATCCCAGCCCCCACCTGTGTGAAATGGTAAGGGGGTACTTACCATTTCACTAAAAAACTGTCAAAAATGTTAAAAATGACAAGAGACAGTTTTTGACAATTCCTTTATTTCAATGCTTCTTCTTTCTTCTATCTTCCTTCATCTTCTTCTTCTTCTGGTTCTTCTGGCTCTTCTGGTTCTTCCTCCGGCGTTCTCGTCCAGCATCTCCTCCGCGGCGTCTTCTATCTTCTTCTCCTCGGGGGAGGCTCCCGCTGTTCTCTTCATCTTCTTCTTCATCCTCTTCTCTTCTTTCTTCTTCTCTTCTTCATTTTCTTCTCCGGGCCGCTCCGCACCCATGCTGGCATGGAGGGAGGCTCCTGCTGTGTGACGGAGTCTCCTCGTCTGACGGTTCTTAAATATCGGGGGCGGGGCCACCCGGTGACCCCGCCCCCCTCTGACGCACGGTGACTTGACGGGACTTCCCTGTGACATCACGGGGAATGCCACAGGGAAGTCCCGTCATGTCCCGTGCGTCAGAGGGGGGCGGGGTCACCGGGTGGCCCCATCCCCTGTTATTTAAGAACCGTCAGCCGAGGAGACGCCGTCACACAGCGGGAGCCTCCCTCCATGCCAGCATGGATGCGGAGCGGCCCGGAGAAGAAAATGAAGAAGAGAAGAAGGAAGAAGAGAAGAGGATGAAGAAGAAGATGAAGAGAAGAGCGGGAGCCTCCCCCCATGCCATGGGTGCGGAGCGGCCCAAGGAGAAGAAGATAGAAGACGCCGCGGAGGAGATGCTGGACGAGAACGCCGGAGGAAGAACCAGAAGAGCCAGAAGAACCAGAAGAAGATGAAGGAAGATAGAAGAAAGAAGAAGCATTTAAATAAAGGAATTTTCAAAAACTGTCTCTTGTAATTTTTAACATTTTTGACAGTTATTTAGTGAAATGGTAGGGGTAAGTACCCCCTTACCATTTCACACAGGGGGGGGGCTGGGATCTGGGGGTTCCCTTGTTAAAGGGGGCTTCCAGATTCCGATAAGCCCCCAGCCCACAGACCCCCACAACCACCGGCCAGGGTTGTGGGGATGAGGCCCTTGTCCTCATCAACATAGGGACAAGGTGTTTTGGGGGGCTACCCCAAAGCACCCTCCCAATTTTGAGGGCATGTGGCCTGGTACGGTTCAGGAGGGGGGGACCGCACTCTCGTCCCCCCTCTTTTCCTGCGGCCTGCCAGGTTGCGTGCTCGGATAAGGGTCTGGTATAAAATTTAGGGGGAACGTCATTTTTTTTTAAATTTTGGCCGGGGTTTCCCTTAATATCCATACCAGACCTGAAGGGCCTGGTATAGAATTTAGGGGGACTCCCACGTCATTTTTTTTTTAAATTTTGGTTCGGGGTTTCCCTGTGTTGAATTCCCATGCCGTTTTTATCAATAAACTTCTATGTGTATTGTCGGCAATGCAATAGCCGCGGGTAGTTTTAAATGAAATTTTTCCTTCGAAATGTCATTTTGCTGTCAGACTGTTCTAAACACGGGAAACATGCGCCCCTTTACAGGCATACTATAGACACCCCCCAGCTACGAAATTTAAAGGGATATTACACTTTTATTGTTTGACTTTAAGCATTATTAAAATCACTGCTCCTGAAAAAACGGCCGTTTTTAAAACTTTTTTTTTCATTGATCCATGTCCCCTGGGGCAGGACCCAGGTCCCCAAACACTTTTTATGACAATAAATTGCATATAAGCCTTTAAAATTAGCACTTTTGATTTCTCCCATAGACTTTTAAAGGCATTCGAATTTGCCGCGAACACCCCAAATTGTTCGCTGTTCGGCGAACTTGCGAACAGCCAATGTTCGAGTCGAACATGAGTTCGACTCGAACTCGAAGCTCATCCCTAATGAGGAGTTATACGCAGCTCATTTTTCAATATTCCTTATTATTTATTGGTATTAGTCATTCATTTATTACTCCTCTGGGGGGATACCCCTCTTCCCTTATTCTTTTGATATATTATAGGTGTCATCACCATCTATTCAGGGTAACAACCCTTTTCACCTTATGCATTACCATCACCCACTATGACCTTTTTGTTTTTTCCATTGATGCTCAGTACACTTTATTAGTGCCAAACCTTGTTGTTTCACATATATTCACAATTAGTCAAAATGTTGTGTTGACTGCTTTATTCCTTTCTTTTTCCTTATTAGGAGTTAGCACAGCATTTTCCATACTTTTTTCTAAGGACATGGATTACTGGAACCCTGTGCTGTGGTCTGATGAGACCAAGATAAACTTATTTGGTTCAGATGGTGTCAAGCGTGTGTGAGGGTAACCAGGTGAGGAGTACAAAGACAAGTGTGTCTTGCCTACAGTGAAGCATGGTGGTGGGAGTGTCCTGGTCTGAGGCTGCATGAGTGCTGCTGGCACTGGGGAGCTACAGTTCATTGAACCATGAATGCCAACATGTACTGTGACATACTAAAGTACAGCATGATCCCCTCCCTTTGGAGACTTGGCCGCAGGGCAGTATTTCAACATGATAACGACCCTAAGCACACCTCCAAGATGACCATTGCCTTGCTAAAGAAGCTGAGGGTAAAGGTGATGGCTGGTCAAGCATGTCTCCAGACCTAAACCCTATTGAGCATCTGTGGGGCATCCTCAAACGGAAGGTGGAGGAGGGCAAGGTCATCCACCAGCTCCATGATGTCATCATGGAGGAGTGGAAGAGGACTCCAGTGGCAACCTGTGAAGCTCTGATGAACTCCATGCCCAAGAGGGTGAAGGTAGTGCTGGAAAACAATGATGACCACACAAAATATTGACACTTTGGGCCCAATTTGGACAACACTAATGAGTCACATGATACCAGGGAGCGAAAATGGCTAATTGGGACATATTTGGACATTTTCACTTAGGGGTGTACTCACTTTTGTTGCCAGCAGTTTAGACATTAATGGCTGTCTGTTGAGTTATTTTGAGGGGGTAGCAAATTTACACTGTTATACAAGATGTACATTCACTGCTTTACATTGTAGCAAAGTGTCATTTGTTCAGTGTTGTCACATGAAAAGGTATAATAAAATATTTACAAAAATGTAAGGGGTGTAAGAAACTGTGTGTATATATATATATATATATATATATATATATATATACACTGTATACTCAATAAAACAAAACTGCTGAAGTGGGGCAGTAGCTACAGGAAATTGCAACTACAGTTGTTACTGGCACTCATAAAAAAGATAGGAAAAAAAGTCTGTTGAGTCTCTGAACTATTGATCTGTGAACATGGAAAGGGGAGTGGGTACACAAGAATATGTAGCCCACCACACTGCAATCCACAGTAATTTAGCACAGTGTAGCACAGTATAGCACTGTGTGGCTGTATGGTATCAACCAACTCTCCCTACACATACTGTCAAGCTTCTTTAAACTACTCCAACACACAAAGATAAGTGGCTCCTGGGAACCCAGCCTTTTATAATAAGGGGACTGTCACATAACAAAGTCCCCATTATTATCCCTTCTAATCCAACTTTGTGGCTTGAAAGTTAGGGAAAACGAGGAAGATTGCTTCCTGGACATTTCAGCAAAGGTTTCTTGCAGCATATATGCACACTAAGCATGTTACGTATTTACACCTAAAGGTATAAGTGGCACTTTCATTGTGCTGTCTTCTGTGGGATACATAGTACTTATATTTTATTGTATTGATGTTAACTAGACTTAGTACATATTTTTACAATTTATTTCAAGGAGCTTAATATACTGTTGTTTAGAGAGGCTGTAGATCCGTGTGGTGTCTGCTTAGCTGGACATATCAATTTTTTCATAACCTTTCATTTTCTGAAACTGTCAAACCCCCATACAGAGCAGTGATTGAATTTCTTTTCTGGGCTAAAGAAAAGTGTTTGTGACTGTGACAGCACATATAATTCTAGAAACCCATCAACCCAAAGTCCAAAAGATTAGGCTGGGAGGCAAGCTATTGCAAATAGTAATAATCTGAATATACTCAGGTTTGGTTTCAGGAACTTTACAGAATTTCCAATTCTGATTCCAAAACCTATTAAAGTCAATAGAAGCTGCATCTTAAAATGTAATTATGACCATTTGCTAGGATAATAGGCAAGGGACTGTTATACAAATGGCATTGAAGGGTGGGGGGTGTCCACTGCTCTGGAAGACATGTATTAAAGTAAAAATTGTTTTTCTTTTGTAATTATCATTTAGCAGGGAGAGGGCCTTTTCAGGCAGCCTAAAGGGCAACAATAAAATATACAATTCATATTAATAACATGATTGGAAGAACATTAAAGCTTTACATGGTTTTAAAAAGCATTATGATTCTTAGGGACAGCTTTAGCATTACTAATTTATTGCCTCATATACAGCAGCAGCAGCAACCCAATATGATTGGTTTCTATTGCACAAAAATAATTTGTATACGTGTTTTTTGCAAAGACAATTGATTTTTTTGTGTCACAGTGATAGGCCATAATTGAGCAGTGGAAGTAGCAGAGACAAAATAGATAAAAAATAAAGGAAAGTATTAATTTTGAAAAAAAATAAACCTAAAGCTATAAAAATTCATACAAGGGGGCGTGCCCTGAAGTCAACCTATATGAACGCTTAGGAGCTCAGCTCTCCCTCAGCCCACAGCCACACAGCTTTTTTGGAGAATTTCTTTGCCTGCTACATCGGCAGATGCAGGACCATTTGCTCCATCAAAGCTCATGGATCCTCCCAACCTCCGCCGGGTTCCAACACCAGCCCCTGAGACTATTTTACACCGGCCAACATACCGCCAGGCCGGAGTGGACAATATGTCATCGGATGCCTCTCCCTCCCGCTCCCATGTCTCTCCATGGCCCTCCTCTTTGGCCTTGGTGATGGATTGGGCCCCCACGGACCTCTGGTTGCCGGCCCAGGAAGTCAGACATCCAACAACTTTGGCAGGAGCTTTGAGTTCTTCTCTCCCAGCGGCCTCTCTCACTGCCTGGCTACGTGGAGCCAGGCCCCACTGTCCTACACACAATGTACAGATGCCTTCCCCCATCTGCTGAGAATGGCTTCTTACCCCTGCCTACATGTGGAAAGCCCTGGATCCCCTACACCATCTCACTGCTCTATGGACTCTCCTGCTCCTCCTCGCCCAATGCATCCCCCCGTCGGGGGACAGGCCTGCAGGTAATTATTCCTCCCACCATGCCTCCACCTTAGCACCAGCATCTCCCAAGTTCCAGAGACAGCCTCGGTCCTGAACACCAACTCTTCCTGGGGTACTGCTGTGCCCTCTGCGCCTTATACATATGCTACAAACTCTCCCAACTCATCCCAACAAAGAGGGCCCTTCGCAACTGTCTCTTCTCCTCTGCATACGCTAGCCTGATGAACCATAGAAACCATCAATGCTGCCTGTAATCCAAACACAGCACGCTGTCCCTGCACACGCCACAACTGCCACCCTCCTCCTCTCACCTGCCATTGCAGCTGGCAATAACTGCCTCTATCCCCCAAATACCTCCTGCCTGGCACTTTTATCTCCAAGATATTTCAACTAAGGAGGACTTTAAGCAGCTAGTAGAAGATGTTACTTCACTGAAATGCAAGCCCTTCATATGGACCTTAAGCACCTTAAGACAGTGTGGACATGGCAGAAGAGGACCATGTAGGGGGTGCAGAAATAATATCCATGTACAGGGCCTGGCTCTGAAGACCTAGAGTTTACCTTACAAACTTTATTTAAAAACTTACTGGGTGAGCCTCCTACTAAACACATTGAGATGGACAGAGCCCATCATGCCTTATGTCCTAAAGGTCCCCCATCTAAGCCACGTGATGTTATTTGCAGGGTCCAATCCTTCTATTTGAAAGAGGACATTATGCACAAAGCCCATTCCTACCGCAAAGTGATACCCAAGTACAGCTATACCCAGATCTCTTGGATTACTTTTCAAAAATGTAGACTATTGCAGCCCCTTCTGCATACACTACAGGAAGCGGACATTATCTACCATTGGGGATTTCCTTTTAGCCGCACCGCAAAGCAACAGGGTAAATCTGCAGTATTGCATTACCCGGAAAGTCTTTCTACATTTTGTGATATCCTGGAGATACCGGTCACTCGGTTTTCAGAATAGGACCTAATGTCCACACCACCTCCACCGCCCAAAATTTGTCATAAGGTTTTCCCAACTAAATGAGCTAGTTGTCCGGACTCCCCACATGTCCACTAAACATAGAAACAGGTGAACTGCCCATGGTTCTAACTCCTGTTGTACATTTTCCTTGCCTAAATGGATACTTGACTGTCTGTGGTTATGCCCTACTCATTAGCATTCCAATTGTTTCCCCTTTATCCCTTAGCCTCATCAGTTTCACATGATGGGCTTGCTTTGGAAGAGGCCTGAGAGTGGTTTTCTCTTCTATCACTGACCCCCTCCTTTCTTTCTTTTCCAGCATCCTTCTCTTCTCTCTTCTTTCCTGGCTCATCATGTGGCTCTCTCCATCTTCTCAGATTTCCTCCTGGCGAATAAGTCCTCCTGGCTCTCACAATATGGTTGTCCTGCTGCTAGATCAGATAAGTGTGGTTTTCTCTGCTTTTATCCAACACTATGGCTAATGTTTTATCTCTGATTGTCCATGGCCTAAACTCCAATAGATGGAGGCATCTGGCACTTAGGGAGTTTAAACAGTCAGGGGCTGACGTCATCTTGGTTCAAGAGACTCAATTCGACAGGGGGGGCTCTTTCGCATTTGCATCCCAATACTACCCTCATGCCTATCAGGCTTTTAACTCTCATAAGAGAGCTTGTGTTGCTACACTTTTCAAACGTGGCTCCCCTTTCACCTGTTCTGAATCCTATATTGACCCACCGGGCCATTTTTTTATCCTACGCGGTTCATGGCAGACGCAAGCAGTCACCTTTTGCGCCCTGTATGCTCTGAATGTCCGACAGATTTGTTTTTTGACCAGAGTTTTTGCCCATCATTTTCGTTCAGACCATGAATATCTGATAATAGGGGGAGACTGAAATCTAACCTATTCTGCTGCTCTCAATCGCCATATGGTGGAACCCCGGGGCTCGCAAACACAAGTCTATAGAGACTCACAGCTTTTTTGTCAAATTACTAGGAGATATGCTCTTTTCAGTGCCTGGCGGGTTCTCCATCCTGGGGATTGACAGTATACATTTTATTCAGCTCCTCACCGCACACATTCCCATATAGATTACTTTTTTGTCAACAACTCTACACTACACTACAGTCTGCGCGCATACTTCCGATCTCCTTGTTCTGATCACGCCCCTATCCTGCTCACATTATCCTTAGGTACCCCTAATCAAAACCCTGCCACTGTCAGATGAATACCTTTCTTCTTCAACATCCTCCCTCTAAAGCCTTGTACATGTGATCTGATTCCAACAGGAATTGTGTGATGACAGGCTGTTGGCAGAAAATCCGACCATTTGTATGCTCCTTCAGACAATTGTTGTCAGATTTTCCGCAGACAAATGTTGGATTGGCAGGCTTTAAAAGTCCGTCGAACAAAAGTCCAAAGTACAAACACGCATGCTCAGAAGCAAGAAGGAGCTGGAAGCGGTCGGTCTTGTAAACTAGCATTCGTAATGGAGAATTAACATTCGTGACGTGGCAAATTATGAAATCTTGAAATGCAGCGCCCATTATTTTCTTTTTAATGGGATATTAATGAAGCCGCTTTTCTGGTGATACTGATGGAGTTATGGCAAACAAATTTTCAAAGGCTTTTTTTTTCTAGTGATATCAAGAATAATATTATTATTATTATTTTTTTGGTGCAAGTTACCACAACACCATTATCCCGTAGTTGTTAACATCAAGGATACATCTATGTTGGTGTCCCTTGTTAATTTAACATTTTATTATTTAAAATGTAACTGCCTACTCCCAAACTGTCATTTGAAGTAAAACACATAGCCAAGTATTAATCTCCACAATTTTTTTTTATTGTGCATTAAAAAAAGAAAACAAATAAAATTAGATATGCTATCTGCCAATAGAACTTAACCAAAAAGTGTAGTCTATGCATCCAAAAATATAGAAAATATAACAAATCAAATCATTATTCAACCAAAAAATAAAATAAAAGTCTCATGCATGTGTCCTGCTTCTTAATATAGGGGGTCAACAATGCCAAGAGTTGGTGAAAGCAGGGGTCCGTCATCCGGAGATAATTCCAAAAATCATCTGGATTATTCTCCTGGAGCTCCCGCAGCAAAGGCATATGACATAATTAGTCACGGTTAATAAAGCAACCAATTTTTGGTCCAAGAAACCCTCCTCCTCCTGTTCCTGGACTGGACTTGGGTCAAAGCAATAACTCCAAGACCAATAATAAATAACACGTTATCTCATTCGATTCCGCAACATGGCTGGTTGATGAATGGCCGTTCAGAAACTAACTGAAAAGAGCAAAATTAAAAGCATGAAATTAAAAATGCGAAATGAAAAGCAGGAAATGAAAAGCACAAATCAACACTCACCAAACTTCTACTAACATGAAATTAGCAGAAGGAGCACAAAGGGTGGCGCAAAAGAGCTGAAAGGCCACATAGTACATCACTACGTTTGTGTTTGTTGGCTGACAATTGTGTGGCATTTGTATGCAAGACAAGTTTGGGGCCAACGCCCTTCAAACAAAAGTCTGCGGTTTTGTCTGCAGAAAATACAATCATGTGTATGAGGCCTAAGTCTGTACTGGAGTCCACTCTGAAATTTTATTTCACTGAAAACCAAACCCCTGACATATACCTTTCTGCCCTCTGGGAAGCCCATAAGGCTGTTTTTCGGGGCCAGGCCATTCAAATCTCCTCAGTTTTGAAATAAGATGCTATGGCCGTTATATTACAAATTAAAAAATAACTCAGGGCCCTAGAACGTCAACTGCAATCCACCCCATCCCTGCCTTTGCTTAAAAAAGTTATCTGCTTACGTATGTCTCTTAAGGATCTGGCACTGGGCCAAGTAGAAAAAGCCATGGTCAGACTGAAGCAATTATATTATGACAAAGGTAACAGGGGCCACTCTCTCCTAGCTAGAAAGTTGCGTGACCGAACCCATATGACAGCGCCGCACCAAATTAATAACAGGTCAGGTTGTCTACTTTCTCACCCTCAAGATGTTCTTCAGTCCTTTAAAGAATTCTATACTGATTTATACAATGACTCCATTATCCCTCATGACCCTCCCTCTTGTGACTTACTGGACTGTATTCATCAATACCTTGCGCAGAGTGGAATTTCCCAACTCCAATTCTCAGATCTCTTATCCATTAATGAACCTATCACTGAGGAGGAAATAGAGTTAACTATTAAATCTTTACCTACTCATAAGGCACCTGGCCCGGATGGCTTCCAATATGAGTACTATAAGACCTTTCTTCTACTGTTGTTTCCCCATGTGCAGACTCTTTAACGCTTTAGGACACTTCTATCCCACCAAATATGCAGAGATCTTTTATCATTCTGATTCCAAAACCAAATAAAGACCCTTCCCTTTGTGCCAGTTATAGGTCCATAGCCCTCTTGAATTCAGATTAAATTTTTTTTACCAAACTTCTCTCTGTCCGTCTGAACGCTGTTCTCCCCTCCCTGATCCATAAAGACCAGGTAGGCTTTGTCCCCCTCCATCAGGCCGGGGACAATACTAGAAAGGTCAAAGACATAATTGATGTGGCGAATAGGGAGGACTCAGAATCCTTAGTACTCAGTCTGGAAGCAGAAAAGGCTTTTGATCGCCTTGATTGACCTTTTCTGTTTGCTACATTGCGTCAGATAGGATTCAGAGGAGCTTTCTTGTGTGCTATTCAACATCTCTATACCAACCCAACATCCCAGATAAAAACCCCTTATGACCTCTCCTCCTTCTTTTAAGTTACTAATGGTACCTGACAGGGCTTTTTGCTCTCTCCTCTATTATTTGCATTTTGTGTTGAACCCTTGGCTGCATTTATCTGCAATAGTTCGGATATTCAGGGCATATCGCTTAGAGGGGGGGATTTAAAATTTCATTGTTTGCGGATGGTTTTATCCTCACTCTGACCCACCCTAGGATCACCCGACTGAACCTGCATGCTGAACTTGACCGATACAGAGCCCTTTTCGGGATATAAAATAAGTCAGAGGCCCTCCCAGTTAACATCCCCGTGGCTGAAGTTAAACACTTAACATCTTGTTTTCCTTACGCTTGGAAATCCACTGTCTTAAAATATTTTGGAGTCTTTATTACCCCATCTTTCACTATACTGTACCAGGAAAACTCCCCCCCCCCTTTATCGGCTAAATAGGTCAACATTACAACAATGGAAGAAGCATCATATCTCCCTTCTTCCCAAACTTTTGTATTTATTCCAAACATTACCCATTCCTGTCCCCCTGGCTCATCTGAAAAAAACTGCAAGCAGATCTGCTACAATATGTTTGGAACTACAAAAGGCATAGGGTGCCACGCTCGGTACTTATGGCATCACGTTCTGATAATGGCCTAGCATTTCCTAACCTTATAAAGTATTACCAAGCGGCCCAATTACGTGCGGTTGCCTCTTGTTTTACTCAGCATTCCTACAACAAATGGACAGAAATCGAAAAGCTATGGCTAGCATCTATACATCCTAAGAACCTACTTTGGAATGCTATGACCTCCTTTCTCTACAACCCTAAGATGCCTGCCTGACAGCCTCACCTTCCCGATGTCCTCTCCCTGGGCACCTAGGAACTTGTTCCACTTTGGCCTTTTAGTAGACCCTAGGTCTCGCAAATTATTGCCATTCGCTGAACTTCAGGATAAATTCAATTTGCCTCGCCAGGTGTTTTATGGATACTTGCAAATTCACCATTATGCCCAAAGTATAACCCCAAACTTGCCATTTTCCTCTCCATCCTCCTTTGAAAGTCTAATTATGGAAGGCTTTGCATGGAAGAGGCTGATTTCTGACATTTATCAGATATTGAATGCCTATTCCATCCAAGCCCAAGGTAAACACTCATACGTGCTCATACGTGCTCCGTTGGGAGAGGGAGCTAGGTGAGGAAATTCCTCTGGAGGCGTGGCAGGTAATATGGTCTTAGGTAGCTAAAGGTTCTCTCTGTACTCTTTATAAGGAAAATGCGTATAAACTCCTTTACTTTTGGTACCTGACAGCGGATGTGCTTCCTCTACCCTACTAATTCTGATCATTGTTGGTGTGGCAACAGGGATAAAGGTATCCTCCTCCATATATATTGGAGTTGTCCACTGATTACACCATTTTGGCACTCAATTCAACAGCTGCTGGGTCGCCTTTTTGAGGTATCTATCCCTATGTCACCAAACCTTTTTTTGCTGGGCCTTTCCCCACTGAACATTTCTGAACCTGCCATATTCTTACAGCTGCTCGTTGTCTTATAGCCCTTCATTGGAAACAGCAATGCCCTCCTACCTCAGATGCCTTGTATGCTAGGATTAAGGATGTGGAGCTGATGGAGAAAATGACTGCTAGAATATAGGACAGATTGGAGGTTCACAATCGAGTCTGAGAACTGTAGCATCTCCAGGAGGATCCACCTTGAGTCCACTAACGAGATGTTATGATGTCTTTTCACCTGTGGTGGCTGGTGGTCAAAATTTTAGGGGGGGGCGCAAAACAGGCCTGGCCCCATCACTCGCACCCCCCTCCCAAGGCAGGCTCTTGCAATACATAGTAATTGGAAGATGTATAGGAGATTGCACAGAGTGTATTGTGTATGGTCTGCTGAAAAAGGGGATTGGGCAGAGTATGGTCAGCTTTAGGAAAATACCAAGAAATAAACTGCTTTCATATAGGAAAGAGGAGGGATAGCCAGGATATACACAACCAGCAGGAAGAGGCGTGCAGGGATGGATGGACAGGTAGGTGAGCAGGTGGGTGGATGGATTTAGAATGGATGGATGGGTAAATGGATGGATAAGTGGGTGAATGGCTGGATGGATGGATGAGTGGATGGATGGTGGGTGGATGGATGGGTGGGTGGGTGGATGGATGGACGGATAGATAGATGGATGGATGGATAGGTGGATGGATGGGTGGATAGGTGGGTGGATGGATGGGTGAATGGATGGGTGAGTGAATGGATGGGTGGGTGGATGGGTGGGTAGGTGTGTGGATAGGTGGATGGGTTGAATGGATGCAGCGAGGAAGGAGACATTTAATGATCAGGAGATGATAGATCTGCCTGTCAGTGTCTTCCCCTCCTGCTGTCCTCGCAGCACAATGTCACCATGCCATCCAGTATGATCAGAGCCCCCCTGCCAGGGAGAAGCTCTGATCTTTGCTCTCAGACTGGGAGTAAATGCAGCTGGGTGAGAGGAGAGGAGAGGACCTCTCGAACGACTAGCATAACATTACCTACTGTGTGCCTGGCTGCCCCTCCCCCGACCTGCCACACATTTAACACTACCAGCCCCATACAAATGTACTGTCCCGGGAATGCGCTAAAAGTTTCTCAACCTTTCACTGCCTCTGCACTACCCCCTCCACCTCCACAGATCCACTACACAGGCAGCTGCTGTGATCACACTGCAGGTCTAAGAGCACAACACAAGTGTGCTCTGCTTAATCTTACCTTCTAGCAGTTTCTTCAGTGATATGCCCCGATCACTGGCTGACTCCTCTGCTCATGCCTCGTGTTCCATCGGACCAGCCAGGATGAGTCACTCAAAAAAACGGAAGTGATTGGCGGTCCTATGTCCTACGGACCCGCCAATTACTAACCACCACAGGACACATAATTCCACAGTGTGAGTGCAGAGAGCGCAGAGCTTTGTGATTCATGGGCAGTCTAAATGCCAGTCAATAGATTTGCTTGCCTGCAATCACATGATTGCGATGACATAATGCTTCCCATAGCACCTCTGTTCTTCTCTCTTTCTCTTTCTTTCTTTCTGTTCTTTACAATTCAAGCTTCATTTTACGTTAAATAATTTTTTCTTTTAACAAAGATATTTTGCGCTACAATGTTCCATCAATATTTAATTGTTCCATCAATATTTAACTGAATACTAGAGATGAGCTTGATGTTCAAGTCGAACAATACGGGGCGTTCGTGAGAAATTCAAGCACTACGGAATGCCCCATAATGCATTGCGAGATCGCAGTGCATTAGTGTCTGATAATTGGCCAAAGCATGCACCTGACCTGCATGCTTTGGCCGATCACAGCACGCTCTGCAGAGAGAGCCATAATTGCCCAAAGGCAGGTGTTGTATATGTTGTAATATGTTCACCGATTTATGTGGGACATTGTTGTGTGTATGTACACATGCAGTCAATGTTGACCAGGCCAGAATGACAATGGATGATTTGTCCAACTGAATTTTAAGAGCTGAAGACTCTTTGATGTGTTAATCTTATGCAAGTCTATTTGAACATCTCAAAGGGTATTCAGGTGGTATCTGTTAATCTAATCTAATTACATATATCTAAAGGGGACTTGTTGATGTTGATATGTGGGAGTGCAAATTGGGGTGGTTCACGGTTGTTCACGGCTGGGGGTTGTTGTCTGTTTGAAAGACTAAAGCTAATCAAAGTCCTAAATTGAAACGGCCAAATTGCTAAGCCATTCAATATTTAGTGAATATAACATGGCATTCAGTCTATAGTTTAAGTATCGTCTGTCTGTGTATGATGCACATACAGACCTAGGAACATGGGGTTCTGAATTATATCTACTCTGTCGGATTTTTCTGTCATCTGTGGACTTTGGACTTTGTTCTGTGTTGGAAGTCAATAAAGTGCATCTCTCTGGAAGAATTGGGTTGCTGCGGAAGAGTACTTACATCATCATCATTATAATAACCACTAATTGATTATCATACCCACTCTACATCATAGAGTGGGTATGTAGTGATTTAAAAATATGCTGGGTGATATGATGTAGAGTGGGTATGATAATCAATTAGTGGTTATTATAATGATGATGATGTAAGTACTCTTCCGCAACCCACTCTACATCATATCACCCAGCATATTTTTAAATCACTACATACCCACTCTATGATGTAGAGTGGGTATGATAATCAATTAGTGGTTATTATAATGATGATGATGTAAGTACTCTTCCGCAGCAACCCAATTCTTCCAGAGAGATGCACTTCATTGACTTCCAACACAGAACAAAGTCCAAAGTCCACAGATGACAGAAAAATCCGACAGAGTAGATATAATTCAGAACCCCATGTTCCTAGGTCTGTATGTGCATCATACACAGACAGACGATACTTAAACTATAGACTGAATGCCATGTTATATTCACTAAATATTGAATGGCTGAGCAATTTGATTGGCCATTTCAATTTAGGACTTTGATTAGCTTTAGTCTTTCAAACAGACAACAACCCCCAGCCGTGAACAACCGTGAACCACCCCAATTTGCACTCCCACATATCAACATCAACAAGTCCCCTTTAGATATATGTAATTAGATTAGATTAACAGATACCACCTGAATACCCTTTGAGATGTTCAAATAGACTTGCATAAGATTAACACATCAAAGAGTCTTCAGCTCTTAAAATTCAGTTGGACAAATCATCCATTGTCATTCTGGCCTGGTCAACATTGACTGCATGTGTACATACACACAACAATGTCCCACATAAATCGGTGAACATATTACAACATATACAACAGCAGGGTGCTTTTGGCCATTCATGGCACAGGGGGACTAAGCCCACGCCCCACACTATATATAAGTGTATATGTAAGGCTGCTTACATAGCGGCCATGTATAGTGTGTGACTGTGGAGAGATTGAGCTAGATTAGGCAGGCAGGTTACTTAGTTAGTTGCAGTGTATTTGAAATATATATACAGTCGATCTAGTATATATAAATACTTTGCATTTAGCGTAGAGTATATATTCAGTGTATACTCTATATGCAGGTGGTGTATTCATATATATATATATATATATATATATATATATATATATATACAGTCGTATATATATATTTACTCTGCATTCAGTGTAGCGTATATATATATATATATATATATATATATATATATATATATAGTGGGGACGGAAAGTATTCAGACCCCCTTAAATTACTCACTCTTTGTTATAGTGCAGCAATTTGCTAAAATCATTTTAAGTTTTTTTCCTCATTAATGTACACACAGCACCCCATATTGATTGAAAAAACACAGAATTGTTGACATTTTTGCAGATTTATTAAAAAAGAAAAAACTGAAATATCACATGGTTCTAAGCATTCAGACCCTTTGCTGTGACACTCATATATTTCTTCTTATCATCCTTGAGATGGTTCTGACTTAATTAGGAAAGCCACACACCTGTCTATATAAGACCTTACAGCTCACAGTGCATGTCAGAGCAAATGAGAATCATGAGGTCAAAGGAACTGCCTGAAGAGCTCAGAGACAGAATTGTGGCAAGACACAGATCTGGCCAAGGTTATAAAAAAATTTCTGCTGCACTTAAGGCTCCTAAGAGCACAGTGGCCTCCATAATCCTTAAATAGAAGACATTTGGGATGACCAGAACCCTTCCTAGAGCTGGCCGTCCGGCCAAACTGAGCTATCGGGGGAGAAGAGCCTTGGTGAGAGAGGTAAAGAAGAACCCAAAGATCACTGTGGCTGAGCTCCAGAGATGCAGTTGGGAGATTGGAGAAAGTTGTAGAAAGTCAACCATTACTGCAGCCCTCCACCAGTCAGGGCTTTATGGCAGAGTGGCCCAATGGAAGCCTCTCCTCAGTGCAAGACACATGAAAGACAGCATGGAGTTTGCTAAAAAACACCTGAAGGACTCCAAGATGGTGAGAAATAAGATTCTCTGGTCTGATGAGAGCAAGATAGAACTTTTTGGCCTTAATTCTAAGCGGTATGTGTGGAGAAAACCAGGCACTGCTCACCACCTGTCCAATACAGTCCCAACATTGAAGCATGGTGGTGGCAGCATCATGCTGTGGGGGTGTTTTTCAGCTGCAGGAACAGGACGACTGGTTGCAATCGAGGGAAAGATGAATGCAGCCAAGTACAGGGATATCCTGGACAAAAACCTTCTCCAGAGTGCTCAGGACCTCAGACTGGGCTGAAGGTTTACCTTCCAACAAGACAATGACCCTAAGCACACAGCTAAAAAAATGAAGGAGTGGCTTCACAACAACTCCGTGACTGTTCTTGAATGGTCCAGCCAGAGCCCTGATTTAAACCCAATTGGGCATCTCTGGAGAGACCTAAAAATGGCTGTCCACCAACGTTTACCATCCAACCTGACAGAACTGGAGAGGATCTGCAAGGAGGAATGGCAGAGGATCCCCAAATCCAGGTGTGAAAAGCTTGTTGCATCTTTCCCAAAAAGACTCATGGCTGTATTAGATCAAAAGGGTGCTTCTACTAAATACTGAGCAAAGGGTCTGAATACTTAGGACCATGTGATAGTTCAGTTTTTCTTTTTTAATAAATCTGCAAAAATTTCAACAATTCTGTGTTTTTCTGTCAATATGGGGTGCTGTGTGTACATTAATCACTTTAGCCCTGGACCATTATGCTGCCTAAGGACCAGAGGTCTTTTTCCAATTTGGCACTGCATCGCTTTAACTGCTAATTGCGCGGTCATGCAATGCTGTACCCAAACAAAATTTGCGTCCTTTTCTTCCCACAAATAGAGCTTTCTTTTGATGGTATTTGATCACCTCTGCCGTTTTTATTTTTTGCGCTATAAATGGAAAAAGACCGAAAATTTTGAAAAAAAATGATATTTTCTACTTTTTGTTATAAAAAAATCCAATAAACTCAATTTTAGTCATTTAGGCCAAAATGTATTCGACCACATGTCTTTGGTAAAAAAAAAATGTCAATAAGCGTATATTTATTGGTTTGCGCAAAAGTTATAGTGTCTACAAACTAGGGTACATTTTCTGGAATTTACACAGCTTTTAGTTTATGACTGCCTATGTCATTTCTTGAGGTGCTAAAATGGCAGGGCAATACAAACTCCCCCCCCCAAATGACCCCATTTTGGAAAGTAGACACCACAAGGAAATTGCTGAGAGGTATGTTGAACCCATTGAATATTTATTTTTTTTGTCCCAAGTGATTGAATAATGACAAAAAAATATATATTTACAAAAAGTTGTCACTAAATGATATATTTCTCACACAGGCCATGGGCCTATGTGGAATTGCACCCCAAAATACATTCTACTGCTTCTCCTGAGTACGGGGATACCACATGTGTGGGACCTTTTGGGAGCCTAGCCACGTACGGGGCCCCGAAAACCAATCACTGCCTTCAGGATTTCTAAGGGCATACATTTTTGATTTCACTCCTCACTACTTATCACAGTTTTGAAGGCCATAAAATGCCAAGATGGCACAAACCCCCCCAAATGACCCCATTTTGGAAAGTAGACACCCTAAGCTATTTGCTGAGAGGCATGTTGAGTCCATGGAATTTTTTATATTTTGACACAAGTTGCGGGAATGTAACACTTTTTTTTTTTTTTTTTGCACAAAGTTGTCACTAAATGATATATTGCTCAAACATGCCATGGGCATATGTGGAATTACACCCCAAAATACATTCTGCTGCTTCTCCTGAGTACGGGGATACCACATGTTTAGGACCTTTTGGGAGCCTAGCCGCGTACGGGGCCCCGAAAACCAAGCACCGCCTTCAGGATTTCTAAGGGCATAAATTTTTGATTTCACTCCTCACTACCTATCACAGTTTTGAAGGCCATAAAATGCCAAGATGGCACAAAACCCCCCCCAAATGACCCCATTTTGGAAAGTAGACCCCCCAAGCTATTTGCTGAGAGGCATGTTGAGTCCATGGAATATTTTATTTTTTGACACAAGTTGCGGGAAAGTGACAATTTTTTTTTTTTTGCACAAAGTTGTCACTAAATGATATATTGCTCAAACATGCCATGGACATATGTGGAATTACACCCCAAAATATATTCTGCTGCTTCTCTTGAGTACGAGGATACCACATGCGTGGGATTTTTTGGGAGCCTAGCTTCATACGGGGCCCCGAAATCCAATCACCGCCTTCAGGATTTCTAAGGGCGTAAATTTTTGATTTCACTCCTCACTACCTATCACAGTTTCGAAGGCCATAAAATGCCAAGACAGCACAAAACCCCCCAAAATGACCCCATTTTGGAAAGTAGACACCCCAAGCTATTTGCTGAAAGGCATGGTGAGTATTTTGCAGCTCTCATTTGTTTTTGAAAATGAAGAAAGACAAGAAAAAATGTACTTTTTTTTTCTTTTTTCAATTTTCAAAAGTTTGTGACAAAAAGTGAGGTCTGCAAAATACTCACTATACCTCTCAGCAAATAGCTTGGGGTGTCTATTTTCCAAAATGGGGTCATTTGGGGGGGGTTGTGCCATCTGGGCATTCCATGGCCTCCGAAACTGTGATAGGCAGTGAAGAGTGAAATAAAAAATGTACGCCCTTAGAAAGCCTGAAGGCGGTGCTTGGTTTTCAGGGTCCCGTACGCAGCTAGGCTCCCAAAAAGTCTCACACATGTGGTATCCCCGTACTCAGGAGAAGCAACAGAATTTATTTTGGGGTGTAATTTCACATATCCCCATGGCATGTTTGAGCAATATATCATTTAGTGACAACTTTGTGCATAAAAAAAAAAATTGTCTTTTTCCTGCAACTTGTGTCACAATATAAAATATTCCATGGACTCGACATGCCTCTCAGCAAATAGCTTGGGGTGTCTACTTTCCAAAATTGGGTCATTTGGGGGGGGTTTGAACTGTCCTGGCATTTTATGCACAACATCTAGAAGCTTATGTCACACATCACCCACTCTTCTAACCACTTGAAGACAAAGCCCTTTCTGACACTTTTTGTTTACATGAAAAAATTTTTTTTTTTTTGCAAGAAAATTACTTTGAACCCCCAAACATTATATATTTTTTTTAAAGCAAATGCCCTACAGATTAAAATGGTGGGTGTTTCATTTTTTTTTCACACAGTAATTGCGCAGCGATTTTTCAAATGCATTTTTTGGGGAAAAAAACACTTTTTTAAATTTTAATGCACTAAAACACACTATATTGCCCAAATGTTTGATGAAATAAAAAAGATGATCTTAGGCCGAGAACATGGATACCAAACAAAATTTTTTTGATTTTTTATCTTATTTTTTAACTGTTCCTTTCATTTTTATGTTTTTAATCATTTTTATTGTTATCTCAGGGAATGTAAATATCCCCTATGATAGCAATAGGTAGTGACAGGTACTCTTTTTTTAAAAAATTTGGGTCTATTAGACCCTAGATCTCTCCTCTGCCCTCAAAGCATCTGACCACACCAAGATCGGTGTGATAAAATGCTTTCCCAATTTCCCAATGGCGCTCTTTACATCCGGCGAAATCTAAGTCATTAAATGCTCGTAGCTTCCGGTTTCTTAGGCCGTAGAGATGTTTGGAGCCATTCTGGTCTCTGATCAACTCTATGGTCAGCTGACTGAATCACCGGCTGCATTTTCAGGTTCAGGAGAGCCAGAGAAAAACATGGAAGACGGTGGGGGGGCATTCCCTCCCACTGCTAGCAAAAGCAGTCTAGAGGCTAATTAGCTGCTAGGATTGCTTTTACATGAAAGCCGACCGCTGGCTGAAAAGAATGATACCAAGATGATACCTAAACCTGCAGGCATCATTCTGGTATAACCACTCAAAGTCCAGCAACATACCAGTACGTTGCTGGTCCTTGTTGGGCATATATTGTAAACTTTTTTTTCATGCAGCCTGTGGGCTGAACGAAAAAAATATATTGATCGGTGGGTATGCCCACCATTAGAATACCTCCCTTCATCCACCCACTTCTAATGATGGGCACACATGCACCATTTATATATGCCGAAGCATGGGGGCATCCTCCCGCAAAAAGCAGGAGCAAATCGCTCCTCCACCCACTGCTGCCCCCACGCTTCGGCATATATTCTGAAGTATGTAACTGTGGTGGTGAAATCACCTCCGACAGCGCTGGAGTCACGGCTTTATATATCGTGGGAGCAAACGCTGTTGCTGTCAAGATAAATAAATCCACGCTGCAACTGAATGGCGTACCTGCTAAGCAAATGATGGTTAACAATAAAACAAAGTAACATTACAGTATAGTATAACAGTAAGACTTACCATACCTGCAAAGCAAATACAAAAAAAACATAGTAAAAAATAAAACATTTAACGCAACCTGTGCCTAAAATATATATATGCCGAAGCATGGGGGCATCCTCCCACAAAAGGCAGGAGCAAATCGCTCCTCCACCCACTGCTGCCCCCACGCTTCGGCTTATATGCTGAAGTATATAACTGTGGTGGTGAAATCACCTCCGACAGCGCTGGAGTCACGGCTTTATATATGGTGGGAGCAAACGCTGTTGCCGTCAAGATAAATAAATCCGCGCTGCAACTGAATGGCGTACCTGAAAACAATAAAATGGTTACCAACAAAACACAGTAAACAGTAAAGTATAAAAAAATTGCATATCTGAAAAGCAAACATGGTAAAACATAGTAACAATAAAACATTGCAGAATAGAATACAGTAAAAAAGAGCAGAACAATAGAGAGAGAATAGAGAGAGAGAGAGAACAATAAAACAACAACTATTTTTGTTTTTTTTAATTTTATATTTTTTTTGTGTTTTTATTTTTTTTATTTAATTGTTTTTTTACACTTTTTTTAGTAACTTTTAACTTTTGTAACTGGTTCCAGGTTTGGGTCTCTCAAAATGCAATGGCATCTTGGGAGACCCTGTGAAAGTGTGTCCTAGTCTGTGCAGTGCTGTACCCTACACTAATACTCAACTAGTGTATGGTAGCGTTCAAAACATTCACCCATGCAAAGACCAGGATTGCCAGGACAGGAGGGACAATAACACCGGGTGTCATGCCTAAATCCGTGCTTGCTGCAGACACGACATCTTTTTTGGGGGGTTTTTTGGGTAGGGGTACTCGGGAGGGCATAAGGAAAATGCCTCTCATGCAGCTAGCCTACTGCATTTGGTTGGGGATGGTGAGGTGGAGCACTGTCTGGATACAGAAGGGCTCTGATGATCTCTTCCTGGAATGTAAGGAAGGATCCAGTCCATCCTGAAGCTCTGTATAGCACATGAGCGTTCAGCAAAGCCAATTGAAATAAATAAACAGACACTTTTTGTACCAGCGTTTGGCCTTACAGGCAACTAGGTACGGTGCCAACAACTGGTTGTTGAGGTCCACTCCTCCCATATTAAGGTTATATTCGTGGACACAGAGGGGTTTCTCCACAACACCAGTCGCCGTAGTAATTTGGGTCGTCATGTCTGCATGAAGGGAGGTAAGAACGAAAACATTCTTCTTATCCCTCCACTTCATAGCGAACAAGTTATTATACTTCAAGCAGGCTCTCTCCCCCAGCCTAAGACGGGAATCTACAAGCCGCTGGGGAAAGCCCCGGCGATTAGGTCGCATGGTGCCACATGCTCCAATCTGCTGATCAAACAAGTGACTAAAAAGTGGCACGCTCGTATAATAATTGTCCACGTACAAGTGGTACCCCTTTCCGAATAAGGGTGACACCAAGTCCCACACTATCTTGCCAGCACTTCCTGGAACCAGGGCAGTTTGTCGGCTCTACGTGACTATCTTTGCCCTCGTAAACCATAAAACTACATGTATAGCCTGTGGCCCTGTCACAGAGCTTATACATCTTGACCCCGTATCTGGCACGCTTGCTGGGAAGGTACTGTTTGAATGACAAGCGGCCAGAAAATTTAATCAGGGACTCATCAACGCAGACAACTTGATGGGGGGTAAACAAGTCTGCAAAACGTTGGTTGAAGTGGTTTACGAGGGGCCGAATTTTGTAGAGCCGATCCTATGCAGGGTCTCCACGAGGACGACAGAGTTCATTGTCGTTGAAGTGCATGAACCGCAAAATCTGCTCGTATCGTGCCCTGACCATGGAGGCAGAGAACACAGGCGCATGGTAAATTGGGTCAGTGGACCAATATGACCGCAACTTACTCTTTTTATTCAAGCCCATGTTGAGGGAAAGGCCCAGAAAGAGCTTAAATTCGGAAACCGTAATTGGTTTCCAATCTCTGGCAAGGGAGGACTGGGGATTAGCGGCGATGTGTTGACCAGCGTATAAATTGCTTTGGTCCACAATAGATCTATAGAGATCTTCGGTGAAAAACAGCGAATAAAAATCCATTGGCGTAAAGTCAACTGTTTCCACCTGAATTCCGGGTTGGCCAGTGAAAGGGGGAAGTACGGGTGCTGCAGAAGTGGTGGGTTCCCAATTCGGATTGGCGAATGCAGCAGGAAGGGCACTATGGGCACAACAGGCCTGTCTTTGTCTTCTTGGTGGCAGCGGGACACTACTAGTGCTTGCCACCTCACCAGCTTGAACTGCACTTATGGGACTCGCCACGTCACCACATGATACTGCAGTGCTGGATGTACGACCAGGGTGTACTAGGCCGCTGGTGCTTGCCAGTTCACCAGAAGGAATAGAGGCGCTAGTACTTCTCTGCTCTAAACGAGGGACCTGCGGTTCTTGCACTTCAAGGACAGAAGAAGATCGGGGTCTGGTACGCCTGACCTTAGCCCGGACCACAACTCCGTCGTCAGAGCTATCTGTCATGGAGCCACTCTCCTCTACAGGATCGTATTCTGAGCCTGAATCTGACAGATGAGTGACTTTCTCTTCACTATCTGTCATGCTCAGAAACATGTAGGCCTCTTCATTAGTGTACCTTCGATTTGCCATTTTGGGCTCTAAATTTAGGGGTACACTAGTGAGACTCACAGGCAAAAAAGCTCCTGACTGTCAGCGACTGTATCAAAATGCTACCAAAAAACTGTTAGCGATCGCAGGGATCAGGCCTGACTCTGCGAACGCTGCAGTTATGTGTGCTTAGTGTTTTGTAAGTGTCAGTGATCGATCGATACTGCACTTGGGTGGGCTGGGCAGGGCTGGGCCGAGGGGCAAAACGCAGGTGCTAGCAGGTATCTGGGCTGATCCCGCTAACACTGTGTTTATGGGAACCCTAAACTACTGGGGAGTATAGATCTGATCGGATCAGATATCGATCCGCTCAGATACTATAGCACTAAGGGAGGTGTATGCTGCGTGCGTGGGTGTTAGCGGTACTGGCACTAACCTGACGCTGCCTGGGGTGACGCAGACCTTATCTGACCCTAAAAACGTAACTTTTATCACCGCCGGGCAATTAGGGGGTTAAACCTTTATAAGGTAATAAACGGCGGGTGCCCTAAAACTATAATAAATTATAATAAACTACAAAAAACAAACTAGCTAACCAGCATCACCCGTAACACTTATACGGTGATCGTTGGTGAAAGGGTTAACTAGGGGGCAATCAGGGGGTTAAAACCTTTAGCAGGTAGTATATGGCAGTCCCTGTCGCTATAAAACACTGAACCTATATACCTACCTCCCTAACTAGCGTCACCTGTGTCACTAATACAGCAATCAGAAAAATGATCGCTTAGTGACACTGGCGATGGGGGGTGATCACAGGGTTAACCTTTATTAGGGGGGGTTAGGGGGGTACCCTGGACCTAAGGGGGGGTACCCTAGACCTAAAGGGGGCTAACCTAACTGCCCTAACACTTATAACTGTCACAAACTGACACCAATGCAAAAAAAAAAACTGCTATTGGTGTCAGTGTGACAGGGGGTACAGGGGGGTGATCGGGGGGTGAAGGGGGGTGACAAGTGTGCCTGGCGTGTTCTGCTGGAAGTGTAGTGTTGTGCCGACTTACTTGATGTCTTCTCTCCTCGGCGCCGGATCGAAAAGACCGTCACGAGGAGGGATGGCATCACTTCCTCTCCCTCTGTTTACATTACAGAGGGAAAGGAAGCATTTTCATTCGCTGGGAGCAATCGGGAGGGGGTGGCCACGAATGGATGGCCTCCCCCTCACCTCTCATCGCCCGGGAACATTTGGCGACCGCCTCTGGCCTTATGTCTTTTCATGTGACAACACTGAAAAAGTGAAACTACAATGTAAATTTGCTGTCCCCTCAAAATAACTCAGCACACAGCCATTAATGTCTAAGCCGCTGGCAACAAAAGTGAGTACACCCCTAAGTGAAAATGTCCAAATTGGGCCCAATTAGCCATTTTCCCTCCCTGGTGTCATGTAACTCGTTAGCGTTACAAAGTTTGATGTGTGAATAGGGAGCAGGTCTGTTAAATTTGATGTTATCACTCTCACTCTCTCATACTGCTCACTGGAAGTTCAACATGGCACCTCATGGCAAAGAACTCTCTGAGGATCTAAAAAAAAGAATTTTTGCTCTACATAAAGATGGCCTAGGCTATAAGAAGATTGCCAGGACCCTGAAACTGAGCTTCAGCATGGTGGCCAAGACCATACAGTGGTTTAAAAGGACAGGTTCCACTCAGAACATGTCTCGCCATAGACGTTGAGTGCACATGCTTAGCATCATATCCAGAGGTTGTCTTTGGGAAATAGACATATGAGTGCTGACAGAATTGATGTAGAGGTTGAAGGGGTGGGGGGGTCAGCCTGTCAGTGCTCAGGCCATACGCTGCACACTGCATCAAATTGCTCTGCATGGCTGTCGTCCCAGAAGGAAGCCTCTTCTAAAGATGATGCACAAGAAAGCCTGCAGTTTCCTGAAGACAAGCAGACTAAGAACATGGATCACTAGAACCATGTTCTGTGGTCTGATGGGACCAAGATAAAAATATTTAGTTCAGATGGTGTCAAGCGTGTGTGGCGACAACCTGGTGAGGAGTAGGGATGAGCCGAACACCCCCCTGTTCGGTTCGCACCAGAACATGCGAGCAGGAAAAAAATTTGCTCGAACACGCGAACACCGTTAAAGTCTATGGGACAAGAACATGAATAATCAAAAGTGCTAATTTTAAAGGCTTTTATGCAAGTTATTGTCATAAAAAGTTTTTGGGGACCTGGGTCCTGCCCCAGAGGACATGGATCGATGCAAAAAAAGTTTTAAAAACGTCCGTTTTTTCAGGAGCAGTGATTTTAATAATGCTTAAAGTCAAACAATAAAAGTGTAATATCCCTTTAAATTTTGTAGCTGGGGGGTGTCTATAGTATGCCGGTAAAGGGGCGCATGTTTCCCGTGTTTAGAACAGTCTGACAGCAAAATGACATTTCAAAGGAAAAAACCCATTTAAAACTACTTGCGGCTATTGCATTGCTGACAATACACATAGAAGTTCATTGATAAAAACGGCATGGGAATTCCCCACAGGGGAACCCCAAACCAAAATGAAAAAAAAAAAAAAATGACGTGGGAGTTCCCCTAAATTTCATACCAGGCCCTTCAGGTCTGGTATGGATATTAAGGGGAACCCCGGCCAAAATGTAAAAAAAAATGACGTGGGGTTCCCCCTAAATTCCATACCAGACCCTTCTGGTCTGGCTGCAGGGTAGTATCCCAACATAACAATCCCAACACCTCCAAGACAACCACTGCCTTGCTAAAGAAGCTGAGGGTAAAGGTGTTGGACTGGCCAAGCATGTCTCCAGACCTAAACCATATTGAGCATCTGTGGGGTATCCTCAAATGGAAGGTGGAGGACTACAAGGTCTATAACATCCACCAGCTCTGTAATGTCATCATGGAGGAGTGGAAGAGGACAGCTGTGAAGCTCTGGTCAACTCCATGCCCAAGAGGGTTAAGGCAGTGCTGGAAAATAATGTTGGCCACACAAAATATTGACACTTTGGGCCCAATTTGGACATTTATAGTTAGGGGTATACTCACTTTTGTTGCCAACAGTTTAGACATAAATGGCCTTTTGAGAGGACAGCAAATTTACACTGTTATACAAGCTGTACACTTACTACTGTACATTGTAGCAAAGTTTCATTTCTTCAGTTTTGTCACATATAATGATATAATAAAATATTTACAAAAATGTGAGGGGTGTACTCACTTTTTTGAGATACTGTATATATATATATATATATATATATATACCTGTATGTATATATATATATATATATATATATATATATATATATATATATATATATATATATATATATATATATACCTGTATGTATGTATATATATATATATATATATATTCTGCATTCAGTATATATATATATATATATATGTGTGCATTCAGTGATGTACAGTTTCTAATACACTTCAGGCGGTGTACACAGTATATAATCCAGTGCAGCCGGTGTACCATTTCTAATACAGTGCAGGCGGTGTACACAGTATATAATACAGTGTAGAGTGATATGTGCATCATGTCCGGAAGGCCACCAAGGAGAGGCAGACACTCACAGGCCACTAAAATAGGTCAAGCAGCGTCTGTGTCTACAGTCAACAGTGGTGCTTGTGGACATGGTGCATCCTCTGCAGGGGACGTGGGGCACCCTTGGCCTTTTTTTCTGCTGCTGGCCGTGTTATTGACCCACAATATGTAGAAGGGTTGGTAGAGTGGATAATGAAGCCGTCCTCATCCTCCTCATCCTCTGTCACCCAGGATCTAGTAGTTTGCCTTCCAACGCAGCTTCCAAAGCGGCCTATTCCACTGGCTCCTTGTCCACAGTTACTCTTTCCACAGCCCCACCATCATGCACGGAGGAGTCCCCAGAATTATTCAACCACAGTGTCGGTTACATGCTGCTGGAGGATGCGCAGTAATTTGAATGCTCTGATGTTGGTTCCCAGGTGGAGGAAGGGAGCAACGTGAACCTAGAGAGAGGGGGTGCCACAGAAGGACAAGAAACTGGCAGTCATGTTCCCTAAGCTGCAGCATACTGCCAAGTTTTCTCCAGTGATGAGGAGCGAAGGGATGATGAGGTCACTGACCATACTTGGGTGCCTGAGAGGAGAGAGGAGGAAAGTGAGGAGGAGGAGGCACAACTCCAACGAGGCAGGATGTCCTCCAGGAGTCAGCTTAAGGGCAGCCACTCTATTATATCACACCGCAGAGCTCCGCAGGTGCAGGCCACTGCTGACTCCCTTCTGACTTTTAAAAGTTCCTTGGTGTGGGCCTTTTGTGCATGTGTGCAGCAAATCGCACTGTTGCAGTTTGCAACCTATGTCTGAAGCAGATCAAGCTTGGCCAGAACAGCAGCCACTTGGGCACCACATGCTTGACCAGACATATGACGACCTGCCATGCAGTCCATTGGCAGCAGCACCTGAAAGATTTGCATCTTACAAAAAGGCAGACTTCTCCTTGCTCCTCATCTGGGATCTCAAACATTACTATACCTCGAGTCCTCTCAAAAACCTGAACTGAGAGGAATGAAGGTGTCATAAACCAGATGTGACCAGAACTGTGTGACTGCGACAGAGTGAACCAGACATAAATAGGTGAAAGTAAGTTTAAGGAAAATGCATATGTGAACACACCACAAATACAAGTGAACAACCAAACAATCAGTGATATTAAACCAACCAGCATATGTAGCAAGAGGGAGTACCAGAATCGTAGTCAAGCCAGGCCGGGGTCATAAACACGGAATCAGTAGCTGGGAAGGGAGATAAACAGGACAAGAGAGGATGGATGGATGACAGAAGGGACGGGTCAGGTACAAGGTTCAGAGTCCAGAGTCCAGGGTTCAGGTAACGGACAGGAAACAGGATCAGCAGGTTCCAGGTTCCAGGAATCAGGCTTCAGGTTCAGGCTACAGGTTCAGGGTAACAGGATGCAGATCAGGGCTCAAGGACAATACCAGGGCAACATAAGTGTGCAATTGCCGGGTATTTATACCGCAGCTCTGCTAATTAGCGTCAGATGACACCTGTCTGCAGAGGGGAATACCTGCTCCATACTGCCAGGATCAATCCGCTGGTGGACGCCAGTACTGCGGCCCAAAGATGACATAACATTAACAGGGAAAAGCTCTCCTGACAGTTCCAAACTGCCAGGAGACCCCTGCTGGTGGACCTAAGTACTGCATGCCAAATAACAGATATTACCAGCGGATGGAACATTTCCTGACAGTACCCTCCCTCAAAGGAGCGGCCTCCGGACGCTCCAACTGGTTGTAATTGTCCATAGTCTATGGCATCAAGCAGAATAACAGATGGGGGTACGTCAGGCTGGGTCACAGGCACTTTAGGCTGGGCATCAGGAACATCAGGGCAGACAGTGGGCACGTCAGGGCAGACAGTGGGCTCCGGGTCCTCAAGCTCGGCAGGAGGCTCTGGGTCCTCGAGCTGGGCAGCAGGCTCATTGGACTGGACAGCGGGTACCGAGACATCAGACCAGGCAGCAGATACTGGACCTTCAGACTGGGCAGTAGGCACATCAGGCAGAACAGCAGGTGCTGGCACAACAAGCTGAACAGCAGGCACATCGGACTGGATAGCAGGTACTGGATCTTCAAACCGGGCAGCCGGTACTGGAACTTCAGACTGGCCAGCAAGCACAGACACTGGCACATCAAGCAGAACAGCAGGTGCTGGCACAACAGGCAGAACAGCAGGTACATCGGACTGGATAGTCGGTACTGGAACTTCAGACTGGGCAGCAAGCACAGACACTGACACATCAGGCAGAACAGCAGGTACTGGCACAACAAGCAGAACAGCAGGTGCTTTGGACTGGATAGCAGGTACTGGAACTTCAAACCGGTCAGCCGGTACTGGAACTTCAGATTGGACAGTGGGCACAGGTGCTGGCACATCAGGCAGAACAGCAGGTACTGGCACAACAGGCTGAACAGCAGGTACATCAGACTGGATAGCAGGTACTGGAACTTCAAACCGGGCAGCTGGTACTGGAACTTCAGACTGGACAGTGGGCACAGGTGCTGGCACATCAGGCAGAACAGCAGGTACTGGCACAACAGGCTGAACAGCAGGTACATCGGACTGGATAGCAGGTACTGGAACTTCAAACCGGGCAGATGGTACTGGAACTTCAGACTGGACAGTGGGCACAGGTGCTGGCACATCAGGCAGAACAGCAGGTACAGTGGACTGAATAGCAGGTACTGGAACTTCAAACTGGACAGCGGGCACAGACATTGATACAACAGGCTGAGTAGCAGACACTGGCACCTCAGGCTGGGCAGCGGACAGGAGCACTTCAGGCTGGGCAGCAGACGGTGGCACTTCAAGCTGGGCAGCAGGCATGGGCACTTCAAGCTCGGCAGCAGGCATGGGCACTTCAAGCTCGGCAGCAGGCATCGAGACATCAGGCTGGAAGGCAGGGACCGAGACATCAGGCTGGAAGGCAGGCACCGAGACGTCAGGCTGGTAGGCAGGCACCGAGACGTCAGGCTGGTAGGCAGGCACCAAGACGTCAGGCTGGTAGGCAGGCACCGAGACGTCAGGCTGGTAGGCAGGCACCGAGACATCAGGCTGGTAGGCAGGCACCGAGATGTCAGGTTGGAAGGCAGGCACCGAGACGTCAGGCTGGTAGGCAGGCACCGAGACGTCAGGCTGGTAGGCAGGCACCGAGATGTCAGGCTGGTAGGCAGGCACCAAGACGTCAGGCTGGAAGGCAGGTACCGAGACGTCAGGCTGGAAGGCAGGCACCGAGATGTCAGGCTGGAAGGCAGGCACCGAGACGTCAGGCTGGAAGGCAGGCACCGAGACATCAGGCTGGAAGGCAGGCAGCGATACATCAGGCTGGAAGGCGGACACATCTGACTGGAAGGTAGGCACGTCAGGCTGGAAGGCAGGCACCGAGACGTCAGGCTGGAAGGCAGGCACCGAGACATCAGGCTGGAAGGCAGGCACCGAGACATCAGGCTGGAAGGCAGGCACAGAGACATCAGGCTGGAAGGCAGGCACAGAGACATCAGGCTGGAAGACAGGCACTGGGATGCCAGACTGGGTTGGATTAGCTGGTGCGGAGGCAGGTTGGGTTACTGGAAGGATCGTCTTAGTTGGAAAAAACTTTCTTTTTTTCTTTGGCTTAGCCACTGAAGCTCTGTAGGTGAGGGGTGCAGCAGACTGGAAAGGAGGATTGGAATATGGCAGAGAAGAGGTAACAGTAGCTGGAGGAAGTTCCTGTGGGTTTGTGGGCAGCTGAGAAGAGACAGGTGGGTTGAATGCAGGGTGGGTACAGGGAGCAGAGACTGGATATGAGTATTTGGTTGGCAGCAGCTTATACTGAGCTGCAACTACGGTTGACATGGGTTATGGGGAAACATACATTTGGGTAGGCTGGTGTTTGGTGGCAGAGGTGGTTTGTTTGGCTGGAGCTGCTTGCATCATGTGAGACCATGCTGAAAGTATAGGTTGTACAAACTGTGTTTTTAAATCTCCCTGTCTCACAAAAGACTGAGCAGACACAATGCACTTAGCAATCACCTGTGGGGAACAGGCTGAATAGTGCTCACAAAAGTCAGCTGGATCATCTTCAAAAAGCCACACTAGGGATACAACCTGATTCATATTAAAAGGAGGAGTGAAATCAACATGGCCCTCTGGAATACAGGGCAGGGCCAGCTCAGTACAGATCTTGATCAAAGGCTGCACCTCCCCAAACAATATATAACCCTGATCGACCAGGGAGTGAGCCAAACGTATAGTGGCAAACAACTGGTCACTAGACCATCCTTTCAAAGCCTGGCGGCAATAATCACCACTTTCAGATGCCAGCAGAGAAAAATAAATAACCTCATCGGCATTCATGTTTGCAACCAACTGAATCAAAATGGTTCCCCTGTGCAGCCACTTCTGGTCAGGGATGGCTCTGGTATTCTGTCATAAACCAGATGTGACCAGAACTGTGTGACTGCAACAGAGTGAACCAGACATAAATAGGTGAAAGTAAGTTTATTTAAGGAAAATGCATATGTGAACACACCACAAATACAAGTGAACAACCAAACAATCAGTGATAATAAACCAACCAGCATATGTAGCAAGAGGGAGTACCAGAATCGTAGTCAAGCCAGGCCGGGGTCATAAACACGGAATCAGTAGCTGGGAAGGGAGATAAACAGGACAAGAGAGGATGGATAGATGACAGAAGGGACGGGTCAGGTACAAGGTTCAGAGTCCAGAGTCCAGGGTTCAGGTAACGGACAGGAAACAGGATCAGCAGGTTCCAGGTTCCAGGAATCAGGCTTCAGGTTCAGGCTACAGGTTCAGGGTAACAGGATGCAGATCAGGGCTCAAGGACAATACCAGGGCAACATAAGTGTGCAATTGCCGGGTATTTATACTGCAGCTCTGCTAATTGGCGTCAGGTGACACCTGTCTGCAGAGGGGAATACCTGCTCCATACTGCCAGGATCCATCCGCTGGTGGACGCCAGTACTGCGGCCCAAAGATGACATAACATTAACAGGGAAAAGCTCTCCTGACAGTTCCAAACTGCCAGGGGACCCCTGCTGGTGGACCTCAGTACTGCATGCCAAATAACAGATATTACCAGCGGATGGAACATTTCCTGACAGAAGGTATAGCAATAGGTGTCACAAGTACTTGCAGCCAATCTGCTAGCAGTACACCACCAGTTTATTTCAGCAGGAACATTTCCCTACCGCAGATGCTGAACCGTAAAAAGAAATTTGGTCCCAGCCATCCACATGCTCAGCGTCTAAATGCTAGCTTGGCCAAATTTCTAGCACTGCAACTGCTGCATTTTCAGACCCAGCCCCCTTTCGTGAATTTGTGGAATGTGCTGTACCACAGTGGTGTTTTGGACCGAACCAGAACCATTTAGTACTTTTGTTTCCTGTTCCATCCACCCTCTTCTTCATGAATAGCGTTTGCAACTTTAAACCAAGCATCTGCTGCTCGTAGCAACCCATAATCTGACAACAGACCTTTTACGTTTCAAAAAACGGTATGCCATTCATCTACTTGTAATCTCCCACCCAAATGCATATCAAACCCACACACTTTTGCTAATTTCTTTCCCTTTTTCACAGCATCCTCTCTCTCCCATTCTAGTACCAAATCACAGGCCAGACTGCCCTCTGTGGGCCTAGTCAACTTGTTACCCATTTTACACAATTCTTGGATTAAATAGAAGGAGAGAAAAGCAAGAAAGGTTGAGGCAAAACAGAAAGGAAACGAAGGTGAACGCCTCACTGAGCATAGATATAGAGAGACAGGGTGATGTGGAGGATGAGGAAGTGAAGAGATCTCTACTAAGACAGTTAATGAGGAGACATGAGAGGAAACACAGAATGAGAATCAACAGCTGATATTCAGTGAACCACTTCAAATGTCTTCTACACGTCCCAACACAAAACCCAAACTCCTCACTCTGGCTTTCTCTGCTTCCTCGTAGTCTTCTGGCTGCTGAGGTTGTAGGGGGCAACTTTTACTTCCCTGTCCTCTTATCCTAGCCTCAGCCTCAATAACTTCCAATTTCTTACCAACTGAAAATTTCACTGGATAATGTACATTCAATCTGAATACCATTACTTGGGGGACCTCTGGCATTAGAGGTTTGTAACCGAGAATAGATCTCTTATAACCTGGCTCTACCTTTGTGACCAGGCCCCAGGCCTCCTCATTAATGCCAAACAACAGTCCACAGACATATCTAAGACATGACATTACCAACAATAATTGATGTGATGACTAGAGTGAAGTTTGGACTTAATCAGATCCTCACGGGATCCCTACGCCACCGCTGGGCGTATTCCTGACGCCCCCTCCTGATAATCTGTACTTTACCGCACAATTTTTTACCCCAGGAGGAGTTTAACCACGTCCTGACGCCCTCTCCTGATATCAATCCTCAGGAGAAGTTTAACCACGTCAGTTATTCCATCCGTGACTATATTATCAATCCCTCATTCCCAACAGCCGTCACCCAACACAAGATCGATCGACAAAACAAAACACAATATACTCCAAATACAGGCGGGTCAGAAACAATTGCAGGTTTGTACTATATAAATAGGCTCGAGACAAGATATATACCTGTCTTTGTGGACCGCAGGAAGCCGATGCGGAGACAGAAATTAACCAAATATGGATGCGGATCAAACAGCAGACAAATTATTAAGGAAAATGTCTTACCGTTTTCTCCAGAGTTGATCGGGCTCTGCTCCGCCCATATTTTGGTCCTCTTTCAGTGTCCTCTTAGTTCGGCTTCCTTTTGGGCCAATCTCGAGCCCCACTTTTGGGCGCTAAATGTTTTGGACCGAACCAGAACTATTCGGTACTTTTGTTTCTGTCCCCCTGGCCAAATTAACCTTCAATGTAAAAGTGTGCACACTTGAAGCAAATTACTGACACATACACAAGTTCAGTAGATTGATATTTCTGCTTTTATTACTTCCTGGACCCCGGCTAATATACCGTGAGCCGGATATTTTGTTATCAAATCAAATATCAAATAAGACAAGCGTATGCAGACCACAAGATATACATATTCATTATTGTGACAAAGTATAAGCTTTTAGCTGGGTTATATCTATATAAGGGACTAGCAGACTATCATAGCTAAATAGGGTGTCTTGTTTCCAGTTCTTGAAAACAGGCGCAATCTTCTTTTAACTTGTTCTTAACTCTTGCAATTCTGTTTCACAAAAAGGGGGGGGGGGGGGTAAGCTGGCAGACATCTAATTGAATATGGTTAAGGCTGATAGCTGAGAGAGAAACATAAGCACTTATATCTATATAGTTATATTTGAAATAGGCATTTCACCATAACACTCATAATCACATCCATTACAGTGGCAGGTTCCAGAATGCCATTTCTTTCATGTAAGGCCATTCTGGCTCTCTACTTCCATGTGAAAGGCAATGTTTTGGCATCATTGGTCAGCAGTAAGGTTCATATCACCGCTGACTCGTGGTCCAGCAGTCATTGGCAGGGATGTTACTTTTCCTTCACGGTGCACTTTGTAACTCTGCTGGTAGCTGGGAAGGATGCAAGACAGGGTTCAGTGTTGGGCTTGTTCCACCACTACGCCTCCAAAAAGCTAGTGATGATTCTGTCACAACATCTGTATGCTCCCCTCCCTACTCTTCTTCCTCCTCTATGGCCTCTTCTGCAGAATTGTCCTCTGAACCAATAGTGCTCCCTAAACGCTTAAGGGGCTACGAAAGCAGTCAGGCAAAAAGATGTCATGCAGTGCTTGAGTTGGTCTGCCCAGGGCACAGAAGCCACACTGGGGCAGAGATTCTGTCAGCTCTGCAGGGGCAGGCTCAGAGGTGGTTGATGCCATGCCAGCTTCAGCCAGTAATGGTTGTATGTGACAATGGCACCAACCTTCTCTCCTCCCTTCGACAGGGACACTTGACCCATGTTCCATGTTTGGCACACATCCTGAATTTGATGGTGCAGCATTTCTTGACCAGGTACCCAGGCTTATAATATCTCCTGAGACAGGCCAGAAAAGTCTGTGGTAATTTCCGTCGGTCATACAATACCAGTGCTCGGCTGGCTGACATTCAAAGGGAATGCAACCTGCCCATCAACTGCCTTATTTGTGACATGCCCACCAGGTGGAACTCAACGTTGCCAATGCTGCAGCAGCTGCACACACAACAGAGGGCCATCAATGAGTATCTGTGTGAGTATGGCACCAGGACAGGGTCAGGGGAGCATCTTTGGCCAGGCCAGTGACATCCGATCAAGGATGCATGCACTGTCCTGTCACCATTTGAGGAGGCCACAATAATGGTGAGCAGCAACAATGCATACATCAGTGAAAATGTCCCACTAGTCTTCCTGCTGGAGCACATGCTTTGTGGAATCATGAGCAGGGCACTTGAGGCAGAACAGCGGGAGGAAGAGGAGGACTTCCTTTCCTCTCAAGGCCCTCTTTATCCAGATAGCATGCCTGCGGGTCCGTCAAACACACAGGAAGAAAACTTAAGCTGCATGGCCTCCCTTATTCTGCATGGCCTCCCTTATAGCCTACAAAAGGACCCTAGGATTCATGGTATTAAGGAGAGGAATCATTACTAGCTGAAAACCCTTCTTGATCCACGTTACAAGGGTAAGGTTTCAGAACTTATCCTGCCTTCACAGAGGGAGCAGAGGATGAAACATCTTCAGAAGGCCTTGAAGAAAAGTCTGTGTAAGGCATTTCCAGACCCTGGGAGGTTACCATTTTCTGGTGCTGGACAAAGTGTTTCTGGGGCTTTGTTTGGTCCAAGGAAGAGTGGTGGAGAAGGTAGCTGGCTGACCGATGCCTTTAAACAATTTTTCAGTCCTCAGCGCCAAGGTTTGATAGGTTCCAGCAACCATCTCCAGCGTCTGCATTATATGGTGCAGGAATATCTAGGGGCAAGAACATACTTGGAGACCTTTCCAACAGAGCATCCACTGAGTTACTGAGTCTTGAGGTTGGACCACTGGCCAGAACTTGCTGAATATGCAATTGAGCTACTGGCCTGTCCTGCATCCAGCATGCCCTCTGAACACACTTTCAGTGCTGCTGGAGGGTTTGTAACAGATCAAAGAGTGCGCCTGTCCACAGACTCCGTTTATAGGCTCACATTTATAAAAATGAATCAGTCCTGGATCAGCAGCTATCAAGCACCTGATGCTGATGTAACTGATTGAATTTGCTATGGATCTGGGATCCCTTGAAGACTGCCTATGCTGCCTGTCCTATTCCTCCTCAATCATGATGATGCTAGCTTCCAACAATATTTTTGGTTTACGGCACCACCACCACCTAAGGCCCAATTTTTCCACCCCTGTTTAACAGGGGCATGTAATTACAATTTTTGAAATAATATTTAAAAGCAGGGACTGTTCCTGCACCCAGCAAGAGTTACCATGTTCTGGCACCACCTACACCTAAGGCCCAATGTTTCTTCCCCTGTTTAACAGGGGAATGTAATCAAAATTTTTGAAATAATATTTAACAACAGGGACCGTTCCTGCGCCCAACAAGAGTAACTGTCAGGGGTTACCGTGTTCTGCCACCACCAACACCTAAGGCCCAATTTTTCAGCTGCGTATATAGTGCAGTCTGCATAGTATATATACTGTGGTTCAGAGAATATAGTGCAGTCAGTGTAGTATATAAAATACAGTGCAGGGTATATAGTGCAGTGTATTATATATACCCTGCACTATATAATATAATGTATTGAAGTGGTTAAGGGGAGCCCTAGGACAGAAGTAAGAAAAAACAGCATGGGTTCCCCTGTCCATACCAGACCCTTTGGGAACTCACGCTGTTTTTTTCAATGATTTTTTATGTATATTGCTGGAACCTGGCAATACATTACAGCCGTGAGCAATTTTAAATGACATTCTTTTCATTTAGAAATTTAATTTTGCTGCAGTACTGTTCTAAACATGGGAAAATGTGCTACTTTACAGGTAGACTAAGGGGACCTCCAGGCATAATATTTAAAGGAATATTTAATTTTTATTTTTTCAATTAAAGCATTCTTAAAATCACTGCTTCTGAAAAAACATCAGTTTAAGAAAAAAATTGCATTTATACATGTCCCCTGGGGCAGGACTCGGGTCCCCAAGCACTTTTTATGGCAATAACTTGCATATAAGCCTTTAAAATTAGCACTTTTGATTTTTCACGTTCGTTTTCCATAGTCTTTAACAGTGTTCGCACAATTTTTTTGTCTGTTCGCAAGTTCTGGTGGGAACCGAACCGGGGGGGTGCGTTCGGCTCATCGCTACTGAATACCTGCTATGTTCGGTTGTTATAGCCATGGTTGATAAGTGTTTTTACTTTTTTTCTTATTTCTTGAACATTGCGCTCATAATCTCAAATTTCTTTTTTCTGTTTTTCTTGTGATAAAAATTATTAAAAACTGTTATTTGAAAAAAAAAAAAAAAAATAATACAAAATGCCAAACAGCGTCAAAACAAGTAACATAGCATAGCTTGTGATCATTACCACACAGTATGCAAATTATAAAAAAAATGTCAACCCACAGTGCACCAAAACACCTCAAATCCACATTCCAAAGAGGCTGCTGTTATGCCAAATGTTGTCTCTGAAACAATGCTGTGTTTCAGAGATGAGAGCAAAAAATATGGGACAGTGGCTGAAGAGTAAGCATTTTGATTAAGGATCAGTCTCCAGCAATGCAAGAAAGAGAGATAAATGATTTTTTTAAATTAACAATTAGAATAGTCTTAACTATTATATATTCTCACTGCCTATTATGCAAGCATTTGTGCCTGATCACTACATTAGAGGAAGAGATGAGACATAAGCATTCTTACTAAGCCACAATGGAAGAAGCTAGTCAGGTTTTATCAGAGTCTGAAGTTAGAAGAACTGATTTGCTTAACAGGATATACTTCTATTTTACTGAGATGCAATATCAGAGGAAAAGAGCAGGCAGATTTAATTTGAAAATAAAAAATTAATGTCTTTTTTTTGTAGACTGAAGAAGGAAAAATGTTGCAATTTTGCACAATAACTATTAAGCCATTGCCTATCATTACTATAGTCCTCCACTAGGTAGCGCCCTATATAAGGCACTCATTTTACTGTAGCCATAGCTTGAGAAAGGAGCGTGCCTGTCCACACCATTGACAGCGCGCATGCTCGGAAACTCATTGCAATAATTTCCAGTGACACCACACGCTGCTGTTGTGGTCCACGTGCGGTCCAGCCCACCATCTTGGTTCCTTCCTGGTTTGTCCTACACACAGAGCTGGCAAACGGCTACAACAGGACATACAGCTGAATCTATTCCACTCAGTCCTGCAGTATACTTCGGAGGTGCCTGATTTCAAGTACTCAAATTATGAGTGGTTTTATGCTTTGTTTTATTAAATGCTATACAATTTTACACTTAGAAGGCACCTCTGCTTCTGTTTCTCTTCATATGTTCCTGGAGCTTGCTTCTGCTTCCCTGAAGAGGCTTGCCCTGAGTATTGAACTGTCCACCTTTACCTCAGGATCCAACTATCTGAAGGAACGTTTTTAATGACTCTGCCCCCCCTTCCCCCGACCTTTAACATGTACAGCCTGCTCATAGACTGATGGTTGCCTGCAACAGTGATCACCCTTTGCACCAATATTATCCCCCTTTGACTGGTTGAATACCCCCCCAACACACACACACACACATACATGCACCTTGCACAGAAAAGTACATACAGTATATACACTACACACATTCATTAAGACTGGTGCTGACAGTTTTTGTAAAAGTGTCTCAAAGGCATTCTAAAAGTGGCTCAGCATGCACCAAATTCATATACTTGTCTAGAACTTGTACTTGAATTTGGTGCAATGCTGTTACAACCATACTGCATGAGTAGGGGAAGGAGTTTGGGGGAGGAAAGAGGTCTCAAACCAAATTTTTAAGGAGGTGGTGATTGCAGGATAATCTGACTTATGTAGGAGTAGTCCAGCGTTAATGGATATAAGTGATAGCTTGGGGTAATGGGCCTTAAAAAGGGAGGCTCCAATCAGGTTCCACATTTTTCTGGTGTGGGGTTCTTATAGTAGAGTTCGTCTAGAATAGATGCTATACAATAAAAAGTTACATTTGGAAGTCCCATACCTTCATTAGTTATGTGATGAAATAATGTGGGGCTTGTACACCTGGGGTGTCTAGATCCCCACAGAAATTGGAAGAAGTGGTATTGGATAGAGGTAAGGAAGGTGAGGTGATGGGAGATAACAATGGTCCAGAATAAGAAAAGTAATTTATGGAGAAGTAGCATTCTTAACGTGGCTATTCTGACGACTTTTGAGAGTACACAGGTGCATATATTTAGCTTCTGAGTTAGGGAGGAGATAAATGGTTTGTAGTTTAGATCAAATAGCTGGGATGTTGAAGTTTAAATTTGGATACCTAAACATGTAATGTAAGAAGTTGCCCAAGTAATTGGGAGGTTATTAGGTATCTGGGACTTTACTGCAGGGGGTTTGTGGAAGCCTAGAATCTGGGATTTTGCTTTGTTAGATTTATAGTATGACAGTGCACTGAATAGGGATAGATTTTGTTTAATTTCATGGAGTGAATGAATAAGATCTGAAAACTGAAACTGAAAATCTTCTAATTTTAATGAGTGGCCATGTGTCTAAACTCCCTGAGAAGGAAGTGTCACCAGCACAGCAGGATCTCCAAAATTGGGTCCAAATCTTTAATCACCTTTGTGTAGGACCGGGTGCAATGGGAGTATTGCATTGGTTGTTAAACTCTCTTCCGCAAAAAAGTTTTATCCCTATTGTGGGATCACCAGTGTGGTATTTGCTAATTGAAATCATATCCCCTCCCAAGCTTCTCTTCTCCAGAGAGAATAAGTTCAGTGCTCACAACCTTTCTTCATAACTAGGGATGAGCCGAACACCCCCCTGTTCGGTTCGCACCAGAACATGCGAACAGGAAAAAAGTTTGTTCAAACACGCGAACACCGTTAAAGTCTATGGGACACGAACATGAATCATCAAAAGTGCTAATTTTAAAGGCTTATATGCAAGTTATTGTAATAAAAAGTGTTTGGGGACCCGGGTCCTGCCCCAGGGGACATGGATCAATGCAAAAAAAAGTTTTAAAATCGTCTGTTTTTTCAGGAGCAGTGATTTTAATAATGCTTAAAGTCAAACAATAAAAGTGTAATATCCCTTTAAATTTCATAGCTGGGGGGTATCTATAGTATGCCTGTAAAGGGGCACATGTTTCCCATGTTTAGAACAGTCTGACAGCAAAATGACATTTCGAAGGAAAAAACCCATTTAAAACTACTCGCGGCTATTGCATTGCCGACAATACACATAGAAGTTCATTGATAAAAACGGCATGGGAATTCCCCACAGGGGAACCCCGACCCTTATCCGAGCATGCAACCTGGCAGGCCGCAGGAAAAGAGGGGGGGGCGAGAGTGAACCCCCCCTCCTGAACCGTACCAGGCAACATGCCCTCAACATTGGGAGGGTGCTTTGGGGTAGCCCCCCAAAACACCTTGTCCCCATGTTGATAAGGACAAGGGCCTCATCCCCACAACCCTGGCCGGTGGTTGTGGGGGTCTGTGGGTGGGGGGCTTATTGGAATCTGGAAGCCCCCTTTAACAAGGGGACCCCCAGATCCTGCCCCCCCCTGTGTGAAATGGTAAGGGGGTACTTACCCCTACCATTTCACTAAAAAACTGTCAAAAATGTTAAAAATGACAAGAGACAGTTTTTGACAATTCCTTTATTTAAATGCTTCTTCTTTCTTCTATCTTCCTTCATCTTCTTCTTCTGGTTCTTCTGGCTCTTCTGGTTCTTCCTCCGGCATTCTCGTCCAGCATCTCCTCCGCGGTGTCTTCTATCTTCTTCTCCTCGGGCCGCTCAGCACCCATGGCATGGGGGGAGGCTCCCGCTCTTCTCTTCTTCTCTTCGTCATTTTCTTCTCCGGGCCGCTCCGCACCCATGCTGGCATGGAGGGAGGCTCCCGCTGTGTGACGGCGTCTCCTCGTCTGACGGTTCTTAAATAATGGGGGGCGGGGCCACCCGGTGACCCCGCCCCCCTCTGACGCACGGTGACTTGACGGGACTTCCCTGTGACGTCACGGGGAATGCCACAGGGAGGTCCCATCTTGTCCCGTGCATCAGAGGGGGGCGGGGTCACCGGGTGGCCCCACCCCCCCTTATTTAAGAACCGTCAGACGAGGAGACGCCATCACACAGCGGGAGCCTCCCTCCATGCCAGCATGGGTGCGGAGCGGCCCGGAGAAGAAAATGAAGAAGAGAAGAAGAGAAGAAGGAAGAAGAGAAGATGAAGAAGAAGATGAAGAGAAGAGCGGGAGCCTCCCCCCATTCCATGGGTGCGGAGCGGCCCGAGGAGAAGAAGATAGAAGACGCCTCGGAGGAGATGCTGGATGAGAACGCCGGAGGAAGAACCAGAAGAACCAGAAGATAAAGGAAGATAGAAGAAAGAAGAAGCATTTAAATAAAGGAATTGTCAAAAACTGTCTCTTGTCATTTTTAACATTTTTGACAGTTTTTTAGTGAAATGGTAGGGGTAAGTACCCCCTTATCATTTCACACAGGGGGGGGAGCGGGATCTGGGGGTCCCCTTGTTAAAGGGGGCTTCCAGATTCCAATAAGCCCCCTGCCCGCAGACCCCCACAACCACCGGCCAGGGTTGTGGGGATGAGGCCCTTGTCCTCATCAACATGGGGACAAGGTGTTTTGGGGGGCTACCCCAAAGCACCCTCCCAATGTTGAGGGCATGTGGCCTGGTACGGTTCAGGAGGGGGGGCGCACTCTTGTCCCCCCCTCTTTTCCTGCGGCCTGCCAGGTTGTGTGCTCAGATAAGGGTCTGGTATGGATTTTTGGGGGGACCCCACGCCGTTTTTTTTTTTTTTTGGTGCGGGGTTCCCCTTAAAATCCATACCAGACCTGAAGGGTCCGGTATGGAATTTAGGGGGAACCCCATGTCATTTTTTTTTTTATTTTGGCCGGGGTTCCCCTTAATATCCATACCAGACCTGAAGGGACTGCTATGGAATTTAGGGGGACTCCCACATCATTTTTTTTTTAAATTTTGATTCGGGGTTCCCCTGTGGGGAATTCCCATGCCGTTTTTATCAATGAACTTCTATGAGTATTGTCGGCAATGCAATAGCCACAAGTAGTTTTAAATGGGTTTTTTCCTTCGAAATGTCATTTTGCTGTCAGACTGTTCTAAACATGGGAAACATGTGCCCCTTTACAGGCATACTATAGACACCCCCCAGCTACAAAATTTAAAGGGATATTACACTTTTATTGTTTGAATTTAAGCATTATTAAAATCAGTGCTCCTGAAAAAACGGCCGTTTTTAAAACTTTTTTTTGCATTGATCCATGTCCCCTGGGGCAGGACCCGGGTCCCCAAACACTTTTTATGACAATAACTTGCATATAAGCCTTTAAAATTAACACTTTTGATTTCTCCCATAGACTTTTAAAAGGTGTTCCGCGGCATTCGAATTTGCCGCGAACACCCCAAATTGTTCGCTGTTTGGCGAACTTGCGAACAGCCAATGTTCGAGTCGAACATGAGTTCGACCCGAACTCGAAGCTCATCCCTATTCATAACTAATGTCCACCAGACCCTTTATTAGCCTTGTTGCCCTTCTTTGTACTAGCTCCATTTCCAATACATCCTTCCTGAAGACTGGTGCCTAGAACTGGACAGCATACTCCAGGTGCGGCCGGACCAAAGTCTTGTAGAGTGGGAGTATTATCACTTTATCCCTGGAGTTAATCAATTTTTTAATGCATGCCAATATTCTGTTTGCTTTGTTAGCAGCAGCTTGGCATTGCATGTCATTGCTGAGCCTATCATCTATTAGGACCCCCAGGTCCTTTTCCATCTTAGATTCCCCCAGAGTTCCTCCCCCTAGTGTAAAGACTGCATTCATATCTTTGCCACCCAAATGCATTATTTTACAGTTTTCTACATTAAACCTCATTTGCCACGTAGTTGCCCACCCATTTAATTTGTTCAGATCTTCTTGCAAGGTTTCCACATCCTGCTGAGAAGTTATTGCCTTGTTTGTTCGCAAAAGACCTTTTTAACAACTCCTCTACAAGCAGAAAAAAGGAAAATTTATTATCAAATACTTACCGTAATTTTCCTTTCCTGATGGACTCCATGGCAGCCTACGTGTGGGTTATCCCCGCCTCCTCTCCAATGCTATAGGACCCCATACCCTATAAGATTGAGCTCACCTGAATAGACTGTGTTCCGTAACTAGCCTACTCTTTGACCGATGGGTGGGGACTCCGTCTGCCATGGAGTCCATCAGGAAAGGAAAATTACGGTAAGTATTTGATAATAAATTTTCCTTTTTCCTGACAGACTCCATGGCAGCCTACGTGTGGGAAATAACTAGCCAATCCACACGGGTGGGCATGCTAAACAGCAATAAATTTCAATTTGACCCGTCAACTGACAGGAATTATAACCAACGTTCACAGAAGATAGCAAAGCAGGCTCAATATCGTAATGTGACGATAAAGTTTTAATAGAGGCCCACGAGGCCGCTTTGTAGATCATGTCTGGAGCCACATGCCGGGCTGCTGCCCATGAAGTCGCTATACCCCTGGTGGAACGTGCCATCACTGCTTCCAGAAGATCCAGGCCCCTAGTTCTAAAAGACTGATGGATGAACTAGATGATATAGGCCGCAGTTCTAGCTGAAGCCCAATTCAGTTTGTTACTGCCAAAGTGCAGGTCGGCTGAGTGTCTAAAAAGGGAAGAAGCAGCTTGCAGGTATACCGACAGAATTTTGCCCATGTCCAGAGGATGAAATTCAGCGGACTCCTGGTCCTGAATGTTGTTAGGATGATCTCTTGGTCTTTATGGAACTTTGAGGTAATTTTTGTATTTGAGCTAAGTCTAGGAATGAGGACCATCCGGATCGAAAAGAAGGACAGAAGAGGTTCTTTGTAATTTAGTGGGGTGACCTCCGAGACCCTCTTAGCCAAGGTAACAACTACAAGGAAAGTGATTTTAGCCAAAAGGTCTCCAAATAGAAAAGCGGGGAAGGCCCCGTATTTACTGAGTTCAGTCAGTGAGTTGTGGACAAGAGGAAGATCCCAATTGGGGAACCTTGGTTTAGTTTGAGGGCTGAGTTTAAACTCCCTACGGAATCACTGCCGGATAAAAGGGGTGAACAGTCCACGAAGCACCGGAGAAGGCTGACAAAGCTGAGACTCGGATTCTTAGAGAGCTGATGGATACAGACAAATAAAGGAAGCCGGAGATATCCTGAGCCTTGGATTTCTTCCTGATCCGCCCGAAGAATATGTTAACTTGACCGATTTGGTCCATCTTCTTCTATAGATCTAACTCGTGCTCGTCCCCGTAGAGCTCATGAGAGTGGAAATCATCCTTGACCTGCACCCGAACCGGACAAGGGTGCAGGACTGCCACTTGAGCAGGAAAGTCAGGCCCGAGAGGGAGATGCAACGGGTCCCGAAAGCTGAGCTCGCACAAGAGGGGAAACCAAGGTTTGCTTCCGCCAGTAAGGGGCTACTGCCACCATTTTGACTGCTTATGCATGAGGTATCGAAAAGGACCTGAGGATTTGTAGGAGCTGTGGAAAGGTGTATGCCCTCTTGAAACTTAATTGATCTGTCAGGGCATCCATTCTGGAGGCCTAGCTGCCACGACCCCAAGTGTAACACTTCACCAGCTTGAAGTTACCTGGGAAGAGAATAGATCCACTGCAGGATTGACTCCCAGGGACAGAATCCACTTCAATGCCTGCCTGCGAAGAGACCACTCGTTAATGTCTTAACCGAATGCGCAATAAGAATTCGCTCGGACGCTCTGGACCCTGGGGAAGTAGGTCGATGAAATGTTGTCTAGGCCCAAAACCTGAAGGGCTCGACCTCCCAGAATAGTGTGGAGCTTTGAGTGCCTCTATGACTCCTCACATAGGAGATTGTCATTTTGTTTTCCATCTTCACTTTTTATTTTATTTTATTTTATTTAAAATCTTTTTCGTCGAGTATAAGACATACAAACAGACAAACACCAGTACATCTACCACAGCACTGGGGTGTCGTCCATTCTTAAAAATACTGATTCTCCCTTCTGGAGATGGGAGAAGTACTGAAGGGCACACTAGGCTTGCCGAAATTCCATAATGTACTGGCCCGGGTTAAGAGAACACGTACCCTTGAGCAAGATCCGATCTGCAGAGGTACCGCTGGCATCGGACATGACCTTGACACGTAAGGTGGGGCAACAGAGTGGCAATTGGACAGGTTTTGTGCTGAAGCCACCAGAAGAGGCTGCTCCTCATCGTTGATGACATGTGAATAGGTTGACTGTTGCCTCCTGATTTCTATCACTGCAGAAAACCTGACTGGAAAGGGAATAATTTCCGCAAGGACCACTTTACCATAGAGGTCGCGGAAACCGACGAGCCGATAGATTCTTGCACAACAAGGCCCTCAGCCCTGAAGGGATTAGAGACCACAAAATTCTCTCCTGGATGACAGTGACCTTCCCCCACTGGGAGAGAGATGGAGACTGTAGCAAACCGGGTCCCAAATAACATCTGGCGCTGGACTGGTTCTAGGTGTCTTTTTCCTAGAATTAGGAGCCAACCGAAGCTGGTCAAGGTGGAGATTAACTGTTCCCTGTGAACCAGCAGCTGGACTTTGTCTTAGGATAGCAACAGGAGGACATAGGAATAGTGATAAAGACGTACCCCTCTCCTTCTGATGTGAGCCATTATGGCCAGAGGAATTTTGCGAAGACTCGGGTGAGGTTATCAGCCCGAAAGGGAGGTAGAAGAATTGTCGATGGTCTTGACAACTTGGAGCCGGAGGTATTGAGAAACTCCTTCGCCACCTGAACACGGAAGGAAGCATCTTTAAGTCAAATGAGATTAGCCAATCGCCTGTCCGTACAGATGGTTGACAGAGCCTATATTTTGGATCTTCTGAATTTATATACTTGTTACTTAGATATTAATTAGATCTAGCACTAGATGCCATAAATCGTTTAGCACTGTATAACGAAGAGGGGAAGGTATACCCCCTGGAGTTTTTCGTCCCTTGGGACATGTACCACTGCTCCCTGAGACCATAGTGAGTCCATGCAGGACAGTAACGTCTGCTTCTTCTCTTCCGACCGAGCTTAGCAGAGTGGAATAAATCTGGGTGGAGGAGTAACAGTGAAGGACCATGCGTTGCTTGAACAACCGTTTTGACGACCCAGTCGTGATTGAGGCCACCCAGGCCACCCAGGAAGAGGAGCAGACAAGCCCCCCCCCCTGCCCGAACTGTCTGGGCGGGCGTAACCTAAAAGAGTTAGCCGGTTCACCACTACCGGACGCCTGGTTGTTAGCGGGTTTTTTGGAAGGGCACTTGCCCTCTGCTCCAATTCTTACAGAAGTCCCGGCAGGCCTTTACAGCAAGCTTCTCTCAAGCGTTCGGCACCTTCTGTACCGGGGACTCTTCAGACCGAGCCGGTGCCTCTCGTGGGAAAGGCGTAACCATAAGGCCCGTTGAACCGCGACTGAGGACCCTTTAGTCCAAGCCAACAGGGGGATCGGATTGACGCCAGCTCCAGCTCCCTAACTGCTGCACTTAAGTGTTCTGAAACTCCATTTGAGAACAAAACCACGTTCTCTGTCCTGGTTTCCTTAGCCCTAGACATAGCTGCTAGAGCCAGGGCAGGTTTACAAGTCATGTTGGCATACTCATACGTCCTTCTTGAGGTCTTGATACATTTCTCTCAAGCCTGTCCAAAAGGACACAGCATCTTTTAAGGTAGAGTAACCTGTTTTTCCAGACGCAACATTGCTGCATCAATGAGGGGAGTGTTTTCCAGATACTTCGCTCTTTTACCTTGAAGGGATACAATCTGGAGGTTTTGAATGACATAGAAGTTCTCTTGTCCATCTTGCCCCACTACCCATTCTTTAACTCCGTAAAGAAAACAGAGAGAGAGAGAGAGTGTTCTTTCTCCAGGCGCTTAAAGAATTGGTTTGCTTAGCTGGGGGTGGAAGGATCTACCTACTTAAGGGCTTCCATAATCGCTTTGACTCGTGGAGGAATCCGAAAGACGTCAAGGCTTCCGACATATTCGTCCCCCCCTAAATCGCCAACCGAGGAATCCGGAGAAGCAGCGTAAGGCTGGGAAGGACCCAGATCCTTTGGGCCACGTCAGCCAAGGAGCCAGGTAGAATATACAACTGGCTCAATGTGTGAGATGTATCCCATTTCTTTAGGGACTGCTGCATCACACATTTCACAAGAGACTTCACATCACTGTTATCTGTCTCTTATTCCCAAAACTGCCCAGGCATAACACCGGTCACATAAAGACTTACCCTCAGGAACTCGTGTCCCATATGTCCAGCAGACTCTGTTATCCGAGCAGCTGTCATGGCGGTGGGTGCGGTGACTAGAGGAGGAACGGGAACGTCTCCTCTAGATGGAGGAGGAATGGTAACATCTCCTCTAGTTGCAGGAGGAATGGGAACATCTCCTCTAGTTGCAGGAGGAATGGGAACATCTCCTCTAGTTGGAGGAGGAATGGGAACATCTCCTCTAGTTGCAGGAGGGATGGGAACATCTCCTCTAGTTGCAGGAGGGATGGGAACATCTCCTCTAGTTGCAGGAGGGATGGGAACATCTCCTCTAGTTGCAGGAGGGATGGGAACATCTCCTCTAGTTGCAGGAGGGATGGGAACATCTCCTCTAGTTGCAGGAGGGATGGGAACATCTCCTCTAGTTGGAGGAGGAATGGGAACATCTCCTCAGGATGGAGGAGGAATGGTAACATCTCCTCTAGTTAGTTGGAGGAGGAATGTGGAACATCTCCCCTGCTGTTATAATGTTGTGGCCTGGCAAGGTCTCTGTCGTTCTGGATCACGACCTGAGAAGGCTGAAAAAACAAAATGTGGGGAGGGGGAAGGCGAGACGCCAATACTTTGCAACCGTAAGCTCAACCCCTCCCCTCACCTGCACGTACCATGTGCGTGAGGGCTGGCCACACGAAGGCGGAGACTTGTCCATAACCTTTGGACAAAACGTCAAGAGACGGACGGTCTGCAAAAGACCTGAAAATGCCAAAATGTGCCAGAGCCAGCCAAAAGATTATATAATCTTGCTTACCCCCTTTTTTTTTTTTTTTTTCAAAGTAAAGAAATATACTTATACATTACTTCCATCTCTTTTTTTTTTTTTTTTTTTGAAATACACTTATTTTTATCTATTATTATTATTTTTTTTTTTTTTTCCTAAGAAAAAAGTTTCCCTTTGAGGGAGAAGGACTAGGCACTCTGAGGCATTCATCAGGGCAGACCAAGGCTGGAGGGGCTGGAGCTGCTACTGCTCACTGCCTGGGAAGATCCCATTTTGACAGGAGCTAGCAGCCGTTTTTGAATCCCCCGCCTGTGACATCACCGCCCCCCCACCACGCACCTGCGCTGTGGGGAGGTAGCCGAGCGGCACCCGCACGGCCGCCGGGGTGCCCGTCAATCTGCGCATGCGCGAGCCAAGCCTCGCGCTGGGGCTCCAGCGCCTGCGCAATGACGGTGGCGGCCATGACTCGGAAGCGCTGCGGAGAGCTGGAACGCAGAAGCGTTCCAATCGCCATGAGGGGTAGCTGGGGATACGGAAAGGCACTGGTAAAAGTGAAAACAGGGGCTACAAACAAAAAACACATAGAAACGACTGCCATGAATATAGGAAGAAAAATAAAGTCGCAGACCTTGCCAGCCGTTGATGCGTCCATGTTCAGGCATACAGAGGCAACCTCCCCTCCACCATTGGGGTATCCAGTGCCTTAAAAGCTTCTCACCCGCCCGTGGCTGGGTCCTGAGCTGCACCGCAAAGTGGTATGCCAAATCCCGGAAATATCCAACCGGACGTGAACAGGAACAATCGTGTGTGTAGGTCCATTGGAGGAGGACAAAAAAGGAACACAGTCTATTCAGGTGAGCTCAATCTTATAGGGTATGGGGTCCTATAGCATTGGAGAGGAGGCGGGGTTAACCCACACGTAGGCTGCCATGGAGTCTGTCAGGAAATCCTCTATTAGTTAATGTGTAAACTGTACAAATCCAATGTAAGTTATCTGTTTAAATGCCCTGTGGTACGGCCTATGTAGGTCGTTGTACTAAACAACTGCTTATTCTCATCAATGAGCACAGGAGTAAAGAGGTAAACAAAAATGTATGCTTAGGAACTGCATAAATAAAACAAAGCTAACAAAGCTCACACAGACAAAAGTAGCATGATTCCTTGCCAACAACTACAATTCAGCAGTGTAGCAATAGAGATAGCAAAGTATCAATGGCTACAGGGGACCTTAGTACTTGACATAAAATGTTAGAACAACAAATCCATAGAACGGGAACATATTCACAAACGACATAAAGTCAGTGAAGCTGAAAATAAAAGATGCAGTACAGGGAAATATGCAACCCACATGTCTAACAGTAGAGACTTTGAAAATTTGTATTTCACCTAAAGCATCACTATTTTCATATGTAAGTTGCTACAGAAATCAAAAGTCAAAATAAATCTATTATTTCAAACAATGAAATAAATCTTCAAGAATCTAAAAAAGGTAAGATAAAGCAAAGAGATCAAAACAATAACAACTAAAACTACCATATAACCTTTACCCTGTGTTATATGCTTTTCGCTTCATAAGTAAGAAAAAAAAAAATCTTCAAATTGTTTACAGAGAAAAATTTATATGAACCAGCATATATATGATATAAAACAAATATCTGGGGCGTGGTTTGCCTTGAGAGAAGATGGCTGCTTAATCCCTCGTTACCGCTCACCACAGTCTTTTCTTCAGCTTAACCTGGGGACCTGCGAATTTTCTTCACTACCCACTATGGGAACTTCCTCCCGCGGAAGCTCGCAGTCACGATCCCGCTCCCCGAGGGAACCTACCGACCACACAAATCACATTATACCGGAGATCTTCCGCACTCAGAGGCCTAACAGAGCGGTCCCTCTTCCCGCCTCAACTCCTTCTCAGGAACTGACAGGAATTCTCCTCACTCCAACTGGTCCTCACACCTCACAAATGGAGAACGACGGCACCTCTCTCCGTCAACCGAGTCTGAGGGATCTCCAGGCTGTGGCGGCTGACATTAAGGACACTCTGTTTTCGGCCATCTCAGACTTGCGCCATGAACTACAGGCTATCTCAGGGAGAATGCAACGCGTTGAAGACGATGTAGCACTACAAGGCTCAGCAACAAAAGCAATCCACTACAAAGTGAACTCCCATACCATGCAACTTAGAGATCTTCAACGTCATGTTGAAGATCTCGACAATCGCGATCGCAGACATAATCTTAGAGTGAGAGGCCTACCCGAATCCGTGGATCAAGACCAACTCCTCCAAGTTGTCACAGGCCTTTTCAACCAACTCCTCGATAGGCCCCATCACACTCCGGTGGCTATGGAACGTATCCACAGAGCGCTCCGTCCCAGAGGCAGAGACGCAGACCCCCCACGAGATGTCATTTGCTTTGTAAATGATTATGCAATCAAGGAAGAAATCCTCAAGAAAACACGAGAAAAACCGCAGCTGGAATATGATAGATGCCATATACACATCTATCAAGATCTCTCAGCGATCACACTGCGACATCGCAAAGACCTCCGGCCCCTATTAGATGTTCTGCGGAACAATGGAATTCGCTACCGCTGGAAGTTCCCGTTCGGCCTCTCTGCCTCCCACCAAGGCCGCTCGGCCTTACTGAGAGTTCCAGAAGACCTCGATGGATTCTGCCGAACCCTGGACATCCCACTTGTGTCGGTCCCAAACTGGTATGAGGAATTCAACATCCTACCCCATACCCGCCACCCTCCAGAAGAAGAACCGATGGATGCTCACAATACCAGCTTCCGCAGACGCAGATCCTAGCCCCATGACAGCGCCTCTGCCTCGCAGAGCTCGCCGGGACCGTTAACTTACCTCCATGCTCTTGAATACGCTGTCTTCACCAGACGACACCGCTGACGGCCCCTGCTCCACTTCTACCACCTTCTCCTTTCTACACGTACCTGGACATGTCTCGACTACCTCTCCCGCACTCAACGACGTACCACGGAGGAACCACCGCCTCATTTGAATACTTCTGCAATATCGCCCGAGACCCGATCTTCATGCCTGCAATGCTCTCTCCCAACTACACATTGTCTGCCTCTGCTGATTACCCCTGCAACTGACTACAGACACCTTTAACTTTTCCTCCCTGTCGTTCTCCCACTTGACAGACCACCGGCCTGGACCAACCAAGCCATATACGCTGCAGTCACCGTTCTAAACAACAACCTGTTCCATCCCCGTGGAATACTTTCCTTGCTTTCTTCACAGACACTTGTCTGCACTAATGCTTTACGTCGGCACCGAGACCTATAGTGTATATACCACCGGACTCAACACATACGGAACCTGTGTACCCTGTGAAAGTTCTGAAGGGTAACATGTTAATTGTCAAAGTTTATTATTAGAAGTTATAAGATTTAAGTGATTACTGCCTCCTGTTTCAGGAAGACACTGTCGTGATGCACCACACACTGACAACATATCAGAGCCATATCTTTTACACAATCCTTATACCAATTTATTCTCCCTCACACTGCCCAACTCCTTGAGCCACAGTCCATCCCCTGCAGTTTGGCTCTCTGCTGCCATCTACTGACCCTGAGTCAAAGATATCTGTACTTCACTAAGCCTTACATTCTCATTTAACCTCCTATATCACTACAGCAGTAATCAACAATAATTATATTATGCAAGACCAACGCTCACCCTCGCACTAAATGTAACAGGGTACAATGCTTATTAACATTATTAATATAATTACTGCAGTCCGTTACTCACCTATGTGCTCACACTTACGTTACCTCAGAGAAGTAACCCCCCCTGGCTATGCTGCTTATACCTAGGTTTGTCACATAAACCTACAATCCTTCCACACTCAGACTCGATTCTCTTTGCTTTCTGTTTACTGGTTAACTTATCTCTGGAAACCTATCACCGCACTGTACTACGCCCATCAACAGTATATGGAAAACTCACCGTTACACTAGGATGCCTTGATATGTTACCTAGGTCCAGGTCCACATGTTTATGCTTCCCCTTCCCATTTACACACTGACTCTACCTCCCCCCCCACAACACAACACGAATTCCTTCACTTTTCAATTCTCACAGCCCTTCAACTCCTAGACTGCCGAACTACATCGGATGCAGAAATCACGCCATAATTACTGCTCCCCACAGCAGAACGTTCTATTTCCAGGAAATGCTCCCCCTATTCCCCATACAATCATTGCTATGAGTGTACACTCTCTACCAATAAAACACATATTATATACCTCGTTGGGCTCATTGCCTGCAAACCCTTTATAAACTAAATACACCCTGTAGGGTAAGTTGTTCAGATTTATAAATCACAGATTTAAGTTGAACTATGTAAGTGATCTCTGCCTTCTGTGTAGGGAAGACACTGATACCTAGCAACACACACTGACAACACTTGAACTAACAATGTCTTTCGCATTCCCAGAATCTAATCCGCTCCTCCCAACCTGAAGAAATTTCTGTACATCAAGTCTCTACTACCATCTACTGGCTTTGAATACATCCTCTCTACATTCCTACACACCATATGGCCTCATTCATCTTCACACACCGCAATTAACATGACTAACAATACATTTAACATACATCACCACACCTGTTGTTACACAAGAACACACTAGCGGACTGCACTTACTTTTATACTCATCACTATTCGTACTCCCCCTACGAATCTATACGTACATAAAATTTGAGATCTGAACTGTTTCTGCAATGTTGTATTTGCCTGAGTTAACTACACATACCTATACCCTCAACACACAAGTCATGTTCTATTCATTTTCAATAACTAACCACTTTATACAAACATTGAGGTATTTCTATGACTGATGGTTATCACGTCTGATATACTAACCTGTTTACTTAGCCTTGAGCTCGTTATACTGTATAGACCACTTATCTAGACATTATTGTTATTATACTTATGTAGCAATGTTTATTAAGGTTACCCTTCTTTGTGCTTTTCTCACCTCACTGATCTGACCCTACCAGTAACCATCACCCAAATAATCAATCCCTCCCACTCGTTCTAAGGTATAGCTAACTACTAATATTGTTACTCAACTGACTTTCTTGCCATTACAAATTATCGGCCATCCTACCACCCATCTGACTTCACTCTGCCAAGTTCCCCAACATGAACACAACATACTTGTCCCCCCAGTTCCACCACATAAATGACATAAGACTGTTGGTGAGCTGGACCCCACTGACAGACTTTCCCACCTCTTGTAGACCATCTCTCGATTGATAGACCAACCCCCGCACAGTGGTTACACGTATATTATCTAGCATCTCCTATAAACGAACCTACACTTACCACTGACCTTATCCGGTTAGTAAATTTTTGTGATCCTAGTCACTGAACTAAGTGATTGAGATCACGTTCATTACCGGTATTGTTATCCCCCCTACCCCCGTTCCCCGACCCACCTTGCCCACACGCACACACCCTTCAATTCATCCCAACACCTCCACCACCGCAGCGCATACTACCCCCCTAAATACATCCACACATATATACAATGACGACTCCATCCAGCATCACGCACAGCACCAAACTAAAACTAATCTCACTGAACATAAAAGGCCTCAATACGCCGGAGAAACGTTCCAAACTACTTCTCACAATGCACCGCAACAAAGCTGATATTATTTTCCTTCAAGAAACTCACTTTCGATCCAACTCTACGCCAAAGCTACAAAATCACCGATATCCCATGGTATTTCATGCTACCAACCCGTTACACAAAACAAAAGGTGTCTCAATACTCATTGCTAAATCCTGCCCCATTCAAATCACAGACTCTTTAATAGATGTGGAAGGCAGATACATATTTCTCAAAGGATCCCTTCTCAATAGAATGCTCACAATGGCTAATATATACGCCCCCAATCGCGGTCAGGTACCTTTTTTTCGGAAAATTACGAATGCACTCACAACCTTCCAAGAAGGAACCCTCATCTTGGGAGGAGACTTCAATATTCCACTTAACCCTATCCAAGACACATCTACCGGCTCCTCCTCACTCCCATACTCAGCCCTTAGAACAATTAAATCGTTCCTCCATCAGCTATTACTACATGACTCCTGGCGTACCCTGAACCCAAATGTTAAAGACTTCACATTTTATTCCGCTCCCCACAACAGATATTCAAGGATTGACTACATCTTTCTAACGCAAAAAGATCTATCTTTAATTCATCACACTTCCATTGATCCCATGCTTATCTCCGACCATCACCCCACCTCTCTAACACTTAAAATCCCTAACACGACACCCCGCTCACTAACGTGGAAATTGGATCCCTCATTGCTGACTGACCCCTCCATCAAGGCTGAGGTCGACTCTAACCTCAAACATTTCTTTCAAGAGAATGTTTCGACGGACACGTCCCCACTTACCATCTGGGAAACACACAAATGTGTAATCAGAGGAATCCTAATCGCGGCGGCGGCTAAGCGCAACCGAATACGCAGGAAACAATATTTAGACCTCACCAACAAAATCCATAGGCTAGAAACTGCTCACAAACAATCCCAAGCCCTCTCCACCATGACTGAACTGATTCAAGCTAGAAAAGACCTACTGGATATCTTAGACAACCAAATTCGATGCAAATATATCCTCTCCAATAAAACGTTTTATGAATATGGCAACAAAGCCAGTAAAATGCTAGCTCGGGCTTTACAAACGACAAAAGCTCACACAATGATTCACTCCATCACTGATCCAGCAGGATGCAAATTTACCAAAACCCCAGACATTGCAAAACAGTTTGTCCAATATTATAGTAAACTATATAACCTCCACCCATCTGATTCCTCCTTTGATAAAAACAAACGAACAGAAATGTTAGTCGATTTTTTGCAACAATATGGCCCTACCCCCATCTCGACCTCCGTGGCCCAAGATCTAGCCTCCCCTCTCACCAGAGAAGAAATAGACCTAGCCTTGAAACAACTAAAATCAGGTAAAAGCCCCGGCCCCGATGGCCTGACAGTCGGCTACTATAAAACTTACGCAGAAACGCTCACCCCCTTCTTCTTAAAAGCCTTCAACTCCTTCACAACCCCTACGACACCGCCTCGAGACCTTCTAACTGCCCACATAGCTGTAATTCCAAAACCAGACAAAGACCCCTCCCTAGTTACTAATTACAGGCCCATCTCGCTTCTTAATGTGGACTTAAAATGGTATGCGAAGACCTTAGCGAATCGTATACTACCACTATTACCCCAGCTCATAGACCTGGACCAAGTTGGCTTTGTTCCGGGAAGAGAGGCGAGAGATAACACTCTAAAAGCTCTAAATATACACCATTGGCTCACATCTAGCCGTTCAATCGGATTTATGCTTTCCCTCGACGCGGAGAAGGCGTTTGACAGGGTGGCCTGGGACTATATGTTGGAAACTCTACGGATGATAGGTCTTCCCCCAACGATGCTCAATTTCATATCGGCCCTTTACTCTAACCCTACTGCCAAGGTCCATGTAAATGGCCACCTGTCGGACGCCTTCTCCGTGTCGTATGGAACCCGTCAGGGATGCCCGCTCTCCCCTCTAATTTTTATTCTTACCCTGGAACCCTTCTTAGGATGCCTGAGAGCCAACCAAGACATTAAGGGAATTACCATCAAACGACACACGTACAAAGTAGCTGCCTTCGCGGATGACATACTCCTCTTTCTTACTGACCCTCTCACGACAATACCTAACCTCCTTAAAGACTTTAAAAATTTTCATACCCTTTCTAACCTCCAAATAAATTACTCGAAATCGACAGCCCTAAATATCACCCTCGCCCCTGAAATTTGTCGACAATGCCAAATCAACTTCCCGTTCTCGTGGAACACTACAGCAACCCCATATCTAGGTATTCTCTTACCGACCTCCTTGAATGACTTATACACCCTAAACCATGCGGCAATTTTACAAAAAATACAAATGGACCTTAAAAAATGGTCCACAGGACTATTTTCCTGGTTCGGTAGAGCCGCGATAATCAAAATGAACATTCTGCCCAGACTTCTGTATATTTTACAAACTATCCCCATTAAACTTCCGAAAGCATTTTTCTTAACCTATCAACAGGCCTGTACATCGTTCATATGGGCCAAACTACGCCCGAGACTAAGCTACCTGAGACTAACTGCCCCCAAACTTTTAGGGGGCATAGGTCTTCCTGATTTACGCAAATACCAACAAGCATGCCATCTTACAAGAATTATAGATTGGAACATACACTCTACTCTCTTCTTTAACAAACCTAAACCCAGACCAGACTGGTCCAGACAGACCACCACATTCAAAAACCTATGCACCAGTGAGGAACCACAAAAACATCTGATATCCCAGACATATGCACTCCTATTCACATCCCACACACCAACAAAACACTGGACCACCAGACAATGGGAACAGGACCTCTCGATACACCTTACCGAAGCAGACTGGGAGAAAATATACACCTTGACCCACAAAGGATCCATTAATGTGCAAGTACAAGAAAATGCCTTTAAAATACTATCAAGATGGTACAAAACACCACTGACGCTGCATCAGATCGATCCGTCAATTACCCAAACATGTTGGAGGTGTAAAACTGAGATTGGATCGTTCTTACATGTTTGGTGGTCCTGCACAAAAATTCAACCCTTCTGGAAAGACGTACACAAACTGATCAACCAAATAACGACATACGCGTTAGAATTCAATCCTGCATCATTCCTACTCCATCACTCCAAATTGCCACTGTCAACATACCTACGATCTCTGGCCATGCACATGGTGAACGCCGCCAAACTATGCATTCCCCTCAAATGGCGCTCAACAGACCAACCATCCATTGCGGAATGGTTTACACGCATACAAAAAACAATGGCCATGGAGGACCTCATACATCAGGCCAAAGAAACACAACCTAAGTTCATTAAAACATGGACATGCTGGATACACTTTACCACCACTGATTAATACAAACAATACTTCACGTAAAAGCTGTATAGACGCTGTAACGCTGCCTAGAACAACACATATCTACCTTACCCAGGATAAAATCTGTCCCTTTCATTTATCTTTCCGCGGCTGACGAATCTGAAAACCCTCAAACTCAAGACAAAACACACAAACGTAATACCTTTTGCCGACAACAACCACAATAATCCACTTAATACTACTTTCCCTACTTATCCCCTACGAATCCTCTCTACAAACACCTACCTACGTCTACAATCACACAAACCTAAATATAAAACAAACTTTAACGGGTGCACCTCATGACAAGATAATTCACGCTCCCACCCTCACCCCCACCCACCCTATATCAACCACCATCCTTGATAGAATATAAAGATGAAGTTCTATGACTCAGTAACAATATTTCAACTGTATAGATTCTTTAAAGCATTACAGAATATCTACTCTACCTAAATGATCTACTACTACGGTTTATATATAATAACTCGACTTTATCACTCACAAGAATAGCGGCTGCGTCCGCAAACATACACTGTACTGTATTTGAATTATCCTTGTGCTGTGCCCTCCTTTTTCTATATTTTTCCTTGTCACTTTTGTTTCAAAAAACCAATAAAAAATATTTAACAAAAAAAAAAAAAACAAATATCTAAGCCACATTCATAATCTTACTTACCTCAAAGCTGTTGCTTTACATAATGGACTTTAAATTAAGTATAATAATAAACTATTAGTGCTTATGTTATTTATGTTACTTAGTATAACTTTTCATGTTCCAAAATAAAATCTTAATATCAGTCAAATCATAGATAATTTGAGTTGACTTTCAAAGAAAATAGTGTTTGGTAGAAAAAAAATCTTATGGGGGGCACACACGCAGTATCTTGCATGGCAGATGTGTAGGTTGAGATCTCCGCCATGAGTTCACTTACTTTCCTCCCGCTTAGCCACTGCAAGCTGCATTTAGCCTGGGAAGATCCAGATCCAGAACTATTCTCTATCAGCTGCCCACATGGGCAAGATTGGGAGGCAAAAATTATCCACTTCTCCCCCTTCAGACCCCACAATTAAGCTATTCCTTATAAGCTTATTCCTTATCTCCTCCACAACGCAGCCAGATCCATATATGGAGTAAGGTGAGGATAGTTCCACACTTTTAACATCAGATCTTTCAGCTCACCCACCTTATATAACTGCCTCAGTGCTAGATGAACTGCATGCATTTCTACAGAACATCCCTTGCAGCATTTCAGTGGAAGTGGGGATAATATCACAGGAGCTGAGGGGTGAAAAAGCCCTTATAGGAGAACGTACAATGTGTGTGTATATATACACACGTGAGGGAGGATGAGACCGTACATGTGTGAGGAAGGGCTGGGTGCATACAGGGCTTGGGGGGCTGTGAGCATACAAGTGTGAGGGAGGGCTGCGAGCATACAGGTGTTAGGGGGCCTGTGAGTGTACATGCGTTAGGGGGGCTGAGAGTGTACAAGTGTGAGGGGGGCTGTGAGCATACAGGTGTGAGGTGGTTGCGAACATACAAGTGTGAAGGGGGGCTGATGATGAGACCGTACAGGCATTGGGGGGGCTGAGAGCATACAGGTGTGAGGAGGCTGTGAGCGTACAGGTGTGAGGGGGGTTGAGTGTACAGGTGTGAGGGGGGCTGCAAGCGTACAGGTGTGAGGGGGCTTAGAGCATACAGGTGTGAGGGGGCTGAGAGTGTACAGGTGTGAGGGGGCTGAGAGTGTACAGGTGTGAGGGGGCTGAGAGTGTACAGGTGTGAGGGGGCTGAGAGCATACAGGTGTGAGGGGGCTGTGAATGTACAAGTGTGAAGGGGGTCTGCGAGCGTACAGGTGTGAGGGGGCTGCAAACACACAAGTGTGTGAAGGGAGCTGCGAGGGTACAGGTGTGAGGGGGCCTGCGAACGTACAAGTTTGAACGGGGCTGCTAGCGTACAGCTGCAATGGGGGGGCTGAGAGAGTACAGCTCCATCAGGGATTTTTTATACCAAAGACATGTAGCTGAATACATTTTGGCCTACATTTATGAAGACATGTTTTACATTTTTATAATTTGATATGTTTCATAGCAGAAAGTAGAAAATATTGTACTTTAATGCTTAGGAGTAGGTGCATAAATTGGGCAGGATTGTAGGGGCCCCATAGCATTACTTTGCCCAGGGGCCTATAATGCTATTAAGATGGTCCTGACTAAGGGGGGTCTATACTGATGGAGGGGGGTGGTCTGTACTGAGGAGGGAGGAGGGGTCTGCACTGATGGAGAAGGGGGATCTCTACTGAGGGAGGGGGGTCTATACTGATGGAGAAGTCTGTACTGATGGAGGGGGTTTGTATTGATGGAGGGGGGTCTGTACTGATGGAGGGGATCTGTACTAATGGAGGGGGGCTGTACTGATGGAGGGGGGCTGTACTGAGGGAGAGGGAGTCTATACTGATGAAGGGGTCTTTACTGATGGAGAGAGTCTGTATTTATGGGGGGGTCTGTACTGATGGAGGGGGTCTGTACTGAGCGAAGGGTGGTCCATACTGATGGAGGGGGTCTGTACTGAGAGGGAGGTCTGTAGTGAGGGAGGGGGGTCTATACTGAGGGGGGATCTTTACTGATGGAGGGGGTCTGTACTGAGGGAGGGGTGGTCTATACTGATGGAGGGGGGTCTGTACTGAGGGGGTCTATACTGAGGGGGTGTATTCTGAGGGGGTCTATATTGAGGGGGGTCTATACTGATGGGGGGGTTTATACTTAGTGGGGGGTCTAAACTGAGGGAGGGTAGTCTGTACTTAGTGGGAGGGTCTATACTAAGGGGGATTATACTTGGTGGAGCGAGGGTCTGTATTGAGGGAGGGAGGTCTGTACTGAGGGGGGACTATACTTGGAGGGGGGTCTGTAATAATGGAGGGGGGTGGTCTATACTTAGTGAGGGGAGTCTGTACTGAGGGAGGACTATAATTGGTGGAGGGGGGTCTGTACTGATGGAGGGGGTCTATACTTTGTGGAGGGGGTCTGTACTGAGAGGCGACTATAGTTGGCGTGGGGGTTGACACCATGTTTTACCACACCGGGTGACACCAACCCTAATGACGCTACTCGTGCCCATCACTCCTTAGGCCCCAAACCTCCTGCAGGGGCCCATCCATGGGACATTATAGTCTTGTTTACTACTATGATAGTAAGGAAGGTTGCTTAAGAACACCTGCAACAAATTGGTGATACAGTAAAATACAAAGATGAAAATCTGCAAATCTTCAGTGATCTATGTCCTATAAGCTTTGCTAAACAACGCAACTTGAGATTTACCACTTTTCATCTTCAGAAACACTGTATCCGATACTGATGGGGTTATCCTTTTCAGCTTATTGTTTCCAAGGAGAGATTACAATGCAGCAAACAGGACCTACAGGAAGTATAAGCTTTCTTTAGACATCTAGGTCTACCTTCTATTCAAGAACAAGCCCTGATTGCGCTGCTTCCTCACTCCCACTCTTAACCTACAACGACCCCTAGATCTGGACTCCTAAATCCACACAAACACCTGGAACTCCACAGTGCACTTCTCCAGTCAGATCTCCAACCTGAATCCTCAGGATGAGAAAAGCTTATTCCTACTGTACACCATGATTTGTGGTTGTTTTGCTTATCATTCTTTAATCCCGCTCTGGATACCTTCACATACTCATGTGGACTATTATTGGCTGACTTCTAATGTGACTTATCAGCATATTGGTATTATTGAAGGTGGGCTTTGGTCTACATCTTGAAGTACCCACCTTACTCTACTTACATCACGGTGTTCCCACAATGTCCTGAGTTGTTTATTCATCGCAAGCTTCTTTGGTCTTATTACCAGGTCTTTACTAGACCACAATTTCTGTTTTGAACGTGTTTTTGATCTTTTCAGTTCTCTGTTTGTATGGTTTCTAAAAAAAAAAAATTATCACTACTCATGCACACCAGGGGTATGCAACATGTCAGTTCTGCTTACAGTGATATTATATCATTTCCAATTCAAATGTCTTTACCAATGCTGTCCTATAATGTAAAAGGCTTAATCTTTGTTGGGAAGAGATGGATAGCCTGAAAGATTTTAAATCTTCACATGCTGATGTTATATTTGTACAAGCATCCCCTTTTCTCAAGTTTGCATTGAAACAGTTCTCAACCTTTTATGTAGTCTCTGATCCTTGAGGCAAAGCGGGAGTTGCTATGTTAATTAGAAATATTTGGCCCCTGAGTGTTACTGCATATAAACTAGACCCTCAGGGGAAGTTTATGTTCCTTGACTGCAGACTTGCAGACATGCCCCTCACTTTGCTAAATGTGTATGCTCCAAATTCGGGACAAATTGAGTTAACTAAGATCTGTTTTAGGCACACAGCTTCACCCCTCTCATCCCTTTACTATAATTGGTGGAATTGGTGAAGATTTTAACATGATCATGTCCCACCTAGGGATAGACAAACCTTATCAGAGGACCACCACTCTAAACAAATTCTCAAAAAGTCCACATCATTTCATCAACTCAATTTACCTTATTTTCACCAGCCCATAAGATAACATGTGCTGTAGGCTAGACTATTTTGGTGCCTTTACTCCGCTGCTTATGAGCCACTGAGATTCACCCCATAACCAGGTTGGATCATGCGCCAGTTGTACTAGATCTGATCCTAGCTGATGGATATATCAGGGAATGTCATAGGAGGCTTAATTCATTTTTTCTCAAACAACCACACATCTCTGAACAACTAGGCCATGCACTAATGGATTTGTTTTCAAATAAACATAGGGTCTGTGTCTTAGCCATCAACTTTGTGGGAGGCTCACAAGACTTACTTCCACGGCTAATAGCTGTAAAGCACATGTTCTCGAAAAACAGAAAATGTTCGAGATCAGCCATCTTACGATTGCACATTTGCTCAGAGTAATCCTATTTCATAATACCGTTAAAGACATAGACAGTAGGGATTTTGAAAAGTGTCTCTTATGGATGTAACAAAAGTTTTATGAATTTGCTAACAAACCCTATAGAATTTTGTCAAATAGACTTAAGGCCAGATTTGCCCAATATACTCTGGATTTTGTTCTTAAAGCTCATGGCATTCTGACATATTGTCTGCAATTTATTTCCAACAATTTTGAGGCACATTACAGTAGACTATATAATTGCCCAGCCCTTAGCCAAAATCCCCCCTTTGATACACAAAATGTAAGGATTATATGGCCTCCTTTAAACTCCCAAAATTGTCCTCAACCAACTTGTCCTCTTTCAACGCTGATTAGGGATGAGCTTTCTGTTCGAGTCGAACATGAGTTCGACTCGAACATTGGCTGTATCATTGCAGTCACTGTTCCTGGTGTACTGTTTCTAATCTACTTCAGGCAGGCAGGTGATTCAGTTAGCTGAGGTGTATTTAATATATATATATACAGTCAGATTGGTATATAAATATCCACTGTATCCAGTTTAACTAGATCTCACTGCAGACCGTTCCTAGTGTACTGTTTCTAATATACTTCAGGCAGGCAGTTGATTCAGTTAGCTGCAGTGTATTTAATATATATATATATATATATATATATATATATATATATATATATATATATATATATATATATATATATTTATATATATATTTATTTATGTACTGCAGATCACTGAATAACCTGCCTGGCCTGCCTGCCTGAAAGTGTATTGAATACGTACACCAGGAATGGCCTGCAGTCAGATCTGGCTACACAGGATACAGTGTATATGAATATATATATATATATATATATACACTTTCAGGCAGGCGGGCAGGCCAGGCAGGTTATTCAGTGATATGCAGTACATTAATATATATATACTCCTACATATATATCCACTGCATTCTGGTCTAGCCAAGCCTATATCAGAATGCAGGCCATTTCTGGTGTACGTTTTCAAATACACTTTCAGGCAGGCAGGCAAGTGATTCAGTGATCTGCAGTGCATTAAATATATATACAGTCTCCAACATATATATATATATCCACTGCATTCCAGTCTAGCCAAGCCTATATCTGACTGCAGGCCATTGCTGGTGTACGTTTTCAAATATACTTGCAGGCAGGCAGGCAAGTGATTCAGTGATCTGCAGTGCATTAAATATGTATAGAGTCTGCAACATATATATATATCCACTGCATTCCAGTCTAGCCAAGCCTATATCTGACTGCAGGCCATTCCTGGTGTAAGTTTTTAAATACACTTTCAGGCAGGCAGGCAGGTGATTCAGTGATCTGCAGTGCATAAAATATATATACTGCCTCCTACGTATATATCCACTGCATTCTAGTCTAGCCAAGCCTATACCTAACTATAGGCCATTCCTGGTGTACATATTCAAAGACACTTTCAGGCAGGCAGGCCAGGCAGGTGATTTGGTGATCTTCAGTGCATAAAGATATATATACAGTCTCCTATATATATATATCCATTGCATTCTAGTCTAGCCAAGCCTATACCTGACTGCAGGCCATTCCTGGTGTAATTTTTCTAGTAAACTTTAGGTGGTGTTTTGCTAATCCAATTTTACAGCATGTCTGGAAGGCCACCAAGGAAAGGCAGATGCTCACAGGCCACTAAAAGAGGGCAAGCAGGCCCTGTGTCTACAGCCAACAGTGCTGGTCATGGGCATGGTGCATCCTCTGCATGTGTCCATGGGACACGCTTGCCCTTTTTTCGACAGCTGGCCGTGTTGAGCCACAACATGCAGAAGAGTTGGTAGAGTGGATCACAAAGCCATCCTCATCCTCCTCATCCTCTGTCACCCAGGCTCAGAGAAGTTTGGCTGCCAATGCAGCTGCCAAAGCGGCCTATTTCATCAGCTCAATGGCATCAGTCACTCCTTCCCTACCCCCACCATCATGTCCTGAGGAGTCCCCCAAACTGTTCGACCACAGTGTCGGGTACATGCTGCAGGAGGATGCAAAGCATTTTGAATGCTCCGATGATGGTACCCAGGTTGAGAATGAAGGCAGTAACCTGAGCCCAGAGAGTGGGGGTGCCCAAGAAGAACAAGAAACTGGTAGTCATGTTCCTCCTGCTGCAGCATACTACCAGATTTGCTCCAATGGCGAGGAGGGAGGGGATGATGAGGTCACTGACTCTACGTGGGTGCCTGATATAAGAGAGCAGGAGGAGGAGGAGGCACATCTCCAATGAGACAGGATGCCCTCCAGGGGCCAGCTTAAGGCCAGCCAACTGACTGCATCACACCGCAGAGCTCCGCATGTGCAGGACGCTGCTGACTCCACGCATTTTTTCAAAAGTTCTTTGGTGTGGACCTTTTTTGAGATGTGTGCAGCAGATCACACCATTGCTATTTGCAACATATGTCTGAAGCATATTAAGCGTGGCCAAAACAGCAGCCACTTTGGCACCACATGCTTGACCAGACATATGTTGAGCTCCAATGCAGTCCGTTGGCAACAGTACTTAAACGACCCACACCAAAGAGCAAGGCGGACCTCTCCTTGCTCCTCATCAGATGGGATCTCCAACCCCACTATACTTTCAGTCCTTTCAGAGACCTGCACTGAGAGGAATGAAGGTGTAGAATTAGCTGTCCCAAGTTCTTGCAGGCAATCTGCTAGCAGGACAACTAAATCCGATTGTAGCAGGCAAATTTCCCTACCCCAGTTGCTAACCTGTCGAAAGATATTCGGTCCCAACCATCCACATGCTCAGCAGCTGAATGCTAGTTTGGCTAAATTACTAACACTCCAACTGCTGCCTTTTCAGCTGGTAGACTCTAGATTTGTCCTGCGTAGGCATTCTAGGGGCTATGCAAGCACTCAGGCAAAAAGATGTCATGCAGTGCTTGAGTTGGTCTGCTTAGGGGACATGAGCCACACTGGGACAGAGATTCTGGCAGCTCTGCAGGGGCAGGTTCAGAGGTAGTTGACGCCATGACAGCTTCAGCCAGGAAAGGTGGTTTGCGACAATGGCACCAACCTCCTCTCCGCCCTCTAACAGGGACTCTTGACCCATGTTCCCTGTTTGGCTCACGTCCTTAATTTGGTGGTGCAGCGGTTCTTGTGCAGGTACCTGGGCTTACAGGATCTTCTGAGGCAGGCCAGGAAAGTCTGTGGGCATTTCCACTGGTGATATAATGCCAGTGCTCGGCTGGCTGACCTTCAAAAGGAATGCAACCTGCCCAAGAACCGCCTCATCTGTGACATGCCCACCAGGTGGAACTCAACGTTGGCAATGCTGCAGTGGCTGCACATGCAGCAGAGGGCCATCAATGAGTAACTGTGCGAGTATAGCACCAGAACAGGGTCAGGGGAGCTTGGCTTTTTTTTTTCGCCAGGTAAGGAGGTCGTCCTTATCTCTCAAGGCCCCCTTTACCCAGACAGTATTCCTGCAGGCCTGCCTATCAAACAGGAAGAGGAGGAGGAGGAGGAGGATTGTGTCAGCATGGAGGTGGAGCCTGGCACTCAGCATCAGCAGCACTCTTCAAGGGATCATTTTCAGTCCCCAGAAACACATGGACTTGTGTGTGGCTGGGAGGTGGCTACAGATCATGTCATCCTTAGTGACCCAGAGGACTCCGGACCGAATGCCTCAGCAAACCTATGCTGCATGGCCTCCTTGATCCTGCAAAACCTGCGAAAGGACCCTCGGATTTGTGGTATTAAGGAGAGGGATCGGTACTGGCTGGCAACCCTTCCTGACCCACGTTACAAGGGTAAGGCTGCAGAACATATCCAGTCTTCGCAGAGGGAGCAAAGGATGAAACATCTTCGGGAGGCCTTGCAGAAAGATTTGTGCAATGCGTTTCCAGAGCCTGGGAGGTAAAATTTCCTGGTCCTCCTGGACAACGTGTTTCTGAGGCTTCGTTCAGTCACAGAAGGAGCGGTGGAGAAGGTGGCCGTCTGACCGATGCATTCAGACAATTTTTTAGTCTGCAGCCCCAAGGTCAGTTCCAGCGACCATCGCGAGCATCTGATTTACATGGTGCAGGAATACCTTGGGGCAAGATCAGACTTGGAGACCTTTCCAACCAAAAATCCACTGGGTTACTGGGTCTTGAGGATGGATCACTGGCCAGAGCTTGCACAGTATGCAATTGAGCTACTGGCCTGTCCTGCATCCAGCGTTCTATCTGAACGCACATTCAGTGCTGCTGGAGGCTTTGTAACCGATCACAGAGTGCGCCTGTCCACAGACTCGGTTGATCCACTCACCTTCATAAAAATAAATCAGTCTTGGATAACCAGCTACCAAGCACCTGCTGCTGATGTAACCAATTAATTTTTATGAATGTCAGATCCCTTGAAGACTGCCTATGCTTATGCTGAGTGACTATCTTGTTATACTGAGTGACTATCCTATTCCTCCTCAATGTTCATATTGATAGCTTTTAAGAACATTTTTGGTTCTGGGCACCAGCACCAGTGCCTAAAGCCCATTTTTTCAGCCCCTGTTTAACAGGGGCATGTAATTACAATTTTTGCTGTAATATTTTGCAGTAGGGCTCATTCCTGCGCTCAACTAGAGTATCTGTGAGGGGTTGCAGTGTTGTGGCACCATCACCAGTGCCTAAAGCCCAATTTTTCTGCCCCTGTTTAACAGAGGCGTGTAATTACAATTCTTGATATAATATTTCACAGCAGGGCCCATTCCAGCGCCCACCAAGAGTAACTGTGAGGGCTTACAGTGTTGTGGCACCACCACCACCACCAAAGGCCCAATTTTTCTTCTCCTGTTCAACAGGGGCATGTAATTACAATTCTTGATATAATATTTCACAGCAGGGCCCGTTCCAGTGCCCACCAAGAGTAACTGTGAGGGCTTACAGTGTTCTGGTACCACCAACACCTAAGGCCTAAATTTCTGCAGCCTATATAGGGCAGGCCGTATATACAGGCGGTCCCCTACTTTCAAACATTTGACTTACAAACTACTCCTACTTACAAACAGAAGGAGACAACAGGAAGTTAGAGTAAATCTACCCCATAGGAAGGGAAATTCTCTCCTGTAAGAGTTAATATGGGGAAAAGATGTCTCCACTGATGCTTTATCACCAATTCTTGTTTCCCTAAAACCCCCAAATTTTCAAAATCCAATTGTCATTGGGACAAAAAGTGAGGTGAAATCTTCTGAACAGGGGCACAGACAGCAAAACAAATGTTACAGGGGTGATGATAACTCTTCCCTATCTTATCCAAAAAGCTTAAAAATAGATTTTTTGGCTGGAGCTACACTTAAAAAATGTACCTGTTCCAGATTCAACTTAAGAACAAACCTACAGTCCCTGTTTTGTTTGGACTGCCTGTATACTGCTGTTCAGAGTATATTGGGCCTGGGGGCCCCACGCTTTTTCTTTTTTAATTTGGGTGCGGGATTCCCCTTAATATCCATACAAGACCCAAAGGGCCTGGTAATGGGCTGGGGGCTTATCTATGCCGTTTTTCCCAATAATTTTCATCCATATTGCCGGGACCCGACATTACATTACTGCCGCAAACAGCTTTAAATGACTTTTATTCCTATAGAAATGTAATTTTGTGCAGGGACTGTTCTAAACACGGGAAACACTCACCCCTTTACAGGCATACTATAGACACCCCCCAGGTACGAAATTTAAATGAATATTTCACTTTTCTTTTTTCACTTTAAGCATCATTAAAATCACTGCTCCTGAAAAAAACGTCAGTTTTTAAAACTTTCTTTTGCATTGATACATGTCCCCTGGGCAGGACCCGGGTCCCCAAACCCTTTTAAGGACAATAACTTGCATATTAGCCTTTAAAATTCACACTTTTTATTTCTCACGTTCGATTCCCTTAGACTTTAACGTTGTTTGAATGTTCGCATGAACTTTTGGCCCGTTCGCATGTTCTGGATGCAAACCGAACTGGGGGGTGTTCGGCTCATCTCCAATGCTGATATAAAAATGCTGATATAACCATGAGGACTTATCTGGAGTGGTTAAACACCTCACCTTCATAAAATTCCAGGAACTGATGGCCTACCCTATTTATACTATAAACAATTTCTTCCCATCCTAGCCCCTTCTCTGCTAGAGATATTTTGCTCATTACTCAATTTTTCATTTGTATATTACTGTTATACCCAAACCTGGAAAATACACAACCCCCCATTATAAACCATTAGCTCTACTAAATTTAGACTATAAAATCTTTATGTAAATTCTGTACAACAGGTTATCTGTTTTATTACCAAAACCTATTAATAGGGACCAGGTAGGTTTGTAATCTCTAGACAAGCGTGGGACAACACTAGGTGAACCATTGATCTGATAGACTCAGTGAACAAAACTGCCACCCCTACCCTGCATCTCAGTTTAGATATCCAAAAAGGTTTTAATATATTGTCATGGCCATATATGCTCACCACTTTACGACATTTAGGATTTCTTTGAGCGATTCAAACACTATATTTCTCTCTGGCATTGCAAGTCAAATTGCCTCATACACTAGCCTCAGTCTTTCTTTTTTCTTTTTTTTGTTGCATGAAGATTCTATTGAAAAAAAAAAGGAAAGCCAAATACAATCATAACATATACATCATAGCTCGGTGATCCTGTATAGGAGCTATAGTGATATAAGATAACTGTATTTCCAAACTATGAGCAAAGAATCTGATGTGACTACATTGCTTAGGAGTGTACATTCTCAAAGGGCAATATAGGAAAGGAGAAGGGGAAGTCAATGGTGCAAAAGATTATGTGGGGGGAAGCAAGCAAAAGGGGGAAAGGGTGGAGGGGAGAGAAGAAAGCGAGAGGAAAAAAAAACAAAAGAAAGAGGGGGGAAGAAAATAGGTGGGGATGCAGATTAGGAGAGGGGGTGAGGTCTTCACCAACTACCCTCTCCATTTTGTAGGGCTCACTACCCTTAAATGTATCACAATTGGGTTTGAATTTAAGTTAGGCTTTAAAAGCAGGGGTGAAGGCACATCAGTTAGGGGTTATTTCGATGCCGACTTGAGATCTTGGTATAATTGGGAATTTCTGAAAGTAATCCAGGGTTCCCAGGTATTCGTAAATTTGGAGATGTTATCCAAGGCAGTATGTATCAGCTCCTCCATCTCGAACGCAATTTTTTTTTTAAACCACTCAGAGACAGAAGGGGAGATGTGGACCTCCAATGGGTTGGTATGCACATCCTTGCAGCATTAATCAAGTGCATGGCAATCTACTTATGATAATGTTTTTTAGGAAGTTTAGTTAGGTGCAAAAGATACTGCGCCAGGCCAAACTCTAGAGAGAGTGATAATACTTGCGTTGTCAGCTCATGAACTTTGCACCAGAATGGCTGAAGTGATGGGCAATCCCACCAAATATGGAGGAATGTGCCCGTCTCCACACCACACCGCCAGCAAAGGTCATGGACAGAGGGAGAGAACTTGTGTACCAGGTCCAGTGTTCTATACCATCGGGTTTTTAATTAATATCCATTCTCCTGAACCAATACATTCAGGGACCCTTTGTGAATGAAGAGGTGGAAGCAGTCCCAGTCCTCCCCCTCTATCTACAAGCCCAGGACCGATTCCCAGAAGGAACGCTCCGCACGTAGAAGTGTGGATGGCTCCTCGAACAGCGACGGGTAAAGCGTGGAGATGACGTGGCATTGGGGGGTCGAGCGAGTGCAGAGTGACTCTAAAGTTGTGGGCGGTTTTGTAAAGCTTTCTTTGTGGGATGGATCGGTTAGATAATGTTTGAGCTGAAGGTTAGACCAGAGTGGGAATGTCCCCATGTTAGAGGGTGCAGCGAGGTCGGATTGCCGTAAGAAGCGCTCTCTGTGAAAGAAGTGTTTCGCTAACATCTCTGTGTGCGGCCATTCAGCTTTCAAAAAGGAGCCCGCCAGACCCAGGGGGAAGTCTGGGTTACCTCTAACTGGAGTGATAGGGCACAGTTTAGTTGAGACTGCATGTACCGCACATGCTCTCTCGAATTCCTGTAGGGTGGCTCCTACCAGGGGGTGGCTTAGGGCTATTGGCAAAACGTGTCTTCTGGACAGCCAGGGAGCATGACATAGATCTGTCTTGGTCACGAGGCGCTCTAAAGATACCCAGTCTTTGCATTGGTTATGTAGACGCCAATCGATGATTCGTGCTAGGTGGATCGCTCGATAATAGCATTGGAGATCAGGAAGGCCAATTCCTCCACTCGCTTTAGGAAGAACCAATTTCGCCCAACTTATCCTTGGGGGTTTCTTACACCAGAGAAAAGTCCTACACATGGTCTTATACAGTCTGAAGAAGGAGGGTGGCAGGCGAATAGGCAAGGTTTGTATTTTATATAGAAGCCGGGGTAGAACTGTCATTTTAAGGATATACGCTCTTCCAAACCAGGAGATGGTCAGTTTATCTCACTTTTGGAGATCTTGGCATATATTATGAAGTTTCGACTGAAAGTTTCTATTGTAGAGTTCTGTTAGATCAGTAGGGAGTTGGATTCCCAGGTAGGTTATGGCTCCCATTTTCCAATGAAAGGGGAAAGTACGTTGACATTGCTTGACCAGTTCCGTGGGTAGGGAAATATTTAGCACAAATGATTTGGAATAGTTTATTTTTAAGTTAGATAGGAGTTTAAAATGTTCTAGTGTATGTAGGAGATTGGGCAAGGATGTCAGCGGTGAGGAGAGGAAAAGCAGAACATCGTCCGCAAATGCTGCGATCTTAAATTCACGTTCCTGTACCTGAATTCCCTTAACATCTGGGTTGGCTCGTATGCAGCGTAATAGGGGTTCTAATGTAAGTATATAGAGTAGGGGGGACAGGAGGCACCCCTGCCTGGTTCCATTTTGGATGGAGAAGGCGTCCGACAGATGGCCATTCCTTGACCCGAGCTCTGGAATTAGCGTATAGCGAGAGTATCAACGCCCGCATGTGGGTTTTAAGCCCCAAAGAGATCAAGTCGGCGTCCATATAATCCCAGGCCACTCTGTCAATTGCCTTCTCTGCATCCATTGCCAGGAAGAAGCCCTCCTGCTGGGAGGAAGCAAGCCAGTCATGCAAGTTCAGGGCTTTAATGGTATTGTCCCTGGATTCCCTTCCCTGGACAAAGCCCACTTGGTCTAGGCCTATCCACATAGTTATGTGATGGGACAAGCGGTTCGCCAAAATTTTGGCAAAAAACTTGATGTCTACATTAGGGAGGGAGATTGGGCGATAGCTAGCTACATTGGAGGGTGTGACAGACTCACCCGGGACAGAGGCTATTGGAGGGGACAGAATGTGAGCTTCTTGCCAACAGATTATGGGCCCTGGATTTTGAGGGAACAATACTCTGCAAGATGAATTAGAAATCCAGTCTAATCTGTACTAATCAGACTCAATCGTGTATATATGTATTGTTTTGTATTGTATTGTATGTTGTTTGATTCTGTTGTGGACTCTTTGCTGTGGTCAATTGGGATGTGTGTCCCTGTAGAGGGAGGGGGATTCTTCCAGCAGCCCCCCTGCTGATAAGACTGATTCATACTGTTGGGACACATACTGTGAGGAGATGCTGGTGTCATAAACTCCAACAACCTGTCTTGTTCTCTGCTATAATGTGTTTAATGTAAATGAGTTTAGTCTGTCTTACCACAGGTTCTAAGGGTATTTCACACATTCTTGTTTGTTCTAATTAACCTTGTGTTGATGTTTATGGTAATGTGTATTGAATAGTCACCTAGTCTGGGTAAATGGTTTAGTAAACTAGCTCATGTTAATTAGGTTACAGTTGTATTGTTAGAGGAGGTTCCAACGGCATATAAAGTCTTGTAATTTTGATTCTAAAAAAAAAATAGTCCATGTTTGCAGTGAAACAAGTGTCGCCTTGTTTTATGCTTGGGAGCAGTTGGAATATCTGATATCTTAGTCCAGACTGGGAGGAAGTGGTATACTGACGGAAGCACTCAAGCGGAGTGTGGGACGTTCTGTGGCATTGGTAGCAAGCAGCAGGACGCTTCCAGCAGTCTGGGACATCCAAACTTCCACCTGGATCCAAGGTCCGGATAGCAGGAGAGGAGAGGAGAGGTACAGATACCAGCCGCCATGGAGGAGGAATTCAGAAGGAGGTTGTGAGAGATGCAGATACAGCACAGAGGACCTGTATCAGAGCAGGTCCTGCTGGGATGGTGTGATTCTATTCGCTGCAAACTCTGGAAAGAAGCGCTAGCCCGTGAACAGCGACACCAGGGAAAAGTTCTCCACTCCATCCAGGAAAGGTACTGGTCGCAGTACGGATTGCGGGTGTGGTTTTTGGGAGAAAAACCGCACAAGGAGCAGACAGCTGAATTAGGCAGGCTGGTCTGGGCAGAGATGAAGCTGGATGAGAGCTACAGAGCCCTCCGGTGGCATGTATCCCAAGCATGTCCCTGGATAGCAGATGACAGCCCAATGGAAGGCTTAAGCTATGGCGGCTTGGGATTGTTGTATGTGAAGCTAACAGGGGACCCTAACTTTGGGAGTGATTTGGAGTGGCGGGTGGACAAAATCATGGATTTCAGAGAAGGGCTACTGAACATTTTGGAAGTGCACTGGGCACAGGAAGATTTGGAGTTTCTGGCCGTTCAGGAATGGGAGCAGGAGATCGCCTACAAATGGCTGCTAGACATTGCTCAGTGCCAGGGCTGGGCTCCCTTTGCCTGGGACTATCAGGAAATACCAATTGACAACCCTGAAATCCTGGCTGAAGAGTCAGCAATGCGGCAGAGTAATAGTGTGCCTTGTCAACCTGCCCCCACAGCTATGGAGGCGGAGGTCTTATGGCGGATGCAGCAAGTGCTGACTGACCTTGATGATCCTGTTTCTGCATGGGATGATCTTGGATGGAGGAATGTGCCTGTCCAGCAGCATGCCAGGGAATCGGCAGTGGAAAATCTGAAGATTGCCGTCCCCAAACCTGAAGTGCTGACAGCGGGGCAGAGCTCTGCTAACCTCTGCCCAGCACTGATAGCATCTTCTGGGTTCCATGGACAGGAGATGGTGAACCTCTATCCCCAGACACCAGTTATAGAGGTAGGGGATTTAATAGACTTTTCTGCTGAGGAAGAACAACCTGATGAGCCTCCAGCTGAAGATCTGGTAACTGAACGGCGGGTCCAAGACCCCTGCCCCACACTTTTAGCAATTCCAGAGCCTGGGGATTTAATAGACGTTTCTATAGAGGAGGAACCACCTAGCAAACCCCCAGCAGAAGTGCTGGCAACCGGACAGAGGGTCCAAGACCTCTGCCCCACACCTGTGGCAGTTTCAGAGGCTCAGAGTGAGAAGGTGGCAATCACTTCCTAGCAGCAGATACAGGGGGAGAAGGGAGAGGAGGTGTTTGTTGTCCCTCCCCGACAGTTGGCGAGGGTGGAGGAAGCGGCCTTTCCTCCCCAGCAAAGATCCGTGCACCTGGGCGACAGTACCATAGACATGTCCTCCCAGCAGCCGGCTCACCTCCCCAATGGCAGCTACACAGTTTGGGAGTGGAGGAAGCCAGCCTCCTGCCCCAATGGTTAGCCAGAGCGGAGGATGCGGAGTCCCCAGCAGAAGTGCTGGCAACAGAGCAGAGTGCTACCAACCTCTGCCCAGCACGGGCAACAACTGTGGAGTTCCAGGGAGCCGGGGCAGTTGGCCCCTCTCTCCAGTGACAAGCTGATGTAGTAAAGCTGCTACTCCCAGCTGAATCACTGGCAACAGGGCAGAGCGCCGATGGCCTCTGCCTAGCACCTACAGTGTCTCTACAGTTTCAGAAAGCTGGGGCGATCGGCCCCTCTGCCCAGCAGCAGAGCCCAGGAATGTTAAAAACCACCCAGCTGAAGCACTGGCAGCCAGACAGAGAGTAAATGACCTCTGCCCCACACCTACTGAGGTCAACTATTCCTTGCAGTCAAGAAAGGAGATCATGCAGGAAGACTATGTGAGTTCACTCTGCCTGACTAACGCATGTCCAGACCAGGTGGAGGTCTGGGACCTTGTTAGTCAACCTTTGATGGGGGAGAATAGTGACAGACTCACCCGGGACAGAGGCTATTGGAGACTGAATGTGAGCCTCTTGCCAACAGATTATGGGCCCTGGATTTTAAGGGAACAATACTCTGCAAGGTGAATTAGAAATCCAGTCTGATCTGTACTAATCAGACTCAATCGTGTATATATGTATATATTGTATGTTGTTTGATTCTGTTGTGGACTCTTTGCTGTGGTCATTTGGGATGTGTGTCCCTGTAGAGGGAGGGAGATTCTTCCAGTAGCCCCCCTGCTGATAAGACTGATTCATACTGTTGGGACACATACTGTGAGGAGATGCTGGTGTCATCAACTCCAACTACCTGTCTTGTTCTCTGCTATAATGTGTTTAATGTAAATGAGTTTAGTCTGGCTTACCACAGGTTCTAAGGGTATTCCACACATTTTTGATTCTAAAAAAAATAGTCCATGTTAGCAGTGAAACAAGTGTCGCCTTGTTTTATGCTTGGGAGCGGTTGGAATATCTGGTATCTGTATCCAGACTACAAGGAAGTGGTATACTGATGGAAGCACTCAAGCGGAGTGTGGGACATTCCGTGACAGAGGGGTCTTTCCCTTCCTTGGGGATGACCAAAATATAAGCTTCCAGAAGTCTATCAGAATTGTAGGGAACAGTAGCAAGTGAGTAAAAAGCTTTAATAAAACGTGGTGCCAGGATGTCCAGGAAGGTTTTATAATACAGCGCAGTGGCCAGGCTCTTGCCTGGTTTGGTAGATTTGAGGGCCACTAGGAATTCCTCTAGAGTGAGTCGGGCCTCTAGGGCTTGTGAATCATCCGCCGTCAAGGCAAAGGAGCAATGTTCACTCAGGAAGTCTGAAATCAGTTTCTGGCGGCTCAACTGCGCAGCATGATCAGTATCTCCCGATCGCAGGTTGTACAGCCTAGTGTAAAAGGAATGGAATTGGCGAGCAATGTCTTAATTTTTCGAAATTATTGAACCTGAGGGGTCCACAATGTGATGGATCCTGGTGGCTAGTTTACGTTGTTGAGTGGCTCTAGCCAGCAACTTATCTGGCTTATTACTGTGTTTAAAGAACAGTTTTTGCGTCAAGATAGTACGAGTACGTCGGCATACCCTTTTGGAGAGTTCCTCTCGTAAAAGGGTGTGCATTTCTGTTAACTCCTGTGCTGTTGCCAGTGCTAGTCTGTGTTTGTGCTGGGCCTCTAGGGTGCGCATCTTATCAGATAGTGTGAGAACCAGGGCTTGTTGTTCCCTCTTTCTCTGCGCTGAAGCCGACAATAGGAAGCCTCTGATGACACACTTATGAGCCTTCCACTGCGTCATGGGGGAGACCTCTGGTGTGTCATTGCAGAGAAAGAAGGCCCTCAGCTCCTGTTTAAGATTTGCCAAGTCTCCTGGGTCTGCAAGAAGAGAAGCATCTAATTTCCAAATTTTGGTGGAGGTGACTATCTCAGGAAATCGCAAAGTGGCAGTGATTGGATGATGGTCAGATATTGTCATGCTCTCTATGTTGACACTATGAAGATATGGAAGATCCGCCTGTGTCACAAACAGGTAGTCCAACCGTGAGTACCTTTTCTGGGGGGGGAGGTGTAGTCCCTATCTCTGGGGTAGAGGGTTCTCCAGGTGTCATGTAACGTCAGGGACGCAAGTTGGCACTTAATTTGGTATAGGGCAGAGAATGGAAGAGAGGAGGTCTCAGTTGAGGTATCTGTTAAGGGGTCTAGGGGTACGTTGAAATCGCCCCCTAGGATTAGCAATCCTGTTTTGAAAAGTGTGAGTTTCGCGATAACTTCACGCGTAAATGTGACTTGCCCGGTGTTAGGGCAATAAATGTTGGCTAGCGTCACTGGTCTATTTCTCCACAAACCTTTCAGGAAGATGAACCTACCCCCCCGGGTCTAGCACTTGGTCTTTAGTGTCAAATGTTAATTTTTTAGAGAGTACAATGGAGACTCCCTTTGTTTTAGAGTCTGACCAAGTGGCATGACAGGCCGTGGGATATCGGTCATTGTGGAAGCGCGGTGTTGCCCCAGTTTTAAAGTGTGTCTCTTGGATAAAAAGGACCTGGGCTCTAAGCCGGTGTGCCTCTGCAAGGACACTGCTGTGTTTTTCTGGAATGTTCAATCCTTTGGTGTTAAGAGAATAAATCCTAAGAGAGAGGGGAGCTGAGCGTGATGGGTTGTGCGACATGTTTAATTTTTAAAGTGGCTGACTTTGGGCAGTCCTGTTCACCAGTGCCCAGGAGTATGTGTAGCTGGAGAGGGTAGTAGGGACAGAGAAAAAGGGGTAAAGAGGTAGGAATCACCACGTAACTTCCGGAGGTGGAAACAGGCCTGCTAGTCCATTTAGTTGGAAAGGGAGGGAGTAAAGATGGGGTAGGGGGAGGGTCAGCCGGAACTAGATCTAAGGGGAACCTGCCTCCCTGAGTTGGGGTTATGAGACTAGTACCGGAGTATAATCAACATTGACAAACCAGGGCTAACATTCAATGAATTAGTAACTTTGTATATCAGCGTATAACTAACTAAAGTAACACAAATGTTCGAGAAGAGGGGCCGAGAGATGACTCCTTCTGTAGATAATGGGCCTATTATTAGACTTCCCGATTCAGGTTTGAGAATAGGAAGGAGGGCGTTTAGTTGGAATGGTAAATGTGGAAATCGGACCCCTCCAGGATCTGCATCCCATTGGGCTTCATCAAATGCGGGGCATGGGTCAAGGTAGAATGAACCCGTTGCCCGTAAGTCAGACTGTAAACAGACTGCCTTGTAGGTGCCCGAATTTCCACTGTCTTATGTCTATGACCTGCATGAGGAGCACCCAGCTTAAAACAGTGCCAAGTTGAGTCCCTGGGGACTAGAAGCTGAACCCTCCAATCTGGGTGTTGATGTGAAGATGCTGTAGTCGGAGATGTCAGGGCCCCAAGTAGCGTGGCAGGTCAATAGACTTTCCTGTGCATCCGCCAGAGGTGGGTAGTCTTTGATTATAAAACGGTCCATATAAAGAACCCCGACATCTCCTTCCACAGGATCCCATCTAGCTGCCCAGTTATGTGTATAGTCTCTACCTCTGTCGGCAGGTGTCCATACTCTGCAGACTTCTACAGATCACAAAGAGAATCAGTGATTACCAACTACATATATCCAACATGTCGTCACAGTATTTCTGGGCACAACGGAGCAAATATTATATATTATTGTGACTATACAGGAAAAGAGGGTTCCCCATGGTGGACTTTTTAGGCACATATAAAAAGGCGTAAAAGAATATATAAAGTGCCAAAATATGGTTTATTAAATAGAAAAGCAATAAAAATATGACAATAATATAACATCTATTGTTAGGAATGCGAATCAAGCAGTTTTACATTGGTACAGTGTTTAAAGCGATACTCTTGCACCCGATGCGTTTCGGAGTTGATTAACCTCCTTCACATAATTCTACATTAGAGGAAATATTTAGAAAGAACAATAGTTCTAATGTAGAACTATGTAGAATTATCTGTAACTCACACCCACCCTTGAGGAAGGAGGCTAATCAACTCCGAAACGCGTCAGTTGCAAGAGTATCACGTTTCACAGTCGGCTGCCGATCTACATTATCTGTTATATATTATTGTGAAGGATGCAAATGATGTTCATTACTTCCAAACATTAATAACACACAGCTGCAAAACACAACATCTACTATGATAACTCTAGTGCACTTTAACGTGCCTGCTTCGGGTTAGACCCGGTTAGAAGAAAGGTGACAACATAGACTGAAGAAAGAAAACCTGATGCGAGTCCACGGGTCATCAAACCCTCCCTGAGGTCGAGGAAGTTGTGCACGTGGTTCTTCAGCTTACAGTCCAGACCTGAGGGAGAGCAAAAGGACAGGGGACAAAAACAAAGAGCAAGTGCCATGGCCAAGCACATCACTGCATAGCATCAATGGTAGGAAGGCCTCTTTGGAATGAAACGGTATAGAGGTATTGTGTACAGAGTGCACAACATTAGGTAGCAGTGTGCCAGATTAAGGAGAGTGAACTGTAAAGCAATATTTTGTCACAAGCATAACTGCAGGATACTGCCCAGAAGGCGTCCATAGAACCTTTAAAGAAAAAAAAAGAGACCCCAGCAGAGCATCCATAGGGGGGGCTCAGAGAGGTGAAAAGGTAACAGCTCCGGGGAAAAGCGTAAGCACCGTGGTGGCGTTCAACATGCCAACAGGGAAAACACGATGGGGTGAGGTGCGAGTTTACTCACAAACTTGGTGGTGTGGGTTTAGCGTGTTATTTTCCGATGAGTCGAGGAGGGCAAAGATCTCGGATCCCGATCCGTGATGTCATCCGTGTGTCTCCTTGGCGAGTTGGAGGTTGATCTGTGGCGCCTCTGACGGTTGCGTTGCGAGCGGGGAGTTGCTCCTTGTTGTGTGGAAATCCAGGGATCAGGATTCATTCAGGTACCGCAACTTTCGGAATGCCCAGGGTTTCACAGAAATTACGTAGATCCATTGGAGTGCGTAGGTAAGCTGTACGAGTTCCCACTGTCATAGCTAAGCAGAATGGATACTTCCAGCGGTACATAATATGCCTGTCTCGTAAAACATTGAGAAGGGGGCAGAGCTCCCTTCTGTGTTGCAGTGTAATGGTAGACAGGTCCTGGAATATTTGTATGGGAGAACCTTCATGTTGTAGTTGACCTTGGTTACAAGCTAGGCATAATATGTCTAAGTGCCCTGTGACATCTCTCCATTTCTATGGGGGCATCAGGAAGTCTGCCAAGAGGGTATTACAGATGGCCCACACCATTGGTTGCAATTGATGGGTGTCTATGGCCTCTGGGATCCCCCTGATATGTAAATAGCGTCTGCGCCCCCTATTATCTAAATCCTCAAGATGGAGGTGCATCTCAATGAGGTGCTGTGCGTGGGCGTCTGTGACTTGTTGTATCTGTCTTATGGCAGTGCCCTGCATCATGGTGGGGGCCTCTACAGTCTCTAGGTGCGATGCGATCACTTTAAGGTCTGTTTTGAGGTCTGAAATGGCAGCTGTTAAAGTGTTTTTAATATCTAGTGCTACCAGCTGTAGATCTGCCATGCTAAGCAGCGGGGAAGGCTGTGCAGCATTCCTGGCAATTGTCAGATGTTCCCCAGGGTCGAAGGTTCTGGCCTGGCTGGGATGACTCACTGCCTCGTGGTTTGGGAATGGAGTCGGGGCCTGTGTGAAGGCCTGTGGAGAAGTCAGCGCGGCCGCGTGTTGAGACCGGATTATCTCCGGAATGGTTCGGCTCAGCTGAGTGGCTTGCTTTGGCTGAGAGCGGGTAGCAGCACCGCTTCTCTCGGCCATCTCTTGGTAGGGAATACTCCATTGAAACCCTCATGCAAGCTGGAAAGTCAGTCCTGGATGCCGGAGCATGCTGTTCAGGCAGCCATCTCGGTCTGGTGCCAGGCAACGTCCCTCAGTCTTTCCTTTATATAATGGTACAAATCAGGGCTGTCCTCTCTCCCCCTTTATATTTATATTATATTTGGAACATTTAGCTGAAGCCATATTTACTACCCTGAATATTCAGTCCGCATTATAAGGAGTATGTTGTTGTTTATGTCCATATATTTCAACAATGTCCATAAGACATTGCATTATTGATTAATTGTTGATTTTACCCTAAACATAAGTTCAGGATTTGCTTATCTGCTTAATGATTTAGAGAATATTTGGAGAATAGTGTATGTGACAAAAACTGTACCTCATGACAGTATTACTTAATAACTGAATTATCTCATTGCATTATCACCCAAGTCTGTCTATTCTTGTCTGATGTCTTCATCTGAGGAAACATCTGTTTGTGGTTTTTATCTCTGTACACTGTTGCTGGGTATGAAACGGCCAGAATTAGCTGTTCAGGAACTTGTGGTTGGGCAACTGATGGTCAGCAGACGTTAACAGAAATTAAGAAAGCATTGACCTTTAGCCTGAACTGTATAGGTTAAACTGAAGTCACAAGATGAAGACATCACTAATAAATGCTAATGAATGTTTATGTGTCTTGTAAAGACACAACATAAAACAGCCTACCGCCTAATAAACCATGTAATCATTCATCACATACTCCCGTGTGTATGTGTAATTGATTATCCGCCGGCGAGGTCCTCCACTGAGCCATCTCAAGAGCCTAGGCCACAAGGAGAAGACGGGCACCTAACAGTTTTGGTACCACAAGTGGGGTGTGTTTGAACAGGTAAGTCATTTACTCCTTTTTACCTATTTTTTGGTAACTGGTGTTGATACTTGCCATGTTCAAATAACCTTGTATGTCCACCTACTTACATAACTGTGCCTTCGCAACGGACTAGGCTGGTCCCTTGGAGGGTTAATAAGGGCTCGCAGGTTTTTAAATAGTCTGACTAGGTTGGTCTGACTGTGTTGAGTAGATATATGTGTATGTAAAACTCGGGAAGTATAGAATACGCCCGTAGTATAAGGAGTGGCTGAGTGGACGCCCAATTTTTGGGGAAAATATTGAAAAGTGCACTTATAATAACATATTGGTATAATGTAACTTTATTTTGCCACTGTATATATAAGATTTTGCTTGTTTTCTTTTAGGTACCACCGTAAGTATTTACAGTATTAGAGATAAGTGTATAACATATGTGTATGACAACTGAATGCAAAGTACTGTATTGATTTAGAGGATTTTATTAAGGCATTACACATATATGCACTAGATGAACCACATAAGACGGGAACCCGATTGTAGTGAGATAGCACCCGCTTGCCCACATTGCACTTTTGGTTTACTGTTCCTTAGTGTTGACAGGACGTGGATCCTGCTCACCACTAGACCAACCGGGTTTTCATACCGACTTGGTGCAAGGGGAGTATATCCTGCCACAAGGAGGGGAACCCTATACCGAGTACTGAGGGTTAACCTTCATAGCTATTTCAGCCCCACTGCAATAAGAGATCAAGGGACTTACTCCCAAGTCAGGGAACAGATCATAGCACAAACAGGTTGCTTTCATCTCTGTCCCTGTACTAGACACACACTACCAAGATTATTAGATGGGGAATTCTGCGGCAACCCAGACCATGGCCAACCCATCCCCCTATGAGTACGATAAAAACACACTACTGGGGTCACAGGTAGAACCGTTTTGGACACAGGTCAGAGAAAGATGCCAACAATTAGGAATACATGACCCAGGGCCATTAGGTCCCTGTTCTGAGGATGATTGGAAGGAAGTGAGCAAGGTGTGTCAGGTACACAAGCACTCTTACCCACCTGGGAAATGGGAAGACACCCAGTATATGAAAGATTGTTACAAAACATGGAATAAATGCTTAGCCAAATATAAAACAAAGTATGTAACTAAAGCCCCTACACCAAAACCTGTAAACTCACCCGCCCTATCTCAGCAACCCGAAGCACCCCCCCCCTTATGTGATGGTTAAACAGGAAGATGGAACATTGGGTCCATGTCTTCAGCTGTATCCATCTCTGGACCCAGCAGTATTGGCCACCATGGTATACGGGGCAGCTGATCAGGCACAAGTTACACGATGGGAAAACGAAAGTAGGAACAGGGAAGAGGAAGTCCGAGCAGAAGGTATACGAAGGAGGGAAGAAGAGAGGATAAGGAGGTTGGATCCGAAGGAAAGGGAATTAGAAGAAAAGTTAAAAGAGCTTAATAAAAGACAGGAGGAATTAGAAGCGAAAATGTCTAAGAGGGAGGAAGAGCCAGAAAATTACAAAAGAGAACTAGATAGGAGGGCGGGTGAAATAATAGAGCATTCTGCAATAACTAAGGAAGAAAGGGACGGAACGTCCCTGGAAGAGGGAGAAGAGGAAGGAGTCAGGAAGTTAAGCCCCAGGGTAAAGGAATTGGAGGAGAAACAGAAAGAATTTAATAAGAGACAACAGGAAGAGGAAGAAAGGATACAAAAGAAAAGGGAAGATTTAGAGGCGTACGAGAAAAAACTAGAGAAAGAGGCAAGAAGGATAAAGGAGGCTGAGGAAAGGATAATTTCACAGCCATCCACTACACTCAGAAGCCAAAAAAAAACGGCTATAAGCCAGAAACCCCCACAGGAGGAAAGGGAGCAATGGACATTAACTAGGGGAGAGCAGGGTGAATCATCCAATGAGGAAAGAGAAATAGAAATGGAACAGGAAATTCCAGGTGCCACCTTTAAAGCACCACTTATGCATATAGGGGAGACGGTAATACATATCCCCCTACCCCTAGGCACACTGTCAAAAATAAAGGAGTTATGCCCCAGCCCAAAGAAAAGCCCTAGGGAGGCTGGCGCTTTCCTTGCAAAATATAGTGCAGGGACGAGCCTGGATAAGGAAGATATAACAGGGATCCTCAGTATAATTGACCCTGACAGTCCAGAAGGGCATCCCGTAGATGACTTATGGACAGCTCACATAGAAACAAATAAAGATTGGGTGTCTTTTTGGAAAGGGATGGGGAATCATTGGTCTACTATATACAAGGGTTCATCCGCACTTCAGGAACTTATCCTAGCGAAACAGGGACAAAAGGAAAAATTCTATGAATTTTGTACTCGGGTATATGGCCTGTAGAAGGCAGTAGATAACGCCAACCCCCAATTGTTCACCACCACCATTATGGCCGGTGGCGATACGAAGGTGACACAGTTGCTTAAATTCACTAATCCAAAGTGGGCAGAACAACCCCCAGATGAATTTATGAAAGATGCTAGGTCACGTGAAACATCAGGGGTATTTGAGCAGAAGGGTGGCATTTTTCCCTCCCTGACACCGACCCAGACTCTGCCGACTGGTGGATCTCCGCCCACCCACATAATGACAATGCAACCTTATCCACCAATGCAATCTTATCCACCAGACCAGGGTTATCCACCAGACCAAGGGTGCTTTAACTGTGGGGAACTGGGGCACTGGAAATCCCAATGTCCCTACAGAACTAGAACAAATGCCCAGAGAGGAAGAGGTAGGAATCTTAACACCACCCCCCGTCGCCCTCAGGATATCAGGTACCCTCACCAACCACAACCCCAACCACCCCCACCACAACCCCAATACCAGCCTCAGCCTAATAGACCACCCCCACGCATCCCGATGCAGTGGCCGTCAGCTCGGCGGACACCACAATAGGGATGCCAAGAGTATGTCCCGTCCCTCAGCCTTGTGTGTTACAATTCATCGTGGAAAAGTCTCCCGCAGGTACTATTGCGGGTAGACAAGCACCTGATATGTCTATTATTGGATTCAGGGGCTACATTCAGTAGTTTGAATGATGCCATATATGACACACCGCACTGCACTGAGGGAAACTCTATTGGTATAAATGGGACATCAGTTACCCACCCCATCACTCCACCATTGCCCGTGGCCACTCCAGAAGGACAGGAACTATGTACCCAGAGTTTTGCTGTCCTCGTGGATTGTTCAGTATCTTTAATGGGGAGGGACCTACTCTCAAAACTGAATATCACCATTAAATTTGACAGGGGGGGCTCCCTCACTGCCAGCTCACCGTTCTGCGATTTACATGCTCCAAAAAGACACACTTTCAGGGGACTCTTTGCATCATTGCCACCCACTCTAGAAACACATGCCATATGGGCAGAAAACAAAGGGAGTGTAGGTTTTATTAACTGTACACCTTACACACCACAAATGCGTCCAGACGCCGAAGTACAATATCACAAGCAATACCCCCTGCCACTTGAAAAAATTGAAGGCATCACACCATTAATCAACGATTACATAGCAAAAGGGATTCTGAAACACATTATAAGCCCCTGGAATACACCAATCTATCCTGTGAAAAAGGCGAACGGGGAATGGAGGCTTGTACAGGATCTAAGGGCCGTTAACAAGCAGGTTATACCTCTGCCACCTTTGGTAGCAGATATTTCTTTTATCTTTTTGAAAATACCTGCTGATTCCCTTTGCTACACAGTAGTGGACCTGGCGAATGCATTCTTTAGCATCCCGATCGATGACGGGGTGTTGCCCATGTTTTCCTTCTCATGGGGGAGGGGTGAACAGTTGACCTGGTCAAGATTACCGCAGGGGTATGTGGACAGTCCAGCAGCCTTCTCCATGGTCCTTAATGAGACAATTAAGTCATGGACTGCTGAGCGCGGGTCGGTGCTAATACAGTATGTGGACGACTTGCTCCTGTGCAGTCGATCTGCTGAAGATTGTGCGGTCGATTCCACATCTCTGTTACATCACCTGGCCAGGACTGGCCACCTAGCATCACGAAAGAAAATACAATGGTGCCAAAGTCAGGTAGAATACCTGGGATGCATTCTGAAGGAGGGAACCAGGCTGGTATCCCCCAAACGTGCCGCAGCCCTGCAGGCTCTCAGTCCTCCAAGAGACAAAGCAACTTTGCTCTCATTTTTGGGCGCAATCGTATATTGCTGCCAATGGATCCCAGATTGTTCATATTATGATGGCATTCTGAGGGAGGCTACCGTGTCCACCGCCCCAAAGACAATAGATTGGACAACAGATAGGCTCTGTGCTTTTCTGGCTTTGTTACAAAGTCTGACTCAGGCCCCCGCCCTGGGATTGGTAGAATATGGCAAACCCTTTCAATTATACTGTGTGGTATCGGGAAATTCTTTTGCTGCGGTTTTGACACAGCAACATGGAACCGGGTACCGATCAGTCTCCTATCTCTCAAAAAAGTTGCCTACCCAAGTACAAGGGATGCCATCTTGTCTACAAAACCTTGCTGCTTGTGCTATGGCAGTTCAGGAGGCTAGCAAATCAGTATTAGGCCATGAATTGACTCTCTACACTACTCATTCAGTAACTCACCTCCTGCAAAACATGAACACACAGCATATGACAGCACAGAGGCTTAGTGGGTATGAGATCACACTTGTTATGTTTAAATGGTTTTTATTGGATTTTGTCAGAAAAAACAAATTGTACGTACAAGCATCCGTTACATGTCACAATTTAAAGCGGGGTAAAAGGGAGAAGTGCAGTCATATTCACAGTGGTATTTTTTGCAATATAATGACTTATATACTAGAGTTACATCGTCAACTAACTGTAAACTGAGTTATCTATTAACGGGTCCTACCTGGTCCTTGTTCTTGCGAACATAACGGGTGAGCCTTAGGTATTTATCCCAGTCCACTTCCAGCACCCCTTCATGGGATCACACTGTGCTGGGGAGCGGAAAGAGGCCTATTTACTAGTGACCCGAGGACCTAGAGAGACATTAGCGATGTATAAAAAAAAAGTAGTAGAAAATTTTGGCGCATTGACCAAAAGATCTTAATTACAAAAAACTGTTTGCTAAACGGGTTACATTTCAAGTTTAAAGTAACTTAACAATCCCATTTGTACATTTGCTGTTAAGGCATGTGCAATAAGAAGCTATCATTCCTGAGTAAACCTCAGGGAAACATCACAAAGTATAACTTTCAACTATGGTTCACTTCAGGATTTACTCACTTCAGGAGTGAGTTCTATTCCTGCCTGCCGAGTATGGGGAGTCAGGGAGAAGAGAAAAAACAAAAATAAAAGAACCAAGGGAAGGGTTAGGGGGAAGACAGAGGAGGGAGGAGTAAGAAAGAGAGAGGTAAAGTGCAGAGAAGAGAAAAGTTTAGCTGTCTGCTCGGTGCCCCCACCTCGATTGAGGGACCATTTCTAAAAGCCTGGATGAAGCCCTATTCCTATGTATTTGGCCCACGGGTCCCAAATTTTCTCAAACTTTGCTGAGGTATCTAGTGAAGAGCTTACTAATTTCTCCTGAGTCATTATCCATGACACTTTCCGTTTAGCTGCTATGAGAGAGACTGAAGGCTTCCTCCAAGCTTTAGCAAGGGTAATTTTGGCTCCAAGGAGAACGAAGAAAACTAATTTCTGTGATGATTTCGAGATCCCTGGGATGGGATGGTTGAGAAGAGCTGTTAGAGGAGACTTGGGAATGGTCTTACCTATTATTTTGGATATGGCGTAAAATACTTTTTGCCAAAAGGTCCTAATTTTAGGGCAGTCCCACCATATGTGTAACATGGAACCGTTCATGTGACATCCGCGAAAGCAGAGAGGGGAGACCGCGGGGTGCATCATAGCAAGCCGGGAGGGGGTCAGGTACCATCTAGTGATTACTTTTAGGCTAGCTTCAATCAGGGAAATATTATGAATGCCTTTGAATGATCGGAAGAAGGCCATGTGCCAGTGATCTAGATCCCAAGTGTCCTGTAAATCTCTCTCCCATGCCAGCATGAACGTTGCTTTCCTATCTGTATCAGCAAGCGAGGAGTAGATTAAGGATATCCCCCCCTCTGCTCCAGGAGACCCCCACACCATATTTCATATGGGGTGAACTGCGGGGGTTCAGGTTTCTCACTCCAGATAGATTGGAGAAAGTGTGAAATTTGATAAAACCTGAACCTCTCTGAATTGGGGAGGTTCAGATGTTTGACGCAGTGGTTGAGGGATAATGGTCCCGCTGCGGTAAAATAGTTCCCGATCCGGTACATCCCCCTATCCAGCCACCACTGAAAGGCTTTAATGTTCATGCCCGGGGGGAATGCAGGATTACGGAAAATGTGCGATAGAGGTTTGTTGGGCGACACTAAGGAGGGGTTCTTTCTGAGAGTGTCCCATATCGTCAGAGATTGTGATAATGCGGGCGACATGATCGGAGGCCTAGCCTTTGGTGAGCACCAGAGGAGGAAGTCAATTGTAAATGTTGGTACTGCCTGTCTTTCCATTTCTATCCAATCAGGTCTGGCTGTTTTGGCATAGACTGTTGATATCTGTGCCAATCTAGCCGCCTGGTAATACCAAAAAAGATTTGGAAGTCCCAATCCCCCCTTTTTTCTTGGGCCGAATAGGACGTTTCTCGGGAGCCTGTGCCCCTTTGCACCCCAAATAAATTTTACGACCTTGTTTTGGAATGCTGAGAGGTGATCCTTCCGTATCGCGATTGGGAGTGCTCTGAAAATATATAGGAGACGTGGCAGCAGAGTCATTTTTACAGAGTTTATTTTACCGAGCAAGGAAATGTGATGTGGGGACCATTGTTTGAGATCAGATTCTAATTTTTTGTAAATGGGGGGGTAATTTGCTTGATATAGCTGTTCAAATTTGGGGGTAAGATTGATTCCAAGGTATCGAATGCTGGACTCGCTCCACGAAAAGCGGAACGCCTCCTGCAACCGAGATACCAAGGCTGACGGAGGGACACATTGAGTGCTTGAGACTTGGAGTAGTTAACGCATAGCCCAGAGATCTGTGCAAAGTCGTCTAGGAGCTTACATAGCACTGGGAGGGAGGTTGCTGGTGACGTCATATAGAGAATGAGGTCATCAGCAAACAGCCCGCATTTATGTGTTCCTGGCCCACAGCTCACCCCTGCTATGTCCGGATTAGTGCGTATAGCAATCGCTAATGATTCAATCGCTATCGCAAAAATCAGTGGTGAGAGCGGGCAGCCTTGGCGGGTCCCTCTAGCTATTTTAATAGGATCAGAGAGTTGTCCTTGTAGTTTGATTCTAGCTTCTGGGCTAGAGTATAGGGAGTGCAGTAACCCTGTGAACCGTGGGCCAAAACCCCATTGTTGTATGATTGAGAATAGGTAAGACCAAGATACAGAGTCGAACGCTTTTTGTAAATCTAGAGATAGCAACATTCCCTTTTGCGCCCCACTACCATCCCAGCCCGATTGCAGGAGGGAGACTACATCCACCGTTCTTCTGATTTGGTCGGGACCTTGCCTACCCGGGATAAACCCCACTTGGTCCTTATGGATATAGGATCCAATAAAGGAGGCCAGACGGTCAGCCATAATTTTAGTCATAATTTTTAGATCATTATTGATCAGGGATATGGGTCTATAGTTGGATACTTCTCCCTGGTCCTTGTCTGGTTTCGGTATTACAGTTATGAAAGCAGCGTTCAACTGCGGGTCCAGAGGCTCCCCCTTGGTTTTGAAGTTAATGAATCTAGCAAGGTAAGGCGCTATGGTATTTGCATAAGTTTTATAGTACGGTACGGAGAAGCCATCTGGGCCCGGAGCCGACCGCCGCTTAAGGTTTTTAATAACTGCTAGCACTTCTTCGGCGGAAACCGGAGCTTCGAGTCTATCCCTATGCTCAGCCGAAAGGGTAGGAATCGGGAGATTATTCAGAAAATTCGTCAGAGTTTGGGGATTACTTGTCTTATGCTCGCTATATAGATCTGCATAAAACCCGTGGAAGGCTTTCATGACCTTCAGTGGGTTTGTTGTGTGGGGTTGGCCCGCTATTTTGATTTTGGGGAAGATATATGTGCGAGGGCGCGGGGTGAGACGGGATGCCAAGAGAGACCCAGCCCTGTCCTTCTGATAGTAATATTTCGCTCCTAGCCATGATATACTTTTATCCGCTTTAGCTGTAAGAGCTAAGTTTAGTTCTAGGCTTGCTGCATCCAATTGGGATACGGGTACTAAAGCAGGGTCTCTCTTGTGCTCCGTACATAACTTTTGGAATTTCTTTTCTAGGTTGACTATGTCTATCCCATGTTCTTTTTTAAGTTTGGCTGCTATTTGTATTAATTTCCCTCTGATTGTGGCCTTATGTGCTGCCCATAAGGTTTCCGCGGAGACGTCTGCCGTGTCATTGTGATTAAAATATTCCTTTATGGCCTTTTCAATTTCAACTTTCCAGGCGGGGTCAGAAAGGATGTTTTCCTTTAGTCTCCAAAGGTTGTATTTGTGGTGTGGGGTTTGGTTATTTATCAGAACACTTAACAGGGAATGATCCGACCAGACCGTGTCAGTAATTTGTGATCTTTGGGCTGCCGGGATCAAGTCATTCGAGACTAGCAGATGGTCAATACGCGCATAGGATTGGTGGGCGTGGGAGAAGTGGGTATAATCTTTTTTGGTGGGGTTTAATTCCCTCCAAATGTCAGTGAGTCCTTGTGAGTAGATCAGCTTAGCTATTTTCAAGCTGGTTTTGGTTGGGCGTATGTTTTGGGCGGGTGGGGGTTTAGATTTGTCTAGGCCCTGGTCGAAGGCCACATTGGAGTCTCCCCCAAAAATTACAGAGCCTTCAATCAGTGGTCCAAGTGTCTTAAACATTGATTTAAAAAATTTATGCTGTCCTGTGTTAGGGGCGTAGTAGGATACTAGGGAGTATAGTCTGCCTTCTACAGAACCCTTAACTAGGATGTACCTACCCTCTGGATCTCGTTGAACCTTCTGTAGCAAGAATCTGCAATTTTTAGAAATAAGGATAGCAACCCCTCTGGTCTTATCTTCCGCATTGGCTAGAAAATATAATGGGAACTGGGAGTGGATAAAGTTAGGTTTGTACCGGATCGGGAAGTGGGTTTCTTGGAGAAATAAAAGATCAATCTTGCGGGATTTCATAAAGTTCAGCCCTTGGGTATTGTGTGTGGCCACCCTTAAAAGGGAGGGCAGATTTACAGTGTCAGCCATGAAGCAGAAGTAGGGGGCATACCCCCCATCCCTCGACGCTTACCTGTTCCAGTTGGAGAGTAGGAACCGAAGTTGGGACCATTAAGACATCCTTCCGCTTCTTTCTGGAGGAGTGGGTATAACCCAACAGACAGCCAACTATAAGAGAATAGATTGTTAGAGATGATAGTAGAGAAGAGAACATAGGAAGAGGGGAAGAGGGGAAGATCGAGTCCTCTCGGGACTTGTGTGAATAGTGGAGGCAGCAGAGCACTCCACTCTTCACAGTGGAGGAAACGTCCAGACCCTGCTGACAGGGAGGATTCCTAACCCAGGAGACCAGTATCACCTGGTCCTCGGGATTAATGGAGGTGCAGCCTAACTGCCGCGACCTCGGCGCACATCAGTTAAATACTGAATAAACAACAAAAAAAAACTACTGATCGGAGCTAGTCCGACCTGGGGAACCGAAGGGGGCCCCGCCCACCCTTTTTTCCCCACCTTCCTCCCCTCCCACCCAGGACAAAATTCCGGGTGGATGAGGAGGGCTCCTTGCGCTATAGCCCATGCAATACGAAGCTCATTTTTGCGTCTAAGGCACATCATAAGGAGAAGTCATGATAACACACTCTGTTACCCAGTGCCTAGGAGGCCCGGGCCAGAAAGTGGTGTTTAAGGATCGTGTAGGTTGACATTCAAATACCCAGCCCCAGGAGGGCCCCAGTAGGATTACTCCCAAGGGACCCCCCTGGGGCAAGGATACCCACCCACGTCCCCCCCATCAAGGGAAGACATAGAGGGGTGAGGGGGGGGGGAGAAGAGAAAGGGGACAAATCGTCCCCTCCCTCCCCCCCCCCGGCTAAAAGAAAAAAAGACCCGTAAATCTCCAGCACATATCCTCTAATGCTGTTATGACCAAAGGGAGAAACAAACCAGCAATAAAAAAACAAAAAAAAACAAAAAAAAAAAGAAAAGTCAATCGTGTTCGTGTAGGAGCCCACAAAGGGAAAAAGGGATCAGGGAAAGTCCAGCAAACCGCGTCTTGACTCGAGGACTCATGGAGGTCTGGCTTCCTTGGGGCGCTTGTATTTGGGTTTTTCCCACAGGGGTTGCAAAGGGCTTGCAGGGGATGGGCGCTTGTATGCTCCCGCCGCCGAATTGTTGAAGTCCATTGCTGACTCCTGCGAGATGAGGCGGAGGTCTAACAGGATCCGTTCTCCTTCTTGGAGGCTGCGGAAAGAGTAGGTTTTGCCTTTGTGATCAAACTTGAGAGCAAATGGGAAGGCCCATTTGTATTTGATTTCGTTTTGCGCCAACACCGAGAGTAGGGGCTTCAACGCCCTCCTTTTTTGTATTGTGTTAGGTGAGATGTCCGCAAAGACTTGTACGGCGTGGCCTCTGCACGTGAGGGGCTGTTGGTATCTGCACTTTTTCATCACCTCTTCTTTAACTGAGAAGTAGTGTGGCTTGATCACTATATCTCTGGGGAGGCCATCTTTCCTCGGTGGTCCTAATGTCCTGTGAGCGCGGTCAATTTCCAATTTATGTGGAGGAATGTCAGGGAGAAGTTGTTTAATGAAGTCTTGGACCGCCATCGTAGAGTCAGTTATAGATTCTGGGAGACCTCTGAGTCTAAAGTTTTCCCTTCTGGATCTATTTTCAAGGTCATCAATGCGTGAGAGAGCAATGTCCAGTTGGTCTTGTATGACCTGTATGTGGTTGGAGTTCTGCCTGGTTTTAGAGATGGTCTGATCAAGTTTATCCTCGATCGCCTCCATCCTGGAGCCCAGGGCCTGGAAGTCCTCTCTGATATCACCAGTTATTTTGGCTGCAGTTTGGGCCAGACCTCTATCCAGCAGAGCAGATAACTGGGAGAAGAGGTCGGGGGCTGTGAGGATTGAGTGGGCTGGATTAGGCGCCATTTCAGGCCCTGTTGTAATGTGAGGAGAGGGAGGCTGTGAGGGGGGCGTCATGGGATGTTCTGCAATGTGCTCTGAAAGGGCCGTGGACTGAGCCGAGTGTAGAGAAGTACTCACTGGGGTCCCAGAGGAGAGAGAGCGGGTCACAGCGGCATAGGAAAGTTTATCTCCTGGGCTCTCTGCAGCTGTCTGTGCGCCGTGCAGCATGGCGCCCGCAATCTTGGATTCGGCCCGCTCCGCCGAGGCTCTAAACAGAGGTTCCAGGCCCTTCCTGGACGATCCGGCCGGCATAGGGTTGTTCCCCAACCCTTCCTATTCGCCTTGAGGTGGGTTACGTGGCCTACGGGGTCCCGGTTCCCCCGCTATGTGCGCCGGGTGGTCAGGGCAGTGCGGAGCTCCGGGCTTAAGCGGCCATCTTGGAGTAGTCCGCGCATGCGCCTCGAGATCACACTTCTGAATACTGATAACCTCACCCTCAAACACGCACCACCAAGTAATCCCACTGTCCGTCTTTTACACTCTTTGCTCAGGCTACCACGAGACCCTGATCAGAAGCACAATTGTGTTGAACAGGTTGCAGCAATAACCAGCCCTCGCCCAGATCTCACTGACATTCCCCTACCAGGAGTACAGGACGTCTTCATAGACGGCAGTTGTTCTCGCCCCTCCGATGCAACATTCCTGACAGGGTATGCCATTGTCCAACTCCCTGATGTGGTATTGGAAGCAAAAGCCTTACCACCCTCCTCGGCACAGGTAGCAGAATTGGAGGCACTCACAAGAGCTTGCATACTTTTCTCTGATCAGGAGGTAAACATCTACACAGATAGTAGGTACGCTTTTGGGGTCACGCACGACTATGGTGTAATATGGGCTAATAGAGGATTTAAAACTGCTGACAACAAGCCAATTGCTAACTCTACGCAAATTAAAGCACTCCTGCAAGCGATTCTTCTCCCAAAGCGGATAGCGGTCATCAAGGTAAAGGCACATTCATCAGATAACAGCAGAATTTCCAAAGGAAACGCGCTGGCAGACAGAGAAGCAAAAAAAGCCGCTGCCCTATACATTGGTCAGCCAGCCCCCACAACAATGTTCTTCAAAGAACATTTCACATCACCCAACTTTAAAACCGTTGTGGCACAAATACAGGGATTAGCTACAGAGGAGGATGTTTCTTTTTGGGTCAAGGATGGCTTGACCAAGGACCAAGAAGGTCTTTGGTCAAAAGAGGGGAAGATATTGGGCATACCAGAATCAAGCAGTGTTCTCATACTTTCCTATCTCCATGGTCCAGGACATATAGGTACCACCGCCCTAACAAACATATACACAAAGTCTTTCTGTACTAACAATTTAAGTAAACAGGCAAAACTTCTCACCAGCAGTTGTCTGACCTGTGCACAAAGCAATGTCCAAGGAAAAAATCATGGATTACATGGCCACCTGCCCCCACCCCTGGGTCCCCTAACAGATTTGCAAATAGACTTTACACACATGCCCAAACAAAAAGGCAATTTGAAATGCCTCTGCGTGATCGTGGACAAATGGTCAGGTTGGGTCGAAGGTATTCCCTGTACAGGTGAGACCGCTAATATTGCTGCCAAATGCCTACTGAACCATTGGGTTTGTAGGTTCGGAATACCAACGGCCATATGGTCAGACAGAGGACCTGCCTTCAGCTCCTCTGTTACACAGACTTTAGCTAGGCTACTAGGCTTACAGTGGAAATTGCACATCCCTTACCACCCACAAAGTGCAGGAGTAGTGGAAAGAATGAATAGGAACATTAAAGACAAGTTAAAAAAGGCTACGGGGGGCACCATGAAAGGATGGTTGGATTACCTTCCTTCTGTCCTATTTCAGATCAGGACAACGCCACATGCTAGAACAAAACTCTCGCCTTTCGAGATTTTGATGGGAATTCCTGCAAACATAGAGCTGCCCCTCTTAGATCAAAACACTGACATTAACATCTATTCCCAACAGGAAATGTACGTGAAAAATCTGGTAAGTATGCTACAGGATATGAACGAACAAGTCTCTGTCACCTTTTCTCCTCTTTCAACAGAACCTACTCATCCTTTCATCCCAGGAGACAAAGTACTGGTGAAACAACTGGCACACAGAAAGAGGGTTGGACCCATTTTCTCTGGACCTTGGAAGATAGAGAAGGTTTCCAGAACTGCTGTATCTAGGAAACATCTGGATCCACGCCAGCCGGTTAAAGAAGTGTCCACAGCAACCCCAGACCCCTGACCCTCCTCCGGCATCCCAAGACTCCTCTGTTCAGGAACAGCGACCAGATTTGGAGGACATTCAAGAAGGCATAAAACAAATCTCTCTGAACGACGAGACGAATCCCCCACCAACAAGAAGAAACGAGTAACAGAACTTTGTACACAGTACCTGACAAAATGATTTCTACCTTTGTGTCAGGAAAAACATTATGTTTCTGGACATGTCTGATTCTGATAGTATTCCTACCTACTTGGTTAATAGCGAATTGTGTGTACCATCCAGAAGATTTAGGGTTACTAGAAGGAATATGTGGAAATGCCCATACAGCCAATGCACCTAGTTTAAAATATAAAAGAAGTATATCCCCCACTGAACCCCCTTCAGGTTTCACTGACAAGATGTTGTTGTTGAAGTTTAAGTACAGTTATGCACAAAAGTCTGGTTTTGAGAAATGTTGGATATGCAGCAAACTCCACCCTAGTACAGCCAGGATCCCGTTGATGGCCATTCCCTTAAACATCACTCCTTTTTTGAATGGAACCCCCCCTATAGTTCTTGCCAACGTCATAAGAAAAAGTCCCAATAAGCCCCTCAGTTTTCAAATCGTGGGCAGGAGCCACGCTCCAGATTGGTGCTTCATACTGGGAAACATTTCCAGGGGAGCTGAGGTGTGCAAATGGTCAAAACTTAATGTCTCCATGGCTTCCCTTACCGATAACTCATTTTTCCGCACCTCAGACCCTGTGATAAATGCTACCATCTATGACCTTTTCAATTCTAGTTCCCACTCCACGGTCACACAGTTACTAGCTCTGCTGATGGCATCTGGGCATTCAAAAGGCGCAAGGACCATTGTTAGTCAACGACCCTTAGCATTAGGTAACACAACCTACATCTGTTGTGGCAAGCTCTGTTACCCATGGATTCCTGAAGAACCCCAGGGGTGGTGTTACCTTGCTAAAATAGTTCCTGTAATGGGAGTAGTGGGGGATAATGGGCAAGGACACCTACTTAAAGCTAGTACCCACCCAAGATACCCTCTAAAACACCTTGGAAAGAGAGAAATGTTCCTAGAAAAAGATATGACCTGGGCTTGGTTTCCTTCCTGGACAGGGTGGGGAATAGATTTGATGAAGAAACTAAATAACTACACCTCAATCATTGATGAGATCTTGGAAAAGGACTCTGATGACATCTCAAAATTAAACCTAGAAACCAGAGCAATTAGAAAACAACTAGAGTTACATGACTTGGCTATAGAAAGCATGAGTGCAGCCCTCACTGGCCTCTGTGAAATTACTGAGGACTATGAATGCTGCACCTGGATACACAACACAAGTATCGAGATCCCTGATTACTATGACATTATTGCACAACACAGAAAAGAGGTAAACAAGCTACAACAGGATGCGAGGGATATTGGGAAAACATGGGACCCTTTCTCTACAGGGTTCAGTTTGGGAGGTCTCACTTCATGGTTGAAGAACACTGCAATGACTATTTTTACAATACTGCTTTTCATATTATTCTTATATGCATGCTTCATGTTACTTAAATGCCTCTGCAAAAAGGGTAGCGAAGCACATTCCGAAACCATGAAGCTAACTTCCATTTCCAGAGATCCCACGGTATGGTACGAGAACCAGGAAAATGAGGCCGGGGGATATGAATCCTTAAGGCATGATGAAAAGGTAAAATGACCATTTCGATGATATTGAATGGTCAAAGGGAGGATTGTAAGGAGATTCCATAAGACATTGCATTATTGATTAATTGTTGATTTTACCCTAAACATAAGTTCAGGATTTGCTTATCTGCTTAATGATTTAGAGAATATTTGGAGAATAGTGTATGTGACAAAAACTGTACCTCATGACAGTATTACTTAATAACTGAATTATCTCATTGCATTATCACCCAAGTCTGTCTATTCTTGTCTGATGTCTTCATCTGAGGAAACATCTGTTTGTGGTTTTTATCTCTGTACACTGTTGCTGGGTATGAAACGGCCAGAATTAGCTGTTCAGGAACTTGTGGTTGGGCAACTGATGGTCAGCAGACGTTAACAGAAATTAAGAAAGCATTGACCTTTAGCCTGAACTGTATAGGTTAAACTGAAGTCACAAGATGAAGACATCACTAATATATGCTAATGAATGTTTATGTGTATTAACCTGATTGGTCCCAAGTGGGGCAGAGTCTTGTAAAGACACAACATAAAACAGCCTACCGCCTAATAAACCATGTAATCATTCATCACGTACTCCCGTGTGTATGTGTAATTGATTATCCGCCGGCGAGGTCCTCCACTGAGCCATCTCAAGAGCCTAGGCCACAAGGAGAAGACGGGCACCTAACACATTTAGTGAATCCAATTTCTTTCAAGCTTTGAACCTTTGAGGAACTAGGGTCCAGTACAAAACTAATAAAAAGAGATAAACAGCGCTATCACAGATATGAATTAAACATTGAAACATAGAAAAGTGACAGCAGAAAAAAGACCGAGTAGTCAATCACTGAGTCTGCCATTTATTTTTTATTTTTTTTAAACTTTTTTGTCTAAGTATAGATCTATGTTTGCCCAAGCATGTTTGAAGCCATTTACTGTTGACTGGCTCACTACCTCTGCTGTAAGAGTGGCAAGGATGTGGAATTCCCTTCCACAGGTGGTGGTCTCAGCGGGGAGCATCAATAGTTTCAAGAAACTATTAGATAAGCACCTGAACGACCACAACATACAGGCATATACAAGGTAATACTGACATAATCACACACATAGGTTGGACTTAATGGACTTTTTTTTTCGACCTCACCTACTATGTAACTATGTAACTATATGGACCTCCGCACAGGTAACTTTGAACTCTTGGGTGGCCATTCCACCATCCTTTCATGCCCGTCCACTGTTTTCAATGTGGTATCCCCTATAATGCCATATTCTTTTTATTAATCACTATATGCATACAGTTCTCCTTGATATTACCCCTGAAGAAAGGCATGCAAAGACAGAAACGTGTCGGGTACACTGAAGTAAGTTTGTATATGTATTCCTAATACTGTATATACTCGAGTATCCAAGTATAAGTCGAGGCCCTAATTTACCACAAAAAAATGGGAAAAACATAGTGACCCGAGTATAAGACGAGGGTGAAAAATGCACAGCTACTGTAAGTGGAAAAGAGGGTCACCAATGCCCATTTGCAGCCTCACTGTGCCCATTTGCATGCCTCACTGTGCCCATTTGCAGCCATAGGTCCCCCGAACTTCAAACTCGGTAGTTAAGGGTTCCTAGATGCCCCCTAGCTGCAGCCAAAATTTGGGGTCTCTGAACCCAAATGGTCCCGAAATGACATTGCTGCAGATGGACACAGTTGACCGATTTTGGGGCCTCGTATCTCGGGGCCACTTAGTGCTGGAAACCCCAACTTTGGTGTGCAAACTCAGTGGAACTAGTACCATAAAATATCCAAAGCTGGGGTTTCTAGCACTAAGTGTCCCCGAGATACAGGGCCCCATAAATCGGTTCAGAAAATGTCAAGCACTTTTCTGCAGCAGAGAATGACATTTTCTGAACCGGCTTTGGGGCCCCGTATCTTGGGGCCACTTAGTCCTAGGAACCCCAGCTTTGGATATGTTATGTCACCAGTTCCACTGGGTTTGCACACAAAATATGGGGTTCCTAGCACCTAGTGGCCCTGAGATACGTGGCCCCAAAATCGGTTCAGAAAATGTCAAGCACTTTTCTGCAGCAGAGAATGACATTTTCTGAACCGAATTTGGGGCCCTGTATCTCAAGGCCACTTAGTGCTAGGAACCCCAGCTTTGGATATGTTGTGGTACCAGTTCCAGTGGGTTTGCACACCAAATTTGGGGTTGGCACAAAGTGGCCCTGAGATATGGGGCCCCAAAGTCGGTTCGGAAAATGAAATTTTTTGCTGCAGAAAAGTGCTTGACTCGAGTATAAGTCGAAGGGGGCACTTTCAGCACAAAAAAAGTGCTGAAAAACTCGACTTATACTCGAGTATATATGGTACTCAATTTTGACATCCATGCTAATTGTCTTTGTTGTGTTTATACTCCTTTTGTAATAAAATTCTATAAACTTTTTTTTTTACTATTGGTGTTGATGTTGCCTTTAAAGTCCTGTTCCCAAGGGTGATATTTTTCTGTTCAGTGTCTGGACTTGTTCTATCCTATCAATATCTTTTTTGTAAGTGAGGTCTCCAGAACTGGACACAGTATTCTAAATGAGGTATCACTAAAGATCTATATAGGGGACTCAAGACATCCTTCCTCCTGCAGATGATCGCTGAAGTGATGCATCCTAAAATTCTATTCGCTTTTCCCACTGCTTGGCCACACTGCTTGCTCATTTTTCAATCAGAGCTGTATGGTACACCACTAGTGACTGATTTCTGTTATTTCCGAATGAACCCCATTTACGACCACACTCTGGTATCTATCCTTTAGCCAACTGTATATGCACTGAACCACCCAAGGGTTAAGTCCTAGCTTGTACAACTTTTGTATTAGATCATTATGTAAAACTGTATCAAATGCCATGCTGAAATCAAGATATGGTATTTCCACAGCACAACTCTGGTCCAAAACATTGGTAATAGAATCAAAAAAATAAATCAGATTAGTCTAACATGATCTGACTTTTCTGGCTTGTTCCATAGAAGCTGTCTCTGAAGAATGGTGGTGTGTGCCCTTCAGACACAAAACAGGATATGTTGGAAGGCTCAACTTTGTTTTTTTATTTGAAACATTTATGGATTAAGCCATGCTGCTTTGAGTCCAACACGTTGTGTATTTCTAAGTGATCGAAGATCCTTCTTTTCAGGAGTGATTCAATTAACTTGACAAAAAAACAATGTTTAATTCACTGGCCTGAAATTGCCAGCTTCTACCTTGCTGCCTTTTTTTTTGGATAGGTACAATATTAGCTGTCCACCAGTCATGGGGAATTTCTTCTGTTAGAAGAGATTGATTAAAGAGATTAAATAAAAAGTTCCGTTAATGGGGGGCGTGGCTTGCGAGTGCACAGAGATGGACGCTTAAGCCTTGAGCCCAGTACATCTGACTGGAGACAATTAGCCACCCCGTGGGACTCCAGCGTCAATCAGGCTCCTCTATTCCATTCTGATCATTGGGAGACCCCGAGGCAATGATGTCCCGCAAGGGAAAGGACGAGCACAAGCCAAAAAAACTGACAGCCTTCTTTTTCTGGATGGCACCACTGGGAGAGAGATACCAAGATGGCGCCGGTGGGCAACCTGCACGCTCTTTCTTGGCTTACACAGACCTGCCTGATGCCGACACAGGAGATACTGAGGGCGGAACAGCATCTCTCTCTCCACAAGACTCGGCAGTCACAAGCCCTATATCTGGAAGCCCTGTGAAAACCAGAATGAGAATGGACACTCCACCACAATCCACCTCAGGGGTGAACACAGGCACTTAGCCTGTGCACACCACCAATGCTTTGCAAACCTCCATTGCCACCTTCCCCACCACAGGACAACCTCCTCTAGACACCACCATGAATGATATGCTCCTCTTACTCCAGTCTTCCCTGATGTCCAACCTCTCTTCCCTCATACACAAACTAATACAGTTAATGACTTAGTTGATGCATATGAGGACACCAAAGAGGACACCTTGTGGATAAAAGCTAAGTTGGTGTACCTTGAGGACCACTGTATCCCCTTTGGGCCTAGATGATTTTACCTGTGACATGATCTCTTCTCTTCTACCTGGGCTATCACCAGTGGAGATGACAATAGATCATATTCACAGGGTCCCTAAACCCCAGCATCTGGTGGATACAGTTCCTAGAGATGTCCTTATGCGTATTCATTTTTTTCCAGTGAAAGAACAACTACTATCCAAAGCGAGAATGCTCAACACCCTTCCAGCTCCCTATGCTGATATACAAATGTTTCCAGATGTATCACAGCACACCCTTCAGATGAGGAGACAACTTAAATCTGTCACAAAGGTGTTTAACAACCATAAAATCATCTACAGATGGCGCTATCCTGCCTACTCATCACTCATAATGGTGCATCGTACAAAATTTCAAACCTGAACAAACGTATGAAACTTCTATACACCTGGTAAATCATACCCGATACACCTCAAGAAACAGAAAAAACAAAATAACTTTGCGCTTACTCAATTGTGCAAGCAGCTAACACTGCAAATAGAAATTTTGCTGTAGACAATAAATATAAAAAAGTGTAGCGCTAAAAATTATACATAAAGTGAATACCAAAATAATTTTCTAATATTTATAAATGTCCAACATATACGTTAGTGAATCATAATCCATCATTCTGTGAAACCATTGTGGTCACCATGTGTATAAACAACTAATTAGTGAGAATACCATCACCAAAATGAATGTAGGCGTACCAGAAAGTTTGAATCCAAAGTAGCATATGCTATATGGGTCAAACAAGCCTTTATTGCCCACCGGCAATAGTGGGGACGCTGTGATGATCGGCCGAAAATATAGTCCTGGAGGCCTTCACAAGAGTGTCATATATATGAACCAAGGATTGTGCAGATACCACCACCCAAGTGAATGGAGGCTTACCGGAAAGTTGGGACCCAAAACAGCATATGCTGTATGGGTCAGACAAACTTATATTGCCCACCGGCAATAGAGGGGAAGCCCTGATAGCCAACAGGGGATGAGGTCCTAGGGGTCTTTACAGGAGTGTCTTCACCATATAGATGTATAAACGTCCCTGAACATAACCCATATAGGATAAAGAAGGGGCCATATAGTGTAATTCCGTAAACAACATACATTTTATTAAAAGAGAAACACTTACATTTGAGTAGTAAAAAAGCGCTTGTGTGTAAATAATGGCGGCAGTGGAGTCCCCCCGATGCATTTCGTCACACAGGACTTTGTCTGGGGTGCTTATCCACTGCAGCCAAGCTCCTTAATAAAGGCACTGTGACCCCTGTGATGAGAATCCAGCTCCTTGAATTTCCGATATAAATATTATAAATATTAGAAAATTATTTTGTTATTCACTTTATGTATAATTTTTAGCGCTACACCTCAAAAAACAGCCACATCACCCAATCAGGGAAAGGGGCACCTAAATGACCGCTACCATACCAAGAAATATGGATCCAAATTCAAGTGATGAAGCCCACGTGGATACTTTGAAGCCTTGACTCTTTCTCCAGTCAGAAATATAGAGCAAATATATCTTCTCAGAGAACTTTACCACCAGTGTTAATTAGCAGCTCAACCACTGTACAGCTGCTGTTTTCCTTTTGTTCTTCTTATTTTTAGTTTATTTATTGGTTATCGATTCTAATAAGGACCTTACAACCCTTTGTGTTTTGTTTAGACAATAACCTTCTCATCATAGTTTCAGGATCACCAGCTCCGAAGTTTCTTCTACAGTTACATTGTTACCTCGGAAGTGGATCCACATATACCCAACATCTAAAGCGCCTGCATCTACTGTGAGTTTTACCTGAAATACCACATCCACAAAATCCCACGAAAATGTCAGTTACAGTCTTATCCCTGAATGCCAAGGGCCTGAACCACCCAGCCAAAAGGGTCTCCATGTGGAAAACAACCCTAGCCCACAAATGTGATGTTCTATGCATTCAGGAGACACACTTTGCATTAAATGCTCCACTAACCTACCGGCACAAACAATTCCCACATATATTCTTCACAAAGTAAAAAAGGGGAGTTTTAATCGCACAATTTCTTTCCAGCTACATAAAAGTGTCCTAGACACGAACAGATGGTACATCTTCCTAATTTGCATCAGCGGTACACAATACACACTTATGGACATATGTGCTCCAAACCAAAGACAAATTTCTTTCCTCAACAAAACCCTCAAGAAAGTGAAATCGATCCAGCAGGGTCATCTGCTCCTATGTGGGGACTTTAATCTGGTTCCTGATAACCAACTGGATACCACTTCAAAATCTAAAAGATTTGCATCCCCTCTGGACACTCTAATGCTGTGTACAGACGATTGAAATTTCCGACAACCAAACCATGGATTTTTTTCCAAGGGATGTTGGCTCAAACTTGTTTTGCATACACACGGTCGCACTAATGTTGTCGGAAATTCCAATCGGCAAGACCACGCTGACGTACAACACGTATGACGGCACTATAAAGAGGAAGTTCAATAGCCAGCTCGCCACCCTTTGGGCTCCTGCTAATCTCGTGTTAGTAGAAGTTTGGTGAGAGACAATTAGCGTTTTTCAGTCTCGTGCTTTTCAGATCGTTACTGCTCTTCAGTTTGTGTTGTGGGTTCGTATCTGTTTTTCAGTGCGTGTTGTCAATTCATTTCTGTCTTTCAGTGTGTTCTATTTAATAGTTTGTATCTGTTTTTCAGTGCGTTCTTGTCCGCTCTTTTCTGATTTTCAGATCTTTCTTCTCAGATTCTTTCTGATTTTCAGTACGTTCTGTTAGTTTGTTCTGACCAGCTGACCGTTTTGTAGCCATGTTGCGGGTACGTACTCATCGTAGAGTTCATGCTGTACAGGGGCTTGGTGTTGGGGTTCCTACTTTGACCCAAGCCCAGTCCATGAACGGGGGGAGGAGGAGTTCATGGACGAAGAATTGGTTACTCCAGCGTGACCAATTCTCTCACATGCCTTTGTTGCGGGACATCCAGGAGAATAATCCTGATGATTTCAGGAATTATGTACAGATGACGGACCACGTTTTTCACCATCTGTTGGCTTTGCTGTTCCCTTATATTATCAAGCAGGACACCTGCATGCGGCAAGCTATCACTCCCAAGCAGAGGCTCGTCACCACCTTGCGGTACTTGGCGACTGTCAGGAAAGTCCTGTCAGTATCAGACGCCCTGTGCGGGCAGTCGCACGCATGCGCGCGCACCAGGCGGGCTATTTAAACTGATCTGTCACATGAGAATCTTGCTGTCTGCTCTACAGCGTTAAGTGTGCACTTCCTGAGAACCTGTTTCCTGTACTAGACCCGGCTTGTTCCTGATTATCCTAGTTGTCTGCCTGCATCTGATCCCGGCTTGTCTCCGACCATCCCTGCTTTCTGCCTGCATCCGACCCCGGCTTGTCTGACCACTCTTCTGCCTAACCCTTTGGCTCATCTACAGTCCGCTTGGCTATCGATCCGGCTTGTCTGACCTTCCAGTCTGCTGCACCAGTGTTCCAGTCTGCTTCCCTGTGTGTTCCAGCCTGCTATCCAGTTCCAGTCTGCTGTGAGGTTCCAGTCTGCTGCACCAGTGTTCCAGTCTGCTGTCCTGTGTGTTCCAGCCTGCTATCCAGTTCCAGTCTGCTGTGTGGTTCCAGTCTGCTGCACCAGTGTTCCAGTCTGCTGTCCTGTGTGTTCCAGCCTGCTATCCAGTTCCAGTCTGCTGCTGCACCAGTGTTCCAGTCTGCTGTCCTGTGTGTTCCAGCCTGCTATCCAGTTCCAGCCTGCTATGTGGTTCCAGTCTGCTGCACCAGTGTTCCAGTCTGCTGTCCTGTGTGTTCCAGCCTGCTATCCAGTTCCAGTATGCTACACCAGTGTTCCAGTCTACCTACCAGCTCAGCTTAATCTCCACTGCACAGTGTTTCCAGAGTTCTAGACCTACCTCCTGCTGTTGATCCTGCCAGGCACTCGTGCCACTCCTGACTCTTGTGCTTCCTGTATACCCTACCAGGGCACTCGAGTTGGAGCCGCAAGAGAGGCCATCCCCTGCAAGTCGGGCTCGTCCACAAGGTATGTGACAGTAGCAGACAGCCATGACCGAGCCCGAGCAGGGAGCCTCTCCTATGGAAGAACTCTGTATGCACCTGGCCGGCCTTACACAGGAAGGATATACACGTCTGGAAGAACGGGTCCAAGTACTGTCTGGTCCCACTGAGACCCAGGGATCTTCTCTGCCATCTACCTCTGCTAGCAGTACTACTTCCCCTACAGTAGTGATGCTGCCCCCTGAACCAAGGGTTCCCGCTCCTGAAAAGTTTTCTGGAGAACAAAGTAAATTCAGGGCATTCCGGAATGCATGCGAACTGTACTTCGCCCTTCAACCTCGCATCTTCTCGCTTGAAGCCACCAAAGTAGGTTTTTGTGATCTCACTACTCCTGGGTGACCCCCAAACATGGGCTCACCGCCTTCTGGAACTGAAAGCCGAGGTGTTGACCAATTTAACCACCTTCTTTGATGCAATGGCCCAGCTATATGAGGACTCACAGCTTTCTGCAACCGCAGAAGCCGCCCTGCACACCCTTCAACAAGGGCGTAGGGCAGTAGAGGACTACGTTGCGGAATTCCACCGATGGAGTGCAGACACGGACTGGAATGACGCTGTACTCCGCTACCAGTTCCGTATGGGACTTTCCGACCCTTTAAAAGATGAACTGGCCCGAGTGGGAATTCCTCTGACTCTGGATGCCTTGATTAACCTTGCCATACAGATCGACCGACGGTTGAGGGAGCGAAGAGCAGAAAAAGGTGCTGGGCCTACTCGCCCAACCTGGATGTTGCCTAGGGTTCCCAGCTATACCCATCCTGCACCCACCTCTAGTCCTGCTGTTACACCTGATACCTCTGAGCCCATGCAACTTGGAGTCCTCCGCCCATCTCTCACGACAGAGGAACGCCAACGTCGCCGGGCTAACAACCTGTGCCTGTACTGTGGGGAACCCGGACACTATGTCAGGAACTGTCCTAACAAACTCCATAAGTGCCTGTCTGTCTCCTCTGATGATGTGACTGCTTGGCCTAAGACTTCCGCTCACTTGACTCTTTCTATATCTTTGCAGCTCCCAGGAAAGACTTTACAGGTTCCCGCTATCATTGATTCCGGGGCTTGCAGCTGCTTCTTGGACTCCTCCTTTGCAGCTAAACACCAGATCCCACTGCGTTACAAGGCCCATGGACTCTCTATTCATCTGGCCGATGGGTCTGCAATAAAATCTGGGCCGGTTATACAAGTATCCGCTCCCCTTCCAGTCACCATCTTCAACTTGCACCAAAAACTGCTTCGCCTGGACATCATCACTTCTCCTTTATTTCCTATTATTCTTGGCATGCCGTGGCTACAAGCCCATAACCCTACTATCAACTGGGTCACAGGAGAAATTACGTTTTCCTCTCAGTACTGTCAACAGTTCTGCACTTTGAAGGACTCTGGTGAATCCCCTGCTCTGTTGTGTCTCAACACTGATTCTGAGTTATTCCAGGCGGTCCCCAAGGTCTATCATGACTTTTTAGATGTCTTTAGTAAAAAAGGGGCTGAAACCCTTCCTCCTCATCGGGCTTACGATTGCCCCATCGAGCTCCTTCCCGAAGCCAAAGTTCCCTTTGGCAGGATATTTCCTTTGACTGAGCTGGAGCAAGGAGCACTAAAAGCATACATCGACGAGAACCTAGAAAAGGGTTTCATCCGGCCCTCTACATCCCCAGCAGGTGCATGCATCTTTTTTGTTGAAAAAAAGGATCACTCTCTTCCTCCTTGTATAGACTATCGCGAACTCAATAAAATAACGTTTAAAAATCGGTACCCTCTCCCCTTGGTACCAGAATTATTCCAGAGACTGGGGACTGCTACTATTTTCACCAAATTAGATCTCCGAGGGGCTTACAACCTAGTTCACATCAGAAAATGGGATGAGTGGAAGACAGCTTTCCGCACTCGTTTTGGGCACTTTGAATACATGGTGATGCCCTTTGGACTATGTAACGCCCCTGCAACTTTTCAATACTTCATAAATGATGTTTTCCGGGACTATTTGGATCTATTCGTCATAGTCTACTTAGATGACATTCTCATCTTTTCTTCTTCCCTGGAATCCCATCGCAGACATGTTAAATGTGTTTTAGCTCGACTCCGGCTACATGGCTTGTACGCTAAGGCTGAAAAGTGCGAGTTCGAGCAAGAGAGTATTCCATTCTTGGGGCTAATTATCTCCGTGGAAGGGATCAAGATGGATCCCCATAAGGTTACTGCAATTCTTGACTGGCCAGCCCCTACTGACAAGAAAGGAGTCCAACGTTTCATTGGCTTTGCCAACTTCTATAGAAAATTCATTAAGGGGTTCTCAGCCATCATTGAGCCCATCACTCAATTGACCAAACAAGGGGTGCGTTTTCATTGGTCGCCCGAAGCTCAATCCGCCTTTGAATCTCTCAAAAGACCGTTCACCTCTTCTGCTGTTTTGAAACATCCCGATTCCTCTTTACCATTTGTCCTGGAAGTGGACGCTTCTGAGAGTGCTGTTGGTGCGATTCTTTCCCATCGACAAGGGACCAAAGCTCTGTTATACCCTGTAGCCTTCTTTTCTCACAAACTTCATCCGCAGAAAGGAATTATGATGTAGGAGATCGGGAACTACTGGCCATAAAATCCGCTCTGGAAGAGTGGCGGTATCTTTTTGAAGGAGCTGCTCATCTTATTCTGATCTAAACAGATCACAAAAACCTGGAATATCTTAAATCCGCAAAGAGGTTGAGACTGCGACAAGCCATGTGGGCCTTGTTCTTTTCCAGGTTCTACTTCCACGTGACCTATCAGCCAGGCTCCAAGAATATAAAACCTGACGCTTTGTCTAGGATGTTCCACAAGCCTCAAGAAACCTCACCTCCAGATACGATCCTTTCTCCTGGAAATTTTTTCTGTTGCAAGAAGACCTACTTTCCCGGATTAAGCAAGCTTCAGTAGGGTTGGTACCTGCTATGAGAAAAAAACTACAAGAAAGGGATGGTCTGCTTTGGTTCGGGAGTAAGATCTTTGTACCTGAAGGTCTACGGGTCACAATTTTAGAACTTTGTCATGATCACGCACTAGCAGGACATTTGGTGTTACCAAGACGGCTGATCTTGTCCTGCGCACCTTCTGGTGGCCCCAAGTGCCTAAAGACTGTAAGAAGTATGTGGAATCCTGTACCATCTGTGCTCGGAATAAAGTCAGTAGAACCAGGGCCTGGGGATTACTGAAACCTCTACCTGTCCCAGACAGGCCATGGAAGATGCTGTCTATTGACTTCATTGTCGAGTTGCCTCCGGCTGAAGGGCACACTGCCATCTTTGTGGTGGTAGAACAGTTATCTAAAATGGCTCATTTCATTCCAATGAAGGGTACCCCCTCTGCTCCTGAAACTGCACAAACGTTCATTAGAGAAGTGATTAAACTCCATGGAATTCCAGCTAATATCATTTCTAACCGAGGAGTACAATTCACTTCCCGATTCTGGAGAGCCTTGTGTAAAGCCCTAGGAATTGAACTATCATTTTCCACCGCATATCACCCCCAGCCGAATGGCAAAACGGAGAGGACCAACCAGACTCTCGAGCAATATCTTCATTGTTTCTCTTTCTTTTCTCAAGATGATTGGTTCTCGTTGCTTCCCTTGGCTGAATTCGCCTATAATAATGCTGTCCATTCTGCCACAAAGCAAAGTCCGTTTTTTGCCAATTACGGGTTTCACCCTACCTTTTTGCCCAGCTCCATTCCTGAAAGTTCCGTACCAGCAGTCCAGGAAACAATAAATTTTTTCTCTGTCAATAACCAAATATTACAGGAAACCATGACGAAGTCCCAAGAACGTAACAAGGTAACTTTCGACAGGAAAAGACGTGGGGAATTGCTACTCGAACCAGGTGATCTTGTATGGTTATCCACTGTAAACCTGAAACTGACTTGTCCCTCCAAGAAGTTGGGTCCTAAATTCCTGGGTCCTTTTCCTGTAAAAAGGAAAATAAATGAAGTAGCTTTTGAATTGGAACTCCCGGACTCACTCAGAATTCATCCTGTTTTTCACGTTTCCCTGTTGAAACCTTTTGTCTCCAATCCTTTTCCTGAACAAAATCTGAATCCTCCAGATCCTGTAATAGTGGACAGAGAGGAAGAATTTGAAATTGAAGCCATCCTTGACTGCAGGAAAAGGAACAATCAAGCCCAATTCCTGATCAAGTGGAAAGGGTATGGCCCGGAAGAGAACTCGTGGGAGCCTGAGGAGAACATCCATGCTAAAAGCTTAGTTCAATCCTTTAAGAGAACCCATCCTGAGAAATGGGCCCGGTTGGGCATCCTGAGGCTGCCCCTTGGGGGGGGGCAATGTCAGGAAAGTCCTGTCAGTATCAGACGCCCTGTGCGGCCAGTCGCACGCATGTGTGCGCGCACCAGGCGGGCTATTTAAACTGATCTGTCACATGAGAATCTTGCTGTCTGCTCTACAGCGTTAAGTGTGCACTTCCTGAGAACCTGTTTCCTGTACTAGACCCGGCTTGTTCCTGATTATCCTAGCTGTCTGCCTGCATCTGATCCCGGATTGTCTCCGACCATCTCTGCTTTCTGCCTGCATCCGACCCAGGCTTGTCTGACCACTCTTCTGCCTAACCCTTCGGCTCATCTACAGTCCGCTTGGCTATCGATCCAGCTTGTCTGACTTTCCAGTCTGCTGCACCAGTGTTCTAGTCTGCTTCCCTGTGTGTTCCAGCCTGCTATCCAGTTCCAGTCTGCTGTGTGGTTCCAGTCTGCTGCACCAGTGTTCCAGTCTGCTGTCCTGTGTGTTCCAACCTGCTATCCAGTTCCAGTCTGCTGTGTGGTTCCAGTCTGCTGCACCAGTGTTCCAGTCTGCTGTCCTGTGTGTTCCAGCCTGCTATCCAGTTCCAGTCTGCTGCACCAGTGTTCCAGTCTGCTGTCCTGTGTGTTCCAGCCTGCTATGCAGTTCCAGTCTGCTGTGTGGTTCCAGTCTGCTGCACCAGTGTTCCAGTCTGCTGTCCTGTGTGTTCCAGCCTGCTATCCAGTTCCAGTCTGCTGCACCAGTGTTCCAGTCTACCTACCAGCTCAGCTTAATCTCCATTGCACAGTGTTTCTAGAGTTCTAGACCTACCTCCTGCTGTTGATCCTGCCAGGCACTCGTGCCACTCATGACTCTTGTGCTTCCTGTATACCCTACCAGGGCACTCGAGTCGGAGCCGCAAGAGAGGCCATCCCCTGCAAGTCGGGCTCGTCCACAAGGTACGTGACAGCGACAGGGAGAAGTCTGCAGGACAGTTCTCGACAGGCATCTCCCCCCAGGCCCTGGGAATCATTATTCCAGAGACCTGTTCTGCCATTATTCAGGTCCTGCAGAAGGACTATATTAAAGTTTTCTCCTTTAACATCACATTCTATGTATTTAATGTTTGCTAATGTATTGTATTTATTTCATCATTCCATAATTACCACGATGTCCTCTTTGTCCTCATGCATGCTGGAAGCTTTTAATGCTCCTTTTTTGTCCTTCATGCATATTTGCCTTCACTAACCTCCCCAGCATGCTATCCTGGGCCCATACACACCTAGCCTAGTCACTTAACAATGTATTTTGTCAGCTCCATTGTAGTGTTTACCCTAATCACCCCCTAAAATGTGTTTAAATGTTAATTTTGTCCTTAAATTCAGGCAGAGTGCAATTTTTTGGGGGGGGCCCAAACTCATTTGAAACCCCCCCCCCCCCCCCGATCGCTCTATCCTCTATCTGCTGACTATCCTCTATCTGCTGACTTTGCCAAACCCATACCCACTATACTTACCTCTTTTGTGTACATATTTATGGATGAATTCACCAAAGCATGTAGTGCAAAGGCCTGCCTGAATACTGAATACTGAATCAAATTGTACTGTTTCAAGTTTTGTTCTCCTATTATCTTTATAGGTAATTGCAAAATGTAAAAATGTGCTTCAATTTGTACAGTGTGTATTCATATTTTTGCATTATGGCACTTCTTAACTGTCCAGTGGGCTGCCAATAGTGTAAGTAAGGAGGGGCTGGCCAAAGTAACACACATTATATATGCATTCAGCTCTCAATGAAGTGGAGAGGGTTACCTGTCCAAAACATACCCCCCCTAAAATTTTTACACTGGGCCATCAGAGGGGGTGAGAAATCTTATAAGTGGACCTTATACTTTTGTCTCTAAATACTCATTTCAATAAATGTTATATTGATGTTGGCCAAGAATGTTTGTGTCTAATCTGCTCGCAATGTTATGTGCAAAAGTACATTTTTTTTTCTTGTTTGACTCGACGGTTTCCTTCAAACCCACAGGAATGGCAGACTATGGCATCCCACTGTTCCCAGCGGTGGGACTTTCCTAACTGCGGAGGGGCAGTAAATGGGAAGCATGCCCACATCATCCCACCCCCCAACTCGGGGTCATACTATTATAATTATAAGGGGTTTAATAGTATTGTGATGTTGGCGGCAGTGTCGGTGACATAGGTGTTTTTGTATGTGGACGTGAGGAAGATTGGCCGGATGTCAGATGGTGGAGTCATCGCCCAGACAGAATGGTGGCTTGGGCTTGCCACCTGCAGAAGACAACGTGGCTGGTCTTCCATTTGTGTTTGTCGCTGATGAAGCATTTGGGCTAGGTGAACATCTGATGAGGCCATTTCCCATGAGGACCCTCACCCCGGACCAGAGGGTTTTTAACTACCGGCTAGCCAGAGCCAGAAAAGTGGTGGAGAATGCTTTCGGCATAATAGCCAGCTGGTTCCGCCTATTTCTGACACCAATCCACATGGCGGAATATAAACTGAACCATATTGTGTTTGCTTGCTGCATTATGCACAATTATCTACGCAAAAATGCAACAAACTATGTGGCTTCAGTTGGGACTGAGACCGGCTTTCCAGATCATTCAACCCTGACGGCACTTGAAGCTGGCCGTCCTGGCTTGCCCCCCAAAAGTGCCCGCAAAGTGAGACAAAAATATCTGGAGTACTTTGCGGGTAGGGGGGCCATTCATATGCCAGCAAATGTGTGAAACACTTTTAAAAAAAATTTTTATTTTAAACTGAACTAAAATTTTATTTGATTTACTGCTTGTGTTTCTTTTAACTGTCTCCTAGGTTCTCCAATGGGCTTTTCTTTTTGGCCATTTTCTTCAATAATGCAAATGTTATTTATTTGATACATGAGGTGACAATCTCTTCTTCAGCTAACTATTATGTTGTGGGTCTGCTACACACACACACTTTGTTTTTTGTTGTTAATGTATGTAATGCATTAACCACTTCAGCCCCAGAAGATTTTACCCCCTTCCTTACCAGAGCACTTTTTGCGATTCGGCGCTGCGTCATTTTAACTGACAATTACACGGATGTGCGACATTGCACCCAAACAAAATTGACATCCTTTTTTCCCACAAATAGAGCTTTCTTTTGGTGGTATTTGATCACCAAATGACTGCGACATTATGGCGGACACATTGGACATTTTTGACACATTTTTGGGACCATTGTCATTTATACAGCAATCAGTGCTATAAAAAATGCATTGATTACTGTGTAAATGACACTGGCAGTGAAGGGGTTAACCACTAGAGGGCAGTGAACGGGTTAAGTGTGTCCTAGGGAGTGATTCTAACTGTGAGGGGGCTGGGCTTGAACACACAGGACAATGATCACTGCTCTCGATCACAGAGAGCAGTAGATCACTGTCCTGTCACTAGGCAGAATGGGGAATGCTTTGTTTACATAAGCATCTCCCCATTCTTCCTCTTCATAAGAAGATAGCGGGCACCCGGCGGACATCGAGTCCACGGGACCCGTGGTCACGGAGACCGCAGTGGGTGCGCGTGCCTCAGGCGGTGTGTATGCGATCGCGACACCACTTCTTTAAGGGGATGTACCTCTACACCTTTTTGCCTGCTAGTGTCATTCTGCTGACGTACATCGGCATGCGCTGGTCAGCCAGAGGTTAATGATAAAAAGAATCATCCTTTTCAGCACCATGAATTCATTGTTTTGAGTCCCTAAAATGGCCTGATTGGGGCCAATTTTAGAAAACTGTGGGGCTTATTTACTTAAGGCAAATCCACTTTGCACTACAAGTGCACTACAAGTGCACTTGAAAGTGCACTGAAACTGCACTGAAAGTGCACTTGTAGTGCAAAGTGGATTTGCCTTTAGTAAATACCCCCATTGTCACTGTAAACTACTACAACTTACTCCAAAAACTGGTATTGAGCATTGAAATAAGAAACCACACATTGTTGAGTATAAAACATTTTACTCCGTGCAGATTCACATGTGCGTTAGAAAAGGGTTTTTTAACAAACCAACATCTTTGGTGTAAAATATTTTTATGGTTGACAATAGAAATAGCCTTTTTTTGGTTAAACAGGCATACTTAAAACCATAATAACATACACAACTTACAAAGTTCAACAAGTGAAGGCAATATCAGACTTGAGTATGTTAAAACTGGGTTGATCTTGCCTTCATCAGATGAGGTGATGTCACCCCCGTAAAAGCCAAATTTTGAAGATGCACACAAATTGGGAGTCAAATGTGGATTTCACTCCTGATCCCATGCCTAATGTCAACATGTGCTAGCTCCCATCATGGGGGATAAATGGACGTGTTTCGGGGGTGCAACCCCTTCCTCTCACCTACTTGAGTTGGGAGGAAGGGGTTGCACCCACAAAACGTGTACATTGATATCTCCCGTGATGGCAGATAGCACATGTTAACACACTGTGCGCATCTTCAAAATTTGGCTTTAAAAATACTTTAAAACTGTATTTAAAATAACAAATTCCACAACAAAAGGGTACAATATTTGTGTGTTTTAGATTCTGCCTAAAACATCAATAATGTTCTTCATTTTTTGTTGAACATCATTGATGTTTTCCTTTATCTTTTCTAAATCACGATTGCACACCATGATCTCCCCGATGAGGATGTGTGCACTTGCACTGGTGAAATGAGTTTCTTCTTCCACGACATCCACATCACCTAAAAAGAATAAAACACACCATGTATTATACTGTAAATATGCAGGCATACATCTATTACCTGTAGCAGTGGTCTCAGACACTCACCTGTTGTGATCACTAGGGATGAGCTTCGAGTTCGAGTTGAACTCATATTCGACTCGAACATTGGCTGTTCACAAGTTCGCCGAACAGCGAACAATTTGGGGTGCGGAGCATGGATGCGGAGCATGGATGCGGAGCGGCCCGGAGAAGAAAATGAAGAAGAGAAGAGAAGAAGAGAAGAAGGAAGAAGAGAAGAAGATGAAGAAGAAGATGAAGAGAAGAGCGGGAGCCTCCCCCCATGCCATGGGTGCGGAGCGGCCCGAGGAGAAGAAGATAGAAGATGCCGCGGAGGAGATGGTGGACGAGAACGCCGTAGGAAGAACCAGAAGAACCAGAAGATGAAGGAAGATAGAAGAAAGAAGAAGCATTTAAATAAAGGAATTGTCAAAAACTGTCTCTTGTCATTTTTAACATTTTTGACAGTTTTTTAGTGAAATGGTAGGGGTAAGTACCCCCTTACCATTTCAAACAGGGGGGGGGCAGGATCTGGGGGTCCCCTTGTTAAAGGGGGCTTCCAGATTCCGATAAGCCCCCCGCCCGCAGACCTCCACAACCACCGGCCAGGGTTGTGGGGATGAGGCCCTTGTCCTCATCAACATGGGGACAAGGTGTTTTGGGGGGCTACCCCAAAGCACCCTCCCAATGTTGAGGGCATGTGGCCTGGTACGGTTCAGGAGGGGGGGCTGCACTCTCGTCCCCCCTCTTTTTCTGCAGCCTGCCAGGTTGCGTGCTCGGATAAGGGTCTGGTACGGACCTTTGGGGGGACCCCACGACGTTTTTTTTTTTTTTGGTGCGGGGTTCCCCTTAAAATCCATACCAGACCTGAAGGGTCTGGTATGGAATTTAGGGGGAACCCCACGCCATTTTTTTAAAAAATTTTGGCCGGGGTTCCCCTTGATATCCATACCAGACCTGAAGGGCCTGGTATGGAATTTAGGGGGACTCCCACATCATTTTTTTTTTTTAATTTTGGTTCGGGGTTCCCCTGTGGGGAATTCCCATGCCGTTTTTATCAATGAACTTCTATGTGTATTGTCGGCAATGCAATAGCCGCGAGTAGTTTTAAATGGGTTTTTTTCCTTCGAAATGTCATTTTGCTGTCAGACTGTTCTAAACACGGGAAACATGCGCCCCTTTACAGGCATACTATAGACACCCCCAGCTTCAAAATTTAAAGGGATATTGCACTTTTATTGTTTGACTTTAAGCATTATTAAAATGACTGCTCCTGAAAAAACGGCCTTTTTTTAAACTTTTTTTTGCATTCAACCATGTCCCCTGGGGCAGGACCCAGGTCCCCAAACCCTTTTTATGACAATAACTTGCATATAAGCCTTTAAAATTAGCACTTTTGATTATTCATGTTCGTGTCCCATAGACTTTAACGGTGTTCGTGTGAACAACGAACAAACTTTTTTCCTGTTCGCATGTTCTGGTGTGAACCGAACAGGGGGGTGTTCGGCTCATCCCTAGTGGTCACTATTTCAACCACGTCATGAACCTTTCCTCCCTCCACATCCTCAGGTTGTGGTGTGGTGACTTCCCCTTCTTTAGGAGGTTGGGGGTCCCTGGTGTCCTCAGATGTCCCGAGTATTTATCCCCTATGTTAATTAAAAAAAAGTTATTGGAAAAAGGACTCTATCCTATATCTAGGTATACATATAACCAGGAAACTGTTTGACCTTTATCATCGCAACTTTTTACCCGCATTATCCAAGATTCAATTGAACCTGAAAGATTGGGCCAGCTTTAACGTCTCCTGGTTTGGGTGCTCAGCCCTAGTAAAAATGATCATCCTTCCCTGCCTACTCTATTTAATGCAGACGATTCCCATCTACCTCCCCCCATCCTTCTTTACATTATACAAAAAAGCATGCACAGCTTTCATACAGAAAAATAGCACCCCAGCGTATTAACTACTCACGCCTCATGCGTGCCAAGAGCAAAGGCGGGATTTGATTACCTGATATACATAAGTACTACCTAGCCTGTCATTTGAACAGAGTGGTGGATTGGAGGGCTCACAGACTTGAGAAAGCTTGGGTTATTCTGGAAAACTCGTTCATGGACACCTTAATACACTCAGTCCCCTGGATGAATCCTTCGCTATGGCCCCAGAACCTGAAGGCACACTCCTTTATCTACCCCTCATTAATGTTTTTCAAGAAGTCTATGGGAACCTTCAAGCTAATGTCATACCCAGGCCCACTGACTCCTCTGTGGAAGAACCCTGGTTTCCCCCCCAGAGAGTCTGAAATGTTCCTCCGAAGGGAATGGCCTCATGAGGAAATACTGGCACACCAATTTTTCCACAGGGGACGCATGCGTTCCTTTGAGGACTTGGTGTTCTTATCATGTACTAAAATGTTTCCCTTCTGGACCTACAGGCAGTTGAGTCACTATTTTGCATCACAAGATCTCTTGTCAACATAGAATAGACAGCTTACAGCCTTTGAATCCCTACACACACAAGCAACTCCTCAAAGACATTTAATATCATATATATACACTCTACTTCAAGATGACCTCTCTCCACTCGGGAGAGACGCCTCATGTTTGTCCTGGGAAGGAGACCTTCAAATGACCCTATTGGATGATAATTGGGAGGACATTAATGAGTGCATTCATAAAGGCTCAATGAATGTAGCAATACAAGAAAATGGCTACAAAATCACAACCAAATGGTATAGAACTCCTGCTCGCCTACACAAATTCTCCCCACAATCCCTAACACTTGCTGGAGATGCAAGAAAGTGGTAGGCTCAATGCTCCATATCTGGTGGGAGTGTACTCCAGTCCAACAATTTTGGAAAGAAGTACATGCCCTAATAACACAAATCACTACGCTCACCCTATACTATGGCCCCGCTCAATACCTCTTACACCATTCAAATCTACCTAAGAAACACTATCACAAATCGCTTGCCATGCATATGGTCAATGCAGCTAGGCTCTGCATTCTTGTACACTGGCGATTCACAGATACACCATCCATCAGAGAGTGGCTGGTCAGGATCTCTAAGATTGAGGAGATGGAGGAACTGATCCCTATCTCCCAAGAACGCTTAAAACACTTTACAACTACCTGGGCATGCTGGGTTCATTTCAAATCTACCGAGAGCTATAAGTCTTATTTCCCATTTCTTGACGTAGTAGCCTGAACAATATATGGGGAGACCTCATAAACGTATCCCGATTGGGGGTCTGGTTGGGTCGGTGAGCAGTCCCCACCCCCCCTCTTTCTCTTACCTTCCACCCTTCTCCTTCTCTATCTTAATTTATTCTCCTTTCATTCCCCTCTTCCCCCCTTTTATCTATCCCTTCCTCTTTAGTTCTACACAGGACTAGACCCCATACACCAGCTCTTTCTACCACAACCCATAACATAAAATGGAGGCTGACCCCACTAGAATCGAAAACACCATTAGGTACTGTCCCAATCGCTCAAGGGGGTTGGCTTTGAAAAGCAACAATTACAGATTTGATTTCTTACGGCTATATATTAAAGCAAAACCAATCAACCTGTGTGTAATAAAGTTTACTGAATAACTTCAACAGTTATCCATGCCATGTTCCATGGGTTGGTTATCTTATGTATCTTCTCACTGTATTGTTTAATCATGTAACCCACTCCAGAATGTTATTCCAACTGTACCGTACTGTATACTCACCTTAATTTCCTGTAATAAAATTTTTTTTTGTGGAAAAAAAAAAAGACATTAGTAGAGAAATTTGAGGCAAGAAATAGTAATATGAAACATTGTTTGGAAGTGTTGTACAATTGTCTATTTTGGCAAAGTTCCAAGCTGAATACATGATTTTTTTCTCTTTCTTAAAGCTGGAATACTTACCTTTTTTGGTAAAGTATCACATGTGTAGAGACTCCTAGTATCCACTGGAGTACCTCTGTGGGACACCCTAGAAAGGGTGTTCTGGTGTCCCACACTAGTGCTCCTGCGTCCAGATGTGTAAACTGCTGCTGACTGTCCTCTCCTTACACTGAATCAAGTTTGCATTTCATTCTACTTACAAACACATCTAGACAACAAACTTCTTTTAATACAAATAGGCCTGAACAAATGTAGTTAACCTGCATCTGCCAAAAACATTGTATTAGTGGGCGAAAGAACGATGTTTACTACGAACGATTACTGTGCCCATAAACCTGAAACTTGCCATTTTAAACTGTACAACAGTAAAGAGAAGCACATGGAGCAGCACGAAAGTAAAAATAATAATAGGAACACACAACAAAATACTTTTTTGCAGCACTCTCTTGATCCTTCTGTACTGATCCTGCTCCCTCAATTTGAGGTCTGACCACCGTTTCATCAGTTAATCTTTGTATCATCGTACCCCAAAATTCTTCTGCAGACTTTTCACAACTTTAGTCATGATTTTGGCCTTTCTCATATTTGGGTTTCTGTATGGTCCATATTTCCCGCCATAGTCAGCCATCTTCAAGATGTCCACCATCTCCACCATCTCAACAAAGGACATATTCGAGGCCTTAAATTTCCTGGATCGGGACGTTTGTGGCTCCGGGCTTTCTTCGTTGCTGCTGCTCTTATGCACCTGCTCTGTCTCTGATATGTGCTCTCCCACTGCGCCGAAAGAGAAGGGGTGGGGAATAAACTAGAAAGAAGGTCAGGGGTGGAGTTTCACGCATGCGCAGTGTATATAAAGCATAACACACGTGCGGCGTACGTATGATCTGTGAACGGAGAACGGAGTAGCGTATGCGCCGATCGTGCTAATGAAGGTAACATTTTAACTTGGGGCATCAGTGACCTATACTGCTTATAGATTGAGGCCTATATTGGGAAAAGATTAGGAGAGTTTACCCTGACATTAGGGTTTATCTTGCGTTGTGTCTTGCAGAGAATATGGATAAATTTAATGACCATGATTTCCTCTCAAACTTCATTGATAAATACAGAGAGCTTCCATGTCTGTGGCAAGTGAAACACCCTTTTTATACGAACAAACTAAAGAGGAAGGCAGCGCTTGATCAACTGTTGGAATTAGTGAAGCTGGGGATTCCCACGGCAGCCATCACCTATTTGAAGGCCAAAATTGGTGGCCTGAGGAGCACATATAATAGGGAGCGCAAAAAGGTCCAGGATTCCATGAGATCAGGAGCAGCAGAAGATGACGTTTATGTCCCCAGGCTCTGGTACTACAACAGACTGCAGTTTTTGTCAGACCAGACTGAAATCAGGCCGTCACTCTCAACCCTTCCTTCCACACTTCCTTCCACCTCAGATGAGGCTTCCGACATACAACCTGGGCCTTCCACCCAGGAGCCCAGCTTGAGCCAGGTATTGTGTTGTGCAACATATTTCTTGTCAAAAATGTAATTATGTTAACTAGATGTTATTATTGATCACTAATTTCAGATTTAACAAAGTGGTTTACATATCAATAGACAGTAGTCTAAAATGATTGGGACAAGCATGAAAAATGGTGGGGTCAGAATGATAGTGTTTTCTATTTGTTAACATTGAATTTACAACAGTCATGAGCTCAAAATTTTGTGTGATTGATGACCAAAAACCTAAAACTATATCCCATTTTCATACACAGGAAAGTCTCAGCCAGGAGGAGACCGTGGAAAGTCTCAGCCAGGAGGTGGCAGGGGAAAGTGGCAGCCAGGAGGTGGCCGTTGAAAGTGGCAGCCAGGAGGAGGAGCCTGACCGAATCGCAGGTTCCTCCCCTCAGCCTTCCAACAAAAAGGCCCAGGAAGGGGAGGAACATGGAGGAGTCAGTGCTTAGTTTGATTCGGCAGGCTACTGCGGTCCTCACAACAACCCCCAGTGTTCAAGAGTCCTTTGGGTGTATGACGGCCAGTAAGATGCAGGATATGGAGGTGGACCAACGCATCATCAGTGAGGAGCTCATATTTCAGGTCCTAAATAAGGGGGTGATGGGCGAACTCACAAAAAAAGTCACATATGTGAGTTGGACCATATTCCTCCTCCACCTCCTGCCACAACTCCAAACACCACAGCCACAGCCTAGAAGGAAGCATGGAAGGAAGACAAGAGTGTGATGGCCTGGGTTTGGTCTGGTCTGGCAAAAGATGCAGGCTGTAGTAAGACCACAGCCTCGGGACATACATGTCATCTGCTGCTCCCAATCTCTCTGAGTCCTGGACCGGATTGTGCTCCCTATTAAATGGACTCCTCAGGTTACCAATTTCACCTGTCAAATAATCGAGGTCTGCCCTGGGGTACAAAGGCTTTGCCAATTTCAACTGTTTCTCCAGAATTGCCTTCCTCTTTATTTTGTTATGACCCCTAATAAATTTATAATTTTTTTTAAATACTTGGCTATGTGTTTTAGTTCAAAAAGGACAGTTTGTTTGTGAGTAAGCAGGTACATTTCAAAAATACAATACCAAATTAACAAGGGACACCGACAATAATAATGGTGTTGTGGTAAATTGACACACAAAACGACAAAAAATATTATGGAAATCACTAGAAAAAAAATTCAGAAGATCTTGCTAGATCACTTTTAAAGAAAAATTAAACATTATTCAGGAGATCTGGCAAAAAATAAAATAAAAGATTATTCAGGAGATCACGAGAAATAATAAAGAAATCAGTTTGTCAGAACTCAGTGTGAATATCAGCAGCAAAACAACGTCATTATTCTAGCATTATAAAGAAGAAGAGAATGTGCTACATTAAAAGATGAAAAACTTTGCAGCGTGACGAACGTGCTATCTCCATTAAGAACGTTAGTTTTACCAGACCGAGTGCTTCCGTCTTGTATTTGATTCAGAGCATGCGTGGAATTTTGTGCGTCGGAATTGTGTACACACTCTCGGAATTTCCGACAACAAGTTTTTTGTGTCAGAAAATTTGAGAACCAGCTCTCAAGCAGCTGTTGTCGGAAATTCCGACAGCAAATGTCCGAGGGAGCATACACATGGTCAGAATTTCCGACAACAAGCTCACAACATTTGTTGGCAGAAATTCTGATTGTCTGTACGCAGCATTATACTGACGCATGATCTCTACGACGTGTGGAGATGCGGACAAGCCACTGAATGGGATTACACCTACTTATCGCCATGACACAGAACCTATTCACGCATAGACCTTTTTTTGTCTGACAAATGGTTATTACAAAAAGTATCCTCGCCATATATTCACACTACCACCTGGTCGAACCACGCACCAATCAGTATCACTCTAACTGGCAGAAAATCGCAACCAAATACTTACCTGTGGCGCACCAACAACTTTCTCCTGAAAAATCCCTTGCATGCTAAAACCATCTATGAACAGCTTAAGGATTTCTTCACTATTAACTCAGGCTGAATATCGGATCCAGTGGTAGTGTGGAATGCTTGCAAAGCCTTTATCAGAGAAGTGTTTATCCAACTTGACTCTAGAGCCAAAAAGCAGAGGATGCAGTGCTTAGATGCTATTACAGCCGCCATTAAAAAGGCGGATGATCAAAAAAAATAACACCCGTCCCCGAAATTAACCTCAGAATTATTCACTTTACGCCAAGAACTTTGCACCCTGCTCCTGCAAACCTTTGAAAAAAATTAGCATAAGTTAAAGGCTACTACCTATACCACAGGTAACAAAGCAGGGAAGGCCATGGCCAGACATATCCAAGGTCAGTGCTTAAAATCCAAAATAACGCACCCTTACCACCCAATAGGGATGAGCCAAACACCCCCCTGTTCGGTTCGCACCAGAACATGCGAACAGGAAAAAAGTTCGCTCGAACACGCGAACACCGTTAAAGTCTATGGGACACGAACATGAATAATCAAAAGTGCTAATTTTAAAGGCTTATATGCAAGTTATTGTCATAAAAAGTGTTTGGGGACCCGGGTCCTGCCCCAGGGGACATGGATCAATGCAAAAAAACGTTTTAAAAACGGACGTTTTTTCAGGAGCAGTGATTTTAATAATGTTTTAAGTCAAAAAATAAAAGTGTAATATCCCTTTAAATTTTGTACCTGGGGGGTGTCTATAGTATGCCTGTAAAGGGGCGCATGTTTCCCGTGTTTAGAACAGTCTGACAGCAAAATGACATTTCAAAGGAAAAAACCCATTTAAAACTACCCGCGGCTATTGCATTGCCGACAATACACATAGAAGTTCATTGATAAAAACGGCATGGGAATTCCCCACAGGGAAACCCCAAACCAAGATTAAAAAAAAAAAAAAAAAAATGACGTGGGAGTCCCCTTAAATTCCATACCAGGCCCTTCAGGTCTGGTATGGATATTAAGGGGAACCCCGGCCAAAATTTTTTAAAAAAATGACGTGGGGTTCCCCCTAAACTCCATACCAGACCCTTATCCGAGCACTCAACCTGGCAGGCCGCAGGAAAAGAGGGGGGACAAGAGTGCGCCCCCCCCTGAACCGTACCAGGCCACATGCCTTCAACATTGGGAGGGTGCTTTGGGGTAGCCCCCCAAAACACCTTGTCCCCATGTTGATGAGGACAAGGGCCTCATCCCCACAACCCTGGCCGGTGGTTGTGGGGGTCTGCGGGCGGGGGGCTTATCGGAATCTGGAAGCCCCCTTTAACAAGGGGACCCCCAGATCCTGGCCCCCCCTGTGTGAAATGGTAAGGGGGTACTTATCCCTACCATTTCACAAAAAAACTGTCAAAAATTTTAAAAATGACAAGAGACAGTTTTTGACAATTCCTTTATTTAAATGCTTCTTCTTTCTTCTATCTTCCTTCATCTTCTTCTGGTTCTTCTGGCTCTTCTGGTTCTTCCTCCGATGTTCTCGTCCAGCATCTCCTCCGCGGTGTCTTCTATCTTCTTCTCCTCGGGCCGCTCCGCACCCATGGCATTGGGGGAGGCTCCCGCTCTTCTCTTCATCTTCTTCTTCATCCTCTTCTTCCTTCTTCTCTTCTTCATTTTCTTCTCCGGGCCGCTCCGCACCCATGCTGGCATGGAAGGAGGCTCCCGCTGTGTGACGAGGCTCCTCGTCTGCCGGTTCTTAAATAACAGGGGGCGGGGGCCATCTGGTGGCCCCGCCCCCCTCTGACGCACGGTGACTTGACGGGACTTCCCTGTGACGTCACGGGGAATGCCACAGGGAAGTCCCGTCATGTCCTGTGTGTCAGAGGGGGCGGGGTCACCAGGTGGCCCCGCCCCCCATTATTTAAGAACCATCAGACGAGGAGACGCCGTCACACAGCGGGAGCCTCCCTCCATGCCAGCATGGATGTGGAGCGGCCCGGAGAAGAAAATGAAGAAGAGAAGAAGAGAAGAAGGAAGAAGAAAAGAGGATGAAGAAGAAGATGAAGAGAAGAGCGGGAGCCTCCCCCCATGCCATGGGTGCGGAGCGGCCCGAGGAGAAGAAGATAGAAGACGCCGCGGAGGAGATGCTGGACGAGAACGCCGAAGGAAGAACCAGAAGAGCCAGAAGAACCAGAAGAAGATGAAGGAAGATAGAAGAAAGAAGAAGCATTTAAATAAAGGAATTGTCAAAAACTGTCTCTTGTCATTTTTAACATTTTTGACAGTTTTTTAGTGAAATGGTAGGGGTAAGTACCCCCTTACCATTTCACACAGGGGGGGGGGGCCGGGATCTGGGGGTCCCCTTGTTAAAGGGGGCTTCCAGATTCCGATAAGCCCCCCGCCCGCAGACCCCCACAACCACCGGCCAGAGTTGTGGGGATGAGGCCCTTGTCCTCATCAACATGGGGACAAGGTGTTTTGGGGGGCTACCCCAAAGCACCCTCCCAATGTTGAGGGCATGTGGCCTGGTACGGTTCAGGAGGGGGGGGACTGCACTCTTATCCCCCCCTCTTTTCCTGCGGCCTGCCAGATTGCGTGCTCGGATAGGGGTCTGGTATGGATATTTGGGGGGACCCCACGCCATTTTTTTTTTTTTGGCGCAGGGTTCCCCTTTTTTTCAGGGGGAACCCCATGTCATTTTTTTTTTAAATTTTGGCCGGGGTTCCCGTTAATATCCATACTAGGCCTGAAGGGCCTGCTATGGAATTTAGGGGGACTCCCACGTCATTTTTTTTTTTTGGTTGGGGGTTTCCCTGTGGGGAATTCCCATGCCGTTTTCATCAATGAACTTCTATGTGTATTGTCGGCAATGCAACAGCCGCGGGTAGTTTTAAATGGGTTTTTTCCTTCGAAATGTCATTTTGCTGTCAGACTGTTCTAAACACGGGAAACATGCACCCCTTTACAGGCATACTATAGACACCCCCAGCTACGAAATTTAAAGGGATATTACACTTTTATTGTTTGACTTTAAGCATTATTAAAATCACTGCTCCTGAAAAAATGGCCGTTTTTAAAACTTTTTTGCATTGATCCATGTCCCCTGGGGCAGGACCCAGGTCCCCAAACACTTTTTATGACAATAACTTGCATATAAGCCTTTAAAATTAGCACTTTTGATTTCTCCCATAGACTTTTAAAGGGTGTTCTGCGGCATTCGAATTCGGCGAACTTGCGAACAGCCAATGTCTGAGTTGAACATGAGTTCGACTCAAACTCGGAGCTCATCCCTACCACCCAACAACTAAAGAAAAACTCCTAAACCCCAGTTAATTAATGATGCTTTCAGCCTATATTATAGGAATCTTTACAACATTCGAGATGACAACACCATGCACCAACCAGGCCCAAGAGGAGAGATTCATTCCTTGCCCATGGGTAATAGAGAACCTAACCAATTGTAAATCCCCTGGCCCAGACAGACTAACCAGTGAATATTACAAGCAGTTCCAATATGTTTTAGCCCCTCATTTGTGTTCTATCTTCAATAGCGCTGCCTCCTCTTTTTCCTTCCCCTCTGAAATGCTAAGTGCACTTGTAGTAGCGTTACCAAAGCCAGGAAAGGATTCAAAATTATACGCTAAATTAATAGCCTACCTACTGTACTACAAACCTACTACAACACGCTCATCAAAACCCTCTCATCCAAACTTGGTCAACTCTTTTCTACCCTTAATTCCTTACTTCACCCCCCACTGCCCCCACCCACCAACTTGCTTACCGCTCAACAAATTGCCAACCATTTCAAAAGCAAAATCGACACCATTCGTAAGGAGAAATCCAGCATTCAGCTTCCTCCCCTACCCAGCACATCAGGTCCAACACCACACTCAATACTCTCCTTCTTCTGCCCAGTTACCACCGATGAAGTTGATAAACTCCTCTCCATGGCCCACCTCACCACCTGTCCCCTGGACTCTGTCCCCTCACAATTACTGTGACCACCTTCCCACTCTATTCTAATCTCCCTAACCCACATCTTCAACCTCTCCTTCTCCTCCAGCACCTTTCCTTCCCTGCTCAAACATGCACTGGTTACCCCAATACTTCAAAAACCCTCATTAGACCCCACCTGTTTGAATAATTTAAGGCCCATCTTTTCTACTCCTGTTTGCCTCCAAGCTCATCGAACGCCTTGTCGATGACCAAATGAGTCGCTACCTCATGGACAACAACCTTCTCGACCCCCTACAGTCCGGCTTCCATCCACAACATTCTACTGAAACTGCCCTACTAAAACTCACCAATGACCTACTAACTGCTAAAACCATTGGCCATTACTCCATACTCATACTCTTAGACCTCTCTGCTGCCTTTGACACAGTTGACCACCTGCTCCTCCTCAGCAAACTACACTCCCTTGGCCTCTGTGATTCTGCTTTATCTTTGTTCTCCCCCTACCTATCTCAGCGCACTTTCAGTGTCACTTACAACTCCATCTCCTCTACTCCTCTACCTCTCTCTGTTGGGGTACCCCAAGGCTCTGTCCTTGGGCCCCTCCTATTCTCGCTCTATACCTCTTCCCTGGGCCAGTTGATAACCTCCCATGGCTTCCAATACCACCTCCACTCTGATGACACCCAGATCTATCTCTCCACTCCTCAACACACTCCCTTGATCTCCTCACGGATCTCAAACTTACTGAATGACATCTCCGTATGGATGTCACACCACTTCAAACTCACACCTCAAACTCAATCTTTCTAAAACTGAGCTTGTAATATTTCCTCCTTCCCAGTCCTCCCCCCACGACTTTACCATTAAGATCAACAGCAAAACCATTGGTCCCTCCACAAATGCCAGGATGTATGGGTGTAATCCTTGACTCTGACTTCTCCTTCAGCCCCCACATCCAATCACTGGCTAAATCCTGCCGCCTTAACCTCTGCAACATCTCCAGAATTCATCACTTCCTGACTAATGACACCACAGAGCAACTTATTCACTCCTTGATTATTTCCCACCTTGACTACTGCAACTCTCTCCTTAATGGCCTACACTTACGCAGGCTATCCCCCCTTCAGTCTATTATGAATGCTGCTGCTAGACTAATACACCTCACTAATGGATCTGTTACTGCTGCCCCTCTCTGCCAATCCTTTCACTGGCTTCCCCTACCCCACCGTATAAAATTCAAAATGCTAACCACAACATACAAAGCCATCCACAACATCGCCGCAAGCTACATCACCAACCTCATCTGCAGATATCGCTCAAATCGTCCCCTCCGCTCCTCCCAGGACCTCCTGCTCTCTAGCTCCCTTGTTGCCTCCTCTCATGCTTGCCTTCAGGACTTCTCCAGAGCCTCTCCCATCCTCTGGAATTCCCTGCCCCGGTATATCCGATCAGCCCCTAACCTGTCCACCTTTAGGAGATCCCTGAAAACTCACTTATTCAGGGAAGCCTAACCCACACCCACCTAACAACCCCATAAAATCATTCCTTGCATCTGTTACCTTTTGTACCACCACCCCCTCCCTTTAGAATGTAAGCTCTATGAGCAGGGCCCTCCTGTCCCTTCTGTATTGAACTGTACTGTAATTGGGCTGTCCCCCCTCTACATTGTAAAGTGCTGCGTAAACTGTTGACGCTATATAAATCGTGAATAATAATAATAATAAAAATAATAATAGCCAATAAATTGGTGGATATCCTCCTAGCTCTGATCCACAAAGATCAGACAGGTTTTACGAAAGGACGTCAAACTTCAGATGCCACTAGGCGGTTAATAAACATCATCCTCCCAAGCTATTTCCACACTTCCCAAAGGTAAAGCCCTGGGCCCGGACGGCTTCTCTGACGAATATTACAAATTATTCAACAAAACCTTAACCCCCCACATCAGTAATATGTTCAGCGCTGCTGTGTCCTCTGGTCAATTCCCAAATGAAATGCTCTTTGCCAATATTGTAGCCTTGCCCAAAGCAGGGAAGGAGCCGGATACCCCCCAAATTTCCACCCTATCTGTCTATTAAACACTGACCTCAAATTGTATGCCAGATTAATAGCTCAGAGATTAACCCCCATTATGCCCCACATCATACACCCCGACCAAGTAGGGTCCTCTCTAGGCAGACAAGCCCCAGATGCCACACAAAAAATACAAAATCTCCTACATTTTACTGAAAAACATAATATATCAACTCTATTCATTACCCTAGATGCCGAAAAGGCATTTGATAGGATTCATTGGGGTTATTTGAAACACACTCTCACCAAATTTAATTTCAAGGCAACATATTATCAGCCATTTTGGCCTTGGATTCTAACCCCATCGCTCGAGTTCTCTCAGATGGGGTCTTTTCAGACCCTTTTATCATCAACAATCAATATAGACTAGTTAGTTTCCCTAGGTATACCAAAGCTGTGCCACATCCAAGTATTATTTAGGAAAAGAAGAAATTCCCCTAGGTGGACTTTATCGGCACTATGCTAAGGATACTAATATATATAATTGTGTAATAATTGTGTATAACGGAGTATAAGAAATAACAGAATTTTTATTTGAACATAGCACAATTTAAAAACATATATTGAAGGCGTTGTGCACGCTGGACGCTGGGATTCAGTGCTGGCAAACTTTGAATCTAAGTTAAACAGGGGATCCTTCCTGTTTTGCCTCAGTAGTCGCTTTGGCCTGCACGCATCCGGGAGGGACGGGGACAGGTGAGACACCACATCCCACTAACAGTGGGACCCCCACCATTTGACATCATTCAGCATCAACCCTGATGCCTTCTATGACAAATGCACCAGCAATAATGCCCAATATGATTCCAGTATTGGATTTTTAAAGGAACCCAATCTAGCATATTACAAAACGAATTGCTCTTTTTTTGTTACATCCCTGAAGAAGGACAATTCTGTTTTATTCCGAAACGCATTGGGTGCTAATTAAGAGCTTTCGCACAACTCATTATTCTGTGAAGAAGATCACACTAATGATTTATGTAACTATGTAATATGCTTTGTGAAATTTATGAAATATTATTGTCACGAACACGTACTCACCGAGGCCGAGATGCCGAGAGCGGCTCGCCCTTACGACCACGCGCACCCAGACCCCCGAAATGGGTACAGGAGGCTGAGGGCACGCGGAGGCACGGGCTTCCGGATGGATAGTAGGTTCAGAAGCTGGAAGCGGGTGTCCTGGGATCCGCAGGGAGCAGGGCTGAGAACACAAGCAGAGGTTAGGGAATAGGCAGGTAATAATCAGGGTGTCACAAGACCCAGCAGCGCGGTGGTTAAGCAGACCAGGATTCGGAGCACAGATCTGGCAGGTATAATCAGGATAGTCTAGCAGAGTAGTGGTTAAACAGGCCAGGGGTTTGGTACACAGATCAGGCAGGTTATTGATAGGATTGTCCAGCAGAGTAGTGGTTAAACAAGCCAGGGTTCGGTACACAGATCAGGCAGAAGTACAAGGGACAATCCAGGAGAGTAGTGGTTAATCAGGCAGCAGAGGTTTGGTACACAGATCAGGCAGGGTACTTAGGGACAATCCGGGAGAGTAGTGGTTAATCAGGCAGCAGAGGTTTGGTACACAGATCAGGCAAGGTACTTAGGGAACACAGGCTCAGAGAACAGGGGAGAGCTGACGACAAACCAGCAACCCGACTGGGTGCTGGAGCCGTCAGATATAGCCCCCCTGCCCGGCGAGCGCGTCAGTGTGACGCGCTACCGGGCACCCGCACGGGCTACGGCGCGCACACGGGGACCGCCGTGCACCCGCGCGCGCCGCTCCATCAGGCCGTGGACGGGTGTGCGGCGAAGCGCTTGTCCCGTGCGCATGCGCACCGGAGCCCGGCGAGCGGAGACGCTCCCTGGCTCCTGACAGTGCCCCCCTCCTAAGGGCGGACACTGGACGCCAAGGCTGGCCTTTAGTTCCGGATGATCTTGATGAAACGCTCAAATTAACTGTGGAGCGTGTAGATTCCTGGCGGGCTCCCAGGAATTATCTTCGGGGGGGTACCCCTTCCATTGAATCAGGTACTGTAACTGTCTGCCCCTCTTCCTGCAACCAAGAATGGATTCCACTTTGAATTCATTCTCGCCATCGATTCTGACTGGCAGAGGAGGAGGTTCTTTTCTTCCTGGAAAAGGGGTGGGCACCACAGGCTTCAATAGTGACACATGGAAAACGGGATGAATCCGGTATGTCTTGGGAAGTGTCAATTCCACAGCCACAGGGTTGATAATCCTCCTGACTTGAAAAGGCCCAATGAATTTAGGCCCGAGCTTTCGAGATGGCAGTGGTAATCTCAGATTAACGGTGGACAGCCAGACCTCGTCTCCTACGTCAAATTTTGGGTTCGCCTTTCTGCCCCGGTCGTACTGTTTCTTGTAGTCCTCCTGGGTTTTGCGTAATGTATCTTGAATTCTTTGAAAATTGGACTGTAACGAAATTATCCTATCCTGGACTGCAGGAACTGCCGTTTCGGGAATGTTGTTAGCGAAGGATGTGGGATGGAACCCGCAATTGGTCCAGAAAGGAGTCTGGTTGGTGGAGGCATGGATAGAGTTATTGTACGCAAATTCAGCGTAGGAGAGGAGGCTCGCCCAATCATCCTGAGAACCCAAGCAGAAGCATCGGAGGTACTGCTCTAGCGTCTGGTTGGTCCTCTCTGTCTGGCCATTGCTTTGGGGATGATAAGCTGAAGAAAGACAAATGTTGATACCCAAAGCCTTGCATAGTTCCCTCCAGAATTTGGACGTGAACTGGACGCCTCTGTCCGACACGATGCTCCTTGGTATTCCATGGAGCCTAACAACCTCCTTTAGAAAGATGTTGGCCGTGTCTACGGCAGAGGGAGTACCCCTCATGGGCAGAAAGTGGGCCATTTTGGAAAGGCGGTCGACAACAACAAGGATGGTGGAGAAACTCTCTGAGCTGGGTAGGTCAACGATGAAGTCCATGGACACGTCAGCCCATGGTCGTTCCGGAATGGGCAAAGGTCTGAGCAGACCCCAGGATTTGGTGTTCTGGCCCTTGTTTCTCTGGCACAGGGAACAGGACGCCACATATTCCCTACAATCCCTTCTCCATCCTGGCCACCAAAAAGAACGAGAAAGGAGTTCAGCCGTCTTCTTATTCCCAAAATGTCCTGCCATCTTGTGATCATGACACATCTGAAGGGCTAAGGGCTGAGTCACTTGTGGTACAAATATTTTTCCTTTAATCCAGAAAAGATCTTCATATTTTTTCAGGGAATGCACAGCTGGTTCCGTACATGCGCCTGATGAAGATTTGATGGAAGATATTAAGTCTGCTTGAGTTAGTCCGAGAAAATTTTGAGGAGAGAGGATCGTGCTGGGGTTGGTATTTGGGAATCTGCGGAAAACATTTGTGAAAGGGCATCGGCCTTCCCGTTCTTTGCCCCAGGTCTGTATGCTATATGGAAATTAAAGCGAGAGAAGAATAGGGCCCAACGGGCTTGGCGGGGTTTTAACCGTCTTGCTGTTCTGAGGTACTCGAGATTTTTGTGATCCGTAAAGATCATCAACGGATGAACTGCCCCCTCTAGCAGATACCTCCATTCCTCCAAAGCAAACTTTATAGCCAACAGCTCTCTGTCACCCACGTCGTAATTGAGTTCCGGTGGGCTGAGTTTCCGAGAAGCGAAAGCTACTGGATGTAGGATGGCCTTTGGTCCCTGTCTCTGGGAAAGAATTGCTCCGGTTGCGATTTCTGATGCGTCTACCTCCAGTACGAAGGGTTGAGTCGGGTCAGGATGGAAGAGGATTGGAGCGGAACTGAATAGTTCTTTTAACTTAAGGAAAGCCTCTTGAGCGGCTGCGGACCACTGGAAAGAATGATGCTGCCGAGTTAGTTGGGTAATAGGTGCCACAATGGCCGAGAATCCCACGATAAATTTCCGATAGAAATTGGCGAATCCTATAAACCTCTGTACTGCTTTTTTATTTGATGGAGCTGGCCACTCCTGAATTGCCTGAATCTTCTGGGGGTCCATTGCAACCCCATTGGTGGAGAGTAAGAATCCCAAGAATTGTATGGTTGATCTCTCAAACTCACACTTTTCGGCTTTTAGGTATAGCTTGTGTTGCAGAAGAATAGCAAGAACCGTTTTAACGTGCCTCCTGTGCATCTCTAGCGTAGGGGAAAAGATGAGGATGTCGTCCAGATACACCACAAGGAAGTCATCTAGATATTGTCGAAATATGTCATTCACTAGATGTTGGAAGGTGGCTGGAGCATTGCAGAGGCCGAATGGCATCACTAAATATTCAAAGTGACCGAATCTGGATCTAAAGGCCGTCTTCCATTCGTCTCCAGCCCTGATCCTGACGAGATTGTAGGCCCCTCGGAGGTCGAGTTTGGAGAACACCTTGGCCGATCTGAACCTTTGGAATAACTCAGGAATGAGCGGCAACGGGTACCGGTTCTTAATTGTGATGTTGTTGAGTTGTCGATAGTCTACGCAGGGTCTTAGGGTACCATCTTTCTTCCCAACGAAAAAGATACCCGCTCCGGCGATTGAGGATGAAGGGCGGATGAAACCTTTCTCAAGATTTTCGTCTATGTACTGCTTTAGAGCCTCCAGCTCGGTTTCAGAAAGGGGAAATATCCGGCCAAATGGAATCTCGGAACCAGGAAGAAGGTCAATTGGACAGTCGTAGGCCCTGTGAGGTGGTAGGCGGTCAGCCATTTGTTTACTGAAAACCTCTTGAAACTCGAGATACTCGGAGGGGACGTGTTGGAGGTTGTTTGGCGGTACCGCCATTGTGGCGCAAACTTTGGAATCCGGAAGCAGGCAGTGTTGGGAGCAATACTGAGAAGAGAAGGATACTGACTTCGTGCTCCATTTGATTAGTGGATCGTGGGCTTGTAACCATGGTAGGCCAAGTATGATGGGAAAGATTGGTGAGCGAATTAGGTCAAGCCGTAAGAACTCCCGGTGGCCGGAGTCTGTGACTACTGAAATAGGTTGGGTCTCCTGGGTGATGGGACCAGAGCAAGGAAGGGATCCGTCGGCCAGATGTATTTGTAGATCCTGCTCTTTGGTTTGTAGAGGGATCTTCAATCTGTGTGCCAAGGCGGAATCTATGAAGCAGCTGCAGGCCCCGGAATCAACGATGGCCTGCAGGCGAGTCTCCCTTTCCGGAAGCTGCAGAGAAACAAACAACATCACATAAGCCTTGGGAATGTTATGGTTAGGAAAGTTCAATATGTTTGACTGAGGGAACTTACTAGGCCTGATCGGACAGCTGCGCAGGAAGTGTCCGGTTCCTCCGCAGTAGAGGCAAAGGTTAGACTGCCGCCTGCGCTGCTTCTCCTCGAAGGTCAATGGACCTCGGACCAAGCCAAGCTGCATTGGTTCGACTTCAGGGACCGATGCAGTGGTAACTGAAGATGAAGTTGAGGGTACTGTAGAGTGAGGTCTTGGCGACGCCCAGGCAGGGCGAGGCTGCTGAAACCGTTCTGAGCGCCGCTCCCGAAGGCGCCGATCAAGCTTTGTAGCTGCTTGAATGAGTTCCTCTAGGGAAGCAGGGGTCTCCATCCTAGCTAACTCATCTTTGAGTAATTCAGACAAGCCTTGGCGGTACTGGTAATGCAGGGCCAGCTCATTCCAGGTGGTGTCGGCCGCCCACTTACGGAACTCCACTGTATAGTCCTCAATAGGTCTTCTTCCTTGGGACAAATGGTGCAAGATAGCTTCGGCGGTGGCCATGCGTTGCGGATCATAGAGCTGGGTCATGCTCTCAAAGAATGCCTCGATAGTGTTCAGGGCAGGACTGCTCTGTTCCATCAGGCTGTGGGCCCAAGCCTGGGGTTCTTCGGATAGCAGGGAAATGACAAACCCCACCTTGACGATTTCTGAAGAGAAGGTTCTTGGCTGTAGGGCGAAGTAGAGGGAACATGCGTTTTTAAAAGCCCTAAACTTCTTGCGATCTCCCGAGACCCGTTCAGGTGTAGGGACCCTGGGCTCAGGAAGGGCCATGACCACAGTGGGGTTGGCCGGAGCTTGGGGAAGCGGACCCCCACTGCTGGGTGCAGGAGCTGCGGCTGCGGAGGGTAGTAACCCGGTGATCTGCTGCAGACGGTTATCAATTTGTGTATAACCTTCTTGTAGCTTCTGTACGGAGTCCGCGAGGGTAGATACTTGTTGGCACAGGATCTGCAGAGGAGAGCGCGCTCTGTCGGCCTCAGACATCTGGCTGGTTTGTACTGTCACGAACACGTACTCACCGAGGCCGAGATGCCGAGAGCGGCTCGCCCTTACGAACACGCGCACCCAGACCCCCAAAATGGGTACAGGAGGCTGAGGGCACGCAGAGGCACGGGCTTCCAGACGGATAGTAGGTTCAGAAGCTGGAAGCGGGTGTCCTGGGATCCGCAGGGAGCAGGGCTGAGAACACAAGCAGAGGTTAGGGAATAGGCAGGTAATAATCAGGGTGTCACAAGACCCAGCAGCGCGGTGGTTAAGCAGACCAGGATTCGGAGCACAGATCTGGCAGGTATAATCAGGATAGTCCAGCAGAGTAGTGGTTAAACAGGCCAGGGGTTTGGTACACAGATCAGGCAGGTTATTGATAGGATTGTCCAGCAGAGTAGTGGTTAAACAAGCCAGGGTTCGGTACACAGATCAGGCAGAAGTACAAGGGACAATCCGGGAGAGTAGTGGTTAATCAGGCAGCAGAGGTTTGGTACACAGATCAGGCAAGGTACTTAGGGACAATCCGGGAGAGTAGTGGTTAATCAGGCAGCAGAGGTTTGGTACACAGATCAGGCAAGGTACTTAGGGAACACAGGCTCAGAGAACAGGGGAGAGCTGACGACAAACCAGCAACCCGACTGGGTGCTGGAGCCATCAGATATAGCCCCCCTGCCCGGCGAGCGCGTCAGTGTGACGCGCTACCGGGCACCCGCACGGGCTACGGCGCGCACACGGGGACCGCCGTGCACCCGCGCGCGCCGCACCATCAGGCCGCGGACGGGTGTGCGGCGAAGCGCTCGTCCCGTGCGCATGCGCACCGGAGCCCGGCGAACGGAGACGCTCCCTGGCTCCTGACAATTATGTTTTTAAATTGTGCTATGTTCAAATAAAAATTCTGTTATTTCTTATAACCTGTTATACACAATTATTACACAATTATATATATTAGTATCCTTAGCATAGTGCCGATAAAGTCCACCTAGGGGAATTTCTTCTTTTCCTTTATCATCAACAATGGTACAAGACAGGGATGCCCCCTGTCTCCATTGATTTTCACACTAATGATGGAACCCCTGGCTCAAAAAATCTGATCCTCAAACTCCATTTCAGGAATCAAAATTAAAGGTCAAGAATTTAAAATCACACTATTTGCAGATGACATAATTCTCACTTTGACTGATCCGGCCTCTTCCCTGGTAAAGGTATGAGAAATCTTAAATACCTTCAATGCATGTTCTTTTTACAAGGTAAATAATTCCAAGCTATTAAAAGATTACTGAGCGCGTCCATATGGCAAGGTAAGAAACCTTGTTGTTCTTATGCCACTATTGTAAAACACAAAATTGCAGGAGGTATGCACTTCCCAGACACAAAAGATTACTACATGGCTTTAATACGGGATCAAATTAGACATTGGTTTACGCCTCTGTTTCACAAACAAAGGCAATTTATCAAGCAGTCATTTGTACCTGAAGGCAATTTAAGCTCTCTTCTGTTAGCTCAGACAACTCACAGTTGAGGCATGGCACTTCCTATTCCAAAACACATCCCTAACAGAACACACCCAATCAGTATATCCCCCTGTGGAGGTATTCAACTTCTTACTCCCTGATCTGTCTCTCAAACATTGGTCAAACATAAAAAGCCTCCCACTGAACTAAATACTAAATACTAAAATACAACAAGATTTACAGTATCTCACAAAAGTGAGTACACCCTCACATTTTTGTAAATATTTTATTATATCTTCTCATGTGAAAACACCGAATAAATTACACTTTGCTACAATGTAAAGTAGTGAGTGTACAGCTTGTATAACAGTGTAAATTTGCTGTCCCCTCAAAATAACTCAACACACAGCCATTAATGTCTAAATCGCTGGCAACAAAAGTGAGTACACCCCTAAGTGAAAATGTCCAAATTGGGACCAAAGTGTCAATATTTTGGATGGCCACCATTATTTTCCAGCACTGCCTTAACCCTCTTTTGCATAGAGTTCACCAGAGCTCCACAGGTTGCCACTGGAGTCCTCTTCCACTCCTCTATGATAACATCACAGAGTGTGTAAATGTTAGAAACCTTGCGCTCCTCCACCTTCCATTTTAGGATGTCCCACAGATGCTCAATAGGGTTTAGATCTGGAGACATGCTTGGACAGTCCATCATCTTTACCCTCAGCTTCTTTAGGAAGGCAGTGGTCATCTTGGAGGTGTGTTTAGGGTCGTTATCATGTTGGAATACTGCACTGTGGCCCAGTCTCCGAAGGGAGGGGATCATGCTCTTCTTCAGTATGTCCCACACATGTTGGCATTCATGGTTCCCTCAATGAAATGTAACTCCCAGTGCTGGCATCACTCATGCAGCCCCAGACCATGACACTCCCACCACCATGCTTGACTGTAGGCAAGACACACTTGTCTTTGTACTCCTCACCTGGTTGCCGCCACACATGCTTGACACCATCTGAACCAAATAAGTTTATCTTGGTCTCATCAGACCATAGGACATGGTTCCAGTAATCCATGTCCTTAGGCTGCTTGTCTTCAGCAAACTGTTTGTTGGCTTTTTTGTGCTTCATCTTTAGAAGAGACTTCTTTCTGGGATGACAGCTATGCAGACCAATTTGATGCAGTGTGCGGTGTATGGTCTGAGCACTGACAGGCTGACCCCACACCCCTGCAACCTCTGCAGCAATGCTGGCAGCACTTATACATCTATTTCCCAAAGACAACCTCTGGATATGACGCTGAGCACATGCACTCAACTTCTTTGGTTGACCATGGCGAGGCCTGTTCTGAGTGGAACCTGTCCTGGTAAACCACTGTATGGTCTTGGCCACCGTGCTGCAGCTCAGTTTCAGGGTCTTCTTATAGGCTAGGCCATCTTTATGTAGAGCAACAATTCTTTTTTTCAGATCCTCAGAGAGTTCTTTGCCATGAGGTGCCATGTTGAACTTCCAGTGACCAGTATGAGAGAGTGAGAGTGATAACACCACATTTAACACATCTGCTCCCCATTCACACATGAGACCTTGTAACCCTAAAAAATCACATGACACCGGGGAGGGAAAATGGCTAATTGGGCCCAATTTGGACATTTCCATTTAGGGGTGTACTCACTTTTGTTGCCAGTGGTTTAGACATTAATGGCTGTGTGTTGAGTTATTTTGAGGGGACAGCAAATGTTCACTTTTATACAAGTGTACACTCACTACTTTACATTGTAGCAAAGTGTCATTTTTTCAGTGTTGTCACATGAGAAGATATAATAAAATATTTACAAAAATGTGAGGGGTGTACTCACTTTTGTGAGATACTGTAAATAAGTTATCTACATATGAATTCTCCTGGGTAGGCAGACTGGCCACATTTACGATGATGCACCTTCCCCAGCGTTTGTATCTCTTTAGGACGATCCCTATCCCAATTCCACCTAGCTACTTTAAATCCTTACAATCTATTCCATCTAGTTTTATGTGGCAAGGGAAAAGACCCAGGTGCGCTCATAGGAAGTTAATAAGACATCGCTCCATAGGAGATATGGGATATGTTGATTATGTTGATTTTTCTGACTACTACTTACCCAGTGTTCTTATACAAATTAAAGAATGGTTTCTACCCTCTCCAGAAACACTATCGGGTGCCATAGAGGCATCTTACACTTCCAGACATTCTCTACTGCCATGGCTACTCAATACACACATGCTGGCTCATATCTCTTCCTTTATCTCCCCACCTATGTCAACTTCAATTAAGGCTTGGCAAAAACTAGTTAAATCAGCACATATTCATCCTAATGTCTCACGCATTAAAATCTCAATACCCTTGAACATTTCATAGAGGACTCGTTCTTCACTGCTTGGTCTTCTAATGGTATCAAATACGTTGATGACCTATTTGATACTGACACTCCTAAATCTTTTCAGAAGCTCCAGAACTAATATCAGATATAAAACAAAGATTTATTTCTCCATATTTGTACGGTCCACTGCCTATCTCATAAACCCAACTGGCCTTGTAATCTTTCTTGACTGGCGTGGAAATATTTTCACTCACTGTCACTATCCAAGAAAGGTTTCTCACTTTTCTATAACCACTCCAACAGAAATCCCAATTTGTCAAAAACTGTTCTCTCAGACGATGCGAAATAGACTTGGGTCATACATATAACGATTCACAATGGATAAAGGCATGTAGGGTAACACGTGGCTCTACACTATGGGAATTTTCACAAAAACTCATCTTAAGATGGTATCTAACACCAGATACATTTTCCCATTTCAAATGGCAAATGTCCGACAGGTGTTGGAGAGAATGTGGCCAAAGCGGAGACATACTCCCTACATTCTGGAGCTGACTTAAACTACACTCCTTTTGGGTAGACATATTTAACCTTATATCCCCTATTTCCCAGGTCCATATTCCTCCCTCCCCGGGATTGGCATTGAATTTGAATATAGATTTCCTGCCACCTAGCTTCCAGCACACAATTATACATATTCTGCTTGCAGCAAAACCTACCATTGGTAGACACTGCAAATCCTCTTCACCTCCTACAATACTAAAGACTACTGACTTAACTCACTTGTACTACTCCTACGAACACATGATGGCTGCAAGGATGGGGGCACTACACCATACAACCAAACTATGGCAACCGTGACAAACCTGGAGGTCTAGAATGACCTGATACTCCTTATCGCAATATTCATTGATGTAAATTTTCTTTGTACACTTACTATCTAGGATGGTTTTTATTTCCTATTAAGACCCACTGTATATTCTTGATTGTGCCACTACTTGTATTTCATACGCTAAATGTAGCAATGTACGTTATATTCAACATGTTTGTAATTTCTGGACATATGCAGTTTTACAGCAATAACAATTATTGAAATGAAAAAGTTCAGTTAATGGTCTAACAAGCATACCTCAAATTTCTCTTAGATCTCTGAGATGAATGCCCCCAGGGCTCATTGCTTTATTAAGCTTTAACTAAGCCAGTTTCTTTTCTACCAATATGATTCCTCAACTTGTTGTTAGTACAATTTATTTCTGAAAAGACTGAACAGAAGTAATTGTTCAAATGGGTTGCTACATCCAGGTCTCCCTCAGCGTGAGGGAGTATACACAAATGGCAGGGACCTAGCTAACAAAATGGAGGAACTGGAGCTGCTATTACACGAGGAGGACTAAGGCTGCATACACACGATCAGATTTTCCAACGGGAATTGTGTGATGATAGGCTGTTGGTGGAAAATCCGACCGTTTGTACGCTCCATCGGACAATTGTTGTCAGATTTTCCACGGACAAATGTTGGATGGCAGGCTTTAAAATGTTCTGCAAACAAATGTCTGTTGTCGGATTTTCTGAGCGTGTGTACACATATCCGTCAGACTAAAGTCAAAAGTACAAACACACATGCTTGGTAGCAAGGATGAGCTGAAAGTGGTCGGTCTTGTAAACTAGCATTCGTAATGGAGAATTAACATTCATGACGTGGCAAATTATGAAATCTCGAAATGCAGCGCACATTCTCTTCTTCTTTATTTAATGGGATAATAATGAAGCTGCTTTGCTATTGATACTGCTATTAGACACGCTATCTGCCAATAGAAAGTAACCAAAAAGTGCATTCTATGCATCCAAAAATATAGAAAATATACCAAATCAAATCATTATTCAACCAAAAAATAAAATAAAAGCCTCATGCATGTGTCCTGCTTCTTAATATAGGGGGTCAACAATGCCAAGAGTTGGTGAAAGCAGGGGTCTGTCATCCAGAGATAATTCCGAAAATCATGCGGATTATTCTCCTGGAGCTCCCGCAGCAAAGGCATATGACTTAATTGGTTACGATTAATAAAGAAACCAATTTTTGGTTCAAGAAATCCTCCTCCTTCTGTTCCTGGACTGTACTTGGATCAAAGCAATAACTCCAAGGCCAATAATAAATAACATGTTATCTTCTCCGATTACGCAACATGTCTGGTTGACGAACGGCCATTCAGAAACGAACTGAAAAACGCAAAATGAAAAGCACAAATCAACACTCACCAAACCTCTTCTAACATGCAATAAGCAGAAGGAGCCCAAAGGGAGGTGCTAAAGAGCTGAAAAACCACATAGTACGTCACTACATTCGTGTTTGTTGGCCGACAATTCCTTGCCGTTTGTATGCAAAATCCAGCCACACGCCTTTGGACAAAAGTCCAAGGTTTTGTCTGCATGAAAATCTGATCGTGTGCACGAGGCTTAATGCCCTGTACACACGGTCGGACATTGTTCGGACATTCCGACAACAAAATCCATTGGATTTATTTTCCGACGGATGTTGGCTCAAAACTTGTCTTGTATACACACGGTCACACAAAGTTCTCAGAATTTCCAAACTTCAAGAACGCAGTGACGTACACCACGTACGACGAGACTATAAAAGGGCAGTTCAATACAAAGTGCGCCACCCTTTGGCCTCCTTTTGCTAATCTCGTGTTAGTAAAAGTTTGGTGAGAGATGATCTGCGCTTTTCAGCCTTGTGGTTTTCAGATTATTTTTCTGGTGTTCAGTTTGTGCTTGTGGGTTTGTATCTGTTCTTCAGTGCGTGCAGTGAGTTCCCATTGGTTTATTCAGTGTGTTCTTGTCCACTCGTTGCTGTTTTTCAGGTCACTCTCTCTACAGGCCTTGCTGTTCTTCAGTGCGTTCTGATACTTCGTTCTGACCAGCCGACCGTTTTCTAGCCATGTTGCATGTACGTACTCATCGTAGAGTTCGTGCTGTGCAGGGGCTTGGTGTTGGAGTACTTACTTTGACACAAGCCCTGTTCATGAACAGGGCGAGGAGTAGTTCATGGACCAAGAATTGGTTGCTCCAGCGTGACCAATTCTGTCACATGCCTTTGCTCCGTGAGATCCATGAGAATAATCCTGAGGATAACAGGAACTTTCTCTGGATGACGGACCCCGTATTTCACCATTTGTTGGCTTTACTGACCCCTTATATCAGCAGGCAGGATACCTGCATGAGGCAAGCCATCACTGTGGAGCAGAGGCTGGTCGCCACGTTGCGGTGCTTGGCGACGGGGAGAAGCCTGCAGGACCTCAAGTTCTCGTCAGGCATCTCCCCCAGGCTCTCTGGATCATTATCCTGGAGACCTGTTCTGCCATCATCCAGGTCCTGCAGAAAGACTATATTAAGGTAAGATTTTTATCCTTTAACATCACATTTTATTGTATTTAATGTTTACTAATGTATTGTATTTATTTCCTTATTCCCTAATTACCATGATTGTAATATGCTGTGAATGTCCCCTTTGTCCTCATGCATGCTGGAATTTTTGAAATTTTTTTTGTCCTTCATGCATATTTGCCTTCATTTACCTCCCCAGCATGCTCATCTGGGCCCATATTCACCTCGTCTAGTCACTTAACAATATATTTTGTCAGCTCCATAGTAGTGCTTTACCCTAAACATCCCCTAAAATGTGTATAAATGTTATTTGTGCTTTAAATTCAGGCAGAGTGCAAGAGGCTTTTTTTGGGGGGTCCCAAAATCATTTGGAACCCCCCTCCCCCCAACTGCTAAGTCAGCTGATACCAATCCTCTATCTGCTGACTTTGCCAAACCCATACACACTATACCTACCTCTTTTGTTGTCAGATTTATGGATAAATTCCCCAAAGCATGTAGTGCAAGGGCCTGCATGAAAATTTTCAAATGGTAATGTTTAAAGTTTTTGTATCCTATTATCTTGATAGGTAATTGCAGAATGTAAAAATGTGCTAAAATGTGTACAGTGTGTATTTATATCTTTGTATTAGGACACTTCTTACCTGTCCAGTGGGCTGCCAATAGTGTAAAGTAAGGAAGGGCTGGCCAAAGTAATACACATTATTTATGCATTTAGCTCTCAATGAAATGGAGAGGGTTACTTGTCCAAAACATCTCCCCCACCTAAAATTTTTTCAATGGGCCATCAGAGGGGGTGAGGAATCTGATAGGTGGACCTTATACTTTTGTCTTTAAATACTCCCTAAAATAAATGTTATACTGATGTTGGCCAAGAATGTTTGTGTCTAATTTGCTCTCAATGTTTTTGTGCAAAATTACTAATTTTTTTTCTTGTTTGACTCCACAGTTTCCTTCCACGCCACAGGAATGGCAGACTGTGGCCTCCCACTTTGCCCAGCGGTGGGACTTTCCCAACTGTGGAGGGGAAATTGAAGGGGAACATGTCCACATCGTCCCACCCCCCCAACTCAGGGTCATACTATTATTATTACAAGGGGTTCAATAGTATTGTGATGTTGGCTGTGGTGTCGGCTACTTACAAGTTCCTGTATGTGGATGTGGGGAAGAATGACCGGATGTCGGATGGTGGAGTCATTGCCCACACGGAGTTCTACAGGCTTCTCCAGAATGGCATCTTGGGCTTGCCACCTCCAGAAGACAATGTGGAAGGAGTCCCATTTGTCTTCGTTACAGATGAAGCATTTGCACTGGGGGACCATCTTATGCGTCCATTCCCTATGAGGACCCTCACCCCGGAACAGAGGGTTATTAATTACCGGCTGGCCAGAGCCAGAAGAGTGGTGGAGAACATGTTTGGAATAATGGCCAGCCGGTTCAATTTATTTCTTACACCCATACACATGGCGGAATATAAACTCAGTTGCATCATCCTGGCTTGCTGTATTCTCCACAATTTTTTAAGGAGAAATTCTCTAAACTATGCTGCCTCAGTTGGGCCGGAATTCCTAATGAACAAACGCTGACAGCGCTTGAAACTGGCCGTCCTGGCTTGCCCCCCCAGAGTGCCCGTGAGGTCCGTCTAAGATACATGGAATACTTTGGAATACTTTGCGGGTAGTGGGGCCATCAATATGCCAGACAATGCCAGAAAATGAGACATTTTTGAATAAAAGATATCTTTCAGACTTAAGAAATATTTTATTTTATTTCCTGCGTGGTTTTCTTTTAGCTGTCTCTTTGGTTTTCTTTTAATGGTATTATTTAGTTGGCCTTTTGATTCAACAGTGCAAACAAAATTTATTTTAAACATGAGGTGACAATCTCTTATTCGGCTAATATTATAAAAGTATGTTGTGGGTCTGCTACACACACCTTGTTTTTGTTGTTAATGTATGTAATGTATTACTGACAAAAATCTTCATCCTTTTCAGCACCATGATTATAGATATAGATATCTTTCAGGTTCAGGTTGAATCTTGGCTATTTCTAATGTCAACCATAAAAATGTTTGACACCAAAGATGTTGGTTTGTTAAAAAACCCTTTTCTAACGCACATGTGAATCTGCACGGAGTAAAATGATTTATACTCAATAATGTGTGGTTTCTTATTTCAATGCTCAATACCAGTTTTTGGAGTAAGTTGTAGTTTAAAGTGACAATGGGGGTATTTACTAAAGGCAAATCCACTTTGCACTACAAGTGCACTTTCAGTGCAGTTTCAGTGCACTTTCACTTGTAGTGCACTTGTAGTGCAAAGTGGATTTCCCTTAAGTAAATAACCCCCACAGTTTTCTAAAATTGGCCCCAATCAGGCGATTTTAGGGACTCAAAACAATGAATTCATGGTGCTGAAAAGGATGATTCTTTTTATCATTAACCTCTGGCTGACTAGCGCATGCCGATGTACATCAGCAGAATGACACTAGCAGGCAAAAAGGCGTAGAGGTACATCCCCTTTAAGAAGCAGTGTCGCGATCGCATGCACACCGCCTGAGGCGCGCGCACCCACTGCGGTCTCCGTGACCACGGGTCCCGTGGACTCGATGTCCGCCGGGTGCCCGCTATCTTGTTATGAAGAGGAAGAACGGGGAGATGCTTCTGTAAACAAAGCATCCCCTGTTCTACCTTAATGGTACCTACATTCGCTACCCTGGATGCTAAGTATATTTTTCTAGATTTTATGCTTCAAAGGTGTTTGTCCTTCATCATGAAAGATGTAGTTTCAAAGAACTTCTTGATCTGGGACTTCGAATGTAATGACAGAAGATCATAGGAGGTAGTTGATAACCTCCACATCGCCAAGGTAATCCTATTGCTGCAAAGCAGCAAACAGGCAGCCACCTACAAACATGTAAAAAAGGGAGCAAAGAGGCAAGGATGCTCAGTCTCATAAATCAAAAATATAAGACATGGTAGAGCCAACAAATGTTTCCATCAACAGGGGATAACAAAAATGCAGCACACCTACCTGTATGTCCAAAACTCCAAAAAGACTCAAATGATTCAGTGCACACTTATCCTGCAGTTGGTCACCATTAGGGAGGACACAATCTCTCCCCTTATATGTGGTTGCTAATAAGCACAAAAGTCCGCCCCACATAACAGGTGGAGGCCCAGTCTGATTATAGAGATCAGTCTCCGTTGCCAAACATGAAGGCCCCCAAAGTGTGCAACGCATGGCGCCGCCCATGCCCACATCCAAGATGGTGGCATGAGCGGAGCGACGTCATGCATCACGCTCCCACCTACATGCATGTGAGATAGCATCTGGCCACACAGACAGCCAGTGGAGGAGCGTGGAAAAACCCCAGCCTCGAACAGGGAATACAGCGCATGCACAGGCCGTGCATGCGCCGTTTCCAGATGGTGTCAGTGACGGGTGGGACTAGATGGAAAAAGGGGGAGGAGTGGTAATAGGGGCAGCCACTCCACACATCCTGAGTACTGCAAAAAGTTGCCGAGCAGTCAAGGGGCTGATGGGTGAACAGAGTTCAACTCAAACAGCCGGTGTACCAGATAGCATCGCACCCAACGAACCACAAAAGTGAGAACAATAGACAAGGAAGAAAAAAAAGGAAAAATGAGAGAAAGCCGAAAAAAAAAAAAAAAAAAAGAACAGGAAAAAGAAGAAATAGAGCGCATGGGCAGGTGGAATCAGGGGTTAAAGATCAGCTCCAATAGAGTGACATGGAGAACATGTCAACATAGCAGGTGGGTGCAAAGTCGAACATGCGTTCGACTCGAACATTGGCTGTTCGCCCGTTCGCCGAATAGCGAACAATTTGGGGTGTTTGCGGCAAATTCAAAAGCCGTGGAACACCCTTTAAAAGTCTATAGGAGAAATCAAAAGTGCTAATTTTAAATTTTAAATTTAATATGCAAGCTATTGTCATAAAAAGTGTTTGGGGACCTGGGTCCTGCCCCAGGGGACATGTACAGTATCAATGCAAAAAAAGTTTTAAAAACTGACGTTTTTTCGGGAGCAGTGATTTTAATAATGCTTAAAATGAAACAATAAAAGTGAAATATTCCTTTAAATTTCGTACCTGAAGGGTGTCTATGGTATGCCTGTAAAGTAGCACATGTTTCCCATGTTTACAACGGGGGGGACCCCCACTCATTTTTTTTTTTTAATTTTGGTTCGGGGTTCCCCTTAATATTCATACCAGACCCAAAGGGCCTGGTAATGCACTGTGGGGGAATCCCAGGCCATTTTTTTCAATGACTTTTATGAGTATTGCAGAGACCCGACAATTCATTATAGCAGCCGGCGCTGCCGCTAGTACTTTTAAATGACTTTTTTCCTTTAGAAATTTAATTTTCTTGGACTGGTGTAAACACGGGAAACATGCTCCACTTTACAGGCATGCTATAGACACCCCCAGGTATGAAATTTAAAGGAATATTTCACTTTTATTGTTTCACTTTAAGCATTATTAAAATCACTGCTCCCGAAAAAAACTGTGGTTTTTAAATTTTTTTTTGCATTGATACATGTCCCCTTAGGCAGGACCAAGGTCCCCAAACCCTTTTTATGACAATAACTTGCATATTAACCCTTAAAATTAGCACTTTTGATTTTTCATGTTTGTGTCCCATAGACTTTAACGGTGTTCGCGTGTTCGAACACATTTTTTGTCTGTTCGCATGTTCTGCTGCGAACCGAACAGGGGGATGTTTGGCCCATCCCTAGATAACATAAATATATGACCTCCCATATAATAAAATATACATAGAGGAAACCCCACACAGATACATGGTGAATACAAGGCATCCAATATAATTTTTTTTTTTTAAACACACTTTTTAAAATTTTAATGCACTAAAACACACTATACTGTCCAAATGTTTGATGAAATAAAAAATATGATCTTATGCCGGATACCAAATACAACATGCTTTAAAATTGCACACAAACATGCAGCGGTGACTGTAATGGAACGTCCCACACTCCGCTTGAGTGCTTCCGTCACTATATCGCTACCTAAGTCCTGGAACACAAGTCCAATGGATCTGGCTATAGGAACCCCCAAGAACTAGACAACACCAGTCTTGGAGTATATCAGGACTAACCTTTTATTTGAGATCTCACACAAATATATACAGCAGGATGACTAAAACCTAACCTAATTAACATGAGCTAATTATCTAATCCTTTATCCAGCCTAGGTGACTAAGAGACATGACCTTTTAGAACAGACTTGTGGTCACCGAGCTTCACACAGTAGTATTCTCACAATAGCAGAAGCTAATTACAACTAACAATACAAACAGTGATCTCCCCCCTCCTCAGCCTAGTCATCAACAAACTATAGTAGGAGTAGACTGTCCCATTTTAAGCAATCAAAGACATACCCTCCAAGTCACCATTTCCCATATGGCATACACAGGGTCCCCAGAGTCTGTGTGTCCTGGGGGACAAGGACCTGAATCCAAAGTAATACCACCTCAAGGGTCCCCAGGCATACAGCTCACAAAGAGCACTGTTCCCCCAAATGCCAGGGCCCATAATCTGTCGGCAAGAGGCTTGCATTCAGTCCCCTCCAAAAGCCTCTGTCCTGGCTAGGTCTGTCAGAGCGACAAACTACATACATTTTTAAAAGCCTTAACATGTTACCACTTTAGATTTACAGAGGAGGTCTACTGGTAAAATTACTGCCCTTGATCAGGCCTTCACGGTGATACCTCACATGCATGGTGCAATTGCTGTTTACATATGACACCAGACCGATGCATGAGTTCGCCTTTGAGCGTGAGCACAGGGGACAGGGGTGTTTTTTTTTATTTATTTATTTTTTAATGATTTATTTTGCTTTTTTATTTTATTTTTAAACTGTTCCTTTCATTTTTTTAAATCATTTTTATTGTTATCTCAGGGAATGTAAATATCCCCTATGATAGCAATAGGTAGCAACAGGTACTCTTTTTTTGAAAAAATTGGGGTCTATTAGACCCTAGATCTCTCCTCTGCCCTCAAAGCATCTAACCACACGAAGATTGGTGTGATAAAATGCTTTCCCAATTTCCCAATGCCGCTGTTTATATCCAGCAAAACCTAAGTCATGAAATGCTTGTAGCTTTCGGCCATAGAGATGATTGGAGCCATTCTGGTCCCTGATCAGCTCTATGGTCTGCTGGTGGAACCACCGGCTACATTCTCAGGTTCCCTGTTGGGATAGGAGAGCCAGAGAAAACCATGGAAGACAGTGGGAGGAGGGGACGCTAGAATTGCTTTTACATGAAAGCCAACCACTGGCTGAAAAGAATGATACCAAGATGATACCTAAACCTGCAGGCATCATTCTGGTATAACCACTCCAGTCCTTGTTGGGCATACCTTGTAATGTAATTTTTTCATGCAGCCTGTGGGCTGAACAAAAAAAAGAGATTGATTGGTGGGTATGCCCACCAGTAGAATACTGTCCTTCATCCACCCACTTCTAATTATGGGCATACATGCACCATTTTTATTTTAACTGTGGTGGTGATATCACCTCCTACAGCGCTGGAGTCGCTGATTTATGTATCGTGGGAGCAAACACTGTTGCTGTCAAGATAAATAAATTAGTGCTGCAGCTGAATGGCGTACCTGCTAAACAAATGATGTTTAACAATAAAACAAAGTAACATTACAGTAAAACAGTAAGACATACCATACCTGCAAAGCAAATACAATAAAGCATAGTAGAAATAAAAAATTTTAACGCAATTTGTGCCTAAAAAATATATGCTGAAGCATGGGGGCAATCTGCCCCTAATGTTAGGGGAAAATTGCCCCTCCACCCCTGCCCACATGCTTCGGCATATATGCTCTTTTTTAACTGTGATGGTGAAATCACCTTCTACAGCGCTGGAGTCACTGATTTACGTATTGTGGGCACAAATGCTGTCGCTGTCAAGATAAATAAATCAGTGCTGCAGCTGAATGGCGTACCTGAAAACAAAAAAATGGTTAACAATAACACACAGTAAACAGTAAAGTATAAAAGAATTACATACCTGAAAAGCAAACATGATAGAACATAGTAACAATAAAACATTGCATTTTAGAATACAGTAAAAAAGAGCAGAACAATAGAGAGAGACTAGAGAGAGAGAACAATAAAATGACAACTATTTTTGTTTTTTTAATTATATATATATATATATATATATATATATATATATATATATATATATATATATATATATATATATATATATATTACACTTTTATTTGTAACTGTAATGGTTTTAGTGGTTGTAACGGTTCAGTTCCAGGTTCGGGTCTCAAAATGCGATGGTATCTTTGGAGACCTTGTGAAAGTGTGTCCTAGTCTGTGCAGTGCTGTAACCTACGTTATTACTCCACTAGTGTGTGGTAGCCTTCAAAACATTCACCAATGCAAAGACCAGGATGGTCAGGACAGGAGGGACAATAATAGCGGGTGTCACATCTATATCCGCACTTTCTACAGACACAACATTTTCTTTAGGGGGCTCGTTGGGTAGGGGTTCCAGGGAGGATATATGGAAAATGCCTCTCATGCAGCTGGCTTACTGCATTTGGATTGGGAAATTGGGCCACAGCACCGTCTGGAAACAGAAGGGCTGTGATGATCTCTTCCTGGAATTTAAGGACGGATCCAGTTTGTTCTGAAGCTTTGTATAGCACATAAGCATTCAGCAGAGTCAATTGGAATAAGTATACAGACACTTTTTTGTATCAGCGTCTGGCATTATGGGCAACTAGGTATGGCGCCAACAACTGGTCGTTGAGGTCCATCCCTCCCATATTAAGGTTATATTCATGGACACAGAGGGTTTTCTCCACAACACCAGTCACCGTAGGAATTTGGACTGTCATGTCTGCGTGAAGGGAGGGCAAAACAAAAACATTCTTATTATCCTTCCACTTCACAGCGAGCAAATTATTACACTTCAAGCAGGCTCTCTCCCCCAGCATAAGACGGTAATCTACAAGCCACTGGAGTAAGCCCCGGCGATTAGATTGCACGGTGCCACATGCGCCAATTCCATGTTCAAACAAGTGACTAAAAAGTGGCACGCTTGTGTAATAATTATCCACATACAAGTGGTACCCTTTTCCGAATAAGCGTGACACCAAGTCCAACACAATCTTACCAGTGCTCCCTATATAGTCTGAGCAGTTCTCCGGCTCTACATAACTATTTCTTCCCTTGTAAACCATAAAAACTATATGTATAGCCTGTGGTCCTGTCACAAAGCTTATACATCTTGACCTCATATCTGGCACGCTTGCTGGGAAGATACTGTTTGAAAGACAAGTGGCCAGAAAATGTAATCAGAGACTCATCAATGCAGACAACTTGATCAGGAATAAACAAGGCTGCAAATTGTTGGTTGAAGTGGTTTACGAGGGGCCGAATTTTGTAAAGCCGATCGTATCCAGGGTCACCCCCAGGATGACAGAGTTCATTATTATTGAAATGCATGAACCACAAGATCTGCTCGTATTGTGCCCTGGCCATGGAAGCAGAGAACACAGGCATATGGGGAACTGGGTCAATGGACCAATATGACCGCAACTCACTCTTTTTAGTTATGCCCATGAGGAGGGATAGGCCCAGAAATGTCTTAAATTCGGAAACCGTAATAGGTTTCCATTCTCTTGTAAGGGTCAAATAGGGATCAGCGGAGATCGATTGACCAGCATACAAATTGCTTTGGTCCACAATAGATCTATAGAGATCTTCTGTGAAAAACAGCAAAAAAAAAATAGGTGACATAAAATCAACTGTTTCCACCTGAATTCTGGGTTGACCAGTGAATGTGGGAAGTATGGATGCTGCAGAAGTGGTGGGCTCCCAATTAGGATTGGCAAATGCAACCTGAAGGGCACTATGGGCTCCATGGGCCTGTCTTTGTCTTCTTGGTGGCTGCGGGACACTAGTTGTGCTAGCCACCTCACCAGCTTGAACTGCACATATGGGACTCACCACATGACCACGTGATACTGAAGTGCTGGTTTGACTACGACCAGGGTGTACTAGGCCGATGGTGCTTGCCAGTTCACCAAAAGGATGAGCGGCACTAGTATTGGCTCTCTGCTCAATACGAGAGCCCTGCGGTTCTTGCACCTCAGCAACAGCAGAAGAATGGGTCGGGTACGCCTGACCTTGGCAGGGACCACTCCGTCGTCAGAGCTATCTGTCAGTGTGCCGCTGCTGTCTACAGGATAGTATTCTGAGCCTGAATCTGACAGATGGGTGACTTCCTCTTCGCTATCTGTCATGCTCAGAAACGTGTAGGCCTCTTTACTAGTGTACCTTCGATTTTACATTTTGGTTTCTAAATTTACTGGTACAAGTGAAACTCACAGGAAAAAGAGCTCCTGACTGTCAGCGACTGATTCAAACGCTACCAAAAAAACTGTTAGCATTCACAGGGATCAGACCCACTCTGCAAATTCTGCAGTTATGTGTGTTGTGTTTTTGTAAGTGACAGTAATCGATTGATACTGCACTTGGGTGGGTTGGGCGGAGCGGCTAAACGTAGGTGCTAGCAGGTATCTGGGCTGATTCCGTTAACACTGCATTTTTGGAAACGCTAAACTATTGGGGGTGCTAATATAGTTCTGATCAGATCAAAGATATCGATCCGTTCAGACATTATATTACTAAGGGAGGTGTATGGTGCGTGCGTGAGTATTAGCACTACTGGCACTAATCTGGTGCTGCCTGGGGCGACGTAGACCCTGATTGACACTAAAACCTAACTGATATCACCCTCCGAGCGATTAGGGGGTTAAACTTTTATTGGGTAATACTCGGTGGGTGCCCTGGTGCATGGGGGCAATCTGCACCTAATGTTAGGGGAAAATTGCCCCTCCACCCCTGTCCCCATGCTTCGGCATATCGGCATATATGCTCTTTTTTTTAGCTGTGATGGTGAAATCACCTTCTACAGTGCTGGAGTCGTTGATTTATGTATCATGGGAGCAATTTCTGTCGCTGTCAAGATAAATAAATCAGTGCTGCAGCTGAATGGCATACCTGAAAACAAAAAAATGGTTAACAATAAAACACAGTAAACAGCAAAGTATAAAAGAATTACATACCTGAAAACCAAACATGATAAAACATAGTAACAATAAAACATTGCATTGTAGAATACAGTAAAAAAGAGCAGAACAATAGAGAGAGACTAGAGAGAGAACAATAAAATGACAACTATTTTTGTTTTTTTAAATATATATATATATATATAGGAAACACAACACAGGGAAGGCAGGAACATGAGCCTACAGAGAGCCTACATAAATTGGCAGTCATGTTCCCCCAGCTGCAGTGTATTGCCAAGTTGTCTCCAGTGGTAATGAGGACGGAGGAGATGATGATGAGGTCATTGACGGAACTTGGGGGCCAGATAGAGCAGAGAAGGAAAGTAAGGGTGAGGCACAACCCCATCAAGGAAAAATATAAATGGACTTTATAGGCAGGCACCACTGATAAAAAGTAATACATGTTATAAAACACACCACATGTTTTATAACGGTGTCAGAGAAATTGTATATAAGCTCATAAAGAAGCGGTTTCCTGCAAAGCATGTCAAACCTCCTGTAATTCATACTTTTTACTAGCCATCATGACAATAGTTGGGGTTGTCACCAGTACACCCCTTAACGTAGACGGCTGTCTTGGAGACATATATTTGAGCACTTTGTGTTTTCTCAATTACTTCTTCTTAATTCAGTTTTTATATTTATGTGGTGTGTTTAATAAAATGTATTAATTTAATCAGTGGTGCTGATAAAGTACATTTTTCTAGTTGTATTTTTCCTCAATTTCTCAATATGTTAGGACATGGCACTTTGTTATTTTCGTACACCCGCAGTGCCATCCTGCGTTGGTGTACTCAGCTTTTTTCTTAACAACTCCAACAAGGCAGCCATCATGGAACAGTAGAGCAGCCACTCTATTCCATCACATTGTGGAGTTGTTATCTCCCGGCCCACTTCCCACATCTCAGCTGACTGGGCCTTTTTTAGCACATGTGCAGCCGGTTGCAACTTGCAAACTTTGTCTCAAGCACATCAAGCATGGCAAAAACATCAGCCATTTGGGTACCACATGCTTGACAAAGCATTTAACCTCCCAACACTCAGCCCATTGGCAAGAGCACCTGAAAGCAAAACAAAAGGGATGCAATTCTGTTTTCCCTCGTTACTCACCTCAGTCCACCACGCTATACCTCATGACCTCTCAGCAGCCTCCACTGACAGGGATGATAGTATAGCGCAGGGTGTCCCAGGTCCTTGGTGTACATCTGCCAATAGGACACCACCAGCTGTAGACTATAGCTGGCAAATTTCTCTGCCCCATCTGCTGCAGCGAAAAAAAAAATACAGTCCCTGCCACCCACATGCCCAGTGTCTAAATGCAAGCTTGTCAAAGCTGCTGGCTTTACAACTTCTTCCTTTCCATCTGGTGGATTCTGCCCCCTTCTGTGAGTTTGCAGAATGTGCTGTACCACATTGGCAGGTTCCCAGTAACTATTTCATTTCAAGTAAGGTCATTCAAGCTCTGTACCATCACGTGGAAGGCAATGTTGTGGCATTGTGGGGCAAGACAGTCAGCCACAAAGTCCACATTACTGCTGACATGTGGTCCAGCAAGCATGGTCAGGGATGATATATTTCTTTCACAGCACACTGGGTAACTCTGCTTGCAATTTGGAAGGATGCAGGAATATGCTCAGTGCTGCAGCTTGCTGTGCCGCCACATCTTCATACAGCTAATGGTGATGATGCAAGATTTGTCAGCTCTACCCCCTCCTCCCCCTCCTTCTCCTTTTCCACCTCATCTTCTATGCCCTCCTCTGCTGAATTGTCCTATGAACCACAAATACCCCCAAGCCTTCAAGGGGCTATTCAATGAGTCAGGCTAAAAGGTGCCATGCAGTGTTTCATTTGGTGTGTCTAGGGGACAGGTACCACACCAGGGCAGTGATTCTTGCACCTCTACAGAGGCAGGCCCAAAAGTAGTTCACGCCACACCAGCTGGAGCCAGGAATGGTGGTGTGCGATAATGGCATAAACCTCCTGTCCGTCCTTAGACAGGGAAAGTTGACTCATGCAATGCCTGGCACATGTCCTCAATTTGGTGGTAAAGTAGGCCAGAAGAGTCTGTAGCTATTTCAGGCGGTCATACACAGCCAGTGCTCAGTTGGCTGAAATTCAGCAGGAATTTCACTTGCTCGTAAACCGCCTGATTTGTGACATATCCACCTGGTAGAACTCAACTTTGGCAATGCTACAGTGGCTGCACATGCAGCAGAGGGACATCAACAAGTACTCATGTGAGTATGGCACAACAACAGGCTCTCTCAGGCTTTTTTCCTCACCCCAATGGCTGCTGATAAAGGATGCATGCACTGTACTGTCACCATTTGAGGAAGCCACAAGGATGGTGAGCCGTGACAATGCATGTATCAGTGACACAATCCCTGTTGTGTTCCTGCTGGAACAGACTCTGTGTGGCATTATGGATAGGTCACTCGAGGCAGAGCAGCAGGAGGAAGAGGAGGACTTTCTTTCCTCTCAAGGCCCACTTTATGCAGACACCATTCTTCCTACCCCACATCACACACAATAGGAGAGAAGAAGGAGGATTCTGGCAGCTTTATAGGCATTGAAGCAATGCAAGACATACGTCAACCCTTAACAGATGGTGTTCCATCTCCAGAACCCTTGGGAGTATTACATGACTGGAAGGAGGCAGTTCCAGATACTGTAATCATCAGTGACCCAGAGGAGTCTACTTCTCATGCCTCTGCAAAGTTTTGGTGCATGGGTTCCCTCATTCTTCAAAGCCTGTGAAATGGCCCAAGAATATGTGGCATAAAGGAGAAGGATCACTATTGGTTGCAAGCCTCTTTGACCATCGTTACAAGGGGAAAGTCTCAGAACTCATCCTGTCCCAACAGAGGGAACAGAAGATGAAATCTCTTGAGGACAGGCACATGTGCGGCAGCTCTTCAGATGGACGCTTGAGCCGAGAGCTCCGCACTGCTCCGGTTAACCTCCCCAGCGCCGCACCCAGAGCAGAGCCCAGGCCACAATTACTCTCTGAGGATAGGGAGAGCCCCAGGATGGCGGGGGGATCAGCCAGGAGAGACCTCTCCCGTGTTCTCGATGCTGGACCAGTATGCGCGGCCTCAGTCAAGATGGCACGGCTGCTCCTACACGAGGAGGAGAGCTGCAGACAGAGGACTCCATAGTAGACCAGGATGTCTGCTCAGCCGGGCCATCGGGCCCTGCAGTGAGTAATAACACACACTTCTGCCTGTCTCCCTCCTCCACAGAATCCCTCATTAGCAGGACCCTGGAGGACATGCCCCTGTAAAGCCTCCACACGGGGTCTCCCCTCTATGCCCCAGGACTTTTCCTCCATGATGACCATGTTCACCACAATGTTAGCCAGGTGTTTCTCTCAAACTGCTAACCAAATTACCACCACCATCCAGGCTGATTTACAGCATTTAGGTGCAAGGATTGAAGCGATCGAAACAAAAACAGACCAAACAGTGAAAAGAGTAAACCAGAATACTGCCCGAATCCAGGACTTACAGGACTAATTTGAAAATGCTTTCTCCAAAATTGACGATCTTGAAAATAGATCGAGGAGATATAATTTCCGCATTAGGGGGGTCCTCAAATCCTTCAAAGACACTGATTACATTGTATGCTCTTTTATAAAGGATCTCATCCCCGACATCCCAGATCACCGCCTAGAGATGGACCGGGCCCACAGAGCATTGCAACCTATCCGCCATGATGGCCTCCCCAGAGACATTATCGTTAAACCGAACTTCCACAAAGTGAAGGAGAAAGTGATGCACCGATCTCAGACGGAAGGCACTTAGCTTTCCAGGGTCATCCTATACAAATTTTTGCAGACTTATCTCCCTATACCATTCAGAAAAGGAGATCTTTGAAACCGCTCCTGCTAGTGCTGACCCAGAAATCAATCACCTACAGATGGTCCTTCCTCTTTCGCCTTTAATTTTTCTTAACTAACAAACCCTATGGCTTCTCATCATTTGCGGAGGGGGAAAAACTACTGCTCTAAATGGGCCTCATCTCCCAGGACCATGCGACAACACCGACCGGCAGGGGACCCTCCTCATCATCAAAGAGACCACCACCGACCAGCCCCATCTCCCCAATTTGGCAGAAGCACCTCTCCAAAAAGTCCAAGAAATTCAGGCCACCCTAGCTACGGCCCAACGCCCGGGTCCTGCCAAGACCTGCTGTTGATCTTATCTGATCCACCCGAATCCTTCTAAGGACACTTCCTCATTGACTGAACCAAGCTATGCTCGATGTAGCTCTACTTGTCCCTACAACACGGTTGGGGAATGCTGAACTCACCTTTCAGGCTGTTCTGTCTCCTGGTTATAGGTTCACGAGACTGTTCCTGTTCTGGTTGTTAATTTGAACGTTTTCAGTTCCACTGGTTTTTGCTATTTTCCTACTCCCGGGCCCCGGAGCCGTACCAGAATGGACCTCCTTTGGGGGACCTGGCCGGCTCGGGGGTCCAGGGGGACCTTTCACCTCAGGAACCCTGTAACTATTTAGGGGCTCTGCCCTCATACACATTAATGCTACAGTATTGGGAGGCGGCCGGAGCGGATGTCCTGCTCCTCCACCTGTCCTTAATTAGCCTGCTGTACTGTACTCCTCCCGGGTCCCGGAGCCGTATCAGAATGGACCTCCTTTGGGGGACCTGGCCAGCTCAGGGGTCCAGGGGGACCTTCCCTTCAGGAACCATGTAACCACTTAGACATGATAGCTACCCCCTCCTCTGATCCATGCAGGTAACCAACTTGTCCATTGCAAATAGTCTCACATAATCTGCAAGGCTTTAAAGTGGATGTAAACCCAATGTCATCCTTTCTAAACTACTACCATAGGGGTTATCTATAAGGATATACATGCCTCCTGCATGTATCTTTACCTGTCAAATGTCTCCCCTCTGTCTGTTATTTGACCCGAAAAACTGCATATTCTGTGGCTGGGTCTGTTGTCTGAAGCTCGGTGGGTGGAGTCGTGATGTCAGTAGACTCCCCGTCCACTTCTACACTCCCCTAGTCAATATGCATTTTTTCCTGTGTATTTCTAACACTGAACTTCTGCTGAACTTCTGCTATGATCTCTAACATCCAGTGAAAAGACAGGAAAGTAACCACATGACTTCAGCATGCCAAATCATGCTGAGGTGTGGAACAGCCAATCCTTGTAGAGCTGCTGAAGAAAGGAGTGGGAGGGAATTAAAAAATAATGCATGTGTCTTAGGCTAGTGCACGAGTAGTAAATCACCTGTCACTCACAGCAAGGGGAAGTATTTGACAAAGTTTTTCTCAGTTTGTCAAGATTTTTCTCACTGAACAATAAAAGAGGATTGCTCAGAGATGGATTAACTCTTTGTGGCAAGACTGGGCTCAAATGATAGGAAATTGTATACACTACAGTATGATATAAAAAAAATTTCGGGTTTACATCCACCGTAACTCTCCAGTCAAATGGAGGAAAATGTTCAAGCTATACCAATCCCAAAAAATGGATGTCCTCTTGCTACAAGAGACCCACTTTCCCAAGTCCTACAACCCATCCGTTATCCAACAATACTTCCCTCAATTTTACCTCTCCAATGCGGAGAATAAAACAAAAGGAGTAGCCGTCTGTTTTTACAAACATTTAAACTTCTCTATGTCACACATAACCAGAGACCCCTCGGGCAGATACCTGTTGGTAAAAGGCACGATACATGGAACGCTATACTCGTTCTTCTCATATTAAAGTTGCTCAAGACAAATTTTTTGCCTCTATGATGCACACTCTTGCACAGCAGCTAGAAGGAATCATTATCCTCGGGGGAGACTCGAAAGTAACGTTTGATCTCGCACTCGACAAATCGGGTTCAGGTCAGCCACGCACCAGACGACCCCCTAAACAAAGCTTAAAAATAGCCAAACTCCTCAATGACACAGGATTGGTTGACATTTGGAGACAACTTAACCCTCGTACCAAAGACTACACCCATTACTCAGCTCCCCACCAGATCTATGCCAGGATAGATCATGTATTCCTTCAAGCAGCACACATACCACTTGCAGTAAAATCGACTATCAGGGACTCCCCTATCTCAGATCACTCCATGGTGACTCTTTGCCTTTGCCATTCCCACAACTCAAAAAGGGAATTTAAGTGGTGACTTAATGAGACACTTCTGAGTAACCTGGTCCATTGTACTCTTATAGAGAAAGACCTCAAGGAGTACTGCCACACGAATGGCACTGAAGCAATCTCACCATCCACTCTATGGGTGGCCACAAAGCAGTAATATGAGGCAAGATCATTCAGCTATCCTCCCGTCTAAAATGGGAACACCGAGCTGAGATAGATAACCTCACAAAAGAATTTCATGAGTTATGTAAATGTAACAAACGAGAACACACTGCAAAAATTAGAAGCAGCCCGTTTAAACCTAAACCTGGCTCTCACCACAGAAGCTGAAAAGCACCTTTGTTGGTCAGGCGTGAGGCTTTACTCCCAAAAGAATAACATTGGATCCAAACTAGCCGCTAAACTGACCCCAAAACCCCACCCCTTGGCTTTCCCCAAAATCCGCTTACCATCTGGCACAATAACACAGAACCTCCAAAGTATCATGGAATGCTTCCACAAATTATATGCCTCCCTATATAAAGATAATAACTCATGCCCCCCCTTCCGACTTGAAGAATTCCTCGACACCATTTCTCTCCCCAAACTCTCCACCGATCACACTGCTCTCCTAGAACAGCCAATTACCTCCTTAGAAGTCATTGAGACCATCAAGACACTCAAACAAGGCTCCGCCCCGGCCCTGATGGGTTCTCAGTGGGATACTTCAAAAAATTCTCCGACACTCTGACACCTTACCTGGTCTGGTGCTTTAACTCACTATAGCTGGGATCTCCCCTGGATAAGTCCTTGAATCTGGCATACATCTCGATCATACCTAAACCAGGAAAAGACCCCATTGTGACTGGCAATTATCGCCCGATCTCCCTGATCAACAATGACCTTAAGCTTTTAACGAAAATATTAGCAAACCAACTCTCCCCGTTCATAGCCCAGTATGTCCACAGAGACCAGGCTGGATTTATCCTGTGGAGACAGGGACCGGACCAGGTGAGAAGGGCTATTGATGTAATAACCCTCCTGGGCTCTCACTGGGATAAAGAAGCCCCTCAGGAGGGATTTTTGCTTACCATTGACTTTCAGAAAGCCTTAGACACCGTCACATGGCCATATATTTTCAAGGTTCTAGAAAGATGCGGACTAGTCCCCAACTTCCTAGGCATATTACACTCCCTCTACTCTAACCCGAGTGCCCAAGTGAGAATGCAGGGCAGGTATTCTGACCTGTTTAACATAGAGAATGGCACCAGACAGGGCTGCCCATTATTGCCCCTGATTTTTGCTGTCGCCATTGAATCACTGGCGATTGCAATATGAAACCACCCAGACTTTAAAGGAGTCACGTGCGGTCCTCAAGAACATAAATGTGCCCTATTCACGGATGACCTGCTCCTCTTTGTCACATCGCCCCTTATCTCCACCCCAAACATTCTTAAGCTCCTTAAACAATTTGGGGTAGCCTTGGGTCTCCAGACTAACATTTTCAAATCCTTGGCTCTGAACATATCAATCCCCCCTAACTTACTGGAACGTCTGCAGGCACACTTCCCATTTGCCTAGAGCCCGACTTCTATCCCCCACTTGGGTGACAATTCCAATCCTCCATTCTGAAATTCATTTGGGGATCCAAGGGTAGACGCTGCTCCAATGATATACTCGTTAAACTCAAAACCCAGGGGGGTATATCACTTCCCAATATTTGGTGGTACTATCAAGCAGCTCAAATAGCTCAGATCTCAATTGTCTACTCATCACAAGGCCCTAAACCAGATTGGCTACTGATGGAGAGACAAGCAATACATGATAGACTATCTGCTCTGGTCTCCCCCTCGCCTTAGACCAGCAATACTAGCTCCAACCCTCTCCCAATGAATGGCTTTATGGGATAGACACCAGAAACACTCCTCTCTGATGTCTCCCTTCTGTCCACTTGCTTACTTATTCCACAATCCAGACTTCCCCCCTGGCCAAAATATCCTAGCATTCAAATGGCGGCTAGATAAGGGCCTATATAAAATAGGACACTTCCTCAACTCGATGGGGCCCCTCACCGTCGGGTACTGCATTAGTAAATTGGAAATGCCTGACTCAGAAAGAAATAGACTGACCCAAATTGCACACTTCCTACAATCCATATGGCAAAATAAACCCGATCCCCCCACACTGACAGCGTACGAGACCTGGTGCTCCAACATCAAGGATCAAAGGGGGCATCTCCATTGTCTATGCCTCACTAGTAGGGATGAGCTTCGAGTTCGAGTCGAACTCATGTTCGACTCGAACATCGGCTATTCGCCAGTTCGCCAGTTCGCTGAACAACGAACAATTTGGGGTGTTCGCGGCAAATTTGAAAGCCGCGCAACACCCTTTAAAAGTCTACAGGAGAAATAAATAGTGCTAATTTTAAAGACTTATATGCATGGTATTGTCATAAAAAGTGTTTGGGGACCTGGGTCCTGCCCCAGGGGACATGGATCAATGCAAATAAGTTTTAAAAATGGCCGTTTTTTCAGCAGCAGTGATTTTAATAATGCTTAAAGTGAAACAATAATGCCCCGTACACACGGTCGGATTTTCCGATGGAAAATGTCCGATCGGAGCGTGTTGTCGGAAATTCTGACCGTGTGTGGGCTCCATCGGAAATTTTCCATCGGATTTTCCGACACACAAAGTTGGAGAGCAGGAGATAAAATTTTCTGACAACAAAATCCGATCGCGTCAATTCCGACCGTGTGTGGCCTGTTCCGACGCACAAAGTGCCACGCATGCTCAGAAGAAATTCCGACACGGAACAGCTCGTTCTGGTAAACTTAGCGTTCGCAATGGATACAGCACTTTCGTCACGCTACAATGTTAAAAATGGTTTAATACAGCGCATTCTCTTCTTCTTTATAATGTGACAAGAATATAGTAGTTTTGCTGCTCATATTCACACAGACTTCTCACAAACTTATTTCGTTACTATTTATCGGGATTCCCTCAATATATTTTGATTTCTCACATCTGACAACATATTTTTATTGTATTTTTTTTTTCTGGCTTTAATGTAGATTCTTTTTTTGTGTTTGTATTTTTTTGAAGGGTGTTATTTTTTGGGGGGGATTTTTATTTGTACTCCCGAAAATGTTTGTGTGTGTTTTTTGTGACAAGTTCCCACAACACCATTGATATGTCGTTCTATTTAATCTGTAGGAAATTGTTTGGTGTTGTTGTCCCTTGTTAATTTCACATTTTATGTTAGAAATGTACCTGAATCGTCACCAACAAACTGCCCTTTTTGGATGAAAACACACACAGGAGAGTCTAATTTCCCAAAAAAATTTGTATTAAGGGCTCACAACTAAACAAAGAGGGAGGCAATGCTGGAGAAACTGCAGAAGTGGGTGAAGCCTTGAACCCCCAGGGCAGACACCAATTATTTAAAAGCAAAATTGGTGGCCTGAGGAGTCCTTATCTAAGGGAGGGCAGTCTGGTCCAGAAGTCCCAGAGATCCGGAAAGCAGCAGATGACATCTGTGTCCCCAGGCTGTGGTCATACAAGAGACTGCAGCTTCTGTCAGACCAGACTGAACCCAGGTTCATCACTTTCAGGTCTTCTTTCCATGCTTCCTGTGCTGTGGTGGTGGAGTTGTGGCAGCAGGAGGAGGAGGAGGATGGTCCAACTCAATGACGTCGGTCTTGGGTGTAAGTTCCCTACTCACCCCCTTTCGTAGGACTTTTTACAGAAGGTCCTCACAGAGCCTGCGTTGACCCTCCTGCATGCCCTGCAGTTTTGTGGCAGCCATGCAGGCAAAGGCCTCTTCAGGAGTGGGTAAGGCTCGTAGGGACGCCGAAGCCTCTTGAATGAGCCTGAACGCAGAATCCTGCACGGGACTTGGAGTCGTCTTCCTGGCTCTTTTATATGGAAGGCGGAGGGGAGGAACCTGTGATTCTGTCAGGCTGCGACTGGTCCCAGGCTTCTCTTGGCTGACACTTAGCCCCGCCTCCTCCTGGCTGCCACTAATCCCCGCCTCCTCCTGACTGCCACATTCCACAACCTTCTCCTGGCTGAGGTCTTCCTGTGTATGAAAAAGGGACATAGTTTTAGTATTTTTTTCATCAATCACACACAATTTTCACCTCCTGACTGTTGCAAATTGAATGTTAACAAATATAACAGACTATCATTCTGAGCCCAGCATTTTTCATTCTTGTCCCAAATTTGGGTGCCCACTACTGTCTATTGACATGTAAAACTCTTTTTTCAATCAGCAATTAGTGATCAATAATAACATCTAGTAAACATCATTTATTTATTGTCCAGAAATCTGTAGAAGAATGCTATACCTGACTACAGCTGGGCTCCTCCACTTCTTCCTGGCTGGAAGGCCCAGGTTGGACATTGGAAGCCTCAGCTGGGGTGGAAGGAAGCGTGGAAGGAAGAGTAGAGAGGGATTCCCTGACTTCAGTGTGGTCTGACAGAAATCACAGTCTCTCATAGTACCACAGCCTGGGGACATAAATGTCATCTGCTGCAGCTCCGGACCTCTGGGAATCTGTGACCTTCTTGCGCTCCCTAAAATAAGTGCTCCTCAGGCCACCAATTTTGGCTTTTAAATAAGGGATGGCTGCTGTGGGGACCACCGGCGTCACCAACTCCAGCAGTTTCTCCAGCGCTGCCTGCCTCTTTTGTTTATGGTTGAAATGAGGATGTCTCACTTGCCACAGACAGGGCAGCTCCCTGTATTTGTCAATGAACAGGGGGAGGAAATTGTGGTCGTTGAACCCATCCATTTTCTCTGCAAGACACAACACAAGACAAACCCTAATGTCAGGCCAAACTCCCCTAATCTTGTTACAATATAGGCTTCCATTTCGAAGCAGTATAGGCCCAAGTTTAGATCCTACCTTCGTTATCAAGATCGGCGCCTCCGATGCTCCTTCCTCCACTCACAGATCGTACGTAAGACGCACACGTGTTACGCTTTATACACACTGCGCATGCGTGTAACTCCGCCCGCCCCTGACGTTCTTTCTAGTCTATTCCCCGCCCCTTTTCGTTCGGCGCAGTGGGGGAAGAGCACATGACGGAGACACAGCAGGATCATGCTAATTGTAGCAACGAGTAGGAGGAGGAGGAAAGGCCGGATCCGGACACGTCCCGATCCAGAAGGAGATTTAAGGACTCAAATATGTCTTTTGGGGAGATGTTGGAGATGGTGGACATCCTGAAGAAGGCCGACTATGATGGAAAGTATGGACCTTACCCCAACCCCAATGTCAGAAAGGCCAAGATCATGGCGAAAGTGGTCAGGAGTCTGCACCGGAATTTCGGGGTATGACGATCGAAAGATCAGCTCAGGAAGCGGTGGTCGGACCTCAAATTACAAGAACATGAGCAGTACAGAAAGATCCGGAGAGTGCTGCAAAAAAGTAAATAGTTGTGCTGTGCTCCTATTCTTTATGTTTATTACGTTCGTGCTATTACGTTCGTGCTGCTCCATGTGCTTTTAGGAACTGTTGTACAGTTTAAAATGGCAACTTTCATGTTCATGGGCACATGATTCGTTCGTATCAAACATTTTTCTTTCGGACTATAAAATAACATTGTTTAGGCCATATGCATTTGGCCACTATTTTTACGCCCTATACTTGTCTTAAAAGAATTGGGTTGTGTAGATGGCTTTGTTACTAGAATGAAATGCAAACTAGATTCTGTGTAAGGAGAGGACACTGAGAAGCTGTTTTCACATCTGGACACTGGAGCACTAGTGTGGGACACAAGAACACCATTTTTATTAGGGGGCCACACAGGTGCTCCAGTGTATACTATAGGGGGGGCTACATCTGTGAAGCTTGTACCAAACAGGTAAAGTATTGCAGCTTGACAAAGGACACTGAAAATGCTACATTTTGGAACTCTGCTAAAATTGACAATTGTACCCCACTTCCAAGCAATGTTTCCTATTTCTAGTTCTGCCATGAAATATCTGTGTGCTAATTATACCATTTTTTTTACATAGGGGGAAAAGACTCGGAGGACACCCCTCACACGAGGAGACCAGAGCCCCCCCCCTCTGGAAGAAGGGGAAATCCCCCCAACACAATCTGAGCAGGAGGAAGAAGACGTGGTGGAACTAGTCACCACAACAGGCGAGTGTCTGTGACCACAGGCTCAGGTAAGAGATGGATGGCATCATATTTTTGAGACCTCATTTTTTTGGGGGGTTCCTCTCTTTTTAGGTGATCGTGATGTTGTGGATCCAGATCCTTTCACATCCAAAAGTGCCCAGATCCTGATCGGGGAGATCATGGGGTGTAATTTACAATTGGAAAACATCAAGAAAAACATCAATGATGTTATTCCAAAAACATTGATGTTTTGGGGCGAGTTTAAAGCCCTTCCAAATCCCTTTGTTTTTTGGTGTGCTACAATGTGCAAAATGTTTTTGAGATTTTTCACAAAGCCAAATTTGGAGGATGCACACAGTGTGTCAACATGTGCTATATGCCATCACGGGAGATCAATGGACGCGTTTTGGGGGTGCAACCCCTTCCTCAATAATAAAGTAGCTGAGAGGAAGGGGTTTCTCCCCCAAAACACATCCCTTGATCCCCCGTGATGGCAGGTCGCACATGTTGACATTGGTAAATTGGTGTGCATCTTCCAAATTTGGCTTTTCCTGGGGTGACTTCACCCCATCTGAACGCAATATCAAACACAGTTCCTAAATACTCATGTCTGATATTGCCTTCAAGTTCTACCAAATGTGACGTTTGTAAGTTCAAGATTTGTGTCTTTCTTGTTGGTTTTACACAGGCCTGTTTTCTCGTAAATGGACATTTTTTTTTTTGATAATGCTACCCTAAAAATTGTTATACAACAAACATGTTGGTTTGTTTAAAAAACCTTTGGTAAATGCACATGTGATTGTGCAGGTATAAAAAAGTTTGTTAAGCAAGAATGTGTGGATTATTGTCTCAACGCTACAACACTTTTGGGGTGATGTCATTGGTGTTTTCAGAGAAAATGGGGGTTATTTACTAAGGGCAAATCCTCTTGGCACTACAAGTGCAGTTTCAGTGCAGTTGCAACTGCACTTATAGTGAAAAGTGTCTTTGCATTTAGTCAATAACACCCAACACTGCTTTGTATAATAATGTTACACAATCACGCCATTTTCTGGACTCCACACATTTCTGTCAGGTTCAGCTAAAACAAACACAAGCAGTAAATGTCCACAAAGAATTTCTTTTTTTTTTTAATAGAAAAAGGCTTCACATATTTGCTGGCATATTGATGGCCCCCCTACCCGCAAAGAAGTCCAGGTAGCGTAACTGGACATCACGGGCACTCAGGGAGGGCAAGCCAGGACGGCCGCTTTCAAGCGCCGTCAGTGTGGTTTCATGTATCATTCCGGCCTCAGGCCCAACTGAGCCAGCATAGTTGGCCGAATGTTTCCTTAAAAAGTTATGGAGAATACAGCACGCCATAATATGGTTCAGTTTATACTCCGCCATATGGATGGGTGTCATAAATAGGCAGAACCGGCTGGCCAGGATTCCAAATGTGTTCTCCACCACTCTTCGGGCTCTGGCCAGCCGGTAATTAAAAACCCTCTGTTCCGGGGTGAGGGTCCTCATTGGGAATGGCCGCATCAGGTGGTCCCCCAGCGCAAACGCTTCATAAGCAACGAACACGAATGGGAGTCCTTCCACATTGTCCTCTGGAGCTGGCAAGTCCAAGCTGCCATTCTGGAGACGCCTGTAGAACTCCGTCTGGGCGATGACTCCACCATCGGATATCCGGCCATTCTTCCCGACGTCCACATACAGGAAGTCGTAAGTAGCCAACACCACCGCCAACATCACAATACTATTGAACCCCTTATAGTTGAAATAGTACGACCCCAAGTTGGGTGGTGGGACGATGTGGACGTGTTTCCCATCAATTGCCCCTCCGCAGTTAGGAAAGTCCCACCGCTGGGCAAAGTGGGAGGCCACAGTCTGCCATTCCTGTGGTGTAGAAGGAAACTGTTGAGGAAAAAAAAAAAATAATTACTATTTTTGCTCAGAAACATGGCAAGCAGATTAGGCACAAACATTATGGGGCAACCTCCAGATAGCATTTATTAAGGGGAATTTAACAATGCCAAAGTATAAGGTTCACCTATCATATTCCCCCTCCCCCCCTCTCATGGGTCATTTCTAACATTATGGGGTGTGTGGAAATCTTGGACAGGTAACCCTCTTCACTTCATTGAGAGATGAATGCCTAAATACAGGGTATTATTTGGAACAGCCCCTCCTTAGTCACACTATTGGCAGCCCACTGGACAGGTAAGAAGTGTCATAATACAAAGATATAAATACACATTGTACACATTTGAGGACATTTGGACATTCTGCTATTACCTGTCAAGATAATAATAGGATACAAAAACGTGAAACAGTACCATTTGAAAGTATACAGGCAGGCCCTTGAACTACATGCTTTGGGGAATTCATCCATACATCAGAGCACAAAAGAGATCGGTATAGTGTGTATGGGTTTGGCAAAGTCAGAAGATAGATGATTGAGGATAGATAGAGGATTGGGATCAGCTGACTTAGAAGTTGGGGGAGGGAGGGTTACTAAAAATTATTTGGGGACACCACAAAAAAAAAGCCTTTGGCACTCTGCCTGAATTTAAAGCAAAAATAACATTTCAAAAGATTTTAGGGGGTGTTTGGGGTAAAGCACTACTATGGAGCAGAAAAAATACATTGTTAAGTGACTACATGAGGTGAATATAGGGCCAGGAGAGACCATACTGGGGAGGTTATTGAAGGGCAAATTTGTATGAAGGACCTAAAATAATAATTACATAAAAATCCAGCATGCATGAGGACAAAGGGGACATTCACAGCATATTACAATCATGGTAATTAGGGAATGAGGAAAGAAATACAATATATTAGCACACATTAAATACAATGAAATGTGATATTAAAGGATAAAAATCTTACCTTCATATACTCCTTCTGCAGGACCTGGATGATGGCAGAACAGGTCTCTGGGATAATGATCCTCAGAGCCTGGGGGGAGATGCCTGTCGAGAACTTCAAGTCCTGCAGGCTTCTCCCTGTCGCCAAATACCGCAGGGTAGCGACCAACCTCTGCTCCGGAGTGATGGCTTGCCTCATGCAGGTATCCTGCCTGCTAATATAAGGGGTCAGCGAAGCCAACAGATGGTGAAACATGGGGTCCGTCATCCTGAGAAAGTTCCTGAAATCATCAGGATTATTCTCACGGATCTCACGGAGCAAAGGCATATGAGAGAACTGGTCACGCTGAAGCAACCAATTCTTGGTCCATGAACTCCTCCCCAACCTGTTCATGGACTGGACTTGTGTCAAGGTCAGGACCCCAACACCAAGCCCCCGCACAGCACGAACTCTACGAGGAGTACGCATACGCAACATGGCTAGAAAACGGTCGGCTGCTCAGAACGAAGTAACAGAACGCACTGAAGAACAGCAAGGCCTGTGAAGAGCGACCTGCAAAACAGTAACAAACGAACAAGAATACAATGACTAATTAAAGTCACGCGGAACTTGCTTGCACGCACTGAAGAGCAGATACAAACCCACAAGCATAAACTGAAGGGCAGAAAACGATCTGAAAGCCACGAGTCTGAAAGCGCGAATCGTCTCTCACCAAACTTTTACTAACACAATATTAGCAAAAGGAGCCCAAAGGGTGCCGCGCTTGGTTCTGAACTGGCCTTTTCTAGTCTCGTCGTACGTGGTGTACGTGACCGCGTGGTTGGCGATCGGAAATTCCGACAACTTTGTGTGACCGTGTGTACGCAAAACAAGTTTGAGCCAACATCCGTCGGAAAAAATCCTAGGATTTTGTTGTCGGAACGTCCGAACAAAGTCCGACCGTGTGTACGGGGCAATAAAGTGTAATATTCCTTTAAATTTCATACCTGAGGGGTGTCTATAGTATGCCTGTAAGGGGGCGCATGTTTCCCGTGTTTAGAACAGTCTGACAGCAAAATGACATTTCAAAGGAAAAAAAGTCATTTAAAACTACTTGCGGCTATTAATGAATTGTCGGTTCAGACAATACACATAAAAGTTCATTGATAAAAACGGCATGGGAATTCCCCACAGGGGAACCCCGAACCAAAATTTAAAAAAAAATGGCATGGGGGGTCCACCTAAATTCCATACCAGGCCCTTCAGGTCTGGTATGGATATTAAGGGGAACCCCAGCAAAAATTTAACAAAAAAAATGGCGTGGGGTCCACCTGAAAATCTATACCAGACCCTTAAGGGACTCAAAACCCAGGGGGGTCTATCACTTCCCAATATTTGGTGGTACCATCAAGCAGCTCAAATAGCTCAGATCTCAATTGTCTACTCATCACAAGGCCCTAAACCAGATTGGCTACTGATGGAGAGACAAAAAAACTGTTAAAAATGTTAAAAATGACAAGAGACAGTGACCCCGCCCCCCTCTGATGCACGAGGACTTGACGGGGACTTCCCTGTGGCATTCCCCATGGAGTCAGAGGGGGCAGGGTCACCTGTTACGTAATGGGTGACCCCGCCCCCTCTGACATCACCAGACCCTTCAGTCCCATGAAGGGTCTGGTATAGATTTTGGGGGGGTACCCCCACGCCATTTTTTTTTCAAATTTTGGCGCAGGGTTCCTCTTAATATCCATACCAGACCTGAAGGGCCTGGTATGGAATTTAGGGGGACCCCCACGCCATTTTTTTTTTAATTGTGGGGAATTCCCATGCAGTTTTTATCAATGAACTTTTATGTGTATTGTCGGACTGACAATTCATAAATAGCCGCGAGTAGTTTTAAATGACTTTTTTTCCTTTGAAATGTCATTTTGCTGTCAGACTGTTCTAAACACAGGAAACATGCACCCTTTTACAGGCATACTATAGACACCCCCCAGGTACGAAATTTAAAGGAATATTACACTTTTTTTGTTTTACTTTAAGCATTATTAAAATCACTGCTCCCGAAAAAACAGCCGTTTTTAAAACTTTTTTTTGCATTGATCCATGTCCCCTGGGGCAGGACCCAGGTCCCCAAACACTTTTTATGACCATAACTTGCATATAAGCCTTTAAAATTAGCACTTTTGATTATTCATGTTCGAGTCCCATAGACTTTAACGGTGTTCGCGTGTTCGAACAAATTTTTTTCCTGTTCGCATGTTCTGGTGCGAACCGAATAGGGGGGTGTTCGGCTCATCCCTACTCACTAGCCAGAACCTCAAATAAACCTCTCTGTGCCAGACTCTGGAAACAAGACCTGGTGGATGAGTGGGACTCGGATAGGTGGTATCACTGCTTCCACAGATCTTTCAAGGGCATCATGAACATTTCTCTGATGGAAGCCAGAGTTAAGATTATCACACGCTAGTACTGAGTCCCTGCCACCCTCGCTAAAATTTTCCCGGATTTGTCCCCTATGTGCTTCAGGGGTTGTGGTCATATAGGCTCTCTACTACACATGTGGTGGACCTGTCCTCGACTACGCAACTCTTGGAACAGATTTTTCCACATATTGCATAAGGTCACAGGGGTCGCAGTTTCACAGGTTCCTTACATAGCACTCCTCAACTTCCAGGTGGAGAAAATACCCAAACATACACAATCATTGATCTCTTTTATGCTCCTAGGAGCCAAAATCACCATTGCCAGGAACTGGAAAAGACACTTGGTACCAACCTCTGCAGTAAAACGTAAGATCTCATGGATCATGACCCAGGAGAAGATTGTTAGCACTCTTCTAGACAAAACCCGCAAATTCTAATTAATTTGGGAACCCTGGGCGGCCTACATTGGTACACCATTATACCCAGGCAGCTAGAAGTCCCTGATACCATATCAACTCTCTAGGTGACCTTGCTTCCTTTTGTCACTCTATCTCCCCTTATTTCCTATCCTCTCTCTTTCCTTTTGGAGATGACTCCTGAGGGGCTCCCCCATCCCAGTGAGAGCCCAGGAGGGTTATTACGTCAATAGCCCTTCTCACCTGGTCTGGTCCCTGTCTCCCTGGGATAAATCCAGCCTGGTCCCTGTGGACATACTGGTCTATGAATGAGGAGAGTCGGTTTGCTAATATTTTCATTAAAAGCTTAAGGTCATTGTTGATCAGGGAGATTGGGTGATAATTGCCAGTCACAGTTCTCACTATATTTGTTCTATTTACTTTTATAATTAAACAAGTGTGATTTAACTGTACTTATGTCTGATTTCATGGTTTCTGACAACCTTAACCACTTCAGCCCCGGCAGGATTTACCCCCTTCCTGACCAGAGCACTTTTTAAAATTTGGCACTGCATCGCTTTAACTGCTAATTGCGCGGTCATGCAATGCTGTACCCAAATGAAATTTGCGTCCTTTTTTTCCCCACAAATAGAGCTTTCTTTTGATGGAATTTGATCACCTCTGCGGTTTTTATTTTTTGCGCTATAAACGGAAAAAGACCGAAAATTTGGAAAAAAAATGATATTTTATAATTTTTGTTATAAAAAAAATCCAATAAACTCAATTTTAGTCATACATTTAGGCCAAAATGTATTCGGCCACATGTCTTTGGTAAAAAAAAGTCAATAAATGTATATTTATTGCTTTGCGCAAAAGTTATAGCGTCTACAAACTAGGGTACACTTTCTGGAATTTACACAGCTTTTAGTTTATGACTGCCTATTTCATTTCTTGAGGTGCTAAAATGGCAGGATAGTACTAACCCCCCCCCATGACCCCATTTTGGAAAGTAGACACCCCAAGGAAATTGCTGAGAGTCATGTTGAGCCCATTGAATATTACATTTTTTTGTCCCAAGTAACTGAATAATGATAAAAAAATTTTTTAAAAAAAAGTTGTCACTAAATGATATATTGCTCAAACATGCCATGGGCATATGTGGAATTACACCCCAAATACATTATGCTGCTTCTCCTGAGTACGGGGATACCACAAAACCCCCATAAAACCCCATTTTGGAAAGTAGACCCCCCAAGCTATTTGCTGAGAGGCATGTTGAGTCCATGGAATATTTTATATTTTGCCCCAAGTTGCAGGAAAATGAAAAACTTTTTTTTTTTGCACAAAGTTGTCACTAAATGATATATTGCTCACACAGGCCATGGTCATATGTGGAATTGCACCCCAAAATACATTCTGCTGATTCTCCTGAGTACGGGGATACAACATGTGTGGGACTTTTTGGGAGCCTAGCCACATACGGGGCCCCAAAAACCAAGCACCGCCTTTAGGATTTCTAAGGGCGTACATTTTTGATTTCACTCCTCACTACCTATCACAGTTTTGAAGGCCATAAAATGCCCAGATGGCACAAAACCCCCCCAAATGACCCCATTTTCGAAAGTAGACACCCCACGCTATTTGCTGAGAGGCATGTTGAGTCCATGGAATATTTTATATTTTGCTTTCTTTTTTTTTTTTTTGCACAAAGTTGTCACTAAATGATATATTGCTCAATCATGCCATGGGCATATGTGGAATTACACCCCAAATACATTATGCTGCTTCTCCTGAGTATGGGGATACCACATGTGTGGGACTTTTTGGGAGCCTAGCTGCATACTGGGCCATGAAAAACAACCACCGCCTTCAGGATTTCTTAGGGCGTAAATTTTTGATTTCACTCCTCACTACCTATCACAGTTTCGAAGGCCATAAAATGCCAAGATAGCACAAACCCCCCCCAAACGACCCCATTTTGGAAAGTAGACACCCCAAGCTATTTGCTGAGAGGCATGGTGAGTATTTTGCAGCTCTCATTTGTTTTTGAAAATGAAGAAAGACAAGAAAAATGTATTTTTTTTTCTTTTTTCAATTTTTAAAACTTTGTGACAAAAACTGAGGTCTGCAAAATACTCACCATACCTCTCAGCAAATAGCTTTGGTTGTCTAATTTCCAAAATGGGGTCATTTGGGGGGGGGGGTTGTGCCATCTGGGCATTCCATGGCCTCCGAAACTGTGATAGGCAGTGAAGAGTGAAATCAAAAATTTACACCCTTATGCTCTATACACACGATAGGATTTTCTGATGGAAAAAGTGTGATAGGACCTTTTTGTCGGAAATTACGACTGTGTATAGGCTCCATCACACATTTTGCATAGGAATTTCTGACACACAAAGTTTGAGAGCTTGCTATAAAATTTTCCGACAACAAAATCCATTGTCGGAAATTCCGATCGTGTGTACACAAATCCGACGCACAAAGTGCCACACATGCTCAGAATAAATTAAGAGATGAAAGTTATTGGCTACTGCCCAATTTATAGTCCCGGCGTGTGTGTTTTACATCACCGCGTTCAGAACGATCGGATTTTCTGACAACTTTGTGTGACTGTGTGTATGCAAGACAAGTTTGAGCCAACATCCGTAGGAAAAAATCCATGGATTTTGTTGTCGGAATGTCCGATCAATGTCCTCCGATCGCCTGTATGGGGCATTAGAAAGCCTGAAGGCGGTGCTTGGTTTTCGGGGTCCCGTACGCAGCTGGGCTCCAAAAAAGTCTCACACTTGTGGTATCTTCGTACTCAGGAGAAGCAACAGAATGTATTTTGGGGTGTAATTTCACATATCCCCATGGCATGTTTAAGCAATATATCATTTAGTGACAACTTTGTGCAAAAAAAAAAAAATAGTCTTTTTCCCGCATCTTGTGTCACAATATAAAATATTCCATGGACTCGACATGCCTCTCAGCAAATAGCTTGGGGTGTCTACTTTCCAAAATGGGGTCATTTGGGGGGTTTGAACTGTCCTGGCATTTTATGCACAACATTTAGAAGCTTATGTCACACATCACCCACTTTTTTAACCACTTGAAGACAAAGCCCTTTCTGACACTTTTTGTTTAAATGAAAAAATTTTTTTTTTTTACAAGGAAATTACTTTGAACCCCCAAACATTATATATTTTTTTAAAGCAAATGCCCTACAGATTAAAATGGTGGGTGTTTCATTTTTTTTTTTCAAACGGTATTTGCGCAGCAATTTTTCAAATGCATTTTTTTGGGAAAACATGCACTTTTTAAAATTTGAATGCACTAAAACACACTATATTGCCCAAGTGTTTGATGTAATAAAAAAAGATGATCTTAGGCCAAGTACATGGATACCAAACACGACAAACAGGCCAATCTAGATACACATTATTTTGGTTTTTCTGTTTGTCTCTGACAGCGACTTTCTTTTTTGCTAGAAATATTTTTATATTTCTTTATATTTTTTCAATAACTCTTTTTCATTTACAATTTCACATCTATACTGGTTGGTGCTGTATTGCCATGGACACCGAGCTTCGCACCGTAAGCCAGGATTTGAATTGAATTGAAGTCGTTCATGAGCCCACACACAAGCCGATCTCGACTTATATTTAAGCATATATCGTGGTTTATTTTACTTTATATTTACATAAATCTTTTCACTTTCTCACGTTTACATTCACATGACGGCACATATATATCACTTATGTCCTGTTAGCTTATTTTTTCAGCTTTATTGTACACATTGTTTTATGTAGGCGACTTTTCTGTTTACTTTGTTACTTTGTTTTACAAATATATGATACTTCACTATATACATGTATATAATTTTCATTACTATACACTTGTATTCACGTTCAGTTCATAGATTCATTGTCTTATATTCTACTACATCTTACAAAACATTTTTCTTTATTCATATTCACTTCATTTTACATTTTATATATATTTAGTTTTATCATTGGAACCATGTTTATTTAGACAATGATCTTTTCTTATTTTACATAATTTTTTCACATTTTTGACACACAAATTTATTTGTAAATATATTTTCATATATATATGTATTATATAACATCTCCTTTTTCACACACACACCCTCATATGTTTCTCCAATTCACTTGTTTATTTATATATACTTCTTTTATTCATTATCTATTTTTTTTTTCTTTTACTGCTGCTTATATATTACCTACATGGGAGTTTCCACTATAAAGCCCATTTGTCTAACAGCAGGTGCCGAGAACTGGTATGACCACCGGCTTCCAGCTGTCTTTAATTACCCACACAATTACATGATCACATGGGTCTCCAACATAAGCTTTATATATGTTTTTCATTTCCATGTATGCCAGCTATGAGTAAGCACTCGTCATGAGTGTGAAACGCATCAGCTGATCCCTGTACACTTCTGCTGTAGTGTTTTGTATTCCTCTATGATCCAGCTTTTTACTAATAAAAACATCTATGATCAGACCGGTGCGCGGCTTCCAGATTTTCTCTTTTTCCTTGCTTCATCCTGCATCAGCCAGCACCTGGGACTCTTCCCCTTGAAGGATTTATACCTGTTTTCCTTTACACTGATTTGAACCTACCTGAGTGGTGGAACTCTTTTCTGCTTGGTTTGCATCTCTGGATTTACGACCAGGGTGTACTAGGCTGCTGGTGCTTGCCAGTTCACCAGAAGGAATAGCGGCGCTAGTACTGCTCTTCTCTATATGAGGGACCTGCGGTCCTTGCACATCGACGACAGAAGAAGAAGTTTGGGGTCTGGTACACCTGACCTTGGCAGGGACCACAACTCCGTCATCAGAGCTATCTGTCATGGAGCCGCTGTCCTCTACAGGATCGTATTCTGAGCCTGAATCTGACAGATGAGTGACTTCCTCTTCACTATCTGTCATGCTCAGAAACATGTAGGCCTCTTCACTAGTGTACTTTCGATTTGCCATTTTGGGCTCTAAATTTAGTGGTACACTAGTGAGACTCACAGGTAAAAAAGCTCCTGACTGTTAGCGACTGTATCAAAATTCTACCAAAAAAACTGTTAGCGATCGCAGGGATCAGGCCTGACTCTGCGAACGCTGCAGTTATGTGTGTTTAGTGTTTTGTAAGTGACAGTGATCAATCGATACTGCACTTGGGTAGGCTGGGCTGGGTTGGAGGGGCAAAAATCAGGTGCTAGAAGGTATCTGGGCTGATCCCACCAACACTACATTTTTGGGAACCCTAAACTGCTGGGGATGCCAGTATAGATCTGATCAGATCAGATATTGATCCGTTCAGATACTATACCACTAAGGGAGGTGTATGCTGCATGCGTGGGTGTTAGCGGTACTGGCACTAACCTGACACTAGAAAAAGGGGGAAAAAACTGCGCTCTGGTGAAAAATAAATATCAAAATCCTAAAAAGTGAAACTGAATGTTTGTGTGAACTGTAAAGCAGCAACTCTTCTGCGCAACATAAACACAGTATAATACAAATGGAAAAAAGATTTGTGCTAAATAAACACTGATATACATACGTGTACTTGATAATTCAACAATAAAAGTCTGAATAAGTATCACATGAATTGTGAACAAAATGTAAAAAGTGTCGTGACACCAAATAAGTTGAATAGTTAATGCTATAAACAATTGAAAATATAGAAGTCCCAGAGCATAAAATGCCTTTATCACCCATGTGATGAATAAATAAATCAATGTGAAAAGTCCATCAAAAACTGTGCAATCATTGATAATGTAGAAGATAGTGCCCGATCCACCACCAAAGGATGTAGATTGGCTGCTTACCAAAAACCCATGATCCCCCACCACTACAGAGGATCAGGGAAAGCCTGAACTGCCCCTGGATGACGTAACTGTATTACAAAATGCGTAGGGCAGAGCGACGCGCTTGCTTCAACTCTCATTGCTGTTCTTGTTACCAGCAGGACGGGCTAGTCTGTGAGCTCACCGGCTAGCGCTCCAGACGCATAGGCGCTTATTTTACTAGGATCATGTGAGTGCAATATTGTATTTTAATATTGAATAAAGTTTTAAGGTTATTTACTATTGGAGCTTTTTATCTTTCATGGTGCATCCATCCATCCATCCATCTGCGAGTTGGAGATAATACGTTGCAGTTTGAAACATATATGTTCCGGTGGCTGTGTTATGGATATGTTACTACAACATTAACAAGCTCAGGTTTTGGCTTATCAGATATGGTCCAGAGTATAGTTTCCTATTCAGGCTATCCCTGATTCTCTGTAGTGGGGGATCATGGGTCTCTGGTAAGCCGACAATCTACGTCCTTTGGTGGTGGATCGAGCACTATCTTCTACATTACAAGGATTGCACAGTTTTTGATGGACTTTTCTCATTGATTTATTTATTCATCACATGGGTGATATAGGCATTTTATGCTTCTATATTTTCAATTGTTTATACATTAACTATTCAACTTATTTGGTGTCACAACACTTTTTATATTTTGTTCACAATTCATTTGATACTTATTCAGACATTTATTGTTGAATTATCAAGTACACGTATGTATATCAGTGTTTATTTAGCGCAATTCTATCCTTTTTCCACTAACCTGACACTTCCTGGGGTGACGCAGACCCTATCTTGTATCTACCTACCTACCTTGTATCTCCCACCGGGTGATCAGGGGGTTAAACCTTTATTAGGTAATAAACAGCGGGTGCCCTGACACTATACATAATAAACTAACTAACCAGTGTCATCCGTAACAGTTATACGGTGATCACTGGGGAAAGGGTTAACTAGGGCGCAATCAGGGGGTTAAAACCTTTATTGGTAGTATATTGGGGTCCCTGACACTATAAAACGCTGATGGCGAACCTAAATACTTACCTCCCTAACTAGCGTCACCTGTGACACTAATACAGCGATCAGAAGAATGATCACTTAGTGACACTGGCGACGGCGGGGTGATCACAGGGTTAAACCTTTATTAGGGGGGGTTAGGGGGGTACCCTAGACCTAAAGGGGCCTACCACTAACTACCCTACCACTTATAATGGTCACAAATGAAACCAATGCAGTAATCAGTAAAAAAAAAAATGAGATGACATCACTTCCTTTGCCGCTGTTTACATTACAGCAGGAGAGGAAGATTGTCATTCATTGGGAGCGATCGCAAGGGGGTGGTCACGAATGAGTGGCCTCCCTGTCAGCACAGATCGCTCTCCTAACACTGCCAACCGCCTCCGGCACCGGATGCGCCCCCCACCCGCAGGAGGCAAATCACATATCAGATACGTGATTTTGCCTGCCCGTGCCATTCTGCCACAGTATATCTGCCGGCAAGTGGTTAAAGGAGTTTATGTAACACCTTTCCCAACTCTGGTAGGTTACAGTCTGATGGAAAATGTAGTTTTGAGGCATCTGTTGATCAAGAGAGGAGCAGTGGGGAAGGGGGCCACCTCAGTAATGCCTTTTTTTTTTTAATTTTTAGTCCTCCTCGCCCAGGGCTGTCAGCTCCCACATCCCATCGGCAGCATCTTTATCATATGGTGGGAGATTATCTAGGGGCGAAAATAGATATAGAGAGCTTTCCAGTTGACGATCCATTGAGTTATTGGATCATGAGAATAGACCACTGGCCAGAAAGTGCCCAGTATGCAATAGAGCTGCTGGGCTGCCGTGCATCCAGCATGCTTTCATAAAGGCATTCTGTGCTGCCGGTGATTGTATGACAGATAATAGAGTGCGTCTGTCCACAGACTCCGTGGATCAGCTGAAATGTATCAGAATGCATCAGTCCTGGATTAGCAGCAGCTATCAAGCCCCTGATTCCCGATGTCACTGATTAAGTGCTTTCTGGATCTCAAATCTCTGAAAGACTGTCTAGGCTGCCTAGCTTTGTGGGTGTTGATTTCATCTGTAAGAATTGTTTTGGTGTAGGTTTCATGGGCACAATTAACACCCAAGGACCAATTTTTCCACAGCTGTTTGACAGGTGCATATCATTGCAATTTTTGACAGCAAGGCCAATTATTGCTTTCATTAAGAGCACCTGCATGATGTTACAGTGTGAAAGCACCACTGAGCACCACAGACCATTTTTTCTGCACCTGTGCATATCTTTACAATTTTTTGACAGCAAGGCCAATTATTGCTTCCTTTAACCACTTCAGCCCCGGAAGGTTTTACCCCCTTCCTGACCAGAGCACTTTTTACAATTTGGCACTGCGTCGCTTTAACTGCTAATTGCACGGTCATGCAATGCTGTACCCAAACGAAATTTGCGTCCTTTTCTTCCCACAAATAGAGCTTTCTTTTGATGGTATTTGATCACCTCTGCCGTTTTTATTTTTTGTGCTATACACGGAAAAAGACCGAAAATTTTGAAAAAAAATGATATTTTCTAATTTTTGTTCTAAAAAAAATCCAATAAACTCAATTTTAGTCATACATTTAGGCCAAAATGTATTCGTCCACATGTCTTTGGTAAAAAAAATGTCAATAAGTGTATATTTATTGGTTTGCGCAAAAGTTATAGCGCCTACAAACTAGGGTACATTTTCTGGAATTTACACAGCCTTTAATTTATGACTGCCTATGTCATTTCTTGAGGTGCTAAAATGGCAGGGCAGTACAAAACCCCCACAAATGACCCCATTTTGGAAAGTAGACACCCCAAGGAAATTGCTGAGAGGCATGTTGAGCCCATTGAATATTAATTTTTTTTGTCCCAAGTGATTGAATAATGACAAAAAAAAAAATTACAAAAAGTTGTCACTAAATGATATATTGCTCACACAGGCCATGGGCATATGTGGAATTGCACCCCAAAATACATTTAGCTGCTTCTCCTGAGTATGGGGATACCACATGTGTGGGACTTTTTGGGAGCCTAGCAGCATACGGGGCCCCGAAAACCAATCACTGCCTTTGGGATTTCTAAGGGCGTACATTTTTGATTTTACTCCTCACTACCTACAGTATCACAGTTTTGAAGGCCATAAAATGCCAAGATGGCATAAAACCCCCCAAATGACCCCATTTTGGAAAGTAGACACCCCAAGCTATTTGCTGAGAGGCATGGTGAGTATTTTGCAGCTCTCATTTGTTTTTGAAAATAAAGAAAGACGAGAAAAAATGTTTTTTTTCTTTTTTCAATTTTCAAAACTTTGTGACAAAAAGTGAGGTCTGCAAAATACTCACTATACCTCTCAGCAAATAGCTTGGGGTGTCTACTTTCCAAAATGGGGTCATTTGGGGGGGGGGGGTTTGCCACCTGGGCATCCCATGGCCTCCGAAACTGTGATAGGCAGTGAAGAGTGAAATCAAAAATTTACGCTCTTAGAAAGCCTGAAGGCGGTGCTTGGTTTTCGGGGTCCCGTACGCGGCTAGGCTCCCAGAAAGTCCCACACATGTGGTATCCCCGTACTCAGGAGAAGCACAAGAATGTATTTTGGGGTGTAATTTCACATATTCCCATGGCATGTTTGAGCAATATATCATTTAGTGACAACTTTGCGCAAAAAAAAATAAAAAAAATAAAAAATTGTCTCTTTCCCGCAACTTGTGTCACAATATTAAATATTCCATGGACTCGACATGCCTCTCAGCAAATAGCTTGGGGTGTCTACTTTCCAAAATGGGGTCATTTGGGGGGGGTTGAACTGTCCTGGCATTTTATGCACAACATTTAGAAGCTTATGTCACACATCACCCACTCTTCTAACCACTTGAAGAGAAAGCCCTTTCTGACACTTTTTGATTACATAAAAAAATAATTTTTTTTTGCAAGAAAATTACTTTGAACCCCCAAACATTATATATTTTTTTAAAGCAAATGCCCTACAGATTAAAATGGTGGGTGTTTAATTTTTTTTTTTTCACACAGTATTTGCGCAGCGATTTTTCAAATGCATTTTTTGGGGAAAAAACACACTTTTTTAAATTTTAATGCACTAAAACACACTATATTGCCCAAATGTTTGATGAAATAAAAAAGATGATCTTAGGTCGAGTACATGGATACCAAACATGACATGCTTTAAAATTGCGCACAAACGTGCAGTGGCGACAAACTAAATACATTTTTAAAAGCCTTTAAAAGCCTTTACAGGTTACCACTTTAGATTTACAGAGGAGGTCTACTGCTAAAATTACTGCCCTCGATCTGACGTTCGCGGTGATACCTCACATGCATGGTGCAATTGCTGTTTACATTTGACGCCAGACCGATGCTTGCGTTCGCCTTAGCGCGAGAGCAGGGGGGAGAGGGGTGCTTTTTTTTTTTTTTCTTTATTATTATTATTTTTTTTATCTTATTTTTAAACTGTTCCTTTCATTTTTTTTTTTAAATCATTTTTATTGTTATCTCAGGGAATGTAAATATCCCCTATCATAGCAATAGGTAGTGACAGGTACTCTTTTTAAAAAAAATTGGGGTCTATTAGACCCTAGATTTCTCCTCTTCCCTCAAAGCATCTGACCACACCAAGATCGGTGTGATAAAATGCTTTCCCAATTTCACAATGGCGCTGTTTACATCTGCCGAAATCTAAGTCATAAAATGCTCGTAGCTTCCGGTTTCTTAGGCCATAGAGATGTTTGGAGCCACTCTGGTCTCTGATCAGCTCTATGGTCAGCTGGCTGAATCACTGGCTGCATTTTCAGGTTCCCTGTTGAGACAGGAGAGCCAGAGAAAAACACGGAAGACGTTGGGGGGGGGGATTCCCTCCCACTGCTTGTAAAAGCAGTCTAGAGGCTAATTAGCCACTAGGATTGCTTTTACATGAAAGCTGACCGCTAGCTGAAAAGAATGATACCAAGATGATACCTAAACCTGCAGGCATCATTCTGGTATAACCACTCAAAGTCGTAAATGGCGTACCTGAAGACAAAAAAATGGTTAACAATAAAGCACAGTAAACGGTAAAGTATAAAAAATTGCATACCTGAAAAGCAAACATGATAAAAAATAATAACAATAAAACATTGCAGAATAGAATACAGTAAAAAAGAGCAGAACAATAGAGAGAGAATAGAGAGAGAGAGAGAGAACAATAAAACGACAACTATTTTTTTTATTTTATATTTTTGTATGTGTTTTTTTTTTTTTACACTTTTTTTTGTAACTGTAACTTTTATAACTGTAACCAGTTCCAGGTTAGGGTCTCTCAAAATGTGATGGCATCTTGGGAACCCTGTGAAAGTGTGCCTAGTCTGTGCAATGCTGTACCCTACGCTAATACTCAACTAGTGAATGGTAGCGTTCAAAACATTCACCAATGCAAAGACCAGCATTGTCAGGACAGGAGGGACAATAATAGCGGGTGTCACGCCTATATCCGTGCTTGCTGCAGACACAACATCTTTTTTGGGGGGGTTCGTTGGGTAGGGGTACTCGGGAGGACATAAAGAAAATGCCTCTCATGCAGCTGACTGCATTTGGTTGGGGATGTGAATGGGGGAAGTACGGGCGCTGCAGAAGCGGTGGGTTCCCAATTAGGATCGGCGAATGCAGCAGGAAGGGCATTATGGGCACGATGGGCCTGTGTTTGTCTTTTTGGTGGCAGCAGGGCACTACTTGTGCTTGCCACCTCACCAGCTTGAACTGCACTTATGGGACTCGCCACGTCACCAAGTGTTACTGCAGTGCTGGTTTGACTACGACCGGGGTGTACTAGGCCACTGGTGCTTGCCAGTTCACCAAAAGGCTACCAAAAAACTGTTAGCGATCGCAGGGATCAGGCCTGACTCTGCGAATGCTGCAGTTATGCGTTTAGTGTTTTGTGAGTGACAGTGATCGATCGATACTGCACTTGGATGGGCTGGGCTGGGCCGGGCGGAGGGGCAAAACGCAGGTGCTAGTAGGTATCTGGGCTGATCCCGCTAACACTGCGTGTTTGGGAACCCTAAACTGCTGGGGACGCCAGTATAGATCTGATCGGATCAGATATTGATCCGTTCAGATACTATACCACTAAGGGAGGTGTACGGTGCGTGCGTGGGTGTTAGCGGTACTGGCACTAACCTGACGCTGCCTGGGGCTGGTGCTTGCCAGTTCACCAAAACGCTACCAAGAAAACTGTTAGCGATCACAGGGATCAGGTCTGACTCTGAACGCTGCAGTTATGCGTTTAGTGTTTTGTAAGTGACAGTGATCGATCGATACTGCACTTGGGTGGGCTGGGCCGGGCGGAGGGGAAAAACGCAGGTGCTAGCAGGTATCTGGGCTGATCCCGCTAACACTGCGTTTTTGGGAACCCTAAACTGCTGGGGACGCTAGTATAGATCTGATCGGATCAGATATTGATCCGTACAGATACTATACCATAAGGGAGGCGTATGCTGCGTGCGTGGGTGTTAGCGGTACTGGCGCTAATCTGACACTGCCTGGGGCGACGCATATCACCGCCGGGCGATCAGGGGGCTAAACCTTTATTCGGTAATAAACGGCGGGTGCCCTGACACTATAAAAAATAAACGAACTAACCAGCGTCACCCGTAACGGTTATACGGTGATCAGTGGTGAAAGGGTTAACTAGGGGGCAATCAAGGGGTTAAAACATTTATTAGATAGTATATGGGGGTCCCTGTCGCTATAAAACGCTGACGGCGAACCTAAATATTTACCTCACTAACTAGCGTCACCAGCGACACTAATACAGCGATCAGAAAAATGATCACTTAGCGACACTGGTGACAGGGGGTGATCAAGGGGTTAAAACTTTATTAGGGGGGGTTAGGGGGATACCCTAGACCTACAGGGGGCTAACAGTAACTGCCCTACCACTTCTAACTGTCACAAACTGACACCAATCAGTAATCAGAAAAAAAAATACTGCTTGGTGTCAGTTTGTGACAGGGGGGAGGGGTGATTGGGGGGGGGATCAGGGGGCGATCGGGGGGGGTCGGGGGTGTTTTATGTGCCTGGCATGTTCTACTGAGTGTGTGTGTGTGTTTTGTGCACTTACATGTCTTCTCTCCTCGGCGCTGGAACGGAAACTGCCAAGCTGAGGAGAGATGACATCACATCCTCTGCCTGTGTGTACTATACACAGGCAGGGGATGTCTCTCATTGGCTGGGAGCGATCGCGAGGGTGGGGCCACGATCGGATGGCCTCCCCCTCATCACGGAACACTCCCAGTCAAATGACGACCGCCGCTGGCACCGGGGGGGTCCGATCGGACCCCCCGCCCGCGGGAGGCAGATCACGTATGGGTACTTGATTCTGCCTGCCCGTGCCATTCTGCCGCAGTATATCTGCGTTAGGCGGTCGGCAAGTGGTTAAGAGTACCTCTATAGGGTTAAGTTACCTGTATAGGTGGTGCCTTCACAGTGTGAAGGCACCACTGACACCCAAAGACCATTTTTTTCCGCACCTGTTTGACAGGTACATATCATTTCAATTCTTAACAGCAAGACCAATTCTTGCTTTAATCAAGAGTACCTGTATAGGATTATCGTGTGAAGGCACCGCCAACACCCAAAGACCAATTTTTCCACACCTGTTTGAAGGGTGCATATTATTAAAATTTTTGACAGCAAGGCCAATTCTTGCCTTCATCAAGAGTACCTCTATAGCCGGTGTCTCATACTGGCGGCCCTCCAGCTGTTGCAAAACCCTTAGTGTCTGGTATGGATTTAAAGGGGACCCCATGCCCAAAAAAAATGGGGTGGGGTTCCCCCCAAATCCATACCAGACCCTTATCCCAACATGCAGCCTGGCAGGTCAGGAAAGGGAGGGGACATGTGAGCCCCTCCACTCTAATGCACCTTGTTCCAATGTTGATGGGGACAAGGGCCTCTTCCCCACAACCCTGGGCTTTAACAAGAGGGTTCCAGATCCTACCTCCCCATGTGAATGAGTACCTTTTTGATTTTCGCATGGGGGTACCCTCCAAATCCATACCAGACCTGAAGGGGGGCCCACGCTGTTTTTTCCAAAATTTTCTAGCCGCCAATTATTTTTTTGATGACTTATCAGTTGTAAAGAACACGGTGACCGGCTTTTAAGCCCACTCCTTAGCAACCAGCTATATACAGGGAACAAAAATAAATAAATCATGAAATACATGAACAATGCATGCAAACACACCACAAAATGGGCCTGAAAAATGCATCAACCGCAAGTGCATAGATGTGGACCTAGACTTTGAGAGTTGATGGTAGGATAGGTATTCCCTTTAGAAATATATCCCCTCACCCCTTGCTTTGGAGATTTTGTATTTCCCCTTACATTTTGTCACATCTAGGACAAAACAAGTGTCACCAGTGGGGATACAGTCAATAATAAAAACTAAACAATCTAAAACTTAAAAAACAAAATTCTTTTACATATACGTAGGAGTTTATTTGAAATGTTTTAATGTGATTTTCATCAAGGTTCACACGTTTTCCTAAATGATTTAAATTAAAGTGTAAAAATCTTGGGTGAAAATTGTGTTACTATTGTGAGAAACCTTTTATAAAATAAACATTCTTTAAGTCTAAAACTTCAAAATGTGATACATGGTCAAGGTATAGTTAGCTTTGAATTAGGCTGTAAGAGTTTTAAAATATGGCTCCAAACTGTGAGATGTCAGTGCTCCTGGATTATATTATTGCATGGTTACAGTTAGCAAAAAAACAAACACATTTTCAGTTCCATGATCACATGAATGTGCTTTGAAAACTTTCATTTCTTTCATCTTACTTGGTGCATCTGGCATTGCTAGTATTACCTTTACATCAAACATTTTCCTAGGCATTGGGATTCTTTCACAGTTGTATTAGTTATGTTGCCTGAGGTTTTAAATCTGGCTCTAGGCTGATCCTAGAATGGCATGGAGCTAATTCACTCTTCTTAAATCTTTGGAGAGAACTAAAATGTAAAGACAAGTTCAACAAGAATAAGAAAAAGCAAATCTCTAAGGATACAATACAGGCTGTTCAGTATTGATTTTCCGATTCTATTTGCTTCTGATTTAAAGATTGTGCAGGTTGCAATATAATGCAGAGTTTCTTTCCATCCCACTGTTCCCAAAGAAAACTTTATTAGCAGCAAGCTTTATTAATCTTGACAAAGTTATCAAATGCACACTGCAACAATAAGTAGTCCTGTAATCCTAGAAATGTCTACTCTACATCTGTCTATGTATGTCTTAGTAAATATCATTAGTAGGGATGGGCGAACGGTTAGACCCAAGCATAAGTTCGGGCCAAACTTTAGCTGTTCGGACGTTCGACGAACAGCCGAACAAACAAGTAGTTCAAACATTTGTTTGGCCCCCGAACCTGACCACAATGTATTGCAGTGCTGAACAGTGCATTGCAAGCCCTGATTGGCTGAAGAAGTGAAAGCTTCAGCCAATCAGTGCACAGAGCACTGTCAGAATCATGATTGGACACTGTCATCATGACTTTATCCAATCATGGCTCATTCCCGTCCCACGGTATAAAAGTATTCTTTCAATGGCAGCCATTTTCAGTGTAATTGGAGAGGGGAGTGGAGAGGTATAGAACAGGGCTCTTTTCAGTGCTATCAGTTAGTTAGTTAGTGTGCTATACTATGCTATTTTGCTTCAATTGTGAGTGTAGAATATTAGTTTAGTGTCAATCTAGGGATAGTGTGAGTGTAGTGAGGAGGACCATCATTCAGCTTTGCATAGTGTGCAGCTAGAGTAGGGACAGCTCAGATAGTTTCACTGTAGTGTAGTGAGACCATGTCATTCATACATACATTAGTGTAGAGTAGGGAAGCACATATAGTTTCGGTGTAGTGTAGTGAGAACGTCAGTAATCTTGATATTAGTGGATAGCTAGAGTACGGACAGTTCAGATACTGTCAGTGTAGTTGAACACGTCTATTTGATTGTGTTACTGCCAGTTTAACGCCATTTACTTCTGTGTGCGTTAATGGCAGTTTAATACTATTTACTTCTGTGTGTTTTACTGCAAGTTTAATGCCATATCGTTTTGTGTGCGTTACTGCCAGTTTAACGCCATGTAGTTCTGTGCGCGTTACTGCCAGTTTAACTCCATATCGTTTTGTGCGGTACTGCCAGTTTAACACCATTTACTTCTGTGTACGTTACTGCCAGTTTAACGCCATATAGTTTTGTGTGTATTATTGCCAGTTTAACGCCATATTGTTTTGTGTGCGTTACTGCCAGTTAACGCCATATCGTTTTGCGGGTGTTACTGCCAGTTTAACGCCATATAGTTCTGTGTACGTTACTGCCAGTTTAAGGCCACATAGTTTTGTGTGCGCTACTGCCAGTTTAACGCCATATCGTTTTGTGTGCGCTACTACCAGTTTAACGCCATATAATTCTGTGTGCATTACTGCAAGTTTAACGCCATATAGTTCTGTGTGCGTTACTGCCAGTTTAACGCCATATAGTTTTGTGTGAGTTACTGCCAATTTAAGGCCATATAGTTCTGTGTGCGTTACTGCCAGTTTAACGCCATATCGTTTTACATGCACTTCTGCCAGTTTGACGACATATAGTTCTGTGCGTCACTGTATGTTTGTCACATTGTATTGCAGTATATTATAGTGTATCCGTGGAGTGTGTCTGTGCAGCTTGAGTACTCAAATTAAAGTGCACCAAACACCTCTTTACATTGATTAAAGTGCATCTTTGTACAGATTTCAACTTCTTCTTTACAATTGCTCATAAGCACCGCCCCCTCCATCCCAATAATGTCTGGGATAACAACAAGGAGAGGCAGACGTTCCCTTGGCATTGTAAGGGAGCCAGCAACAAATGTGTCCACAGGCAAAGATGGACAGGGTGGTCACTCCTCAGGCAGGACATCATTTGCTCTGTTTAGTGAGTTTGCTCATGCTATCCAGCCACAGCATGCAGAGAAGGTGGTGGACTGGCTTACTAAACCTTCCTCATCCTCCTCATCCTCTGTCACTCAAGCAGAGTGCAGTCCCCTGCAGTTGCCAGAGTGGATAAACCTGCCTCCTTGTCCACATCTATTCCTGCCATAGCCCCAACATCAGCCATTGAGGGTCAGCTGAGTTATTTGACCACAGCGTAAGCCACTTGCGCCTTAATGATGCCCAGCCATTACTGGATTCAGATGTTAATTCTGAGGTTGAGTATGACAGGAACATGAGCCTAGAGAGAGGGAGGAACACTGGTAGACAAATTGGCTGCAGCGTATTGCCAAGTTAACTACAGTGGACAAAGATGGAGGAGATGGAGATGATGATGATGATGAGGTCACTGATGCGACTTGGGTGCCAGATAGAGCAGAGGAGGAAACTGAAGGTGAGGCGGCACAACCCCAAGGAGGCCAACATCAAGAAAGTAAAGAGCAGCCACCCTGTTCCATTACATTCTGCAGCTGTTATCTCCCAGCCCACCCCCCAAAGCTCAGCTGTTTGGGCCTTTTTCAGCACATCTGCAGCAGATCGCATTGTTGCTATCTACAAACTGTCTCTCAGGCACATCAAACATGGCAAAAACATCAACCATTTGGATACCACATGCCTAACAACGCATTTAACGTCCAACCACTCAGCTCATTGGCAAGAGCACCTAAAAGCCACATAAAAGGGGCACAAATCTGTCCTTCCTCCTCTTCCTCCTTCTTACCCAGTCTGCCCCTGCTATCCCGAGTCATTACCTCTCAGCAGCCTCCACTGACAGGGATGATGGTATAGCACAGGGTGTCCCAGGCCCTAGCAACACATCTGCCAGCAGCACACCACCAGCTGTAGACTTTAGCCGGCAAATTTCTCTGCCCATCTGCTGCAGCAGAAAAAAAAATACAGTCCCTGCCACCCACATACCCAGCGTCTAAATGCATGCTTGTCGAAGCTGTTGGCTCTCCAACTTCTGCCTGGTGGATTCTGCCCCTTCCGGGAATTCGCACAAAGTGCTGTACCACAATGGCAGGTTCCTAGTAGCTATTACTTTTCACGTAAGGCCGTTCCATCTCTCTATCATCAGCTTGTTGTGCCCCCACGTCTCCATACAGTTGGTGGTGATGATGCCAGACCTGTGAGCTCTACCCCCTCCTCCTCCTCCTCCTCTGCCTCCGCCACCTCCATGCCCTGCTCTTCAGAATTGTCCTATGAACGTCAGGTACCCCCTAAGCGTTCAAAGGGCTATTCCATGAGTCAGACTAAAAGGTGCCATGCAGTGCTTCAGCTGTTGTGTTTAGGGGACAGGAACCACACCGGAGCAGAGATTCTTGCAGCTCTGCAGGGACAGGCCCAGAGGTGGTTCACACCATGCCAGCTGGAGCCAGGAATGGTGGTGTTCGATAATGGCTCAAATGTCCTATCAGCCCTTAGACAGGAAAAGTTGACACATGTGCCATGCCTGGCACATGTCCTCAATTTTTTGGTGCAGCTTTTCCTAAGCACGTACCCAGGGTTGCAAGATGTGCTAAAACAGGCCAGAAGAGTCTGTAGCCATTTCAGGCAGTCATACACAGCCAGTGCTCAGTTGGCTGAAATTCAGCGGGAATTCCACCTGCCGTAAACCATCTGGTTTGTGACATGCCCACCAGGTGCAATGCTGCAGCAGCTATACATGTGGCAGAGGGCCGTCAACGAGTACCTGTGCCAGTATGGCATGACGACGGGCTCAGGCTGCCTCGGCTTTTTGTCACCATTTGAGGAGGCCACAAGGATTGTGAGCAGTGACAGTGCATGCATCAGTGACACAATCCCTGTTGTGTTCCTGCTGGATCAGACTCTGCGTAGCATTATGGACAGGGCACTGGAGGCAGAGCAGCAGGGGGAAGCGGAGGACTTCCTTTCCTCTCAAGGCCCACTTTATCCAGACACCATCATTCCTATGTCACAGAACACACAGTAGGAGAGAGGATAGGAGGAAGAGGAGGAGGATTCTGGCACTTTCATAGGCTTTGAAGAAGAGGAAGACATTCGTCAATCTATAAGTGATGGCTTTCCAACCCCAGGACCCTTGGGAGTAGTACGTGGCTGGGAGGAGGAAGTTCCAGATGCTGTCATCCTGAGTGACCCTGAGGAGTCTGCTTCTCAAGCCTTGGAAAATTTGAGGCGCATGGCAACCTCATGCTTCAAAGCCTGCGAAAGGACCCAAGAATACGTGGCATAAAGGAGAAGGATGATTACTGGTTGTCAACCCTCCTTGACCACCGTTATAAGGAAAAGGTCTCAGAACTCATCCCGTCCCCATGGAGAGTGCAGAAGATAAAATTTCTTGAGGACACGTTAAAAATGATTTTATTGAACGTTTTTCCTGACTCCAGTAGGTTACAGTGTGATGGAAAGCATTGTTTTGAGTTTTATGTTGGTCAAGAGAGGAGCGTTGGAGAAGGTGTCTGACTAAGTGAGTTATTTCAGAATTTTTTTAATCCTCAACGCCCAGGGCTGTCAGCTTCCACATCCCATCGGCAGCGTCTGCATCACATGGTGGATGAATACCTCGGGGCCAAAACAGAGATGGAGAGCTTTCCAGCTGATGATCCACTGACTTACTTGGTCATGAGAGTAGATCACTGACCAGAACTTGCCCAGTATGCTATTGAGTTGTTGGGCTGCCCTGCATCCAGCATGCTTTCAGAACGGGCATTCAGTGCTGCAGGAGGTTTTATTACTGATCATAGAACATGTCTGTCCACAGACTCGTGAACCGTGACTTTTATAAAAATGAATCAGTCCTGGATTATCAGCTATAAAGCCCATGATGCCAATGTCACTGATTTCTTTTTGGGATGTAGATTCTCTGCAGGAATTCGAGGCTGCCTAGCTTTGAGGGTGTTCAATTATTTCATCTGGAAGAATGTTTTTGGTATAGGTTTTGTGGGTACAATTAACACTCGAAGACCAATTTTTCTGCACCTGTTTGACAGGTGCATATTATTGCAATTTTTACAGCAAGGCCAGTTCTTGCTTTCATCAAGAGTACCTCTATAGGGTTATAGTGGGAAGGTGCCACCGACACCCAAAGACCAATTTTTTACTTCTATCCAAAGTCAAAGTGACACCAAAATGTATCCAAAAAAATCTTTAATCTTATTCCCAGTGCACTACATTGTGGACTCATCATTCACACTGGCTCCCCAGTTGATGCTGAGCAAAATAAAGGCAGCTTGCAGGGAAAATGTCATTTTTTTGGGATTTTTTTAAATGCAATTATTGCTGCAGCAGATTCTAGACATGGTACAGATCTGCCACTTTACAGGTAGACTAAGGGGACCCCCCCCCCAGGCACTATATTGGAAGGATTTTTTTATTTTTATGCTTTCACTTTAAAAATAAAAAAAATCACTGCTCATTTAAAAAATTATGTTTTTTACAAACTTTTTTTATTGATATATGTCCCCCAGGGGAGGACCCAGACCCTTATAAGCATTGTATGTCCAATTACTTGCATATAAGCCTTCAAAATGGGCACTTTTGATTTTTGATGTTCGGGTCCCATTGACTTTATTGGTGTTCGTTATGCGGGTCCCAAACTTTCGCGGTGTTCAGAAGTTTTGGTGCGAATCGAACAGAGGACAGTTTGGCCCATCCCTAGTCATTAGTCATATCCATAAATATGGCAAAATTGCCAGCAGCAGCAAAACAAAAATGATAAATTCATTGGACTGTGCTGTACATATTTAATAAAATAATACAATAAAATACAATAAAGTATGTGCGTGCTTGCCTTTTTTAGACATTTTTACCTGTCCTTTCGTAACTAACGTGATTACTGGATTTATTTTTAAACCATGATCTATAAACTGTTACACAGAACATTTTAGTTAAATTTGACTTCTGAATGAAGTAAAAAAAAGTTACATTAGTGCATTGCAGGTGATGTCCGGCTCCTGCAGACACTGCTAAGACACTGCTGAGAGCTCTCTGCCCATATTTCCATATGGACAGACAGTTACTCACATGTAATAACTATCAGTAAAGTACGAGGGTGCTTATCAATGCCCTAGTAGTTCATTGAGAACTACAATTCTAATGCCCCGTACACACGATCGGACAGTGATCAGACATTCCGACAACAAAATCCTAGCATTTTTTCCGACAGATGTTGGCTCAAACTTGTATTGCGTACAAAGTTGACGGAATTTCCGATCGCCAGGAACGCGGTGACGTCAACCACGTACGACGAGACTAGAAAAGGCCAGTTCAGAACCAAGCGCGGCACCCTTTGGGCTCCTTTTGCTAATCTTGTGTTAGTAAATATTTTCTTGAGAGACGATTCGTGCTTTTTCAGACTCGTGGCTTTCAGATCGTTTTCTGCAGTTCACTTTGTGCTTGTGGGTTTGTATCTGCTCTTCAGTGCGTGCAGTCAGTTCGTATTGGAGTTTTCTGTGCGATCTTGTCCGCTCGCTGCGGTTTTTCAGGTTACTCCTCACAGGCCTTGTTGTTCTTCAGTACGTTCTGTTACCTTGTTCTGAGCAGCCGACCGTTTTCTAGCCATGTTGCGTATACGTACTCCTCGTAGAGTTCGTGCTGTGTGGGGGCTTGGTGTTGGGGTCCTGACCTTGACACAAGTCCAGTCCATGAACAGGGTGCGGAGGAGTTCATGGACCAAGAATTGGTTGCTTCAGCATGACCAGTTCTGTCATATGCCTTTGCTCCGCGAGATCCGTGAGAATAATCCTGATGATTTCAGGAACTTTCTCAGGATGACAGACCCCGTATTTCACCATTTGTTGGCTTTGCTGACCCCCTGTATCAGCAGGCAGGATACCTGCATGAGGCAAGCCATCACTCCGGAGCAGAGGCTAGTCGCCTCCCTGCGGTACTTGGCGACGGGGAGAAGCCTGCAGGACCTCAAGTTCTCGACAGGCATCTCCCCCCAGGCTCTGGGGATCATTATCCCAGAGACCTGTTCTGCCATCATCCAGGTCCTGCAGAAGGAGTATATGAAGGTAAGATTTTTATCCTTTAATATCACATTTTATTGAATATAATGTTTGATAATATATTGTATTTCTTTCCTAATTCCCTAATTACCATGATTGTAATATGCTGTGAATGTCCCCTTTCTCCTCATTCATGCTGGATTTTTATGTAATTATTTTTTTAGTCCTTCATACATATTTGCCTTCACTAGCCTCCCCAGCATGTACTCCTGGCCCTATATTCACCTCATGTAGTCACTTAACAATGTATTTTGTCAGCTCCATAGTAGTGCTTTACCCCAAACACCCCCTAAAATGTTTTTAAATGTGATTTGTGCTTTAAATTCAGGAAGAGTGTCAGAGGCTTTTTTATGGGGTATCCCCAAATCATTTGGAACCCTCCCTCCCCCCAACTGCTAAGTCACCTGCTAACAATTATCTATCTATCCTCATTCATCTATCTGCTGACTTTGCCAAACCCATACACACTACAGGGGGTCCCCAGGTTACAAACAAGTTAGGGACTGTAGGTTTGTTCTTAAGTTGAATCTGTTTGTAAGTCGGAACAGGTACATTTTTTAAGTGTAGCTCCAGCCAAAAAAAATATTTTTAAGCTTTTTGGATAGCATAGGGAAGGGTTAACACCCCTGTAACATTTGTTTTGCTGTGTGTGCACCTGTTCAGAAGATTTCACCTCACTTTCTGTCCCAATGACAATTGTATTCTGAAAATTTTGGGTTGTTGTGGAAACAAGCCTTGGTGATAAAACATCAGTGGAGGTACCTTTTCCCCATAACAACTCTTACAGGAGTGAATTTCCCTTCCTAGGGGTAGATTTCCTCTCACTTCCTGTTGTCTCCCTCCGTTTGTAAGTAGGAGTCGTTTGTAAGTCGGATGTTTGTAACTAGGGGACCCCCTGTATACCCATCTCTTTTGTGGTCAGATTTATGGATGAATTTTCAAAAGCATGTAGTGCAAGGGCCTGCCTGAATACTTTCAAATGGTACTGTTTAATTTTTTTTTAGACTATTATTATCTTGCTTGGTAATAGCAGAATGTCCAAATGTGCTCAAATGTGTACAATGTGTATTTATATCTTTGTATTATGACACTTCTTACCTGTCCAGTGGGCTGCCAATAGTGTAACTAAGGAGGGGCTGTTCCAAGTAATACACATTATTTAGGCATTCATCTCTCAATGAAGTGGAGAGAGTAACCTGTCCAAGAGCTCCCCCCCTATAATGTTAGAAATGGCCCATGAGAGGGTGGGGGGAGGGGGATTATGGTAGGTGTACCTTATACTTTGGTGTTGTAAAATTTCCCTTAAAAAATGTTATCTTGCTGTTGGCAAAGAATGTTTGTGTCTAATCTGCTTTCCATGTTTTCATGTGCAAAAAGACAAATTTTTGTTTTTTCCCTCCACAGTTTCCTTTCACGCCACAGGAATGGCAGACTGTGGCCTCCCACTTTGCCCAGCGGTGGGACTTTCCCAACTGCGGAGGGGAAATTGATGGGAAACATGTCCACATCGTCCCACCACCCAACTCGGTGTCATACTATTATAATTATAAGGGGTTCAATAGCATTGTGATGTTGGCGGTGGTGTCGGCTATTTATGAGTTCCTGTATGTGGACGTGGGGAAGAATGGCTGGATGTCCGATGGTGGAGTCATCGCCCAGACAGAGTTTTACAGGGGTCTCCAGAATGGCAGCTTGGACTTGCCACCTCCAGAAGACAATGTGGAAGGACTCCCATTTGTCTTCGTTGCGGATGAAGCCTTTGTGCTGGGGGACCACCTTATGCGGCCATTCCCGATGAGGACCCTCACCCCGGACTGGAGGGTTTTTAATTACCGGCTGGCCAGAGCCAGAAGAGTGGTGGAGAACACATTTGGAATCATGGCCAGCCGGTTCCGCCTATTTCTTATGCCCATCCATATGGCGGAGTATAAACTGAATCATATAATCCTGGCATGCTGTGTTCCACATAACTTTTTACGGCAACATTCTGACAACTATGCTGGCTCAGTTGGGCCTGAGGCCGGAATAATAAATTAAACAACCCTGACGGCGCTTGAAAGTGGCCGTCCTGGCTTGCCCTCCCTGAGTCCCGTGATGTTTGGCTAAGATACCTTGAATTCTTTGCGGGTAGGGGGACCATCAATATGCCAGACAATTTGTGAAACCTTGATCAAATAAACAAAAAAAATTAAGCAAATCTTTGGTGACATTTACTGCTTGTGTTTGTTTTAGCTGACCCTGACAGAAATGTGGTGATTGTGTAACCTTACAAAGCACTGTTGGGTAATATTTACTAAAGGCAAAGACACTTTGCACTTGAAACTGCACTTGTAGTGCAAAGTGGATTTGCCCTTAGGAAATAACCCTCATTGTCACAGAAAGCAGCAATTAGAGCACCACAAAAGTCTTGTAGCGTTGAGACAATAATCCACACATTCTTAATTAACACTCTTTTTAATACCAGCACAATCACATGTGCATTTAGAAAAGGTTTTTAAAACAAACCAACATGTTTGTTGCATAACAATTTTTGGGGTGGCATTAGAAAAAATAGAAATGTCCATTTAAGATAAAACAGGCATGTTTCCAAACAACAAGAAAGACACAAATCTTTGAACTTACAAAGTTCACATTTGGTAGAACTTGAAGGCAATATCAGACATGAGTATTTAGGAACTGTGTTTGATATTGCGTTCAAATGGGGTGAAGTCACCCCGGGAAAAGCCACATTTTGAAGATGCACACCAATTTACGAATGTCAACATGTGCGACCTGCCATCACAGGGGATCAAGGAACGTGTTTTGGGGGTGCAACCCCTTCCTCTCAGCTACTTTTTTATTGAGGAAGGGGTTGCACCCCCAAAACGCATCCATTGATCTCCCATGATGGCAGATAGCACATGTTGACACACTGTGTGCATCTTCAAAATTTAGATTTTCTAAAAATCGCGAAACCATTTTTAACATTGTAGCACACAAAAAACTAAGGGATTTGGAGGGGTTTTAAACTCTCCCCAAAACATCAATGATGTTCTTATTTTTTTAATAACATCATTGATGTTTTTCTTGAGGTTTTCCAATGCTTACACCCCATTATCTCCCCGATCAGGATCTGTGCACTTTCCGAGGTGAAATGCCCTGGATCCACAACATCACGATCACCTAAAAAGAGAGAAACCAAAAAAAAACAGGTATTATAAATATGCCGGCATCCATCACTTACCTGAGCCTGTGGTGGTGACTAGTTCTACCACGTCTTCCTCCTCCTGCTCTTCTTGTCTTTAGGGTATTTCCCCTTCTTCCAGAAGTGGGGGGTCTCTGGTCTCCTCGGATGAGGGGTGTCCTCCGAGTCTTTTCTCCCCTATGTAAAACAAAAATGGTATACTTAGCACACAGATATTTGATGGCAGAACTATAAATAGGAAACATTGCTTGGAAGTGGTGTACAATTGTCTATTTTGGCAGAGTTCCAAGATGTAGAATTTTGAGTGTCCTTTGTCAAGCTTTGTCAAGCTTACCTGTCTTGTACAAGATTCACAGATGGAGACTCCCCTATAGTATACACTGGAGCACCTGTGTGGGCCCCCTAATAAAAAGGGTGTTCTTGTGTCCCACACTAGTGCTCCAGCGTTCAGATGTGTAACCAGCTGCTGAGTGTCCTCTCCTTACACAGAATCTAGTTTGCATTTCATTCTAGTAATAAACACATCTACGCAAACAAATTATTTTCATACAAGTAGGCCCTCAAAAATGTGGGCAAAGGCATATGGCCAAAACAATGGTGTTTTATAGGCCAAAAGAAAAATGTTTGATACGAACGAATAATGTGCCCAGGAACATGAAAGATGCCATTTTAAACTGTACAACACTTAAGAAAAGCTTATGGAGCAGCACGAACGTAATAAAGACAAAAAGAATAGGAACACAGGACAACTACTTACTTTTTTGCAGCACTCTCCGGATCTTCCTGTACTGCTCGTGTTCTTGTAATTTCAGGTCCGACCACCGCTTCCTGAGCTGATCTTTCGATCGTCGTACCCCAAAATTCCGGTGCAGACTCTTGACTACTTTCGTCATGATCTTGGCCTTTCTGACATTGGGGTTGGGGCAAGGTTCATACTTCCCATCATAGTCAGCCTTCTTCAGGATGTCGACCATCTCCAACATCTCCCCAAGGGACATATTTGAGGCCTTAAATCTTCTCCTTCTGGATCGGGACGTTTCCGGCTCCGGGCTTTCCTCCTCCTCGTTGCTGTAATTAGCACGCACCTGCTGTGTCTCCGCCATGTGCTCTTCCCCCACTGCGCCGAACGAAAAGGGGCGGGGAATAGACTAGAAAGAACGTCAGGGGCGGGCAGAGTTCCACGCATGCGCAGTGTGTATAAAGCGTAACACGCGTGCGTACTGCGTACAATCTGTGAGCCGAGGAAGGAGTATCGGAGGCGCCGATCATGATAACGAAGGTAAGAGCCAAACTTGGGCCCATACTGCTTCTAGATTGAGGCCTGTATTGTAACAAGATTAGGAGAGTTTTGCCTGACATTAGGGTGTGTCTTTTGTTGTCTTGCAGTGAAAATGGATATCTTGAACGATACCGACTTTATGGCAATCTTCATTGACATGTTCAGGGAGCTGCCTTGTCTATGGGAGATAAACCACCCACATTATAAGAACCAAAGAGGAAGGCAGCGTTGGATCAATTGTTGGAATTTGTGAAGCAGGTGATCCCCACGGCAGACATGACATATTTGAAGATCCTAATTGGTGGCCTGAGGAGCACTTATCTAAGGGAGCACAAGAAGGTCCAGGATTCCCAGACATCCGGAGCAGCAGATGACATCTATGTCCCCAGGATGTGGTACTATGACAGGCTGCATTTTCTGGCAGGTCAGACTGAACCCGGGGCATCACTCTCCAGTCTTCCTTCCCCGCTTCCTTCCACCCCAGCTGAGGCTTCTGACGCCCAACCTGGGCCTTCCAGGCAGCAACATGTGGAGGAGCCCAGATTGAGCCAGGTATAGCATTCTTCTAAATATTTCAGGTTGTCCAATCAGTGATGTTAACTAGATGTTAGTTTGGAGTACTAATTTATGATTGTGATTGATGAAGCAAAAACTAAAACCATGTCCTTTTTCATACACAGGGAAGTCTCAGCCAGGAGGTGGCCGGACCGAGCAGGCTGCCTGATCTCCAGGTCCCTCCCCTACACCTGCAAAGAGAAAGTGGCAGAAAGAGGAGTACCCTGGAAGAGGCTGCCATAGGCCTCTTTTGGAAGACTACAGAGGCCCTGAGAGCCCCCAACACTGTGGAGGAGAACTTTGCTGGCATAATTGCCTGTAAAATGCAGCGGATGGAGGAGGGCCAACGACTCATGTGTGAGTCATTAATTTTGGAAGCTCTCAATAAGGGGTTGAGGGGCAAAATAACATCTGCTACCCACATTTGTGACCTCACCCATGGTCCTCCTCCTCCTCCTCCAGGTCCTACTACTCCTCCTCCTCCTTCTCCTCCAGGTCCTACTAGTCCTTCTCCTACTCCAGGTCCTACACCTCCTCCTGCCACATCTCCAACAGCAGAGCCACAGCCAGGAAGGAAGCGTGGAAAGAAGACCAGAAAATGATTAACCTGGGTCCTCTTGTATGACCACAGCCTGGGGACACAGATGTCATCTGCTGCTTTCCGGATCTCTGGGACTTCTGGACCAGACTGTACTCCCTTACATATGGACTCCTCAGGCCATCAATTTTGATGTTAAATAATTGATGTCTGCCCTGGGGGTCCAAGGCTTCGCTAATTTCAGCTGTTTCTCCAGCGTTGCCTCCCTCTTTGTTTGGTTCTGATCCCTTAATAAAGGAATTTTTTATTTCAATTATACTTGCCTATGTGGGTTTTCCTTCAAAAAGGACAGTTTGTTGGTGAGGATTCAGGTACATTTCAAAAATACAATGTGAAATTAACAAGGGACACCAACACCAAACAATCTCCTTGAGATTCAATAATATAAGATATCAATGGTGTTGTGGTAACTTGACACACAAAACACACACAAAAATATTCTGAAGTAAAACTAAAAAGAAAATAAAACAAACATCAGTCTTGAAAAAAATACAAACCTAAAAAAAAAAAAAAAAAAAAAATCTGCCTTTAAAAAAATAAAAATACATAAAACAACCCAAAAATAATTTTGTCAGATGTGACAAATCAAAATATATTGAGGGAATCCCAATAAATAATAAAGAACGAATTTGTGAGAAGTCTGTGTAAATATGAGCAGCAAAACTACTTCATTCTTCTCACATTATAAAGAAGAAGAGAGTGTGCTGTATTAAACCATTTTTAACATTGCACCGTGACAAAAGTGCTGTATCCATTCCGAACGCTTATTTTACTCGACCGAGCTGTTCCATCTCGGAATTTCTTCTGAGCATGCATGGCACTTTGTGCGTCGGAACTGGCCACACACGGTCGGAATTGACGCGATCGGATTTTGTTGCCGGAAAATTTTATAGCCTGCTCTCAAACTTTGTGTGTCAGAAAATCCAATGGAAAATGTCCGATGGAGCCCACACACGGTCGGAATGTCCGACAACACGCTCCGATCTGACATTTTCCATCGGAAAATCCGACCGTGTGTATGGGGCATAAGATTCCTGTGAATAAATCACATGGCTATGTTAGCAGGACCCTGCACAGCCGCAATGTTTTTGAAATGTGACAGAGGGTGTGGAGACAAGAACTGTCACATGGAAGGGGGTGAGGGGGAGAATGCTGAACATGTTACACCTTAAATACAGGTGTAACATGTGTCATGATGAGAAGGTGAACTTATCCTTTAAATAATTATTAGCATTAGGCTAGCATTTTAAGTGCTAGGATAGGTTTTTCTTTTTACCGATAGATTGTTGTGGGGTTAGAGGCCCAGTCAGGTTTTTATTCCTGTACCTTTCCTTCTTAGACAGATTTACTCCATGTGTACAGCAAAAACAATTACTACTAAAAATCTAATTTGCAACAAAATTTTGAAAAGGCAAACCCTTTCACTTTGCCTAATAAAAACAGACAACTTTTGTGAACTTGGTTGTCTATGCCTGGGTTAGTTTTTGCAGTACTAATAATGCTTTAGTTGCATTGACAGCACTTTAATGTGATTTGGCATTTAACTTGCTCCCATTGGAGTTTTATAACTGTAAATTTACCATGTCCTGGTGACAAAACGAGGGGAAATCAAAAATTTTGAGTCACCAATGAGGACATTTGCTATAATGACTACTATGTATGCAAGTGCATTTCCCCTATTTTAAAAATATTTCCTCAGACTTCTTTTTGTATCTATAGGACAGAAATCATCAGAGACAAGCAAAAGGTTACCCATTCTCTACTCTATCTAAAATAAATTGTACAAATGTTCTGATTGGGTAAAGTAAATATTAAAGCGAAGGTAAACCCATCAATTTAACAGTTTAAAAAAACAGTTACATTTCTGGCATGTGCCGGGAATGTAACTGTCACATTGGTTGCGCTCTTAACCAAACTGTCAAACCATTTATTGGCTGATGTCATAACTGATCACACATGCAGCATCATCGTAGTTGTAGATTAAACAGCGTCCAAGATGGCAGCTTCCTTGGTTGAAATTATTTTACTTCCACTTTAAAGAATAATTCTAAGCTAGTTTTAGAGATTAGATAATACATTAGGGAATTGGTTAGGTGTTACTTTTTGTGAGTAGGTTATGCATTTGTATTAGGATTGGTGATGTTTAAGGGGGCATGGGTGTTTACAGTAAAAATCCCACTTGTTTTGACATTAAAAGTCACATGTCTAGATGTCCTGCTCTGGGATCCACTCTGCTTCTGACTTCTTCTCAGACTTTGTACAGTTGCTTAGTTTATGGTTTAGCATTTTTAAACAAAATTTATATTAAAAAAATGATTACTTTGCATTCCAAAATCTTGTTTAGATAAACAGATTTTTTTGTATGTACTGTAATTATGACAAGATTGGGTTGAGAATTAAATCAAAACCATGATGAGTATCAAGATTTGAGACAATCAATTCCCCAGAAACTGGAGTAACTGATTAACTTCCAGTCATCAATAATTAATAACAAACTGAAGAATCTATAAAAATGGACCTAAATTTTTGATTCACACACTCTACTTTTTTTTACTAGATTAGGCGCTATCTAAGCTCTGCTGAGCAGTTCTGATATGTACAGCTGAGAGTCACACTTTCTGCTCCCAGTTGCATCAAAGCAGTCTCTATGAATGACACCAGTTCCAGTGTTATATTTCCACCTTCCTATTCTGCTCTGCTTTACTATTTATGAAGCACTGATACTGCATCATCACTGTACTGTGAATGGAAAAGCAGTGAGGGGAGTGGTGGCACAACACCGGAAATGGTGTCTGTCACATGCTCACCTGCACTACATTCTGGATTTCAGCTACATCACAGGCAATTGCTGAGGTGGTGCTGTCTTATAGAGCTAACATGCATGTTTCTTGCCATTCAAGCAATGCTTCTTCACACTAGCAGCCGAGCCCCCCTGTGATTTTTGGATCTTCAGTGAGTTCTGCAGTGATCTTCTAAAACTTAGAGTCATACTCCAGTGTGTCATTAGCATTCTAGAACTTGTGATCCTGTGATATCTATATCTGGTGAACCTGTGAAGATCAGCCAGAATCCTGTATTCCAGTGTGACCTTTGCACCTCATCTGGCATCCAGTGTGACCCTGTGTGCTCCAGCCTGCATCTTGCACCCAAGTGATCTCATTCATTATCACAAGCATTTTATGTTTTATTGTGACCTCATACACTCCTGCCAGCATTCCGTGTTTCAGTGTGACAATGAGCACTCCAGTTCGCATCTAGCGTTCCCCAATAGGTGTTGCTAAGACTCTGATTTGAGTTCTGGTGTTCCTGTCTGTAATAAGACTGTTAACAATACAGCTCCTATGATCCCAGCACCCCTGTGTATTTGTACTTGGTCCTCTATAACTACCTTTTCAGGTGAGTCAATAATGCTGCAATCTGAGAGCTAGCAGCAGCAAAATCCATCACCTCCTGGTGGGTTCTTTAGTGCTGCTCCTTTGACCCTGTACAGCCTAGCCCCAGATGCTACTATCAAGTTTTCATTAGAGATATCTCCCTAGCTACTTCCGGACCGCCACACGCCGATATACGCCTTAACTATAAAGAGGGATATCTTTGTTATGGCAGCAGCTAGCTGCCATAACCCTGGTATCCTCTTCTTGAGCGGGCGGTCTGGTTTCCGATAATGGTGGTCTCTGCGGCGGATGCGTCGCAAGATTACTTTTATCGGTGGCGGGAGAGGGCCCCCCTCCTGCCGCTCTCCGGTGCCCTACGCCGCTTACCGAATCCATCCCACCGAGCTCCCACATATGAAAACAGTGTTAAAATCACACATGTGAGGTATCGCCGTGATCGGTAGAGCAAGAGCAATAATTCTATCCCTCCTCTGTAACTCAAAACATGCAACCTGTAGAATTTTTTAAAGGTCGCTATGGAGATTTTTAAGGGTAAAAGTTAGTCGTCATTCCATGAGCGGGCGCAATTTTGAAGCGTGACATATGGCTTTCAATTTACTCGGCGTAACATTATCTTTCACAATATAAGAAAAAAATTGGGCTTACTTTACTGTTGTCTTATTTTTTTATTCAAAAAAGTGTATTTTTTCCAAAAAATGTGCGCTTGTAAGACCGTTGCGCAAATACGGTGTGACAGAAAGTATTGCAATGACTGCCAATTTATTCTCTAGGGTGTTAGGAAAAAAATGTATAATGTTTGGGGGTTCTAAGTAATTTTCTAGCAAAGGAAAACTGTTTTTAACTTGTAAACAACAAATCTCAGAAAGAGGCTCGGTCCTTAAGTGGCTAGGCAAATGTTTCAGTTTTTTCCCTGACCTGAAGGTACAACAAAAATTTTATGGAAGTGATTTTATCAAAAGGAGAATGTCAACATCCCTAAAATTTGCAAACATATGCTAGGACGATTCGGTTTGGGACTTTATAGACATTCATAATATGCATACACAGGATAGAAAAACAGATAATTTTTCGGTATACATGATGAAAAACTTTGTTTTATACATATATAACTTGACAGAAAAGGCTGATAATATATACGTCAAAAAATTGTAGCTATCCAGTGTGTCTCTACAATCTGGACATGTTTCAAATGTCTTCCTTATTGAAGAAGATACTCTGTTCACAAACTCAGAAGCAACCAAATATTCTGTTAGTAAAAAAACTAGTCAACATCCCAGGAATTTTGGCACAATCCCCTCAGCAGGCACCCTATCCAACAGTTTCACAAGAACTTGCATCTCATGAGGTTGACCATAATATGTGTTGATGTGTGTCAGAAATTGTGCTCCATTACTACACATTTGCTCTGCTGATTCATGGATGAGTATATCACAAGGTAAACAGTCCAAATGAACCCAACACCAAAGAGAGGTCATTGTGCTGCTCCTTCAAGCTGTCAGAAAACCATTGGGGACTAGTATCTCCCCAAATATGGGCTCCAGTCCACCATTGTGAGGAGATTGTCATCTCCGATGCTGAAATCCCATGAGATTAGGGTGGCCATCTTGATACAGAAGTGCCTAAGTAGCTGATTCTACTTCAATCAGCCTGCCCGCAGTGCTGGTGTAGGACACAGATAGAGCCACACTTTTTAAGGAGAGAGTAGGAGCAGTGTTAGGAAGAGGTACCTGACAAGGCAATAAAGAGTAGGTTTTCAGGGTATTTCTTCTATCAGCTTCTTGGAAATTTCTCCCACCATCAGCAAATTAAACTGCAGGAACTTTGTGGATTTCAGGGCGACCAAGTAAGCTGGATACCTCTTCTAAGTGATGTGCTACTCTGGCATTCGGTGGTCTTTAAGCTCATATAAAATATTATTGAAAAAGTGCCTTGTTGTCAGACATTACCTTTCTGATTGAAAAAGTGTGTAACTCACAACATATATTGTGCCATTTTTGTAAACTACTTAATTTCTGTGATCATTCAACTTCTTCAAAATAAAGCAATATTAAGTAGATACTGGGTTTGCTTAGCACATATTGGAATTGCTCAGTGGAAGTTACAAATCTTTAAAGTGTTAAAATGTCTGTAGTTGGGCTTTAAATATTTGTTGAGATATATTGTAAACTATTTTATAAACCACAGGCATTTCACTCATGCAATAAATATGATTTTACCAATCCACTACACAGATCTTATACCTGTATGTGTTTGATTGTATAGAACAGTATTTTTTTGATAAAATATTTTTAAATTAATAAAAGCTGGAATAAAAAAGGAACTACATCAAAAAGGCAAATATAAAAGGAAATCACAATTCATAAGGTACAGCTTTTTACTATAACCTCCATTCTCCTGTGTGCATATTTTACTTTTTAAAAGTATTACAACAGAAATCACTGATTAATAAGTGTATACCCACTAGATATTTAATTAATTACATTCTGTGAAATGAAGCTTAAAGATGTTACTGTTATGCTCAAGAGATGAACGATCCATAAAAACTTGTGTCTTCTAGACTGTGGACTAATCTGTTTTCATTAACTAAAAAATAGTATTGTATCTATTTTTAAGCAATTTTCCTGTTACTCCTCATGCCATGTAGAACAGACTTCTGCTTGCATTGCAATGTAAATATTGAAATCATTCACACACTAGACAGAAAAGCTGGTTTGGGTATGTATTACAAGATGAACCATGATGTTGGAAAACAATTAGACAAGGAACGATAGTGATGAATGAGTGTCATCACTGTTCTTTGTTCTATAATTGTTTTCTAAACAGCACTTCAAGCCAATTGACACATAAAATTAATCTAGCAGCCAAGACCTAATTAATGCTTCTTATGACATTCAGTTGTTCTGCTCCACTTAAAAAACATTTGCAAACTAGCAATTTCCGTAAAAAAAAAAAAGAGAAAAAAAACATTGGGAGAGAAATTACTTGGCCATTCCATTTTTTTGTAGAAAAGTGGATACCTGAGATGACACTTGATGAAAATAATTCCACAAAATAAGAAAAACTCAACATAAAACTTATTTTTTCATGTTCTGATTAATGTATAGAAAGATTCATATCCATGTCATTTTTGTATTGCTGTCTTCGTCTTCACTGGAGAGATTTTCTCTCACTTGCTCTTCAGATGACCCCAATTAGTGTGAAGGGTGAAACGAACCTTAACAGTAATGCAGGCAACAATAAAAAAGTAAAAAGTATGTCTGTTAGCATGCTTTCCCCTTTGAAAAAAACTCTTCTGTTTAATCACTGCCACTTATGTTACTGAAAGTAAGGGAAACCCTCTCTAATAGGATATGTACAACAGTAAAAAACCTGCAGAGGTTTGTTTTTTGTTCATTTACAATATATGTACAACATAGGTGAACACTTATATAAAGTGAAAAATAGCATCAACGGGTAGCTTTTAGGGACACAGAGCTTTTAATGGCCCAGTCCAATCAACAACATTACATTTCTACATGGGCTCTCACAATTTTTACATTACAGGATTTTCTTTTCCCACTTTTATTCAAAGGTAAAGTTCTTTGCACTTGGTTTATGTACAGTTGTGCTCATAAATTTACATACCCTGGCAGAATTTAGGATTTCTTGGCAATTTTGCAGAGAATATGAATGATAACACAAAAACTTTTCTTTCACTCATGGTTAGTGTTTGGCTGAAGCCATTTATTATCAGTCAACTGTGTTTACTCTTTTTAAATCACAATGGCAACAGAAACTACCCAAATGACCCTAATCAATAGTTTACATACCTCAGTGCTTAATACCTTGTATTGCCCTCTTTAACATCAATGACAGCTTGAAGTCTTTTGTGGTATTTGTGGGTGAGGCCCTTTATCTTCTCAGATGGTAAAGCTGCCCATTCCTCTTGGAAAAGAGCCTTCAGTTCCTGTAAATTCTTGGGCTGTCTTGCATGAACTGCATGTTTGAGATCTCCCCAGAGTGGCTCAATGATATTGAGATCAGAAGACTGAGATGGCCACTCCAGAACCTTCACTTTATTCTGCTGTAGCCAATGACAGGTCGACTTGGCCTTGTGTTTTGGATCGTTGTCATGTTGGAATGTCCAAGTACGTCCCATGCGCAGCTTCCTGGCTAATGAATGCAAATGTTCCTCCAGTATTTTTTGATAACATACTGCATTCATCTTGCCATCAATTTTGACCAAATTTCCTGTGCTTTTGTAGCTCACACATCCCCAAAACATCAGCGATCCACCTCCGTACCTTTCATCATAGGCCTTGTTGACGCCTCTCCAAATGTAGCGTTTATTTTTGTGGCCAAAAAGCGAAATTTTGGTCTCATCACTCGAAATGACTTAGTGCCAGAAGGTTTGAGGCCTGTCTCTGTGCTGTTTGGTGTATTGTAAGCAGGATACTTTGTGGCATTTGCCTCCTTATTGTGCATCTTGAAACAGCCACACCACATGTTTTCAGAGTGTCCTGTATTTCACCTGAAGTTATTTGTGGGTTTTTCTTTGCATCCCGAACAATTTTCCTGACAGTTGTGGCTGAAATTTTAGTTGTTCTACCTGACCATGGTTTGGTTTCAACAGAACCCCTCATTTTCCACTTCTTGATTAGAGTTTGAACACTGCTGATTGGCATTCTCAATTCCTTGGATATCTTTTTATATGTCTTTCCTTTTTTTTACAGTTCAACTACCTTTTCCCACAGATCCTTTGACAATTTGTTTGCTTTCCCCATAACTCAGAATCCAGAAACATCAGCGCAGCACTGGATGAAAGATGCAAGGGTCTGTCAGGAGTCCAGAAACTCATTGACCTTTTATACACACACACTAATTACAAGCAAACAGATCACAGGTGAGGATGGTTACCTTTAATAGCCATTGAAACCCCCTTTGTGTCAACTTGTGTGCATGTTATCAGGGCAAAATCACCAGGGTATGTAAACTTTTGATCAAGGTCATTTGGGTAGTTTCTGTTGTCATTATGATTTAAAAAGAGTAAACACAGTTGATTGATAATAAATGGCTTCAGCCAAACACTAACCATGAGTGAAAGAAATGTTTATGTGTTATCATTCATATTCTCTGAAAAATTGCCAAGAAATCTTAAATTCTGCCAGGTATGTAAACTTATGAGCACAACTGTATATAGGATTTTCACCATCACGCTGTATTCAATGCACAACTACAGCCTTTTACCTATAAAGCAGGCCCACTTGGGCTACATGGGCTCTCAACAGTGGACATGGTCAGTCTCACAACAACAGGGACCCTCAGACCACGATAGAAACACTGGGTGGATGGATATACTTGCAAGACCAGAGAACACATCGGGGGGCACAAAACTAAGTACAGAGCAGAGGCGTCGCCAGGGGGTGGCTATTGGGGCTACAGCCCCGAGCCTGGGGCCAATAGCCCCGAGTCTTTTGTGCCAGTCCAGGATGCAGGGGACAGGGGCGGATTGAGCCGTGGTAGCGCTGGCTCCGGCTCCAGCTCCGCCCCCTCCTGACTCTACTTTTGATCACTGGTTGCTATAGCCGCCTAGCGGCTAGCAACCAGTGACGTCACTGCCCACACTGCCCAGCAGTCAAAGCGGAGGAGGATTGCACTTCCTCCTCCTCCGCGATAGTGCTCATGGGGCCTGTGATTTGACCGTCCCTCCGGTGGCGGCGTCAGTGCAGAGCAGCAGGGATGGGGATACCTGGGCAGCCGGGAAGAGCCCAGGAGGGAGAGAGAAAAGACACCGCCACCCTGAGCAGCATCCCCAGCGTCTCCCAGAGCCTGCACTCCACCTGTGTCCTCAGCGTGCTGTGACTGGAACAGGAAGAAGGCGGGATCGATCGGCACTCGGGCGGGCGGCTCTCCTCATCTACTCTGGCAGCCTCACACACCAGCACCACGGCTGAGCTGCTGCTGCAGGACCCGGACACATGAAGTCTGAGGTCTGTTTCCTTCTGGTCAGGTAGGTCAGTCAGTGTGTGTATGTCAGGTACCAGGTCAGTGTGGGTCAGGTAGGTCAGTGTGGGTCAGGTAGGTTAGTGTATGTCAGGTAGGTCAGTGTATGTAGGTCAGTGTGGGTCAGGTAGGTCAGTGTGGGTCAGTCGGGTAGGTCAGTGTATGACGGTCAGGTAGGTCAGTGTGTGTCGGGTAGGTCAGTGTATGATGGTCAGGTAGGTCAGTTTGTGTCGGGTAGATCAGTGTATGTAGGTCAGTGTATGTCAGGTAGGTCAATGTGTGTCAGTCAGGTAGGTCAGTGTATGAAAGTCAGGTAGGTCAGTGTATGACGGTTAGGTAGGTCAGTGTGTGTCGGGTAGGTCAGTGTGTGTCGGGTAGGTCAGTGTATGTCGGGTAAGTCAGTGTGTGTCAGTCAGGTAGGTCAGTGTATGTAGGTCAGGTAGGTGAGTGTGTGTGTCGGGTAGGTCAGTGTGGGTCAGGTAGGTCAGTGTATGTAGGTCAGTGTGGGTCAGGTAGGTCAGTGTATGTAGGTCAGTGTGGGTCAGGTAGGTCAGTGTAGGTCAGTGTATGACGGTCAGGTAGGTCAGTGTATGACGGTCAGGTAGGTCAGTGTATGACGGTCAGGTAGGTCAGTGTATGACGGTCAGGTTGGTCAGTGTATGATGGTCAGGTAGGTCAGTGTGCGTCAGGTAGGTCAGTGTGTGTCAGGTAGGTCAGTGTATGACGGTTGGGTAGGTCAGTGTATGTAGGTCAGTGTGTGTCAGGTAGGTCAGTGTATGTCGGGTAGGTCAGTGTATGTGGTTAGGTCAGTGTATGTGGGTAGGTCAGTGTGGGTCAGTGTGTGTCGGGTAGGTCAGTGTGTGTGGGTCAGGTAGGTCAGTGTAGGTCAGTGTATGTAGGTCAGGTAGGTCAGTGTATGTCGGGTAGGTCAGTGTATGACGGTCAGGTAGGTCAGTGTGTGTCGGGTAGGTCAGTGTATGTGGGTAGGTCAGTGTATGACCACCAGGTATGTCAGTGTGTGTCGGGTAGGTCAATGTATGACGGTCAGGTAGGTCAGTGTATGTAGGTCAGTGTGTATCGGGTAGGTCAGTGTGTGTGTCAGGTAGGTCAGTGTATGTAGGTTAGGTAGGTCAGTTTAGTGGTCAGCATGTGAGCTTACCCCCCGCCACACAACCCCTCCGCCCAACCAAAAAAACCCAGCGCCACTAGAGGCCCCCCCCCCGTGCCGTCCTTGGACTTCGGGCTGAAGCCCCTGGTCTTTTTGCCACCTAGCAACGCCCCTGGTACAGAGTAAAATGTACTGAGAAATACTAGTATATTAGAAACTCACATGGGGAAATAAATGGCACTTTTTGTATCTAATCCATGAGCTGTCAGCTTATGCATCTAGGATGGGGAGCCTCTTCCTACAATTTGCAGCCTGGAAAGTCCAGATATCAGGCTGGATGACAGATTAGATGAGGAAGTGGAAACCAACAAGACGGTGGAGGGTTTCTTGTGGGATGCAGAGCAGATGGAAAGTGATGTCATTGGGATGTCAGGGGGGCAGAGCTATGCGTTTCAAGGCTACCCAAGCCTTTTTCTCCAACTCTATGCTGCACTTAGTTTGGTGCCCCCCATTGTGTTCTTTTGGTCCTGCAGGTGTATCCATCCACTCAGTGTTTCTATCCTTGTCTGAGGTTTCCTGTTGTTGTAAAACTGTTGTTAGAAGCCCTTACTATGTGATGAGCCTGATTGTAACTGTCACAGTGTTTGTTGCCATTTGTATTTTCACCACAATAAATCTGTTAATATACTACACTCAGATTGCGCCCTGCTGTTCTTCTTATCTCACCTCCATTTAACCTACTTTAAATGCAGTTTGCATTCCTGTAACCTTGTGTAGCGCTGGTAGATTTTCCAATCTACCACCTATATGTCAGAGGTAAATAGAAAACACCACGCTAACCAGTAAAATAAATAAAAAAATAAAAAGCTGCTGCATACAGTTTGACAAAAACAACAAAATAGGCATATAGAAAAATGCAGCGCATGTACAAAGGAACATAGGTCTTTATAATGGTGAAACAGTAAAGAAATCACTAATTAACCACAGGTGCCTTGAAACACAAACGTCCATAGATGGATGTGAATGTCCAACCGCACAGGAGGTGTAAGTACTCCGAGGGGTGGTGATGGTCTGATGGTTGTCAGAAAACACCTGGCATCATACAGCGACTTCCCAACCGAGAAACTGGGTCCCAATGGGTCATTCAGAGAAAGTGCAAAAAAGCCTCTTACCAGATCCTGTGGATTCCCATGTCAGCGACAGGGAATCGCATGCGCAGTTTGTCACAAATTACGTGGAATGGGAGCTCAGGAATTGCCAATCCCTTGGATTGTGGTCTGTATGGATCTCGGTCGGCAACCGGATGGGTCCTCACAACGAACCGTCCTCACACCGAACCGTCCCAGCGTGCATCAGAAGTTTCACAAACGGTCCCCCGAAAGGAGCAGTTGGAGGGACTGGATCTCATGTGGTAAATGTGGAAACAAAAAGAATGTGCATCCACATGGTGCAGATAAAAAAGGGTGTTTTTATTGACAAAAACGACCATACACAAATAAAAGCGTGATCACGGTGGATAAAAGCAAATGGGCAACAAAGAGAGTGGTGTATGTACCCGACGCCTTTCGACCTAGGGGTCTTCAACAGGGGCATAGACCACTCACTCCAAGTTGCCAAATATATATAATAAAATTATTTAGAGAAGGACCAATCACAAGGGCTGAAAAACCGGGAGATTTGATTGGGTGAATACAATCACATGACTTGCTTGAATGTCTAAACATGAAAATCATACACAATTTCTATATAAATAAATGAATGACATTAAGGTGAAGCCCAGGAGACTGTATAAAGGTCTACCAGCAGAAAAATATATAGCTCTATGATCTCTCTAACAAAAATAAAGCATTTAAAGATTTAATGAAAACAGCACTCCTCTGCTGACAGTCCGGCAGAATGTACCGCCCTGTCGGCCAGAGGAGCCAATCCTCAATAAGAAGACAAAAGGTGTTAAGTGGTGCTGACCAATAGGTGGCTATGTATGAGCCGGCCTCTATCCCTGAACGCCCACATGACCAGTCTGTGTAGGAAATGATGTCACGTCCATGGGCGTGTCCGACGTTTCCCTCTCACATGACTCACTGGGCCAATTAGAGAGCAAACGTCCCACTCATCTCTGCTGTACGTACAATCCATACACCGCAGAGGGATGGGACTTAAATAAATAAACCTAGCGTCCCGGCAATGCAATCCAGCCAGCAACGGACGCTAAATGAGACAAAACAGCATCCCTATGGTATATGTGTACAAAAATGTGCTATGCAGCAGACCGGGACCCGATGACCCGGAAGTGTGCATAGAACTCCTGTGAACCGGAAGTGTATGGGAAATGGGGACACATATAGTGAAATATAATGTGTTTGGGAAATGACTGGCTGAAGTGAAATCACATAAGTGTGTAAAAAAAAAAAAAAAAAAAAAATTACTGGAGTGACATTGTAAATGTCTCTTAAAATCCATATGTGTTTTGGTGGGACTGAAATAAAAAATTAAAAAATATTTAAAAATTATGTGAACACAAATTCTCCGGAACGCACATTGTAAAATGTGTTAAAATGAATATATATGTGAAGGGAATGTGTGGATTTGTAAGGTGACCCAAATATCTGGCAGTTAACCTTATGATCCCTTGACTGCAAAAAGTCATCAGCGTAGACCGAATGGGTCAATTTTGATTGGACCAATTTCAATTGGGTGAATAGATAACCCTCTAGGTACACCATATATAAGCTGTGTACCAACTTGTGAATATAGGTGAAAAAAAGGGAGGAGGGGGGGGGAGGGGGAGAAAAAATGTTGAAATAATGAAGTAAAAAATATAAAATATAAAGGGAGGGAGGGACATGCATAGAGAAGTGGAAGGAATTTAGGATTGGTTGATAAAGGAGTTGAGGTCCCACTCCACGTTTAAACCTAACGGGAAATAGGACCTCAACTCCCATATCCAATAAGTCTCGAGGCGTGACACTCCTTGGAGGCGGGACTCTCCTCTCCAATGTGGGACAAATTTGTTGATCACCTGGAATAAAGTCCCGGTAGGGTCTTTATTATGGTGTTCCAGATAGTGACGGGGAACTGTATGTTTGTCCTTGCCTTTCTTGATACCTGCCACATGTTCATTAACTCGTATAGAGAAAGTTCTGATGGTACGCCCAACATACTGTTTGTGGCAGGGGCAAGTAATGAGGTAGACAATGTATTGTGATGTACAAGTTGTGAAGTGTTTCATCTGGTAAGTGAGGGAGGTGACTGTGGATTGGAAAGTGGTACTTTTTTGTGTGCCTCGAATGTTGTGGAGGCAGACATTGCATCTACGGCAGGGGTAATAACCCTGACATTCCTGAAAAAATGAAACTCTTTTGGGGGGGTCTATTATATTCGGAGCAATCTGTCCTTGAATGGACCGTGCTCCCCTGAATACAACAGCCGCCCGTTCAGGAAGAACTGACCCAAGTAGATTGTCATTTAAAAGTACCTTCCAGTGCTTTTTGAATATAGCTTTCACTTGTTTGGACTGAATGGAGTGAGTGGTGAAGAAAGCCCACTTGTGCATAGGTTCAGCTGTAGATTTGGGGCGTTCTATCAAAGTGGATTCTCTATCAGGGGATAGTGCCCTATTGAGTTCCTCGTCTAGATGTCTGGGATCATAACCTTTTTCAATAAATCGATCTCTCAGAACTAGCGATTGTGACTGGAAATCAATAGCATTGGTACAGTTGCGTCGTAGTCTCAAAAATTGGCTACGGGGAACAGACTTGAGCCACTGCTCCTGATGGCAACTGTCAATAGGAATGAATCCGTTCCGGTCAGTGGCCTTGAAATACGTGCGGAACTCCAAATGTTTGTCCACCACAAATATTTCAAGGTCCAAAAAATGTACACTAGTAGAGCTGGCCTCATAGCTCAAAGATATTCCTCTATCATTAGAATTGAGACTGGTCATAAAACTGTCAAGTGATGTACGGTCACCATCCCATAGGAAGAGGATTTCGTCTATGTACCTGGCCCAGAGGATCAACTCGGATCTCTGGGCCGCATAGACGACATCCTCCTCCCACTGGGCCATGAAGAGGTTGGCAAGGCTGGGGGCGAACTTAGCCCCCATAGCCACGCCCCTCTTCTGTAGAAAAATTTGATTCTGGAACCAAAAATAATTGTGTTCCGTTGCAAATATGAGTAATTGCATAATAAAATTACGCTGAAGGGAAGGGAGCTTGTTGTCTCTAGATAGGTGTTTCTCCACCGCCTCAAAGCCCAAGTGATGTGGGATGCACGTATAAAGTGCCGCCACATCTGCTGTGACTAGAAGCATCCCTTCTGAAACCGAAACAGGTTCCAGTAATCTAATGGTGTCTCTAGTGTCCTTGAGATAGGACTGCGTGGAACGAACCAACGGCTGTAAATAAAAATCTACATATTTACCAATACAGGCTGTGACTGAGTCAATCCCGCTGACAATGGGTCTGCCAGGGGGATTGACTGAGTCCTTATGGACTTTAGGAAGATAATAGATAGCTGGAATGCGTGGGACTTGTGGGACTAGAAAACTTTTTTCCTTTTTATTTAAAATCCCTAGCGCATAACCTTCCTCAATAAGTTTGACCAGAGCCTTTTTAAAAGGTGTAGTGGGGTCCGTGGGAATAGGGCTGTAAGTGTTCAAATCGTTAAGAATTCTATACATCTCTTTAAGGTAATCGACCTTATCAAGAACTACAATCCCGCCCCCCTTATCCGCAGGGCGGATAATGAGGTTCTTTTTCTCACAAAGAGATCTGAGGCCGTTTTTTATGTCAGATTGAATATAGACACGTTTTTTCTGTTTGTTTAATTTGTCCAGATCCCCCAGAACAAGGTTTTTAAAAACCTGTATGGAGGGAGCTAGAGAGCCTGGGGTGTTAAATATAGATGGATTGGATAATCCTGAATGTGTAACTTGTACATCAGACAAGCTAGAATCTACGGGTTCAGAACCTGTATGTGTATTGGCTGGAGCCAGGGGGATTGTAGTGGATGAAATCCCCTTATTATTGAATCCCATAGGGGGTTTGGTCAGAAAGTGTCTTTGTATGCTCAATTTACGTGTGAACTTGAGGACATCAATAAAGGTGGAAAATTTGTTAAGGGGTTTGGGCGGAACAAATTTGAGTCCTCTGTCAAGGACAGATTTCTCTGCCTCCGTCAGAGTGGCCGAACTCAAATTAAAGATACCTTTTCCTTTTATGTTCTTTTTCTTTTGGGATTGTGCCCTCCTCCCCCCTCTGGACCCTCTTTTCTTTCTGTACATCCCAGATGTCCCTCCGTGGTTCTCTGAAAATCCAAAGAGTAACTAGGGCCAGGTTGATTTTGATTATAGTTGTAAGGAGATCTGTGGTAGTAATCCTCCTCCCTCTCAGAATAGCCATAGGTATCTCCATGTGCTTCATAAGGAGTTTTTTCTCTGAGGGGAGTGAAACGGTTAGTCACCCGAACAGGGGTATGGTACCCATATTCCTGATTTGGATGTTGTGGTCCGTGGTGGCCCTGAGGGGGACCATAGTGTGGGGGGGGACCCCTGGTGTTGTTCCTCTGTTGTGGATCGGTAGGGCGTCCCCTGGGTGGACCTCTCTACCCCGGGTCTTTCCCCCTTGGTCCCCGGAATGGAGGGGGACCTCGAGGGGGTCGGTAAGGACCATGTTCCGGACCTTGTTTCTTAACCATGACCTCCTTGGTAGTTGGTTGGGATGTTGGTTGGTATACCAACGTTCTATCGGTATGGGTCATGGTGACTGAAGAAGTTTCCATATTGGTAGGTTCCCCGTTACAAGAGGAAGAAGAAGGGTTGAGCTTCTTCTGCCAATTGAAAACTGAATGTGTAGTATAGTCTGTATAATCCCTATTGTATTTTTTTTTGTTTTTTATTTCATTGGTCCTTCTCTTCTTTTTCTAAAACATTTCTTAAATTATTGGAAAGTGCAATGTATTCAGCGGAAGTTTTGAAAGGAATAAGTTTGTCCCTCAAATCTTTAATTTCTGTATCTATAAGGGACAACCTGATCCTCTTCTTTTCAACGAGGTAGCCCAGTAACTTAATACCGACCTCGTTGAAATACTTGTACCATGATTCAAGGTCCAATTCATCCTGTTGAGGATGAATGTCCCATCTAAGGCCACGGGGGACCATCTGTTCCTTGATGTATTGTTCCAGGAACGCTGTGTCCCACTGGAGATGTAGTTCACTGATCATCAGATTTTTTAATCTGATAAAGATGCCACTCATCTCAGAATTGGGATTAGTGTTGGTAAAGACACCTTCAGTATTGAGGGACCTGGCAGTCCTATATTCAAACACATCCATAAGGAAGGAGAGCGTGAAGGTGTGTGAAAAAGTCAAAAACAATGTCAGAGGTAAATAGAAAACACCGCGCTAACCAGTAAAATAAATAAAAAAATAAAAAGCTGCTGCATACAGTTTGACAAAAACAACAAAATAGACATATAGAAAAATGCAGCGCATTTAAATAAATAAACCTAGCGTCCCGGCAATGCAATCCAGCCAGCAACGGACGCTAAATGAGACAAAACAGCATCCCTATGGTATATGTGTACAAAAATGTGCTATGCAGCAGACCGGGACCCGATGACCCGGAAGTGTGCATAGAACTCCTGTGAACCGGAAGTACTTACACCTCCTGTGCGGTTGGACATTCACATCCATCTATGGACGTTTGTGTTTCAAGGCACCTGTGGTTAATTAGTGATTTCTTTACTGTTTCACCATTATAAAGACCTATGTTCCTTTGTACATGCGCTGCATTTTTCTATATACCGCCTATATGTAGATTTGGTGGATCATCTGTCCTGTACATAGTTCAGACTCAATCTAATGTTAGATTAGCCTCTGTTCCAGTTTGGCTGTGTTGCGTGCAGTTCCACATTGTGCCTGTGGGTGTCATTGTCACCATAGGTCAGTGTTGGAAAGCAACAGGCTGAAGCTTATGAGTGCTCTTCTGTCCCAGAGATAACTCGGCGGAGGTGGTCCTCTGAGTTGCATTCTGGGAGGGGGTATTTATGGAACAGACGCCATGTTTCTAAAGGTCTTTTGCCTCGTGGCCCTCCTGGCCTAGAGGTATGTGTTAGTGAGTTCTGCCTCGCAGCCCTCCGGGCTGGAGGGTTGCGTTGCTGCAGCCGTGCGGGTAGACCCAGAAGCCTGTCTGGGGCCTGCTATCGCTGGGATGGTCCTGCGCTGTCTGTCCTGCGGGAAGAAGCCGGACAATCGGGAAGATCCAGGGGAGGACCCATCTTTGACGGGACCATGCAAGGCTGGTCTTAAGAAGGGCCTGGTGACTCGATTGGAGGACGCATCTTAAACTAATTTACCGCACCACAAGTACTGCCGGGTCGGCTTAAAGGTTCTGGTACTGTGTTTGCTACACATCCTACATACTACTACATCCTGTGGCAGAAGATCATACAGTTTTGTTTCACTCAAGTCTGTGGCAGAGAGTTTTTGTTCGTGCTGCGTTCTGGTTGCTAGGTTAGTGAGAGAAACCTATCCGGGCGGGCAAAGATTTAATCCTGAACTGAAGATACATTCATCTTTGAGATTTCAATTCCTTAGTGCTACACCAAGAAAAGGTATTTGAACTTCCCTGCAACTCTTCTTCTACCTCTTTCCTGCTACTTCTTCCAGTTATCTCCCATTAAAGCATTGGAAAAGTAATAAAGTGACTGTTGCCTATATTGTCTGATAACAAGCTCAATGGGGACCCTAGTGTTGGTGAAACTACAGGTAAAAAGGTAATGGAAACAGCCCACTTTAAATCAGCAGCTCCACTGTGAGTTATTGCTACACTTGCATAGGAATGCAATACATATTTGAAGCCAATCAACACAGGTCTTAAAGAAAGTGATCACAGGCTATCAATCACAACCAGCATGTTAAAGGATAAGTGCACCCTAACACTAAAATCTCTACATCTACAGACATCCACGATCTAACACTAACCTATCTAACCCTGTAAAGAAGAAATCAGTATATGTATTCATTTCATCAGTGCTGGATTCAGGTTGCCATAATCCTTTGATTCATATAGACATTATAGTAATAGATCTCTTTATGGGACTTTTACTTTACTTTTGGATTACCCTTTCCATGCATAGCTGTTACTTAGCTCAGAGAGTGTACTCACCTTGGGGAGTGTGCAGGGATTGCCCTTTCCGTGCATAGCTGACACTTACCTCAGGGAGTGTACTCACCTTGGGGAGTGTGTAGTTGTTTATGGTAGAGGGTATCACCACTGATATTATGTACATCATGTTAACTTTGATTGTCAATTTTCCTTGATTTTAAAGATGAAACCTCATGTGAGGTTTTCCTTTTAAGAAATTCTAATAAACTTTATATTTTTTATATCAATTTGTTTTCTTCTATCTCTGGTTGCCTTGTAAAAGTCTCATAGAAAGGTCTATTACTACAATGTCTATAAGAAGAAATCAGCATACATATCTTTTTTGAAGCCGATCCCACGCTGAGCTGTCAGCTGCAGCTTCGCTGTGGAGATGGGTGCAGAGGACACAGCTGACAATGGAAGCCCCATAGTAACTCTGTGGGTGATGTCACTCCCCATTCATTTCACAGCCATTTTCCACTGTGTCCTCTGCAGAGCTTCCACCGCTGGAGATCGGACCAGATCGGCTTCAAAAAGGTATGCATACTGATTTCTACTTTATAGAGCTAGATAGGTTAGGCTTATATCATGGATGTCTTGTAGGGATTTTAGTGTTAGGGTGAACTTATACTTTAAATACTCCTCTGCCCGTCCATTTATAGTTATGTGTCTCTGTTTTACTGCTAGGAAGAGTTTCTTCAGATATTGAAAAGGGCTTAGTTATTCATGTTTTGCAAAAATCCAAAATTTGCAATTCTACAGCATTGTTTAGGTTTCATCTTTTGAGGAAAGGTATGAATTTAAAACAGGTAATAAAACAACTTATGCAGGTATAATTTCAGTTACACTTTTACAGAAAGGAAATGTTCACTTTAAATGAGGAAAGAATACTGAAATAACCTATTGAAATAAATATAGCCCGGGTGGTTATGGATTCCCTCTGTTTATTCAATATACGTATTAATTTGTCTATTCCTATAGTTAGCTGGTCTATTAAAACTCTGACAATGTTATTGTTGATAGTACAATGATATACGGTTAGCTATTAAAACAAACACACTGCTTAGTAAAACAACATCTTATTTATTTCCCAAGGAAATAGGAAATGCTAATATAAAAAAAACTAAAGGAAAATATTACAGAGCATATAACAAAAGAACATCAAAGATACTTAACCTAAAAGCTGTCCTCTAGATATTGTTTTGTTAGCTGGGCTCAAAATGGCAAGAGAGACACATGTGGCACAAGAGCCATCAGGCAAGCAAACCAAGAGCGGAAAAGGACGATTTCCTCTCTGTGTGCACTTTTTAAACTCCATCCATACACCGTCCAGACCCAACCCCATTGCCAGCCCATCTCGCTTTCTGACAAATCAAAGTAGTTATTATATTTCTGTCCGTCCTGCTGTATTGGCCTCTAGGGGCTGGATTTGTCCATGTATCATCGCTATGTGACCCAGGTCATCTTCATTGACTGTTGGTCCTTTGATCTTCTGTAGCCCACCTTCATTAATCTTTGAAGCTTGCTTGCAGAGTGCTAATCAAGGATTTCAATCTTTTCACACCAGTTGATCAGGAGCCAAGCTTTTATTCAGTATTCTTGCTAGGGGCATGAATCGACACCCTCCTCAGTCAACTTTCAACTTAAGTCACCTGGTCAACCAGAAAGAAACTCCAGAAATGTATTTAACCATGTTGCCTTCCAACAAATACATTTTGGATTTCTAAAAGAGCAGAGCAACCAAAATTCCTTCTGTTTTTCATTAATTAGTTTCTGTTTTTTGTTTTTCAAAAAAAGCTTCTAAGTAGCTACAGACCAATTCAGCTTTGCAATTTCATGCTTTACTCCTTTTGAGAGAGACTATATGTGATGCTTTCCAAGAATTTATTAAATTGTTACTTGTAGGTAAAGGTCAGGTGGCGTTTACATGACACTTGCTTATTCCTTTTAAAATGTAGTAAAATAAACAGAATATAAAATATGGTAAAACATCAGAATCTCAAAGTTTTTAAAGTGGAGCTCCAGTCAGTTTTATTTTTTTATCCCTCGAAAGCACCCTGTGATAGTCACAGCTTATCTAATGCAATCTGGCATATGCTGTAAATGTAATTGTTTTAGTTATCACAATAAAATCACAGCACCCTTTGTAACATGCAAGCTCCCATCTTTAGTGTGGGCATCTGAAGCCCACTTGGAACTTCTTCCGGGGTATGGTGCAGCTGGCTACCCAGCATGCACCTCCAGTGTGTACGCAGTGCGTACAAAGCGCAGTGCACTCATTGTATTGCCCACCATTGTTATGTCAACCTATCAATCAATTTGCCCATTGGCTCCTGGTATTGATGACACTTATATCCCAGGAGCCAACAAGCAGCAGGATATGATGTACCTTGCCACGGTGAGGTACATCAGAAATGGACATCTTTATTAACTCTACAGGTAATATAATAATAATAATAATAAAAAAAAACATTCCTAACATTGTATTGCAATCAATTTAAGTATATAAAAAAGCAATTAGGATTTTGAACTAAGCTGTCTGTTTGCACTGTACATACTGTATAACAAATGGCCTTCCTCAATAAAAGCATCTTAAATCATGTGATCCATATCTGAAGTATAGAACCAGATAGACTTAAATTTGCTGAAGTCCAAACAGTATAAGCTAAATTCTGATTGGTTGCTCTGTGTTAAAGAAAATAAAAAAAAGTAAAAAAAAAACCTCTAATGCCCCGTACACACAACCGGACATTGATCGGACATTCCGACAACAAAATCCATGGATTTTTTCCGACGGATGTTGGCTCAAACTTGTTTTGCGTACATACGGTCGCACAAAGTTGTCGGAATTTCCGCTTGCCAAGAACGCAGTGATGTACACCACGTACGACGAGACTAGAAAAGGCCAGTTCAGAACCAAGCGTGGCACCCTTTGGGCTCCTTTTGCTAATCTCGTGTTAGTAAAAGTTTGATGGGAGACGATTCACACTTTTTCAGACTCGTGGTTTTCAGATCGTTTTCTGCTGTTCAGTTTGTGCTTGTGGGTCTGTATCTGCTCTTCAGTGCGCACAGCAAGCTACGCGTGACTCTATCATTGTGTTCTTGTTCGTTCATTACTGTTTTTCAGGTCGCTCTTCACAGGCCTTGCTGTTCTTCAGTGCGTTCTGTTACTTCGTTCTGAGCAGCCGACCATTTACTGTTCAAAGCAATACCCATTATTTAGGCATTCATCTCTCAATGAAGTGGAGAGGGTTACCTGTCCAAGAGCTCCCCCCCTATAATGTTAGAAATGGCCCGTAAGAAGGGGGGAATCTGATAGGTGTACCTTATACTTTGGTCTTTAAAAACTCCCTCAAATAAATGTTATCTTGATCTTGGCCAAGAATGTTTGTGTCTAATTTGCTTTCCCTGTTTATGTGCAAAATGAATAATTGTTTTTTTTTTTTGGTTTGACTCCACAGTTTCCTTCCACGCCACAGGAATGGCAGACTGTGGCCTCCCACTTTGCCCAGCGGTGGGACTTTCCTAACTGCGGAGGGGCAATTGATGGGAAACATGTCCACATCGTCCCACCACCCAACTCGGGGGCGTACTATTATAATTATAAGGGGTTCAATAGTATTGTGATGTTGGCAGTGGTGTCGGCTACTTATGAGTTCCTGTATGTGAACGTGGGGAAGAATGGCCGGATGTCCGATGGTGGAGTCATCGCCCAGACGGAGTTCTACAGGTGTCTCCAGAATGGCAGCTTGGGCTTGCCACCTCCAGAAGACAATGTGGAAGGACTCCCATTCATCTTCGTTGCGGATGAAGCATTTGCGCTGGGGGACCATCTTATGCGGCCATTCCTGATGAGGACCCTCACCCCGGACCAGAGGGTTTTTAATTACCGGCTGGTCAGAGCCAGAAGAGTGGTGGAGAACACGTTTGGAATCATGGCCAGCCGGTTCCACCTATTTCTTACACCCATACATATGGCGGAGTACAATTTGAATCATATTATCCTGGCGTGCTGTGTTCTACACAACTTTTCACGGCAACATTCTGCCAACTATGCTGGCTCAGTTGGGCCTGAGGCTGGAATTCCAAATGAACCAACCCTGACGGCGCTTAAAAGTCCTGGCTTTCCCCCCCCTGAGTGCCTGTGATGTCCGGCTAAGATACCTTGAATTCTTTTGCGGGTAGGGGGGCTATTAATATGCCAGACAATGTCTAAAACCTTTTTAAAAAAAAAGCTACTCAAATCTTTGGTGACATTTACTGCTTGTGTTTGTTTTAGCTGACCCTGACAGAAATGTGGTGAGTCCTGAAAATGGCGTGATTGTGTAACCTTACAAAGCACTGTTGGGTGCTATTTACTAAAGGCAAAGACACTTTGCACTACAAGTGCACTTGAAACTGCACTGAAACTGCACTTGTAGTGCAAAGTGGATTTGCCCTTAGGAAATAACACCCATTGCCACAGAAAACACCAATTAGAGCACCACAAAAGTGTTGTAGCGTTGAGACAATAATCCACACATTCTTGATTAACAATCTTTTTAATACCAGCACATTCACATGTACATTTAGAAAAGGTTTTTAAAACAAACCAACATGTTTGTTGTATAAATCCTCCTCCTCCTTGTTGCTGTAAATAGCACGCACCTGCTGTGTCTCCGCCATGTGCTCTTCCCCCACTGCGCCGAACAAAAAGGGGCGGGGAATAGACTAGAAAGAATGTCAGGGGCGGGTGGAGTTACACGCATGTGCAGTGTATATAAAGCGTAACACGCGTGCGTAGTACGTACGATCTGTGAGTGGAGGAAGGAGTATTGGAGGAGCCGATCGTGATAATGAAGATCTAAACTTGGGCCTATACTGCTTCTAGATTGAGGCCTATATTGTAACAAGATTAGGAGAGTTTTGCCTGACATTAGGGTTTGTCTTGTGTTGTGTCTTGCAGATAAAATGGATGGCTTTAATGACCACAAATTCCTCCCCCTGTTCATAGACAAGTACAGGGAGCTGCCCTGTCTGTGGCAGGTGAAACATCCACATTATAATCATTAACAAAAGAGGCAGACAACGCTGGAGAAACTGCTGGAGTTGATGAAGCCGGTGGTCCCCACAGCAACCATCCCCTATTTAAAAGCCAAAATTGGTGGCCCATATCTTCCCATTCCCAGAGATCCAGAGCTGCAGCAGATGACGTTTATGTCCCCAGGCTGTGGTACTATGAGAGACTGAGATTTCTGTCAGACCAGACTGGAGTCAGGGAATCCCTTTCAACTCTTCCTTCCTCTCTTCCTTCCACCCCAGCTGAGGCTTCAGATGTCCAACCTGGGACTTCCAGCCAGCAAGAAGTGAAGGAGCCCAGCTTGAGCCAGGTATAGCATTGTTCTACAGATTTCTGGTCAATAAATAAATGATCTTTACTAGATGTTATTATTGATCACTAATTGCTGATTTAATACAGTTTTTTACATATCAATAGAGAGTAGTGGGCAAAAATAATTGGGACAAGAATGAAAAATGCTGGGCTCAGAAGGATAGTCTGTTACATTTGTTAACATTCAATTTGCAACAGTCATGAGGTGAAAATTGTGTGTGATTGATGAAGAAAAAATTAAAACTATGTCCCTTTTTCATACACAGGAAGACCTCAGCCAGGACGAGGCTCTGGAATGTGGCACACAGGAGGATACTGTGGAATGTGGCAGCCAGGAGGAGGCGGGGGTTAGTGGCAGCCAGGAGGAGGCGGGGCTAAGTGTCAGCCAGGAGAAGTCTGGGACCAGTAGGAGCCTGACAGAATCGCAGGTTCCTCCCCTCTGCCTTCCAAACAAAAGACCCCAGAAGGGGAGTCACGTGCAGGATTCAGCACTCAGGCTGATTCAGGAGGCTTCTGCGTCTCTCAGAGCCTTACCCACTCCTAAAGAGACCTTTGCCTGCATGGCTGCCACCAAATTGAAGAGCATGCAGGAGGGTCAACACATCATGTGTGAGAAACTTCTTTATAAAGTCCTAACTAAGGGGGTGAGTGGCGAAATCACACCCAATACCGACGTGATTGAGTTGGACCCTCCTCCTCCTGCCACAACTACACCACCACAGCGTGGAAGGAAGCGTGGAAGGAAGAGCAGAGAGTGATGACCTGGGTTCAGTCTGGTCTGACAAAAGATGCAGGCTCTTGTATGACCACAGCCTGGGGACACAGATGTCATCTGCTGCTTTCAGGATCTCTGGGACTTCTGGACCAGACTGCACTCCCTTATATATGGACTCCTCAGGCCACCAATTTTGCTGGAAAATAATTGATGTGTGCCCTGGGGCCAAAGGCTTTGAAAATTTCTGCTGTTTCTCCCTCTTTGTAATATAAAGGAATTTTTGTTTCAATTATACTTGCCTATGTGTGTTTTCCTTCAAAAAGGACAGTTTGTTTGTGAGGAGGCAGGTACATTTCAAAAATACAATGTGAAATTAACAAGAGACACCAACACCAAGCAATCTCCTTGAGATTAAATAGTACAAGATAATAATGGTGTTGTGGTAACTTGACACACAAAACACACACAAAAATATTATGGAGTAAAACCCCAAAAAATAAAAAAATACATCAGCCTGGAAAAAAATACAAACACAAAACAAAAATCAACCTTGAAAAAAATGCAAAACAAAAATAAAACAACAAAAAAGAAATGTGGTCAGATGTGACAAATCAAAATATATTGAGGGAATCACGATAAATAATAAAGAAAGAAGTTTGTGGGAAGTCTGTGTGAATATGAGCAGCAAAACTACATTCATTCTTCTCACATTATAAAGAAGAAGAGAGTGCGCTGTATTAAACAATTTAAAACATTGCAGCGTGACGAAAGTGCTGTATCTATTCCGAACGCTAATTTTACCAGACCAAGCTGTTCCGTCTCAGAATTTCTTCTGAGCATGCGTGGAACTTTGTGCGTCGGAATTGTCCACACACGTTCGGAATTGACGCGATCGGATTTTGTTGACGGAAAATTTTATAGCCTGCTCTCAAACTTTGTGTGTCAGAAAATCCGATGGAAAATGTCCGATGGAGCCCACACACGGTCGGAATTTCCGACAACATGCTCCGATCGCACATTTTCCGTTGGAAAATCCGACCATGTGTACGGGGCATAAGATGTAAAAAAAACCCATAAACTTAAGAAATGCTAATATTTATGACAGGACAGCTATTCTAAAACCTTTGTAAGAAAAATATAGCGCACAAGGATCTATGAGCTGATGTAATGACGACAAAACCTGTACCCATTTTCTATTTTTTTTATTTTGTCTCCGATATCATCTGAAAGACTCCCACAAATGACCTGTGGAGTGTTTGTCTCCACAATGACTGATGCTAATAGAAAATTGTTATGTTCCAATGTATTACGTTATAATATTTTCCTAATTTACACATTCAGATGTATTAGGACATTGTTTAATGTTTATCCAAAGCCATTTCCTAATTTTGATAGAGTAAGGAAATGGTTTAATTTCCTCATTGCGGAGATCGTTTTACTTTCTGTCCTGTAAACAATATAGTAAACAAGAATGCATTTCTACAAAGTGAGAGAAACACCTCTTGTCATTGGAAAACATCCCCACTAGAAAGTTCCCCTTTATTTTTGTTCTGGTGGTAAATGTAAAGTTTAGCATTCCCCTTATGTTTTTAGTTTTAGATTTTTTTACTTTTCTTAACTACTGTCATGGTTTTTTTTAAAGGTGCAGTTTAGTTAAATTAATATTGTAGATATCGCACCAAAGGCATAACTTACCTCTAATGAAGTCCAATGTTCTGCTCACTGCTACTCACTGTAGAAATCCTCTCTCCACTGATGACAGCTACTTCCCACAGTGGAGATCTTCTGGTCTTCCCTTCTCACTCTCTCATCCAGTCACAGTATCTATAGTATTGTTTCCCAGGATGCAAAGCATTCTGTGAATGGAGGAAGGGTGGATAAATGGCAGGATCGGTCTTCCCCAAACACAAAGTGCTTTGTAGCGAAAGGTGGAAAGTTCTGTGGATGGGCGAGTGAGGAGGAAGGGAAGTGTGAGTTGTGCTGATGCTTCACAGCCTCAGTTACTTAGCTTAATCCCTTCAGCAATGGATGATCACTGATATTGGGAATAGCTGGCATCACTGAATAGAAGATTTCTACAGTAAGCTTCCAGCAGGACATGGAATACACCTCATTGGAGGTATATTATGTCCCTGGTGCTGTATCCACAGCAAAATGTTCATGCAAAACTTCAGCTTTAATACTTTAATACTTAATACTTTACTAGCAGTAGAAGTACTTTTAGGCTCCCACAATAAGCTAATGTTCGGTTCTATGTCAGCTTCTGCCTACTTTGAGCTAAAATGTACATGAGAGCAGTTGGGCAGTACAGTTGACCTCAAGTACCTGAACAATAGTTCCCTAGAAAGTAAAGATGAGGTTTACCATGTGGCTAGGGATGGCATTTCCTCTTAGAATCACATCACAAAAAGTAAATTCAAAATTCAGCCCCCTTGGGGCTCTTTCCAACAGGTGGTTAATGCTTATTGCCCTGCGAAAAGTGATCCACGGTGGATCTCTTTCCAGAGAGCATTTTAGCAGTGGCTGTCAGGTGTTCAGGATGTGCTACTGCACCTGCTGCAGTAATTTCTCCTGATGCCTTTTTTTTTCTTGTTTCAATTTTTTTTAATTTTTTTTTTATATGGCGAACAACAGTTTGACATTGCTGGCTTTTTTGGCTTGTGGTTGTGGTGCGGCCCCATTGAACTTAATGGGTAAGTTTGATAGCCAGTGCCAGCTTTAAACTCTGCAACACAAGTTAAAATTGTCATTGGCAAGAAGCAAAGCATCGTGGCCATGGCACATGTACAGACTTGTCAGGCTGTAATGTTATAATTCAGGTGGGTGGCCAGAGGAGACAGAAAAACCATGGCTCATCCATCTGTTTCTACCTCCCCCCAGCCACCAGTGTGAAAGAGCCAGTACAGTATTTATGATTGGTAGATTGGCTGATTTAAAGACAGAATTTCAGGGGCAGGTTTTATCAATTACTCAAGGGGTGCATTTCTAATGAATTGCTCTTCCCAAGTTTAGTACATTTTCTCTCATGCCATATCACAGGCTTAAAAACTCTGATATGAATATTATACAGATATTTAAGACAATTATGAAATACACTTGCAACATATGCAGCAAACTATATGTGGTCACAAATTAATAATCAAATCTACCAATGATAAGGTAGCACTGGGATTTTTCTTTCTTTTTTTCCCAATATAAATGTTTTATTTGGAACAAAGAACAGAATACAATCAGCATGGATAGTGAATGTACATAAAGAATTATAGGACAAATTGAAACAGCCAATGAAAACAGGTTGACCATACATAAACCAACATATGATACCATTGACAGGGGTGGGGATCTATGTGGGTGTACGTGTTATAATAGAAAAAAACTAGGTAGTATGCAGTGTAAAGAGAATATGAAACATTTAATGGTGTCTTGATGTAGGGTCCAGGGATAGCATTGTCAGATAATGGTTCTAAAGATATAGATTAGTTGGGGGAAGTGGTAGGAAAAGTGGGCCAAGTCTAACCATTGAAGGGTTTCTCCTTAAAGTCCAGGGGTTATGAGGTTTGTAGTCTAGCAAGATTTGTGGTGAATTTACAGCCAAACTTTTCTAAAGTAGCAAATGAGTGGGAAAGGGGAGGGTGGGGAGAAAGAAGGGGGTAGGGAGGAGGGGAAGGGAGATTAAAAAAAAGGGGGGTGGAGTTTGAAAAAAAGGGGAGTAGTGGTGGTGGGGGGTTGCCATCTCTTACCTCCCTCCCAGGTATTATGGTAGGTGTGTGCAGCTCTTTTGGGAGCATATATTGATGGTGGAGGATGATGGCTGTTATGGGAGTAGGGGTGAATGGTCGGCCATCGGGGTGTAAGTGTGTGGTCCAGCTTAAAAGGGGGGGGGTGAATCCGGAGATATAATATTTTCAGATTTAAATAGGAGATCTAGATAGTTGGGAAAATTCTGAGGTTGACTGAAAATTATTCCAGCAAGCCCAAGTCATTCCGAATTTAGTGGGTGTATCTCGCCCTATGGATTAGTTTTTCCAGCTCAGCTATTTTGTGGATGCTGTTAAACCATTCCTTAATTTGGGGTTTGGAATGAGTTCCAATGTATGGGTATACATTACTTTGCTGCGTTAATCATATGTATGGCTAAGGATTTGTGGTAAGCTCTGTGTGGAAGGGGTGAACGATGTAGGAGAAATTGGGCTGGAGACAGGTCTAGATCAAAGGAGGTTACAATGGAAATAATGTGGTGTATTTCTCTCAGAAGGGTTGAATGTGAGGGGGATTTATCAATTTTATTATTTTTGATAATTAATATAAGTGGTTTGTTTGTGTATGTCAGCCAATCGAATTTCATCTGTCAAGAAATATTAAAGTGGTTGTAAACCCTTTACAACCACTTTTTGCTATAGGTAAGCCTATAGGCTTACCTGTAGCTATACTGGATATCTCCCAAACCTGCATGGTTTAGGAGATATTCCCTGTATTTGCATGTGCCAACATCATTGGCACATGCGCACTGAAGCAAACTGAAGCAACGGCACGTTCGGGCCATTGCTTCAGTTAGACTGTGCCGTTACCGGTGGCTCCAGGTGCGTGGGAGTGACGTCATCACGGCTCCGACCAATCACAGCGCCGGAGCCTGCGATACCCGGAAGTAACAACGGAAGCGATAATGGCCGCCGGAGCACTGAACGAGGACCGCTGCGGGGGCTTTGATCTCAGTTAAGTATATAATAATGAGCTAGTATGCTATGCATACTAGCTCATTATGCTTTTGTCTTGCAGGTTTTTTTTTTAGGGTTTACAACCACTTTAAGCATGGTGTATTGAGCCAATTGGTTACATAATAATAATCATGATGGTAACAAACTGCAAAATATTATCAATTATTTCCACAAAGAACTGATTGACCACTTCTTTAGAAAATTGCTGCATGTAACAATTATTTATATTCCACGAATATACTGACATTAGTGGGTGTATAAGATAACCATGGGCCCTTATTTCCCTACAGACATGCTAGGCACTCGGATGCATATATCCTCCATAATTATGTGTCTAGCCCCTTCTTCGTTATTTAAATGTACCTGAGGGAATGAATGCATATTAACAGTTAAACATGTAGTGAGCATTTGTAAGATGTATGGCACAGTGCATACATGAACATATGATTAATTACGTGTCAGAATAGCAACAGAACCTTCAACTTGCAATAACAAATTCTTGGGAGTTGAAAGCAAATGCATTCATTCAAGTGGCAAGTCTTCAGCATGCCCTAAAGATAGTTAAAAAGGAAGGGGCTACGCTTGCACAATAATGTATTAGACTTGTTTGTAACTTTTTCACAATGACAAATTGCCTGTAGTTCACAGTTGTAAAGTAGCATTTAACCAAGTTACAGTAGAACATTGGAATAGGAATAGACATTTACCACCAAGCCTACAAGAAAATGTGAGGCTAAATGAGCTGAATGTATAGAAAATGCAAAGATTTGTCAATTTAGAAATATATTGTTATATGTTACAAAATAAATTTTAATTACAGTTTATAAGACATGACTTTAATTTGAGTCAAATTATTACTTTAATTCATGCGAAAAATATTTCTAGTTCTTTTTACCATAATGTCAGAGAGCAATATTCTTTCTCTTGCATATTTACTGGTAATTGGGTGGCTTAAAACTGAACTCCAGGCAAAGCATTAAATAAAAAGGAAGCTGTTTATACTTGTCAAATTATTTGTATTGCTGTTCATCCATTCCTGAGAGTTACACAACCATGCCAAACAACACAGATGGTGGATGACATTACTTTTCTGCCACAGTTTTAGACTGTAGAATGCCGTGGTGTCTTCTCTGTGCCCCCAGCATGCTTTTGCTCTCCATTTTGCTCTCTCCTATCATCATGTTCCTTGTCAGTATATTTTCATGCAGCACCCCTAATTGGTGTCCAACCTGCCTCTCTCTTTCCTAGAATGCTGCTGTAGAGGGGATTGCAAGTGGCTAATATTAAGCCAAATCTAGGTACTTACACAATTTGTAATTACAGAAAATACACTGAATGATTTTTTAGTGAATACACAGCTGCATACATTTTTGTCTTTTTATACCTGTCTAGAATTTGATGTTAAAGCGGCTTCTCCTGGGTTTCTCATTCCTCATTGGCTTGTCAATCACAGTCAGAGACCGCTAAGAAGAGACTGTCGGAGAGTTCTGAGGAGAGTAGGGTAGCGCACGGGGTGTTAGAGACAGTCAGCACACTTCCACTAAGCAAGTCTCTTTATCTGGCATTATGAACCCGAGCTGTGCCCTCTGTGGCAAGATTGTCTACCCGACTGAGAAAGTCAACTTCCTGGATAAGTACGCTGCATAGTGAGATGCCCTACTGCTAGCGGGATACCGGGACACAGTCTACATAGTCTGACATATGGTTGTGATGCTCATCATCTGTGACTCTGTCCAGAGGATTGCTTTGTTGACAGCCACACACCTTGATTCACAGACGTGCCTGTTGTGCTTGCTATCTGGTAAGCACATATTTTAGATGGTGGAGGATCACAATGAGGGGTGTGTTTTCCTACCTTTCCACACTGGCCTATATGGTTAACTATAGGGGGACTCTTCTCATCTCCATAGAAGACTCTTTGGACTTCTGAGTTCATGAACTTTGCTATCATCTCTTTATTATGCTTGTTGTTTTATGACAGTAACTATTATCTATATCTGCATAGATTGATTTTTATGCATAATTTTTGTTTATAGTATAGCACAGTTTTTTCATTGTTTTTTTGTATGTTGTGAAGATCTCACAGTTGAACTGCTGCTCTTTGGGGGGGCTGTGTTGTCAGCGCTGTGATTTTTTTGGTTTTTTTTTTGTCAATCACAGCCAGCTAGGCAATGAGGGGAAAGGCCAAGCCCCGGCTCTGGGTGTCTTATGGACGCATATAGTGGGGCTCTGAAGCGAGCATGCACCACTGCCCCCAGAGCAAGTGTCTTGCTATTGGGGGCACTGGCTGAAGAGGAGGAGCCAGGAGCACTGATGGAAGACCCCAAAAGAGGAGGATTAGGGCTGCTCTGTGCAAAACCACAAAGTATGACACATTTGTTATTAAAAAATAAATAAAGATTTTAAATCTTGCATCAATAAGATGCAGCAAAGAACTTGATAACAAATATCTCTGTTAAAAAGCTCCTTATAGGTGTGTAACCGGGTGCCTTTTGCTGTCTGTGTGTGATCATACCCCACTCCCCCCTCCCAGCTGTGCAGTGATGGAGCATTTTCCTCCTTCAACCCTCTTCTGCTATGTAGCAGACTAGAGGAATGGTTGTGCTGTGGACTTCTGTCTTCTCTCTTCACTGCTGCTGACAGAGCAGGCTGTGTAAACTACCCCACTCAACCCCCCCCCCCCCATAGCATGGAGACGGACCAATCAGATGTAAAGGAAGAGAATCATAGGACATGTAGTTTCCTAAGGAGTGCTTCACATTGTAGGCTGTGGGGCTTGGATTTTAACACCCAAGATTCCTGGCACTCAGAGGAGGGAAAGCTCAGCAAAAAGACCTGCCATTTGGACCACCCTATGCCCATCAGAGAGATAGCTATAGAGGAGACAAGCTGAACCATGTCCAAAATATCCGTACCTGGAATTCACCTTTAATAGAGGCAAAGCATGTTGGGTAGAATGTAGTTTGCAATCACTTTAGTACTGTATTTATTTACAAGAACCAGCAGAGGTATAAAAAAGAATAAAGCAACATTCAATTCAGAAAGACATGAAACTGCATTATTGGGACTTTTTCATATTAAAACTTCATTTTTTAATTAAAAAAATCCTTTAATCATGTATAAGCATAAAATTGATACCATAAAAACATACAAACCACAGCCGATTATTGAAAGCTGTGTGCTACATCTTCCAAATTTAGTCTCATATAGGGATGAGCTTCGAGTTCGAGTCAAACTCATGTTCGACTCGAACATTGTCTGTTCACAAGTTCACCGAACAGCGAACAATTTGGGGTGTTCGCGGCAAATTCGAATGCCGCAGAACACCCTTTAAAAGTCTATGGGAGAAATCAAAAGTGCTAATTTTAAAGGCTATTATGCAAGTTATTGTCATAAAAAGTGTTTGGGGACCCGGGTCCTGCCCCAGGGGACATGGATCAATGCAAAAAAAGTTTTAAAAACGGCCGTTTTTTCAGGAGTAGTGATTTTAATAATGCTTAAAGTCAAACAATAAAAGTGTAATATCCCTTTAAATTTCGTACCTGGGGGGTATGGATATTAAGGGGAACCCCGGCCAAAATTTAAAAAAAAAGATAACGTGGGGTTCCCCCTAAATTCCATACCAGACCCTCCAGGTCTGGTATGGATTTTAAGGGGAACCCCGTGCCAAAAAAAAAAAAAAACGGCGTGGGGTCCCCCCAAAAATCCATACCAGACCCTTATCAGAGCACGCAACCTGAAAGGCCGCAGGAAAAGAGGGGGGGGGGAGAGTGCGCCCCCCCTCCTGAACCGTACCAGGCCACATGCCCTCAACATTGGGAGGGTGCTTTGGGGTAGCCCCCCAAAACACCTTGTCCCCATGTTGATGAGGACAAGGGCCTCATCCCCACAACCCTGGCCGGTGGTTTTGGGGGTCTGCGGGCAGGGGGCTTATCGGAATCTGGAAGCCCCCTTTAACAAGGGAACCCCCAGATCCCGCCCCCCCCCTGTGTTAAATGGTAAGGGGGTACTTACCCCTACCATTTCACTGAAAAACTGTCAAAAATGTTAAAAATGACAAGAGACAGTTTTTGACAATTCCTTTATTTAAATGCTTCTTGTTTCTTCTATGTTCCTTCATCTTCTGGCTCTTCTGGTTTTTCCTCCGGCGTTCTCGTCCAGCATCTCATCTGCGGCGTCTTCTATCTTCTTCTCCTCGGGCCGCTCCGCACCCATGGCATAGGGGGAGGCTCCCGTTCTTCTCTTCATCTTCTTCTTCATCCTCTTCTCTTCTTCCTCCTTCTCTTCTTCTCTTCTTCATTTTCTTCTCCAGGCCGATCCGCATCCATGCTGGCATGGAGGAAGGCTCCCGCTGTGTGACGGCGTCTCCTCGTCTATCGGTTCTTAAATAACGGGGGCGGGGCCACCCGGTGACCCCGCCCCCCTCTGACGCACGGGATATGACGGGACTTCCCTGTGGCATTCCCCGTGACGTCACAGGAAAGTCCCGTCAAGTCACCGTGCGTCAGAGGGGGGCGGGGTCACCGGGTGACCCCGTTATTTAAGGACCGTCAGACGAGGAGACTCCGTCACACAGCGGGAGCCTCCCTCCATGCCAGCATGGATGCGGAGCGGCCCGGAGAAGAAAATGAAGAAGAGAAGAAGGAAGAAGAGAAGAGGATAAAGAAGAAGATGAAGAGAAAAGCGGGAGCCTCCCCCCATGCCATGGGTGCGGAGCGGCCCGAGGAGAAGAAGATAGAAGACGCAGCGGAGGAGATGCTGGACGAGAACGCCGGAGGAAGAACCAGAAGAGCCAGAAGAACCAGAAGAAGAAGAAGATGAAGGAAGATAGAAGAAAGAAGAAGCATTTAAATAAAGGAATTGTCAAAAACTGTCTCTTGTCATTTTTAACATTTTTGACAGTTTTTTAGTGAAATGGTAGGGGTAAGTACCCCCTTACCATTTCACACAGGGGGGGCGGGATCTGGGGGTTCCCTTGTTAAAGGGGGCTTCCAGATTCCGATAAGCCCCCCACCCGCAGACCCCCACAACCACCGGCCAGGGTTGTGGGGATGAGGCCCTTGTCCTCATCAACATGGGGACAAGGTGTTTTGGGGGGCTACCCCAAAGCTCCCTCCCAATGTTGAGGGCATGTGGCCTGGTATGGTTCAGGAGGGGTGGGCCGCACTCTCATCCCCCCCTCTTTTCCTGCGGCCTGCCAGGTTGCGTGCTCGGATAAGGGTCTGGTACGGATTTTTGGGGGGACCCCACGCCGTTTTTTTTTTTTTTTGGCACGGGGTTCCCCTTAAAATCCATACCAGACCTGAAGGGTCTGTTATGGAATTTAGGGGGAACCCCACAACATTTTTTTAAAAAATTTTGGCCGGGGTTCCCCTTAATATCCATACCAGACCAGAAGGGCCTGGTATGGAATTTAGGGGGACTCCCACATCATTTTTTTTTTTAATTTTGGTTCGGGGTTTCCCTGTGTTGAATTCCCATGCCGTTTTTATCAATGAACTTCTATGTGTATTGTTGGCAATGCAATAGCCGCGGGTACTTTTAAATGGAATTTTTCTTTCAAAATGTCATTTTGCTGTCAGACTGTTCTAAACACAGAAACATGCGCCCCTTTACAGGCATACTATAGACACCCCCCAGGTATGAAATTTAAAGGGATATTACACTTTTATTGTTTGACTTTAAGCATTATTAAAATCACTGCTCCTGAAAAAATGGCCGTTTTTAAAACTTTTTTTTGCATTGATCCATGTCCCCTGGGACAGGACCCGGGTCCCCAAACACTTTTTATGACAATAACTTTCATATAAGCCTTTAAAATTAGCACTTTTGATTATTCATGTTCGTGTCCCATAGACTTTAACGGTGTTCGCGTGTTCGAGCGAACTTTTTTCCTGTTCGCATGTTCTGGTGCGAACCGAACAGGGAGGTGTTCGGCTCATCCCTAGTCTCATATGTTATACTTGTATAATCAGTCATTTGTGTGTTTTATAGTATCAATTTTATATTCATATATGAACAAAAAAGATGTTTTAATGTTATTACAACTCCATTTAAAATGGAGTTGTAATATGTTCCCAATAGTGCTGTTTATATGTATTTAACAGTATAGAAGATACTTTTAAGAAATAGAGAGAGATCATATGAATGGACAGGTTGCTGAATCATGGAAAATAGATGGAGTAAAAAAAAAATAGAAAGAAATACAGGAGACAAATTAAAGGAGATTAGATAGTAAGAGAATACCTTGTAGAGTGATATTTTACAGAATAGCAAATAATGAAATTAATAACAAAGCAGGAGGAATATTTTTAGTGTATTTAATAGTATTATAGAAATAGTGTAAGAAAGTGTACGTTCATCTCTAGGTATATCTCCAGGTATAATAAAGAAACATCTGAATTTATTAAATATATATGTCAGAAAAAGTATCTTTTTAGATAAGAGTTCCAGGAGGAAAAACTTTTTAGATGTATGCAAAAAACTGGGGATATATTTCAATTTATGAAGATTATTTTAATGAATAAAATAAGAGATGTTTAATGCCCCGTACACACGGTCGGATTTTCTGATGGAAAATGTCCGATCGGAGTGTGTTGTCGGAAATTCCGACCGTGTGTGGGCTCTATCGGACATTTTCCATCGGATTTTCCGACACACAAAGTTGGAGAGCAGGAGATACAATTTTCCGACAACAAAATCCGATCGCGTTAATTCCGACCGTGTGTGGCCTGTTCAAAGTGCCACGCATGCTCAGAAGAAATTCTGACACGGAACAGCTCGGTCTGGTAAACTTAGTGTTCGCAATGGATACAGCACTTTCGTCACGCTGCACTGTTAAAAATGGTTTAATACAGCGCACTCTCTTCTTCTTTATAATGTGACAAGAATTAAGTAGTTTTGCTGCTCATATTCACACACACTTCTCACAAACTTTTTTTTTTGTTTTTTTATTGGGACTCCCTGCATATATTGTTATTTGTCACATCTGACAGAATGTTTTTTATTTTTATTTTTTTATTTTTTTTGGATTTTAAGCCATTTTTGGTTTCGATTTTATGTTTGTATTTTTTCCAAGGCTGATCTTTGTTTAATGTTGTTTTTAGTTTGACTCCAGAATATTTTTGAGTGTGTTTTGTGTGTCAAGTTACCACAACACCATTGATATCTTTTATTATTTAATCTCAAGGAGATTGTTTGTTGTTGGTGTCCCTTGTTAATTTCACATTGTATTTTTGAAATGTACCTGAATCCTCACCAACAAACTGTCCTTTTTGAAGTAAAACACACATAGGCAAGTATAATTCAAACAAAAATTCCTTTATTAAGGGCTCAGAACCAAACAAAGAGGGAGGCAACACTGGATCAACATGAGAAATTAGCGAAGCCTGGGACCCCCACGGCAGACATCAATTCTTGAACATCAAAATTGGTGGCCTGAGGAGTCCATATGTAAGGGAGGGCAGTCTGGTCCAGAATTCGCAGAGATCCAGAAAGCAGCAGATGACATCTGTGTCCCCAGGCTGTGGTACCACAAGAGGCTGCATCTTTTGGCCAACCAGACTCAATCCAGGGTCCTCACTTTCTGGTCTTCCTTCCACGCTGCCTTCCGGGCTGTGGCTGTGCTGTTGGAGATGTGGCAGGAGGAGGAGTAGGACCTGGAGGAGGAGGAGGACTGGGAGGACCTGGAGGAGAGGGAGGAGGAGGAGGAGGACCTGCAGGAGGAGGAGGAGGACCATCTGTGAGTTCGCAAAGGTGTGTCTGAGCTGTAATTTGGCCCCTCATACCTTTGTTAAGAGCCTCCAATATGAGCGACTCACACATGACTTTGTCCCTCCTCCATCCTCTGCATTTTATAGGCAATGGTGGCAGCAATGTCCTCCTCCATGGTGTGTGCTGCTCCCAGGACCTCTGTAGCCCTCCAAAATAGTTCTCTGGTAGCCTCCTCTAGGGCACTCCTCCTCCTGCCACTTTCTCTCAGGGGGAGTGGAGGGACCGGCATATCAGGCAGCCGGCTCGGCCCGGCCACCTCCTGGCTGTGACTTCCCTGTGTATGAAAAAGGGACATGGTTTTAGTTTTTGCTTCATCAATCACAATCATAAATTAGTACTCCCAACTAACATCTAGTTAACATCATTAATTGGACAAGCAGAAATATTTAGAGGAATGCTATACCTGGCTCAAGCTGGGCTCCTCCACATGTTGTTGCCTGGAAGGCCCAGGTTGGGCGTCAGAAGCCTCAGCCGGGGGGGAAGGGAGCGTGGAAGGAAGACTGGAGAGTGATGACCTGGGTTCAGTTTGGCCTGCCAGAAAATGCAGCCTGTCATAGTACCACATCCAGGGGACATAGATGTCATCTGCTGCTCTGGATCTCTGTGAATCCAGGACTTTCTGGCGCTCCCTTACATATGTACTCCTCAGGCCACAAGTTAGGATCTTCAAATAGGTGATGTCTGCCGTGGGGATCACCTGCTTCACAATTTCACACAATTGCTCCAGTGCTGCCTTCCTCTTTGTTTGGTTCTTGTAATGTGGGTGGTTAATCTCCCACAGACATGGCAGCTCCCTTAACATATCAATGAATAGTGACATGAAGTCATTATCTTTAACTAAGATATCCATGTTCACTGCAAAACACAACACAAGACAAAGCCTAATGTCAGACAAAACTCTCCTAATCTTGTTACAATATAGGCCTCAATCTAGAAGCAGTATAGGCACAAGTTTGTCTCTTACCTTCGTTCTTACGATCGGCGCGTCCAATGCTCCTTCCTCCGCTCACAGATCGTACGTAATACGCACGTGTGTTACGCTTTATATACACTGCGCATGCGTGTAACTCCACCCACCCCTGACGTTCTTTCTAGTCTATTCCCCGCCCCTTTTCGTTCGGCGCAGTGGGTGAAGAGCACATGGCGGTGTCACAGCAGGTGCGTGCTAATTATAGCAACGAGGAGGAGGCGGAGGAAAGCCCAGAGACAGAAACGTCCCGATCCAGAAGGAGAAGATTTAAGGCCACAAATATGTCCTTTGGGGAGATGTTGGAGATGGTGGACATCCTGAAGAAAGCCGACTATGATGGAAAGTATGGGCCTTACCCCAACCCCAATATCAGAAAGGCCAAGATCATGGCGAAAGTGGTCAAAAGTCTGCACAGGAATTTTGGGGTACGACGATCGAAAGATCAGCTCAGGAAGCGGTGGTCGGACCTCAAATTACGAGAGCCAGAGCAGTACAGAAAGATCTGGAGAGTGCTGCAAAAAAGTAAGTAGTTGTGCTGTGTTCATATTCTTTTTGTCTTTATTACGTTCGTGCTGCTCCATATGCTTTTCTTAATTGTACAGTTTCAAATGTCAATTTTAATATTCATGGGCCCATTATTCGTTCGTATCCAACATTTTGTTTCCCCTCTAAAACACCATTGTTTAGGCCATATGCATTTTCCTACATTTTTTAAGGCCTACTTGGATGCAAAATATTTGGTTGTGTAGATGGGTTTGTTACTAGAATGAAATGCAAACTAGATTCTGTGTAAGGAGAGGACACCGAGCAGCTGTTTTCACATCTGGACACTGGAGCACTAGTGTGGGACACCAGAACACCATTTTTATTAGGGGGGGCACACAGGTGCACCAGTGTATACTATAGGGGGGGGCTACATCTGGGAAGCTTGTACAAAACAGGTAAAGTATTGCAGCTTGACAAAGGCCAATAAAAAAACGACATCTTGGAACTCTGTTAAATTGACAATTGTACCCCACTTCCAAGCAATGTTTCCTATTTATAGTTCTGCCATCAAATATCTGTGTGCTAATTATACCATTTTTGTTTTACATAGGGGAGAAAAGACTCAGAGGACACCCCTCATCCGAGGAGACCAGAGACCCCCCACCTATGAAAGAAGGTGAAATACCCCAAACACAAGCGGAGCAGGAGGAGGAAGAAGATGTAGTGGAAATTGGCACCACAACAGGTGAGTGTCTGTGACCACAGGCTCAGGTAAGAGATGGATGTCCGCAGATTTTTGATACCTGTTTTTGTTTGGATTCTCTCTTTTTAGGTGATCGTGATGTTAGGGATCGAGATCCTTTCACATCTGAAAATGCCCAGATACTGATCGGGGAGATCATGGGGTGTAATTTAGAATTGGAAAACATCCAGAAAAAAATAAATGATGTGATAACCAAAAATAAAAACATCATTGATGTTTTGGGGCGAATTTAAAACCCCACAAAAATCACTTTTTTTTGTGTGGTACAATGTTTATAATCTTTTAGCAATGTTTCGAAAAGCCTAATTTGGAGGATGCACACAGTGTGCCAACATGTGCTATCTGCCATCACGGGAGATCAATGGACGCGTTTTGGGGGTGCCACACCTTCCTCAATAATAAAGTAGCGGTGAGAAATGGGTTGCTCCCACAAAACACGTCCCTTGATCCCCCGTGATGGCAGCTAGCACATGTTGACATTCGTAAATTGGTGTGCATCTTCCAAATTTGACTTTTCAAGGGGTGATTTGACCCCATCTGAACGCAATATCAAACACAGTTCCTAAATACTCATGTCTGATATTGCATTCAAGTTTTACCATATGTGAACTTTGTAAGTTCAAATTTTTTCTCTTTCTTGTTGGTTTTACACAGGCCTGTTTTCTCGTAAATGGACATTTCTATTTTTGATAATGCCACCCCAAAAATGGGTAGACAACAAACATGTTGGTTTGTTAGAAAAACCTTTGGTAAATGCACATGTGATTGTGCAGGTATTAAAAAGATTGTTAATCAAGAATGTGTGGATTATTGTCTCAACGCTACAACACTTTTGGGGTGATGTCATTCCTGTTTTCAGCAAAAATGGGGGTTATTTCCTAAGGGAAAATCCTCTTTGCACTACAAGAGCATTTTCATTGCAGTTTCAAGACCACTTGTAGTATAAAAAGTGTATACGCCTTTAGTAAATAACAGCCAACAGTGCTTTGTATAAGGTTACACAATCACACCATTTTCACGACTCCACACATTGCTGTCAGGGTCAGCTAAAACAAACACAAGCAGTAAATGTCCACAAAAAAGAATTTAGTTTTTTTTTTGTTTTATTGGAAAAAGGCTTCACAAATTTGAAGGCATATTGATGGCCCCCCTACCCGCAAAGAACTCCAGGTATCATAACCGAACATCATGGGCACTCAGGGAGGGCAAGCCAGGACGGCCGCTTTCAAGCGCCGTCAGTGTTTTAGGTATCACTCCGGCCTCAGGCCCAACTGAGCCAGCATAGTTGGCCGAATGTTTCCTTAAAAAGTTATGGAGAATACAGCACGCCAGTATAATATGGTTCAGTTTATACTCCGCCATATGGATAGGTGGATAGGTGTCAGAAATAGGCGGAACCGGCTGGCTAGGATTCCAAATGTGTTCTCCACCACTCTTCGGGCTCTGGCCAGCCGGTAATTAAAAACCCTCTGTTCCGGGGTGAGGGTCCTCATCGGGAATGGCCGCATCAGGTGGTCCCCCAGCGCAAACGCTTCATCAGCAACAAACACGACTGGGAGTCCTTCCACATTGTCCTCTGGAGCTGGCAAGTGCAAGCTGCCATTCTGGAGACACCTGTAGAACTCCGTCTGGGCGATGACTCCACCATCGGACATCCGGCCATTCTTCCCCAGGTCCACATACAAGAAGTCGTAATTAGCCGACACCACCGCCAACATCACAATACTATTGAACTACTTATAGTTGAAATAGTACGACCCCGAGTTGGGTGGTGGGATGATGTGGACATGTTTCCCATCAATTGCCCCTCCGCAGTTAGGAAAGTCCCACCGCTGGGCAAAGTGGGAGGCCACAGTCTGCCATTCCTGTGGCGTGGAAGGAAACTGTTGAGGAAAAAAAAAAACAATTACTATTTTTGCTCAGAAACATGGCAAGCAGATTAGGCACAAACATTCTGGGGCAACCTCCAGATAGCATTTATTAAGGGGAATTTAACAACACAAAAGTATAAGGTACACCCCCCCCTCTCATGGGCCATTTTGACCATTATGGGGGATGTGGAAATCTTGGACAGGTAACCCTCTTCACTTCATTGAGAGATGAATGCCTAAATACAGGGTATTATTTGGAACAGCCCCTCCTTAGTCACACTATTGGCAGCCCACTGGACAGGTAAGAAGTGTCCGAATACAAAGATATAAATACACATTGTACATATTTGAGCACATTTGAACATTCTGCTATTACCTGACTCAAGATAATAATAGTATCTTAAAAATTCAAACAGTACCATTGGAAAGTATACAGGCAGGCCCTTGCACTACATGCTTTGGGGAATTCATCCATAAATCAGAGCACAAAAGAGATGGGTATAGTGTGTATGGGTTTGGCAAAGTCAGCAGATAGATGATTGAGGATAGGGAATTGGGATCAGCTGACTTAGCAGTTGGGGGAGGGAGGGTTACTAAAAATGATTTGGGGACACCACAAAAAATAAGCCTCTGCCACTCTGCCAGAATTTAAAGCTAAAATAACATTTCGAAACATTTTAGGGGGTGTTTGGGGTAAAGCACTACTATGGAGCTGATAAAATACATTGTTTTAAGTGACTACATGAGGTGAATATAGGGCCAGGAGAGACCATGCTGGGGAGGTTAGTGAAGGACAATCTGTATGAAGGCCCTAAAAAATTATTTACATAAAAATCCAGCATGCATGAGGACAAAGGGGACATTCACAGCATATTACAATCATGGTAATTAGGGAATGAGGAAAGAAATACAATATGTTAGCACACATTAAATACAATGAAATGTGATATTAAAGGATAAAAATCTTACCTTCATATACTCCTTCTGCAGGACCTGGATGATGGCAGAACAGGTCTCTGGGATGATGATACCCAGAGCCTGGGGGGAGATGCCTGTCGAGAACTTCAATACCTGCAGACTTCTCCCTGTCGCCAAATACCGCAGGGTAGCAACCAACCTCTGCTCCAGAGTGATGGCTTGCCTCATGCAGGTATCCTGCCTGCTAATATAAGGGGTCAGCAAAGCCAACAGACGGTGAAACACGGGATCCGTCATCCTGAGAAAGTTCCTGAAATCATCAGGATTATTCTCATGGATCTCACGGAGCAAAGGCATATGAGAGAACTGGTCACGCTGAAGCAACCAATTCTTTGTCCATGAATTCCTCCCCACCCTGTTCATGGACTGGACTTGTGTCAAGGTCAGGACTCCAACACCAAGCCCCCGCACAGCACGAACTCTACGAGGAGTACGCATACGCAACATGGCTAGAAAACGGTCGGCTGCTCAGAACGAAGTAACAGAACGCACTGAAGAACAGCAAGGCCTGTGAAGAGCGACCTGAAAAACAGTAACGAACGAACAAGAATACAATGACTAAGTCACGCGGAACTTGCTTGCACACACTGAAGAGCAGATACAAACCCACAAGCACAAACTGAATGGCAGAAAACGATCTGAAAGCCACAAGTCTGAAAAAGCACGAATCGTCTCTCACCAAACTTTTACTAACACGAGATTAGCAAAAGGAGCCCAAAGGGTGATGCGCTTGGTTCTGAACTGGCCTTTTCTAGTCTTGTCGTACGTGCTTGACGTCACCGCGTTCTTGGCGATCGGAAATTCCGACAACTTTGTGCGACCGTGTGTATGCAAAACAAGTTTGAGCCAACATCCGTCGGAAAAAATCCTAGGATTTTGTTGTCGGAATGTTCGAACAAAGTCCGACCGTGTGTACGGGGCATTAGTGTTGCAATGGTTGCAGTGGCACACATCAACTAAACAATAGGATATTTAAAGTGGTTCCAAAGGCTTGAGGTTCTTTACCTTCATGCATTCTCTGTGCAGCAGCACCCCAACCCACCTCTAATACTTACCTGAGCCAAGCTGTGGCTTGGAAGCGAGCCTGCTTGGGTGCCCCCATTGCAACTGCTTGCTCTAGGAACACTTGGCAGGAGGAAGGGGCCAGGAGTGCTGATAGGGGACCTGAGAAGAGGAGGATCTGGGCTGCTCTGTACAAAAGAGCAGGTAAGTATGATTTTTTTTGTAAGTATTGCCTTTAATATCGCTTTAAAGGAGGGAATGTTGCTTTAAGATACCAAATCCAGCGGGGACGTGGTCTATGCATGGCACTGAATGAATATGTCTGAGGAGAGCTCTGTCCAGACACCAGCCCCAACTCCTCTAGCGATGCCATCTAAAGCCTCAGAATACCGCACAACACTTGGCAAGAGGTCCAGGAGAGGACCGGCTGTCAATATAGCTTCCGCAGGCTCCTTAAATGTTTTATTGCCGCAGAGAGAATCAGCCCTAACACGCAGAACGTACATACCAGAGCCTTGAGATCCCTAGATTCTCCTTCCACACCCACGGCTTCCATCCAGGAGAGCTCCCCTGCCTCCTCCTGCTGCTCGGAGCTTATGGAAGCCCCTGGTTCCCCTGCTGGCTCAGAAATGTCATCTCTGATAAGTGTTCTCAAAAAAGAACTGGCAGGTATGTTCCATAGCCTTGACAAATCCATTAAAAGGAAATCACAGCAGTGAGAACTGACATGTCACACCTGCTACCCAGAATAGAAGACACAGAGAAAGCTCAAGACTCACATGAGGCAGCCATTAAAGAATTGCAGGATACAGTCACTCAATTGGCATTTGCCCACCGCTCCTCTCTTTACAAGCTTAACCACTTGCTTACCGGGCACTTAAACCCCCCTCCTATCCAGACCAATTTTCAGCTTTCGGCGCTGACGCACTTTGAATGACAATTGCGCGGTCATACAACACTGTACCCAAATGAAATTTTTATCATTTTTTCACCACAAATAGAGCTTTCTTTTGGTGGTATTTGATCACCTCTGCGGTTTTTACTTTTTATTAAAAAAATGTAAAAAACTGAATTTTTAAAAAAAAATGTTTATTTTTTTATATTTTGTTATAAAAATTTTTAAACGGATAATTTTTCTCCTTCATTGATGTACGCTGATGAGGCGGCAGTGATGGGCACTGATAGATGGCAGTGATGGGCACTGATGGGTGGCAGTGATGGGCAGCACTGGCAGGTGGCACTGATTGGCACTACAGGTGGGCATTGATAGGTGGTACTTGTGGGCATTGATAGGTGGCACTTGTGGGCACTGTTAGGTGGCACTGTGGGCACTGTTAGGTGGCACTGTGAGCACTATTAGGTGGCATTGTGGGCACTATTAGGTGGCACTTTTATTGGGCACTGATGAGGCAGATGTGCCTCTTCCACTTGGGGACCGATGTCCCTCACATCCGATCCGGTGATGGGCTTTTTTTTCTACTCACGCTGTCAGCGTGAGTAAAAAAAAAAACGATTACCGATCTTTTGTTTACATCATGTGATCAGCTGTCATTGGCTGACAGCTGATCACATGGTAAGGGGCCGGGACCGGCCCCTTACACAGATCGGTGATCAGCCGAGTCTCAGTGACTCGGTGATCACAACGTGCCCGGCGCGCGCCCTGCAGGGCGCGCGCAGGGAGCGTGCACAGGTGAGGCCGTCATATGACGGCCTCCCGGGAATGTAGGTCCGCACTGTAGCCGTCATTCGGCTATAGCGCGGATGCCAGGTAGTTAAAGACCTAGAAAACTGTAATCGCAGGAATAACCTGCATATCCGGGGGTTGCCGGAGGCAACTATAGATAATGACCTTGAACCCTCAATCCGGGGTATCCTGAACACAATCCTTGGCAAGCCTGCCACTGACCTGCTGAGATTTGATCGAGTCCACTGCGCTCTGAGACCACGCAATATCACAGCCGACCAACCCAGAGATGTTATCTGCTGCCTGCATTATTTTGAAGACAAAAACGCCATCATGATCCAGCTGCGGGGCATCCCGAACATTGATTTTGATGGTGCTGTCCTTTACATTTTCTCTGACCTTTCCAAGAAGACCTTAGAATGCTGCAGGGCACTCAAACCCCTTCTCGACCAGCTGAGAGCAGATGGGGCTTCCCCTCATGCTTGATTGCCACCAAAAATGGCCGCTCTTCTACGCTTTGGTTCCCGGAAGATCTCCCAGCCTTCTTTCATGACATCAATATGCCTCCGTTGAAGCTCCCGGGTTGGCAAGATCCTATACCAGTGTTCTCTGTAAACTTGGATCCCCAATGGCGAAAAAAAACCCTCAAAAAAGAAACGCACAGCGACAACAGGTTCTTCTCAGAAAAATGGGTGAGACACAATTTGTGCATTCTCTCTACACTCACATTTATCAACAATTACTGTGGCTACTGCACTGTATATAAGTTTTTGTGACATTTCTTCACTGTAGTCTCCTCTCTCTGCAAACGGAGACCTAAAAATAGTCAATGTCTTGATTTGTTCCCCACTACACCACTGATCTGTTGCTTAATATGGACCAATATTTCTAAGTTACTCTGTTCTAGTTTTTGCATTGCTAGAGTTTAATTCATGTTCATACTTATTATATTGGCCATGTGCTGACGGGGCCCGCTTGACCCTGGTTCATGTTCTACCTTTTTTGTGTGCTCCTTACCCCCCTCCTTTTGAGGCTGGTGAGTCCGTGCTGCCCACATATATTTTTTTGTCAGACCCTCTCTAAATGTCGCAATGGCTGCTCGCTCTCCCCTTCCCCACAGGGACCACAGCAGTTTTCTGTGTGTTTATACTCCCAATAGCATTACAAGTTGTAAATGTCTGTCTTGTTTATGCTCTTCTTCCCCCTTTTCCCTGCTCACCCTTATCTCTCCCTCTCCATTTTCTCTCCTCCTCCCCCCTCCCTTGCTGGTATAGAAAGCTCTGTAAGCTGAAAGCTCATACACCACTGACACAATGGCTACGCTAACAGTTCTCTCATATAACGTAAGGGGTTTGAATGTGGCTATGAAATGGCATCAGGTGTTGAGAGAGTTAAAACGATCCTGCTGCTCTATTGCCTTTCTTCAGGAGACACATCTAACACACTCCACTTCTGATAAGCTATCCTGATAAGCTACAAATGGAGGTATAACCAAGTACAACGTTTCCTCATGACCTTGCCTCGACCACTATGAGGCCTTCAGGACCTTACCTTAATTGAATTTATGTTTAATTACAAAAACCCCGCTCTACATTGCGTTTCACAGTTTTACAAGGCCCTCATCAAATTACAAAGCTCTTCATACCTGGACTGGACTTCCATACCTGGGAAACCAACCTTCAATCCCATCTCACCAACAAAAAGAGATAAAATCTTGCAACTTGCGCATGTCTCCTCATTATCCTCAAGAATGGCGGAAACAAATTATAAACTGCTCACCAGGTGGCACTACACCCCATCCTACCATATGTTACCCTCCAGTTCCCTGTTGAGTTGGAGGAACTGGAGGAACAACGCTACTCATGCCCACATTTGGTGGACCTGCCCTTTAATGCGCCCTTTTTGAACTGACATTCTCAACTTGATACATTAAATAATTGGCACCCACCTCCCTCGCGATCCATGAATAATAATTTTTCATGGCACTTCTGAACCAATTGGTACTTACAAACACTCACTTATTCCTCATTTATTGAACACAGTTAAGGCCCTCATACCTGCTCTTTGGGGCCAACCTACAATCCCATCCATGAAGATTTGGTTACAAAGGGACAGCGAAGTTTGTAAATATTTAGGTTCGCCGTCAGCATTTTATAGCGTCAGGGACCCCCATATACTACCTAATGAAGGTTTTAACCCCTTGATTGCCCCCTAGTTAACCCTTTAACCAGTGATCACTGTATAACTGTTATGGGTGACGCTGGTTAGTTAGTTTATTTTTTATAGTGTCAGGGCACCCACTGTTTATTACCGAATAAAGGTTTAGCCCTCTGATTGCCCGGCGGTGATATGCGTCACCCTAGGCAGCGCCAGGTTAGCGCCAGTACCACTAACACCCACCCATGCAGCATACGCCTCCCTTAGTGGTATAATATCTGAACGGATCAATATCTGATCCGATCAGATCTATACTAGCGTCCCCAGCATTTTAGGGTTCCCACCTGCATTTTTCCCCTCTGCCCGGCCCAGCCCAGCCCACCCAAGTGCAGTATCGATTGATCACTGTCACTTACAAAACACTAAACAAATAACTGCAGAGTTCGCAGAGTCAGGCCTTATCCCTGCGATCACTAACAGTTTTTTTGGTAGCGTTTTGGTGAACTGGCAAGCACCAGCGGCCTAGTACACCCCGGTCGTAGTCAAACCAGCACTGCAGTAACACTTGGTGATGTGGCGAGTCCCATAAGTGCAGTTCAAGCTGGTGAGGTGGCAAGCACAAGTAGTGTCCCGCTGCCACCAAGAAGAAGACAAACAGGCCCGTCGTGCCCATAGTGCCCTTTCTGCAGCATTCGCTAATCCTAATTGGGAACCCACCACTTCTGTAGCACCCGTACTTCCCCCATTCACATCCCCAACCAAATGCAGTCAGCTGCATGAGAGGCATTTTAATGTCCTCCTGAGTACCCCAACCCAACGAACCCCCCCAAAAAAGATGTTGTGTCTGCAGCAAGCGCGGATATAGGCGTGATACCCGCTATTGTCCCTCCTGTCCTGACAATCCTGGTCTTTGCATTGGTGAATGTTTTGAACGCTACCATACACTAGTTGAGTATTAGCGTACAGCATTGCACAGACTAGGCACACTTTCACAGGGTCTCCCAAGATGCCATCGCATTTTAAGAGACCCGAACCTGGAACCGGTTACCGTTATAAAAGTTACAGTTACAGTTCTCTATTCTCTCTCTATTGTTCTGCTCTTTTTTACTGTATTCTATTCTGCACTGTTTTATTGTTATTATGTTTTATCACGTTTGCTTTTCAGGTATGCAATTTTTTATACTTTACCGTTTACTGTGTTTTATTGTAAACCATTTTTTTGTCTTCAGGTACGCAATTCACGACTTTGAGTGGTTATACCAGAATGATGCCTGCAGGTTTAGGTATTATCTTGGTATCATTCTTTTCAGCCAGCAGTTGGCTTTCATGTAAAAGCAATCCTAGCGGCTAATTAGCCTCTAGACTGCTTTTACAAGCAGTGGGGGGGAATGCCCCCGAATGCCCCCCCCACCGTCTTCCGTGTTTTTCTCTGGCTCTCCTGTCTCAACAGGGAACCTGAGAATGCATTCTGATTCAGCCAGCTGACCATAGAGCTGATGAGAGACCAGAGTGGCTCCAAACATCTCTATGGCCTAAGAAACCGGCAGCTACGAGCATTTGATGACTTAGATTTCGCCGGATGTAAACAGCGCCATTGGGAAATTGGGAAAGCATTTTATCACACCGATCTTGGTGTGGTCAGATGCTTTGATGACAGAGGAGAGATCTAGGGTCTAATAGACCCCAATTTTTTTTAAATAGAGTACCTGTCACTACCTATTGCTATCATAGGAGATATTTACATTCCCTGAGATAACAATAAAAATGATTAAAAAAAAATAAATAAAAGGAACAGCTTAAAAATAAGATAAAAAAGGAAAAATTAATAAAGGAAAAAAAAACACCCTTGCCCCCCCCTGCTCTCGCGCTAAGGCGAACGCAAGCATCGGTCTGGCTTCAAATGTAAACAGCAATTGCACCATGCAGGTGAGGTATCACCGCGAAGGTCAGATCGAGGGCAGTAATTTTAGCAGTAGACCTCCTCTGTAAATCTAAAGTGGTAACCTGTAAAGGCTTTTAAAGGCTTTTAAAAATGTATTTATTTTGTTGCCACTGCACGTTTGTGTGCAATTTTAAAGCATGTCATGTTTGGTATCCATGTACTCGGCCTAAGATCATCTTTTTTATTTAATCAAACATTTGGGCAATATAGTGTGTTTTAGTGCATTAAAATTTAAAAAAGTGTGTTTTTTCCCCCAAAAATGTGTTTGAAAAATCGCTGCGCAAATACTGTGTGGAATCTGTAGGGCATTTGCTTTAAAAAAATATATATAATGTTTGGGGGTTCAAGGTAATTTTCTTGCAAAAAAATAATTTTTTAATGTAAACAAAACGTGTCAGAAAGGGCTTTGTCTTCAAGTGGTTAGAAGAGTGGGTAATGTGTGACATAAGCTTCTATATGTTGTGCATAAAATGCCAGGACAGTTCAACCCCCCCCAAATGACCCCATTTTGGAAAGTAGACACCCCAAGCTATTTGCTGAGAGGCATGTCGAGTCCATGGAATATTTTATATTGTGACACAAGTTGCGGGAAAAAGACACATTTTTTTTTTTGGGCCAAAGTTGTCACTAAATGATATATTGCTCAAACATGCCATGGGAATATGTGAAATGACACCCCAAAATACATTCTGTTGCTTCTCCTGAGTATGGGGATACCACATATGTGAGACTTTTTGGGAGCCTAGTCGCGTACGGGACTCCGAAACAAGCACCGCCTTCAGGCTTTCTAAGAGCGTAAATTTTTGATTTCACTCTTCACTGCCTATCACAGTTTTGGAGGCCATGGAATGCCCAGGTGGCACAAACCCCCCCAAATGACCCTATTTTGGAAAGTAGACACCCAAGCTATTTGCTGAGAGGTATAGTGAGTATTTTGCAGACCTTACTTTTTGTCACAAAGTTTTGGAAATTGAAAAAAGAAAAAAAAATGTTTTTTTCTTGTCTTTCTTAATTTTCAAAAACAAATGAGAGCTGCAAAATACTCACCATGCCTCTCAGCAAATAGCTTGGGGTGTCTACCTTCCAAAATGGGGTCATTTGGGGGGGTTTGTGCCACCTGGGCATCGCATGGCCTCCGAAACTGTGATAGGCAGTGAAGAGTCAAATCAAAAATTTACACCCTTATGCCCTGTACACACGGTCGGATTTTCCAACGGAATATGTGCCATCGGAGCGTGTTGTCGGAAATTCCGACCGTGTGTGGGCTCCATCGGACTTTTTCCATCGGATTTTCCGACACACATAGTTTGAGAGCAGGCTATAAAATTTTCCGACAACAAAAAAGTTGTCGGAATTTCCGATCGTGTGTACACAAATCCGACGCACAAAGTGCCACGCATGCTCAGAATAAATAAAGAGATGAAAGCTATTGGCTACTGCCCCTTTTTTAGCCCGACGTACGTGTTTTAGGTCACCGCGTTCAGAATGATCGGATTTTCCGACAACTTTGTGTGACCCTGTGTATGCAAGACAAGTTTGAGCCAAATTCCGTTGGAAAAAATCCTAGGATTTTGTTGTCGGAATGTCCGATCAATGTCCGATCGTGTGTACGGGGCATAAGAAATCCTGAAGGTGGTGATTGGTTTTTGGGGCCCCGTACGCAGCTAGGATCCCAAAAAGTCCTACACATGTGGTATCCCCATACTCAGGAGAAGCAGCAGAATGTATTTTGCAAAAAAAAATGTGTCACTTTCCTGCAACTTGTGTCAAAATATAAAATATTCCATGGACTCAACATGCCTCTCAGCAAATAGCTTGGGGTGTCTACTTTCCAAAATGGGGTCATTTGGGGGGTTTTGTGCCATCTGGGCATTTTATGGCCTTCAAAACTGTGATAGGTAGTGAGGAGTGAAATCAAAAATTTACGCCCTTAGAAATCCTGAAGGCGGTGATTGGTTTTCAGGGCCCCGTACGCGGCTAGGCTCCCAAAAAGTCCCACACATGTGGTATCCCTGTACTCAGGAGAAGCAGCTGAATGTATTTTGAGGTGCAATTCCACATATGCCCATGGCCTGTTTGAGCAATATATCATTTAGTGACAACTTTTTGTAATTTTTTTTTGTCATTATTCAATCACTTGGGACAAAACATGGGCTCAACATGCCCCTTAGCAATTTCCTTGGGGTGTCTACTTTCCAAAATGGGGTCATTTGGGGGGGTTTGTACTGCCCTGCCATTTTAGCACCTCAATAAATGACATAGGCAGTCATAAACTAAAAGCTGTATAAATTCCAGAAAATGTACCCTAGTTTGTAGACGCTATAACTTTTGCGCAAACCAATAAATATACGCTTATTGACATTGTTTTTACCAAAGACATGTGGCTGAATACATTTTGGCCTAAATGTATGACTAAAATTGAGTTTATTGGATTTTTTTATAACAAAAAGTAGAAAATATCACTTTTTTCAAAATTTTCGGTACGAAATGGTACGCCCTGTGATGTGTCACTAACAATACAGTTGTGGTCAGTATACCCCTCCTTTCCCTGTGTAAAAACTGAGGAGAAGAAAGCATTTAGTATACTTGCCTTCTCTGTGTCATCTTTAACAATCCTCCCATCATCGTCTTTTATGTGGACAATGTGCTCTGATCTTGCCTTTTTACTGTCAATATATATCTAAAAAATGTCTTTGTATTTTTTTTACTCTCCTCTGCTCTGTGTCTCTCGTAGTCTTTTTAAGCTGCCCTTATTTTGTTCTTACACTTTTTATTGCATTTCTTGTAGTGTTGGAATTCTGACAAAAACCCACTTTATATTTTTTAAAGGCCATTTTTTTCTCTTTAATGAGACTTTTTACATTACAGTTTAGCCACCCAGGTTTAACCTTTGCTCTTCTATATTTATTGCCTATTGGAATGCACTCTGTGATATCTTTGTTTAAAATGTTCCTAAAGCACTCCCATTGTCAATTCCAGCATTCCATGGTCAATGTTTGTAGGATTAGGTCTCAATTGATGTTATGTAGTACTGACCGCAGTTCAAAAAAATTGGTACATTTGAAATTTAGTGTTCTTGTGCACCCTCGTGCCTCCTTTTTTTCTATGATTTGTGCTAAATGTGATCATCCTGTGATCGCTGTATCCCAAGTTGTTCCATATTGCCACATCTGAGATCAGACTTGGATCGTTCCGAATTAATAGATCCATTGCATTCTTTCAAGTTAGGGAAAATGCCATCAATTGAGGCATGAAGTTGTCCTGTAAGACATTCATGAAATGAGGGGCCTGTAATGAGTGAGTCGTCCTCTCTGCCAAGTCAATTTTGGGATAATTGAAGTCCCCCATTATGATGATATTGCCCTGCCTTGCTTCCATTTCTAACTATGATAGTAGGTCCAGCTCCTCCTCCTCCTTCAGGTTGGGGGGCCTGTAACATACCCCCACTATTAATGTCCCACTTATTTCTTCTTTTTGAAGTTCTACCCACACAGATTCCACCTCCCCCCTTGTCCCATTCACAATGTCACTTCTCTCTACCACCCTTACATAATTTTTGACATATAGACACACCCCTCCCCCTTCTCTACCTTCCCTGTTCTTCTGCTACAAGGAATACCCCTGGAAATTTGCCAGCCAGTCGTTTGCGCTGTCAACCCAAGTTTCTGCTATTCCCACAAAGTCCTTCTCATGTAATAGCATATCCATTTTCTCAATTTTGTTAGCTAGGCTCCTGGCATTTGTGTATACACCTCTCAGTGTTGTATGAGTACATATTTTCTCCTTATGTTTTCTCAGGCTATGTTTTAGATTTTTCCACACATTCACCCCAGGATTAGATTTTATGGCTGTATTATCACTACTGACTCTCCCTCTGTCCTTTGCTCACTGGCACTGCCAGCTATTGCTTCCTCTGATCCCCCCATACCTAGTTTAAAAGCCCCTCCAACTTCGTGGCCATCTTTCTTCACAATAGAGCTGCACCCTCCCCATTAAGGTGCAGCCCGTTATTACTAAAGAGCCGGTAACCAATCGAGAAGTCAGCTCAGTTCTCCAGGAACCCGAACCCCTCCTTCCTACACTAGTTTCCCAGCCACTTGTTCATTTCCTTAAGCTCCGTCTGCCTCTCTGGTGTGGCTCGCGGCACAGGTAGTATTTTTGAAAATACCACCTTGGAGGTGGTAAGTCCCTCCAATGGGAGGGTAATATTTAATGGTAATATTTAAGTCCCTTAAATATTTTTTTTTACAACTTTGATAACAGTACATTTTTTAAGTGAAGAAAGAAATACAGTGGCATTTATCAACAAAGCCAAGTGATTAATGTGTCAGCACTGACATGGTGATCACATGACTTTGTTATACAACAAAGGGTTAGGATTAGGGTTAGCATTACGAAACATGGCCTTGTTATTATGGCAAATTTTATCTAAGCGGAACATATATCAATATCTGAGGGCAAATTTGGCATAATACAGTATATGTAACTCCTCTCATCCTTATTACTGACTTCTACTTTTGAAAATACTAGTTGAAGGCCTATCATGTTAATACTATTCCAAAGAACAAGTATTCAAATCAGTTCTGACTTGCTGGATTCACTTGCTGCATGTATGTTCTGTGCCAGTGCCTTAGAAGCACTGAAGCACGAGACAGTCAGTAGCATTTATCCATAAACATAGTATCTATATAGTATCTATTTCTGGAATTTACTACTAAAAAATGGAAGAAATGCCTCAAAAATCAGAAACAGCAGTTAAATGTCCCTCTTCAGCCACTATTATTAGTTTTGCAAATTATTATAGGAATATGAATCTTTATATTGTGACCTTATGTTACTTTACATAGTCAAGCACTATCAAAAAGACTGTGTCACCAATCAATACGCATTAGGTTATTATATAAGTGTGAAGCTGAACAATGGTACAACCTGAGTTAATAATTTGCTCACAGTGGGCTTCAGATGTCTGATTGCATAGAAAGTTAAGTATCCTTCAAGAAATGTCAAAGTCTTTTGAAGTACTTTGTGCAAATAATTGGTCATCTACACTCTTGACCCTGTCACATCTACTTTTACTTTGGCATTCATAATGTAGGATTACCTGTCATGTGTTAAAATGTTTCAAGAACATATTATGACATAAGGATGAATCAGTTTAGAGATGCCATTAATATGGAAGAGCCATCGCATCAATATGTGTCACTATGCATATATTTATATTATAGCAACTTTAAGCTAATTATAAAAAAAAAAAATTTTCGTGGAGCGAGATTGTTAATGTCATTTTCAACCTCTAATAGTATTTTAATGCAGAGAGCATGGGAAAATCCCTTAATTATTTAGTAACTGAGAGAACTGAGAATATTTTATAGTCATGTAAAGCTATATTTGTGCATTTTATGACATTATCAGTAATTGTTATATTAAAAAAAAATGAAAAGGTCACTGCTAAATGTGTAGTGAGTTTTTAACACTGGGAACATCTCAAAGACATTTAACAAATAGCTTAGTTTGCATCTATTAAGTAACTTTTATCAAGATATATATGTTTCTCAATGGCAATGAAAATACATTTTAGTTTTTTTTTATTCTAGTCACATGTTTAAATTTCTTGTGGATATGTCATTCTGAGAAAGAAAAAGCAGCAGGAGCCAGAAGTTACATTCTTGTGAAAAATAGGTACACCCCTTGAACGTAGTTGACATTTTCAACATATTTTAATAGAAAAACACTGGATGTTCAACAACAACAAAAAAAATGTTAATAGATGAAACATGAAAAAAGTAAGTACACCCCTGGCCATAGAAACTGTTATTGCCCCCCTTTTGCAGAAATTACGTCTTGCAGGTGTTTTGAATATCTGTCTACCAGTCTCTGACATTGACTTGTCCATGAAAAAATCCTTCAGTTGCATGACATTTGTGGGTTTCCTTGCACGACCCCCTGTTTAATTTTTATCACAAATATGAAAATGGGGTTCAAATCAGGCCTTTGACCAGTCCAGTCCATAACTCTCCTTTCGTTGGGTCATTGCCATGCTGAAAGATCCATTTCCAGCTCATCTTCAACTTTGAGACAGATTACCTTATGTTATCATGAAGAAATCTTTTATGATGCAGAATTTGACAGATGACTTGATATCAGCAAGTCCCAGCAAAGCAAATAAACCATAACATTTCCACCAATATGCCTCGAGGTACAAGCAGACAGCTTACATTGACAGTCCGAAGGAGTCAAACAGTCCAAAGTACAATGTGTTTCAGATGCCTAGTTAAAAAAAAAAAACAAATGCACATTTGATATGCAGTTATTTTTATTTTTTTTTACAAAGATGAACTTATCCTTTACCCACTTCACCTCCCTTCATGACCAGGCCATTTTTTGTGATACGGCACCTGACAATTGCGCAGTTGTGCGATGATGTATTCAAATAAAATTGATGTCCTTTTTTCCCCACAAATAGAGCTTTCTTTTGGTGGTATCTGATCACCACTGCGTTTTTTATGTTTTGCGCTAAAAACAAAAAAAAGACTGACAACTTTGAAAAAAAACAATATTTTTTACTTTATGCTATGAAACATATCCAATAAAAAAAAATTAAAAATCTAATTTCTTCATAAATTTAGGCCAATATGTATTCTGCTACATATATTGCTGCATATATTGATTGGTTTATGCAAAAGTTATAGCGTCTACAAACTATGGGATATTTTTATGTATTTTTTATTTTTTTTACTAGTAATGGCAGCGATTAGAGACTTATAGCGGGACTGGGACATTGCATGAGACAAATCGGACACTAAGGCTATATTTCCACTATTGCGACCCCAAAGCTGTATGATTTAAAATGTGACTTTGATGCGACTTTGAGTGCAGCTTTGTTCCAACTTTACAGTCTCTGGATCAAAGTTGCATCAAAAGTCACATCAATGTAGTGCAGGAACCTTTTTAAAGTCGCTGCAACTTTAAGTCGCATAGGTGGGAATGGGTGCCATTGAAATCAATGGGCTGTGACTTGTCATGCAACTGTCAAAAGTCGCATGACAAGTTGCACTAGTGGAAACGGAGCCTAAGTGACACTTTTGACACTTTTTTTGGGGGCCAGTGACATTATACAGTGATCAGGGCCAAAAAATATGCAATGCCATTGTACTAATGACACTGGCAGGGAAGGGGTTAACATCAGGGGCGATCAAAGGGTTAAATGTGTTCCCTGGGAGTGCTTGCTAACTGTGGCAGATGTGCTTTGACTGGGGGAAGACAGAGATCCATCTTCCCTGCTGTGATTGGACATCAATCCTGATGTACTAATGACCTCTCATTTCTCGAGGCCCGAAAATGCCAGGACAGTACAAATACCTCCAAATGATCTATTTTTGGAAATTAGGCAGTCCAAGGTATTTAGTAAGAGGCATGGTGAGTTTTTTGAAGTTGTAATTTTTTTGTCACAATTTTTTGGAAAATTAAGACGTTAAAAAAAATCTTTTTTTTTTTTTTTAATCTACTGTCACCAGTGCAGTACAGCGTTATCATATAATGGGTGTGGTGGTAATCAGGGACACTGACTAGTGACAGCATGTCACTAGTTTCTTTTTTTAATTATTATTATTACTTGTTTTCTTTTTCTGTATGATTTTTTTTAACACAGTGTGACCATAGCAATATAGTGTTACCATAGCAACACTGTACTACTCTGGGGAAGTTATATCAGGATTTTTTTTGCACATTATGATTGCTTAAACCAGTGCATTTCATTGGTATAGGCAACCATTTTTACTTAGACTGGTTTATTCAGTGTGTTTTGTTGTAATTAGCTGTGATTGGCCACAGCTAATCACATGGTATGGATGGGCTGTGCTTGGCCCTTTCTGTACTATGTTATCACTGTGGCCAACTAGCAACTCAACGAATGACATGAAAGGAAGCCATGAATTGTCATGTGATCTGCTGTGATTGGTCACAGCTATAAAATGGTCCCGGCAATGGGCTGGTACAGTGATCAATCATCGACTGTGTCTGACGGGCACAGATGCAGGCCCAGGAGGACGATATATGAAGTCCACCTGAAACAACAAATGTTCTGCCCAGCCTATTGTTAATTCATGTGGTTAATACTGTCCCCTTAAAAGCTGAATTCTGCTCAGTGTTGCTTACATATAACTTCAGCATTCCCTTCCTCCCTACTGTTGCAAAAGACATCCAACATGTTACGCCACAGGGAGTTGCTTCATCAGAGGGATTGGCTTCATCCTGCTAATGGATGCCACTAATGGTGGTGGAATGTGTTGCATGTTGGGTGTTTATTTCATGGAAGAAGTAAGAAGTTGAAGATAATCACTTGGTGAAACAGCACATGGACTTTTTACATTTATTTATTTATTAAGTTGATTTTTTCTTGCACTTTCACCATATATTGTTGGTTATAGTGCAGTGTTAAATCAATGTATTTTCATTATTAGCAGCAGAAATGATGCGCCTTGTTACCCAAACTAGTAGCCAAACTACAATTATAAAAGTAGCATATTTATTGAAACAGCATAGATATAAAGATGAAGTCTTTGGTACCGAAGTTCCCATTCATAAGAAAAATGGTGCATAAGCGCTTGGAATCCCACCAAAGAAAAAGACTGAGCTTTCAAATTACATTATTTGTTTCTTTGCTCTGTAGATAGCAAGAAGACCAAGCTCATGAGATCCTCATAGTACTAAGTAGAAGGATCTGCCAACTACAGTCTTAGTGATGTTATAAAAGCAGAATTGCATACCATCAACTCTGAAGACACATATTTTCCTTATACTATTGCAAAATATAAAAGGAAAATTAAATACTAAGATCTAAGTCTATACTCAATATCCCCACACACATCCTGGCCACAATGCCAGCAGATCTCTGCACTTATTTATCTTTTCTTCACTCCAGATGAAAAGTTGTAGAGCTGCACACCACTTGCAATCTCTCACTGAAAATCTTTAGTAGCAGAGACACTGCATCTGTCCCTCACAGCTAATGCATTTGGCCCCATTAGGGGGGTAGACTTCAAAACGTTTTAAGTCCCCCCAGGGGGAGATGAATATAAGAGGAGATGGTGGAATCAAGTGTCTCTTTCAACATTTGTCCAATAAAGATTTGAAAGCAAGATAGGTAGTCTTGTGCAACTCTATGGGGTTGATTTACTAAAACTAGAGACTGGTGTAGCTCTGCATAGAAACCAATCAACTTCCAGGTTTTTTTGTCAAAGCTTCATTGAACAAGCTGAAGTTAGAAGCTTATTGGCTACCATGCACAGCAGCACCAGATTTTGTACTCCCCAGTTTTAGAAAATCAACCCCTATGTCTTTTCAATTGATGGAAATGTCCATTGCTGTATACAATCATACCCCAGTTTTAAGTACACAATAGGGTTTATTTACTAAAGCTGGAAAGTGCAAAATCAGGCTCACTTCTGCATAGAAACCAATGATATTCCAACTTTTATTACCAAAGCTTAATTGAACAAGCTGGGGTTAGAAGCTCATTGGTTTCTATGCAGAAGTGAGCAAAGTGAGCACTTTCCAGCTTTAGTAAATAAACCCCATTGTGCACTTAAAGCTGGGGTATGCCTGTATCTAATACCAGTGTTGGGGATAGCTAAATGTTTACCTAAACTTCTGTGTAGACCTCTGGGAGAAGCAGTAAGCTAATAACAGAAGCAGAGGGAATAATAGTGTGGGAGGTCTGTACACAAACAACATTCACTTGCCATGGTTGTAAACAAATTAGAATGTAGAAAATTGAAGCTGGTTGCAGATTTATTTGGAAAGGACATTTTCTAAAGAAAGAAAGAAAGTTACAGAATGTCTTATGTAGCAAGTCTACACATATGTTTTTTTTATAAAAATGGGGCTTCCTTTTGTGTGTTTGATCATTCCTAATGGTTTGTATGGCATGGAGGCCTAAATCTAATATTTGCAAAAGTTCAGTGAGTTTGAAATAAAATATATGAGTCATGACTAATACAATTGCTCATAATGTGATACACCATATTCATTATAACAGATAAACAAGTCTACAACTCTGTGATCCTTTTAAACAGAAAGTAACCTGAATATAGTTCCTTCTTGAGAGGCAGATTCTCTTTCATATAACGAAATGATTCCTTTTTCATATTGTATACTGTCTTTTAGCAAAGAAGACATTATCAAAGAAAATAGTAAATATCCAAACCACTTCTACACAGTTTTTTATTAAAATTAAACTTCTTACCCCTGGAAATGTACTTAATCTAAATTTAAGTATGTGAGCAAATCTAAAGTGACCTTTAAAAAAAAGACTATGTTAATGTCTATGGATGGATTTATCTTGATATGCATTATATCTTACAGAATACCCTTTTGTCATGACCGGACGTCTACATAAAATTTTCAGAATGTGAAGAGGCTTGATAAAGATTCCAGGGAATCGGCAGCTCAATAGATTTATGCTGGAAAATCAAAATGCGTTCACATATTAACAAATATAAGATTAACAGTACAATGATGAAGGGTAGAAAAGTTAGTCACTTTGATACTAATCTTCTTAATATATATTAGAAACATGTTGGATTGCTTAGCATTTACAACCCATCAAGGGACAGGTCAGGAATGGTTGTGGGACCAAACTCAAGAATATATAAGGCATAATAGAAAGTGTGAAGCAACTTCAATTTTTTACCATACTAGCATACTGTATATAAGCTATAGTGGAAATAAAAGCAGTAATAAAGTCTGTGATGGAAAAAAAAGGTCACCTGCAAGGCAATGTTCCAATGTGGAAGTATGCATTGCATGCTAGCATATTGTGAAATACTTACCTTAGAGCAAAGCCCTCCAGTGGCACGCTGTCACTGTTGACAGTACTTCCATCTTCACCCGATCTTCCTTCCGGGTTTGAGGCCTCCAGCTATATGAAGGGACGGCACGGGCATGCCGTACCTTCAGAATGCATGCACCGCTGATGTCATGGCTGCATCCCGTATGAATATCTCCTAAACAGTGCAAGTTTAGGAGATATTTACGGTACCTACAGGTAAGCCTTATTATAGGCTTACCTGTAGGTACAAGTGAAAAATTGAACTTTACTACCACTTTAAGGTATTAGATTTGAGGTGAACCCTGCAGATTTGAGATTTGTGTCCTGGTGGTTTTTTGTTTTTTTGTGCAGATTTGCCCAGGAGTTTTTTTTTTTTAAACCATAATGCACTGCATGGCCATTGAACTATGGTTTTCAGCCTCAGAGGGGCTAATGCACAGACTTTTAATTGAGCCAGCCCCCTTATTATAAAAGGAGGTACACAGAGCAGACATAGTGTCAGTGTATTGCAAGCTGTTGCAGGGAAAGCTGATAACCTGCACTGGGAAAGATTAGCTTCAGCTAGAAAATTATACTAGATTCTGATTACTAGCTCTTTGGGAAATCAACCCCTTTGCTGCCTCATTAGTTCTTATTACTGGGGCTTCTTCACCTTTAATTTTAGTTTGTGGTTGATTCATTCATATCCCTATCCATATCCATTGAAATTTACTGTATTTTTTTTGCCAAACAAAAAGGGGCTCCTGCTTTAGGGGTAAGTATTTTAGAGTTTTTGTTTAGTATATTGATTTTTTTTTTAATATTGATAGAACATTTACAACAGGTAAACTACTTTTTTTAATGATGCCCTGTCCATAGAAAACTTTATTTATTTTTTATGCTGCAAGGCTTCTCTTAAAAAAAAATCAGGCTTTTGCTTCAGTGTCAGTATTATGTGGGGGTTTCATTTCTTTTGTGTTTTTTTTTATTATTATTATCTGTTGATGGTGCTTTTATTTAAGGTTTGGGGTGCTCAAAGTGGAGAATTCACTTGTTTCTAACTATCTGTTCTTGGGGCTACCTTTTGTTCACAGCATGTCACTACAAGTTAAGTGCAAAAACAGTGTCCACCTTAACTACCTCACAATATGGCTAAAATAAAAGGGATTGCTTCAGTTAGACCTGATTAAAACAGCTTTGCTGCTGTACAATTTTGCTCTGCTGTATCTTCTGTAGTATCTTACTTCTTGTAGTAAAACATCAGCCCTCTGCTCTTGCTCAATAAAATTAACTATAATATTATCAATAATATTATCTGTGGTCCCCTAATTACTGCAATAAAACACTCACCTGGACTCTGTGGGATTCACTTACTAAATTCACATAGACTTTTTATTCTGTAAGAAAATGTTCACTCTGCGAGTTAATTTTTTCCTGTAGGCCTTATTTGAAATTCACCTGGTGATAGCCTGCTCATAGCCAATGTTACAATTCTATGTCAAGGGTCTCCTAATACATGCAGTAAACCATCTGAGGGTCTATTACTGTTTGATAAAAAAAAGCATGTGTCATTGAAAAGCTACCAAAAAAAATGTTTGTTTGTTTTTTTTCAAACTCAAGTGAATAAGATTGAAAAGCTGCTGGTTTATGTAGTTCAAGATAAATATAAAAGGAAAAAAATGTATTCCATAGCCAAATATGTGCTGCCAGTGTATGTATTTGTTGAGACTGTCCATGTAAATCATACTATTCCCTAACACAACATACTGCTTTAAGGCATCTCCAAGCATGTTATTTAAAGGATTTGTGTATTTCCATTGCTTAAGATGATTGTATCTGTGCTTGTATTGAGAATAAGGAAACACTCCAAAAGCTAGTCCTGACAATTCAAGTGTTAATGCAAATAAACAAAGTATTATGGACAATACTCAGTTGTATTTTCAATGTTGCCCTTGCAGCTGCATAAAAAGATAATTTCCCTGCTGTATATTTTTTTTACACGCCCCCTATAACACTTTTTATTTTCCCATGTGCTATTATGACAGTACTTTGCCCATTAGCCATTACAATGGACAGAATTTAAGTGCAAGATTCAACCCCTAATAAACTTCAGTGGGATTCACCTCTAAATTCAGATTTGCCAAACTATGAGCAGGATTTGCCAAACCCATGGTGCATTTAATCCAGACTGACCCTTCACTACTGAAAAAAATTCCCACAGTATTTAGGCCTAAAATGAAATAAGGATACAATTTCAGAAATCAGCGTTTATGAGATCTGTTTCATACTATGAAGAGGTATATTAATGTATATGTATTTGTTTACTAGGGATTCGAAGAATGATTTTGGCCTTTTGCCTTCACTTAAAGAAATACTTTTATTGAAGACAGCTATTCCTACCAGTATATATACTGTCTTTGGAGGACCACAGCTTGTTCTTTTAGAATTTATTTATCATGTTTTTAAATTTCCTCATAAATTGCCTAACACAAAATAACGCAGAAATCATTATACATTTGCATAAAACAATTAAATGGAATTGAAATGCATAGCATATTCATAGATAAACTATACATTATATAAATACATTTATAATTAACATTAATTTAATTAAAATTGTATATCAATGCTTAATTCAAAATATTCACATCTATATCTAAAAATATGAAATCATTTGTCTTCAGAGGTGTAAGAAAACATGCTTGCTTTCTGCTCTGTGACAACATTATGGCTTCAGCCTATAGCAGTTACCTTTCCCTTAAGGCTAGTATGCCTACCCTTTACTCATATGCCCCTAGGATTGAAGCACCATATTGGCATAACTGGGATAATCCCCAGGACCCCCAGAGGGAAAGTTCAAGTACCTTGACTGATGATCCTGAAGGTAAGTGATTCATATCTAGACAGTAAGTGATGGCTGGCAGCATTCTGGAAGAGTAATATGTATCCAAGGCAAGGTTTAGACACTCCTAACAAGAATGCACAGTAGTTGAAGGAGGTCCACTTGTGTACTTCATATGGACTCAAAATAAATAAACCGTTTTCTGGAAGGCCTCAGAGTTTTTATAAAATGTTAGGACTGTGCCACAAATGCAACTCTCAAAAGGTTCAAAGGTTGGTTAAATATTTTACCTACAAAGATCAAAACCACCAATATCTTTAAAAAAAAGGTTTCTAAGATTTCTAGAAAGTACACTGCATTTTAAAATACTAAACAATATGATAAAAAAACATAATTCACTTCCTCAATCCTCAGTGCTAGTACCATATTAAGTGAACATGTACAATTCCTTATATAGCAAAGTGTAAACTACATGGAACACAAAATATTGCATGATATGTGGTAGAATGTAAGAGAAGCTCATCCAGAAAGCCACAATGGACAAAAATCATGCAAGCAGAATTTGCGATAGTGTGCTGCCACACATTGCACTTTGCCACAATGCATAAGTGCTGGGATGCCATAGTACAGTTGCGAGAATGAGCCCTTAACCTGAACTAATGACTCTACAATAAGGCGAGATCAAAATTAGTGTGCACTCCCATCTATATGGGGAAACACACAGAATTATAAATACACTGTATGTCTAATAGTGGTCTAGCAGCCATGCAAAAACTCTACAGTAGTGATGAGTAGTGGGTTCAGTTCGAGGAAGGTTTGGTGAATATTCTTAAAGTTTAGGTGTAGAATCCAAACTCCGCTGAAGTCAGTAGGGGCCAAATGTAAAAAAAAAAACAAAAAAAAAAAACATTTATGGCCTTTTTCTAGTCCAATAGGCAAGCGATTGTCAAACAAATGGCATGTGGGGCAGGGCATTGCCATGGGATATATGCACCAAAGCAAAACACAATTTTAAAAATTTAGTTTGGTGGGGAGCAGAGATTTTAGTGATACTTAAAGTGAGTCATTAAAAATGCAAAGCTCATTTAAATAACATGTCTGGGGATGCCCTGACCCTGTGATACCCTTAAGGTCTGGTATGGATTTCAAGGTGGAAGTCTATGTAAAAATCATGAAACAAATGTGTGAGAACCCCCCAAAATTTCTCTCAATGGGGGTACCTTGCCAGAGGGAAGCACCTTGGCATAGCGCCTTGACCCAAATGTGATGAGCACAAGGGCCTCTTCCCCACAAGGAAACTTGGAAAAGGCAGCAAGGTGACTTCATCAGTCTGCATTACAATAAAGATGTTTTATTGGTATCCCATTGTGGTGTGCGGCTACCTTTTCCAAGTTCCCTTGTTTGTTGCAGTGGCGAGCTGGGACAGCACCGGTGGGGTTACTTGCTGTGGGATCTCCTCAGCTCACCTGGAGTGGTGATTTCACCTCCGCCTTCCTGCATTTTCCCCATAACCCTGGCCTGGTTGATGTGGGGTCAGCAAGCAGAGGGCTTATTGGAATTTGGAAGCCCCCTTTAATAATAAGGGGACCCCAGATACTGGCTCCCCCAATGTGAATGAATAAGGGGTACACAATACTCCTACTCATTCACAAAACAATGTAAATTAGGAGATATTGTATTTATACCAAACCTTAAAGGAAAAAAATATAGCAAATAGAAAAATTGATATAGCATATATAGTACATTTGCTACACAAGTCCTATTTAGATTTATGATTATTAAAAATGACCTTTCCTTTTTATGCTGCACTGCTATAATTTTGTGTAAAATTCAATGCAATATGGCAACCTGGAGGTGTAGACTAGGCGTTTTCTGACACTTTTTTGTTTACATGTAACAATCAGTATTTTTTGCTAGAAAATTTCTTAGAACCCCAAAACATTATATATTTTTAAAAGCAGAGGCCCTAGAGAATACATAGGTGGGTTTTGGAATTTTTTATGTCACGCTGTATTTGCACAGTGGTATTTCAAACGAAGCTGCAGACATCATCCCGAGATAACTACTCAAACTCTGAAGTGGATATACCATCGGTGTACAGAAAAGCTCTGCAACTAAGTTTGTTAAAATCCAGAAATTGTACATTGATCACTCAGAGGGCACTGTTTTTTCTTCAACAAAACTATAGTCACTCTTTAACCACTTGCCGACCGCCTAACGCATATATACTGCGGCAGAATGGCACGGGCAGGCAAAATCACGTACCCGTACGTGATCTGCCTCCCGCGGGTGGGGGGTACGATCGGACCCCCCCCGGTGCCATAGGCGGTCGGCTCTCATTCGCGGGCGATGAGAGGTGAGGGGGAGGCCATCCATTGTTGGCCACCCCCTCCCGATCGCTCCCGGTGAATGAAAACGCTTCCTTTCCCTCTGTAATGTAAACAGAGGGAAAGGAAGTGATGTCATCCCTCCTCGAGCCGGTCTTTTCGTCCCGGCGCAGAGGAGAGAAGACATCCAAGTAAGTGCACCAACACTACACTTACAGTAGAACACACAGGCACACTTTTCACCCCCCAGTCACCCCCCGATCACCCCCCGATCACCCCCCTGTACCCCCTGCCACTCTGACACCAATAGCAGTTTTTTTTTTTTGCATTGGTGTCAGTTTGTGTCAGTTACAAGTGTTAGGGCAGTCCCCTTTAGGTCTAGGGTACCCCCCTTTAGGTCCAGGGTACCCCCCTAACCCCCCCTAATAAAAGTTAACCCCTTGATTACCCCCCGTCGCCAGTGTCGCTAAGCGGTCGTTTTTCTGATCGCTGTATTAGTGACACAGGTGACGCTAGTTAGGGAGGTAAGTATATAGGTTCGCTGTCAGTGTTTTATAGCGACAGGGACCCCCATATACTACCTGCTAAAGGTTTTAACCCCTTGATTGCCCCCTAGTTAACCCTTTCACCAGCGATCACCGTATAAGTGTTACGTGTGACGCTGGTTAGCTAGTTTGTTTTTTGTAGTTTATTATAGTTTATTACAGTTTATTATAGTTTATTATAGTTTTAGGGCACCCGCCGTTTATTACCTTATAAAGGTTTAACCCCCTAATTGCCCGGCGGTGATATAAGTTAAGTTTTTAGGATCTGATAAGGTCTGCGTCGCCCCAGGCAGCGTCAGGTTAGCGCCAGTACCACTAAAACCCACGCACGCAGCATACACCTCCCTTAGTGCTATAGTATCTGAACGGATCGATATCTGATCCGATCAGATCTATACTCCCCAGCAGTTTAGGGTTCCCTGAAACACAGTGTTAGCGGGATCAGCCCAGATACCTGCTAGCACCTGCGTTTTGCCCCTCGGCCCCTCTCTCACGGTGACTGACTGACTCAGGCTGACCACACACCACGGCTGAGCTGAGGTAGGTCAGACACACAGTGTGTGTGTGTATGTATGTCATTGCCAGTGTATGTAGGTCAGGCAGGTCAGTGGTCAGTGTATGTAGGTCAGGCAGGTCAGTGTATGTAGGTCAGACAGGTCAGTGGTCAGTGTATGTAGGTCATTCAAGTCAGTGATCAGTGCATGTAGGTCAGTGGTCAGTGCATGTAGGTCAGGCAGGTCAGTGGTCAGTGCATGTAGGTCAGGCAGGTCAGCGGTCAGTGTATGTAGGTCAGGCAAGTCAGTGGTCAGTGTACGTAGGTCAGGCAGGTCAGTGGTCAGTGTATGTAGGTCAGGCAGGTCAGTGGTCAGTGTACGTAGATCAGGCAGGTCAGTGTATGTAGGTCAGGCAGGTCAGTGGTCAGTGTATGTAGGTCAGGCAGGTCAGTGTATGCAGGTCAGGCAGGTCAGTGTATGTAGGTCAGGCAGGTCAGTGGTAAGTGTATGTAGGTCAGGCAGGTCAGTGGTTAGTGTATGTAGGTCAGGTAGGTCAGTGGTCAATGTATGTTGGTCAGGCAGGTCAGTTGTCAGTGTATGTAGGTCAGGCAGGTCAGTGGTCGGTGTACATAGGTCAGGCAGGTCAGTGGTCAGTGTACATAGGTCAGGCAGGTCAGTGGTCAGTGTATGTAGGTCAGGCCGGTCAGTGGTCAGTGTATGTATGTCAGGCAGGTCAGTGGTCAGTGCATGTAGGTCAGGCAGGTCAGTGTATGTAGGTCAGGCAGGTCAGTGTATGTAGGTCAGTGGTCAGTATATGTAGGTCAAACAGGTCAGTGTAATGGTCAGTGTCAAGCAGGTGTGTTTACTGGTCAGCATTGATGGGCACTGGAAAGTCACACAACCCCACCACCCAGCCCAAAAAAAAAGCTGAGCCACCCCCCCTCTGGTTTTTGGACTTCGGGCTGAAGCTCCTAGTCTTTTTGCCACCTAGCAACACCCCTGCTTGCAATGTATGTATTGGTAGGTTGAATATCCCTGTATACGCTAAGATATCTGTCCAAGAGTTTTTGAAAACTATCAATACTTCCCGCTGACACTGTCAATTGTGGAAGTGAATTCCGCATCTTTACCACCCTGACAGTGAAAAATCCCCTATGCAGTTTAAGGCTAAACTGCTTCTCATTCTAATTTCATTGGTTGGCCCCATGTCTTCTTACACTCCATAAGACTGAATAGTTTATTCCCTATGCCAGAATCTCCTTTCAGGTATTTAGATATCGCTATCATATTACCTCTCAAGCTGCTCATCTCCAAAGTGAATAAGTTTAATGTTTGTAGCCGTTCCTCATAACTGAGGTCTTCTGGTTCCCTTATTAACTTTGTTGTTCTTCTCTGGACTCTCCAGTTCCCGCACCTCGCTCCTGAGGACTGGTGACCAGAACTGGATGGAATACTCCAGATTAGGGATGAGCCGAACACCCCCCTGTTCGGTTCGCACCAGAACATGCGAACAGGAAAAAAGTTTGTTCGAACACGCGAACACCGTTAAAGTCTATGGGACACGAACATGAATAATCAAAAGTGCTAATTTTAAAGGCTTATATGCAAGTTATTGTCATAAAAAGTGTTTGGGGACCTGGGTCCTGCCCCAGAGGACATGGATCAATGCAAAAAAAGCTTTAAAAAAGGCAGTTTTTTCGGGAGTAGTGATTTTAATAATGCTTAAAGTGAAACAATAAAAGTGTAATATCCCTTTAAATTTTGTACCTGGGGGTTGTCTATAGTATGCCTGTAAAGGGGCGCATGTTTCCCGTGTTTAGAACAGTCTGACAGCAAAATGACATTTCGAAGGAAAAAACCCATTTAAAACTACTCAAAGCAAGTTATTGTCATAAAAAGTGTTTGGGGACCCGGGTCCTGTCCCAGGGGACATGGATCAATGCAAAAAAAAGTTTTAAAAATGGCCGTTTTTTCAGGAGCAGTGATTTTAATAATGCTTAAAGTCAAACAATAAAAGTGTAATATTCCTTTAAATTTCATAGCTGGGGGGTGTCTATAGTATGCCTGTAAAGGGGCGCATGTTTCCTGTGTTTAGAACAGTCTGACAGCAAAATGACTTTTCGAAGGAAAAAACCCATTTAAAACTACTCGCGGCTATTGCATTGCCGACAATACACATAGAAGTTCATTGATAAAAACGGCATGGGAATTCCCCACAGGGGAACCCCGAACCAAAATTTAAAAAAAAAAATGACGTAGGGGTCCCCCTAAATTCTATACCAGGCCCTTCAGGTCTGGTATGGATATTAAGGGGAACCCCGGCCAAAATTTAAAAAAAAAATGACGTGGGGGTCCCCCTAAATTCTATACCAGACCCTTCAGTACTGGTATGGATTTTAAGGGGAACCCCGTGCCAAAAAAAAAAAAACTGCATGGGGTCCCCCCAAAAATCCATACCAGACCCTTATCTGAGCACGCAACCTGGCAGGCTGCAGGAAAAGAGGACGAGAGTGCGGCCCCTCCTGAACTGCACCAGGCCACATGCCCTCAATATTGGGAGAGTGCTTTGGGGTAGCCCCCCAAAACACCTTGTCCCCATGTTGGTGAGTACAAGGGCCTCATCCCCACAACCCTGGCCGGTGGTTGTGGGGGTCTGCGGGCGGGGGGCTTATCAGAATCTGGAAGCCCCCTTTAACAAGGGGACCCCCAGATCCCGCCCCCCCGTGTGAAATGGTAAGGGGGTACTTAGCCCTACCATTTCACTAAAAAACTGTCAAAAATGTTAAAAATGACAAGAGACAGTTTTTGACAATTCTCGTCCAGCATGGGTGTGGAGCGGCCCGAGGAGAAGAAGATAGAACACGCCGCAGAGGAGATGCTGGACGAGAACGCCGGAGGAAGAACCAGAAGAACCAGAAGAAGAAGATGAAGGAAGATAGAAGAAAGAAGAAGCATTTAAATAAAGGAATTGTCAAAAACTGTCTCTTGTCATTTTTAAAATTTTTGACAGTTTTTTAGTGAAATGGTAGGGGTAAGTACCCCCTTACTATTTCACACAGGGGGGGGCCGGGATCTGGGGGTCCCCTTGTTAAAGGAGGCTTCCAGATTCCGATAAGCCCCCCGCTCTCAGACCCCCACATCCACCGGCCAGGGTTGTGGGGATGAGGCCCTTGTCCTCATCAACATGGGGACAAGGTGTTTTGGGGGGCTACCCCAAAGCACCCTCCCAATTTTGAGGGCATGTGGCCTGGTACGGTTCAGGAGGGGGGGGCGCACTCTCGTCCCCCCTCTTTTCCTGCGGCTTGCCAGGTTGCATGCTCGAATAAGGGTCTGGTATGGAATTTAGGGGGGACCCCCACGTCATTTTTTTAAAAATTTTGGCCGGGGTTCCCCTTAATATCCATACCAGACCTGGAGGGCCTGGTATGGAATTTAGGGGGACCCCCATGTCATTTTTTTTTTTAAATTTTGGTTCAGGATTTCCCTGTGGGGAATTCTCATGCCGTTTTTATCAATGAACAATGAACAATGTGTATTGTCGGCAATAAAATGTTCTAAACACGGGAAACATGCGCCCCTTTACAGGCATACTATAGACACCCCGCCAGCTACAAAATTTAAAGGGATATTACACTTTTATTGTTTGACTTTAAGCATTATTAAAATCACTGCTCTTGAAAAAACGTCCGTTTTTAAAACTTTTTTTTGCATTGATCCATGTCCCCTGGGGCAGGACCCAAGTCCCCAAACACTTTTTATGACAATAACTTGCATATAAGCCTTTAAAATTAGCACTTTTTATTTCTCCCATAGACTTTTAAAGGGTGTCCCATGGCATTCGAATTTGCCGCGAACACCCCAAATTGTTCGCTGTTCGGCGAACTTGCGAACAGCCAATGTTCGAGTCGAACATAAGTTCAACTCGAACTCGAAGCTCATCCCTACTCCAGATGTAGCTGAACCAGAGATTTATAAAGTGGCAGGATTATCATTTTATCTCTGCTAGCTTTGCTTGCTGCAGCTTGGCATTGCATGCCATTGCTGAGCTTGTCATCTACTAGGACCACAAGATCTTTTTCCATCCTGGATTCCCCAGAGGTTCTACCCCTAGTGAGCAAATACTGTAGCATTTACATTTTTAGCCCCCAAGTGCATTACTTTACATATTTCAACAATAAACCTTATTTGCCATGTAGTTGCCCACACCATTCTTTTATTGAGGTCCTCTTGTAAGGTTACGATATCTTGCTGCAATGTTTTTGCTCTACTTAGCTTTGTATTGCCAGCAAACACCGAGTTTAGAATGCTGTTGAAATATTCTCACATGAACATATAGGGGGAGATTTACTAAAACTGGAGCAGTTAGAATCTGGTGCAGCTGTGCATGGTAGCCAATTAGCTTCCAACTGCAGCTCGTTTAATTAAGATTTGACAATACAACTGGAAAGCTAATTCTTTTCTCATCATAGCTACATCAGGTTTTGCACTCTCCAGTTTTAGTAAATAACCCCTATAGTATCAGAACTGAGGAAAGTGCACCACCTGTATCTCTTTTGATCCTTTTTATAATCATTGTTTAGATATGCATGTGTACAATCCACTCTTGATTTCTTTTAAAGACACATGACATTGGACATTATTAAAGAAAAAAAAATGTTAAAGGGGACCTTGCACAAAAAGGCCTTCTTATATAGCAGCCCCATTCCCAACTATAAAATGCTGGAGAAAACCAGTAAAGGAAAACAATTTTAAAAAACATACATACCTTACATCTCTAGTGGACTTGTCTTGGTGATCATTTCCAAATTGTGCTCCTGCACCGTACTGAGACATCTTCTTGTGAGATTTGATAATCTGAACTTTATCTGTTGTCAGACCTAGTGAAGAACATGAAGTGGCCAGAGCCTTGGGGGTAAGGTGGGTATTTTTTTCCTACAATGTTTTGTAGGATGAGGGCTGCCAGATAAATGGACATTGTGTTTAGTGTAAACCTCACTTTAACTTGGCTGCAAATGATTAGATACTTTATCATGAATTTGATGTTTAAGCTTAGTTCGTACAAGCATTTAGAGGGGCACTCAATCCACATTCCAGATGACTGCCCAGTGCCCCCTGACTCTGAGGTTGAAAGACATATTGAGCCAAAAGGCTCAGTAAAGACAAAATCACATATACTGACTAAGGATGAGATGAACAGTTTACACCAAAACATGCGAACAGGCAAAAAATTTGTACTAACAAGCTAACACCGTTAAAGTATATGGGACACAAAGATGAAGAATCAAAAGTGCTCCTTTTAAAGGCTTATATGCAAGTTATTTTCAGAAAAAGTGTTTGGGGACCCGAGTCCTGCCCCAGGGGACATGTATCAATGCAAAAAAAAGTTTAAAAAACTGCATTTTTTTCGGGAGCAGTGATTTTAATAATGCTTAAAGTGAAATATTTCTTTAAATATCGTGCCTAGGGGGTGTCTATAGTATGCCTGTAAAGTGGCACCACTTACCTGTGTTTAGAATAGTACCACAGCAAAATGACATTTCTAAAGGAAAAAAGTCATTTAAAATTTATCGCGGCTGTAATGAATTGTCAGGTCTCGGCAATATAGATAAAACTCATTGAAAAAAAATGGCATGGGTTCCCCCCAGTCCATTACCAGACCCTTTGGGTCTGGTATGAATATTAAGGGAAACCCCAAACCAAAAATAAAAAAAAGATTGGGGGTCCCCCAAAATCCATACCAGGCCCTTCAGGTCTGGTATGGATTTTAAGGGGAACCCTGTGGCAAAATTAAAAAAAATGGTATAGGGGTCCCTCAAAATCCATACCAGACCCTTATCCGAGCACACAACCTGGCAGGACACAGGAAAAGCGGGGGGTGGAGAGAGCACCCCCCCTCCTGAACTGTATCAGGCCACATGTAAACGGGTGACCCTGCCTTCCTCTGACATCACGTGACATCAGAGGGGGTGGGGTCACCCGTTTACATCACCAGGTGGCCCCCCTAGAAGAAGAAGCGTCACTCTGCGGGAGTCTCCCATGGAGGCAGAGTTGTTGTGGCTTTTTTTTTCTTTTTTCGGTTTGTCGGGTGGCGTGAGATGGATTTACATCATGGGACATTTTTATTTTTTAATAAAGGAATTGTCCCAAAGTGTCTCCTGTCTTTTTCACTAATTTTGAAACTTTTTTTGTGAAATGGTAGGAGTACAGTGTACCAGTTACCAATTCACATGGGGGGGAGGCCGGGGTCTGGGAGTCCCCTTGTTAAAGGGGGCTTCCAGATTCCGATAAGCTCCCCACCCGCAGACCCCCACAACCACCGGGTAAGGGTTGTGGGGATGAGGCCCTTGTCCCCATCAATATGGGGACAAGGTGCTTTGGGGGGCTACTCCAAAGCACCCTCCCCATGTTGAGGGCATGTGGCCTGGTACGGTTCAGGAGGGGGGTGCTCTCTCATCCCCCCCTTTTTTCCTGTGACCTGCCAGGTTGCGTGCTCAGATAAGGGTCTGGTATGGATTTTGGGGGGGCCCTATGTAATTTTTTTTTAAGTTTGTGCAGGGTTCCCCTTAATATCCATTCCAGACCTGAAGGGCCTAGTATGGATTTTGAGGGGAACCCCCTCGCAATTCTTTTTAAAATTTTGGGTCCGGGGTTTCTCCTTAATATTCATACCAATATTCATACCAATATTCATACCAGACCCAAAGGGCCTGGTAATGGACTGTGGGGAGTTTTAAATCACTTATTTTCCTTTAGAAATGTAATTTTGCTGTGGCACTGTTCTAAACAAGGGAAAATTGCACCACTTTACAGACATACTATAGACACCCCCAGGCACGATATTTAAAGGAATATTTCATTTTTATTGTTTCATTTTAAGCATTATTAAAATCACTACTCCCGAAAAAACTACCATCTTTAAAACTTTTTTTTGCATTGATACATGTCCCCTGGGACAGGACCCAGGTCCCCAAACACTTTTTATGGCAATTAATTGCATATAAGCCTTTAGAATGAGCACTTTTGTGTTCTGCACAGGTTGCAAATTTTAACCAAATATTAGTTTGGTATAGGAATCAATTTCACTATAACTGCAGGGAAATGTAGTCTTTTCTGCAATTTAATAGGCTGGCCTTTTCTCTAATGTTTATACTGTAGGTGTAGTTTTATGATAGGTCACCAGAACTTTTTATATCTTACTGTAATTCATGAACTGAAAAAAGCTAGACATTCCTGCTATAAAGTGTCTGCAAAAAGCTGGCAGCTATATTTTTGTATAACAAACAGTTAAATCTTTCCAACACTCCACTCATTTCTGGGTTACATTTTCAAACAATATAATATGGAAAACACCCCCATGGATTTGTAAATATTGTGACAGTATGGCACAGTATGTGCAAAACATATTTCTTTGAATCTATGGCATTGTGATTTGATGACAAATGCTTGATATGTTTGCTTTCTCTACTTTCATAATAGTTCTGCATGTGTTTATATTGCAATTTGAGCTAACACCAGGAGCTAATCAGGTTTTGTTCATAATCTACTTATGCATTAGTCTCCCAGACAAGGACTGTAAATGTGGATTTCAATATGTAACACTCTTTGCAAACCTTCTGCTGCACTTTTGAACTGAGCTCAGTAAACTGTTCTCGACAATACCCACTGTGCCTGACTTTATGAAAAGAAGCAATGTCAATGGAGGAAGTAAATAGAACTCATTTCTCTAAATTGTTTTTGATTGTTCAAAGTGAAATGTGAAAACTGAAATCAAGCTGTGTGACATTCAAAGGATCCTGAATACGGCAGAATAAAACTGGTGTTCTTATTTAAATAAGCTGCATACTTAAAGAAAATCATTAGTCTTGTAACTTAAAACCTAATCTACGACCAGTTTCACATATAGAATTTTCACAGTAAAGGCAAAAGAAATGTCATCATAAAAATAACATCTCATGTTTACCGTTTTGTCAAATACAAACTTGGCTTCATGTGTTCAGCATATACATGGATTATTGTGTATGTAACATGCTAACCTGAGAGAATTAATTACTTATAAAAGGTGTCAAATTTATTGTGTCACCAAACAAATAAACTCTAATGAAGTGAAAACTGACCAAAAATATAAATACAATCGATGCAAATGCAAAGTACAATAGATAAAAACGATGAGTGTAAAGCAGTCCAATCGATGTGCACAACCGATCAATGAACAACAATAAACATAAATAAAGGACATCAAAGTCATATAAAATCCATATTAACTCATGATTCATTTGAACTTATCCATGAACAATCAATGTTAAAAAATAAGATCAATGTGCACAAACAATTAATAAAAAAAATGATAAACATCAATAAAGATCAAGTTCATATAGGTTTCTGCTTACTTGTGATTCATGCAAACTTATCCATGACACAGGACTGGCACTAGGAATCCTCAATGGGTGTATGCTCAGCTCAAAATGAGTCCCTTATGACGAGGGCTATTAAAGCCTCAAAACAATCTGGGATCTGAGATGGCCGCTACAGGTGTGTATCTGAAGGATATGCAGGTATTCACAGCAGGCAAAAGGACATTCCACTTCAAACCAAAGCCCAATTCAAAAAAGAAGAAGGCTTCATAGTATAACTCATAAAACAATGCGTATTAATTAAAAGCATACATTTCACTTACATTAAGGAGCCAGAGTACAGGGGGTCCCCGGGTTATGAACAAGATAGGGACTGTAGGTTTGTTCTTAAGTCGAATTTGTTTGTAAGTCGGAACAGTACCTTTTTTAAGTGCAAATCTAGTCTCAGAGACAGGATGTAAACCCAAATCAAAAGAGAAAGGCAACTGGATGGCAGGGGCGGCATGGTTAGTTCAAATATGTTTTGTTTCTCTTATTTTTTTACTTTATCACTTTTTTTATTTTTATTTATTTGTAGCTTGTCTTTTACTTTTTTTTATTTTTGTATAATTTTCTTATTTTTAAAATTATTTTTCTTATTCTTTACTTTTTTAATTACTTGTTTTATTTTATTAATTTAATTATTACTGTATTTCTTATTTTTATTTTTTTTTATCAATTTTTTTTCACTTAACTTTATTGCTATCACACAGGAGAAAACAATTCCCTGTGTGATAGCAATTGGAGGTGACAGGTTCTCTTTATTGACCCTGTCACCTCCAAAACAGGAGTCCAGGAGCACAGCTGAGCACAGCTGTCAGAGAGCTCACCTTGCTGGTCATGGTATTGGCCACCAGAGGGCGTGCCTGTGAGCAAGCTGTCCTATTTAAGTTTGTCAGGCACTCTGTTCAGTGCTGCTTGATCATCAGCTTCCTGTGCCATAGTTCCTGTTTCCTGTCTTGTCTTCCTGTTTACCTGATCTCCTGACGACCCGGATTGCCCTTGGATTCTCCTGTTTGCTGCCTGTACCTGACCTTGGCCTGTTTGACTCCGCTTCTGCCTGCTCCTATTGTACCTTGCTGCCAGTCTGTTGCCGAACCCTGCTTGTGTCCCAATCTGCCTGTCTTGCTCCTGCTCAGCACCTGTTACCAGTGTTACGGACTACTGACCTGTTGTCTGAAGATCATCTCTCATCCTGTACCTGGATCTCTTCAGCAGGCTCTCATACCATTCCGCACTCTTGTGCCTCCTGTCTGCTCTACCAGGGGTCGTGAGTCGGATAAGTAAGGGAGTCTACCCTCTGCCCAAGCGGACTCATCAGTCTGGTAAGTAAAAGTCTGACAGTATCAGGCAGCCATGACTGAGTCTGGGCAGGGGGCCTCCCTCATGGATGAACTATGTAGACACCTGGCAGGACTTACCCAGGCCGTGAAAAGCCTTCAGGAAGGTTACTCAAGATTAGAGGAACAAGTCCAGGCCTTATCTTCCTCTTCCAACCCCCAGGGGGCGTCTTCTGCTGGATTCCAATCTGCACCCTCCGTAGTAATGCTTCCTCCAGAGCCCAGAGTACCCACTCCCGAGAAATTTGCCGGTGAACGCAGCAAGAATCGTGCCTTCCGCAATTCCTGCGAACTCTACTTTGCTCTGCAACCACGCACGTTTTCACTGGAAGCGACCAAAGTAGGCTTTGTTATTTTCCCTGCTGACAGGTGAGCCACAAACCTGGGCTCACCGCCTTCTGGAGCAAAAATCTATCTCCCTAGATAGCCTAGACGATTTCTTCAGGGCCATGTCCCAATTATATGAAGATCCCCAACTGACAACGACTGCTGAAGCTGCACTGCACTCTCAGCAACAGGGTCGCACAGCGGCTGAAGATTATGCAGTCGACTTCAGACGTTGGAGCGCCGATACGGACTGGAATGACGCTGCCCTGTCAGAATGGGGCTATCTGACCCACTCAAGGATGAGTTGGCTCGAGTGGGGGTACCTCAGTCTCTGAAAGACCTCATCGATCTCTACATCCAGATTGACCGTCGCCTAAGAGAGCGTTGGTCAGAAAGGTCTACCAGCCACCTTCGTCCCACCTGGATGTTACCCAAAGTTCCCAGTCCAGTCAGTCAGTTTCCTCCGACTTCATCTGTCTCGACTCCAGAACCCCCTGAACCCATGCAACTCGGTCTGCTCCGGCCCACGCTTACTCCAGAGGAAAAGATGCGCAGACGAACCCACAACCTGTGCCTATACTGCGGTGAATGCGGGCACTACGTGAGAGCCTGCCCCAACAAGATGCGTAAGTGTCGTTCTGCCTCTTCAATGTGTGCATCTGTGTTACTTAAACTTGGTTCTCATCTCGCTCTTTCCTTCACTCTGCAGCTTCCAGGAGGAAGTATTCCAGTGTCAGTAATTATTGATTCCGGCGCATGCAGCTGTTTTATCGATTTGACCTTTGCTGCCAACCATCGTATTCCGCTTCAACCTAAGGCTCAGGGGCTTGCTGGCCATCTAGCAGATGGATCCATCCTTAGTTCAGGCCCGGTCACTCAAGAGACCGTCCCCTTGCTGGCCACCATGGGTACCCACCATCAGGATCTTCTGCGTCTGGATGCCATCTCTTCTCCTCTCTTCCCTATTATCCTAGGGATGCCCTGGCTGCAGGCCCACAATCCCAGTATCAACTGGGCCACAGGAGATGTCAAATTTCTCTCTGAGTATTGCCAACAGCATTGTTTACAGCAATCTTCTGACATGACCTCCCAACTCCTGTGCTTGGACTCAGATGCTGAACTACGTCAGTCCGTCCCTGAAGCTTATCTGGACTTCCTGGATGTATTTAGTAAAAAAGGAGCAGAAACCTTGCCCCCTCATAGGCCGTATGACTGTCCTATAGAACTGTTACCTGGTACTGAAGTTTCATTTGGAAGTATCTTCCCGTTAACTGAGCAGGAGTTAGACATTAAAGACTTACATAGATGAAAACTTGGAAAAAGGGTTCATTCATCCTTCTACCTCCCCAGCCGGTGCCGGCATCTTCTTTGTCGAGAAGAAGGACCACTCGTTACGTCCCTGCATCGATTACCGGGAGTTGAATAAGATCACCATTAAGAATCATTATCACTTGCCTTTAGTACCTGAACTTTTTCAAAGATTAGGAACCGCAGTCATGTTCGCGAAACTAGATCTCCGCGGAGCTTATAACTTGATCCGTATCAGAAAAGGGGACAAATGGAAGACGGCCTTCCGTACTCGATTCGGGCACTTCGAGTACCTTGTCATGCCATTTGGATTATGCAACGCTCCCGCAACCTTCCAACATTTCGTCAACGATATTTTCCGTGATTACCTGGATCTGTATGTAATAGTATACCTTGACGACATCTTGATCTTCTCCTCTTCACTAACCGATCACCGTAGACATGTCTGCAATGTCCTAACCCCGGCTTAGGCAACACGGCCTCTATGCAAAACTCGAGAAATGCGAGTTTGAACATCAATGTATTCAGTTCTTGGGCCTAGTCATCTCAGTGGAGGGTATCAGGATTGACCCCCAAAAGGTGTCTGCTATTCTGGATTGGCCCGCTCCGATAGATAAAAAGGGGTACAACGCTTTATTGGCTTTGCCAATTTTTACCGGAAGTTTATTAAAGGTTTTTCTGCAATCATTGCTCCAATCACCGAATTGACCAAACAGGGAACCCGATTCTCTTGGACTGACAAAGCCCAGTTGGCTTTCGAAAGACTCAAAAAGCTATTTACTTCAGCCACCATTTTGAAACACCCTAACCCTGTCCTACCATTTGTCTTGGAGGTCGACGCTTCGGAGATCGCAGTGGGAGCAGTGCTCTCTCAACGACAGGGCGCCAAGGCCCTCCTCTATCCAGTAGCGTTCTTTTCACGCAAACTTTCAATTTCGGAAAAAAATTATGATGTGGGGGATCGAGAACTTCTGGCCATCAAGGCGGCTCTGGAGGAATGGCGTTACCTATTGGAGGGTGCTGCACATCCTATTCTGGTCTACACCGACCACAAGAATCTGGAATACCTGAGAACAGCCAAAAGATTAAGACCTCGTCAGGCCAGATGGGCACTTTTTTTCTCACGATTCCAGTTTCACATAACTTACAGGCCCGCTTCCAAGAATATAAAGTCAGATGCTCTTTCCCGCATGTTTTATGATTCAGAGAAGACCGTATCTCCCGATACGATTCTTCCTTCGGGGAACTTCCTGCTCCTCCAAGAGGACCTTGTTTCACGGATAAGACAGGCCTCGGTGGGAATGCTTCCGTACCCCAAAACAGATTGGAGAGAGGGCCTGTTTTGGCGAAGGGACAAGATCGTGGTTCCCGAGAAGTTAAGGGTGACTGTGATGGAACTATGTCATGATCATAAGTTGGCCGGACATTTTGGTGTCCTGAAAACCACTGAGCTGGTACAGCGCACCTTCTGGTGGCCTCAATTAGCCTGTGGATTCATGCAACACTTGTGCTCGGAGTAAGAACACCAGGACAAAGGCCTGGGGATTATTAAAACCCTTACCTGTTCCAGAGAGGCCATGGAAGATGATATCAATAGACTTCATCGTGGAATTGCCCCCCTCTGAGGGTTTCTCTACTATTTTTGTTGTGGTAGACAGGCGGTCAAAGATGGCACATTTCCTCCCCATGAAGGGTACACCTTCGGCTATGGATACGGCAAAGATTTTTGTCAAAGAAGTGGTTAGGTTACATGGAGTCCCAGCAAGCATTGTGTCCAATCGGGGTATTCAATTCACTTCAAGGTTCTGGAAGGCCCTCTGTGGTTCCCTCGAAATTGAATTGGCCTTTTCATCCGCCTATCATCCCCAGACGAACGGGCAAACTGAGAGAACCAACCAGACCTTGGAGCAATACCTCAGGTGCTTCTCTGCCTTCTCTCAGGATGACTGGGTTTCCTTATTACCCATTGCAGAATTCTCCTATAACAACTCCTTGCACTCTGTCATCAATCAAACACCATTTTACACTAATTACGGGTTCCATCCATCTTTTCTACCAATCTCAGTACCTGAATGCTCCGTTCTGGCCATCTCAGAGACTATGAATTTCTTTTCCACCAACAATAAGATCCTACAAGAGACTATGGCCAAATCCCAGGATTACAATAAAAAAATGTTTGATAAGAAGAGGCGTGGAGAATTGATCTTGGAGCCCGGCAACCTGATCATCAGCTTCCTGTGCCATAGTTCCTGTTTCCTGTCTTGTCTTCCTGTTTATCTGATCTCCTGACGACCCGGATTGCCCTTGGATTCTCCTGTTTGCTGCCTGTACCTGACCTTGGCCTGTTTGACTCGGCTTCTGCCTGCTCCTATTGTACCTTGCTGCCAGTCTGTTGCCGAACCCTGCTTGTGTCCTGATCTGCCTATCTTGCTCCTGCTCAGCACCTGTTACCAGTGTTACGGACTACTGACCTGTTGTCTGAAGATCATCTCTCATCCTGTACCTGGATCTCTTCAGCAGGCTCTCATACCATTCCGCACTCTTGTGCCTCCTGTCTGCTCTACCAGGGGCCGTGAGTCGGATAAGTAAGGGAGTCTACCCTCTGCCCAAGCGGACTCATCAGTCTGGTAAGTAAAAGTCTGACAACAGCTCTCCCCTCACTGTTTTTATGGCGGCAGCGAGAGGTACACTGTATGGCACAGCAGGAAGATGGATGGTGACAGGCCGAGTCCAGGCAGGCCGGCTGGCAGGCTGGCCGCGGTGCACCTCGGTGGGGCAGCGGCGCAGGAAAGACCGGGGATCCTGGAGGCTTCATAGGCCGCAATAGGCCGGACAAGGCCTCAGCCGCGGCGGGCAGTTTTAGCTGCCTGGCAGGCCACCGGACCATGCCAGGCCTGTGGATGGGCAGGCAGGATGATGACGGGGGCCCGCAGCCAAGCCAGGAACGGAGGAAAGGTTCACTCCAGCAAGGAGAGGAGGACGTCATTCGGGCCCCGTTCGTAAGTAGGAATTGTTCGCAACTCGCATGTTCGTAAGTCGGGACCCCTTGTAATTGCACAAAGAAGTACAAAGCAGTCACCTCTCCTCCATTCTCTAACCAGCATGAAGCTGGAAACAGAAGCTGGCAGCTCACTCGTGGATATTTTCTCACTCCTGGATCACAGGAGATATCCCCTGTATCAGCCTGTGCTGATGTCATCGGCACATGTGCACTGAATCAACGGCTCGTTTGTGCTGCTGCTTCAGCTGACGAGCCGATACCGGCGGCTCCTGTGCGCATGAGCAAGAGTGGGGTCATCACAGCTCCGGCCAATCACCATGCCGGAGCCTGTGACACCTGGAAATAGCTCCAGGAGACATTCGCTTTTTTAGTGGGTTTACAACCACTTTAAGCTTTGGAAATAAAACCTGGAAGCTGATTGGTTTCTATGTACAAGTGAGCCTGATTTTGCACTCTCCAGCTTTAGTAAATAAACCCCTATGAGACTTTTTTCTAAAAAAACAAATGCCCAAATGTTCCATCCTATGAGGTGTCATCCATGCCCCATTTTCTTTTTACTTGAAAGAACTATCCAGGACATTACAGAGGAAATGCATCCTAAATTTCTAATGTAGTATTTTTTGTGAATATTGTTTTTTGGTCCTATAAAGAGCTCACAGTAAAAAAATGTCTTTTGCTAAGGACATGTATATATATATATATATATACAAATATATATATATATATATATATATATATATATATATATATATATATATATATATATATATATATATATATATATATATATATAGATAGAAGAGATGTCTCAGAAGAAAGAGAAAAAAAATATTTTACAGAGGTTGGCAAGTATCATTATCAATGTGACACAAGTATGACAAAGGATCATATCTTTTTCAAATGTGCGTGATTACCTTCCTTAGACCGCACAGGAAGAACAGCTATGGAAAAGAGGGTATGGTAAAATCACTGTAAAACATCATGGCTCCTCTAATATGGAGATCTATTAATGTGGTCCAGAATGTATCACGGACAGTACTCAATTGTCTCTGCCACAATTGCACTAATACGGCTACAATCACCTCAAGTATGTGGTCCAGAATGAAAGACTGACACAAAGGGGTCTGTTTATAAAAAAATAAAATAAAATGTAAATGTGTGACTGTCTCAGCATTTGAGCAAATTTTGAAGAATAATTGTGACATTCCGTAAAACTGGCTATAGATGGATAGAATTCTGTAGGAAAATTCTCAGAATATTTGTTTGTTGTTTTGAAAAATTGTGTTTGTTTTAAACATCTGGTTTTGGATTGTATGGACTATACCAAATGAAAATAACCTGTTTGTTCAAGAAAAAATTCCTTCCTGCTCCTTTGAATTTTCCCATCACTGTGGTCGAAAATGCACATCAGTTTGACCCATTAATGATTAGAAAAATGAACAAATTTTTTTGGAACCTTCTTTTCCTAAATAATTTTGTTCAAAATTCTACCTATCTATGGCTGGTTTAACATTTAATCCTAATAGAAAAAAAGCCTTAATAACATTTAACCAGAACAGGTAGCCTCCCTGGCGGTATGATTATGTCAGATTTTTGCGTCTCAAAGTGGTACAATTATTTTGCATAGAAATGTAGCGTTTTATATTGCAGGCCTGTAATTCTTAGCAATAACACACATTAATCTGTCCACCAAGAGTCTAGTAGATATCCTGGGTATGATGAAGTTTGAAACACAAAATCATAAATTATAATATAATAAATAAATATAAATAATTATAAAAAATAATAATATAATAATAATAAAATGAATTTCCCCACAATTCACTATCACTCAATTCTGCAAGTGTTCTAATTTACTATTGCTGTTTTCTAGCTGGTCTAAAACCACTTTTGATGTAAAGGGACACTTTTTGGTTGCTATGGACAATCTCAAGTTTCCAGGCAGAAAGAACAGTATGTATAATATAAAACTGCATGCAGGGCATTTGACAAAGCACTGGGGACAAAGGGATGTGAAATAATTTCATACAGTAATGTAATCTGTAAGATTACAGTGTACTGTATGTATTATGATTTTTCACTTTTTTGAATTTGCCTCCGGGCTCCGCCCCATGCATTGTGATGCTCGCAGGGAACGGAGCCCGGCACAGAGAGGCTTCCGGCGGAGGACAGAGCCTACGTACACAGTGGGGGAATATCGCAGGATCCTGGGGACAAGGTAAGTATCCTGCAATGCAATCCCGAGTGTGGCTCAGGGTTACCGCTAATGGTGCTGAAATTTAACCCCGAGTCACACTCGGGAAAACCACCAGGGAGGTTAAAGATCATTCAATCAATAGAGAAAATAGCCTAACACTATAGGCTAAAAACATTCAACCAGAAGAGGAAATCATATGAGTGATATCCCTGCTCTGCATACAGAGAATATGGAGATTCCTGTGCTCACCACTAGGGATGAGCTTCAAGTTCGAGTCGAACTCATGTTTGACTCAAACATCGGCTGTTCGCCAGTTTGCCGAACAATTTGGGGTGTTCGCGGCAAATTCGAATGCCGCGGAACACCCTTTAAAAGTCTATGGGAGAAATCAAAAGTGCTAATTTTAAAGGCTTATATGCAAGGTATTGTCATAAAAAGTGTTTGGGGACCTGGGTCCTATCCCAGGGGACATGGATCAATGCAAAAAAAAGTTTTAAAAATGACCGTTTTTTCGGGAGCAGTGATTTTAATAATGCTTAAAGTGAAACAATAAAAGTGTAATATCCCTTTAAATTTCATACCTGGTGGGTGCCTATAGTATGCCTGTAGTGGAGCGCATGTTTCCCATGTTTAGAACAGTCTGACAGCAAAATGACATTTCAAAGGAAAAAAAGTAATTAAAACTACTCGCGGCTATTAATGAATTGCCGGTCCGACAATACACATAAAAGTTCATTGATAAAAACGGCATGGGAATTCCCCAAAGGGGGACCTCGAACCAAAATTTTTAAAAAATGATGTGGGGGTCCCCCTAAATTCCATACCAGGCCCTTCAAGTCTGGTATGGATATTAAGGGGAACCCCGGCCAAAATTAAAAAAAAAAAACGGAGTGGGGTCCCTCTAAAAAATCATACCAGACTCTTATCCGAGCACGCAACCTGGCAGGCCGCAGGAAAAGAGGGGGGGGACGAGAGAGCACTCCCCCTCCTGAACCATACCAGGCCACATGCCCTCAACATTGGGAGGGTGCTTTGGGGTAGCCCCCCAAAACACCTTGTCCCCATGTTGATTAGGACAAGGGCCTCATCCCCACAACCCTGGCCGGTGGTTGTGGGAGTCTGCGGGCGGCGGGGGGCTTATCAGAATCTGGAAGCCCCCTTTAACAAGGGGACCCCCAGATACCAGCCCTCCCCTCTGTGTGAAATGGTAAGGGGTACAAAAGTACCCCTTCTAAGCAAAAAGGGTAGAATGTAGTGTTTTTTTTGGGGGGGCCAACAATCCACCCGCCACCACCCCCCGGTCGGTCAGTCAGTCAGTCATTCACTATTGTAACACAACTGGGTGGGCTCAGAGCGCAGTTGCACGAGCCCACCCTTTTTGAAGCTTAGTAGGGTAATTTTTTTTATCACGTGCTTAAAAAAACACCCCCCCCATTGGAATACATGCGTCTGGCACCCTGCATGTAGATCAAGGGGCCGGACACATGGATAGGGGGGGCAGCGTCCATTCACCCCTAATGGATGGGCCACCACTGGTAGAATGAAATCTTCAAAATATCATACCAGTGACATACTATAACAGATGCTAATAACTTACAGCATATTTGCTGGATGTAGATGCCTTTAAAGCAACAGTCAGGGGCATGAACAATTTACCTAGCTTTCTCTCTTTTGCTTTGCTAGAATAAAAAAGTCCTATCAGAGCTTTACTTTCTCCTATTTTTAATTAGATATTACATAAGGGTTAAATAAAGGCCAGCAAATTACTGCTGTTTCCCCAGATATTCACAGTGTTTGTTCCTATATCTTATGAGTACACAGGAGGGTCTTTGCTTCTACTTAGATCTGTTCACTAGGGGGCAGGAAACTCCATGTCACTGGAAAGTAATCCTTATTAGGGATTAAAGTTTAAAGTCATATTCATTTTCTCTCTTTGCTAAAGACAAATATCATTACCTCAGAATATAGTCTGTGTCTAAATATTTCCAGCCATTGATGCATTCACTTCACTCATAATCCTTCCACTCCACACTTTCTAAAATAATATCAGAATACTGACAATTCAATATGCTGCTCAGAGAAAATAAATTGCTCTCTCAGTGGTTGCTTGGGGAGTATGTGCCCTTTGCCCTGCAGGGTGTGTCCTTCCACCTCAGAAGATTCTGCACATTTTTTTCAAAATTGTCAGTCTTTTTTGTTTATGTTTATAGCGCAAAAAAAAAAAAAAAACTGCAGAGGTGATCAAATACCACCAAAAGAAAGCTCTATTTGTGGGACAAAAAAAACATACATTTTATTTGGGTACAGTGTTGCATGTCCATGCATTTGTCAGTTAAAATAACGCAGTGCCGTGTCACAAAATATGGCCTGGTCAGGAAGGGGGTAAAATCTTCCGGAGCTGATGAGGTTAACAGACCCATCTGTCCAACAAAAGGGCAGTAAGAAGGTTGAGACAAGCCAATTAACACTGATATGAGTGCTTATAATGGTCAGTTGTTATTCATTTATTCTATGTGAAACCTTTTTTGCAAAAGAAAAAAAAAAACAAAACGGTTGCTGTAACTGCTTGAAAAGTGTTAGCAGGAGCCTGAATTAAATTTGTTAAATTGACAATGCTGCTATCCAAATGTGTCAATTTTTTCATCCATTCAGAGTAGAAACAATCTAACAGGGGAAGTGTATTACTGGCTGTATCGTATACCACTGTAGTTTAGCCTCCCTGCAAAGGTGGCACTGTTTGGCAGCTGCTGTGTAGGGAGTTGGAGACCAAGAGGGAAACCAGGTTCCTCCAAGGCCTCCATAGGTGTCATCAGGGGATGCTGCTGCCCTGACTGATCTGGCAGCCATCTTTGATGTGGGCAATGCTTATAAAAAGCACTGTCCCCTTTGGGTTGGTGCAAATTCTGCATAGTGGGTAGGTCAGGGACAGATCTCCTACTTCAAAGTAGTCCCTGTACTACTTTCGTCCGACTTTGACACAAGCTACACATTTCCCTGAAATCGTGGCAAAATCACATCAAAATTGCGGCAAAATTGTGTGACTTTCAAGTCGTGGTAGTGTGAAAGGGGCCTAAAGCTGGCCATACACCATACAATTTTCTTATTCAATTTTCTTTAGATTTACCTTCACCTATGTAGTGCAAGGGCCTGCCTGATTGCATACAAATTGAAAGTGTTTAGGTTTAACCTCCTATTATATGGTTTTGGTAAATCTAAAGGAAAGTTGTACAAGAAAATTGTATAATGTATGGCTCGCCTAAGAGAGATCATGTCTACTCAGCATATAGTGTGACTAAAACTTGGCCACTACTTTAGAAGCAAGTGGTTAATATTGCATTGTCCTTAATCTGGTTTTGATAAATATCAGTTCTGTTTGAATCCTCTTTCAAGTGCATTCAGTTTTTCATTTAAAAAAAATCTGCAGTGAATTAAGAGAGACATTTTTCTAGAAATCATACTTTAAAATGAGAACTTATATTGTTTTGGATATATTTTCTTTATTATTTTCAGGTGTAGCCAGGTGGTAGGCTACAACAATATGGTGAAGGATATTTTATTCTACACTTCTTCTACTGATATACTGATATTATGCTGCACCATTCTCCTCTAGCCAGCAGGGGGAAAAGTAAAGCCAAGCAAGCCCATAGACTTCTATGCAGAGTGCTGAGAATCCTGGGAGTTGTAGTTTGAGGCAGCAGCCATATAATGATATGAATAGACTCTTGTGCGTTAGGTATGGAGAGATGAGTTTTATTAAATAATCTGGGAAATTTCTTCCTCTTGGCACCGAGGGCATTTGAGAGAGAGCTCCTCTGGCTATTCGCCTGCCCGCAGTAGACCATACCAGTGGATATCTGAGCCGAGACTGGGAGTGAGGATATCTGGGGGCAGCGCGGCACCTCCCACATCAAACACCTGCAATACTACCGGAGGGAGACTGGATAATCCACTCACCCTCTGCTTCCAACCACTGATCACCAGAGGCTTTCGGGGAAAGACTGGAAGGGCCCCCCTTCTACAGCGAGAGCTTATGGCAGCATCCCAGGGACTAGTGAGAGGTCTATTTGCCCATTGCTGATACTGCTGGCAGGGGCTAAGCTACTTGGAGTAGGACACCAAGTTACACAATCCATACCGCACCCATACTGCATTCTATACTGCACTTATTCCAAAATTAGACTGCCCTTATATCAACCTTATAGCGCATTATGCTGAACCTTTACTGCATCTGAACCACATCTACCTTGCACCTGTGCCGAGACTATACCTTATCTATGTTGTACCTATACTGTGTGCAAGTTAACTGGGACTGTTGTTAAAGGCACTGACGCTTTTAAGGGGCCCCAACCATAGCCAGCAGAAGAACATCTCAAAGGACTGGTCCTCCCATAATAATTATTCTGCAACCCTCTTTTGTTTCTCTGCCCCCTCTGCTACCACCCCATTTTCTTTTGGACAGGGCATACCCAGTCAGTCTAGGACTAGCATCACTGCCATAAATTGGACTCTGGCAGTATAGTTCCAGCACTTGATAGATTCAACTTTACTATTGCTCACTGCTGCACTTGAGGTGGTCTTGTTACTGTTTATGGGTATAAAAGGTAGCACAGGAGTGCAGAGTGGCATGATTGCCTGATAATCTTGCTAGCCACAGGGCTGGACAGGATCTCCTGGTCAAACACCAGATGGTTGTCAGCAAATCACAGTAAAGCAGATATCCAGGGTAGCAGGCAATGAGCAGTAGGCAGGAGCAGTCGGGCACTGGTGACAGCAGACAGGTGCACCACGGGCAGTTAGCAGGCAGATGGCGAACCGACATCAGTGGATGACAGGCAGATGCTTGCAGCTCAGCAATCCAGTAATGACTGAAACACAGACCGGGTCAGAAAAGCTGGGTCATACACAGGCAGACAGATCAGGTACAGATGCGGAAGCAGGAGCAAAGTCACGGCACAGGCCGGGTCAGTAACAAATGAGTGGAGTATTAGTAATAGGCACAGGTAGAAACAAAGGTCAGAGACAAGCCCGGGTCTGTGCAAGCAGAGTTCAGGAGTAGTCACGGCAAGCCGGGTCAATATCTGGAGACAGATGTGGAGTATCAGGTTGTAGGTATACACAGGAATGCTGTAGATGAGACACCACTGATCCTGAGTACTGGCCCAGTTGAAATAGCCCATTTTGTGCCAACATCTGTCATGGGGTGCACTTGCACATCTATGCACATTTGTGGGCATGAGCACATGCACATCTTCTAAGTGCAGTTGAAGATCCGTAAACAGGAATCTTCCCAAGGGAGCCATCTTATCTGCTGTTATGCCCTTCCTGATAATCACTTTGTATACTAAATTGTGTTATTATCATTGTTAATCCATTTTATGAATCATATTGGATGTCAACATATTACATTTGCTTTTACTACCTGATTTGGCCTGTTTTCTTTGATATAGCACTATTATTGGGTACTAAGTAATGCTTTTAATGATTTTCGTGATATTGTATGTTTGTACCCTTAACCAAATGTGGCAAGAGATTCTTGAGAAGGTCGAGGCAAAGAACAGAGGACCTATCCTATCCAACAGCTCCTACAGAAGTAGCGCTACACAGGACTAAAAAATATTTGCTTTATTTAGAGGCTGTTAAAAGTTAGGCTGAATGCATATTTTGTATATTGTTCCAAAATTGTGGGTTATCCAATTTTGATATTTTTTTTAGTTATTGCTTTTCAAATCCCAACCAAATAGTTAAGATAGAAAACCCCAGCATTTTCAGCCTCTAAAAATCTGCAGCAGTGTTGGTCCAACAGAAGACAAAATCAAGCCCTCTAGGCAACTGCCACTAGCCAATATTGACTAGCCAAAGAAAATCTCTCCCTGGCCCTACAAAGGCCTGCATAAAAAAAAAAAGTCCATACTTTTGTTTATAAATCATAACTGTGGACACTATTAGCTGTTATAAATAAATAAATTCAGTCCCATTTTAGACTCTTGTTGATTCCATATGCAGGACAAAGTCCTTGGTAGCTATGAGCCGAACACCCCCCTGTTCGGTTCGCACCAGAACATGCGAACAGGCAAAAAATTTGTTTGAACACGCGAACACTGTTAAAGTCTATGGGACACGAACATGAATAATCAAAAGTGCTAATTTTAAAGGCTTATATGAAAGTTATTGTCATAAAAAGTGTTTGGGGACCTGGGTCCTGCCCCAGAGGACATGGATCAATGCAAAAAAAGCTTTAAAAAAGGCCGTTTTTTCGGGAGTAGTGATTTTAATAATGCTTAAAGTGAAACAATAAAAGTGTAATATCCCTTTAAATTTTGTACCTGGGGGTTGTCTATAGTATGCCTGTAAAGGGGCGCATGTTTCCCGTGTTTAGAACAGTCTGACAGCAAAATGACATTTCAAAGGAAAAAAAACGGCATAGGAATTCCCCACAGGGGAACCCCGAACCAAAATGTAAAAAAAAAATGACGTGGGGGGTCCCCCTAAATTCCATACCAGGCCCTTCAGGTCTGGTATGGATATTAAGGGGAACCCCGGCCAAAATTTAAAAAAAAAACAGCGTGGGGTCCCCCCAAGAATCCATACCAGACCCTTATCTGAGCACACAACCTGGCAGGCCGCAGGAAAAGAGGGGGGAACGAGAGAGTGCCCCCCCTCCTGAACTGTACCAGGCCACATGCCCTCAACATTGGGAGGGTGCTTTGGGGTAGCCCCCCAAAACACCTTGTCCCCATGTTGATGAGGACAAGGGCCTCATCCCCACAACCCTGGCCGGTGGTTGTGGGGGTCTGCGGGCGGCTGGGTTATGGGAATCTGGAAGCCCCCTTTAACAAGAAGACCCCCTGATCCCGGCCCTCCCCCCTGTGTCAAATGGTAAGGGGGTACAAAAGTACCCCTACCATTTCACTAAAAAACTGTCAAATATGTTAAAAATGACAAGAGACAGTTTTTGACAACTCCTTTATTTAAATGCTTCTTCTTTCTTCTTTATTCTACCTTCCTTTGGTTTCTTCCTCCATCTTCTTCTTCTTCTGGTTCTTCTGGTTCTACTGGTTCTTCCTCCGGTGTTCTTGTCCGGCATCTCCTCCGTGGCGTCGGCGTCTTCTTCCCTTCTTCTCCTCGGGCCGCTCCGCATCCATGATGGCATGGAGGGAGGCTCCTGCTCTTCTCTTCATCTTCTCTTCATCTTCTTCTCTTCATCTTCTTTTCGGCCGCTCTGCATCCATGATGGCATGGAGGGAGGCTCCCGCTGTGTGACGCTTCTCCTCTTCTGACGCTTCTAAAATAATGGGGGGTGGGGCCACATGGTGACCCCGCCCCCTCTGATGCACGGTGACTTGACGGGACTTCCCTGTGGCGTCACGGGGAATGCCAGAGGGAAGTCCCATCAAGTCACTGTGTGTCAGAGGGTGTCGGGGCCCACTTCATTTTTTTTTTTAATTGTGGCCGGGGTTCCCCTTAATATCCATACCAGACCTGAAGGGCCCACGTCACCGTGTGTCAGAGGGTGTCGGGGCCCACGTCATTTTTTTTTTTTAATTTTGGTTCGGGGTTCCCCTGTGGGGAATTCCCATGCCGTTTTTATCAATGAACTTCTATGTGTATTGTCGGACCGGCAATGCATTAATAGCCGTGACTTTTTTTCCTTTGAAATGTCATTTTGCTGTCAGACTGTTCTAAACACGGGAAACATGCACCCCTTTACATGCATACTATAGACACCCCCCAGGTATAAAATTTAAAGGGATATTAAACTTTTATTGTTTCACTTTGAGCATTATTAAAATCACTGCTCCCGAAAAAACGGCTGTTTTTAAAACTTTTTTTTATATTGATCCATGTCCCCTGGGGCAGGACCCAGGTCCCCAAACACTTTTTATGACAATAACTTGCATATAAGCCTTTAAAATTAGCACTTTTAATTTCTCCCATAGACTTTTAAAGGGTGTTCCGTGGCATTCGAATTTGCCGCGAACACCCCAAATTGTTCGCTGTTCGGCGAACTTGCGAACAGCCGATGTTCGAGTCCAACATGAGTTCGACTCGAACTCGAAGCTCATCCCTAGTCTTTGGATTAAGGGCCTGTTCACACTGCTGCGGTGCGAATTTTGCACAAATTTGATCCGATTGCATTGCAAATTTTCGTTGCAAATTCTTTATGCGTTCTGGTAAATCTACTGTAATTCTACGGCACACATTGCATTGAATTCGCATCGCACATGGATCAAACTCGCACAGGACCCTTCTTGTACGCAGCTTAGATTCATAACACATTGATGTGAACGGCACTAATGGAAAACTATGTTATTTAAATGACTTGTGAATTTGAGCGATCACAACGGCTCAAATTCGCAATAGAATTCGCAACAGTGTAAACCAGACCTTAATGCTAATAATCTTCTAAAAAATCTTCTATTCCACAAACTCAATACTTTTGTGTCCTGGTTACACTGTGTAGTCCATAGCATATAAAGCATTTGAAATGTTTCTATTAATATTAATTTTCGGGTATAGAGTGTTTACTATTTTGTATTAGGTCAGTGTTATGTATTTTTCTAGTCTAAACATGTGTTTTCCAAATTTTTATGGTGATATCTCTCTTAGATCTGTAATTTCCAGATGACCAAAACTGTACCCAGTATTCAAGATATGACCTTAAAAATTATTCATAATGAGACAACATAATACATGCATCAAATTGACGTCTCCCTTTCTATACAGTACATGCTATTAATTTGTTTTGCAGCTGCATCTTGTATTGAGTAATGCCTCTAAAAACATTTCTGTAATCAACAAAAAGATTTTTTCTCACTTCATTCCTCATGTCATTATTAAATATACCACAAACCTAAAGTACTGTAGCGATAAAGCCAAATCTTTAGATAGAATAAATCCTTTTCATGCCTAAGCCTATTTCTGACATTTTTTGTTTACAAGTTAAAATCTGTATTTTTTGCATGAAAATTGCTTGGAACCCTCAAATATTATATATATATTTTAGCAGAGAATCTAGAGAATAAAATGGCGATTGTTGCAATATTTTTTGTCACACTGTATTTGCGGAGCGCTCTTTCAAACGCAATTTTTTGGAAAAAAATACACTTTCATGAATTAAAAAAAAAATAAACAGTATCGTTAGCCCAATTGCGCACACTCATGGAATGGCAACAAACTACCTAAAAATCTCCATAGGCGATGCTTTAAAAAAAATGAACGGTTACCAGGTTAGAGTTACAGAGGAGGTCTAGTGCTAGAATTATTGCTGTCGCTCTGACAATTGTGACAATACCTCACATGTGTGATTTGAACACTGTTTATATATACTGGTGCAACTTACGTGTGCGTTTTCTTTGCTGCGCGAGCTCGCGGGGACGGGGGCACTTTACTTTTTTTTTCATATTTATTTTTTCTTTTTACCATGTCTCTTTAAAAAAAATAAAAATTTTTTATCACTTTTATTGCTGTCTCAAGGATTGTAAACATCCCTTGTGACAGTAATAGGTGGTGACAGGTACTCTTTATGAAGAGATCAGGGGGTCTAAAAGACCCTAAATCCCTCCTTTGCACTTCAAAGTTTTCAGATCACCAAAAACTGCGATTCTGAATACTGTCATTTTTTAAAAAATTGCCATCATTAGCAGCTGAGTAAACCGGAAGTGACGTTGTGACGCTTCCGTGTTTACACATAGGAGACTGTAAAGAAGCCATTTCCAGCTTCCTTCCAGTCTCAATATAGCCGGCAGAAGTGCTGGACCGTGGATCGGGTCTCCCAGTGGAACGGGAGGCCCGGGAAGAGCGGCGGAAGGCAGCAGGAGGGGGGAGTCCCCTCTCGCTCCTTCGGGATAACAGCCGAGCGGCTTTTAGCCGCATCGGTTGTTATCCCTGAAGAGCTGACTGCCTGCTCTAAAAAAATGGTACCAGCCTGCAGTTTCTGGCATCATCCCAGTATAACCCCTTAGGGCCGAGGCCGCATATGTGCGTACGATCGGCTCTTACGGGAAGAGGAAGGATTATAATCTACATTTGTTTTTCCTATCTGTGTACTATTAGGAAAATTTCTCTTCACTTCCTGTCTTGTAGCCACAGTAGAAGTGAAGGGAGATTTAAAGTTGTGAAATCCCTGATTGTCAAAGGGATAACCAGAACTAGTGCCCCCATTGGAAGATTTCCCCATTATCTAGAGTTTTACTTTAAGGTGCAATAACAACTTGCAAAAAGGTCATGTCTGTAGTTCAGCTCCAACTTATTTCTTTTAAATTATCTGCAAGTCAATTTTAATCATATCCAGCACTTTTTCCTGGCTAACATCTTATTTGAATAGACAGTTTGAGAGATATTTTTTATTCATGTGCCTTGATGAGGCTAAATAAGAAATTCTGGAACACACAGAAGCGTTCAAAGCTCAAAGAAAAAAAAGAAACATTCAAATGACTACCTTCAAAATATATAAAATGCAAATTAATATTAATGACGACATACAAACAAGATGTGATTGTGAAGATCTATTCTCATTTAAATTTCTCCTGTAATATCTATAACGATAACCATTTTTGTCAAGAAGCTATATGAATACCATTCTTTTTCCTTTGAAAGAATATATATTCAAGAGAATTATGTTAAATGCAATTGAAGCTTTTTTTCTGGAATCCAGTAACATGAAAGAATAGTACTATTGCCAATATAACATAAGACATTGAATTTACCTATTTTCTGACCTTAGAAAAGCTGTTTATTTATGTTTTTTAGTCATATAAATTACAGATGTGTGATGAACTATACTACCTAGTCACACATAAGCTTTAATTACAATAATTAGAACCATCAGAAGCTCATATCTGGTTGTTATGGGTTACAGCTCTTGTTTGATAATGTTTATTCCCCTATTAACAATACACAGGAGAGACACATGCAAAACAAAAAAGAAAAAATACAGAAAATCATAGGAGAACAGATACAACACTCTTATACTTTAAACTGTAATACATGTAATCTATATACAATGGTAAGATCGAAAACAGGAACTAAAGCAGAACTTTATCACCACCTCTATCATTCACAAATTATACTTATATGACAAAAAGAAAACAAAACAAAAAAAACCTCAGAAAAAAAGAGGATGGGGTGGGAGATAATATGGTCCCTAAGTTTACCAACACTATGGCATAAAGGAGCCTTACTAAATAAGCATCCAAGAAAATGTACAGAAACAGTGGAGCTAATTGGCCTTATTCTAACCTACAGCAAAATACGTGGTCAATAAACTCTAGTTTCCATTGCAATTTATGAACCTTATCCAAGTTGCCCACTTTGCTTAAAAAATTTCAGGTCTATTCTTATAGATGTGCACCCATCTCTCAACTTCCATAATATCATTGACTTGTTTCATCCAATGCTTCATAGAGGGTATCTAAGTCTTTTTCCAGTAAACTGGCATTAACCATTAAGCGGCATCTAGTAAATGGGGGGACAATTCCTTTCTTATAAGCTGCTATAAAACTCAGAGGGGTTGAATTACTAAAACTGAAGAGTGCAAAATCTGGTTCAGAACTGCATATAAACCAATCAGCTTCCAGTTTTTATTGTCAAAGCTTAATTGAACAAGCTAATTTTAGAAGCTGATTGATTACCATGCATAGTTGCACCAGATTTTGCACTCTGCAGATTTTGCACACTGTACAGGATCATCAAGAATTAGCACTCTTGTGATTTCAAATGTTAGTTTCCTAATCTTAACCCAATATGGCCTGATTTTAGGACAGTCCCACCAAATATGAGCATAAGATTCATGTACCATGCCAGAACCTTGCCAACACCTATCTGAAGTTGAATGATACACTGCAGATAACAATTTTGGGATGTATACTACCTCAGCAAGAGTTTATAATTAGTCTCTTGTATTTCAGTACAAATAGAAGAGAAATGTACCAAAATCAACATCTAGTTCTGTCTCCCATTTCCTAAAATATCTAAGACCTGTAAAAATGTAATGTTTATGCAAAGGTTTATAAGAGATCAATAGCAATTCTCTATCTATGAATTGTATAAGCCATAAGAATTAAAAGCAAGTGAGAGAGTGCCCAGATCTAATACCCCTCAGGTGGGTGATACAAAAATGAGCAATTGATGGTATCTCCAAGCAACAAATAGAAACCTTCCATATGTTTCTTTCAGGAGCCCAACAGGTATATTTTCACACCTTGCAAAAACGTACAGTAAGTAGTATCTCCATTCGCTGCACAAGACCTAAAAAAAAGACAGGAACTCACCCGGAGGGAACCAGCAGAAGTCACCTGATGGGAGTAGGGAGGATATTGATAGTGATAGGGCTCTCTAAAAAATATTAAAAGATCCCCAAAAATTGCAGAGTGAGGATAGTAGGAAAGGTGGTAGAGTCAAAGAGACCTTTATGTGGGTGTGGAACCCAAAGAGCACAAGCCAAATTACTGTCCACCAAAGTTCCCCCTAGTGACACCCAAACTTTTTGAGCAGCTTGATGTCTCCAATAAAGGGTTAGGGCTATAGCTCTATAATAATTCCCTAGTATAGGAGACCTAGCCCACCTTCAAATTTTGCTCTCGTAAGAATATGATAGGCTAGTCTGGACTTTGCTTTTCGCCAGGTGAAATTTATAAAAATATGCCAAATGATAGTAACAAATACCTTTGGGAGTAGGATGGGTACCATCTGCAATACAAATAAGACCTTTGGCATTACATTTTAATAATGTTGATTCTACCTCTCTAAAAAAAAGTAGCTGTCTCCCAGCCTTCTTTATTTGAAGCAGTGAAGCATAATTTTCCTTGTATAGCCTAGATAGACCTGATGTTAAATAAATGCCCAGGTATTTAATAGATCATTTATTCCATAAGAAGGAAAACAATTGTTTTAATCTGAAAAGTCCTGCTAGATCACTTCAGGCTTGCAGGTTGCAGTAATACACTGACTCACCCTGCTCTGCACGTGATCAGTTGCTCATCTAGGCTAATCTAATGACAGCCTAAAGATTTACTGTTACTTATAGGCTCTGGGTTTCAGCAAAATGGCAGCCTCTGGCAAGAAGAAACAGAAAAAATGTTGTAGGCAATTGAAAGTGGTTGTAAACCCTTGCATATAGCCAGTGAAGTGAACAAACTCAGATGATACACATAGATTAAACAAATCCTCCTACATGGGTTTTACTTGTTTATCTGCAGCCCTCTCTTACCTATACCCTTTCAAAAGGGCAGAATTATGTTAAAATCCTTCTCCATCTGTTAGTATCACAGAAGAGGGGGCTGTGCCAAAAATCAGAGCCATTAGAGGCTAATCTAATGACAGCCTAAAGATTTACTGTTACTTAGAGGCTCTGGGTTTCAGCAAAATGGCAGCCTCTGGCAAGAAGAAACAGGAACAATGCTGGAGGCAATTTAAAGTGGTTGTAAACCCCTGCATATAGCCAGTGAAGTGAACAATCTCAGATGATACACATAGATTAAACAAATCCTCCTACATGGGTTTTATTTGTTTATCTGCAGCCCTCTCTTCCCTACACCCCTTCAAAAGGGCAGAATTGTGTTAAAATCCTTCTCCATCTGTTAGTATCACAAAGGAGGGGGCGGAGAGAGGATGCTGTTACAGTGTATAAGAGCTAATTGGAGGAGAGGTACACTCTCCTTCATACAGCAGGAGAACTGTGTTGTGAATAGACAAGCTGAGTGTTGAGCTCCCTCCCCGACACAAATTCTATCTCATATGGTTTTGTACTAGGCACGTCCCCACATGTCATCTTTTTCACTTTTTGCATGTCTTGAGGTCCACCATTCGAATTGTGAAACATGTAGAGCTAAAGTTTGTTGTCTTTTATTTTTACTGTAGGGACATGTCCTTGAATTATAAGGATATGCCTCTGAGGTCTATGACCTTTTTGAGAGAGATTTAGCTAGCTTCTTGCACTTTATATGCAATGTTTTAATATGTCTTGTGTACTATATATTAATAAAATGTATATATACAATTTTATAATTGGTGCCTATAAAGTCTATTCTTCTTTGCTTTTTCATTCAAATATATTTTAAAGTTTGACAAAGCACCACATTCCTTAAAATTTTCCATTAAATTAGGTAAAGATATCAGGGGGCAGAGATATAAAATAAGATGTTGTTTGCATATGTGAATAATTTATGCTGTACTGGACGCACAGTAAACCCATGAATATATTTGCATTCCTTCTAACCTTGCGCAACAAAGCCTCTTTAACCAAGGCAAACAGTAGGGGTGACAAAGGGCATCCCTGCTGAGTGCCATTCTTTATTATAAATTGGAGAGAGAGGGTACCAATAACTTTGACCCTAGCCATGGGCATCCCATACAGGGCCATTATCCAACCAAATATTTTCAGGCCCAGGCCTACGGCAATTAGGGTCTCTTCTAGAAATACCCAGTCTACCCTGTCAAACATTTTTTCGGCAACTGTATACAGGAGTAGACTGGGTGGACATACTGGTCGAGCAAAGACCCAGTGGGCCACTTGAAAAGTTACAACCATCCTCGGTTTTATGGCTCCCTTTATTTTTTTGGAAGCTGAGATATTTCCTAATTGATGAAGTACTTATATGCCACTGATCTAATGCTGCTGTGAACATACAAGGGAGGAGGAAGTAAGGAAGTAAAAATAACCCAATATTTACTCCAACCTTGGTAAATAGCTGCCTTGAAAATTGGTAAAATAAGAAAAATATATATTTTTTTTAGGTTTTAAAGGCTAAGTTCAACCTTGTTCACCTTTTTTTTTCCTAAATTCCAGCTCCCCTATGTACCAATATAGCTTTAATGTACTTTTTTTTCAAAAATATCAAAGCTTTCCATTAATTCTACAGACACTTCACTGTCTTCATGAATGTTTCCAAACACGTATCCATTACTTCTGCCTTACTCCCTGGGCATACCCTGGGTTCACCAGCTGACCTCATTAGCACACACCCTGCATCATCCACCCTCCTAACTACCCACCCATTTCCAGGTGCATGTTTTTTTAAGTGAAATGCAATCAATCCGTGATTATCCTTGTCACTAAATACTCAGGCATCAATTTTTTTTCCTACCTTAACTTTAATCTTGCATGGATCATTCATTTGGCATTTTGACCTGTACAGGAAATGAGAGATGAGATAACAGCCTATGTGAAGCAGAGTTGTAGTATTGAAAACAGGAGAAGTGTGTCCTGGGTTCTGTAAAGCTAGACATACACTATACAATCTGATTATACAATCTCCTTTAGATCTACCATCAACTCTGTAGTGCAAGGGTCTGTCTGCTTGGATACAGAGTGACTGGATAGATGGGTACTCCAAATCTATAGTTCTGGTAAATCTAAAAGAAATTGTACAGAGATTGTACAATCAGATTGCATAGTGTATGGCCATCTTTATACAGATACATAGGAGAGAGTGGACAGAAACACTCAGCTGTCAAGCCACATTCACATCTCTGCATAGCGGGAGCTATGGAGCATTTTGGAGCATTTTCACACATCACGCATAGGGCAACCCATCCATCTGTATGGGCTGCCCTACATACAACTATCGCCCCAAAGAAGCTTCAGAACCTTTTTCAGAGCGGTGCTTGGTGCGTTTATTACTGTGATTTTTGGTGCAGCGCATTTCTGAAATGCAAGGAAATTCACAGATGTGAATGGAGCCTCATTGTTCATGTGGTAGTGCACCATTTTTACTTTCTGGACCCATTTACATCTAGCATAGTGGGAAAGAATGTTTTGTGGCTCGTTTTTCTTGTGACTTGCATAGGACAGTCTGTTGATTTCAATGGGCTGCACTACATGTGACACAGTTTACTGTGCTTCAGTAATGAATGAACACAGTGAGTGTGTCCACTGTGTTTATTTAGAAAAGAAAGGGGCCAGTAAATGACATATAGATTGGTCCCTTCCCCCACTCTCCATCCTGAAACATCCCCCGCAGAAGCCATGGGGGGGGGGGAGCCAGCATCACTGCTGTGGGGGGAAGCCCAGGCAGTAGGTGGAATCGGCATCACACAGAGTGATAAGGGTGTGCCCAGGCACACCTGGCACACCCCCTGCGCATGCCTATGATTACCAAATGTATATAATTGATGGAAACAAACACCTATCTAGCCAATCACTCTGTTTCCAATCAGGCACTACATAGTTGATGATAGATCTAAAGGAGATTGTACAATCAGATTGTATGGTGTATGGTGAACTTTACCGAACCCAGGACACACTGTTTTCAATACTACAGCTCTGTTCCACATAGGCTGTTATCTCATCTCTTATTTCCTGCACACTTCAAAATGCCAAATGAACGATCTATGCAAGAATAAAGTTAAGGTAGGAAAAATAAATTGATGCCTGTGTACATAGGGGAGCTGGAATTTAGAAGAAAAAAAAAAAAGGTGAACTTATTCTCTGGGTTTTTTGGTGAGAATACTGACTATAGCCAGAGGGCATGCAGGAGAACAAGAGTATGGCAACGATGACCAATTTAAGCCAGTTTACCTTCCTGCTGACCCCATAAAGCATGAAGGTCATCTGTTATCTATGAAACAGTTAAGAAATAAGCCACTTTCACTTACACTTCTTATCCAGCTACTATAAGGAATTAGTACATTTTACACAAAGTAGGTCGTACCAAGACAGAGCAACAAGATAAGACTCTAATGCACAACGAAAAAACTGGCATATTTTCAGAGAATTTTAACATTTGGTTCATTTCAAAAAAAGCCAACATAAAAAAAATTGTAAAAACATAAAATGGTCATACCAAGAGAAACAACAGGTCTTTACTCAAAGCTGAATGCAGAGAAAACTCTGCCACATGCACTTGGTAAAAAATGTGCCAATGCAACACTTATAACAAATTAAAGAGTAATATCTAAGTAGGAGCATAACTACAAAATGTATACCAAAAGTTTGATGAGCCCCTTTTACCCCTGGTAATAGCCCCTTTACATTGTGGTCAGTGGCTGACGACTATGTCCACTTAAAGTGATTGTAAACCTTTGTTTTTTTTTAAATAAAAAACATATCATAATTACCTCCACTGTGCAGTTCGTTTTGCACAGTGTGGCCCCGAACCTCGTGTTCTGGGGTCCCCCGGTGGCGCTCGCATCTCCTACTTGCATCGGTAAACCCCCTGGGCGAAGTGTTCTCCCTGGGGGTTACCTTGCGGGCACGCTCCAGAGTCCAGCATTTGCGTGCATAGGCACAGAATGCTGGACTCAGCCCTGCGCCCCCAGCACCCACGTATTTGGATTTGATTGACAGCAGTGGGAGCCAATGGCTGCCCTGTTATCAATCTATCCAATCAAGAGCTGAGAACCCCGGGCAGAGAAGGTGAGTGCGTCTCCGCTGATGGAATGAACGGGCTCAGGTAAGTAAAATGGGGGGGGGGCTGGGGGGCCGGTCAGTGTCAGAAGTGTTTTCACCTTAATGCATAGGATGCATTAAGGTGAAAAAACACGAGGGTTTACAACCCCTTTAATAATAGAACCAATATACCTGTGGTCAGTGACACAGCAGAAAAAAGAAAACTCTAGACACCACAGGGCTGCCTCCCTACACATTAAACAATCTACTAGTAGTATATGCCTTCAACTAGACACATACCAGAAAGAGTTATGACCCGTTCAAACAAACCCTGGAAAGAGCATTTATAATATTATAAGTACTGTGCTAATTAAATATAGAAACAAAAACACAAGAAAAAAATATTTTTGGACCATTGGTTTACAAAGAAAAAAAACATTAAGGGTAACAAACTATTATAAGGCTACAAGACATACAATAAGATAGGCAGACTTTGAGAAATTGATTGTACCATGTAATTTGGGTTAATTTGTTAGTTAGTTTAGGTTCTGTATTCTCAAACTGTGACAGACTGTAACAGTTTTTGCAAGGCACACATATAAGAAAATATAGCTTACAGCAGCATGTTTGCTCTGTACCTTTCTATATAAAGCTTCTGTGGTGTAGAGCTGTCTGGGGCATTTTCCTGTGTAAAGGGGAACACCAAAGGCATGACTATGAGTCATGGAAGCAGATGGCATGGTTACTATAAGTGCTATGTCAGCCATGTTTAAGGAGTTGGGCATTTGAGTATTAATGATATGTAATGATATGTAATTATATGAAGTACACCCCTGTTGTTAACCACTCCCTTATTCCCTATTAATGATTGGTTAATGATAACGTATATAAGTTGTATACCCGCCCAGAATTAAATCAGATAGCTTTGGACATTTAGACTCTGCATCATCTTGTTTCATGTTCACAAAGAAGCTATCTCCTCATTACTGAGAGGGTCTTGTGAGTGTGGTAGTTGCTGTGATTATACCTAGCTGGTCTTGTCAGGTATATGGAAATACCGTTTGATTCTCTTCAGATGGAGGCACCGCTGGGATTTGTGAATTTAGGACTTGAGAAAGGAGAATAAGGGTTAATAAGGCAATTACTACCGGGACCCACAAACTTTTGCACTATCTGGCTTTTCTTGTCTATCGCATTTGCATAAAAGTATAAGATATCTGTTGTGTGGGATACAGGGCTGTATGGGGTAAGGCAGTCCTGGTGTTTTCACTGTGTTATATGATGTCCCCAAAGGGACAAATTGAATTAGAGTAAAGTAAATTATGTTATATGCATGTTCATATAAGTTTTCTAAGGTTTTATTTGAAGAGACAATGGTATAGTATATGAATAATATGACATCTCCCCTTTGCTAGTATTTTGGTTATAGAGCTTTAGAATTGCAGGTGCTTGATTCTGCTTGAAAAATGTGTAAATTGTTTGTTCATGTTAACATGTTCTGGTAGCTCTGTGGAGAAAGAAAAGAGTGGAGTTCGTAAAGGAATGTGTTTAGATGGGAGGGGGTTGTTATATAAGAAAAGGGAATGTTTCGGAGAACGCCCTACGGTGTGATGAGATTAGTAAGTGAGTTTAAAGGTGTTTTCAATAAAAACATCCTACATTGTTGAGGGGAAGGTAAGTTAAGTTTAAAGGTAAAGAGAGAGAGAGGAGTTATTTAGTAATGAAGGTTTCCATCGTACAAGCCGATTTCAGAGCAGTTTTAAAGAAATGAGAAATGACACGCAGAGAAAAATAGTGCTTGTAAAAATGAGAAGTGACAGCCAGAGCTGTTTGAGATTTAAAGGGGACGTGGATCTTGGGACATTTTTATCGGCATGGCATACCAGGCGTGGACGAATTGCTTTTTGATCGATTTTTGATTGATTTGTGATTTTTTTTCATGATTTGCTGTAGCAAGTGTGAGAGATTTTCCTGGTCATGTATTTATTGACTACGAAGCATATCTGAGGGAACGGTTTCAGAGGAATAGCCGAGACAGGAGGATTTGAGCAGTTAATTAACACAGAAATAGTTTTGTTTAATATAAGGAAGTTAAAGTGTCACTGGCCAGGTTTAAAATTTGGATTATCAGTATGTTGTTAAAATAAGGATTTTTGTGTAAACGTACCCTGTTTGTTTGTTGTTTGTTGAAGTTATAATGGGTCGGTACGGGTGGGTCGGTAAAATGTGCAGATCACTGTTCAGCAACAGGCACAGGTACAGAGGGTGGTGGGGGCTGATTCCCAGACATCGGGACAAGGGGAATGTGACATGTCACTGATAAATGTATGCGCTGGTACGAAATGTTTTTTTTGAGGAATCTGTTCAGATACAAATTTTTAAAAGTAGCATTTCAATTTATGTATAGGGTATCTTGATTATTTTGGTTAGAGTCTGACTTTAAGGACTGTTTTAGTTGTAGTTGCCTATCCTTACATTATTGAGGTTAAAAGGTGTTTTGTTTCTAATAACAGGAAATGTGCTGTATTTGTGCAAATAGTATTATTTGTGTTTAAGCTATATTAACAATGATTGGGGATTTTAAAATGTTGATTTTAACCAAATACAAGTTTAAGAATATTAAAATTGGGAAGTATACCTTTGCTAAGAATGAGGAAGTTATATATTCTGGGCGCTATGCCAGATGAATTGTGGTTGGTAAAGAAAAAGGAAGTGACTTTAAGGTTGTGTAATTCTATACACTAGAGAAAAAATATTAAGGTTTTAAAAGGTGTTTAAAGGTGTTCAAAGGGAAAATATGAAAAAATAGAGAGTGAATGGATTGGCCAAATGAATGTGGAATGAGAAAGTGGTTGTATTGTGTTTAATGAACGCATACGGTATCATTTTGGTAAGTAAAGTATTTTACGTGTGTGTTTAAAATGTACACAAGTTGTCTCATATTGTGTTTAGGCCCACGTTGCTAACAGAGGGGTGAAATTTGGGAAACATGTTGCTGCATATATTGAGTCCATGAGGTACTAAAATGTGATGGGAAGGATTTGTTTGAAATAAGCAATCAGAATGACTATTCTGAATATTTACCTTTTGAATTCCCAGAGTGTCAGTCATGAGGTGTTGATGATGTAATGTTGTTTATCCATCAATCTTTTGTTTGTTGCTGATGATCAGACATATTTGCAAAGTTGGGAGACTTCTGAGTCAGAATATGTGTTTGGGTAAAATGTTCTGTTCTAAGTCCCTCGGGTTCAGTTGGGTCCCGGGAATAGAAGAAACTAAAGGGGTTTAAGTTTTGTTGAAGTTCTGTTGTAGTACTGGATTTGGAAAAATGTTTAGTTAAAAATATTGAATCTATATAATGAAGACCCTTGCTGAGAAATATTTTAATTCCTGCATGCTTTACCTATGTTTGAGTCAATGAAAAATATTATTTTTAATACCTCCAATGGTTAAGGCCTGAATTGATCAGGTAGATTTCGTGATTACTCATGTCGGAGGAGGAGTATCTGCCCCAGCCAGCCAGCATTCACCCACAGCCCCATACACATGAAGAAATGCCCACCCCAGTTATACCCTACACCCCATTCATACCCTGCCCTATACCCTTTCCGGATGAAGAGATGACAACAGTTTTTACATGGAAATCTTCATTGTTTATCTTTGTTGTTCAAATACCATAGGAGGTGCTTAGATGACTAAAGGCGAACTCCTGCTGGAAAGTGTTCCTGGGCATGACACCTTGAGGGCAAGCCAAAATGATGCAAACCCGAGGTTTATGAAATTCCAGTAAGCACCACATGAGAGAGATCCAGATGTGTCAGCCCGAAGACCCAGGTCTAGCCCAATGCATCAGTTCCAGTTTGTCTGTGGATATCTAGTTCTGTCCTTACAAAGAGGCAGTGCTTTGGGGTAGAGAATTCATTCCTGTACATATAAATGATCACAGAATTGAACCAAAGGTTTTGGGAAAAGTTGAGGAGAATGAGAGTTATAATGTGGACATTTCCTTTTCCTACTTTTTTTGCGAATTTAATGGACATTCAGAAGCCATCCAAGAGACTTTTCTTTTTGTGTATTTCTTTGGGACTATTTTTATTTGGCCTAAAGGCTGTCATGCCCCTCCCACTTGTTTTTATGGACTGTCACGCCCCTTCCTCCCTTTACATTTCATGGACAATTGCTATGCAGCTGAGATTACGTGTTTATTGTTTGCTATTTTTGCATGTTTAGAAGGTGGTCTGGGTGAGGGTCAGGGGCATATCGGGATTGTTATTGTAGTGTGCCCAGGATGTGCTCGACCACTTCAGTGTGTAAGATGGTTTGAAACTGCAGCTGTTGGATAATGTTTGGAGGGATGCTGGCATGAGCACTGTACTATATATGTATTGGTACACATGTCATCCACCAGTCTCTGTGTTCTGGGGGGGCCTTAAGGTTATATGTGGCCCAGCCGACAACACCACTAATAACACACTCATTAGGCTTAGAGGGAATGTGTATTTAAAGTCTGAGGGAACTCCACAGTGTTTGACACCTTAGATCACATCACACTATATACCTTCATAAATACTGCTGACCCCTATACTGAGATGGCTAGGCTACTCTCACAGCCTGCCCTTGCAGGATTCTCTGAAGGTGCCCAACAGGTCCTTAGTAGATAGCCGCTAGCCTTGGGCAAAAACAGGTACATTTGTTGTGGAAGAACATGCCATCCATGGATTCCAAGTGATCCCAAGTGATGGTGTTACTTGGCCTCATTGGTTCTGATAATGGGAATTCTCGGGGACAGAAAGGAAAGTCACTTACTCAAGGCTGGTGTTCAACCTAAATGCCCCCGCAAACACTGTTATGCCAGGTCGATGTTTTTGAAAAAGGACATGACCTGGGCATGGTTCCCCTTGGGAGCCAAAGGGGGTATTGACATGATGAAAAGGCTAAATAATTGCTTGGGAACTCCCTGGGTAACTGGGATGGTCTGGTTTCAATGGAGTATTTTCCTTGATCAGGGATATTGCTGTGTGTATTGTAGTGATTTTGCTCCTGGCATTACTTCTGTGTGCCTGCTTTGAGTTTGTTATGTGTGTGTCACAATGCAGAGAAGTCAGTCACCTTCGTCACCTTCATGTCTGAAAGAGGGGATTGTAGTAATATGACTGAACAGAAGTGACTCTTTATATAAGTTCCTATAAGATTAACTTGGGTTAATCTGCTAGTTAGTTTAAGTTCTGTATTCTCAGACTGTGACAGACTGTAACAGTTTTTGCAAGGCACACATATAAGAAAATATAGCTTACAGCAGCATATTTGCTCTGTACCTTTCTATATAAAGCTTCTGTGGTGTAGAGCTGTCAGGGACATTTTCCTTTATAAATGGGAACACCAAAGGCATGACTATGAGTCATGGAAGCAGATGGCATGGTTACTATAGTTGCTATGTCAGCCATGTTTATGGGGTTGGGCATTTGAGTATTAATGATATGTAATGATATGTAATTATATGAAATGTACACCCCTGTTGTTAACCACTCCCTTATTCCCTATCAATGATTGGTTAATGACAATGTATATAAGTTGTATACCCACCCAGAATTAAATCAGATAGCTTTGGACATTTAGACTTTGCATCATCTCGTTTCATGTTCACAAAGAAGCTATCTCCTCAGTACTGAGAGGGTTTTGTGAGTGTGGTAATTGCTGTGATTATATCTAGCTGGTCTTGTCAGGTATACGGAAATACCGTTTGATTCTCTTCAATTATATAATCCTTTTACAGTGTGGATTACAAGGATTTTAACTAGGGCTTATTTTCGGGGTAGGGCTTATATCGCAGCATCATAGAAAATCGAGCTAGGTCTTATTTTTGGGGTAAGTCCTATTTTTGGGGAAACACAGTACCACACACTTGACATAAAACCTCTGAAGAAGGACTATAATTAGTCTGAAACATGTAAGGTGTCTATGCCAGTATGTACGGCTAGCCCACCAGTATCTATGGGCAGTATGTGCCAGACATGCAGAATGAGTTATTTTTGGTATTATGTATCATGATCTTATATTCACAATCACATTAATACTATATGATGTTCATTGTTGATTTGTACTATTTTATAATGTTGTTATAATAAAATATATACTTTTTTTTACCTACATTTTGGTTTGCCTTTCAAAAAATCCATGAGGGGATTTACCGTGCTATATGCACCAGGTGTTTTTTTTTGTTTAGGTTGGAGAAAAGGCTAATGGCTTTTGGGGGATCTATTGCATTATGAACGAGTTTGTAATGTCCCGCAAGCACACCGCTCCAGTTGGAAAAAAAACTCAGGCTTTCACACTGGGGTGGCATGGGAGTCATTTTTCAGGCGCTTTACAGGCGCTATTCTTAGCGCTAAAACGCCTGAAAAATTCAGTGTGAAAGGGGTCTAAGGAATGATTCTTTATCCATTTCCAAGCAGCTTTCTTTGGGGCACACAGAAAAGTGGAGGAGCCAAGATCACTGATGGGGGACCCCAGAAGAGGAGGTTCAGGGCTGCTCTATGCAAAACCATTGCACAGAGCAGGTGAGTATAACATGTTTATTATTAATGCAATCAATAACTTGTATCCTTCACAGCAAAAAATGAGTTTTGCTGCATGTTAGTATCATCAGAATTGCCACACCAGGAGGTGAGCAAGTAGTGCATATAACAGGTAGGGTTTAAGCAGATGCATTGTCAGTAAACAAGCCAAAGGTTGGTAACAAGTGTTCACAGGTTGAGATCAAGTAGAAGCATAGTCAAGGAACAAGCCAAAGGTCAGTAATGAGTGATAGTGAAGATACAGATGACAGTAGGAGAGATAAGAGTGAGATATTGGCACAATAATCTGGCAAATAGGAAGAGCAAAGACATGGCTAAAATAAGAAGCTCATGGGAGGAACAAAGGGTTCAAAGTTAAAGAGAAACTAGGTTCAAGGCAGGATCATTCAAGTAATTGTCCACGGAGCTGTACGGCATCCCAGGTGGGAGAAGAAGAGACATCACGAGACACAGAAGAGGTTGCAGGTTCAGACCTGGGTGCTGACAGTCTTATTTGATGCAATATTCTTTATTTTTATTTAAGCTGCTTAACAATCAAGATTTTATTAAATCATTATGTATGAGTGGCAGCAGGAGATTAAAGAACGTAACAAGTGGCTGAGGAACTGGTGCAGGAAGGAGGGTTTTGGATTCCTTGATCACCGGCAGCTAATGGGCAGGGTGCACCTCTGTTGTGAGAGAAGATGGCCAAAAATTTAGAGGAATTTTTAAATTAGGCAGTGGGGGGAGGAGGGACCAAAGGAAAATATTTCAGAAATTTAACAAGGACCAGAGGGTGCTACTGGTGCCAGTGTTGTAGGTGTAATGCCTATTATCAATGCTCATAGGCTGATGGAATTCTGTTGCAGCCTCAGATCACACAAGAAGAAAATAATATGCGCTGGTACTAAATTAAAGAGTTCTGTAAATAAAATGACTGAGCTTGGACTGCTGATACACGAAGGGTGGGTAGAAGAAGGGGTATGCATGTACATCAAGAGTGATTTGACAGTAACTATGAGGGATGAAATTACTAACAGGGCAAGGGGGAGGTGAGAAATTAATAGTGGGTGTATGCTACAGACCCCCTAACCTGAAGAATGAAGAAGAATGAAGAGGAGACCGATTTCCTTTCATTGTTAGAAATGGCAATGAGGCAGGGCAATGTTATTATCATTTTAGGATTTTAATTATCCAGATATTGACTGGGCAGATGAAACTGCTCAGTCATCTAAGGCATGTCATTTCTTGAATGTCTTGCAGGATGTATCATGTATCAGTTGGTGGATGCCCCAAATAGAAATATGTATTTACTTGTACTCAGTGGTGGCTCATCCATAAAGGGCGCATGGGCGCCGCCTCCCCTATCCTTGATCTACATATCAGTGGTGGCGGACCATGGATTTTATTGCAGGGTGGGTGTTTTTTGAAGCACCTGATTAGAACCAGAGGCTTTAATAGGCTTCAAAAAAGGGTGGCCTCGAAGTGCAGAGCATTGTTCTCTTGAGGCCACCCAGTTGTGTGACCATAGCAAATGAATTTTCACTATTTTCACACTAAAGTTCCTCCCCGCCAATCAGGAAGCAGGTCTGTGAGACCTGTTTCCTGATTGGCCAAAGTGTCAGGCGATCCTATTGGATGCCTAGCGCTTTGGTGGAAGAGGAGACACACGGCAGAGGAAGCCGCTGGAGGAGCTGACACTGGAGCCACAGGGGCCGCTGCCCACACTCCAGGAGAGGGGGAGAGGACACCACAGCCCCACAGTTAAGTGCCGGACCTCCCGGGAGGGGGGGTTTAAGTGCCTTGCCACACCGTCGGGGGGATGTTCTTTGTTTGCTGCCCCTCCAAAAGAAGAACCCACCAGCCGCCACTGCTTGCGCTACTAATTACAAACAGCATGGAGTTGATTGCAGATGTGGAAGTAAAGGATAACTTGGGGGACAGTGATCACAGGGTAGTACAGTTCACTATAAATCATAGGAAAAAGTGACACGAGGGTAGGACAAGAATATTAAACTTCAAGAGAGCCATCTTTACCAATCTCCACTCCATGCTTTAAGAACATATTAATTAAGGGCATCAGTCAGTGGATTCCAGTAGGCTATAAACATAAAAGAAACAATGTCAAACTTGGGTGGCTAAATATGAGCGTAAAAAGGCTTATTAAAAAGAAAAAAATATCTTTTAAAAAAATATAAGGCAGAGAGATAACTGTCAGTATTCCAACACTACAAGGAATGTAATAAGAAATGTAAGACCATGATCAGGGCAGTGAAAATAGATCACGAGAGACACATAGCAGACGAGAGCAAAAAAAAACTAAAAAATAATTTAAATTTACCAATAGTAAAAAGGCAAACATGGAGCATATTGGCCCCATTGTTAAGGAAATTTGGTTACAAGTGACAAGGGGAAGGCAACTGTGCTAAATGCATTCTTCTTCTCAGTTTTCACAGAGGAAAAGGAGTGTTATAACAGACAGGATCGCTATGAACACAAAGAAAATGAATAAGCTGCCTGGAACCCAACCATCATTTAATGGGGCACATAAGAGGTCCAGGAGAGTGGTAGTGTAACATACCCAGTGAGAGATGACATCTTTGGAAATAAATGTTGTAACATTGCTGCACTGATATGGCGCTGCTCTCTTTCTGTTCTGATACCCATTAATCGAGCCCGAAAGTGTAGAGGAAGGCCTTTCTTACAGCTCTGGCACAGGAGTAATGTAACAGGGAATGCCAGAGCTCAGAGGGGCAAGAGGACCTGATAAGAATTTTACTGGGGAGTGTTGATGTGTGTCTGGGTGCGCAGGAGCAGCTAGCTGGTAGCATGCAGGCAGAAGAGCAGGAGCTGATGACAGGCACAGCTACAGCTGGATCAGGTGCAGGGAGAAGATCCAAAGCAGGTCGGCAACTGGCAGGCAGATCAGACACAGACAGCAGGCACAAGAGTAGTCAGAATTCAGGCCAGGTTTGGTAACAACAAGGCAGATAAGCAGACGGATAAAGCAGAGAGTAGTCGAGGGGTGAGCCAGGGGTTATACAGGCAGAGTTAGGGCAAAGTCAGGAGCAGATTGGGTAGGCAATGGATGAATGATACAGGAACAGAGGATTCAGAAACATAATAGACTAAACGGCACTGACACAATGCACTAGTGCAGTTTAAATAGCCTGGCTGGTGCCAAGGCGCACTCGCGCATGGGCACGCTTACGGACCTGTGTGTAAGCATGCACATGCTCACCCGCTAACCCACTAGATGGCCACGAACAGGGTTAACAGAAATCATGCACCTGCGCACATGCATGCGTCTTTCCTGACAGGTAGGGAACATCAGGTGAAGTGGATTCAGCACATACAAAAAACAAACACAAGAGGGCACCTCAGTCTAGGTGTAGCGATTTATTAATAAAAGTATAAAAGACAAAAACAATGCACTTACTAAATAAAAGTGGATCAAGGCTTGTCATAAACCCATATAGACTTCCAAAGGATCACCATGAGGCTGCATAGCTCTGTAGGCATATGGCTAATTGAAGCAGAGTTCTTGATGGAAGTACAACTGTCAGACTTCAGGCTGCAACAAAAGCATCAATTAAAACCATGCGCTGCGCTTGAGTAACCAAAAATATATAGCTATGTGCATGTCAATCAGATAGTACAATAATATTAACCATAAAGTGCAATTCCTCAAAATGTGAAAATAAATGTTATTAAATACTTAAATTAAATATATTAAATAAATTTAAACAATAAAGTGTATAAATAAACACGTGCTCATTACTCAATAAATACATATACAGTGCCTTGATAAAAAAGTGCTTAGTGCTCCATATAAGGCATCCTGCCTGTCTTAATAAATAAGTGAAAAAAAGTTATATATAGCACCCTAAATCGGTGCGTGCAAATAATGTCGAACAGTGATAACAAATCAATGCGTGCAAGTGGAATCCAGCTGTGATATCAATCAATCCTCATGCCGAAGACTTCCAGAGTGCTGAAAATCATGCTCTGGTGCACCTCCGTGACCCCCTTCAGCTAATATGCTCACCTCAGAGCGTGTGACCCAGCTGCTAACCTGAGTCCAAACACACTTTGGAGCTACCCCCGGGCTCAGTCTTAATATGCGATGCACTCCTCCAGCTGGAAACAATATGTATATATATAAATAGAAGAGAAACTATGTAGTGTAATATAGTCAAATATTTTATTGCATTAAAACGCTTCCCACACTGGGGTACTCACATGGCACTGGTGCGTCAGTGCACCATTCTATAACAGCTTTCAATTGCCAGGAAATCCACTGGATGTATGGTGCGGTATGCTATGATGGGACAGCGCTAGTGTGAAGTGCATGTTAGTCTCTCCGTCCTGGCCCCTCCCCTACGCGTCTTCAACACAAGGAATCACGTGTCTTCATCAGGGAGATACGATTGGACGGATGCTCTACAGGTTTATATAAGGCGATCGCGGCCATTTTGCCATAGATCGCAGACACTCTAGTGCCAGGCTACAACTCATGTTATGATGTAAGAGCCTATCCCTTAATACTGACCATCGCTGCTGCTGAAATAGCCAGTGGGGGATATCTACCTAATGCTGTGTAATACTTGAACCTGTCAATGAATGCCAGCCGAATTAAGCTAATATTAAAGTGCTCGATCCAGGACGGAGCTCCGGTACCCCACATAACGCATACCACAGCATACCTCCATAACAAAATACAGATATGCACAAATTAATAAATATATAAAATAATGCAAATAATAACCCAAATATTGGTAATGAACCATATTATTAGATATAGTAACAATCAATAACAATCAATATAAAAAACAAAAATATAAAAATTATACCGCAAATCCCCATATGAATACATCATTAAAGTATGTCACACTAAAGCGATCAAGATATACAAATTGGGGAAACAGATAACATAATATAATAGTTTAATTAATTATAAAACTGAATAAAATACCAAGGAATATAAAATAGAATAATACGCAATTACTGAAAATCTATAAAAATATTTAAAAACACCGCTCAACCCCTATATACTATGTGCAAGCCAACTGCTCAAACCCTATGTACTAATACAATCCTCAATATCAATCCCAAAAAGAAATCTCATGTCAGATATTGACATGTACTAATATACACTCGAGTCAGGTAATAACATATGTCTGAAAGACCACCAGGAATAAAACTTGTATTAAAAATACTCCATCTTAGGGTTAAAAATTACTAAGGAAGCACCTAAGGTCGAATTCTTTATTCAGCCCCCCCGGAGAGAGGGAGCCCAACTGGTGTATCCACCATGACTCTCATTTACTGATGTAGGTTTAAACGAGAGTGCTGTATTGAGGCCAGGCGGATAGGTCGCCCGTTGGTTAAATATCCATCGGGCCTCACGTTGTAATATTGTTTTCTCTACATTTCCTCCCCTTTTGAAGTCAGGTATGACTTCTAGGGCAAAGAAAGAGACAAAACTGGGATCAAAACTATGTCGGAGACCAATGTGCTTACAGATGGGAGTGTAAAGTAGCCCTGCGTCTAAATAATATAGATGGTCCTGGATTCTTTTGGCAAATGGACGTTTTGTTTTTCCTATACAAAACGCGCCACAACGACACATGGCCAAATAAACAATGCCTGTCGTGGAACAGTCGGCGTAGCCCTTAAGCTTGTGGAAGCCTCCTCTTGGGAGGAGGCATCCCGTGCCTTCCTTAATCCACAGGCAGACTCCACAGTGTCCGCATCTAAAAGTGCCATTGCCCCCTTCTGCCCCCAATAAAGATGTCAGGGGTTGCAGGTGGCTATGAACTAGAGTGTCCCTAATGGACCGTGACTTCCTATAGGTGATTTGTGGTGCATTGGCTACATATTTTGAAATAATAGGATCCTCGGATAAAAAATGCCAATTACTACTGATCGGACTATGAACTATATGTTGATGGGCCGTAAACGTCGTAATTAATTTTGTAGTGGTATGTGAGTCATGTACTTTCTGTTTGAAAATGATAGTGTCGCGTGCATTTTGTTTGGCTCGTTGATAGGCCCTCTTTAGGACTTTCTTGCTGTAGTCTCTGTTAAGCAGCCTGTCATAAATGGCCTTTGCTTCTCTTTCAAAATCTTCATCCCTGGCACAATTCTGTCGCAGCCGGAGATATTGGCTGTAGGGTATGCTATGTACCAGCGTACGGGGATGGGAGCTGGAGAAGTGTAGGATAGTATTCCCCGCCGTCTCTTTCCTGTACAATGTACTAAAAATGGTACCGTCCTCTCTGAGGACAATGCTTAAATCCAAGAAGGGGATGGTAACCACATCTGATTGAATGGTAAACTTCAGGTTGAAGTTGTTGTGGGAGAGGAGTTCCATAAATTAATTAAGTGATTCTATCGATCCCGTCCAAATGAGGAGGACATCATCGATGTACCTCCGCCAAAGGAGAATATGGCGGAGGTACATCGAGGCCTCCTCACTGGAGAAAAGAGTGCGTTCCCATCCCCCCAGGTACATTTTGGCATAGGATGGGGCACAAGAAGTCCCCATCGCTACCCCCTGTACCTGGAGGTAGGTAACGCCATTAAATAGAAGCATGTTGTTCGTGAGGATGTGTTCCAATAGTGTTGTGACGAATTGGCCTAATTCCCAGCTATTGGTATCTCTCTCTTTCAAAAATTCTGAAACTACCACTACACCCTGGGTATGAGGGATGCTCGAATATAATGCCTCAATGTCAATTGCTGCCAAGGTCGCTCCAGGAGGTATAGTAAGTCCTTCAAGGATTTTGAGTAACTCTAATGTGTCCTTCAAATATGAAGGCAGACTTGTGTCATGTGGGCGTAGGTAACTCCCTGATATGATTGGACGTCCAGGGGGTTTGGAGATGTTCTTATGAACTTTGGGTAGTGAGTAGAAGGTCGGCGTCACAGACCACTTCACCTCCAAAAACTCACGGGTATCTCTATCGATCAGGCCCCCGGAATATGCCCGATCGATAATGGATAGGTATTGCGATCTTGCTTCCATGAGTCTCTGGGGTGGGACCTGCTGATACCATTCATGGTTGTTGAGTATATTTAGGCACATCTCGATATAGTTATCCTTATCCATCACCACCACATTTCTTCCTTTATCGGATGGCTTGATCACTAACTCTTCCCTCTTCATTATATTTTTCAGGGCTGATTGTTGTACCGATGATAGATTGTTTATGTTGTATCTGGGGCGTTGCATGGCTTCGATTTGTTTGGTAGTTTGTTTTAACCACTTGCCGACCGCCTAACGCAGATATACTGCGGCAGAATGGCACGGGCAGGCAGAATCACGTACCCGTACGTGATCTGCCTCCCGCGGGCGGGGGGTCCGATCGGACCCCCCTCGGTGCCAGCGGCGGTCGGCATTTGACTGGGAGCGTCGGGAGGCGAGGGGGAGACCATCCGATCGTGGCCCCCCCCTCGCGATCGCTCCCAGCCAATGGGAATCCTCCTCTGCATGTGTGTAGTTTCACACAGGCAGAGGAAGTGATGTCATCTCTCCTCGGTCTGGCAGTTTCCGTCCCAGCGCCGAGGAGAGAAGACAAGTGAGTGCACAACACACACACACACACAGTAGAACATGCCAGGCATACCTTACACCCCCGATCCCCCCCCCCGATCGCCCCCCGATCCCCCCCCAATCACCCCCCCTGTCACAAACTGACATTAGCAGTATTTTTTTTTTTTTTTTTCTGATTACTGCATAGTGTCAGTTTGTGACAGTTACAGTGTTGGGACAGTGAGTATTACCCCCCTTTAGGTCTAGGGTACCCCCCTAACCCCCCCTAATAAAGTTTTAACCCCTTGATCACCCCCTGTCACCAGTGTCACTAAGCGATCATTTTTCTGATCGCTGTATTAGTGTCGCTGGTGACGCTAGTTAGTGAGGTAAATATTTAGGTTCGCCGTCAGCGTTTTATAGCATCAGGGACCCCCATATACTATCTGATAAATGTTTTAACCCCTTGATTGCCCCCTAGTTAACCTTTTCACCACTGATCACCGTATAACTGTTACGGGTGACGCTGGTTAGTTCGTTTATTTTTTATAGTGTCAGGGCACCCGCCGTTTATTACCGAATAAAGGTTTAGCCCCCTGATCGCCCGGCGGTGATATGCGTCGCCCCAGGCAGCGTCAGATTAGCGCCAGTACCGCTAACACCCACGCACGCAGCATACGCCTCCCTTAGTGGTATAGTATCTGTACAGATCAATATCTGATCCAATCAGATCTATACTAGCGTCCCCAGCAGTTTAGGGTTCCCGAAAACGCAGTGTTAGTGGGATCAGCCCAGATACCCGCTAGCACCTGCGTTTTGCGCCTCTGCCCAGCCCACCCAAGTGCAGTATCGATCGATCACTGTCACTTACAAAACACTAAACCAGTGTTTCTCAACTCCAGTCCTCAAGGCGCACCAACAGGTCATGTTTTCAGGATTTCCACTATTTTGCACAGGTGATTTGATCAGTTTCACTGCCTTAGTAATTACCACAGCTGTTTCATCAGAGGGAAATCCTGAAAACATGACCTGTTGGTGCGCCTTGAGGACTGGAGTTGAGAAACACTGCACTAAACGCATAACTGCAGCGTTCGCAGAGTCAGGCCTGATCCCTGCGATCGCTAACAGTTTTTTTGGTAGCGTTTTGGTGAACTGGCAAGCACCAGCCCCAGGCAGCGTCAGGTTAGCGCCAGTACCGCTAACACCCATGCACGCAGCATACACCTCCCTTAGTGGTATAGTATCTGAACGGATCAATATCTGATCCGATCAGATCTATACTAGCGTCCCCAGCAGTTTAGGGTTCCCAAACACGCAGTGTTAGCAGGATCAGCCCAGATACCTGCTAGCACCTGCGTTTTTCCCCTCCGCCTGGCCCAGCCCAGCCCACCCAAGTGCAGTATCGATCGATCACTGTCACTTACAAAAGACTAAACGCATAACTGCAGCGTTCGCAGAGTCAGGCCTGATCCCTGCGATCGCTAACAGTTTTTTTGGTAGCGTTTTGGTGAACTGGCAAGCACCAGCCCCAGGCAGCGTCAGATTAGCACCAGTACCGCTAACACCCACGCACGCAGCATACGCCTCCCTTAGTGGTATAGTATCTTATCGGATCAATATCTGATCTGATCAGATCTATACTGGCGTCCCCAGCAGTTTAGGGTTCCCACAAATGCAGTGTTAGCGGGATCAGCCCAGATACCTGCTAGCACCTGCGTTTTGCCCCTCCGCCCGGCCCAGCCCAGCCCACCCAAGTGCAGTATCGATTGATCACTGTCACTTACAAAACACTAAACACATAACTGCAGCGTTCGCAGAGTCAGGCCTGATCCCTGCGATCGCTAACAGTTTTTTTGGTAGCGTTTTGGTGAACTGGCAAGCGCCAGCGGCCTAGTACACCCCGGTCGTAGTCATACCAGCACTGCAGTAACACGTGGTGACGTTGCGAGTCCCATAAGTGCAGTTCAAGATGGTGAGGTGGCAAGCACAAGTAGTGTCCCGCTGCCACCAAAAAGACAAACACAGGCCCGTCGTGCCCATAGTGCCCTTCCTGCTGCAATCGCCAATCCTAATTGGGAACTCACCGCTTCTGCAGCGCCCGTACTTCCCCCATTCACATCCCCAACCAAATGCAGTCGGCTGCATGAGAGGCATTTTCTTTATGTCCTCCCGAGTACCCCTACCCAATGAACCCCCCCAAAACAGATGTTGTGTCTGCAGCAAGCGCGGATATAGGCGTGACACCCGCTATTATTGTCCCTCCTGTCCTGACAATCCTGGTCTTTGCATTGGTGAATGTTTTGAACGCTACCATTCACTAGTTGAGTATTAGCGTAGGGTACAGCATTCCACAGACTAGGCACACTTTCACAGGGTCTCCCAAGATGCCATCGCATTTTGAGAGACCCGAACCTGGAACCGGTTACAGTTATAAAAGTTAGTTACAAAAAAAAGTGTAAAAAAAAAATAAAAAACACATACAAAAATATAAAATAAAAAAAAAATAGTTGTCGTTTTATTGTTCTTTCTCTCTCTATTCTCCCTCTCTATTGTTCTGCTCTTTTTTACTGTATTCTATTCTGCAATGTTTTATTGTTATTATGTTTTATCACGTTTGCTTTTCAGGTATGCAATTTTTTATACCTTACCGTTTACTGTGCTTTATTGTTAACCATTTTTTTGTCTTCAGGTACGCCATTCACGACTTTGAGTGGTTATACCAGAATGATGCCTGCAGGTTTAGGTATCATCTTGGTATCATTCTTTTCAGCCAGCGGTCGGCTTTCATGTAAAAGCAATCCTAGCGGCTAATTAGCCTCTAGACTGCTTTTACAAGCAGTGGGAGGGAATGACCCCTCCCCCAACGTCTTCCGTGTTTTTCTCTGGCTCTCCTGTCTCAACAGGGAACCTGAGAATGCAGCCGGTGATTCAGCCAGCTGACCATAGAGCTGATCAGAGACCAGAGTGGCTCCAAACATCTCTATGGCCTAAGAAACCGGAAGCTACGAGCATTTTATGACTTAGATTTCACCGGATGTAAACAGCGCCATTGGGAAATTGGGAAAGCATTTTATCACACCGATCTTGGTGTGGTCAGATGCTTTGAGGGCAGAGGAGAAATCTAGGGTCTAATAGACCCCAATTTTTGCAAAAAAGAGTACCTGTCACTACCTATTGCTATGATAGGGGATATTTACATTCCCTGAGATAACAATAAAAATGATTAAAAAAAAAAATGAAAGGAACAGTTTAAAAATAAGATAAAACAATAATAATAATAAAGAAAAAAAAAGTGTCGGTCTGGCGTCAAATGTAAACAGCAATTGCACCATGCATGTGAGGTATCGCCACGAAGGTCAGATCGAGGGCAGTAAGTTTAGCAGTAGACCTCCTCTGTAAATCTAAAGTGGTAACCTGTAAAGGCTTTTAAAGGCTTTTAAAAATGTATATAGTTTGTCGCCACTGCACATTTGTGCGCAATTTTAAAGCATGTCATGTTTGGTATCCATGTACTCGGCCTAAGATCATCTTTTTTATTTCATCAAACATTTGGGCAATATAGTGTGTTTTAGTGCATTAAAATGTAAAAAAGTGTGTTTTTTCCCCAAAAAATGCGTTTGAAAAATCGCTGCGCAAATACTGTGTGAAAAAAAAAATGAAACACCCACCATTTTAATCTGTAGGGCATTTGCTTTAAAAAAAATATATCATGTTTGGGGGTTCAAAGTAATTTTCTTGCAAAAAAAAATATTTTTTTATGTAAACAATAAGTGTCAGAAAGGGCTTTGTCTTCAAGTGGTTAGAAGAGTGGGTGATGTGTGACATAAGCTTCTAGATGTTGTGCATAAAATGCCAGGACAGTTCTAAACCCCCCCAAATGACCCCATTTTGGAAAGTAGACACCCCAAGCTATTTGCTGAGAGTCATGTTGAGTCCATGGAATATTTTATATTGTGACACAAGTTGCGGGAAAGAGACAATTTTTTATTTTATTTTTTTTTGTGCAAAGTTGTCACTAAATGATATATTGCTCAAACATGCCATGGGAATATGTGAAATTACACCCCAAAATACATTCTGTTGCTTCTCCTGAGTACGGGGATACCACATGTGTGAGACTTTTTGGGAGCCTAGCCGCGTACGGGACCCCGAAAACCAAGCACCACAGTTTCGGAGGCCATGGAATGCCCAGGTGACAAAAAAAAAACCCAAATGACCCCATTTTGGAAAGTAGACACCCCAAGCTATTTGCTGAGCGGTATAGTGAGTATTTTGCAGACCTCACTTTTTGTCACAAAGTTTTGAAAATTGAAAAAAGAAAAAAAAATTTTTTTTTCTCGTCTTTCTTTATTTTCAAAAACAAATGAGAGCTGCAAAATACTCACCATGCCTCTCAGCAAATAGCTTGGGGTGTCTACTTTCCAAAATGGGGTCATTTGGGGGGGTTTTATGTCATCTGGGCATTTTATGGCCTTCAAAACTGTGATAGGTAGTGAGGAGTAAAATCAAAAATGTACGCCCTTAGAAATCCTGAAGGCAGTGATTGGTTTTCGGGGCCCCGTACGCGGCTAGGCTCCCAAAAAGTCCCACACATGTGGTATCCCCGTACTCAGGAGAAGCAGCTAAATGTATTTTGGGGTGCAATTCCACATATGCCCATGGCCTGTGTGAGCAATATATCATTTAGTGACAACTTTTTGTAATTTTTTTTTTTTTTTTGTCATTATTCAATCACTTGGGACAAAAAAAATGAATATTCAATGGGCTCAACATGCCTCTCAGCAAATTCCTTGGGGTGTCTACTTTCCAAAATGGGGTCATTTGTGGGGGTTTTGTACTGCCCTGCCATTTTAGCACCTCAAGAAATGACATAGGCAGTCATAAATTAAAGGCTGTGTAAATTCCAGAAAATGTACCCTAGTTTGTAGACGCTATAACTTTTGCGCAAACCAATAAATATACACTTATTGACATTTTTTTTACCAAAGACATGTGGCCGAATACATTTTGGCCTAAATGTATGACTAAAATTGAGTTTATTGGATTTTTTTTTAGAACAAAAAGTAGAAAATATCATTTTTTTTTCAAAATTTTCGGTCTTTTTCCGTGTATAGCGCAAAAAATAAAAACGGCAGAAGTGATCAAATACCATCAAAAGAAAGCTCTATTTGTGGAAAGAAAAGGACGCAAATTTTGTTTGGGTACAGCATTGCATAACCGCGCAATTAGCAGTTAAAGCAACGCAGTGCCGAATTGTAAAAAGTGCTCTCGTCAGGAAGGGGGTAAAACCTTCCGGGGCTGAAGTGGTTAAGAAGGCCCATACAGCTGGACATGTTTGAAGATTCAGGAACTTCTGAGACTTTTCTTTGAATTTGAATGGTGTAGGGAGTGTTGTTACACCTATTTCTTCCTCCTCAGACGAGGAGCCTTGGGAGTTTTCATATCCCTCGTTTTCGTCCAATAATTGGATTAGCGTTTTGAGGGCCCTGAAGTCCTGTACTTTAAATCCTTTATAAAGATCTTCCTCTCTCTTTCCCGTCTTCCCCTTATCGGGGTCAAATATATATTTGTATGTTAAATTTCTTGCGAACATGTGCAGATCCTTCACTAAAGTGAATTTGTCCATTTGCTGTGATGGACAGAAACTAAGTCCCAGCCTGAGTACCTCCAACTCTACCGATGTCAGTTGATATGATGACAGATTGATAACATCTAGTCCCGGCTTGCTGCCGTCTGTTTGATGACGAATGGGTCCATTTTCCCAGTGCGCTGTGTCATTGGAGTAGCTGGGGGATTGTGAGCATGGCCTAAAGGGGCTAGGCTTGTGTAAGAATTGCGTCCTTGATTGGATTTAGGTACAGCACCTAATTCTCGTGGAGGTCCTGTTTCAATGTCTTCAAACATGAGAAGGGGTGTAGTGATTCCTGGGAGGGAAGCATCCGGGGCTCCTTCCACTTGGTCTGAATACGAACTGTTGGGGAGATGTCTAGAAGGAGACATCATATGTTTCTTATTGGTCCCTCAATGGACTTGGTGTTCATTGCTGTTTCCTCGCTTCGGTAGCCGCCCCTTTCCATGTGATCCCCGTGTAGTTTTAGATGATGGTTTATACAATGAAACAGAAGATGATGATACAGAAACCTCGGAATTAGATTTATATGGTGTTTCTATATTCTTATTTGTCCGAGGATATCTCCCTCGCTTGCTATTTTGGCCCCTAGGCCATCGGTATGCATAACCTCCCAAGAAAGCAAGTTTGTCTTTATAGAATTTACTGTCTTTCTTCATAACAATATTTTTGTTATAGTTTTCTAAATATTGTAACAGTTCTTTCTCTCTCCTTTTGAAAACCATGCATGTAGTAAGTTGGTGTCCATTCATCTTGAGTGACTCAATTTCTTTATCCAGATCGCTTAATTCCTCGTTATATTTGGTTTTAAGCATTGTAATCAGGTTTGCGGAACATCTGTTCAGGTTCTGTTCCCATTCTTCCCTAAAGGTGAGATCAGTCACCTCAAAGGAAGGGAATATCTGAATTCTAAGTCCCTGAGGACTAATTTTGTCCTTTAGGTAGCGATCTAAGAAACGAATATGCCACCCCAGATTGGACTTTTTCTCCATAAGCCTTTTCAGCTTCAGGAAAAAGACATCCAAGCTAATTTCAGTTTTTGTGTGGGAGGTGCATGTACTTTGTATGTTATCTAGGAAGTGATCCCAATTTGATCCTAAAAATTGTGACATCGTGGGAATAAACGTCCCACTTGGGAGGGAATGATAATGGTCAGAGAGAGGCAAGCAAGAGAAGAGAGAGATGGAGTACCCCGCCCTATATCAGTGATCAAAGGAAAAAGAAGCAACATACAATGATATATAATAGTTCTTAAAATAATTGCATCCTGGCAGGGACGTCCGGACCGCAAGCAATGCTGGAGGTCAACTCTGACCTTATTGCTTCCAGTGGGACCACACAGTTGAAAAGATGGAGGCGCCGGTGCTGTCTGTCAGACGCATCCTGCTGCCATCCATCGTGACGGGCAGAAACAGACCCCTCTGGCTAGGAGCAACGCTTAGGCTTCCTCCCCCTTCCTCTTCAATAGGGGTAAGTTAATGGTTATTTGTCCTCTGTTGCGGGAGATCGTTTTGTAATCTGTAATTGGTGATATGTAGTGATAGCGCCCTTACACCTTAGTACTTGTTATTAATTTGGCTGCTATATTGCCCTTTGATTTTTGAGGGTTTCAGTACCCCATTAGACTATATGTACTTGGTAAAGTGCACTGATGTCTTGTTGTCTTATATACTCTCTATTTGCCGCTTGGGAGGCTTTCTCCCCTTTATTGGGAGGAGATTTCTTTGCTGGTTAGCTCCTGTAGCCACAAATATGTCTCTATATATAAACTTGGGAACTTAATTCCATACCCAATATACCCACATATTTGATTGGGCAGTATTTATTGTTATAAGTGATTTATTTTCACTATCATTTAGCAGCATTACTTATAATTTTTGGTATATAGGATCTCATTGGTTTCCTGTCTTCTTTCAGTACGGGCCTTATCAGTTTTCTGCCCTTTACTGTGTGGTCCAGTCCTCTCATTGGTATTGTCCTTCTGGGATCTGGCACCCAGGGATAATCTGCACCAATTGGTTCAACAGATGACGCCTGGCGAATGGTGGTGATTGCTCTACTCTTTTGACCTGTACTAGTAGGTGAGAATTTTTTGTAGGAAATGGTTCACTATGTAATTGGTACATTATGATTTATTTGCTTGTATGACCATTATATAATTACAGATTGTCTGTTTTTATACAGTTTATATGAATCATTGATATCGTGTCTAGCCCTGATGAAGCGAAAAGTTCTTTGCGAAACATGTTGGCTGATAGTCACGTACAAATTTTGATATGTACTACTGTATGGTCATATTTTCTTAAATGTATTTTGTAATTTTTTTCTATTTTTTTCTTTTTATACTGCAATAAAATTTGTACATTTTTATCAACTTGATTGATCTTTACCTACTACTTATGGACAGAGTATTTCCCGGTAAAATCCCATTTGTTTTGGAGAAGGAGACTTTCTTCCTTTCTCTTCCCTCTTTTATGACTCACTAAAAAAACTAAAAAATGCTTTGGTATTAGATATAGTTTAGAAACATTTAATACATATATTTTGGCATAATTGGCCATAAAAGAACAGAACTTAAAGAAATATTAGGGAAATATTGAACTCTTGTTCGAATATTGATAACGTTTATCAGCTCAGTCACTTACATGTTTTTTTTACATTTACATTTTAGGTGATGCCTGTTTAAGTCTTGGGTGATATTGACTGCTACCTCTGCTCAAAAGAAAATTACAAGAGAAGAAAATGTGACAGATCTGCTCACAATGGGTAATTATTTCTACAAAGGATAAGGTGAGAGAAGGTCATTTTATCAGACAGACAAGAAAAACTGTCTTATTTCATGAAAGTACTCAGTTCAAAAACAAGAAATTCAAACAAAATTGTTTAATTTAAATAGTTATTACACAGAGCAAAACTTATCTGAAACTTCAAGCAAAGACATGACTTGGGGATTCGTTGATTGCTTCTCAGTCTATTTTAAATTGGACACATCAGACTTTTATTATCAAACTCAAAGTTTGCACATATTAACCACATCATACAAAAATAACACAACTGACCTGATAAGAACTTCTTTCATACAGTATACTTTCATCACAATACTAGCAAGAGGAGGTCTTTGAAAATCAAGACTCCAAGAACTACGACAGACTACATCGAAGCCCTCAGCACAACATTAAGAGCATAACAATAGAAGTCAGTAAGTAAACTACCTTACAAGACTCCACATTGTCACTCAAATGTTAACAAAACTTACTTATGTGAATCCCACTGTAATTTAAATGTTTCCTGGATGCCATCCTAGAGCCACAGGACCTACATATATGTGTGCCAGCACTCAGGTGAAAACCACCATTCTTTGAGCAGCCTAACATCTGAATCTACTGTATAATTCTGTACATTGTGTGCTAAACCCCTATTCAATACAACAAATTTACACTTCTTGTTGACTTTAATTCTCATTAACTGTGTCCAAATAACAAGTCAACCTCAATGTCCTTTTAGTGACAAACACCAACCATACTTCATGATGCCTATGAATCATGGGCAACTAGTCATACGTAATATTGACAGTCTAGTTCCTTCTTTGATACTTATATTATCTCCCTTATTCATATAACACCAACGCATCAGGAGCTTTTCATCATTGGCAGAAAGAAACCTCATTGCTTTGTTTTACAAACCCAACAACCTGAATAAAAAAAGGTCAACAGATATCAAAGAACAACAAGCTTCCCATTCATCTTGTACACCTGAGCTGGTGAGAGTTGGTGGCAGGCTGCACTCTATTGATTAAGTCACAAAGGTGGAAATAAGGAATAAGAAGTCTGCAAACAAGGGGTTAAAGAAGATGTAGCCTTTGTTTCACTAAATGGACACTTTCATATTTATGTTATCACAGAGTGAGTTCATTTTGTATATTTACCCACTGAAGCACATTTTTACATAGTTACATTCATAGTAGGTGAGGTTGAAAAAAGACACAAGTCCATCAAGTACAACCTATGTGTGTGATTAAATGTCAGTATTACAATGTATATCCCTGTGTGTTGCGGTAGTTCAGGTGCTTATCTAATAGTTTTTTGAAACTATTGATGCCCCCCACTGAAACCACTGCCTGTGGAAGGAAATTCCACATCCTTGCCGCTCTTACAGTAAAGAACCCTCTACGCAGTTTACGGTTAAACCTCTTTTCTTCTAATTTTAATGAGTGGCCACGTGTCTTATTAAACTCAATTCCACAGAAAAGTTTTATCCCTATTGTGGGGTCACCAGTAGGGATGAGCTTCGAGTTCGAGTCGAACCGAACAGCGAACAATTTGGGGTGTTTGCGGCAAATTCGAATGCCGCGGAACACCCTTTAAAAGTCTATGAGAGAAATAAAAAGTGCTAATTTTAAAGGCTTATATGCATGGTATTGTCATAAAAAGTGTTTGGGGACCTGGATCCTGCCCCAGGGGACATGTATCAATGCAAAAAAAAGTTTTAAAAACGGCCATTTTTTCGGGAGCAGTGATTTTAATAATGCTTAAAGTGAAACAATAAAAGTGTAATATCCCTTTAAATTTCGTACCTGGGGGGTGTCTATAGTATGCCTGTAAAGGGGCGCATGTTTCCCGTGTTTAGAACAGTCTGACAGCAAAATGACATTTCAAAGGAAAAAAAGTCATTTAAATCTACTCGTGGCTAGGGATGAGCTTCGTGTTCGAGTCGAACCCATGTTCGACTCGAACATCGGCTGTTCGGTCGTTCGCCGAATTGCGAACGATATGGGCCATTCGCGCCAAATTCGTGTGGCGCGTCACGGCCCATAATTCACTGCGGCATCGCAGTGCATTGCTTGCTGATGATTGGTCAAACATGCACTATGACCCGCATGCTTGGCCAATCACAGCACCGCCTTAACAGAGAGCCGTAATTGGCCAAAGCCAAGGAGGCTTTGGCCAATTATGGCTCAGGGGATTTAGTACACGCCCCACACTATATAAGGCCGCCTGCACGGCGGCCCTGTGCAGTGTGTTCCGGAGTGCTGAGAAATAGAGAGAGAGAGAGACAGTGTCATTTCATTTGAGTTAGCTAGATTAGGCAGGACAGTCAGTCAGTTAGCTGCACTTAAAGTGTATTGTGTATATATATGCATCCCAGGTGTTGCATATATATATATATATATATACACTGTATTCAGTTTAGCTAGATCCGTTCCTGTTATCTTCTAGACTATTTACATTTAGTGCAGTGCGTCCTGCTCACAGTGTTCAGCTAAATCCGTTCCTGTTATCTTCCTACTGACAGGCAGGCTTGTCTTGTTACAGTATTTTGAAGAAAATTACTGGTGTTCTTTTGATCCTATTATTACCACAGTCAGGCAGCTAGACTATTTACATTTAGTGCAGTGCGTCCTGCTCACAGTGTTCAGCTAGATCCGTTCCTGTTATCTTCCTACTGACAGGCAGGCTTGTCTTGTTACAGTATATAAAGCTACCTGAAGAAAATTACTGGTGTTCTTTTGATCCTATTAGTACCACAGTCAGGCAGCTAGACTATTTACATTTAGTGCAGTGCGTCCTGCTCACAGTGTTCAGCTAGATCCGTTCCTGTTATCTTCTTACTGACAGGCAGGCTTGTCTTGTTACAGTATTTACAGCTACCTGAAGAAAATTACTGGTGTTCTTTTGATCCTATTAGTACCAAAGTCAGGCAGCTAGACTATTTACAGTTAGTGCAGTGCGTCCTGCTCACAGTGTTTAGCTAGATCCGTTCCTGTTATCTTCTTACTGACAGGCAGGCTTGTCTTGTGACAGTATATAAAGCTACCTGAAGAAAATTGCTGGTGTTCTTTTGATCCTATTAGTACCACAGTCAGGCAGCTAGACTATTTATAGTTAGTGCAGTGTGTCCTGCTCACAGTGTTCTGCTAAACCTACAAGTAAGTGGGGTGCGTCCTGCTCACAGTGTTCAGCTAAACCTACAAGTTAGTGGGGTGCGTCCTGCTCACAGTGTTCAGCTAAACCTACAAGTTAGTGGGGTGCGTCCACCTCACAGTGTTCAGCTAAACCTACAAGCTAGTGGGGTGCATCCTGCTCACAGTGTTCAGCTAGATCCGTTTCTGTTATCTTCTTACTGACAGGCAGGCTTGTCTTGTTACAATAAATACAGCTACCTGAAGAAAATTGCTGGTGTTCTTTTGATCCTATTAGTACCACAGTCAGGCAGCTAGACTATTTACAGTTAGTGCAGTGCGTCCTGCTCACAGTGTTCAGCTAGATTCGTTCCTGTTATCTTCTTACTGACAGGCAGGCTTGTCTTGTTACAGTATTTTGAAGAAAATTACTGGTGTTCTTTTGATCCTATTAGTACCACAGTCAGGCAGCTAGACTATTTACATTTAGTGCAGTGCGTCCTGCTCACAGTGTTCAGCTAGATCCATTCCTGTTATCTTCCTACTGACAGGCAGGCTTGTCTTGTTACAGTATATAAAGCTACCTGAAGAAAATTGCTGGTGTTCTTTTGATCCTTTTAGTACCACAGTCAGGCAGCTTGACTATTTACAGTTAGTGCAGTGCGTCCTGCTCACAGTGTTCTGCTAAACCTACAAGTTAGTGGGGTGCGTCCTGCTCACAGTGTTCAGCTAGATCCGTACATATATATATATATACAGTACATATAGTACAGGAGAGGCAGACAGTCACAAGCCAATAAGAGAGGGCAAGCAGGCTCTGTGTCTAGTGCTGGTCGTGGAGACGGTGCATCCTCATCAGCACGTGGCCATGGGACACGCTTGGCCTTTTTTTCGGCAGCTGGCCATGTTGAGCCGCAACATGCGGAAGACTTGGTCGAGTGGATGACCAAGCCGTCCTCATCCTCCTCATCCTCTCTCACCCATGCCCAGGGTACTTTGTCTGGCAAAGCAGCGGCCTCTTCCCTCGGCTCAATGTCATCAGTGACTCCTATCCTAGCCCCACCATGTCCTCCTGAGGAGTCCCTCGAACTGTTTGACCACAGTGTTGGATACATGCTCCAGGAGGATGCCCAGCGTTTGGAAGGCTCTGATGATGATACTGAGCTCGATGAAGGCAGTAACATGAGCACGGACAGAGGGGGTGCCCAAGAAGGACAGCAATCTGGCAGTCATGCTCCCCCTGCTGCAGCATGCTGCCAGGTTTGCTCCAGTGATGAGGAGGGAGGGGATGATGAGGTCACTGACTCAACGTGGGTGCCTGATAGGAGAGAGGAGGAGGAGGAGGCGGCACATCACCAACGAGGCAGGATGCCCTCCAGGGGCCAGCCTAAGGGCAGCACATTGACTGCATCACACCCCAAAGCTCCACATGTGCAGGGCGCTGCAGTCTCTGCGTGTTATTCAAAAAGTTCTTTGGTGTGGGCCTTTTTTGAGACGAGTGCATCAGATTGCACCGCTGCTATTTGCAACATATGTCTCAAGCGTATCTCACGTGGCCAAAACATCTCCCGCTTGGGTACCACATGCTTGACCAGACATATGTTGACCTGCCATGCAGTTCGTTGGCAAGCGTATCTAAAAGACCCACACCAAAGAACAAAGAGGACCTCTCCTTGCTCCTCATCAGCTGAGATCTCCAACCCCACTAGACCTTCAGTCCTCTCTGAGACCTGCACTGAGAGGAATGAAGGTGTAGAATTAGGTGTGTCACAGCCAAGTACTTGTGGGCAATCTGCTTTTGGTACACCAACATCAGATTGTACCAGGCAAATTTCCCTGCCCCAGCTGCTGCACCGCCGAAAGAAGTTTGCTCCCAGCCATCCACATGCCCAGCGGTTGAATGCTAGCTTGGCAAAATTGCTAGCACTTCAACAGCTGCCTTTTCAGTTGGTAGACTCTGCCCCCTTCCGTGAGTTTGTGGAATGTGCGGTTCCTCAGTGGCAGGTACCCAAACGCCACTTTTTCTCATGGAAGGCGATTCCGGCTCTCTACCGGCATGTGGAAAGCAATGTCCATGCCTCGCTGGACAGGGCGGTCAGCGGTAAGGTGCATATTACCGCTGACTCATGGTCCAGCAGGCATGGACAGGGACGTTACCTAAGTTTCTCGGCGCATTGGGTGACTCTGCTGGCAGCTGGGAAGGATGCAGGACAAGGTGCAGTAGTGTTGGAGGTTGTTCCGCCACCACGCCTCCAAAATGCTAATAATTGTGACACACATCTCTCCTCCACCCCCTCCTCTTCTTCTTCCTCCATGGCCTCTTCCTCGGAACCAGCGGTTCTCCGTAGTCGTTCAAGGGGCTACGCAAGTACGCAGGCCAAAAGATGCCATGCGGTGCTTGAGCTGGTGTGCTTGGGGGACAGGAGCCACACTGGGGCAGAGGTTCTGTCAGCTTTGCAGGGGCAGGTTCAGAGGTGGTTGACGCCACGCCAACTTAAGGCAGGAATGGTGGCTTGCGACAATGGCACCAACCTCCTCTCTGCCCTCCGACAGGGACAAATGACCCATGTGCCCTGTTTGGCTCACGTCCTTAACTTGGTGGTGCAGCAGTTCTTGGGCAGGTACCCGGGCTTACAGGATGTCCTGAGGCAGGCCAGGAAAGTCTGTGTGCATTTCCGCCGGTCATATAATGCCAGTGCTCGGCTGACGGACCTCCAAAAGGAGTTTAACCTGCCCAAGAACTGCCTAATCTGTGACATGCCCACCAGGTGGAACTCAAAGTTGGCCATGCTGCAGCGGCTGCACACGCAGCAGAGGGCCATCAATGAGTACCTGTGCAACTATGGCACCAGGACAGGGTCAGGGGAGCTTGATTTTTTTCCCCACGCCAGTGGGCCATGATCAGGGATGCATGCACTGTCCTGTCACCATTTGAGGAGGCCACGAGGATGGTGAGCAGTGACAGTGCATGCATCAGTGACACTGTCCCCCTTGTCCACCTGTTGGAGCACACGCTGCGTGGAATAATGGACAGGGCACTTGAGGCAGAACAGAGGCAGGAAGAGGAGGACTTCCTTAGCTCTCAAGGCCCCCTTTATCCAGACAGTGTTCCTGCGTGCCCGCCGATCACACAGGAAGAGGACGAGGAGGAGGAGGAAGATTGTGTCAGTATGGAGGTGGAGCCTGGCACTCAGCATCAGCAGCAGTCTTTAAGGGATCAGTCCCAAGAAACACATGGACTTGTACGTGGCTGGGAGGAGGTGGCTGCGGACCATGTTGTCCTTAGTGACCCAGAGGACTCCGGACCGAATGCCTCAGCAAACCTACGCTGCATGGCCTCCCTGATTATTATTATTATTATACAGTATTTATATAGCGCCAACAGTTTACGTAGCGCTTTACAACTTGAGGGTAGACAGTACAAATACAATACAATTTGATACAGTAGGAATCAGAGGGCCCTGCTCCTTAGAGCTTACAATCTAAGAGGGGAGGTCAAGAGATACAAGAGGTAATAACTGTGGGTGATGTGCTGATTGAGAAGATAAATGTACAGTTGTTAGGTGGGGGCCAGATAGGCTTCTCTGAAGAGATGAGTTTTCAGGGATCGTCTGAAAGTGGATAGAGTAGGAGAAAAACGGACGGATTGGGGTAGAGCATTCCAGAGGATGGGGGAGGCTCTGGAGAAGTCCTGAAGGCGAGCATGGGATGAGGTGACAAGGGAGTTTGAGAGCAGGAGGTCTTGGGAGGAGCGAAGAGAACGATTAGGTTGGTATTTTGTGACTAGGTTAGAGATATAGCTAGGGGCCAAGTTGTGGATGGCTTTGTAAGTTATAGTTAGTATCTTGAATTTAATTCGGTGACTGAGTGGCAGCCAATGGAGGGATTGGCAGAGGGGTGTAGCAGACGCTGAGCGGTTTGTGTGGTGGATGAGCCTGGCCGCAGCGTTCATGATGGACTGAAGTGGGGATAGCCTATTTAGAGGTAAACCAATGAGGAGGGAGTTGCAGTAGTCAAGGCGGGAGATGACCAGGGAGTGGATTAGAAGCTTTGTGGTGTCGATGGTTAGGAAGGGGCGTATCTTGGAGATGTTGCGAAGACAGAGGCGGCAAGCTTTGGATAGTGATAGAATGTGGGGTCGAAAGGTTAGTTCAGAGTCCAGGATTACACCTAGGACCTTGGCGTGGGGAGATGGGTTGATAGTTGAGCCGTTGATCTTGACAGGGAGATCAGGGGAAGTGGCACCTGAGGGAGGAAATATCATGAGCTCGGTTTTGGATAGGTTGAGTTTGAGAAAGTGATGTGACATCCAGGCTGATATGTCTGCTAATAAGTTGGTAATGCGTGAGGAGACAAGTGGAGAGAGCTGGGGGGTGGAGAGATAGATTTGGGTGTCATCAGCGTAGAGATGATATTTAAAGCCGTGGGAGGCAATCAACTGACCCAAGGAGGTGGTGTAGATTGAGAAAAGGAGAGGTCCGAGAACAGAACCTTGGGGGACCCCAACGGAAAAAGGAAGAGGAGAGGAGGAAGTAGAGTTGTAAGTGACACTGAAGGAGCGGTGGGATAGGTAGGATGAGAACCAGCGAAGAGTACAGTCACGGAGACCAAAGGAGTGGAGTTTTTCGAGGAGGAGGGGGTGGTCCACTGTGTCAAAGGCAGCAGAGAGATCCAGGAGAAGTAGTACAGAATAGTGTCCGTTGGCTTTAGCCATTAGTAGGTCATTTGAGAGTTTAAGGAGAGCAGTTTCCGTGGAGTGTTGAGGGCGAAAACCGGACTGAAGGGGATCAAGAAGTTTATTCATGGTCAGATGGTCACTTAATCGGTTGTAGACCAGTCTTTCAAGAAGTTTGGAGGAGAAGGAGAGTAAGGAGATGGGACGTAAGTTGTTGAGATTGGTGGGATCCAGTGAGGGCTTTTTTAGTATGGGGGTGACTAGCGGATGTTTTAGAGAGTTTGGGAAGATGCCACAAGAGAGGGAGAGGTTGAAAATGTGAGTTAGAGAGCGTAGAATTGAGTCAGAGGGTGAGCGTAGCATTTGCGAGGGAACAGGATCCAGGGGGCAAGTGGTTAGATGAGTGCTAGATAAAAGTTTAGCAACCTCAGTAGTAGTAGCAGGGTTGAATGAGGGAAGTAATGACTGTATCTGTGGACATGGGGTGTTGCATGGGGGAGGTTTTTGCGCATTGGCGATCTCCTCATGAATTGTATCAAACTTAGTTTTGAAGTGATTGGCAATCTCCTGGGCAGTGATTGAGTTGGTGGGTGGAGGCAGTGGAGGACAGAGTAGAGTGTTGAAGGTAGAGAAGAGTTGACGTGGACTGGATGAGAAGGTGTTGATGAGTGTGATAAAGTAGGTCTGTTTGGCAGTGTGATGGCAGGAGTAGTATTTTAGGAGGGCAGATTTATATTGTGTGAAGTCTTCCTGGGTCTTAGTCTTATGCCACAGGCGCTCAAGAGCGCAGCTACGTTTTCTGAGACCTCTGGTGTCATCTGTTTGCCAGGGTTGTAGCAGTCGGGGCCTAATTCTGCGTGTAGTGAGGGGGGCCAGCTTGTCTAGGGAGGAGGACAGTGAGCTGTTGTAAATGAAAGTAGCTAGGTTGGGGCAGGACAGGGGGGAGATTTTGTCATAGAGGTGATCAGTAGCAGAGTAGAGAAGAGAAGGGTTGAGGTGGCGAAGGTTTCTGCGTGTAACTGTTAGGCGGTTGGAGGGAGAAGAGGTGGAAGACAAGGAGAGAGCAAAACTAATAAGGTGGTGATCAGAGAGTGGGAGTGGATTGTTGGAAAGGTTGCACGGAGTGCACAGATAGGAGAAGGCAAGGTCAAGGGTGTTGCCGTTGGAGTGGGTAGGAGCCTGTATCCATTGCTTCAGGTCAAGCGATGAGGTTAGACTGAGAAGTTTAGAAGTAATAGTAGTGTTAGTGTTGACAGGGATGTTGAAGTCCCCAAGAATAATTGTGGGGATTTCAGAAGAGAGAAAGTAGGGTAGCCAGGCAGAGAAGTCATCAAGAAAGGCTGATACCGGTCCAGGGGGCCGGTAGATGACAGCAATTCTTAGAGAAATGGGAGAGAAAAGACGAATGCAATGTGCCTCAAAAGAGGAGAGTGTCAGAGAGGGAGGTGGGTGAAGAACCTGATAGGTGCTGCATGGGGCTAGAAGGATTCCCACTCCACCTCCCTTCCGTCCACTTGGTCTGGGGGAGTGAGTCCAGAGAAGGCCCCCATGGGAGATGGAAGCAGGAGAAATAGTGTCCGATTCATGAAGCCAGGTTTCAGTAATGGCAAGAAGGTTAAAGGAATTTGTGATGAAGAGGTCGTGGAGGGCGGTGAGTTTGTTGCAGACAGAACGTGCATTCCACAGGGCACAGGAAAAGGGGGGGCTGGTTTTGGAAAGAGGAATATGGACCAAGTTCTGTGGGTTGCGGCTCCTGCCAGAGGGTGTAGGGGGATGGGAGCATTGGGCAAAGACAGATGATGGTGGCCCAGGGTTTGGGGATATGTCACCAGAGATTAGGAGAAGCAGGAGGGTGAGGGAGGTAATGTGGGACTGTGATTTATGTGAAGGGGCATGTCTCAGAATACTGGAGGTTTTATCAGTGTATGGATGTAGAATGAGCGAGAGTTGGTAAGAGCAGTAGTAGGGGGAAGACAGAAGGCAGGGTGATATGTATAAGCAGGTGGGTGGAGAGGGGGGGTGAAGGTAAGAGAGTTTGAGGAGAGAGGACAGGAGTGTCAGGAGCAGTGGTAGAGAGTGCATGTTACAGAGTGGAAGGAGAGCTTAATAGAGAGACGGGTCACCTGCAGTCTGTTAGGTGCTTTCCAGTGCAGATTGCTGTATTTTTTGCTTCGTGCAATCGCTGAAGTGCAGAGAAGGAAGTGCATAACACTTGTAGAAAGAAACACTTAGAGGAAGAAGCCTTAAGGATAGAAGCCCCTGCAATGTGCTCCCCAGCAATGTGCTACCCCCTTAAGGATGCTCAAATATATACTGTTATAAGGGTGGGGTTGAAGTTCGTTAATTAATCATGAGTGACTATAAGAGTGCCTAGCAATCAAAGTGAACTTTTTGCTTCAAAAGTCAGAATAGCAAGAGGCCAAGACAAGATCAACACATAAAACCTAGGTAAGACAGTTCAGAAAAACAAATAATGTCATGGTTGTTCGCACAGGGCAACAGATAGAGAAGGCCACATACCAGAGAGACACACACACACAGAGACAGCAAGCAGATCCCAATTGCAGTTAACGGTGGAAGATGTGGATGAGCTGACACATACCAGAGAGACACACACACACAGAGACAGCAAGCAGATCCCAATTGCAGTTAACGGTGGAAGATGTGGATGAGCTGACACATACCAGAGAGACACACACACACAGAGACAGCAAGCAGATCCCAATTGCAGTTAACGGTGGAAGATGTGGATGAGCTGACACATACCAGAGAGACACACACACACAGAGACAGCAAGCAGATCCCAATTGCAGTTAACGGTGGAAGATGTGGATGAGCTGACACATACCAGAGAGACACACACACACAGAGACAGCAAGCAGATCCCAATTGCAGTTAACGGTGGAAGATGTGGATGAGCTGACACATACCTGTAAAGAGACAGAAGGAATGATCAGGTGAGGCAGAACTTAGTGCAGAGAATGAAGTGCATAACACTTGTAGAAAGAAACACTTAGAGGAAGAAGCCTTAAGGATAGAAGCCCCTGCAATGTGCTCCCCAGCAAAGCCTGCGTAAGGATCCTCGTATTCGTGGTATCAAGGAGGACCAATACTGGCTGGCAACCCCCCTTGATCCACGTTACAAGGGTAAGGTTGCGGACCTTATCTTGCCATCGCAGAGGGAGCAGAGGATGAAACATCTTCGGGAGGCCTTGCAGAAAGGTCTGTGCAATGCGTTCCCAGAGACTGGGAGGTTACAAACTCCTGTTTCTGGACAATGTGTTGCTGAGGCTTCGGTCAGTCAAAGAAGGAGCGGTGGAGAAGGTGGCCGTCTGACCGATGCGTTCAGACAATTTTTTGGTCCGCAGCCCCAAGGTATGATCGGTTCCAGCAACCATCGCCAGCGTCTGTTTTACATGGTGCAGGAATACCTAGGGACAAGATCAGACTTGGACACCTTTCCCACCGATAAATCCTCTGGGTTACTGGGTCTTGAGGATGGATCACTGGCCAGAGCTTGCACAGTATGCAATTGAGCTACTGGCCTGTCCTGCATCCAGCGTTCTTTCGGAACGCACATTCAGTGCTGCTGGTAACCGATCACAGGGTGCGTCTGTCCACCGACTCGGTCGATCGACTGACCTTCATAAAAATGAATCAGTCTTGGATCACCACCAGCTACCAAGCACCTGATGTTGATGTAACTGAATAATTTTTTTTTGAACTCTCAGATCCCTTTAAAGACTGCCTATGCTGATGCTGAGTGACTATCCCTGACTAATTATCCTCTTCCTCCTCAATCATCACAATTTTTCAGCCCCTGTTTAACAGGGGCGTGTAATTACAATTTTTGATGTAATACTTTGCAGCAGGGCTTGTTCCTGCATTCCAACTAGAGTGTCTGTGAGGGGTTGCAGTGTTGTGGCACCAGCACCAGTGCCTAAGGCCTATTTTTTCTGCCCCTGTTTAACAGGGGCGTGTAATTACAATTTTTGATGCAATACTTTGCAGCAGGGCTCGTTCCTGCGTTCCACCTAGAGTGTCTGTGAGGGGTTGCAGTGTTGTGGCACCAGCACCAGTGCCTAAGGCCCATTTTTTCTGCCCCTGTTTAACAGGGGCGTGTGATTACAATTTTTGATGCAATACTTTGCAGCAGGGCTCGTTCCTGCGTTCCAACTAGAGTGTCTGTGAGGGGTTGCAGTGTTGTGGCACCAGCACCAGTGCCTAAGGCCCAATTTTTCTGCCCCTGTCTAACAGGGGCGTGTAATTACAATTTTTGATGCAATACTTTGCAGCAGGGCTCGTTCCTGCGTTCCAAATAGAGTGTCTGTGAGGGGTTGCAGTGTTGTGGCACCAGCACCAGTGCCTAAGGCTCAATTTTTCAGCCCTTGTTTAACAGGGGCGTGTAATTACAATTTTTGATGCAATATTTTGCAGCAGAACTCGTTCCTGCATTCCAACTAGAGTGTCTGTGAGGGGTTGCAGTGTTGTGGCACCAGCACCAGTGCCTAAGGCCTAATTTTTCAGCTCCTGTTCAACAGGGGCATGTAATTACAATTCTTGATCTAATATTTCACAGCAGGGCCCTGTGAGGGCTTACAGTGTTGTGGCCACAGCAACACCTAATATTTCACAGCAGGGCCCTGTGAGGGCTTACAGTGTTGTGGCCACAGCAACACCTAAAGCCCAAATTTCTGCTGAGTATATAGGGGAGGACCCTACTTTCAAACATCTAACTTACAAATGACTCCTACTTGCAAACGGAAGGAGACAACAGGAAGTGAGATGAAATCTACCCCTAGGAAGGGAAATTCTCTCCTGTAAGAGTTAATTTGGGAAAAACATTTCTCCTTTCCACTGATGCTTTCCAATCCTTGTTCCACAAAAAAAACCCAAATTTTCAAAAAACATTTTTCATTGGGACAAAAAGTGAGGTGAAATCTTCTAAAGAGGAGGAAAGACAGCAAAACAAATGTCACAGGGGTGATAACCCTTCCCTATGTTTTCCAAAAAGCTTAAAAAAGATTTTTTGGCTAAAGCTAAACACGTTAAAAATGTACCCGTTCAAAATTACAAAGAGATTCTACTTAACAACAAACCTACAGTCCCTGTCTTGTTTGCACCACCTGTATACTGCTGTTCAGAGTATATAGGGCCTGGTGGCCCCACACCTTTCCTTATTTTAATTTGGGTGCGGGGTTCCCCTTAATATCCATACAAGACCCAAAGGGCCTGGTAATAGAGTGGGGGGTACCCATGCCGTTTGTCTCACTGATTTTCATCCATATTGCCAGTACCCGACATTACATTAAACCCGCAAGCAGTTTTAAATGAGATTTTTTCCTTTAAAAATGACATTTGGTGCAGGGACTGTTCTAAACACGGGAAACACGCGTCACTTTACAGGCATACTATAGACACCCCCCAGGTACAATATTTAAAGGAATATTTCACTTTTTTTTTTACTTTAAGCATCATTAAAATCACTGCTCCTGAAAAAAACAGCCGTTTTTAAAAGTTTTTTTTTGCATTGATACATGTCCCCTGGGGTAGGACCCGGGTCCCCAAACCCTTTTTAGGACAATACCATGCAAATTAGCCTTTAAAATGAGCACTTTTGATTTCGAATGTTCGAGTCCGATAGACGTCAATGGGGTTCTAACGTTCGTGCGAACTTTCGGTCCGTTCGCAGGTTCTGGTGCGAACCGAACCGGGGGGTGTTCGGCTTATCCCTACTCGTGGCTATTAATGCATTGCCGGTCCGACAATACACATAGAAGTTCATTGATAAAAATGGCATGGGAATTCCCCACAGGGAAACCCCGAACCAAAATTTAAAAAAAAAATGACGTGGGGGTCCCCCTAAATTCCATACCAGGCCCTTCAGGTCTGGTTTGGATATTAAGGGGAACCCCGGCCAAAATAAAAAGAAATGACGTGGGGGGTCCCCCTAAATTCCATACCAGGCCCTTCAGGTCTGGTATGGATATTAAGGGAAACCCCACGCCAAAATTAAAATAAAAACGGTGTGGGGTCCCCCCAAAAATCCATACTAGACCCTTATCCGAGCACGCAACCTGTCAGGCCGCAGGAAAAGAGGGGGGGACGAGAGAGCGCCCCCCCTCCTGAACCGTACCAGGCCACATGCCCTCAACATTGGGAGGGTGCTTTGGGGTAGCCCCCCAAAACACCTTGTCCCCATGTTGATGAGGACAAGGGCCTCATCCCCACAACCCTGGCCGGTGGTTGTGGGGGTCTGCGGGCAGGGGGCTTATTGGAAAATCTGAAAGCCCCCTTTAACAAGAGGACCCCCAGATCCCGGCCCTCCCCCCTGTGTGAGATGGTAAGGGGTACAAGAGTACCCCTACCATTTCACTAAAAAACTGTCAAAAATGTTAAAAATGACAAGAGACAGTTTTTGACAATTCCTTTATTTAAATGCTACTTCTTTCTTCTATCTTCTATCTTCCTTTGGTTTCTTGCTCCATCTTCTTCTTCTGGTTCTTCTGGCTGTTCTGTTTCTTCCTCCAGTGTTCTCGTCCAGCATCTCCTCCGCAGCATCTTCTTCCCTTCTTCTCCTCAGGCTGCTCCGCATCCATGGCATGGAGGGAGGCTCTCGCTCTTCTCTTCATCTTCTTCTCTTCTTCATCTTCTTCTCCGGGCCGCTCTGCATCCATGGTGGCATGGAGGGAGGCTCCCGCTGTGTGATGCTTCTCCTCTTCTGACGGTTCTTAAATAATGGGGGGGCAGGACCACCCAGTGACCCCGCCCCCTTTGATGCACAGGGACATGAGGGGACTTCCCTTTGGCATTCCCTGTGATGCCACAGGGAAGTCCCGTCAAGTCACCATGCATGAGAGGGGGCGGGGTCACCAGGTGGCCCCACCCCCTGTTATTTAAGAACTGTCAGAAGAGGAGAAGCGTCACACAGCGGGAGCCTCCCTCCATGCCACCATGGATGCGGAGCAGCCCGGAGAAGAAGATGAAGAAGAGAAGATGAAGAAGAGAAGAAGATGAAGAAGAGAAGAAGATGAAGAGAAGAGCGGGAGCCTCCCTCCATGCCATGGATGCGGAGCAGCCTGAGGAGAAGAAGGGAAGAAGATGCTGCGGAGGAGATGCTGGACGAGAACACTGGAGGAAGAAACAGAACAGCCAGAAGAACCAGAAGAAGAAGATGGAGCAAGAAACCAAAGGAAGATAGAAGGGGGCTTCCAGATTTTCCAATAAGCCCCCTGCCCGCAGACCCCCACAACCACCGGCCAGGGTTGTGGGGATGAGGCCCTTGTCCTCATCAACATGGGGACAAGGTGTTTTGGGGGGCTACCCCAAAGCATCCTCCCAATGTTGAGGGCATGTGGCCTGGTACGGTTCAGGAGGGGGGCGCTCTCTTGTCCCCCCTCTTTTTCTGCGGCCTGCCAGGTTGCGTGCTCGGATAAGGTCTGGTATGAATTTTTGGGGAGACCCCACGCCTTTTTTTTATTTTGGCGTGGGGTTCCCCTTTAAATCCATACCAGACCTAAAGGGTCTGGTATGGTAATTTAGGGGGACCCCCCACGTCATTTTTTTTTTTTGGCTGGGGTTTCCCTTAATATCCATACCAGACCTGAAGGGCCAGGTATGGAATTTAGGGGGACCCCCCACATAATTTTTTTTAAAATTTTGGTTCGGGGTTCCCCTGTGGGGAATTCCCATGCCACTTTTATCAATGAACTTTTATGTGTATTGTCCGACCGGCAATGCATTAATAGCCGCGAGTAGTTTTAAAATGACTTTTTTTCCTTTGAAATGTCATTTTGCTGTCAGACTGTTCTAAACATGGGAAACATGAGCCCCTTTACAGGCATACTATAGACACCCCCCAGGTACGAAATTTAAAGGGATATTACACTTTTATTGTTTCACTTTAAGCATTATTAAAATCACTGCTCCCGAAAAAACAGCCATTTATAAAACTTTTTTTTGCATTGATCCATGTCCCCTGGGGCAGGACCCAGGTCCCCAAACACTTTTTATGACAATAACTTGCATATAAGCCTTTAAAATTAGCACTTTTGATTATTCATGTTCGTGTCCCATAGACTTTAACGGTGTTCGCGTGTTCGAACAAATTTTTTTTCTGTTCGCATGTTCTGGTGTGAACCGAACAGGGGGGTGTTTTGCTCATCCCTAGTCACCAGTATGGTATTTGTAAATTGAAATCATATCCCCTCTCAAGCGTCTCTTCTCCAGAGAGATAAGTTCCGTGCTTGCAACCTTTCTTCATAACTAATATCCTCCGGTCCCTTTATTAGCTTTGTTGCCCTTCTCTGTACTCTATCCATTTCCAGTACATCCTTCCTGAGGACTGGTGCCCAGAACTGGGCAGCATACTCCAAGTGAGGCTGGACCACAGTCATTTCTTTGGATTGATACGTTTGACAACCCTTTATTTATCACTTTGTTGTTTCAATGCTGTATTGAATAAATGTTAGCCTTATACATATTATTATTGAGTGTTTTGTATTATGGCTGCTATTTTTTGAATAGATTTTATTATCTTGAATTTTCCCCATTAGTCACAGAGTGGGGATATTTTTCAGAAAAATAAAACATACATTAAGAATACATATACTACAATACAGTGATAAAACAGTGCCCGTTGGACAGTAGAAAGCAAGAGACTGGAAGTAACCACTTCAGCTCCAGAAGGTTTACCCCCCTTCCTGACCAGGCTATTTTTTGCGATACTGCACTGCGTTGCTTTAAATGATAATTGTGCAGTCGTGTGACACTGTACCCAAATAAAATTGATGTTCCTTTTTTTCTCACAAATAGAGCTTTCTTTTGGTGGTATTTCATCACCTCTTTATTTTTTGTGCTATAAACAAAAAAAGACTGACAATTTTGAAAAAAAAAACAATATTTTTTGCTTTCTGCTATAAGACACATACAATAAAAAAATGTAAAAAATCTAATTCTTTATCAATTTAAGCCAATATGTATTCTGCTACATGTTTTGGTTAAGCAATCCCAATAAGCGTATTGATTGGTTTGTGCAAAAGTTATAGCATCTACAAACTATGGGATAGATTTATGGAGACTTTTTTTTTTTAATATATATTTTTTACTAGTAAAACTTTTTTTGGGGACCAGTGACACTAATATAGTGATCAGTGCTAAACCTGTCACTGCACTAATGACACTGCCAGGGAAGGGGTTAACATCAGGGGCGATCAAAGGGTTAACTGTGTTCCCTGGGAGTGCTTTCAGTGTGGGGGATGGTTTAACTGAAGGAAGACAGAGATCTTGTTCCTCCTTAGCAGAAACACAAGATAGCTGTCTTTCTTACCAGCAGAATGATTATCTGCCTTGTTTGCAGATCGACATCCTGCCTCTCTCGGAACGATCGCCGGGTCTCTGGTAGACATCAGGTCCACCAGACATGCTGATTGGCTCCCACTGTGTCCAATCACAGTGGAAGCTGGGTTCTGATGGTGCTCATGCGCCCTAGAGCTGAAGAAAAAAATCACGTACAGGTACATTATTTTGCATTAAGGGCCACCCTACCTCAGTATATGTACGTGGGGTGGTCCTTAAGTGGTCAAAGTGTTTGTAAAGGTAATTTTTTTTCTTAAATAACAAACATCTCTATACTGACCTGCTCTGCTTTATGCCCCTCCAACCCCCCCTATAAATCACACCCACAATTCTCTGCAGTGCGCTATATACACCACGTCATTACTCTCCTCGGGGTCCTCACTTTAAGAACATTATGGACATACTGTATATCCTTTACTGTCTATAGAGTTTCTTGCTACAGTAACACTATTACAGACACATCTATTAATCTTCAGAGTGTATTATATTGCTGTACATATCTTTTAGCTTAAATATAAAATAATAAACCAATATTACCATAAACCAACAAATTGCATTTTAATGCCTTTTTTCTGCTTGTTTAAATATTGCTGATTATAAACATTCATTTATTTAAGTCATTAATCTCTAATTGTTATATGCATAGTGTGTGTGTAAAAAAAGGTAAGAAAAAAAAAGAAAGAAAAGAAAATGTATCTTTGTTAATTATTATGTTACCAGTGAACTCTGACTAAGAAAAAGGGCATCAACATGGACTTCTCTTGTCTTAACAGTTGGAGAAGTTAGATTTAGAGTATATTAATGTACGTTTACTGTATATGTGAATTATGAAATCATTACAGCTTGTTCTACCTGTGGTAACCTAGTATGATATTAGCATGCATACAGTACTTATTCTTTCAAAAAATAATACATAGATTAGTATAGTACAAATTCATTTAACTTTTCCTCATCGATAATAGTGAGCTTAGAGACCTTCATTTACAACTGAAATTATATAAAGTCCAAGATATGTAGCCAGTTTTTAAAAAGGCCACAATATATAAATATTTTTTTTTTAAACTGATTTTTTTTTATAATTAATTTTTTATTAAACATTTTCCTCTTATTACAATAAACATTTACATGGCTCATCTCCCCAAGACAGAGAGCAATATTCAATACCCTGGTTTATATATACACGTCCACAACAGGGATGGCTCCCTCTTCACCCCATACCCAAAAAAAAGACAAAAAAAAAAAAACCCCGGTTTTATAAGAGTGCTATAAAAATAATTTAAGATCTTCCAATATTATACTCTGTATGCCTTGTTGACTTAATACGTGTTAAAGGAGAGGGAGAAAAAAAAATTACAACAAAAGGGAAAGATCTTCTTTCAAGTGCTGTGCTCTATATGTGTCATTAACTTATTACACGTGAAAAAAAAAAAAAAAGAAAAACCAAAAACTCCAATTTTATAAAAGTGTTATAAAACGTATTGTTTTAAACTGATTTTTGTAAAATAGTTTTTAACAGTATTTGAGTAAAAATGTACAAACATTCTCTAGATTATAAGTACAACTAGGCGGCAATGGTGCAATAGCTGCATAAATTGTGTAAATGATCAGATTTTTCCATGTAGGGGTTGGATAGAGATATGACTTAATAATCAAAACATTTGATCTTAGCTAAGAGTACATGCACCCAATTAAATACATTTTTGTGTGATTAAGGTGTGTGTCATCTTCCTAATGAGAAGTGACAAGCACCTTTTGCCATCAAAAGTGTTCTTTATCACAAATAGAGATTTTTTACTTTGCTTGAAACTCTCTGATAGTAAGGCTTGATGTATCCTTCTTCTACGGAGAAAAGAAACAAAGATAATAACAATGTGTGATTTGCTCTCATCACTGGACAAACAGCTCCAGTGAATACCTAACTTTACAGCAAACTAACAAACAGGGATTAGTGAACTGGGCAAGTTCTGGTTTGCAGGGGAATGATGAACACAGTAAAAAAAAATCCTATTTGGCTAACACCAAACATAGTGCTGAACCACAGTGAAGTCTATAGGTGCTAAACCTTGCTATTTTTTTCTGCCATTTTTTAAGACAAATTTCAAGCTTTTGTTAAAAAACGGGCATGGGTAAATAGGCACTGCCACCAAGGGACATGCACCTATACACTTTTTTAAACGCTGTTAAGCGGAGAGAGGGTCTTATAGTGCTTTGGGGATGCTTTAAAGCGCTTGTTACCCAAACACATCATATTCCTGATATGTGCCTGCTGTACCATATACTTGTATGAGAAAGTATCCTGTTCTCTTTGTATTGCTTCCTTTATGTGAGACCCCTGGTGTTCCTGCCAGTCCCTCTGCTTTCCTAATAAAACTGACCACATTAACTGACATTTAGTGGCAGTATACAGCCTATGATAACATATTTCTGCCAGCTCTGCTTGTAAAAAAAACAGGGGATGCCATTTAGCATGGGTATCGCTGCTGCCCATAAATGACCAGCATAAATGGCAGACCCCCACCTAATTATTTTTGTAAACAAGCTAACAAGTATCCCAGGTGATGTCAAATTGGCCAAATATGAGATAACCACATTTGGTCAATGACATCACCCAGTATCCCTGCCTACGTTTTTAAAAAAAATAAACCTGCAGGAATCTGCAAGGTACCCTCCTAATGTTGTAGGCATATGGCCTGTTATGGTTCATAGAAGGACCCCACACTTGCTGAGCTCTCTTTACTAGCTAGCCAGTCTGCATGCCTGCAAAAAGCTTTTAATGATTTTTTAGGACTATCCCAAGTTTTTTTTATTCTGTCTTAAAGCAAATATTTATATTAAAAATTTGTATGGAACCCCCCTAAATATAATTAAATTCCCCTTATCCAGGCATGCAGCCTCGCTGGCAAAAAAAGGGGGTGGCAGTGAGCATATGCCCCTCCTTTTGAACTAAATCAGGTGACATGCCCTCAATATTGGGAAGGTACCTTGCAAAAATGAAGCAAAGTCTTCCCCCTTGCATGGTACCTTGTCCCTATGTTGACAGGGACAAGGGCTGTGTCCGAAAAGTATGTGAGGGTCTGTGAAGGACACTTTTTGGAATCTGGATGCACACATATGTCTGCCCCCCAGATGAATGAATAAGGGGCACATAGCACCCCTTGTTACTCTTTTACAATGAGTAAATAGTAAAAAAAAAACTCACAGCATTAAAAAACTCTGTACTGAAAAATTAAAATTGGATGTAGATCAAGCATCAATTACGTCCTCCAGTGATGTAGATCCATGTCATTTAGGATGAACTATGACTGACCATTTTGACCCACCACAATGATGACCCACTGCGCATGATGGTCATCACCCACTGCTACTCCCATCACAAATGACAGATCTCCACCAGTTTCTGTATGTAAATGAGTTAGTGGGGTTCTGGGTGAATCCACTGACAAAACATGGTCATGACCATATATGTTCAATGACGTTACCCAAGATTCCTGCCAGCTTGTCTAAAGCTACAAGCCACCTGTAATCTGTCATGTCATTTAGTGTTGGTAGTCCTACTTGAAACTAGAAGCTCAGGTGGGTAAACTAGCCAAATATGGCCAGTTTGTTCATCATACTGCTACTAGACTGGGAACTGGTTGAAAAAATGTACAACTCAAAGTCAAAGCTCATACCTACAAACCATAGAACTTTTACATGCCCCCCCCCCAAAAAAAAAATGGTCTTCACATTTATTAGAAGATTTAAATGTGATTAAATCCATAATTATCACAAAGTATCATGGGGGTATGATACATAATTTTGGAGGTAGGGATGAGTGGAGTCATTTTGGGTAGCAGACTTTGCTGAATATAAAACTCCTTTTCTAGGTGAGAGTCTGGTATAGATGGGTGAACCCCTTGTAATTTTGAGAGGGACCCCACGCAACATTTTTTCTAAAGGTGTAAGATTGCCCCCAAACTCCATACATGGTCCTAATTATTTAGTAAGGGTTTTAAGGGGGAAGCCCCTGCCAAAAAAAATAAATAAAGCATGGGCTCCCCAGAATCCACACCAGATCTTTATCTGAGCATGCAGCCTGGTTGGAGAAAAAATGAGACAATGAATGTGCCCCGCCCACACCTTAACCATACTGGGTGACATACCCTCAACATGATCCTGTTAAAAACATGTGGCCTGGTATGGTCCATACTAGAACTTTATCAAGGATATAGGTCTGGTATTAATTTTTTTAGGGTGCCCATTAAACTCCATACCAGACCCTTCTCCTAGAAAGTGGTCTAGTATAGATTTTAAGGGGGCACAACACAGACCTAATAATTCATAAACCAGACCCTTACCAGAGCAGCCTTGCTGGACAGGAAAGGAAGGGGACAATGAGCACGCATCCTCCTACTGAATCATATCTGGCCGCATGCCCTCAACATTAATTGGGTACCCTGCCCCCTGGCAAAGCACCTTGTCCACTTTGTTGAAGAAAAAAGGCCTCTGCCCCACATCCTTGGCTTGATGGCTGTGGCAGTCTGTAGGGGGTAATTTATCAGAATTTCCATCTGAAATAGACATGTGGGTGAGTTGGTGTGTTATTTGTTTGGATGGATCGGTAGGCATCGTTCATTGTAATTGATGTGAATTTACTTTGCTGGATGATATGACTGACAATAGATTTACATAGTGGGATTTTTTTTTTTAAATAAAGGACTTTGTTAAAGGAGTGTGTGAGCTTTTTTTACATTCCAATTGTGTCTGGTAATGAGTAACCATTCTGTTTTCTGTACTCCTCACTCATTTATGTAAATGAGGGGGTACCTGGGGACCCCTCATGTAAGAGAGGGCTTCCAAATTCTGGTAAGTCTACCTACAATTCCCTACAATCACTGGACAAGGTTTGTGAGGAAGAAGCATTTGTCCTTATTAACATGAAGACAGTAGCTTTGCTAGGTGGATCCCCTCTGACAAGGTACCCTCCCCATTTGGAAGGGCATAATGATGCATGTATGTGCATTTCAGTGTATTGTGCAAAAATACATTATGAATTTATTTTTATACAGTGCACATCACTTTTGTAACACTTCAATAAATTAAACAAAAATTAAAAAATAAACAATGGGGTACATTGAGGTTGATTTACTAAAGTTGAGGAGTGCAAAATCTGGTGCAGCTGTGCATAGAAACCAATCCATTTCCAGGTTTTTTGTCAAAGCTTAATTGAACAAGCTAGAAGTTAGAAGTTGATTGGCTACTATAAACAGCTGCCACAGATTTTGCACTCTCCAGTTACAGTAAAACCTTGGATTGCAAGCTTAATCCATTCCGGAAGCAAGCTTGTAATCTAAGGCACTTGTATATCTCCCCATAAGAAATAATGGAAACTCAAATGATTCGTTCCACAACCATTTATTCATAAGTCCTTCAGTTTATAGTCCATAAAAAAAGATTATAGCAATGCGATCGTGGAGCGGAGCATGAAAGGGACTATGTCGATGGCAGTGCGGAGGATGGTCTGTGGACAGCTTTACACCGGATGCCTGCATACTTAGATGTGTCTGTTTTAATCATCAACCATGTGAGTTTCTAAATGCTCTAAATGTTGTACCTTCATTAAATGTAACCATATTGCTACACTTAGAGATGCCTCTGTTCTCTTTTATACTCAGTTGTGACATGACGCTACTCTTATATCAGGACATCGCTTGTATATCAAGTCACGATTGTGTAAAAATTTTTGTTTATCTTGCAAAACGCTCTCAAACCAAGTTACTCTCAAACCAAGGTTTACTGTATAGTAAATTAACCCCATTGTAACAATGCATCACACTCACCCTACACAAAGCACACCAGTGTGCAGGTGTTATATGGAGCATATCGTGTGTGGGCTTGTGCAGACAAGCCCTTACTCTTTTTATTTGTCTGTGTACATTGTCACTAGCACAGAAAGTGATAGGAATCTAAATTTCTTCATTTGTCAGTGGAACATTAGGTGAAGGTAAATTTTTTGAGGTAGACATTTGTTCCAGTGACAGGAGGACAGTTTTGGACAGAATGGAGAAGGGTTTGGATCTCTTTGATTTCTGTCTGTGTCTTTGCTGGAGAAATTCATCTTTTTTTTACTTGGCTGTCACCAAACAGGGTGTTCCAATAGGGACATTTGTTGTGGTAACAATTCTTATTTAATAAAGTAATCTTTATTAAGAAAATTTTTATTTTACAAACACAAACATTCACCACCATTATCTCACAGGCATTTTACAAATACTGTATATTTCTATAGCCATAATGCACTACTTCTTACTTCTTCCCATACCTTTACGTTACATTTTCTGTTTATAAAAATTCCTTATCATCTGTCACTTCATGTCTTTATTATCTTTTAACCTCTTTTTACTATTACTTACAAAAAAACTAGAAAGAGTTTCTTTATCTACAATAGTTCCATATTTTGTCCTTCCACCTATTCCTCCATTTACTTATTTTCTTTATTGTTCCTATTTATCTCTTTATCTTAGTGATTGCTTTCTCTGTTTAACCAGGGTTCCCATATTTTCTTAAGTAACCCAACATTTCCCCTTTTAATATATACTGATATTTCTTTTCTGATAATATTGTCTAATTCTTTTATCCATTCTGTATGTGTTGGTGGGCTTATAGCTAACCATTTTCTCGCTATTAATTTCCGCGCTAGGAACAGACACCTAATTAATGCCGTTTTCCTTCTGTTTGCCACCCCCTCTTCCCCTATATTGCCCAAAATACATGTTATGGGATCTAACTCAAGGATGACTCCAAAGATTGAGTTCATAGTATCGATAACCTCTCCCTAATATCTATGTAGTTTTGGGCACCTCCACATCATATGAAATAAATATCCATTCAAGTCTCCACATCATGGGCATTTAGCATCTAGCCTCTGTCCAAACAAAAATAATTTATGGGGAGTATAATATGTTCTGTGAAGTAGCTAAAACTGCAAAGCTCTCGGGGGCGCATGCGTGGTGCAAAACTGGACGGAAGCAGGGAAAAAGAGTTCCGCAAGGACCGGAGACAAAAGCCGATTACCCAGGGCTTTTAAACAGCTATATGAGCTTCTACAGATCCCGCACCCCTGGCTGAACATACAGCGCATGCTGGGCTCAAAAAACCTCTGTGACAAACCGGGCCAAAGATCCCTAACTAACTACTTACTCCATGTGAGGGAGCAGAGCAGGATGTCTTAAGATGGCGCCCAGCCGGACACAGCTCCAGTGTGCACACAGACTGCAGCCTCATCTCCGGAGCACTCCACAGGGGACAGAAATAGTTTCAGTCACTTCTCCCTGAAACCCCTGCAGCTTCCTTTACTTGTGATAGAATACACAGATCCCTGCGCTCAAAACCTTCCCCGGACAGGCCTCCCAGGGAGATTGTGCTGTACCTGAAGGATTTCTTAATTAAAGAGGAGATTCTCAGAGCCTCACGCAACACACCTAATATCCAGCTGGAGGGTATCACGATCCAGCTATACCCAGAATTATCACCCACCACCCTTGACAAGCAGAGGAGAATGAAGGAAATAACAACAGTGCTTCAGGCTGCCAGGATAAGATACTGATGGGGCTTCCCTTTCAAGCTACAAGTCCCACACAACAGCCCCACCTACACGGTCACCGCGATCCCAGAAGGAAAGGACATTTTGGTGAAGCTTGGTCTCATGGATGCTGCTGATCACCCAAGAATGCCATCCACCCCACGCCCATCGGCCATAAGGGCTACACCATCTCCCAGGAGGGATCACGGCAACCAACTCTAGTCCCCATTGGGCCCACACGGGCAGATACAGACACTAGATGGCCCGCATGTACAGTAACCCATGTTCAGTCTCCACCCCAGGCGAAAGTTCTCTCACGCCCGTTTGATTGTCCCCCCACTCCAATCAAGTTGGTTTGAGCACAAAGACCATAATTGTTTTTTGGATCTGTCTCCCCCCGGTTTCTTGAAGAGTGTAACCCTTGCAAGCAATGGATTGTCAAGACAGTCTTTACCACTTGATTGGAGTTCTGGACTATTCGGTCTGAATTAGGGGGTTCCTTTTGGTCAGGGTGATTGCCTTCCCCCTGATCCCCATAATAGAAAAGCTGCTATTTGCAGTCATGACTGACTTTTAAAAGAATTTGCAGCCGTTTCTGCACGTGTTTTTCTTTTTTTTATTATTACTTTTGTTTTTTTTACTGCTGCTCACCTTATTTTTTACACGCAAACTACTAGATAATATATCTGCCATTTCATATGAGATTAAGTTGATATGTAATGTTCCATGTGCTGAATATTGCATCAGGCATAAGGTTACCGCAAAGAGGTTTGATAGATTTAAACCACAGGCAACAACGTGTCCTGGACTCGTCAATAATCATACGCTTCCCAGTTTCTCTAAATTATGGGTCTTTTCCCACAACCTGAAAGGTTTTAACTCAGCAAATAAAAGGAGGAAAGCCTTTTGAGCATACAAGAGATTGGGGGCTGATGTCCTCCTTCTCCAGGAGACGCATTTCTCCTCCCAAAACCATCCGCACTATTTTGATAGGGCCTTTCAACAAGGGTATTATACCACATATGACTCCAGGACACGTAGAGCCGCTATTTTTATAAAGAATACAGTAATGTTTAAATGTACAACACACGTATAAAGAACCAGATAGTCGATTTGTGATTGTTAAAGGGAATATTCAAGGAAAAAGCATCACTATTGCCTCAGTGTATACACCTAATGACTCTCAGGCTTCCTTTTTTTTTTAAATTTTCCAAACACTAGATAAATACCACTCTCCCCATATGCTAATAGGTGGGGACTATAACCTGGTAGCACACTCAGACCTAGACAGAAGTAGCAAGGGGCAGACCACCAATGCCTTCCCAAAATCTCTACAGTATCAATTGAAGATCCACCAGCTATTGGACACCTGGAGAGCTCATAATGTGGGGGTGGGGGAGTACACTTTTTACTCCCATCCCCACAACAGCTACTCCAGACTGGACTACATATTCTCCACAGCTGTATTGACAGCTAACTCTACCTCAGCCAGAATTCATGCATGCCCATGGTCTGATCACCAGATCGTGTCTTGTGTCTTTTCTCATGTTGGTCTCTCCAGAGATGTGGGAGCCTGGAGGCTCAATGACTCCATGCTCACAGATCCAATAGCACTATCACAGATAACAGAATACATCTCAGAATACTTTACCCACAATGATGTCAGGGAAATCTCCCCTGCGTCCTTGTGGGCAGCACATAAGGCTGTACTGAGGGGATGGCTTATGCAGCTCACCTCGGAGCGTAAGCGCCAGAAGCAACTAGATATTACCTCCCTCATAGAGGACCTAGAAAAACTGTATCACAAACATGGTTGAACCCCTACACAAGAATTGCTCAACCAGATTAATCAGAAAAGGAGAGCTCTTGATACTCTCCTATCTGCTCAAACTGAAAAATTCCTTAGGTGGTCCAGGGCTCGCTTCCTGCTGTATAGCAATTTGGCTTTGACCATGTTCGCAAGGAAGTTGAAACAATCCTTACAACCCACACATACATATAAGCTGCGGGACATGACAGGGAACCTCACCTCCCATCCAAATGAGGTGTTACAACTGTTCTCCAAATACTATCAATCACTACTGGCTGACCCTCAGGCCCCCAGTGCTCCCTCGTCCTAATCCTGGTTGGATGCCATTTCCCTACCTAAGGTTACTGAGGACCAACTGCAATCCCTGAATGCTCCCTGCAAGGATGAGGAGGTAGCCACAATTATTTCCACACTGAAACCCTTCAAGGCCCCAGGCCCAGATGGCTTCACAGCCCTTTATTATAAAAAATTTTCTGGATTATTAACCCCAAAATTGACAAAACTTTTTAATAGCTGGGGACTCATTCCCTACTGATAAGCTTATGGCTAACATGTCATTGATCCCAAAGCCAGGAAAAGATTATTTCCTTCCCCAGAACTATAGACCAATATCGGTCATTAACAATGACATAAAATAATCACAACATTAATTTCCCCAGATCAAACGGGTTTTATCCCCACCAGACAAATAACTCATAACATACGCCTTGCATCAAATATTATACAAGCTGCTGAACTGCACGTGCAGGGTTTCGATGCTGAGATTAGACATAAACAAAGCCTTTGATAGTGTCCTCTGGCGGTACTTTGGCACTATTTTATCCAAATTTGGGATCCAGGGAGGATTTGTAAGCAGTTTTCGTGCTCTGTATCGCCAACCTCGAACCAGAATTAAACTTCCAGCCTGTTCATCAGAATACTTTTCCCTGGGGAGGGGTACTAAACAGGGCTCCCCTCTTTTATTCGCCCTTGCAACCCCTGGCTCGGCATATCAATAGCAACCCCAACATTAGAGGATACTGTAGTAACAATCAGGAATTTAAATTAGGTCTATATGCAGACGACATCCTTTTGTTCCTAAAAGATCCCTTAATCTCTTTGCCTAACCTTTTCACAGCTTTAGACACCTTTAACCACATATCGGGTCTGGGAGTTAATCCCTCTAAGTGCGTAGCTATGCCTATAAACTTACCACACTCCCTAGTTTTATCCCTTTTGAGTTTTGAGTTCTCCTGGAACATGGAATCTTGAAAAAACATAGGTATACGTCTAGCACCAACTCTTAAACAAATATACACCCACAATTATCCTCAGGCCTTCTCCAATATTAAAAGGTTACTTTCCCAGTGGTCCCTATATCACATCTCCTTTTTAGGCCGAATACAGGCGGTCAAAATGTCGGTCCTCCCAAAATTATTGTTCTACTTTAGGGCCCTACCACTGTATGTGTCAAGATCCACCATACAAGCCATACAAACAGATCTACTAAAATTTATCTGGCAGGGTAAACAACCACACATAGGCAGGTCATCGATGTATAGGTCCTGAGATAGAGGGGGCCTAGGCTGCCCGAACTTATGGAAGTACTAGTTAGCGGCTAGGTTATTACAATTAGCCCAATGGCACCCTCTCACATACCATGGCTACAGTTTGAGAGGGCTTCCATTAAACCACATTTTCTCCCAGACCTTTTGTGGACTAATGCAGTAAACCATAGAAGTATTTCCCAGCTCAATGGAATTGTTGGATAGTACCTATATCTCTGGACCTTGTACAAAGAAAAGTTTGAGCTCTTCTCTAAACCCTCTCTATTGACATCTTTTTTGGGTGACCCTAAGTTCCCTGTGGTTTTTCATGCAAAAATGGACTTTGCACACTGATCCTCACAAGAACTGGTGACGCTGCATTCATTGATACAGGGCACCACGTTATGTTCTTTTGAACATTTGCACCAAAACTACGTCATACCTAACTCAGATCTCTACAAATACCTTCAGATATGCCATTTCTTCCAAAAGGCAATCTCCCAAATAAGGGATGATTTTAGAACAACCTTTGAAAATCTGTGCCATGAAAGGTCCAGAGATGGGGGGACGATCTTCACCTTATATATGCACCTTAATGATCACCACACTGAAGCTAAATCCCAAACAATGCTGGGATGGGAGTCTGAGGTGGGCCAAGAGTATTCAGCAGAAGACTGTTGTGATATGGTCACTAATATGCATAAATGTACCCGCTCAGTTGCCATTAAGGAAACTGTGGTGAAACAGCACATTAGATGGTATTATACACCAGTTCGAAATTCATAGAATGTTCCCAGCCATCCGGACAGATGTTTCAGAGACTGTGGAGAGAGGGACACTCTTCTCCATACTTTCTGGAGCTGTAAGGTTCTGGGCTCTCTCTGGCAGCAGACAGCTACGAAAGTACACTAAATAACAGGATCAAGCATCACCTTGACGTACCAAATGTGTATTTTGTTTGCAGACCTCCCAGAGGTCATACCCCCTGAGCAAAAATTGGTCCACATGCTGTTTAGTGCTATACAATGGGCAATAGCCCCGAACTGGCGTAAACCCTCAGTCCCATGGTCCCAGGTGCTTCTCCACGTGGAATCAATCAAACTGATGGAACGCATCCACCACACCCTTATGGATTCTATGTGAATCTTTGAGCGAAAATGGGACCCCTGGCCTGCTTCTTAGCTTGCTTGGGGGATGGTTTTGCCTCACGGGGATTAGAAAGCACTTTTAAATCTAACAGCAGAATTTGGTACGGGCTTGCTTTCTTTAGAATTTAACACCAATAGTGCCTTGATTATATGTAAACTTGTGCAGATTGATAAGACACGATATATATATGCAGTGAGTTTCTTATAAAGCCAGTTGCAATAGTAGCAGTTTCTATTTTTAGTTTTTAGTTTTGTAAAAAGTTAATCAATAGCATTCCAAGAAATGGAGTATTGTGAGTAATACCTTCACAACTTCTGGATCTCAGCACTCTAGTCAGAAAATTCTTTGTATATACACAAATTCTAACTCTGTATAACACTCTCAATGCTGATTAATGTATTTGTTATATTTTTTCCATGTAACTGTCTGAATATCTTTAATAAAAAAGGTTTGTAAACAAAAAAATGCGAAGTTCTCTCTAACGGGGATAAGAATATTAGTGGTCCAGGGTCTAATATATATTCCCACTTCTCCTTCGTTAACTCACCTAGGTCTTCCACCCATCGACACCTACAAGACAGTTCTTCCTCCCCAATTATCGCTAATTCACAAATATTTCCAATCCGCTCCTTTTTAACTGCTTTTCTTTAAATTATTTATCCAGTGTGTTTCTAATGTGTAAAAATTTATAGAAAAGACTCTCTCGAGATTTCATATTCCTCTCTAAGCTCTTGAAATGTTTAAGGAGTTGTCCCTCTATGCAGTTGGACCAATCTCACCAAGCCACACAAAAGCCATTCCAGAAAAAACAGTTTTTATTTACAGAAAGGGACAATCTTTCGGAGATAAGGTCGTGAAAAAAATTCCACATTCCCCAGTGAGACCCACTATGTTCTGGGATAACCCAGGTTTTTTTTTGCATGTCACAGATGCATATCTTGTCGACAAGTACACACTAGATTAATAGGTATAACCGAGTTCCAATCAACAGCCAACTCTAGGATTTTATCTCATGCAATTCTACTTATGTGGTGTACTCACTTCAGAGCCCACGCGATTTGATGTATATCGGTCGCACTAAACGCACTTTAGACAAACGTGTATAAGAGCACATTAATATTATCAAGATATAAAGAACATAGCGTCTCAATGCACTTTAAAATCGAACACAATAGTGATCCCTCAGGATTAAAATTCTGGGGAGTAGAGAAAATGTACCCTGATTGGAGAGGAAGCAACAGGGTAAGGGAGTTGTCTAAATGCGAGACAAAATGGATCTATTTAACAAATACTTTAAGTCTGAAAGGTATGAATGTTGAGTTGGACTTAAATTGTTTTATCAGCGATTATTGATTTTATTGGTTGGTTTTAATGTAGTCTGCCTTTTTTTTTCATGGATTTTATTAATTTTATAATGACCTATGATATCATATTTATATGTTCTAGGTGATTGAATATTTTATGCAGTCATTTTTCAGTCATTTTTTCTGTATACTTATTAAACTCTGATATGATGTTTAAGATGTGCTTTTTCCTGGGTTTTGGGTTGTTTCATTTTAAATCTAGGAGACGCACATTGGGGCAGTATACTGCCTCATACAGTAATAATGGTTTATATGGGATATGAAGTCTGTTATATGGATCTTCATAAGCTCAAATGCTTTACCACTGTATAAATGATAGGTCTAGTATGCATGATTAATATGATATAGATATGTACGGTGCGGTAGAACAGTAATATGACCTGCAGTGTTAATACAAATGCATTTCCATTCGGATCCGTGTTAGACTCGTTTGGAGTTCATTTGCGGATCGCACATGGACTGATCAAATTGAATCATGATTTGTGTCATTAATTCGATTTTAAGCATTGATAAGGGCAGTAGGATTTCAGATGCACCCATTTTTGATACGTGACAGTGAATTATGTTACTCATTTTAAACTCATATGTTATGGTATTTTTATTCTGAATTCTTTGCACAGATGACAATATGCTTTTTTTATGTATGAAGTAGGTTTGAACACTAGGTGGTAAACACTGTGGACGAGCCTAGTACACGCAGGTGCAAGTGGGTTAATTCCACGGCGCCCTGCAGTGTATTTAATGTGGGAAGCTGTGCTGTGTGGCCATGCCCTCTGACGAAGCAATCATGAAACTAGTCAGGGCCTGACCAAGCAGCAACCTATATCGTCTGCTTTCCTGCTTGCCTTACCCGGGAACATCGCTGGAACGGTGAGAGGTAGTCAGGAATATCGACTTGCGATACATTGTTGTTACATGTTCTTTTATTTTGAATTACATTGTAAGTGTGCAATCTTAAGAGAACCTATAATAAATACCTTTTAGTACTGGATTACGCTATGTGTATCTTTGTTCTCTGCTTACGAGCAAACATCTAGATGGATTACATGCAGAGAGCTGACAACACCCATTGCAAGCCAAGTGTATAACCCAGGATCATCTGACAGAGTGTAGGCAGTGAGCAGACATCATCCACTGACAGATAAGCGTAAAACCCAGTATCATCTGGTAAGTACCAGAAAAGACAAGAGTGTAACCCTGCGCTTACCCTACGGGAAAGCAGCTCACACAACAAATAAGGATTTTGTCAAGATTTCAATGCATAGACAAGTGTAGCGCTATAGGTTTAAAAAACTTATAAAGATATAAGAATAAAGAATAAAGAAAATGTCTATATCAAACAGCAAAAATTGCAAAATATGACAGCTTAACAAATAAACAAATAAAGTCTCTGATGTTCTTTAGATGTTATAAGAGCTGAAAGGGACTGATGTTAGTCCAAAAGTATGTATACAGGCAAAATATTTACTCCACCATGCCACTGCTAGCCCAATACTCCCCTAGAGGCACATGGAATAAATATGGGGCGCTTCAAATATAAATAAGTGTAACCAAAAAACTGTGTGTAGCACAATAGTGGTGGAACCCTCCTACTGTGTTTTGTGCTACACGTAACAAGTGTAACCAAAAAACTGTATATAGCACAATAGTGGTGGGACCCTCCTACTGTGTTTAGTGCTGCACGTAACAAGTGTAACCAAAAAACTGTGTATAGCACAATAGTGGTGGGACCCTCCTACTGTGTTTAGTGCTGCACGTAACAAGTGTAACCAAAAAACTGTGTATAGCACAATAGTGGTGGAACCCTCCTACTGTGTTTTGTGCTGCACGTAACAAGTGTAACCAAAAAACTGTATATAGCACAATAGTGGTGGAACCCTCCTACTGTGTTTAGTGCTGCACGTACCAAGTGTAACCAAAAAACTGTGTATAGCACAATAGTGGTGGGACCCTCCTACTGTGTTTAGTGCTGCATGTAACAAGTGTAACCAAAAAACTGTGTATAGCACAATAGTGGTGGAACCCTCCTACTGTGTTTTGTGCTGCACGTAACAAATAACACACATTAAATGAATAATTGTGACATTCACGTGAAACACTCTGTGAAATCACTGCATTCCATGCTGTGACATCTCAAAACATTAAATGACAGTCCATATAAATCAGATCCATCCAAGAGGAACTGCTTGTGATCACATCCAGTGTAAATCAGCTGCATACATTTAAGTGTCTTCGTGTGTCTTCCACAATCCCATGAATAAGTCTACCTATGACGAAACATGTCGGGGGCGTGGCTGTGAGACGTGACACACAGCGCAGTTGAACTACACAGGAATCAGGAAATTTTAGTGGAAGGAGGAGTGGAGGAGAGCTGAAGGGAGGGTGAGATTGCAGTTATACTGCAGCCCAGAGAAAGCACACCTCGGGTCCGCCGTGACCACCAGTTGTTTATTATTTGAGTTACACCTGTTTGAAGATTGCTTGAAGATTGATGTGATCCACAAATGATTTCTGCTGTTTTATCCTTTGTACAATGTGAGTGCATCAGTTGAGGGTTGCAGTGGTTTTAATAAATAGTTTTGCTGGTTTACACTATTGGAGCATTTTATTTTCTTACATGTGGATCCATATAACAACTATCCTCCTGGACACGTATCTTGCCATTTTTTACACCTGAGTGTGGTAAAACTTGCGTTTTTTGCCTTGCATGAAAGTGCTGGCATTGTAACTCGGTGAGTGCATTTCTGGAGGGTGTGATTCACTGAGCACAGGGGTGAGGTGGAAGACACACGAAGACACTTAAATGTATGCAGCTGATTTACACTGGATGTGATCACAAGCAGTTCCTCTTGGATGGATCTGATTTATATGGACTGTCATTTAATGTTTTGAGATGTCACAGCATGGAATGCAGTGATTTCACAGAGTGTTTCACGTGAATGTCACAATTATTCATTTAATGTGTGTTATTTGTTACGTGCAGCACAAAACACAGTAGGAGGGTTCCACCACTATTGTGCTATACACAGTTTTTTGGTTACACTTGTTACATGCAGCACTAAACACAGTAGGAGGGTCCCACCACTATTGTGCTATACACAGTTTTTTGGTTACACTTGGTACGTGCAGCACTAAACACAGTAGGAGGGTTCCACCACTATTGTGCTATATACAGTTTTTTGGTTACACTTGTTACATGCAGCACAAAACACAGTAGGAGGGTTCCACCACTATTGTGCTATACACAGTTTTTTGGTTACACTTGTTACGTGCAGCACTAAACACAGTAGGAGGGTCCCACCACTATTGTGCTATACACAGTTTTTTGGTTACACTTGTTACGTGCAGCACTAAACACAGTAGGAGGGTCCCACCACTATTGTGCTATATACAGTTTTTTGGTTACACTTGTTACGTGTAGCACAAAACACAGTAGGAGGGTTCCACCACTATTGTGCTACACAGTTTTTTGGTTACACTTATTTATATTTGAAGCGCCCCATATTTATTCCATGTGCCTCTAGGGGAGTATTGGGCTAGCAGTGGCATGGTGGAGTAAATATTTTGCCTGTATACTTTATAATTTAAAGGGGCAGCTGTTCCTATTTTCGCTTGTTTTCATCGATTCTCACGGTTTCATTACACTTTATACACACCATTTAACACTGGTCAACACTATTTGTGAGAGTAAGGAATTTGATGTTTTGGGTGCTCACCACCTAATATTGGTTCACACCATTATTTGAGTTTATTTAGAGGCATTGGCGCGGTGGGGGTGTCTGTTTGGTGGAAGGGCGCTCTAGTGAGGATACCCAGTGTTTATTATCAAAAGTATGTATAGTTCCTTATTCACCACGTGGATAACACATGCAAAAGTGTGATGGACCCTCCACATAGAGACAAAGTGAAGGCTTACCAGAAGGATTGAACTCATAAGAACGTACATTCAATGAGTCAATCAAGCTTGTAACCCCAGAGGGCAATCAAAAGGAGGAACCTCACGACTGGATGGCAGCAAAACTTCAGAACATATCCAAAATTCTGACAGAACTTTAAAATGAATGGCAAACCTTCCCACGGATCATCTCAGATGGATAGTCCATACAAGAATAAAGAAGGGGGGCCACATAGCATAATACCGTTTGGAAAAACAGATTTATTAAAATAAGTAAACAACTTACATTTCGGTAGTAAAAAAGCGCTTCAAATAAAATTATGGCAGACAGTGGAGTCTCCCGACGCGTTTCGTCTTAACAGACTTCATCTGCACCCCAGATGAAGTCTTTTAAGACGAAAACGCGTCGGGAGACTCCACTGCCTACATACTTTTGGACTAACATCAGTCCCTTTCAGCTCTTAAAACATCTGAAGAACATCAGAGACTTTATTTGTTTATTGTTAACCACTTGAGCCCCGGACCATTATGCTGCCTAAGGACCAGAGGTCTTTTTCCAATTTGGCACTGCGTCGCTTTAACTGCTAATTGTGCGGTCATGCAATGCTGTACCCAAACAAAATTTGCATCCTTTTCTTCCCACAAATAGAGCTTTCTTTTGATGGTATTTGATCACCTCTGCGGTTTTTATTTTTTGCGCATTAAACGGAAAAAGACCGAAAATTTTGAAAAAAAATGATATTTTCTACTTTTTGTTATAAAAAAAATCCAATAAACTAAATTTTAGTCATACATTTAGGCCAAAATGTATTCGGCCACATGTCTTTGGTAAAAAAAATGTCAATAAGCGTATATTTATTGGTTTGCGCAAAAGTTATAGCGTCTACAAACTAGGGTACATTTTCTGTAATTTACACAGCTTTTAGTTTATGACTGCCTATGTCATTTCTTGAGGTGCTAAAATGGCAGGGCAGTACAAAATCCCCCCAAATGACCCCATTTTGGAAAGTAGACACCCCAAGGAAATTGCTGAGAGGCATGTTGAACCCATTGAATATTTATTTTTTTGTCCCAAGTGATTGAAAAATGACAAAAAAAAAAAAATATTTACAAAAAGTTGTCACTAAATGATATATTGCTCACACAGGCCATGGGCCTATGTGGAATTGCACCCCAAAATACATTCAGCTGCTTCTCCTGAGTATGGGGATACCACATGTGTGGGACTTTTTGGGAGCCTAGCCGCGTACGGGGCCCCGAAAACCAATCACCGCCTTCAGGATTTCTAAGGGTGTAAATTTTTCATTTCACTCTTCACTGCCTATCACAGTTTCGGAGGCCATGGAATGCCCAGGTGGCACAAAACCCCCCAAAATGACCCCATTTTGGAAAGTAGACACCCCAAGCTATTTGCTGAGAGGCATATTGAGTCCATGGAATATTTTATATTTTGACACAAGTTGCGGGAAAGTGACACTTTTTTTTTTTCATAAAGTTGTCACTAAATGATATATTGCTCACACAGGCCATGGGCATATGTGGAATTGCACCCCAAAATACATTTAGCTGCTTCTCCTGAGTATGGGGTTACCACATGTGTGGGACTTTTTGGGAGCCTAGCCGCGTACGGGACCCCGAAAACCAATCACTGCCTTCAGGATTTCTAAGGGTGAAAATTTTTGATTTCACTCTTTACTGCCTATCACAGTTTTGGAGGCCATGGAATGCCCAGGTGGCACAAAACCCCCCCAAATGACCCCATTTTGGAAAGTAGACACCCCAAGCTATTTGCTGAGAGGCATGGTGAGTATTTTGCAGCTCTCATTTGTTTTTGAAAATGAAGAAAGACAAGAAAAAACATTTTTTTTTTCTTTTTTCAATTTTCAAAACTTTGTGACAAAAAGTGAGGTCTGCAAAATACTCACTATACCTCTCAGCAAATAGCTTGGGGTGTCTACTTTCCAAAATGGGGTCATTTGGGGGGGTTTTGTGCCACCTGGGCATTCCATGGCCTCCGAAACTGTGATAGGCAGTGAAGAGTAAAATCAAAAATTCACGCCCTTAGAAAGCCTGAAGGCGGTGCTTGGTTTTCGGGGTCCCGTACGCGGCTAGGCTCCCAAAAAGTCTCACACATGTGGTATCCCCGTACTCAGGAGAAGCAGCAGAATGTATTTTGGGGTGTAATTTCACATATTTCCATGGCATGTTTGAGCAATATATCATTTAGTGACAACTTTGTGCAAAAAAAAAAAAATTGTCTCTTTCCCGCAACTTGTGTCGCAATATAAAATATTCCATGGACTCGACATGCCTCTCAGCAAATAGCTTGGGGTGTCTACTTTCCAAAATGGGGTCATTTGGGGGGGTTTTGAACTGTCCTGGCATTTTATGCACAACATTTAGAAGCTTATGTCACACATCACCCACTCTTCTAACCACTTGAAGACAAAGCCCTTTCTGACACTTATTGTTTACTTATTGTTTTGCAAAAAAATTACTTTGAACCCCCAAACATTATATATTTTTTTAAAGCAAATGCCCTACAGATTAAAATGGTGGGTGTTTCATTTTTTTTTTTTCACACAGTAATTGCGCAGCGATTTTTCAAACGCATTTTTTGGGGAAAAAACACACTTTTTTAAATTTTAATGCACTAAAACACACTATATTGCCCAAATGTTTGATGAAATAAAAAAGATGATCTTAGGCCGAGTACATGGATACCAAACATGACATGCTTTAAAATTGTGCACAAACGTGCAGTGGCAACAAAATAAATACATGTTTAACAGCCTTTAAAAGCCTTTACAGGTTAACACTTTAGATTTACAGAGAAGGTCTACTGGAAAAATTACTGCACTCGATCTGGCCTTCGCGGTGATACCTCACATGCATGGTGCAATTGCTGTTTACGTTTGACGACAGACCGCCGCTTGCGTTAGCCTTAGCGCGAGAGCAGGGGGCGACAGGGGTGCTTTTTTTTTTTTTTTTTTTTTTTTTTCTTTATTATTATTATTGTTTTATCTTATTTTTAAACTGTTCCTTTCATTTTTTTTTTAAATCATTTTTATTGTTATCTCAGGGAATGTAAATATCCCCTATCATAGCAATAGGTAGTGACAGGTACTCTTTTTTGCAAAAATTGGGGTCTATTAGACCCTAGATTTCTCCTCTGCCCTCAAAGCATCTGACCACACCAAGATCGGTGTGATAAAATGCTTTTCCAATTTCCCAATGGCGCTGTTTACATCCGGTGAAATCTAAGTCATAAAATGCTCGTAGCTTCCGGTTTCTTAGGCCATAGAGATGTTTGGAGCCACTCTGGTCTCTGATCAGCTCTATGGTCAGCTGGCTGAATCACCGGCTGCATTCTCAGGTTCCCTGTTGAGACAGGAGAGCCAGAGAAAAACACGGAAGACGTTGGGGGAGGGGGGCATTCCCTCCCACTGCTTGTAAAAGCAGTCTAGAGGCTAATTAGCCGCTAGGATTGCTTTTACATGAAAGCCGACCGCTGGCTGAAAAGAATGATACCAAGATGATACCTAAACCTGCAGGCATCATTCTGGTATAACCACTCAAAGTCGTGAATGGTGTACCTGAAGACAAAAAAATGGTTAACAATGGTTAACAATAAAGCACAGTAAACAGTAAAGTATAAATAATTACATACCTGAAAAACAAACATGATAAAACATAATAACAATAACAATAACAATAAAACATTGCAGAATAGAATACAGTAAAAAAGAGCAGAACAATAGAGAGAGAGAATAGAGAGAGAGAGAACAATAAAACAACAACTATTTTTTTTTATTTTATATATTTATTTTTTTTTACACTTTTTTTGTAACTAACTTTTATAACTGTAACCGGTTCCAGGTTCGGGTCTCTCAAAATGCGATGGCATCTTGGGAGACCCTGTGAAAGTGTGCCTAGTATGTGCAATGCTGTACCCTACGCTAATACTCAACTAGTGAATGGTAGCGTTCAAAACATTCACCAATGCAAAGACCAGGATTGTCAGGACAGGAGGGACAATAATAGTGGGTGTCACGCCTATATCCGCGCTTGCTGCAGACACAACATCTTTTTTGGGGGGTTCGCTGGGTAGGGGTACTCGGGAGGACATAAAAATGGCTCTCATGCAGCTGACTGCATTTGGTTGGGGATGTGAATGGGGGAAGTACGGGCGCTGCAGAAGCGGTGGGTTCCCAATTAGGATTGGCGAATGCAGCAGGAAGGGCACTATGGGCACGACGGGCCTGTGTTTGTCTTTTTGGTGTCAGCGGGACACTACTTGTGCTTGCCACCTCACCAGCTTGAACTGCACTTATGGGACTCGCCACGTCACCAAGTGTTACTGCAGTGCTGGTTTGACTATGACCGGGGTGTACTAGACCGCTGGTGCTTGCCAGCTCACCAAAACGCTACCAAAAAAACTGTTAGCGATCGCAGGGATCAGGCCTGACTCTGCGAATGCTGCAGTTATGCATTTAGTGTTTTGTAAGTGACAGTGATCGATCGATACTGCACTTGGGTGGGCTGGGCTGGGCTGGGCGGAGGGGCAAAACGCAAGTGCTAGCAGGTATCTGGGCTGATCCCGCTAACACTGCGTTTTTGGGAACCCTAAACTGCTGGGGACGCCAGTATAGATCTGATCGGATCAGATATTGATGCGATCAGATACTATACCACTAAGGGAGGTGTACGGTGCGTGCGTGGGTGTTAGCGGTACTGGCGCTAACCTGACGCTGCCTGGGGCTGGTGCTTGCCAGTTCACCAAAACACTACAAAAAAACTGTTAGCGATCGCAGGGATCAGGCCTGACTCTGTGAACGCTGCAGTTATGCGTTTAGTGTTCTGTAGGTGACAGTGATCGATCGATACTGCACTTGGGTGGGCTGGGCTGGGCCGGGCGGAGGGGCAAAACGCAGGTGCTAGCAGGTATCTGGGCTGATCCTGCTAACACTGCGTTTTTGGGAACCCTAAACTGCTGGGGACGCTAGTATAGATCTGATCGGATCAGATATTGATCCGTTCAGATACTATACCACTAAGGGAGGTGTACGGTGCGTGCGTGGGTGTTAGTGGTACTGGCGCTAACCTGACACTGCCTGGGGCTGGTGCTTGCCAGTTCACCAAAATGCTACCAAAAAAACTGTTAGCAATCGCAGGGATCAGGCCTGACAAAACGGGACTGCCTCGGGCGGCGGGGGGGGTCCGATCAGACCCCCCACCCGCGGGAGGCAAATCACGTACATGTACGTGATTTTGCCTGCCCGTGCCGCCTTGCCGACGTACATCGGCGTGAGGCGGTCCTTAAGTGGTTAAGCTGTCATATTTTGCAACCTTTGCTGTTTGATATAGACGTTTTCTTTATTCTTTATTCTTTTATCTCTATAAGTTTTTTAAACCTACAGCGCTACACTTGTCTATGCATCATCTGGTAAGTGCCTAGAGGGATTATGACACGTGCAGTGTGGAGGTGGCGATTGTTTTGAATTACTATCTGCAACATTTTTTCTGTAATGGACAATCCTATATTTACATCTGCCTCATTTTATATATAAAGTGGACTTCATACTTATTTAACTATTTTAGTGAACTTTTAACAAGTCCTAAAATGTTTGGATTATTTTAGCGCTGCTAATGTTATGGTATTTGTTGCTGTGACATATTTCTGCTTTGATGTTTTATTATTATAGTAGCTGCTCTTATTAATTTAAAGTAACACACTTTCCATGAGCGCTGAGGGAGAGATACCAGCTGAGTGTTGAATTATTTCTCAATTTACTGCTATTTTCCAGCACTGCCTTAACCCACTTGGGCATGGAGTTCACCAGAGCATTACAGGTTGCCACTGGAGTCCTCTTTCACTCCTCCATGATGATGACATCACAGAACTGGTGGATGTTAAAGACCTTGCGCTCCTCCGCCTTCCATTTGAGGATGCCCCACAGATGCTCAATAGGGTTTAGGTCTGGAGACATGCTTGGCCAGTCCATCACCTTTACCCTCAGATTCTTTAGCAAGGCAGTGGTCGTCTTGGAGATGTTTGGGGTCATTATCATGTTGGAATACTGCCTTGCGGCCCAGTTTCTGAAGAGAGGGGATAATGCTCTGCTTCAATATGTCACAGTACATGTTGGCATTCATATTTCCCTAAATGAACTTTAGCTCCCCAGTGCCAGCAGCACTCATGCAGCCCCAGACCATGACACTCCCACCACCATGCTTGACTATAGGCAAGACTTGTCTTTGTACTCCTCACTTGGTTGCCGCCACACACGCTTGACACCATCTGAACCAATTAAGTTTATCTTGGTCTACCAAGATAAGATCAGACCAAAGGACATTGTTCCAGTAATCCATGTCCTTAGTCTGTCTTCAGCAAACTGTTTGCAGGCTTGCTTGTGCATCATCTTTAGAAGAGACTTCCTTTTGGGACGACAGCCATGCAGACCAATTTGATGCAGTGTGTGGTGTATGGTCTGAGCACTGACAGGCTGACCCCCCACCCCTTCAACCGCTGCAGCAATGCTGGCAGCACTCATACGTCTATTTCCAAAGACAACCTCTGGATATGAGCATGTGCACTCAACTTCTTTGATCCACCATGGCAAGGCCTGTTCTGAGTTAAACCCCTGTATGGTCTTGGCCACCGTGCTGCAGCTCAGTTTCAGGGTCTTGGCAATCTTCTTATAGCCTAGACTATCTTTATGTAGAGCAAAATTTTTTTTCTTTGCAGATCCTCAGTTCTTTGTCACCTTCTTTGCCATGAGGTGCTATGTTGAACTCCCAGGTACCTAATTTTATTAACTATCCATATGGTCCACTGGTAGAAACATTGACGTTTCCCAGTTTATATTTAAGCCAGAGATCTGTCCAAAGTTTTCTATCACCTCCATCGCCACACTGGGTATCCCCTAAAAATAAAAGTACATCATCTGCGTACAACGCTATTTTCTCTTCTCCTAATATTCTCTTAAACCCTTGGATATTTACAGATGAGCTAATGGCTATAGCCAAAATACATTCCCTATTTTCAAGAGTACAATAAAGGAAAATTTACTTGCCTTCCTTATCTTTGATAGCCCATCTGCAGGAGAACACTATCCCAGTGCCATTCAGAATACTCACCCCTCTTGAATATGAAGTGTGCACTGAATGATACTGTGTTTGAAATTTCCTCTGTTTTAAATACACAATTGTTTCCTTTGTCAAATGTGTCTCCTGCAGACAGAGTACCATGGCATTATATATATCTCTATAGAGGACAAGACTGCTTTTCTCTTAATCGAATCTCTTAACCCTCGAACGTTCCAACAGCATATAATCAAAAATTTAGCTTGCATCCTCTAAATCAATGGTCATCAACCCTGTCCTCAGGGCCCACTAACAGGCCAGGTTTTATGTATTACCTTGGGGAGATGCAGACTAGAATACTGCAATCACTGAGCAGCAAATTATATCACCAGTGATGTATTTCAGTTATCTTGCAAACCTGGCCTGTTAGTGGGCCCTGAGGACAGGGTTGATGATCATTGTTCTAAATCATAACAATTAAAAGCATATTATTTATTCTACTAACTATATTTTTTGAGGTAGACATTTATTCCAGTGAGTGACAGGAGGATAGTTTTGGCCAGAAAGGAGAGGGTTTTGGACCTCTGTCTGTGTCTTTGCTGGAGAAATTCATCTTCTTTTTTTGGGGATCATTTTTACTTGTCTGACACCAAACAGTATGTTCCAATAGGGACATTTGTTGTGGTAACAACTCTAATGCCGCATACACACAATCAGAAATTCGGCCAGCAAAAGACCGATGAGAGCTTTTGGTTGGAAAATACGACCGTGTGTGTGCTCCACCAGACTTTTGCTGGCCGAATTCCAGACAGCAAAAGATTGGGAGGATGTTCTCAATTTTTCGGGCAGAAAAAGTTCAGATCGGAAATTCCAATCGTCTGTAGCAATTCCGACACACAAAATTCCTATGCATGCTCGGAAACAATTTGACGCATGCCCGGAACTTCATTTTCTCGGCTCGTCGTAGTGTTGTACATCCCCACATTCTTAACGGTCGAAAGTTCAGCAAACTTTTGTGTGACCGTGTGTATGCAAGCCAAGCTTGAGCGAAATTCTGTCGGAAAAACCATCCAAGATTTTTCTGAAGGAAAATCCGCTTATGTGTACGCGGCATCATTGGACTTTTTAAGTGACACTAAATTATATCCTTATTTTTCAAAAATAATCTATACACATCCACTACTTATTGGCACTGTAATATATTTGAATGAAATTGTTTCTTACTGTGTTTTTCTGCCTCCTTGTAATGTCCTCCATGAGCTCCCATTTTCTCTGTTACTTATTTTCGTTTGTAACAAGCAGTTCATGATAGTTGCGGTCATGTTCACTGCTTTATGCACACTACATATCCCATTGTCTATAGTCCCTATTTCATCTTGGGAGTAAGTAAGAGAGCAAAAGAGGGTGGCTATGTTCCAACATACAATGGAACCATGGAGAAGGAACATTGGATCACAGCAGTAAAGTAATACATTAAATCGAAAAAAGATTTGTGCATGCTGGGAGCAATAAAAATAACTTTTTTTAGTTGAGAACACATACTTGAATAGAGAAACAGAGTTTATTTTCACTTTCTCTACTCTATTAAAATAAATAAAAGAGTTCTCCCTTGCAGTGGGACTGCCTCCTCACTGCATGGGTTAATTGTTAATTTCTGCCTAGGCAACTGCCAAAAATCACTTTTACTTATCTGATCCTCCTTTCCCTCAGACTCACTCCAGGCTGGTCCTGCAGCCTCTTCTCCCTAGGATCCAGTGGTTGCAGGTCCTCAGACATTATCAAGTTCACTGTACAACCCATAGCCCTGCACTGGACTAGAGCAGGGGTGGGCAGCTGTAGTCCTCGAGCTATGGAACTAAATTTCCCATGATGCATTGCAAGTCTGACAGTTACAACCATATGGAAGGGGCATGATGGTAAGACTGACAGTTATTCCCTGAAGCATGATGGGACTTGTAGTTCTGCAATGGCTGGAGGTCCCCAGTTGCTCACCACCAAGCTAGAAGGCACAAAGAAACAGACTGTCACGTACCTTACAGCAGAGTCTGAATGTTGAGGGAGGCCTCTCGCACGGTTCCGGTCCTGACACCCCTGGTAGTGAGGACAGGGTGTGCCGGGGCACAGAAGGGTGCAGGTGCCTGCGGCTGGAGAACTGGAACTGTGAGATTCGGGATCCTCCGGAGACTGATGGAAGATTGGTCACCAGAACTGTTAGTAGGAGCCGGGCAGGTGTGGATTCAGAAACAACTGCAACGTCAGGTCAGGCAAAGGTTGGCAACGGGCTGGCAGCGAGGTATCCAAAACAGAAGGCAAGTTCATGGTCAAGGTCAGGCAGAGGTCGGCAACGGGCAGGCAGCGAGGTACAAAGTCAGGAGGCAGAGCCGTAGTAGATAGTCCAAGCCAGAGTCGGTATAATCAGCAAGGTAGGTAGCAGACAAGGGAGATCCGAGAGAGTAGTCAGGAAGCCGGGTAGTCAGGAGCAAGGTAACAGGGCACACAGATATCAGGAAATCAGGAACTAGCTGAAGACGATCCAGCACTAGTGTCAGGCAAGGACCTTGTTTATATGTGGCGCCGAACGCCAGGATTGGTGGACGTGAACGTGCGTGCGTGAGAACGTACACCCGCTCGTATGGCTGTGCGGGTGCGTGCACACGTTCGTACGGATGCGCAGATGTGCACGTTCGATCCGGAACTCGCTCGTATCTGTCGGGGACACCGCGCATGGCCGTTAGACGCTGCTGCATGGAGACGGAAGCTAGTGCTGTGAGTTCTCTGACACAGTCTACTGCCAAAGTGTAGGGGAGTAAAGGAGAGTTACAGGTACCTTCTAATTGTAGCTGTTGGGTGAGGTTTTATTACAGATAGATTAAAACTACTCACAATTGTATTAGTAAGGCAAGCATGTACAGTAGCAATGGCACTGTGGTTGGTAATCCTAGACAACGCATTCTGGCAGGGGGACTTCGATGAACGCTTTCATCTGCCAGGGTTTTGGACGGAGTGCCATGCTGGATTCCATCACTTCCTGGTCTGTGGAACACTTTTATGGAGCGGAAGATGATGTCACTTCCCGGATCAGCGTGTTGGCATGATGACTTTGGCAATGCATTTGTGGAGCATGCACTCCTTCTTCAGGCCCTATGGGAGCCATTTTGGAAGAGGGCTATATAAGGGCAGGACTGTAATGATGTTGGGGCAGGCTACGCCCTGAGTCTTTAACCTATCACGGACTGATTGCTATAACAAACCAATACGGACGTGTACATGATAGATAATAAAAAACAACAAATAAACAACACATAAAAAATGGATAAAAAATAAACATTCTAAAACACCAACATCTTTATAATATGTTTAAAATATCTGATGTAAAAACTCTGGTGTTATGTCATACATCTAGGTGTAAACATCCCTTTGTATTTGGTCAGCTAGTTCTATTTGAGGTTTACCTAAGTGGATTATGTGGGATGGTACATGTTATTAACCACTTGTATGAATAATAATCCAACAACCGTGGAATGGGGTTTAATCATTTGAAGGAGCAAGATTGTTAATTAAAGGTGTCCTTATCTGGACACTCAGGGACATAGAGAATTACAGTTGTGCTCATAAGTTTACATACCCTGGCAGAATTTATGATTTCTTGGCCATTTTTCAGAGAATATGAATGATAACACAAAAACTCTTCTTTCACTCATGGTTAGTGTTTGGCTGAAGTAATTTATTACCAACCAACTGTGTTTACTCCTTTTAAATCATAATCACAACAGAAACCCCATTCCACGGTTGTTGGATTATTATTCATACAAGTGGTTAATGACAAGTACCATCCCACATAATCCACTTACAGTAGGTAAACCTCAAATCAAACTAGCTGACCAAAAACAAAGGGATGTATACACCCAAATGTTTGAGTTTTTTTACATAATTTTTGAAGATATTTTAAACATCTTATAAAGATTTTGGTGTTTTAGAATGTTTATTTTTTTATCCTTTTTTTGTTATTTGTTTTTTCTTAATATCTATCCTGTACATGTCCGTATTGGTTTGTAATAGCAATCAGTCCACAATAGGTTAAAGACTGAGGGCGTAGCCTGTCCCGATGTCATTACAGTTGTGCCCTTATATAGCCCTCTTCCAAAATAGCTCCCATACGGCCTGTGATTACAGTTGTGCCCTTATATAGCCCTCTTCCAAAATAGCTCCCATACGGCCTGAAGAAGGAGCGCATGCTCCACAAATACGTCACCCAAACCACCACGGCAACATGCTGATCCAGGAAGTGTTGTCATCCTCCGCTCGCCAGTGCATTACACGGACCAGGAAGCGACAAAATCCAACAGCGCTGACCGCCCCAAAACCTGGCAGATGAAAGCGCTCATTGAGGTCCCCCTCCCGGAGTGTGTTGTCTAGGATTACCACCCACAGTGCCATTGCTACTGTACATGCTTGCCTTACTACTACAATTGTGAGTAGTTTTAATCGATCTGTAATAAAGCTTCATCCAACAGCTACACTTAGAAGAAACCTGTGTTTCTCCCTTGTTTGTTCCTTCAGAGTTACTTCTTGTCCCAACATGGAGCTGCCCTAAGATAGCCTTATCTGGACTTTTGATGGACTTCCACCCATAATGGACTCTAATCCACAAGCCATTTCTTATAATCATATTTCTCTAATGTTGATTCTTTTATGGTGTTTTTCATTTTAATGTTGATTCCTTTGCATTTATAGCCTGTACCCAGATGTTTAGTGTTCAATCTGCGCCAACAATTATCCCCTTTTTCTTTGAGTAAAGGAGAGTGCTGGCTGTAAGGGGAGTGGTGGATCAGCTAAGTAAAACTGTTCTGTGTTGGCCCCTAAACCAGTTACTTACTTAACACTTACAGTGCAAGAGCAGCCTTGTTGCAAGGGAGCATTTTTACTTTTCTGGGAGATGGATTCTAAAGTTTACAGTTATAAGCACTGCTACCATAAGCAGCTTTTTTCACCTCAATTTTACCAGTGCATTTCAAAATTCTGAAGTTTGCAGATGGTGAGGGATTGGAAAACATTAACTTAAGTAATTAAAGAGACCCTGTCACCTTGACCATGCTAGACATTGATATTGTTAGTGAAGGTGACTTGCTTAAAGTCTTGGAACAATATATTGAGTGAAGATTCCTTTTTATTATTTATTCATGTGAAAAGCAAATTCCAGTTTATTTATTTAATTTGAAAATTATTAGGTATTAAAAGTAATAACATTTAAATGTAATGTATTAAGTGAGATTCTGAACTCTTTTAACACGTTAGCATCGGTGTCTACAGAAAGCACATTGCTCAACCCTCATATATTTATTTTGCCTCTTCTCCCTCGCAACTCTTTGTCCTTCTAAAGCTGGTAAGAGTACACACTACTTCTGGATATGGGGCAGAATTGTGACCTTCTCCTCTTTGACCATGCTCAGGCCTAGGGGCTTATTGCACTGTCACACTGTCATACTGTTACACTGTTACATGACTGAAGGGATTCACATGACCTCTCCCCTGGGGCACGGATACAGTTGATTTCAGTGCTGGGTGTAAAGGGGCAGCAAAGGAGTACAGGTAAAGTGAGTATCTGGGAATTGTGGGATGCTCTTTACAGAATCTCTGTCACTTCGCCCTGCATGGGCAGAGTGACAGTGGGTCTTTAAGTGTAAGAGGAAGGTTAACTTGCCGTGTACTAAACATCTGTGGTTTAAAAAGGCTATATGAGTAAACCAGCGAAATCAGTACAGTATTTTTATCTAGAGCATTTCATTAAAGTTCCTTAGATTTTTCATAGAGTTTTTCTTTCCTGAGCTTATTCCTTTGATAAGATTGCTGTCATTTATTGAAAAAAAAATCACATGCGATGTTTGAAATAATGTTAGAAATAATGCATTGATTCAATAAACACACTGAACAATGCATCTGAAACGAACACTCTTAAAGCCAGAGACATAATTGAAGGATCTTTATCACTCTATGCTGTAGTGTTTGCAGCTGTGAGAAGCATAACCTAGATAATAAGGATGAGATAATGTTACAGAAACCTGCTGATAGGCAAGCAGCTCCCCTGACAGCTAATTTATTCCATATAGCTCAGTCATTATTTCATTTTTCAATTGCTGTAAGATTTATTAACCATTATGTCTATAGCTATCAGTTAAAATAAGTTTACTAATAAAATGTAGGTACTGGTACTTTATAGAGTTAAAACCCCTACTTGACATAGTTAAAACCCCCTATTCAAATCTAAAAGAAGAGGGGGAGATGACGTGAGACATGAGACGTCCGTAGGGAAGGGAGGAGTGGGAGGTGTGTCGTCCTGCTGGCGTGCCGGCCGGCTCTCTCTCATATCAGGACGAGCAAACAGGGGCAATGGAGAGGATATGGAGAGCCATCCCGCTGAGAGAACCGTGCAGCGACCTGTGTGCTAGGAGATGATTTAGATCCGTGCACGGAAGACAGGAGGACAGAGAGAAACAGCTGTGGTGACGGTCTCGATTAACAGACCGGAGCTCCCCGCTCCCCCCCTCCCCCCCCGCACTGAGTACTGGCAGCATGTGAGACAGGACCGGGACTGAACGCTGAAGTGGAAGATATATGCTGGAAGATCCAGAGCCCTGATAGTGGCAAGCAAGCCTGACAGCTAAACCCATCTGACTCCAGCTGGGGGAAGTATCAAATAGCTTGAAACAGAAAGTAGAAGGTAGAAGTACAAGTAATGGTGGTAAGAGACTCACTAAAAATACCCATCTCCAAGGTAAGAGTGTAAAGCTTATAAGGAGCACGCCAGGAGAAGTAAGACTGTAGATTGTGAAGCTAGGAAATCTGCTGATCAACGTGTGTATGGTAACTCCTGCTGTCCCTATTAAACTAGGTGAGACAGTGGAGGAGTGGTGGCTCTCCCCACTGTATATTTTATGAAGCATGAGATTTGCCAAATGCAAGGAAATGTTGTTTAAGCTCGTTAACCTTTGAACACTGATACATCACGGAGGAAACTAGGGGCATTATATCTTGCTGAAATACAAAGCCTATAGATACGATCAAAGCTGCAATTGAGTTCCTACATAACGGTATCCGCACTGACATTGGAGGGAAGGCGGGGATATAATAAACAAGCCTATGATACTAATACATGCCCTAGGCCTGTATGCTCACCCTGTGGCTTAGGGGTATATGTGTATGTAGTGAAGGGGTGGTGGGTACCTCCGCCGTATATACTATACAGCACAAACTTGGCCAGTGATAAAGAAATGTGGTTTAAAGTTTGTTAACCTTTGAGTACTGGTTTATTACGGGTGAAGCTTGAGACATCATATATTGCTGAAATATAAAAGTGCTTCGGATATAACCAAAGCTACAACTAACTTGCTCTGTGGAATCGCAGCACTGTACCCATATGCAATGTTCACTCCTACAGCATTGGAAGCTAGGCCCAGGCTAGGTAGACTAACACACTCATAAGCTACCGTTGTGAGTTCCTTGTGTCACAATACTGGTATACCAGAAAATAGCCTGGAAACACGCTTACCAGACACTGTGACACAGGGCTAAACTCAGTACCATAAAGTCTCATTCAAGTCGCTAATAGTTTACAACTGCCACATTGGTATCTACACTAACAACCTCAGATTGATTGGTTAACTAGCGGGAGAGAGTTGTACCCGGGACTATTTCTTGAGAGTGTTGGACATACAGATTAAAATCAAACTGAGATAGCTCAGCAGGAAAATAGTATGAGCCGGAACGCATCTAAAACCGGGAAGGGGGGACCACCGAAAACCCCAAAAGATAATTTACCAGGGAACGCTGCTGGAAGTACAATTAAGCAATATATGGTCAAAGGGGGGAGCCCGGGAAGCGCCCATCAAGAAACCCAAAAATCAAATATGGTAGACAAAAAGAAGAAGGGACTAAACGAGAGGGAAGAGCAAACTCCTGATCATTTAAGAGAGGAATTACTAGCCGACAACACGCTGGAGGCATCTAGAATAGAAGAGCATAGACAGGATACACAACTGCCCTCAAAAAACGAATTAGCAGAAATGCTTAAAGCCCTGGAAACCTCGATCAAAGCAGACATTGGTATGTTGAGGTTAGATCTAGGCAACCTTCTGAGCAGAGTGGAGGAAGCTGAGGATAAGTCAGTCAAACAGGAATGGGAAATCTCCGAATTAAAAAAACAACTTAAAACAACTCAACAAAATCAGATAAAAATTTGCTCCAGAATGGAAGATCAGGAAAACAGGGATCGAAGACAAAATCTGAGACTCAGGGGGGTCCCGGAAAATAGAGGGGAGGATCTGAGGAGGACTGTAGCAACTATCTTTGGCCCAATCCTGGGACTGAGAGGGGAAGACTTCCCAAAAATCGAGCGGGTTCACCGGGTGGGTAGGCTCGATACCAGATGGGTAGAAAGAAGTCGTGACATTATTGTGAGATTCAGGTTCTATGAAGATAAAGAAAAGATATGGGTTAAATTGAAGGGGCATACCCCACTACAGTTTGAAGAGGCAAGAATTCAAGTCTTTGAGGACCTGGCCAAAGACACACTGGCGAGAAGGCGACATTTGAAACCCCTACTGGAGCAAATGATAAACCAAAATGTAAAATACACATGGGGATTCCCAGCCTGCCTGGTGGGTAGCAAAGACGGGAGATCCGCAAGACTAAGATTCCCGGGAGAATTAGAGGAATTCTGTGAGAAATTGGGCTTGCAGGTGCCCCAGATGCTGGACTGGTCTAATGAACGTTGGATTGAGTTGAGCATAGGCCAGATGTGAGAGGTCAAGCAGGGGTGGGGATCTGTGGGGGGGGGAGCGGGGAGGAGTGGGCGGATTAGGACCAAAATGAATCCACAATATTGGTGAGGAAGCCCCGTCAGTAGAAACCTAGTGTTTCCGGTCACTAAGGCAGCACGGACTGGAGGGATGACACACCTAGAGCTCCACCTTTAGAGAAGGAGACCAATGGTGGGACACAATACAAGTGACCCTCACTGGTCTAAGGGTCCTGAGAGGACCAATGGGGGGGAGGGTGGGAGAGGGGGGGGAGGTGGTGGTGGTGATGGAGGAGGTGGTGGGAGCGATGGGGGGGTGGTGGGGGGGAGGGGGTGGGAGAGGGAGGGGGAGTAGAGGGAGGGGGTCCCGTCCAATCTCAATATCAAGAAAGAGGGAAAACTCTCCAAGGTCTAAGGTAAAGGGAGAATTTAGGAGAATGGAAAAAGGGTCATGGCCACAATAAAATTTATAACATACAACGTCAAAGGCCTAAACACCCCCAAGAAAAGATGGGATATCTTCAACGAGTTAAAATTATTGGGCCCAGATGTGGTGTTCTTGCAAGAGACACATATAACACTCCAATCGAGACTTAGATTGTTCTCAAACGAATACCCAGTCTGGTACCAAGGAGATACCATCTCTAATAGGGCACGAGGAGTGGCCATTGGCTTTGCAAAGAAAACAAGGTTTGTGCTGGAGGAAAGATTAGTGGACCCAGAAGGTAGATACCTGTGCCTCAGAGGTAGACTAAATGAAGTAGAATATACATTAGTCAACATTTATGCTTCAAACAAGAATCCGACGAAGTACTTAGCTAATATATTGGGGAAAATAATGAAGTTCATGAGAGGACATCTAATACTAATGGGGGATTTTAATTTTTGTCTTAACCCAGATCTAGACAGTACGGCCCGAACACAGGGGAGAAACTGCGCTCACTTGAAAGAGTTAAAGCAAAAACTCTCCACCTACCAATTGGTGGATATTTGGAGAGTTCAACATCCAACCAAAAGAGACTATACGTTTTTCTCCCCTGTGCACGGGTCTTACTCCCGGATTGATTGGGGACTAGTCGAACATCGGGCGATCGATAAGGTAGTAGAGTCCAAGATTGGAAATATAACTTACTCAGATCACGCACTTATGACCATGGAAATAGCAACTGGTAGAGGTCAGGCCTATAGGGGGCAGTGGAGGCTAAATGAGGAGTTGATAAAGGAGGAGGAGGGTGTCAATAGAATTAGAAAGGAATTAGAAAACTATTTTGAGGTAAATGACATGGGGGAAGTGTCGGGAGCTATGCTATGGGAGGCTCATAAAGCCTATATCAGGGGGGTCTTGGTGGGAATTGGGAGCGAGGAAGAAGAAAGATAGACGGGCCAAAATTCAAAAACTAAGGGCTGACCTGGCAGGATTAGAACAAAAACATAAAAAACAAGCGTGCCAGCTCCCCCAAGAGATACATCAGCAGATGGTTATTAAAAGGTCGGAGCTGAAAACCGCGATGGAGCAGGAGTCAAGAGCAACATTTAATAAGATAGCCTGGGAGAGATTTAGATGGGGTAATAAACTCAGCAAACAGTTAGCAAAAATAGTACAAAAGAAGAAAGCCAGGAACTTTATAGAAAAAATTCAGACCAAAGAAGGCCATATGGAATATTCAACTAGAAGTATAGCGGAGATCTTTAAGAACTACTATAAAGACCTATAATCAGTCCCCAGGCAAGACACCTCTTTAAAAAATAGGAGATTAAGATATAACAACTATCTAAAAAAGGCAGCGCTACCCAAGATTTCAGAAGAAGGCAGAGGAATATTAGAAAGACCAATCTCAGAAGAAGAAATCAGGAAAGCTTTAGCAGCAACGGCATCCGGGAAAAGCCCTGGCCCGGACGGCCTGACAATACTTTATTATAAAACATTTAAAGAAACATTGGTACCTAGGCTATGTTGCTACATGAATGGTCTGGGGGACAGCTTTGAGATGAGTAGGGAGGCACTAAAAGCTTCTATTACAATTATATTGAAAGAAGGTAAAGAGAAATCACTATGCTCGAGTTATCGCCCAATCTCTTTGCTGAATAATGACACAAAGCTTTATGCAAAAGTATTGGCAGAGAGATTAAAGGAATTTATGAATTCATTAGTTAACCCAGACCAAGTAGGATTTGTTCCCAACAGAGAGGGGAGGGACAACGGGGTCAGGACTCTTCTCCTATTGGGAAAAATGAAGGAGAGTGGGCCCCCAGGACTGCTTCTGTCAATCGACGCCGAAAAGGCATTTGACAGGGTATACTGGGGGTTCATGTTCCAGACCTTGGAGACTATGGGGCTGGGTCCTAAAATGATCCGGAGGATTAAAACTCTTTACCACCATCCAACTGCCGTAGTAAAAATCAATGGGTTAATATCTCAACCATTCAAGATGGAAAACGGCACGAGACAGGGGTGTCCCCTGTCCCCGCTGCTTTTCGTCCTAGCTATGGAACCTTTCTTGGCAACAATACGAAGAGACCCCGATATTAGAGGTGTGAAGGTAGGAGAGGAAGAACACAAAGTCGCAGCGTTTGCGGACGACGTGTTGTTTTATGTAACGGACCCGATCTCTACTATGCCCAAACTAGTAAAAGCAGTGAGGAAGTATGGAGAGGTATCTAACTTCCAAATAAATATGAACAAATCGGAAGTATTAAATATAAATATAAGTAAGACAAGGAAGCGACTTTGAAAAAAGAATTTAGTTTTAAATGGAATAAGGAATTAAAATATCTGGGAATCAAGCTAACTAACACAATCCAAAAGATATTCACAAGTAATTATATTCCGCTACTCGATGCCGTCAGATTAGACTGTAAGAGATTCTCCGACAAAGCCCTGTCATGGATCGAACGTATTAATGTCATCAAAATGGTTCTTTTACCCAAAATTATATACTACTTCCAGATGCTACCAGTTCCACTACCCCAATATTACCTGAGAAAATAAAAAAAAATAATTATGACCTTTATTTGGGGAAACAAAAACCCCAGAGTCTCCTTTCAGATATTGAAACAAAGGAAAACAGATGGCGGCCTGGCAGTACCCGATGTGCAGATGTATTATAAAGCTGTAGTACTATCAAGGGTGGTAGAATGGACGAGGAAGGAAAAGTTAAAAAAATGGGTGAAAATAGAGGAAAATATTAGTAATGCACAACTAGGCACTATTATATGGAGTCCCCCACACTTTAGATTGTTAGATAACAGTACACATGTCATAACACGAAATGTCCTTAGAATATGGGATGGGATATATAAGAAAGTTAATGGGAATTACAATTCACCATTGATCACACTAATAGATAACAACTTTTTTACACCAGAGATGGAGAATATTAGAAGAAAAGAAGCACTTTGGGGGAAATCACAACTAAGAGAAATAATGAACGAAGGGAAAATTATACCACTCCAACAACTTATACACGGAAGGGAACCACGGGGATTAGAGAGATGGCGTTATCTCCAATTAAGTCATTTTATCAATACGCTACCGCACCCAATTAGGTCAGGGGATCAATTGACAGACCTTGAGAGGTTGTGTGATAAAGAGGTCCCAAAAAATACAATATCTCAAATATATAAAATTTTGATGACCTCAGAAAAATTGGAAATACCGTCATTTATAGCCAAATGGGAAAGAGATTTGGGCACTAAGAAGGATTTAGTCACAATTAAAAGAATCTTGAAAATGATCGCTCATTCAGCAATGGACACCCAAATGCATTAGCAGAAGCTACCTCACTCCAGAGATAAATATCAGTAAATATCAGTAATATCAGAAAGGGTCAGCCAATTGTTGGAGAGGCTGCCAAGAAGTAGGTACAATGGGTCACCTGTGGTGGAACTGCCCCAAAATTAAAAACTTCTGGAGTAAAATACTAGAATTAATTAAAAAAATCACGGGAATAGAGGTGGTAGAAGACCCTTGGGAGGTCCTGTTCCATGGGGGGACAAGAGACTCAAAAACATACAAACAGTCACTGGTACCGCAGTTACTGAATGCTGCAAAAAGAACGATACCGAGGAATTGGCAGAGGAGAGAGTCCCCAGAGATTTGGGAGTGGTTCGATGCTGTAGAGGAGACTTGCAATATGGAGACCTTGGGGAGTTTGCTCGAGGAAACAGGAAGTGGAAACATGGGTAGGTAGGACCGATGGAAAAAATTTAAAAAACATGGAGCTATGCCAAAGAATTCAAAGCCTTAGACTAAAGGAGGAGAGTAGAAGAAAAATAGACCTTGGAGAGGTGGGGTGGGGGGGACCCGGGGAGGGGGTAGGAGGGGATGGGGGGGAAATAGAAGTAAAAGGAAAGGGGAGTTAATCTAGGAATAGAGACGGGGTTAAGTATATTAACGGGCGTGATACGAAATAATATTGTTATACTATGTAAAAAAAAAAAAAGAAAAAAAAAAAAAATCTAAAAGAAGAAGGTGATTTTGTTTTCATTGTAAAATTATACAAGTGTTCACCCAAAGGCCTATTTTGCGAAAATGATTATTTTAGTTATGTCGGTTCAATTAGTCTGCATCAGTAACTTGGCAATAACACCTTGTATTTATGAGTGACTAAATGACAACAAAATTTTAAAGGTTTACATACCGTATATACTCGAGTATAGGTCGATCTGAGTATAAGTCGAGGCCCTAATTTACCACAAAAAAATGGGAAAAATTTATTGACCCGAGTATAAGACGAGGGTGAGAAATGCAGCAGCTACTGTAAGTGGAAAAAGAGGGTCTTCAGCTGTATACCTCCCTGTGTCCTGTGCATGTGTCCTGTGTATATGTGCATGTGTCCTGTGCATGTGTCACCTACCTGTGTCCTGTACCTGTGTCCTGTGTATGTGTCCCTGTGTATGTGTGCATGTGTCCTGTGTATGTGTGCATCCTACCTGTGTCCTGTGCATGCCTCCGTGTGCCGCTCTGCACCGATCAGCGTATCATAATACAATTCAGGCATTCTACTGTTCAAAAGCCACACCTCCTCCTCGTCTGTGATAGGCAGAACACTCCATTTCCCAGCAGTCAGCGGTCAGCCTATCATGGACATTCTCTCATCCTCATACCACGGACGAGGGTGAGAGAATGTCCATGATAGGCTTTACACTGGCTGCTGGGAAATGGAGTTTTCTGCAGACGAGGAGGAGGCACAGCTTTTTAACAGTGAATGGGTGCCGAATGGTATGTATCACACGCTGGCCACCGTCTGTCTACATGACACGCTGATCATGTAGGCAGACAGCGGTGACTCGAGTATAAGTCAAGGGGGGCACTTTCAGCCCAAAAAAAAGGCTTAAAATCTCGGCTTATACTCGAGTATATAGGTAAATATGTATAAAGGATTCTGATTCTGGTGTCTAATGTAACAGCTAGACACGTGAGGAAGCCCCGTCCTGCTATTAAATCTTCCTAGGGACCCAGGTATCTCTGGCTCCTCCACCATTTTTACTCTGCACATGCTTGGACCCATAGCAGAAGACAGTATGGACAGGTTTTTGTCCTAGTCGCTGTCCAACAACCGTAATCCCGCCCTAAAGTAAAGATTGCAAAAGACCGCCACCTAAACTGGCAAATAGGGATAACATGCCATCCAGTGACAGTGAGATATTGATATCAAGATTGCAGATTGATTATAAGAAAGTGGCATTAAAAGTAGCTTCTAATCTTAGAGCAGACATCTCCCACATTATGTCAAAGGCAGTATAGCATATAGCTCCTTTGCAAAGTGTGCTGCAAGATAGGAAGACTAACATTATTTCTTTAGAACATGGATTAAGTAGGGGGGCGCATGCGCGGCAGCGTCCAAGATGGCCGCTTAGCCCGGGAGCTCCGCGCCAGTCGGATCTAACGCCGCCTATAGCAGCGGTGCAAGCCCTCGTTCCGGCCCGGCTTCTATCCCAGCAGCTGGGGGACACCTCCAGCCACACCTGGATGTCCCTTTCTTCCTCCAGGCGGAATCTCACGGACGCCATGAACGGATCCCTGGAGCGGCCTGGCCATCCCAAAATGGCGGCCGTCTCCTCACACAGCCAGCACAGCCTGTCAGAATCTATAGCTGATCAGGATGAAGGGGCCCCACCGTCCTCACAAGCTTCGGATGCCACAGTGAGTACCCTCACGGGGTTCCCCTCTCCAGCATCCACTGACTCTTTGTTAAGGAGGACATTTGGAGGGGCAGCCCTCACCCCCCAGCTGGATTCACCTCACAGTCCTGACTCCTGGGACTTACAGGCCAGAGATCTCTCTCCCTCCCCCACTGATTTCCCCTCCATGATAGCTGCTTTCTCCCAGATGTTATCTAGAGGCCTATCCCACACAGCCACACAGATCACTGCTTCCATACATGCAGATCTGCAGCAGATTGGTGCCAGGATCGAAGCGATCGAACATAAATCTGACCAGGCCATACTGCGACTTAACCAAAACACTTCCAGAATCCAGGATCTCCAGGATCAACTGGAATCCGCCACCTCCAAAATTGATGACCTCGAGAACAGGTCGAGACGTTACAATTTTCGCCTCAGGGGGCTCCCCGAATCTATTAAAGACACCCACACGGCAGTTCAGGACTTCATCAAAAGTTTAATCCCCAATATTCCGGCTCATCGCTTGGAGCTTGACAGAGCCCACAGGGCGCTACAACCACCTCGCTCAGACGGTCTGCCACGAGACATCATCGTGAAACCGCATTTCTATGCAGTCAAGGAAGAAGTGATGAAGCTCTCCAGGTCAGCAGAGAAACTGATGTTCCAAGGTCATCAGGTCCAAATCTTCGCTGATATATCTCCATATACCGTTCAAAAAAGAAGAGCCCTGAAACCGCTCCTACAAGTTCTGGCGGACAAAGAGATCACCTACAGATGGTCCTTCCCGCTGAGATTAAACTTCTCTTACCGCAACAAACCATACAATTTTTCAACGTTTCAAGAAGGGGAACGTCTGCTTCTTCATCTGGGTCTGATCACTCAGGACGTCCCACAGTCTTCTGCATCTCGAGGAGCATCGTCAGTCAAGAGAACATCCCCCACCAGCCCAGTCTCGCCGGTGTGGCAGAAACAGTTCTCCAAGCGACCGAAAGAGTCCTTCCCCCCATGAGTGGGCCCGCAGCATCAGCAGTCTCCGCTCTTGATCCTCCCCGGGGTCGACGCTGACGACAAACTTGATGTCAGCTTTTTGGTGACTTTCCTCTTCTGAGTTATCCCCAGGACTTCCTTTCGGATCCCCATGGGTCCAGATTTTCCGGGGAATAGGTTGTTCTGTTCCGTTTCTCATAATGTTTTCCTTTTTTTGTTTACCTATTTCTCTTTCCCTTCCACAATATCCGAAGCTTTTTGCTCACTAATACCAGGTGATAGCAGGGCTTGCATTGCATTGTTTATGTACTGACATGATTTTAATCAGAGGCGGCGTTGACCGGATTGGTCGTAGTGCGCCTCTCTCTGGCTCCGATAGCTGAACCCTTGTTCATTCACCTATCGGACCCAGACTCTCTCGACCCTTGGGTCGCAGAATTTTTGCTTTGTTCTGGGTGTCGGTCCAGCCAGGGAAGGGCCCCTCGCTGGTCCATTGGGTTATGGGTAAAAACTTTTGGTCACGATATCTAATGGTTCTCTTTTTCACTCCTTTCTACCTCTTTTCTCTACTTTCCTCTCCTTTCTCCTTCCCTCCCCCTCTCCTCCCCCCTCCTCCTCACCTACAGGTTCCCACTGGATCTCCCGTCTGCGGTACCACAGGTCGAGCCCGTCTTGCTGCTGGGGATGTCTCCTATCTGCCAGGGACATTTGGGACATCAGGTAAGAATCACAAACACTTAGCACCACACACCTTGCCTCCCCATGACTGACTCCACAACACTGATTGGGACACTTAAGATCCTATCCCACAACGTACAAGGCCTTAACTCCCCTGTGAAGAGACGCAAAATACTGCAACAGCTTCACACTCTGAAGGCTGACGTAGTTCTGCTTCAGGAAACTCATTTTCCCACCTCCTATCAGCCCAAATTCCTTCACAAAAGCTTCATGAACTTCCACCTGGCTAATGCTGACAACAAAACGAGAGGCGTGGCAGTCTGCTTCTCCAACAGAACCCAATTCGTACATACAAACACTATCAAAGATCCAGATGGACGTTACATACTAGTCTCCGGTATGATTAATGGTGAGGCTTACACGTTTGTCTCATACTACACGCCCAACACACACCAAGACACCTTTTTTGACACCACGCTAAAGGTACTCAAACCGCATTTCGTGGGCACAGTAATTTTGGGGGGAGACTCCAATACCCCATTTGACTATTCCTCTGACAAATCAAACCCCCTGCGGCCCAAATCAAAACGGCCTCCCAAACGTAGCCTTCGGGTGGCGCAAATAGTCCGATCTTTTGGCCTGATTGATAGCTGGAGAGAAATGAACCCCCAAACTAGAGATTACACGCACTACTCGGTCCCCCACCACACCTTCTCTAGGATTGACCACATATTTGTCCCACCACACGTAATACCGAGAGTGACCGCCTCTAAAATTTATGACACTCCACTGTCCGACCACTCGATAATGTCTATGTCACTCAGGGGTGGGTCGGGGGTGAAGGGCTCCTTCCAATGGCGCCTTAATGAAACTCTTCTAAGCAACCCTACCCATTGCACGCTTCTAGACAAAGCTCTTTCCGACTACTTCAGTGAGAATGACACGGGATCAGTCTCCCCGGGATGTCTTTGGGCAGCACACAAGGCGGTGTTGAGGGGCAGGATCCTACAACTCTCCTCACAACTTAAAAAAGAAAGCAGGGAGGAGGTCTCGCGCCTCACTGCGGATTTCCGCTTGCTGAGTAAAGCCCACAAACAACACCCTACTCCGGATAACCTGGCCAAACTTGACTCTGCTAGAGTGAAACTCAATCTCTCGCTCACTACTTCCGCGGAGAAACACTTACGGTGGTCCGGCGCGCGTTTTTATTACCAATCGGATAGGATTGGCGCTAAGCTAGCTACTAAGCTTAGCCCGAGGATTCGTACCTTGGTATTTCCCAAGATTCGTGCCTCGTCGGGTAATCTAACGCAAAACCCCACCATCATTATGAAATCATTCCACGATTATTACTCACAGCTTTATGAGACAGTACCCCACACTCATTCCACGGCCAGAGAGCGTTTTCTCCAAGACATTAACCTACCCCAACTACAGCAAACACACCGCGACCTGCTAGACGCCCCCTTCTCCTCCGACGAAATCTTGGAAACGATTAAATCCTTGAAAATAAACTCTGCCCCGGGTCCAGACGGTTTTTCGGTATGTTATTACAAGAAGTTTGGCCCTCGTCTGGCTCCTTACATGGCTCGGTTCTTCAACTCCCTCCGGGATGGAGCCCCTATCCCTAGCGACTTAAACTCGGCTTTTATCTCGGTTATACCTAAACAGGGTAGGGACCCAGGCGAGGTGGGCAACTACCGCCCTATTTCGTTAATCAATAACGATCTCAAAATAATGACTAAAATCCTGGCAAACAGGATGTCTAACTTTATTGCTCATTATATACATAGGGACCAAGTGGGCTTCATCCCGGGGAGACAGGGACCGGACCAGGTTCGCAGAGCTATTGACCTGATTTCCCTTCTGCAGTCCCGGTGGGACGGAGGCCCTGCACAAGAAGGCTTCTTGCTGTCGCTGGACCTGCAGAAGGCCTTCGACTCCGTGTCGTGGCCCTACATTTTTGACATTCTAGAACGCTGGGGGTTTGGCGACGGTTTCCGCACGATTATTAACACGTTATATTCTTCACCATCAGCACAGGTGCGACTAATGGGCTATTACTCGGAACCCTTCAATATTCGTAGGGGAACTAGACAGGGCTGTCCCCTCTCACCCTTGATTTTCGCTATAGCAATCGAGACACTGGCGATAGCCATCAGATCGAACGAGAATATCCAGGGGGTGAAGTGTGGTCCTGACGTTCACAAATGCGCCCTATTTGCTGACGACATGCTCTTGTTCCTCACTGCTCCTCTCACATCCACCCCTAATGTCCTCAGACTTTTGAGAGACTTCGGTCTCATCTCTGGTCTTCAGGTGAATGTGACCAAAACGGTGGCCCTAAATATTTCGGTACCAGTACCTCTCATAGACCAAATACGACCACACTTTCCCTTCACATGGGCTAGCCACTCCATCCCCTATTTGGGTATCAAACTGACGAAAAACATTGGAGACCTATATGCCGCTAACTACCCCCCCATGTTCCGTTCCCTGGAGCAGGACCTACGGAAATGGTCGGGGGAGGGCCTGTCATGGTTAGGTAGACTCAACGCAGTCAAAATGACTCTCCTGCCACGCCTATTATACCTGTTCAGATCACTCCCAATACCGATTAAAAAATCAGTCTTGACCAAATTTCAGTCCGGGGTGATTAAGTTTGTCTGGGGGGACAGGGGCCATCGCTTTGCTAAAGAAATATTATTCAGACTTCGGTCTCAAGGGGGCCTGGGACTACCAAACTTGTGGCTATATTACCAGGCAGCACAGTTAGCACAATTCTCAGCCATTTACACTAAATCCTGCAGACCAGATTGGATCTCCATTGAGAGACAAGCGGTACCACATTTCACTCTCGACTTCTTAACATGGAGACCTCCCAAACACAGACCGGCCATCTTAGCCCCCACTTTATCTCACTCCCTAGCCCTCTGCGACCAATTGCATACCCCCTTAAGGCCTCTCACACACCTATTTCACAATCCTGACTTTCCCCCTGGGATGAACATTCATGCATTTCATTGGTGGCTGAACAAGGGCCTTTTCCGAATAGGACACTTCCTTACCCCCAATGGCCCTATTTCATTAGGCCATTGTTTGAGCTCTCTGGAAATGCCTACCTCGGAAAAGTTTCGACTCTCACAAATACGCCACTTTCTCCACTCACTTTGTACTGATAAGACGAACACTCCTAAGGCCACGATGTATGAGCTATGGTGTTCTTCATCTGCCCCCCAAAGGGGTGGGATATCCATTATCTATGCGTCCCTGGCGGATAGGACGGACACCCCGGCTTACGCTCGATCCTGGGAATCAGACCTGGACATCCAGTGGGACCCTGCGAAGTGGTTCCAAGCCTTCAGCAGATCATCGAAAGGTATCTTAAACATAGCCTTAATTGAAGCTAACATTAAACTCTTTACTAAATGGTACTACGTCCCGGCCAGGCTTGCCAGGATATTCCCAGACTCTTCCCCCCTATGCTACAGAGGTTGCGGTCATGTTGGCACGATGCATCACATCTGGTGGACCTGCCCCCGCATACGGAGCTTCTGGAACAAATTCCTCCATATCATAAGGAAAGTATCTGGGGCAGTGGTTCCACAGGACCCCACATACATTCTATTTAATTGCAAAATACCCAACACTTCTAAAAACACACAACAACTTATATTCTTTATGTGCTTGGGAGCCAAAGTTACTCTAGCAAAAGCCTGGAAAACTCCTTCGGTGTCCATATCGGCCACCAAACGGAAGATCTCTTGGATAATGTCACAGGAACAAATAGTCGCTAAACTGCGTGACACAGTCCCACGCTTTGAAGGGATTTGGGAACCTTGGGCTCGGTATGTCGGTATTTCACTTTACCCAGGTCATCTGCTAACGTAGGGGAGAGTCCGGCAAGATTACCACCTCTCTCCTTCGACCCCACCCCTCCTCCCTCCCTCGCTTTACCTTTGGCTCCCTTTCTCCTCTTCTTCTTTCATCTCTACTCTTTCTTTTCCTGCTCCAACCTCATCTCTTTTATACCAGCTACTGGCTAATAACGGTCTTTCTAGGCCAAAACCTCCTCGTTGGCTCTTTTAGGTTGTCCTAAACTACTCACATAAAGTACCAGCCTAAATGGCAGCCAGTTACCCTTAGGTTACTACCCTGGACGATGTGTCTGTCGGATCCGTCCGGGGGAGCTGCTGCGCCTGGGTTCCTTTCCAGTGCGAGCGCTTTCCCGGAGGATCTGACAGGAGGTGGGGAGACGCCCCCTTTGGTGGGATCCCTGAAGCTCTCGCACTCCACAGTGTGCTCCCATGGGGGTGGAGTGATGATCTCGGGGCCTTCCTGGGGGGAGCCTCTAGCTTAAATTTCTTCTCAGGTTGCCCGTTCTTCTCACGGACTTTAACAGTTCTTTTCTAAGACAGTAAACTAGCCAGGTACTTTGCTCTACCTTGATACATCTTCTGTGTAAGTGCTATGTTGTTTCTACTATGTATCGCCCTCTTTTGACTGCCTTGGTCATCGAGGAGTATTAAGTGGTATATTTTGTTCTTGATATACTTGTATTGCAAAATTTTCAATAAAAACATTGAAACAGAACATGGATTAAGTAATATACAGATCCAATAGAAGCCATTCTAACCTGAGCACAGAAAAGTGAGAAGCAATTGCATGTACTAATGAAAATGTGGATGAAGAGTCACACTACAATTACAGTACCTGCGCATAATAGGCCCGTCCGAATCTTACCATGTGGCTGTTCTAAACAAATTCTGCACGGTTACCTTTTCACAGGTGTTAGACCTCAAGACTTCATGCAAAGTATAAAGAGCACACAAGCTTGGACCACCACTTCCTGACAATAAAATAGTACACCCTATACAGTAATTACCTAATATCTGAATCACTGCTCTCACTCAGATTCTATGTGCTTTTAGTGCACAGTGTAATCATTTGCAGAGAGCCATAAATCTTTGTTTCTACTCTGTGGAACTCCCAAAACACCTTAAAACTTTAAAAATCTCTACTCCTAATGGCAAGAACTATTTTTTTTATACACCTGAGAGTGCAGTCTATGAGCTATATTCAATTGTCTGCCACTAAGGTCATGCTAGAAGAGGGGAAGAGTTTTACAGGGATACCCTCCTTTTCCTTAATAGGACACTATCATCGACACTTGTGAATACTTGTCATTTTCACTCTATAAATATGAAATGTATCACCTGCAATGTCCATGGTCTGCATTCACTACACAAACACATACAAGTTCAGCATCATTTAAAGAAGCTCCAGGCTGATATAGCTCTTATCCAGGAATGTCATCTTACCACTGTATTTTGATTCTTACACAATCATGGATGGGGAGCACCCACATTATGCTGCAAAGTGGGAGTCATTGCCTTGACAAACAAATTACTGCCCTGTTCTATTGATTGGGACATCCACAAGGAAAGATGGTAAGCGCTACAGTTGAACTTGAAGTGGCTGTTAAGTCACTATAGTATAAGCATGCCATCCCCTCTGTTAAATAATATTATGTGTCCCTGTGCCTGTTCTGTCTAAAAAAGATGCCTATTTGTACTTATTGTATATCAGAGTGTCTCCCAGGGCTTACATGACTCCTCAGCTCTCTCTTCTCCCTGGCTAACAGCTATAGCGGGAGGGACCGAGAACTTCTGCTGACGTCATCCGGGGAGGAGAGGGGAGAGAGAGCTGTCACATGAGCACCGGGAGATGCTCTGATATAGGTACAAATCTGCATCTTTTTTATACAGCACAGGCACAGGAACACATAATTTTACTTAACAGAGGGGATGGCATGCTTATACCACAGAGATGATAGCAGCAGGAGGGGAGGATCGTGGAGTGGACGGAGCTGACAGGTAAGGAGGGGAGGGGGTGGAGGACACAGGAGAGCAGAGAGTAGAGCTGCAGATGATGGAGGCACATAAACTGACCACGGTGTCAGGGCTCAGCAGCCATGGTAATCCATGGTCAGTTTACAGGGGGAGGGTGGAACTAGGCAGGATCAGCCAGGTTTTTTAGTTGACAGAAGGGGACAAATTACACAGCACAAGCACTGTGCTGTTATTCATGCTTTAAGGGAACAGGATCTATTTTTTTTAGGGTAACAAACACTTTAAGTAACAAAGATTTCCTACTCATTAATTCTTATGGTACAAACTCTTTCAATGGTAATTGTGTGACTCTCTGTTGCATTCACTGTTACAGGAAGCTCATTCCCTCTTGATGGTGGGGGTTGACTTGTTTGTCATCATTGAGAGGATCATTGAGAGAATTCAACTTCAGAACAATAGTCTACCTAACATTTATTGAGCTTACAGGTGTCAGAAACCATGAATCAGACTGAGACAGAAGGACAGTTCAATCACACTTGTTTAATAATAATAAAAAAAGGTAAACAGAGTAAACGTTGTCAAAACCTAGCCAGAGTTCAGGAACTGGAACAGATTGTCAGACAAGTCAAAACGCCAGGGAGACAGAGAACAGCGTAGTAGAACAGCAAGCAGGATCTGGAGCCAGAAGGAATGTCAGCCAAGCAAGTCTTTAACAGGAACACAGCAGAGCGTCTCTAGAGATGTGACCAAGGCGAAGGAAGAGATCATCTGGACTTGATGGCTTAAGTAGAAAGGACTGACGAGCAGGATATCATCAACAGGTGAGTCACTGTGGAGAGATAGGAGCTGGCAGTTAGCCAACAGCTGAGCGGCCAGCTCAGAGAAGGAAGGGCTGAGCCCAGTTCTGTCAGTAGCCCCTCCTCAATGACCCCTCCCCCTCGGAGGACCACCAGGCTTGAGGGGAAAACATCTATGGAAATCACGTCGGAGGATGAGACCCAAGAGTGTTCCTCCCTTTCCAATGCACCAGGTACTGCATGTGCCCACAGAACCTATGGGAGTCAACAAAGGACTGTATTTCTCATGGTTCTCATACTTCTCATGATTCTCAACTTGTACAGGGTGAGAAACACAAAGTCGGAGGTTGCGAGATGACAGCCAGACCCTGTCCCCAACCTGGTAGGAAGGGGCAGGCAGGCGTCTGCGGTCAGCATGGAGTCTGTACCTATCATTAGCATGTCGCAAAGCCTCCTGGACTTGTGCCCAAGTGGAACAAGGACAACGGAGATGCTACTCTAACGCAGGAATACTCTGCGGAACAAATGAGACAGGCAACATGGAAGGTTGGAAACCATAGTTTGCCATAAACGGGGACAATCGGGAAGCAGAATTCAAGGCACTATTGTAAGCGAACTCCGCCCACAGTAAGAGGTCTGACCAGTTATTAAGATGGTCAGAAATATAGCAACGTAGGAATTGCTCCAAGGACTGATTGGCTCATTCTGCGGCCCCATTAGACTGTGGGTGATATGCAAAGGAGAAAGCAAGCTGAATTCTCAACTGTGCACAAAAGGCTCACCAGAACCGGGACACAAACTGACTACCCCTGTCCGAGACAATCACTTTGGGTAGCCCATGTAAGCTAAATATCTCCCGAGCAAAAATAGAAGCCAGTTCCTTAGAAGTGGGCAACTTCTTAAGTGGAATACAATGGGACATTTTCGAGAACCTGTCAACCACCATAAGGATAACTGTGTTGTCCTGGGAGTTGGGTAACTCCACAATAAAATCCATAGACAGGTGGGTCCAGGGCCTCTCTCCATTGGGTATGGGTTGTAGGAGGCCCACTAGAAGGTGTTGTGGAGTCTTACTCTGAGCACACACGGAACAGGCAGCTAAGAAGATGGTTACATCAGCATGTAGACTAGACCACCAGAATTGTTGGGAAATGGCCCAAAGGAGTTGATTCTTCCCAGGGTGGACAGCAGCCTTGGGAGAATGGTAAGTCTGGAGCACGGCAGTATGGAGACTCTCTGGGACAAAGCAGCAGTCACAAGGTTTCTCAGGAGGAGCATGAACCTGAGCAACAAGAATTTTGTCACCCAAAGAAGAAGTGAGACTGATGCAAACTGTAGCCAGAATACCATCCGGAGGAATCACAGGAACCCAAACCGACTTCATCTTGGAAGTGGAGGAAAATTGTCGTGACAAAGCGTCAGCCCTTACATTCTTAGTACCGGGTAAGAATGAGACAATGTAATTGAAACTAGACAAGAAAAGAGCCCATCCCGCCCTTCTATGAGAGAGGCATTTAGCCTCAGACAAGAATGTGAGATTGTTATGGTCAGAAAGAATGAGTACCGACACAGTGGTACCTTTGAGGAGATGTCTCCATTCTTTCAGGGCTAAAATGATTGTTAACAGCTCTCTGTTTCCAATCTCGTAATTTCAAGGGAAAAGTAGCCACAAGGATGCATAGCGCTCTCAGGGGTAGGATGTTGAGACAGAAGCGCACCAACTCCAGTCTCAGAAGCATCAACCTCAAGGATAAAAGGTAACATAGAATCAGGATGTGCTAACACAGGAGCAGAAACAAAGGCAGCCTTGAGACTCTCAAAATACTCAATGGACTCCTGAGACCAACTCTGTGGGCTACCGTCCTTTCTGGTCATATCAGTCAGGGGCTTGACCAGAGACGGGAAGTTACAAATAAACTTCTGATTATAGCTGGCAAAGCCAAGAAAACGCTGCAGAGGACGTAAATCCACAGGTCAGGGCCACTGTAGGACTGCTGAAAGTTTCTCTGGGTCCATCGAAGAACCAGCAGTGGAAATGACATAACCCAGGAATTTAACCTGTTCACGATGGAACTCGCACTTCTCCAATTTACAATAGAGATTGTTCTCTCTTAGTTTCTGAAGCATGCAACAGACATCTGTGTGGTGGCTCTCCAGGGACTTGGAAAAATTGAAGATATCGTCAAGATAAACCACCACACATAACTGCAACAAATCACGGAGGGCATCGTTAATAAATTCCCGGAAAACTGCTGGGGCGTTACAAAGGCCAAAAGACATTACGAGGTACTCATAATGGCCTGTTCTGGTATTAAACGCAGTTTTCCACTCGTCACCCTCCTTAATCCTCACGAGATTATATGCCCCTCTTAAATCAAGCTTTGTAAAAACTGTTGCTCCCTTGAGGCAGTCAAATAACTCTGTAATAAACGGAATCGGATAGGCATTCTTAATCGTGAAACGATTGAGACCCCTATAATCCATACAAGGTCTCAGTTCACCACTCTTCTTCACAAAGAAGAAACCAGCGCCAGCAGGAGATGAGGATTTGCGGATTAAACTTCGAGAAAGTGTGTCTGTAACATGCTATCCATGGCCTTATCCTCCAAGACCGACAAAGGGTAAACCCGGCCACGAGGGGGTATGGGACCAGGTTGAAGGTCAATTGCACAATCATACGACCAGTGTGGAGGCAAACTACCGGCTTGACCTATGTCAATGACATCGCTAAAATTACGGTACTTCTTCAGCAGGGAGGAAGAGGTGCACATGACCTTGGCTACCTATTGGAAGCATGTCTTACTGCATTGTGGCGACCAGGAGAGAACCTCAGAATGTAGCCAATCAAAAGAGGGGTTGTTTCTCTGTAACCAAGGATAACCAATAACCAGCGGAAAATTAGGTGAGGAAATAACTTGGAATTGGATTATCTCATGGTGAAGAGCCCCACGGCCATGGACAACGGAACAGTCTCGTGAGTCACATGGACAGTCTGTAGAGGTCTCCCGAAAAGAGCCACAATGGCAAGTGGAGTATCATGCAGCTGCAGCGGAATCCAGTGCTTCGATACAAAGGCAGCATCAATGAACAGGTCTGCAGCCCCAGAGTCGTTTAGAGCCTGTATCTCGATGGACAACTCAGCACAAGAAAGGGTAACTGAAACCAAGGGCTTATCCTTCAGGATAACTGGGGATGAAACAACACCACCTAAGGTCTGTCTGTGACAGGACCTTAAGGTTCAGGCGTTCCCTGGACGAGTAGAATAAGACTTCAAAAAGTGACCTGCCTGACCACAATAAAGGCACAATCTCTTCCTCCTCCTAAGGGTTCTCTCATCCTCAGAGAGACGCGTGAAGCCCAAGTGCATGGGTTTATCTTCACTGACTGACTCTGTACAAGAAGGCATGGGAGGTGAGGGAGGCAAGGGTTGGACTGCAAAGCTCGGACACAAATGTACAGGAGGCTTCCGCAAGCGCTCCTTAAAAGAGAGTCTTTCTCTGAGTCTGGAGTCAATTAGGATGGCAAACGTGATCAACTTCTCCAGCTCAGTGGGTATATCTCGGGCTGCTATCTCATCCCAGAGGCAGATCCAGAGTCTAGTCTCGGGAGGGGCACTGGAGGCAATTTTTTTGGAGGCAATTTATCGTGGAAATGGCTGGTGTTGGCATTTAAATCATCACAGCACCATGGTTGTTATGGTGTCAGGATTATTGAAGCACATTATTTATATTATTACATTGTTATATAAACTGAAATTAACTCACCATAATGCAGAATCAGTGGGAGCCTGAGTGTGTCACTTGCCACTGTCGCCTGCCACCAGATGCGGATTGTCACTTGCCACGTCACCTGTCACCAGATGCAGATTGTCACTTGCCACATCGCCTGTCACACATTACGGATTGTCACTTGCCATGTCACCTGTCACATGTTATAGATTGTCACTTGCCTGCTACAATTACCACTTGCTGAGTCACTTTCCTGCTAAGGTGGTCTCTTGCTGTGTCTCTTATGTGGTCTCTTGCTGTGTCTCTCTAAGGTGGTCTCTTGCTGTGTCCCAGAGTCAGGCAGCAGATTACCAATCAGGCAGCAGAGAGATGATGTAATCTGCTGCCTGCACAGTGAGGGCTGAACTGCAGCAATGCAGGGCGGGCGCCGGATGGTGAAAGATGATGTAATTTCTCTGCTCCCCCGCACCCCGGCTCCCTGACTGGCCAGCCGCCCGCTCATCCACCAAGCCGCCCAGCTGCTCACCCGCTCTCTCACTCACCCGCAGAGCCACCCGCTCTCAACCACAGAGTCGCCCGCCCACTCACTCACCCATATTCTCGGGGGGGCAATCGCCCAGTTGCCCCCCCCTGGATCTGCCCCTGTCTCATCCTTTATGGTATCAAAGAGACCATGAGAAAAAGCAGCCACAAGGGCCTCATTGTTCCACACAACCTCTGCTGCCAGAGTATGGAATTCGATGGTGTAATCTCGTACTCTGTTTGATGGACATGAGGCACTTGGCAGGAGAAGCGGAGCCGAAAGGTCAAATACCATTTTAAAAGAAGCCACAAACTCAAGGTAACTCAAGACAACAAGATTTTTTGTCTCCCATAGAGGCTTCGCCCAGACCAAGACTCTGTCAGAAAGCAAAGGTATCACAAAACCTACTTTGCTTCTATCCATGGGAAACACCTGAGTTAGCATCTCAAAGTATATCTCAACCTGGTTAAGAAACTCTCTGCAATGGACTGGATCACCCTCAAATCCCTGGTGAAGTGGAGCAGAACCAGACATACCTCTAGAGGTAATACTCGAGGCGGGTGCCTGCACAGAGACTAGAGCAGCAGCTGGGATGGTCTGCAACACAGGTTGTACTGGAGCAGCCACAGTGGGAGATTCCAGGTGAGCCTTGCTACAGTGTTTGTAATGCCATGGCAAACTGATCCATGCGGCGATCCTGCTCATCCAATCTAGAAAAAATATTACCAACAAGTGGATTGACTGCATCTTCTGAATTCATGGCCTTTGCCTACTGACAGAAACCATGAATCAGACTGAGACAGAAGTACAGTTAAATCACACTTGTTTAATATTAATTAAAAAAAGGTAAACAGAGTAAATGTAGTCAAAACATAGCCAGAGTTCAGGAACCAGAATGGATAGTCAGACAAGCCAAAATGTCAGGCAGCCAGAGAATAGCGTAGTAGAACAGCAAGCAGGATCTGGAGCCAGAAGGAATGTCAGCCAAGCAAGTCTTTAACAGGAACACAGCAAAGCGTCTCTATAGATGTGACAAAGGCAAAGGCAGAGATCATCTGGACTGGATGGCTTAAGTAGGCAGAACTGACAAGCAGGATATCATCAACAGGTGAGTCGCTGTGGAGAGATAGGAGCTGGCAATTAGCCGACAGCTGAGCAGTCAGCTCAGAGAAGGAAGGGCTGAGCCCATCTCTGACAACAGGACACTAACTAAAGCTATGCTATGAGTGATCAAGCGGGCTCATAGGGTTCCACCAGCCCCCCCTAGACCGGGAACACCACCGCGTCCTTTTTTGCTCCGGTTCCTTAATTATAGGGACCGTGACTGCATCCTGGCTGCAGCTCGGTATAAGCCTGACATTATGTATGAGGATAAAAAACTTTTTTTTTTCCTGATTATTCCCAGGAAGTACAACAAAGGCGTAAATCCTTTACAGAGGCTCGCAGGAGGCTGAAAGACAAGGCTTAAAATTTAGTCTTCTATATCCAAGCAAGATGAGAGTTATTGATGGTGACAACACACTTTTTTTTGATTCTCTCAAAAAACACACAACACACTTTTTTTTTGATGACTGTACAACCCCTTTTTTTAGTTCTCTCCTTTTTTCTTTTTTGTTACATACTAATTAATTATTAATTTGCTAGAGGGGAAAAAAGAAAAGGAAAAGGGAAAAATGTTTTTTTTTTTTTTTTGGTTTTGTTTTGTTTTGTTTTTTTGTATTGTATTATCATTATATTTTTTTTTTTTGTTTTTTTTGGGTGGTTTTTCATTATGGCTCCATTATCATTTCATTATTGTTGCATTACTGTTTTATTACTCTGATATGTATGGTTGCTAAATGTTTGCCTATCATACCCCCCACCCTTTTTTTTTTTTTTTTTCATAGGCAGTGTATTTTATATACACATGGGTTGGAGTGGGGGTGGGTGAGTATGCGTATGTATGCGTATATATGTGTATGGATATATATATATACATATATAGGGGTATACATGCTTCACATATATTCTATGCTTAAAGTTTCTTTTTTTTTTTTTTTTTCTTTCTTTTTTTTGGGTAATGCTGCTGGGTTTTTTTTGTCTTTCCCTTGTATTAAATTTGTATCAATTGTATCAATTTCTATTATTACTATATCATATTATCTTGCATTCTAAGTCGGCTTGTGTCTGTTTCAGTATAGAAGCCCCCCTTCCGCTTTCTCTTTTTTTTTTTTTGAGGGTCTAGCTGAAATCAATGGCAATAGGTAATAAAAAATTCCCCTCCCCTCCCTCCTTTCCCTCCTTTTCCCTCCCCTCCCTCCTTTCCCTCCTTTCCCTCTTCCCCTCTTCCCCTCTTCCCCCCCCTTCCTAGACCCTTTTTTAGTGTTGGCCATGGCCAACAAGCTATCACCTTTTTTTTACCCCATAGGTATTGGGAAAGCTGCTTCAATTGATGCTTGGAGCTGTTTGTTTTCTTTTCTCTGTTTTATTTATTTTTTTATTTATTTGTTTATTTTTTTACCCCCGATTTCTGAACCAAATTTCCCCTACCTAGGTGCTGCGCTACAGCACCAAGCGGTTACTAACAAACTGTTGCTAACTAAATTTTTTAGGGTTTCCTTTTTTGTTTTTTTGGGTAAAAGCCTGATCTGGCTACCAGATGAGGGCAGGATAGATACCCTTTTGTCATCTTGGGTATTGTTTATTGGTGGTGTATGTGTATATGTTTTTGTTTGGAATGATTGGTTATGCATTGGTTATGCTATTACCAGGTAAAGACTCCCTGGATTGGTGCTGCCCCTGAGATGTACATTAGGGTGTACACCAAGATTAAATTTGTTTTCTACTTCTCCTTCTTTCATTTATAATTTGACGTATAATGACGGCACGTGATGTCTCCGTTTTCAGGATATTATCCTAGAATGTTCGGGGACTTAATTATAAGTTTAAGAGGGCGACACTTTTTAGATACCTGAAATTACATTCTCCACATATGGTGCTTTTACAGGAGACGCATCTCAGGGGCAGCAAATGTTTGGCACTAAAAACCATGGATTCAGCAAGCCTTTCATTCTTCTTATTCTACATATGCAAGAGGAGTATCGATATTAATCAGTAAATCTCTTCCATGTATAATGGAACAGGTCTATACTGATCTCCAAGGCAAATATTTAATAATAGTATTTACGGTGTGGGGTACGCGATATATAGTAGTGGGGGTGTATATTCCCCCTCCTTTTTCTTCGTCCACCCTATACTTAATCTTGGAGAAAGTAATTTCGTATTATCCAGCAAAACTGTTGTTGATGGGTGATTTCAATGCCATTATGGCCCCTGACCTGGACAGACCTGTTCCCCCAAAACAATTTTCTTCAGATTTACTTACCTGGGCTCAAGAAAAGGGCGTAACTGAGGTCTGGAGGTGGAAACATCCTGAGACTAGAGCCTACTCTTGTTTTTCTGCCACATATAAAACCTCTTCTCGTATTGACCTCGCCTTTGCTAATCCGACTATGCTGTCTGATGTATTAGATGTATCATATCTACCCAGCGGACTCTCAGATCACTCGCCATTACTTCTTAAAATTCATGCCCCATCCTATAGAACTGCAGCCCTATGGCGCTTGGGGACCCACTGGCTTTCTCATGTAGACCTGACGACCAATATCACACCACGATTGGCGGAATATTGGGAGTTTAATGAGGGATCCTGCTCTGTTGCAATGATATGGGACGCCTTCAAGGCCTTTTCCAGGGGACAATATATCTCCTCTATTGCTGGGATTCGCAGGGAACAGGCAGCCGTTGCAACAGCGCTACAGCAAGCTGTGCAACGTCAGTCTGATATTTATACTACTGACCCTACTAATATCCATTTTGACCTCCTGAATGCTGCAAAATCACCAGATTAGATCTACATCGGAATAAACAAATGTTCTTTGAACAGGGGGACTGTAATGGTCATCTTCTAGCGATGTTGGCACAGCCGGATTATCCTCCAACAGTGATTCCCAATGTGGTGTCTGCCTCAGGTGCATCAGTTTCTTTATTACCAGATATATTAGAGGTCTTTCGCCATTATAGTTCTCTTTATACCTCTGTGTTGCCTTCTGACTTTCAGCCCAAGGATTTGGCATCCGGGCTAGACCAATTGGCATTAGGCTGACTTTTAGATAAAGAAAGAGAATCTCTGGTGGGGCCAATAACCCCGGAGGAGGTACTGATCAAATCATTTCCGCGGGGGAAGTCTCCGGGTCCGGATGGCCTCCCCATAGAGTTTTATAAGACACATGGGAATATATTATCTCCCAAGCTAGCACAATTTTATTCTCAATGCCTGACAGATGGAGCCCTTCCAACTTCTATGAGCCATGCTCATGTTATACTAATTCATAAAGATCTAAAAGATCCCTCATTGTGTGCCTCCTATAGGCCAATTGCCCTACTTAACACAGATTTTAAAATTTTGACTAAATTACTTACCATCAGACTACAGCCACTATTACCATCTGTTGTAGATATTGATCAAACTGGCTTCATGGCCAACAGGTCAACCGATGTAAATTTGAGACGTTTGTTTACTAATATACATGCAAAGCATTTGAATGAAGGTACTAGAGTGGTGGCCTCCTTAGGTATTGAAAAGGCCTTTGATACTATCGAATGGCCTTTTCTTTGGGAGGTCCTTAGAAGGATGGGGTTCCCCCTAATCTTTATTAATTGGATACAGATAATTTATCAAAACCCCACCTCAGCTATCAAGTTGGGAGGTAGCTTATCACAGTCTTTTTCTCTGTCAAGGGGTACTCGACAGGGCTGCCCCCTCTCTCCAGCCCTTTACACCATAGCGATGGAACCGCTGGCGGAGGCTCTCCGTACTTTACTTCATGTTAAGGGATTGCGCTTTGGCTGGCTAGAGGAAAGGGTCGCCTTGTATGCGGACGACCTACTCCTCTTTCTTAATGACGCAGGACCATCACTTAGGGGGGCCCTACAGGTCCTCAATTCTTTCTGCGCAGTCACAGGCCTTAAAGTAACCTGGGAAAAGTCACTTCTATTTCCTATAGACTCTGCGGCTCGTGCTACTGCTGATATGGATACCCCCCTAAGATGGGTGGAGAATTTTAAATATCTAGGGGTGGTGGTTTCCAGACAGGTTTTAGACTATATATCCCTAAATTTAACACCTGTGATCCAGGAGACTCAACAACAGCTGAAGGCATGGGAGTCATTACCCCTTTCATTGTTAGGACGCATAAATTTAATAAAAATGAATGTATTACCTAAATTCACATATTTATTTCGACACTCTCCCCAGTGGATCCCTAAATCTTTCTTTGCAAGGCTACATCATATTTTCTCAGCATTCATATGGAGATCAAAGCCCCCTAGGTATAGCTGGGCAACATTGGTACGCCCGACCTCCCAAGGTGGCCTGGCATGTCCAGATTTCCATAAATATTACTTGGCTTCTGAGCTAGTAACTATGGCCTGGTGGCTTAACCCAGATACCTCAAATCCCGCTACTCAGGTAGAAGCAGCAGTGCTGGGATCCCTAGAGGCGCTGACATTTTTGATATTTCGGGGCCTCGTGCTCCATATTCATTGACACCATCTATACTTACCACGCTACGTGTATGGGGAGAGGGCCTCAAACTTGAACGATATCCCCTACAGGCAATATCACCTAATGCTCCCCTCTGGTTAAATCCCACTCCCCGATGTGGGGAGATTCCTGGAGACTTTACCCATATATTCTGGACTTGTCCAGCTATCGTAAGGTATTGGGAAGAAATACTAGCTTTTATATTCAAAATAACATATATCCCACTGCAACGATCAATGGCAATATGTATTTTAGGTCTGATAGAGCAATTTATTCCTACGACAACAGGGCGCACTTTGGTGGGGCTGCTTTTGTTCTATGCTCGTAAAGCCATAGCTCTCAACTGGAAGAAAACCACCCCCCCATCGCTGACTTTGTGGAAACAACTCATTAATAATAGCTTACCATTATACAAAGAAACATATATAAATAGGGGTTGTCTCCTCAAATATGAAAAGGTTTGGTCCAAATGGCTCACGGACCCCTCTACAGCCTCAATAGCCTCCTAGAGGAATATGACTCTTTGCAATCTCTCCATTAGTTATTGGGCTCTAGGTGTACATATGTAACACGGGATGACACCTTTCTCTAAAATTAAACTGGCATAGGAACCAGGTATGACCAATGTATGTATGTTTGTATGTATGTATGTGGGGTTTGTTTTGCTTTTTGTTTTTTTGTGTTTTGTTTTCTATGTATATAGTTTCTTTAATTGCTGCAAATATAAATTTTTGTTTGTTGTCTGTTTTTTTTAAATTAATAAAAACGTATATTTAAAAAAAAAAAAAGCTACGCTATGAGTAAACAAAACCTTGTCCGACGGCTTTTGTATAAATAATAGGACTAGAAAAAGTGCCTATTGTTATTCATATTTTTAAAACCATTTCAAAACTGAAGATAAACTTTTGACGTCTGTAGCAATGCAAATTTCTTCCATCATGCTGATTTTCCAGGCAACAAAGTAACAATACTTGTTCAGATGGGCTACATTTCATATTGACCTTCTAGCATTTTCTAGCATTTTCATGATTAAGTTGTATTGAAATCATAATGCCCTGTACACACGATAGGATTTTCTGACAACAAAATCCATGGGATTTTTTCCAACGGATGGTGGCTCAAACTTGTCTTGCATACACACGGTCACACAAAGTTGGTCAGAAATTCCGAACTTCAAGAACGCGGTGACGTACAGCATGTACGACGAGCTGAGAAAAATGAAATTCAATAGCCATTGCTGCTCTTCTGCTTGATTCCAAGCATGCATGGCGTGTGCGTCGGAATTGTGTACACACGATCGGAATTTCCGACAACGGATTTTGTTGTCGAAAAATTTTATAGCCAGCTTTCAAACTTCGTGTGTCGGAAATTCCTATGGAAAATGTGTGATGGAGCCTATACACGGTCGGAATTTCCGACAACGAGGTCCTATCACACATTTTCCATCGGAAAATCCTATCGTGTGTACAGGGCATATGAATTAATATATTACCCCATTTATTATACTTGTTCCAAATCATCCCAATTCAGATTCCATCAACATTTTTCAAATCATTCAAACTCAACCATTTTATCTGGTTAGGAAATGGACCATGTATCTGGAAAATCACCTTATGTCTTCCTAAAAGCAAAAGAGGTCTAGGTCTGTCAAAAAACAATTACTATACATCTAATCTTGTCAGAATTACATTGGTTTCTCAACAAAAACATCAAAACATAGATAGAAATAGAAAAATCCTGGACCAAGTACCTTCTCACAACCTTGTTTGACACTTACAAATCTAAACAAGGCCCTAGATGAAAACCCACTAATCAGCTCTACGTTGCAAATTTTTTCCTTGTGCTGTAAATCTTCTTTTTCAACCTTTAGAAGTCATCTTTCGTCTTTGATAGGGAACACATTTTTCCCACATGGAAATACCCCTGAATTCAGCCAATTTTGGGTTAAAGAGACCCCACCGCTGCAAGGAATCAACATTTTATCCAAGACAGGAGCAATGACTCAGATAGCTATACAAGATCTTCCTTGGTGAATATACCTCCAAATCCACCATTTCCTGACTAATACTCGCTGCAAACAAAACTATATTCACTTTACTTGCCCTCTAACACTGCTTGAAAAAAATGTTCAGATAAAGGTCCTGGCATTCTCCTAATGTCCTAAATGTACTCTACAGTACTCTGCTCCTTTTGCCCCCATACTCCCAACTTCTCCAATCCCAAAGATGGGAGAAGGTAGTCAAACAATGGTTTAACTCTTGTCAGATTGCTCATAGTAGCTTATTTAGTGTGTGTGAATTCAAGAGAGGGATTACAGAATTCTCTTGTACATAACTCTTATAAAATTACACAAAATACACCCACTTATTCCTACGACTTGTTGGAGGTGCTTTTTGAGACACATTTTTTTGGTACTGCCTACCTCTACAAGTCTTTTGGGCAAGACTCTATTCACTGATCAGACAAACTACAGGCCTGGATCTATCTTAACATTCTTACTACAAATTGACACTGATGGCCCTAATCTTTCACCTTGATCAAACACTTGATAAAAGCAGTGTCCTCATTCCTAAACTCCGAGATCTCAACACTTTCTTCTCTTAAGGAGGTGTTAGAACATATAGAAACATGGAAGGGGGTGGCACTCATCTATGGCGGTATGCAGAGCTGTTAAGCTCCAGTCCCCGCTGGCTCTCCTTTGCCCCCGTTCCGCTATACAGCACTGCCACAGCTTCGGGGTAGCTGATCTACTTCCCACTGATTCGGTGATCCCCATGGGTAAAATCGGCCAACAGAAATGGGCACCCTCACTGCCTCCAGAGCCATGGACTCAGGCTGGCATGGAGCGGTTCCTGTCCAGGTCACAATCCCGGGCCTTGATTACTCAGCCGGACCCACATCCACCCCTGAGCCTTGGTGCTGCTATGCAGGCTTCAGGAGCTTCTGCTCTGCCCGTCCAGCATCCAGTATTAACCCCTGAGATGCTGGATGAAAAATTGCAAGTCCTCCTGCACCAGCTGACCCGCAATATAGCCATGGAAGTTGGGAAGCTTGCAAAGGAGCTCCGTGGAGAAATAGCTCAGATTGGTGAGCGCAAAGATGACCTGGAGACAAAATTTGATGAACTTGTACATTATGTCCAAGCCTTGGAGGAAGAAAACTATGCCTTAAAGCACTCTGTTTCTCAATTGCAGCTGCAGCAGGAAGATCTTTAAAACAGAGAACGGCATCAAAATCTACGCATACGTGGCATTTTGGAGTCTGTTGGCGATCTACGTCCATATCTCCTTGGTCTCTTTAATACTCTTGCTCCCACCATAGCGGACATTGATTGGCGTCTTGACCGGGCACATAGGTCTAGGCCCTAAATCGCCTACAGGAGCATGACCTAGGGATGTGATAATCAGATTTCACTATTATGATAGCAAGGAAGCCCTTACTCTTGTCACCCGCAACAATTTGCAGATTGATTATAAAGGCGACAAGCTACAGATATTCAGTGCCCTCTGCCCCATCACCCTTGCGAAACGCTGTTAACTACGTCCTATTACTGCCTATTTACAAGTACGTTGTGCCCCCTATTACTGGGGTTTTCCTTTCTGCCTGACTGTGACCCATGATGGTGTGCAGCATAGACTACGTGACTTCCAAGAAGGTGATGCCTTTATCCGATCCTAAGGCCTTCTGCCCCTCCCGAACAAAGACCTGCTCGCTTCGACTCTTCCTTCATGATAACTTCCTTCAATGCCTAATTGGATTTGGACCCCTGCCAAGACAAATATGAAGAAATTCAACTCTACTCCGCAGCATCTGAATGCCTCTGGACAACCTCCATGAGTTTCTCCTGATGGACTCTATTGTTCACTCCACAGAGCTGCTGCTCCTCTTCCTCACAGTGCTGCTTACTGATGTAGTGTCCTTATCGTTGGACTCTGTTCACATACCCATGGGGTAAAACATTGCTCAAGTTTCTTTATGTTTTCTGTTGCTTAATTTTTTCTTGTTTATACGCTCACTATCTATGGAGAGCATGCAGGGACTCCCGCCACTTCCATTGATGGAGACCGTCATGCCCTTCTGTTTTTTCCTTGGCTGCAGCCATGGACCCCTGTGACCCGGTTGCCTCTCAGGTCTTCTACTGATGCTGTTTTTACCATTTTTTTTTCGGATCAGTTCTAGATCCGCACTGGTTATCTCATGTATTCTGCATTTTTTCTATTGTTTCCTTTATATCTGGTATATTGTGCTCTGCTGGAGCATCTGCACACATACAACTATCCCTTCCCCTTGTTTATTATTTTTACGCTAACTTCTGCCTTTGTTTTGATATGCTATTATGGCTCTGAAACTTATGTCCCATAATGTGAAGGGCTTTAACTCTGTTAAATGATGGCTTGCTTTGAAGGAATTTAAGTACTCAGGGGAAGATATAATCTTAGTTCAGAAAACCCACTTCTGTGCTGGTGATTCTTTCAAATCTACCTCTAAAATTTTTCCTACTTCCTATGTCTCCTTGGATGCCTGTGGGAAGGCAGATGTTGTGACTCTGATTCGAAAGTCCTGCCCTTTACGAGTTAAGGATACTCTCATTGACCCTTATGGTCATTATATTGCCCTGGACTGTGACTGTATGTCCTCCTCCTTTTACTCTTATCAATATATATGCCCAAATAGGGGTCAAATCCAATTTATCAATGAGGTTTTTGAAAGCTTACATCGTTCCTCCCAACCCCACATGATTGTTGGTGGAGATTTAACATGGTCATGTCCCCAAATAGGGATAGACAATCTTTGTTCTATAATACCCCTTCACAAAGGGTACTTTTCCAGGCCACTTCCTTTTGCAAATGTGTTAGAACTTACAAATTACTAGACTCTTGGAGAATCAAACACCCTACCCATATACAGTATACATACTACTCTCCTCCACACAAAATGTTTTCAAGACTGAACCATTTCTTTATCTCTGCCCCTATCTTGACTTGTACTGTAACTTCTGAGATTTCCCCAATTACCTGGTCAGACCATGCCCCTATAAACCTGGATGTAGTCTTGTCCATCTCTGCCCCTGGAACTTGCGATTGGTGTCTTAATGATCTCCTCCTCCAGTTTTCGGCCACTAAAGATAAACTGGCGAAAGACCTGACATAATTTTTCTAGCTCAATGTTGGTTCTGTACAAGAGGCGTCTACACTGTGGGAGGCCCATAAGGCTTTCTTTCAAGGGTTATGCATTTCCGAGGGCTCTCGTCTGAATAAGGAGACCAACAGCACTAAAGTTTCCCTACTCAGAAAACTGCATTCCTCTTAGCGATTGCTCTTGTGCTCCCCCACAGAGTCCCATCTCCGTGAGATCACTTCTTTATGCAATCAATTAAAAACCCTGGCCTTAAACAAAATCCTTGTTATGCGCCAAGCAAAAATTATATGAATTTTCCAACAAGCCCCATAGGATGTTAGTAAACAGATTCAGACCCCGCCCATTTCACTCTTTCCCTGATATGCTTATGCAAGCCGACGGCACCCCAACATATTGCCCTCACACAATGGCCAAGGTCTTTGGGAATTTCTATCAAAAATGTTATAATTGCCTAACCCCCTACAAACCACTTTCACTTCCAGAAAGACAAATTTGATGAGTTCTTTGCTCTTCTTAATCTGCCTAAACTATTACCCTCCAATTTAGCTTCCCTTAATACAGCTAGCTCCCCTGAAGAACTTTTTTTTTTTCGAAAATAATTTTTATTACATTTTCAAGAGCAAGAGACAGAAACACAGTGCGTTAACATAATAACATATGTGTAGGAAGTAATAACAATGGTTACAGTCTAATAGTCCACTTGAGGATTACATAGATCAGGGAGAACAAATGTCAAAACACAACAGCAGTCATTGGTTCATTTGTTACAGACATACATGGGTATATTACTATCATACGTTTTGGTTTTGTAGGCAGGGTTTCCACGCATTGGTGTACTTGACAAAAATGTTGTTTTTCAAAGCGGAACAAAGTTCATAATCTTTGACTAAGTTTAGTTGGAGCTTATTCTGGTTAAATGAACTTCTCTTCTTTTGTGCATAATTAGTAATCTAGCGGCAAATAGTATTTGTATGACCAGGGTTCTGAAGTTGTGTGGAAAGGATTCTATCCTTATACCCCGTACACGCGGTCGGATTTTCCGATGGAAAATGTCAGATCGGAGCGTGTTGTCGGAAATTCCGACCGTGTGTGGGCTCCATCGGACATTTTCCATCGGATTTTCCGACACACAAAGTTGGAGAGCAGGAGATAAAATTTTTCGACAACAAAATCCGATCGTGTCAATTCCGACCGTGTGTGGCCTGTTCCGACGCACAAAGTGCCACGCATGCTCAGAAGAAATTCCGTCACGGAACAGCTCGTTCTGGTAAACTTAGTGTTCGCAATGGATACGTCACGCTGCAATGTTAAAAATGGTTTAATACAGCGCAATCTCTTCTTCTTTATAATGTGACAAGAATATAGTAGTTTTGCTGCTCATATTCACACACACTTCTCACAAACTTTTTTCGTTACTATTTATCTGGATTCCCTCAATATATTTTGATTCACATCTGACAACATATTTTTGTTGTTTTTTTTTTTTTTTTTTGGCTTTAATGTAGATTCTTTTTTGTGTTTGTATTTTTTTGAAGGTTTTCTTTTTTTTGGGGGATTTTGATTTGTACTCCCGAAAATGTTTGTGTGTGTTTTTTGTGACAAGTTCCCACAACACCATTGATATGTTGTTCTATTTAATCTGTAGGAGATTGTTTGGTGTTGTTGTCCCTTGTTAATTTCACATTTTATGTTAGAAATGTACCTGAATCGTCACCAACAAACTGTCCTTTTTGGATGAAAACACACATAGGAGAGTATAATTTCCCAAAAAAATTTTTATCAAGGGCTCACAACTAAACAAAGAGGGAGGCAACGCTGGAGAAACTGCAGAAGTGGGTGAAGCCTTGGACCCCCAGGGCAGACATCAACTATTTTCAAGCAAAATTGGTGGCCTGAGGAGTCCTTATCTAAGGGAGGGCAGTCTGGTCCAGAAGTCCCAGAGATCGGGAAAGCAGCAGATGACATCTGTGTCCCCAGGCTGTGGTCATACAAGAGACTGCAGCTTCTGTCAGACCAGACTGAACCCAGGGTCATCACTCTCAGGTCTTCCTTCCACGCTTCCTTACACGCGGTGGCTGTGGTGGTGGAGTTGTGGCAGCAGGAGGAGGAGGAGGATGGTCCAACTCAACCACGTCGGTCTTGGGTGTTAGTTCCCCACTCACCCCCTTACGTAGCACTTTATACATAAGGTCCTCACAGAGCCTGCGTTGACCCTCCTGCATGCTCTGCAGTTTGGTGGCAGCCATGCAGGCAAAGGCCTCTTCAGGAGTGGGTAAGGCTCGGAGGGACGCAGAAGCCTCCTGGATCAGCCTGAACTCTGAATCCTGCACGGGACTCGGAGTCGTCTTCCTGGCTCTTTTATATGGAAGGCGGAGGGGAGGAACCTGCGATTCGGTCAGGCTGCGACTTGTCCCAGGCTTCTCCTGGCTGACACTTAGCCCCGCCTCCTCCTGGCTGCCACTAATCCCCGCCTCCTCCTGACTGCCACATTCCACAGCCTCCTCCTGGCTGAGGTCTTCCTGTGTATGAAAAAGGGACATAGTTTTAGTATTTTTTTCATCAATCACACACTTCTGAGCCCAGCATTTTTCATTCTTGTCCAAATTTTGGGTGCCCACTACTGTCTATTGATATGTAAAACACTTTTTTCAATCAGCAAATAGTGATCAATAATAACATCTGGTAAACATCATTTATTTATTGACCAGAAATCTGTAGAAGAATGCTATACCTGACTCCAGCTGGGCTCCTCCACTTCTTCCTGGCTGGAAGGCCCAGGTTGGACATCGGAAGCCTCAGCTGGGGTGGAAGGAAGCGTGGAAGGAAGAGTAGAGCGGGATTCCCTGACTTCAGTGTGGTCTGACAGAAATCGCAGTCTCTCATAGTACCACAGCCTGGGGACATAAACGTCATCTGCTGCAGCTCCGGACCTCTGGGAATCTGTGACCTTCTTGCGCTCCCTAAGATAAGTGCTCCTCAGGCCACCAATTTTGGCTTTTAAATAGGCGATGGTTGCTGTGGGGACCACCGGCGTCACCAACTCCAGCAGTTTCTCCAGCACTGCCTGCCTCTTTTGTTTATGGTTATAGTGGGGGTGTCTCACCTGCCACAGACAGGGCAGCTCCCTGTATTTGTCAATGAACAGGGGGAGGAAATTGTGGTCGTTGAACCCATCCATTTTCTCTGCAAGACACAACACAAGACAAACCCTAATGTCAGGCCAAACTCCCCTAATCTTGTTACAATATAGGCTTCCATTTCGAAGCAGTATAGGCCCAAGTTTAGATCCTACCTTTGTTATCACTGTTAGGTACCTGGTAGTAGAGCCTGACTTGTAGGAGAAGACCTCTCATACAACGCTGGTTCAGGAGCCACTAGAGTGGGAACAGTGGTCTCCTGAGCACAGTGGGGTAGGAGTGCCTGTAGAGCGGAGTCTCTGGAACTGAAGTGATGAGAGATCCCTCAGGGATGGCTGGACTGCAGATCAGGTAGACACTGGAGGCAGCACACCGGAACACTTGTAGATGCAGAGATCGCTGGAGCTGGAGCTGATGGTGCAACAGCAAGGACAACAGCAGGCACAAGCAGGGTCAGACAGTCCGGGTCAGCACGGGTATGAAGCAGGCAAAAACAGCAGGCAGAGGCAGAGTCGGTAGGCAGGCAGAGATTGGCAACGGTATCAGGCAGGTAGCAGAAGAGTAGTCAGGCAAGCCGGGTCGGATAGGAGCAGGACGGATAGTCAAACAAGCCGAGTCAGATGGGTAACAGCAATCAGGTTCAGGTTTACACAAATCACAAGCTGAGACGAAGCAGCAATGTGCCAGAGGCACAGGGGGATTTTTATGTGCACTTTGGCGCCAAACCGGCGCTATCGCGAACGGGCGCACGCCCGCACGCGCGCACGTGCACATGCGCGCGCCCGAGCGTCGCGTACCGCGCGCGCCCTAGCGCCGCGCTGACGCCCGGGAACACCACGATTTTGCTGGGAAGTGTGTAATGGAGCGCGCCGGTGCATAGGAGCGCGCCGACGCCCATGTCTGGTGCCGGTGATACCCTGACATTGCCCCCCCCAAGGGGCAACCTCCGGGTGCCCAAAAGCCTTTTTTCAGGATGGTTAGCAAAATAGGCTCGAACTAAACGCCTAACATGCACATTGCTATCAGGTTCCCATGAATTATTTTCTGGGCCGTAGCCCTTCCATTTGATCAGGAACTGGATCTGCCCTTGTCTTTTCCTGCAATCGAGGATAGCCTCAACTTCAAATTCCTCGTTACCATCAATCACAATAGGTTCAGGAGGTCTAGTTCCTCTACCAGGAAAGGGATCAGGTACAGCAGGTTTGAGCAACGACACATGAAACACGGGATGAATTTTAAGAGAGTCAGGCAGAGTCAGTTCATACGAGACTTCATTAATCTTCCTCCTAACCGGAAAAGGTCCCATAAACCTAGGTGCCAACTTTTTAGAAGGACAAGCCAGTTTGATATTATTTGTAGAAAGCCATACCTGATCGCCCAGCTGAAGCTTCAATTCCCCTCTTCTCCTTCGGTCAAAGATCCTCTTGCTGTCCGCCTGAGCCTTGGACACTCCTTCATGCAACATCTGGTTGTTATGATTGATGAAGTCTACCGTACTCTGTACTGCTGGAACTGAGGACTCTGGAAGGAAATCGGGTAAAAAGGTTAGATGGAAACCATAATTAGCGAAGAAGGGAGATTGACCGGTGGCTGAGTGCTTGGCGTTATTATAGGCAAATTCTGCCAAGGGCAGCAAGGATACCCAATCATCTTGAGAAAAGGAAGTAAAACATCTAATATACTGTTCAAGAGTCTGATTGGTCCTCTCTGTCTGGCCGTTGGTCTGAGGGTGATAAGCCGATGACAAGGCCAGCTTGATTTTCAAAGACTCACACAGGGCTCTCCAGAAGCGTGAGGTAAATTGTACTCCTCTGTCAGAGGTTATGTTTACGGGGATTCCGTGGAGTCTAACGATCTCCTTGATGAAGACGTGAGCTGTTTCCATAGCTGACGGAGTTCCTCTTAATGGAAGAAAATGGGCCATTTTGGTAAAACGGTCAACTACCACAAAAATTGCAGAACATCCCTCAGAACATGGAAGCTCTACAATAAAGTCCATGGATATCATTTTCCAAGGCCTATCGGGTACCGGTAAGGGTTTTAACAGGCCCCAAGCTCGACTCCTGGAAGTTTTATTCTGGGTACAGATAGGACAGGAGCTAACATATTTCTCGCAAAAGTCCTTTAAATTGGGCCACCAGAAGGTATGCTGTACCAATTCCAGGGTTTTACGAACCCCAAAGTGACCTGCCAGCGGGTGATCGTGAAGAAGTGCTAAGACCTTGACCCGAACCTCCTCAGGAACAAAAATTTGGCTCCCTTTCCAGAACAGTCCGTCCTTGTTACTTAAGGTAATCCCTGTGGGTCTGGCTGATTCAGAGGATGCTTCCTTAATCTGGGAGAGAAGATCAGTTTGAATGAGCAGAAAATTGTTTGCAGGTAAAATGGTATCCGGAGCAGATGAGTCCTTTGGGTTGTCATGCATACGTGATAATGCGTCTGGTTTGACATTTTTTGAACCTGGCCGATAAGTAATGTGGAAGGAAAAGCGTGAGAAAAACAGCGCCCAGTGGGCTTGTCGGGGTCTTAGCCTTTTAGCAGATCGTAAATATTCTAGATTTTTGTGATCAGTATAAATTAGTACTGGATGCATAGCCCCCTCCAGCAGGTACCTCCACTCCTCTAATGCAGTTTTGATGGCAAGAAGCTCCCGGTCTCCAACATCATAGTTCCTCTCCGCGGAGGAAAGTTTTCGGGAGAAAAACCCCACAGGATGCATATCGTCTTTACTGCCCCTTCGTTGTGAGAGTATCGCTCCGACTGCTATTTCAGAAGCGTCTACTTCCAAGATAAATGGCAAGGATGGTTCAGGATGACTGAGGATAGGTGCTGAGGTGAATAGTCTCTTGAGGTTCTCAAAGGCCTCTTGGGCTAGGTGATTCCAGGAAAAACGGGTATGTTTGGTTAGTTGTGTGATTGGTGCGATTATTGCAGAAAAACCCCTGATAAATTTTCTGTAGAAATTTGCAAACCCGATGAATCGTTGAACCCCCTTCTTGTCTAGGGGTACCGGCCAGTCCAGAACAGCAGAAACCTTCTGTGGATCCATCCTGATGCCAGTTGAGGAGATTATCAAGCCCAAGAACTGAATGCTTTCTTGCTCAAACTCGCATTTCTCCGCCTTTGCATAAAGTCTGTGTAAGCGGAGACGACCCAACACTTGGCAAACATGTTTTCGATGGAGATCCAGGGATTCTGAAAAGATCAAAATATCGTCTAGATATGCAATCACAAACAGGTCTAGGAAGTCTCTAAGCACGTCATTAATCAGGTGTTGAAAAGTCGCAGGGGCATTGCAGAGTCCAAAAGGCATGACTAAATATTCATAATGCCCGAATCGGGTCCGAAAAGCTGTTTTCCACTCATGCCCAGCCCGAATGCGGATCAGATTATAGGCCCCTCTTAGATCAAGCTTAGTGAAAATGACGGCAGTCCTTAATTTCTGAAACAGTTCGGGTATTAAAGGTAGGGGATACCGATTCTTGACCGTGATCTTATTCAGTTCTCGGTAGTCAATACACGGGCGGAGAGATTTGTCTTTTTTAGCAACAAAGAATATTCCCGCACCTGCTGGAGAAGTGGAATGGCGAATGAATCCCTTGGCCAAGTTTTCATCTATGTAAGACTTCAGCACTTCTTGTTCTTTCTCGGATAGAGGAAAGATGCGTCCGAAGGGAATTTCGGATCCTGGCAGCAATTCGATGGGGCAATCGTAGGGGCGATGAGGTGGAAGAGAATCTGCCCCCTTTTTGCTAAAGACATCAATGAAGTCATGATACTGTTTGGGAATGACCTGGCAATTCTTCTGGTCGGAGTCCAGGCAAAGCAAGGTAGCTTGGGAATCCAGATATTTCGCCAGACAGTGATCCTGGCAGTAAGATGACAGGAATTTCACTTCTCCAGAGGCCCAATGAATGTGTGGGTTGTGAGCCCGGAGCCAGGGAATGCCCAGGATAATGGGGAACATAGGGGAGGTAATGGCGTCCAGGATCAGCAATTCCTTATGTTGAGAGTCAATTGTAGTGGGTAATGGCAGAGTCTCTTGCGTAACTTGTCCAGATCTGATACGAGAGCCGTCGGCAAGAAAGACAGAAAGTCCATGGGTTTTGGTCTGCAAAGGGATGTTATGCTGCTTAGAAAAGTTCAAGTCTATAAAGCAGCTGCATGCCCCGGAGTCAATAATTGCGTTGACTTGGAGTGTCCTTTCTTGAAGCTGTAACGAGAGAAGAATGGCAAGATGGGTAGAATTGGTAGATAAAGCAGAAAAACTGGTAGGTATAGGAGATGGACACTTACTCATTCTAACTGGGCAATTATGGACAAAATGCCCGGTTCCACCACAGTAAAGTCACAGATTTAATTGCCGACGTCGGGCACGTTCTTCAGAAGACAGAGCAGGTCGCATCACACCCAGTTGCATTGGTTCGGAGGTATCTGGTGTGGTATTGACTGAATTAGGACTGGATGCAGGGGAGTAACGTGTTGCAAGCATCGGAGCTCGGGCTGTCATCCAGGTCGGGCGGTTTGGTTGAACTGATCGTTCAGATCGTCGTTCTCGGAGGCGACGATCGATCTGAATGGTTAGGGTGATCAAGGCCTCTAAGGTATTTGGAATACCTACACGAGCAAGCTCGTCTTTCAAGCTTTCAGACAGTCCAATGCGGAACTGGTGACACAGGGCCGCGTCATTCCACTGTGTGTCCGCGCTCCAACGTCTGAATTCAGTAACATAGTCCTCCGCAGGTCTGCGGCCTTGTTGGAGCGCGAACAGGGCAGATTCAGCTGAGGCAGTCTGTTGAGGATCCTCATATAACTGTGCCATGGCTTGGAAGAAGGCGGATAAGGATTGAGTTAGAGCAGAGTCCCCTTCAAGTAAACGATGGGCCCAGGTCTGAGGTTCCCCTTGCAGAAGGGAAATGACAAATCCAACCTTAGTGGCTTCCAGTGAAAAAGTTCTGGGCTGTAAGGCAAAAAAGAGCTGGCAAGCATTGCGGAAGGCTCGAAACTTAGCCCGGTCTCCAGAGAATCTTTCTGAAATGGGGACCCGTGGTTCAGGCGGGAGCATCACAACTGCGGGCCCTGAAGCAGTCTGTGTTGGAGCAGCAGCTGAAGAAGAGGCAGGAGGGTTAAACCCTGCCAGATTCTGAACTTGTCCTTCCAGTCTGTTATAATTATCCTGAAGGGCTTGTACTGCTTGGGTGAGGGCCGCCAGGTGTGTGCATATCTCTTTCATTGGAGAGGTATCTCCTGCAGGCTCAGACATGGCTGCTTCGTACTGTTAGGTACCTGGTAGTAGAGCCTGACTTGTAGGAGAAGACCTCTCATACAACGCTGGTTCAGGAGCCACTGGAGTGGGAACAGTGGTCTCCTGAGCACAACAATCAGGATAATAAATAATATCCACATAACATGTGCAAACTTCACTCTGTGGGCGATATAAAAGTGCAAACTTATGCAGAAACCATGATTCGTAAAAGACTTTGTGCAGCCTGTATAAGATAATGTGCAAAAACTTATAAATGTGACAAACAGGTGGGGGGTGTTTCTCTATAACACACAGATAATTAGTAATAATCCAAATAATTATTGCAACATGTAGTCCAGAACCAAGTCTTTTAGGATATAATAAAGATGCCGGTGCAAGCTTCAAATGCAATGTTTTGTGATCCCTTTGGCAATCCAATTGTGCAGCTAAAAAATCGGGTGGGGTGCCGAAAGGGAGAGGGTGTATATATCCTTTTCGTGCTCAAACACACACAATTGAAGGATGGCCCTTATGTCTGTGTGCACAGTATCCTGTATTTATACACTGAATCTGAGTGAAAAAAACAAATCCTATATGCTGTTGAACCTGTAGAAGGGATGCAAAAGTGCTCTGTGTGTAGGGACCCAATGCGAATAGTTCTCATACACATCTAGTAACTTGTGCAAATAAACCCTTAAAGTGCTGTCGTGCCTGTGCAAAAAGGGGTATTAGAATAGAAAAGTGAAAAAAGGTATGCGGGTACTGTGTTTGTATGCACAGTATCCTGTTAAGAAAGTATATAGATATATAACACAATTCCTTATGAAATGGAGTGTACGGGTGCTACGTCTGTGTGCACAGTATCCTGTGGAAAAAGTATATAAATATATAACACGATCTGACATAAAGAATCGTGTTATATATTTATATACTTTTTCCACAGGATACTGTGCACACAGACGTAGCACCCGTACACTCCATTTCATAAGGAATTGTGTTATATATCTATATACTTTCTTCACAGGATACTGTGCATACAAACACAGTACCCGCATACCTTTTTTCACTTTTCTATTCTAATACCCCTTTTTGCACAGGCACGACAGCACTTTAAGGGTTTATTTGCACAAGTTACTAGATGTGTATGAGAACTATTCGCATTGGGTCCCTACACACAGAGCACTTTTGCATCCCTTCTACAGGTTCAACAGCATATAGGATTTGTTTTTTTCACTCAGATTCAGTGTATAAATACAGGATACTGTGCACACAGACATAAGGGCCATCCTTCAATTGTGTGTGTTTGAGCACGAAAAGGATATATACACCCTCTCCCTTTCGGCACCCCACCCGATTTTTTAGCTGCACAATTGGATTGCCAAAGGGATCACAAAACATTGCATTTGAAGCTTGCACCGGCATCTTTATTATATCCTAAAAGACTTGGTTCTGGACTACATGTTGCAATAATTATTTGGATTATTACTAATTATCTGTGTGTTATAGAGAAACACCCCCCACCTGTTTGTCACATTTATAAGTTTTTGCACATTATCTTATACAGGCTGCACAAAGTCTTTTACGAATCATGGTTTCTGCATAAGTTTGCACTTTTATATCTCCCACAGAGTGAAGTTTGCACATGTTATGTGGATATTATTTATTATCCTGATTGCTGTTACTATATGTATATGATTATTCTATCTCTATGGGCCGCAGAGATATAACAGCACCTTAAGGTTTTTTCATTTGTTTTGCACCTACTGTGCTGTCACAACCCTTATAGAGAAAAAATCTGACATAAAGAATCGTGTTATATATTTATATACTTTTTCCACAGGATACTGTGCATACAAACACAGTACCCGCATACTTTTTTTTTTTTTTTTCTTTCCGCTTTCATCCGGAATTTTCTCCTTGCACAGGCACGACAGCACTTTAAGAATGTATTTGCACAAGTTATTAGGTGTGTATGAGAACCATTTGCATTGGTTCCCCACACACAGTGCACTGTCGCATCCTTTTCATAGGTTCAACGTAATATAGGATTTGTTTTTTGTCTTCTGTTCTTTTCACTCAGATTTAGTGTATATACAGGATACTGTGCACACAGACGTAGCACCCGTAAACTCCATTTCATAAGGAATTGTGTTATATATCCATATACTTTCTTCACAGGATACTGTGCATACAAACACAGTACCCGCATACCTTTTTTCACTTTTCTATTCTAATACCCCTTTTTGCACAGGCACGACAGCACTTTAAAGGTTTATTTGCACAAGTTACTAGATGTGTATGAGAACTATTCGCATTGGTTCCCTACACACAGAGCACTTTTGCATCCCTTCTACAGGTTCAACAGCATATAGGATTGGGTTTTTTTCACTCAGATTTAGTGTATAAATACAGGATACTGTGCACACAGACATAGCACCTGTACACCCCATTTTTTCATTTGTTGATTTAATTTTCTTAAATAAACACTGTTACACAAATATATCACACTGGATTAGCGCAGCACTTTCCACTTTTGTTTTGCACTATTCATGGGCTTTGTTTGATCCCACTCTGTGCTTGCAGCTGTCCGTACACACCGCTGTTTCCAAGGTAGAGCAGGGATAATCCATATAAACGGTCTCCTGAGCACAGTGGGGTAGGAGTGCCTGTAGAGCGGAGTCTCTGGAACTGAAGTGATGAGAGATCCCTCAGGGATGGCTGGACTGCAGATCAGGTAGACACTGGAGGCAGCACACCGGAACACTTGTAGATGCAGAGATCGCTGGAGCTGGAGCTGATGGTGCAACAGCAAGGACAACAGCAGGCACAAGCAGGGTCAGACGGTCCGGGTCAGCACGGGTATGAAGCAGGCAAAAACAGCAGACAGAGGCAGAGTCGGTAGGCAGGCAGAGATTGGCAACGGTATCAGGCAGGTAGCAGAAGAGTAGTCAGGCAAGCCGGGTCGGATAGGAGCAGGACGGATAGTCAAACAAGCCGGGTCAGATGGGTAACAGCAATCAGGTTCAGGTTTACACAAATCACAAGCTGAGACGAAGCAGCAATGTGCCAGAGGCACAGGGGGATTTTTATGTGCACTTTGGCGCCATACCGGCGCTATCGCGAACGCGCGCACGCCCGTACGCGCGCACGTGCAGACGCGCGCGCCCTAGCGCCGCGCTGACGCCCGGGAACACCACGATTTTGCTGGGAAGTGTGTAATGGAGCGCGCCGGCGCATAGGCGTGCGCCGACGACCATGTCTGGTGCCGGTGATACCCTGACAATCACGATCGGCGCCTCTGATGCTCCTTCCTCCACTCACAGATCGTATGTAAGATGCACACATGTTACGCTTTATACACACTGTGCATGCGTTTAATTCCGCCTGCCCCTGACGTTCTTTCTAGTCTATTCCCCACCCCTTTTCGGTCGGCGCAGTGGGGGAAGAGCACATGGCGGAGACACAGCAGGATCGTGATAATTGTAGCAACGAGGAGGAGGAAAGGCCGGATCCGGACACGTCCCAATCCAGAAGGAGATTTAAGGACTCAAATATGTCCTTGGGGGAGATGTTGGAGATGGTCGAAATCCTGAAGAAGGCCGACTATGATGGGAAGTATGGGCCTTACCCCAACCCCAATATCAGAAAGGCCAAGATCATGGCTAAAGTGGTCAGGAGTCTGCACCGGAATTTCGGGGTACGGCGATCGAAAAATCAGCTCAGGAAGCGGTGGTCGGACCTCAAATTACGAGAACATGAGCAGTACAGAAAGATCCGGAGAGTGCTGCAAAAAAGTAAGTAGTTATGCTGTGTTCCTATTCTTTATGTTTATTATGTCCGTGCTGCTCCATGTGCTTTTAGGAACTGTTGTACAGTTTAAAATGGCAACTTTCATGTTCATGGGCACATTATTCGTTCGGATCAAACAATTTTCTTTCGGACTATAAAATACCATTGTTTAGGCCATATGCATTTGGCCACAATTTTGATGCCCTATACTTGTCTTAAAAGAATTTGATTGTGTAGATGGCTTGGTTACTAGAATGAAATGCAAACTAGATTGTGTGTAAGGAGAGGACACTGAGCAGCTGTTTTCACATCTGGACACTGGAGCACTAGTGTGGGTCACAAGAACACCATTTTTTTTAGGGGGGCCACACGGGTGCTCCAGTGTATACTATAGGGGGGTCTCCATCTGTGAAGCTTGTACTAAACAGGTAAAGTATTGCAGGTTGACAAAGTACACTAAAAAAGCTACATCTTGAAACTCTGCTAAAATTGACAATTGTACCCCACTTCCAAGCAATGTTTCCTATTTCTAGTTCTGCCATCAAATATCTGTGTGCTAATTATACCATTTTTGTTTGACATAGGGGATAAAAGACTCGGAGGAAACCCCTCATCCGAGGAGACCAGAGCCCCCCCCCCTGGAAGAAGGGGAAATCCCCCCAACACAATCTGAGCAGGAGGAGGAAGATGTGGTGGAACTAGTCAGAACAACAGGTGAGTGTCTGCGACCACAGGCTCAGATAAGAGATGGATGGCGGCATATTTTTTAGACCTAATTTATTTTGGGGTTTCTCTCTTTTTAGGTGATCGTGATGTTGTGGATCCAGATCCTTTCACATCCGAAAGTGCCCAGATCCTGATGGGGGAGATCATGGGGTGTAATTTACAATTGGAAATCATCAAGAAAAACATCAATGATGTTATTCCAAAAAATAAAAACATCATTGATGTTTTGGGGTGAGTTTAAAACCCCTCCAAATCACTTTCTTCTTTTGTGTGCTACAATGTGCTAAATGATTTTTCCCAAAGCCAAATTTGGAGGATGCACACAGTGTGCCAACATGTGCTATCTGCCATCACGGGAGATCAATGGACGCGTTTTGGGGGTGCAACCCCTTCCTCAATAATAAAGTAGCGGTGAGGAAGGGCTTACTCCCCCAAAACACATCCCTTGATCCCCCCTGATGGCAGGTCGCACATGTTGACATTGTTAAATTGGTGTGCATCTTCCAAATTTGGCTTTTCCTGGGGTGACTTCACCCCATCTGAACGCAATATCAAACACAGTTCCTAAATACTCATGTCTGATATTGCCTTCATATTCTACCAAATGTGACGTTTGTAAGTTCCAGATTTGTGTCTTTCTTGTTGGTTTTACACAGGCCTGTTTTATCTAAAATGGACATTTTGAGTTTGGATAATGCCACCCCAAAAATTGTTATACAACAAACATGTTGGTTTGTTTGAAAAACCTTTGGTAAATGCACATGTGATTGTGCAGGTACGGTATAAAAAAGTGTGTTAAGCAAGAATGTGTGGATTACTGTCTCAACGCTACAACACTTTTGGGTTGATGTCATTGTTGTTTTCTGAGAAAATGGGGGTTATTTACTAAGGGCAAATCCTCTTGGCACTACAAGTGCAGTTTCAGTGCAGTTGCAACTGCACTTGTAGTGAAATGTGTTTTTGCATTTTAGTAAATAACAGCCAACAGTGCTTTGTATAATAAGGTTACACAATCACAACATTTTCTGGACTCAACACATTTCTGTCAGGGTCAGCTAAAACAAACACAAGCAGTAAATGTCCACAAAGAATTTCTTTTTTTGTTTTATTATAAAAAGGCTTCACAGATTTTCTGGCATATTGATAGCCCCCCTACCCGCAAAGAACTCCAGGTAGGTAACCATACATCACGGGCACTCAGGGAGGGCAAGCCAGGACGGCCGCTTTCAAGCGTCGTCAGTGTGGTTTGATGTATCATTCCAGCCTCAGGACCAACTGAGCCAGCATAGTTGGCCGAATGTTTCCTTAAAAAGTTATGGAGAACACAGCACGCAAGTATAATATGGTTCAGTTTATACTCCGCCATATGGATGGGTGTCAGAAATAGGCGGAACCGGCTGGCCAGGATTCCAAATGTGTTCTCCACCACTCTTCAGGCTCTGGCCAGCCGGTAATTAAAAACCCTCTGTTCCGGGGTGAGGGTCCTCATTGGGAATGGCCGCATCAGGTGGTCCCCCAGCGCAAACGTTTCATCAGCAACGAACATGAATGGGAGTCCTTCCACATTGTCCTCTGGAGCTGGCAAGTCCAAGCTGCCATTCTGAAGACGCCTGTAAAACTCCGTCTGGATGATGACTCCACCATGGGACATCCGGCCATTCTTCCCCACGGCCACATACAGGAAGTCGTAAGTAGCCGACACCACCGCCAACATCACTATACTATTGAACCCCTTATAGTTGAAATAGTATGACCCAGAGTTGGGTGGTGGGACGATGTGGATGTGTTTCCCATCAATTGCCCCTCCGCAGTTAGGAAAGTCTCACCGCTTGGCAAAGTGGGAGGCCACAGTCTGCCATTCCTGTGGCGTGGAACGAAACTGTTGAGGAAAAAACAATAAACATTACTATTTTTGATCAGAAACATGGCAAGCAGATTAGGCACAAACATTATGGGGCAACCTCCAGATAGCATTTATTAAGGGGAATTTAACAACGCCAAAGTATAAGGTACACCTATCATATTCCCCCTCCCCCCTCTCATTGGCCATTTCGAACATTATAGGGGGTGTGTGGAAATCTTGGACAGGTAACCCTCTCCACTTCATTGAGAGATGAATGCCTAAATAAGGGGTATTACTTGGAACAGCCCCTCCCTAGTTACACTATTGGCAGCCCACTGGACAGGTAAGAAGTGTCATAATACAAAGATAGAAATACACACTGTACACATTTGAGGACATTTGGACATTCTGCTATTACCTATCAAGATAATAATAGACTCCAAAAACTTTAAACAGTACCATTTGAAAGTATACAGGCAGGCCCTTGCACTACATGCTTTGGGGAATTCATCCATAAATCAGAGCACAAAAGAGATGGGTATAGTGTGTATGGGTTTGGCAAAGTCAGCAAATAGATGATTCAGGATAGAGAATTGGGATCAGCTGACTTAGCAGTTGGGGGAGGGAGAGTTACTAAAAATTATTTGGGGACACCACCAAAAAAAAGCCTCTGGCACTCTGCCTGAAGTTAAAGCAAAAATCACATTTCTTAACATTTTAGGGGGTGTTTGAGGTAAAGCACTACTATGGAGCAGAAAAAATACATTGTTAAGTGACTACATGAGGTGAATATAGGGCCAGGAGACACCATGCTGGGGAGGTTATTGAAGGGCAAATATGTATGAAGGACCTAAAATAATAATTACATAAAAATCCAGCATGCATGAGAACAAAGAGGACATTCACAGCATATTACAATCATGGTAATTAGGGAATGAGGAAAGAAATACAATATTTTAGCAAACATTCAATACAATAAAATGTGATATAAAAGGATAAAAATCTTACCTTCATATACTCCTTCTGCAGGACCTGGATGATGGCAGAACAGGTCTCCGGGATAATGATCCCCAGAGCCAGGGGGGAGATGCCTGTCGAGAACTTTAAGTCCTGCAGACTTCTCCCTGTCGCCAAATACCGCAGGGTAGCGACCAACCTCTGCTCCGGAGTGATGGCTTGCCTCATGCAGGTATCCTGCCTGCTAATATAAGGGGTCAGCGAAGCCAACAAACGGTGAAATATGGGGTCCGTCATCCTAAGAAAGTTCCTGAAATCATCAGGATTATTCTCACGGATCTCACGGAGCAAAGGCATATGAGAGAACTGGTCACGCTGAAGCAACCAATTCTTGGTCCATGAACTCCTCCCCACCCTGTTCATGGACTGGACTTATGTCAAGGTCAGGACCCCAACACCAAGCCCCCGCACAGCACGAACTCTACGAGGAGTACGCATACGCAACATGGCTAGAAAACGGTCAGCTGCTCAGAACGAAGTAACAGAACGCACTGAAGAACAGCAAGGCCTGTGAAGAGCGACCTGAAAAACAGTGACGAACGAACAAGAATACAATGACTAATTAAAGTCACGCGGAACTTGCTGCACGCACTGAAGAGCAGATACAAACCCACAAGCACAAACTGAATGGCAGAAAACGATCTGAAAGCCACGAGTCTGAAAAAGCGCAAATCGTCTCTCACCAAACTTTTACTAACACGAGATTAGCAAAAGGAGCCCAAAGGGTGCCGCGCTTGGTTCTGAACCGGTTTTTTCTAGTCTCGTCATACGTGGTGTACGTGACCGCGTGGTTGGCGATCGGAAATTCCGACAACTTTGTGCGACTGTGTGTAGACAAAACAAGTTTGAGCCAACATCCGACGGAAAAAATCCTTGTTGGAATGTCCGAACAAAGTTCAACCGTGTGTACGCCCTATTAGGCTTAGAATGGCTAATGGAGGAGAGGGTTTGTTTAGGATACCTGTATTTTCGGAAATAAAAGAGAATACTTTTTTCCAGAAGGGATATATGTGGGGGCAATCCCAGAGAATATGAATTAGTGAACCTGCATAAGAGCACCCCCTCCAACAGTGATTATCATCCAGGTTTGCAAATTTACACATTTGAAGGGGGTTAAGGTACCATCTGTGATGGATTTTCTGTGACAGTTCCCAGTAGTTAACGCATTTTTATGCTATGTGATTATACTGATCAGCTTTACATCATTGAAAGTCAGAGAAGGAAGTCTGTAGATCTCTTTTCCACCTTTTTAGTGCTGCTGTTTTAACAAATGTGGTTTTATTGTGAAGAAGATTGTATAGCATAGTAATCCCTTTCAGGTTTGGGGATTTGGACATCCAGAAGGACCATGCCTTATTGGGCAATTTAACATTCAAAGACTTTTTTTAAGGTAGGAGACTATTTGCCTATATGTATATAAACCTTGTGGAGCTACACTGTATCTAGCTTGTATATTTGCAAATGTAATGGTTCGATTATGTTGCATTAGTGAAGTTAACGGTTTGAGTCTGATTTGTGACTAGTATTTAAGAGACACTGCGGGAGAATGAAATTAAGTGCTTCTATAGGAACAGGAATGACTTGGTCATCCTCCATAGGGGATATCTTTGTGGAAAAATATTTCCATGCTGCTAGAGCAGCTGAGATTGTGGGATGGTTTATTTTTTTTAATTTTGTAGATATCGATTGGGCTAGAAGGAGAGAACTTAAGGTACCTTCCTGTGTAAAAATGTATTAAAAAAAACGCCATTGTTTGTTAAATGAAGGTGTGAACCAGTGTCTAATTTGGTCCAGAATCACTGCTACATAGTAATCTTTGATGTCAGGGAAGCTCATACCTCCTGCAGATTTTTGTTTTATGATAGTTGCATATGGACACTGTGGTTTCTGTTTTAGCCATACAAAAGAACTTAGAGTTTGTTTTAAGATGTTAAAGAAGGAATCAGGGATCACTATAGGAAGACCCCTATATAGGTATAAAAGCTTTGGAAGAGTGATCATTTTGAAAGCTGCAGTTCTGCCAGCCCTTGAAAGATTATGAGAGATAAGCTGTTTACTTATCTGTTGGAGGCCTTGTTTGCATGTATGTTAGGAATGGTAATTGGTTACATGAATAAAGGTTGGAAGTCGGAGATGTTAACCACTTGCCGACCGCCTAACGCAGATATACTGCTGCATAATAGCACGTGAACTGCCTCCCGCGGACGGGGGTGCATCACGCCCCCCCGGTGCCTGTGGCAGTCGGCTTCGTTAGGGGAGCGATCCAGGCTAAGGGGGAGGCCACTCATTCATGGCCCCCTCGCGATCGCTCCCAACGAATGAAAATCTTCCTCTGCTGCTGTAATGTAAACAGCGGCAGAGGAAGTGATGTCATCTCTCCTCGAGTCAGTCTTTTCGTTCCGGCACCGAGGAGAGAAGACATCAATGTGAGTTGCACCAACACTACACTTACAGTAGAACACATTAGGCACACTTTTCACCCCCCAATCAACCCCCAATCACTCCCCTGTACCCCCTGTCACAGTGACACCAATAGCAGGTTTTTTTTTTGCATTGGTGTCAGTTTGTGACAGTTATAAGTGGTAGGGCAGTTGGGGTTAGCCCCCTTTACGTCTAGGGTACCCCCCTAACATCTCTAATAAAGTTTTAACCCCTTGATCACCCCCCCGTCGCCAGTGTCACTAAGCGATCGTTTTTCTGATCGCTGTATTAGTGTCACAGGCGACGCTAGTTTGGGAGGTAAGTATATAGGTTCACCGTCAGTGTTTTATAGCGACAGGTACCCCCATATACTACCTAATAAAGGTTTTAACCCCCTGATTACCCCCTAGTTAACCCTTTCACCAGTGATCACCGTATAACTGTTACATGTGACGCTGGTTAGTTAGTTTGTTTATTATAGTTTCAGGGCACCGTCTATTACCTTATAAAGGTTTAACCCCCTAATCACCCGGCGGTGATATAAGTTAAGTTTTAGGGTCAGATAAGGTCTGTGTCGCCCAAGGCAGCGTCAGGTTAGCGCCAGTACCGCTAACACCCACACGCACCATACACCTCCCTTAGTGGTATAGTATCTGAACGGATCAATATCTGATCCAATCAGATCTCTACTAGCGTCCCCAGCAGTTTAGGGTTCCCAAAAATGCAGTGTTAGCGGGATCAGCCCAGATACCTGCTAGCACCTGTGTTTTGCCCCTCGGCCCAGCCCTGCCTAGCCCACCCAAGTGCAGTATGGATCGATCACTGTCACTTACAAAACACTAAACACGCATAACTGCAGCGTTCGCAGAGTCAGGCCTGATTCCTGCGATCGCTAACAGTTTTTGTTGGTAGCGTTTTGATACAGTCGCTAACAGTCAGGAGCTTTTTTGCCTGTGAGTCTCACTAGTGTGCCACTAAATTTAGAGCCCAAAATGGCAAATCGAAGGTACACTAGTGAAGAGGCCTACACGTTTTTGAGCATGACAAATAGTGAAGAGGAAGTCACTCATCTGTCAGATTCAGGCTCAGAATACGATCCTGTAGACGACAGCGGCTCCATGACAGATAGCCCTGATGACAGAGTTGTGGTCCCTGCCAAGGTCAGGCGTACCAGACCCCGAACTTCTTCTTCTGTCCTTGATGTGCAAGAACCGCAGGTCCCTCGTATGGAGCAGAGAAGTACTAGTGCCGCTATTCCTTCTGGTGAACTGGCAAGCACCAGCGGCCTAGTATACCCTGGTCGTACATCCAGCACTGCAGTAACACTTGGTGACGTGGTGAGTCCCATAAGTGCAGTTTAAGCTTGTGAGGTGGCAAGCACAAGTAGTGTCCCGCTGCCACCAAGAAGACGAACACAGGCCCATAGTGCCCTTCCTGCTGCATTTGCCAATCCTAATTGGGAACCCACCACTTCTGCAGCTTCCCCTATTCACTGGCCAACCCAGCATTCAGGTGGAAACAGTTGATTTTACGTCACTGGATTTTTAGTTGCTGTTTTTCACCGAAGATCTCTATAGATCTATTGTGGACCAAAGCAATTTGTACGCTGGTCAACACATCGCCACTATTCCCCAGTCCTCCCTTGCCAGAGATTGGAAACCAATTACGGTTTCTGAATTTAAGATCTTTCTGGGCCTTTCCCTCCTCATGGGCATAACCAAAAAGAGTGAGTTGCGGTCATATTGGTCCACTGACCCAATTCACCATATGCCCGTGTTCTCTGCTTGCATGGCCAGGGCACGATACAAGCAGATTTTGCGGTTCATGCACTTCAACAACAATGAACTCTGTCGTCCTCCTGGAGACCATGGATACGTTCGGCTCTACAAAATTCAGCCCCTCGTAAACCACTTCAACCAACGTTTTGCAGACTTGTTTACTCCCCATCAAGTTGTCTGCGTTGATGAGTCCCTGATGAAGTTTTCTGCCCGCTTGTCATTCAAACAGTACCTTCCCAGCAAGCGTGCCAGATACGGGGTCAAGACGTATAAGCTCTGTGACAGGGCCACAGGCTATACATGTAGTTTTATGGTTTACAAGGGCAAAGATAGTCATGTAGAGCCGACAAACTGCCCTGACTACATAGGAAGCACTGGCAAGATTGTGTGGGACTTGGTGTCACCTTTATTCGGAAAGGAGTACCACTTGTACGTGGACAATTATTACATGAGCGTGCCACTTTTTAGTCACCTTTTTGATCATCAGATTGGAGCATGTGGCACCGTGTGACCTAATCGCCGGGGCTTTCCCCAGCGGCTTGTAGATTCCTGTCTTAGGCTGGGGGAGAGAGCCTGCTTGCAGTGTAATAATTTGCTCGCTATGAAGTGGAGGAATAATAAGAATGTTTTCATTCTTACCTCCCTTCATGCAGACACGACGGTCCAAATTACTACGGCGACTGGTGTTGTGGAGAAACCCCTCTGTGTCCACGAATATAACCTTAACATAGGAGGGGTGGACCTCAATGACTAAGTTGTCGGCGCCGTACCTAGTTGGTAAGAATGTTCAGTTGCGCTTGTATTATCCTCATATTCCCATAAAAAATGAAGGGTAAAAATATGCTTCTAATAGTAACATTAAATTCCCATAAGGGTGGTAAAAATAAGAGTGGTAAAATAAAAGGTAAAATTCCACTTCCATAATAACAGTGAATATTCATAGATAAATAAAATACAACTAAACTAATCCCACATAAATGTGCTAATAAAAAACGTAAAGTGGTAAAATAAGAGATAAGATTCCACTTCTAATAATAACAGTGAATATTCATTAATAAATTAAGTTCAACTGAGCTAATCCCACATAAGTGTGCTAATGAAAAACGCACAGTAATAAACCTGGCTGTGTCTGTGCTTTAACACAGCTATAAGCTCCTTATAATAAATATATTAGGTGAAATCTAATTAAGAAAAACAAATGAAATCAAATTATATATGTCATGCTTCCATGAGATTTCTCCAAAATTATAAATACAAATGTGTAAAAATTGTATATACAAAAATCCTCCTTTGCCTACAAAACCTTCATGTGAAGTATGGCTAATTATCAAGTGTTATATCATTAAGCCAAAACAGTGTCAATTAACTTGTGACAATGTTGCAACAAAAAACAAACTGATGGTGAAAAAAGAATAAAATGTTACTTTTAACTCCTTGCGCTTTTTCTTCAATATTAATCACTTCTCCTTTCAGATTCCGGACATATAGGGAGAAAAATTAACAATCCATTGAGATTAATGATTCATTGGATACTATACTTAAGACAGGGTTTTCTCAATTACAGACTCATTCTGGATGGGATCGCTTTTAAATTGATCAGGCTGCAAACAAGAGCTCAGCAGCACAGCTCTACCTTCACTGCCGCCAACTCACACACTGCCGTACCTAGTTGCCCGTAAGGCCAGACGCTGGTACAAAAAAGTGTCTGTTTATTTATTTCAATTGGCTTTGCTGAATGCTTATGTGCTATACAGAGCTTCAGGACGGACTGGATCCTTCCTTAAATTCCAGAAAGAGATCGTCAGAGCCCTTCTGTTTCCAGACGGTGCTCCACATCACCTTCCCCAACCAAATGCAGTAAGTTACAAAAAAAAGTGTAAAAAAATAAATAAATAAAGTAAAAAAAAAAAAACACAAAAAAATATATATAAAAAAAAAAAATAGTTGTCGTTTTATTGTTCTCTCTCTATTCTATCGCTATTGTTCTGCTCTTTTTTACTGTATTCTATTCTGCAATGTTTTATTGTTATTATGTTTTTATCATGTTTGCTTTATAGGTATGCAATTTTTTTATACTTTAGATCGAGGACAGTCATTTTAGCAGTAGACCTCCTCTGTAAATCTAAAGTGGTAACCTGTAAAGGCTTTTAAAGGTTTTTAAAAATGTATGAAATTTGTCGTAACTGCACGTTTGTGTGCAATTTTAAAGCATGTCATGTTCGGTATCCATGTACTCGGCCTAACATCATCTTTTTTATAGGTAGTGAGGAGTGAATCAAAAATTTACGCTCTTAGAAATCCTGAAGGCGGTGATTGGTTTCGGGGGCCCTGTACGCATCTAGGCTCCCAAAAAGACCCACATATGTGGTATCCCTGTACTCAGGAGAAGTAGCAGAATGTATTTTGGGGTGTAATTCCACATATGCCCATGGCATGTTTGAGCAATATATCATTTAGTGACAACTTTGTGCAAAAAAAAAAAGGCTTGTAAATTTCCTGCAACTTGTGTCAAAATATAAAATATTCCATGGACTCAACATGCCTCTCAGTAAATAGCTTGGGGTGTCTACTTTCCAATATGGGGTCATTTAGGGGGGTTTGTGCCATCTTGGCATTTTATGGCCTTCAAAACTGTGATAGGTAGTAAGGAGTGAAATCAAAAATTTACGCCCTTAGGAATCCTGAAGGCGGTGCTTGGTTTTCGGGGCCCCGTACATGGCTAGGCTCCCAAAAAGCCCCACACATGTGGTAATCCCCATACTCAGGAGAAGCAGCTAAATGTATTTTGGGGTGCAATTCCACATATGCACATGGCCTGTGTGAGCAATATATCATTTAGTGACAACTTTTTGTAATTTTTTTTTGTCATTATTCAATCACTTGGGACAAAAAAAAATAATATTCAATGGGCTCAACATGCCTCTCAGCAATTTCCTTGGGGTGTCTACTTTCCAAAATGGGGTCATTTGGGGGGGTTTGTACTGCCCTGCCATTTTAGCACCTTAAGAAATAACATAGGCAGTCATAAACTAAAAGCTGTGTAAATTCAAGAAAATGTACCCTAGTTTGTAGACGCTATAACTTTTGCGCAAATCAATAAATATACGCTTATTGACATTTTTTTTACCAAAGACATGTGGCTGAATACTTGGCCTAAATGTATGACTAAAATTGAGTTTATTGTATTTTTTTTATAACAAAAAGTAGAAAATATAATTTTTTTTCTAAATTTTCAGTCTTTTTCCGTTTATAGAGCAAAAAATAAAAACCGCAGAGGTGATCAAATACCGTCAAAAGAAAGCTCTATTTGTGGGAAGAAAAGGACGCAAATTTCGTTTGGGTACAGCATTGAATGACTGCGCAATTAGCAGTTAAAGCGACACAGTGCCAAATTGTAAAAAGTCCTCTGGTCAAGAAGGGGGTAAATCCTTCCGGGGCTGAAGTGGTTAATGAGATGCCTAGGTATGGTATAGAAGTGGACACCCATTGAAAAGGGAATTTGACTTTAAGGAGGGACATAATAGAGTCCGATACTTTTAGTCTAAGAACATTCGATTTAGAATCATTAATTTTGTAAAATGAACATGAGTTAACAACAGTCAATATTTTGCATATTTTTGTAAGGGATGGAGCAGGTTCTGTTAAGGTGAGGATTATGTCATCCGCAAATAAAGTAATTTTGAATTCTTGGTTTTTAATCTTAACTCCCAAGATACAGGTGTATGTAAAAATTTTTTGAGCTAAGGGTTCCATCAGTAAAGTGAAGATTAAGGGAGAAAGGGGGCACCCTTGCCTTATGCCATTGGTGATGGCAAACAAGTCTGAAAAGAGTGAAAAAGGAAAAATGTGTGAGTGTGGCGCTTTCCCAGAGCTTTTTGGTGAAATCAGTGAGTGTAAAAGGAAATATATGGATGTATACACTTATATCCAAGATGTCATGTATTGTATTCCCTTAAATGAAAAAATCTGAAAAGACTCCATCTGTGAAGACTCTGGCGGTAGGGTTGGAGTAAAGGGCAAGGATAGCTGACACAATATTGCCCTGGAAGCCAAAGAGTATCAATTTTAGGGAGAAATCTATTTCATCTATTCAATATCCTCTGCCTCCTCACCTTGGGCATCCACTAGATCATTAAAGTAGGATGTCACTTCTCCTATTTTGTGTTCTATAGTTGTGACTGTCTCTCCTAGAAAGGATAATTCAGTGGTAAAGTGTTGCATCATGCTGGTGAAATCAGAGTAAAGGGAGCTTTGTAGTGATAGCAACATGTCTCTCAAAGTGGTTTCAAGAACTGGTTGATTTGACGTTGGGTATGCAGCTATGGAGTTAGACAGGGCAGAGCTCGCAAGGGGTGTCTGTGTAGCTGGGCTCACCTCAAAGTCCTGGTCTGTGTCCTGTGTCAGATTAGATTTAGCTGGGCTAGCTGATGGTGTAGAGGCTGCGGATCTGATGCTCGACATGAGTGGAAGAAGACCCGCTCCTTCTGTACCCTTTGCCTGTGTCTCTGGGCGACCGCGTGGAGGTGCCTTGTGTCCGCTGGCGCCATCTTGGAATGAGCGGCAGGTCAGCTGTGTGTAAAACTTTGTGAGTTTACGTGGAGCCGATAGTTCCTTCCTCCTCCTGACATTCTCTGAGGTTGCGGATGTGGGCTGAGAGAGAAGGTTGATTTGTGTGTCGCTGATACCCTAAAAAACCACTGTAGCCTGGAGCAGAATTAACGTGCAAAAAGGGGGGTGCTCGTTTAGTACATCTAAATATGAATTACAAATGATGTGAAAACAATGTGCAAAAACTGAATCACACACTCAGAAAAATTACACAAAACATTCCTAGCAAAACCCTTATAATAAGGATCTTGAAAAAAATATTAATAATATAAAGCAAATATTAAGAACGACAGTCCCAAAAAAATGTGATTTTCCAAATAAAACGGATTGAAGCAGGTGATCTTAAATTTGTGCTTGATAGTGGGTACTCCTTCACCATATCATTAGCATAACACCCAACGTGAGCAGATAAAGAAGCTGCTTACCAGGTGTATCTGATTTCTTTAATTAAAAAGAAAGTCAAATAACGCTTTGGCAGGATAATACCTGCTCGCATGTATGTGGAGCTCAGAGATGTGCAGGAAACCGCTTCCTCAAAGTGTAAGGCAGGATATGCAAAAACAATCAAGAAACTCCCATAGCATAATACTGTTTAATAAAAACATAGGAATAAAAAAGAAAAGCCAAATGGCTCCTTACATTAAAAAGTGCCTACCCGGCACTGGGGCTGCTGACTTGTCACACATAGAAAGGATGGATGAGCTGGACCTGTGCTGCATCCACCTCTGAGAAGGGCGTGCGTTCCAACATCCACAGCCCACAACCAGAAACCCGGAAGTGTTGTAGGGTATAACATGCCTGGGTACCGCCTAGACGTACGTTTCATGATTACGTCTTCAGGAGGCATACCTGGTCACTGAACGTCATGTTATTTATAGTGCTAGCTTGTTAAATATTTGCGGATGCGTGCGCAGCCGCAGTGGCAGTTTAAATTGCACCCATCTACCAAATAAATGCATGAAGGATGGCATATTTTACAAGACACATATGAGTAATGAATGATATATAGAAGCATGTAAAATTCCAGTATTTAGATCTAAAATAGGGATTAAGATTCCAAATGCAAAATTAAGAACATAAACTAAAGATGCAATAAAGTATAAGTATAGAAAAAAAAAAATTGAAAAGACAAACCTCTCTACTTTTTTAGTTTATAAGTGATTAAGCTTGGTGGTAATTCAAGAAAAATCTAGTTGAAAATAGAGGGGAGACACCCTAACTTGAAAGGAACTCAACCATCTTACATGAGAGATGGCATGTAATACCTAGATGGAACTGAACATGAATAATAACTGTATGCTTCTAAAAATTAGACACAATTGCATACTAAATGATGGATAAATATCTAAATCAAAAATATTAGCTCAAATAAACCTTAGAGGGACAGAACCACTAATTCAATCATTGGATATAAAGCAGTTTAAATCCACCTCGATGTTCATGCCATATGGGTGTATAGTATGTAATCTATACAACCATTTGGTTTCATTTTGTGAAACTGCCCTCTTCATATGTGTTCCTCTCCAATGTTTGGAAATCTTATCAATTCCATAAAAAGTACAGAGTGTGGGGTCACTATTATGAAATTCTTTGAAGTGTTTAGACACGCTATGTTTAGGGAAACCTTCTTTTATGTTGGTCAAATGCTCATTTATTCTGACTTTAAGCTGTCGTGTTGTTCGGCCAACATATTGGAGTGAACATGGACACTCCAAGACGTAGGTGACATGGTCTGAATTGCATGTAAGTAAAGGTTTAACACCAAAACTTTCATTGGTGACCGTAGATTGAAAGTATGAGATTTTTTTTTGGGGAGCCCCAGATTTTCTAGTAGTCCTACAGGTTTTACACCTAGTACAGAAATAGAATCCAGACCCATCCAAAAAGGTGGATGGTTTCTTTAGGAGGATCTGGTACCTTCCTAGCTATTTTGTTTCTTAGGCCCGGAGCCCTCCTATAGATGAATTTTGGTTTGGAAGGAATGGTTGACCTAAGATCTTGGTCTTTTAGGGGTATTGGCCAGAATTTTTTAAAAATGGACTCAACCTGTTTGTATTGTCTGTGGAATCCTGACACGAAGGCCACCTGATCTTGGTATTCTTTTTTTGGGTCTTGTTATCAGAAAGGATTGTCTATCAATTGAGCACTAGATTAGGCGTCTCCAATTCATAGCCCTTCTCTAGGAACCTTTCTATCAGAACTCCTGCCTGCAAGAAAAACTCCTCGTCATTAGTACAGTTTCACCTTAGTCTCATGTACTGTCCCTTAGGGACTGCCCCTATCCAATGTGAATGGTGGCAACTGTGTGTGGGCACAAAGCCATTTCTGTCAGTGGCCTTGAAAAATGTTTTTTTCTCAAATTTGTTGTTATTCTTAGTGATGGTGGGGTCCAAATAGTTCACATTTGAATGACTGGCTTCTGCTGCGAACTTTAGACCATACCGGTTAAGATTCATTTCTGTCAAAAATAAATCAAAACTGGCTTGTGACCCCCTCCAGAACAAAATAATATCATCTATATACCTTTTGTAAAAAAAGAGAGATGGATTTCTATTGTTGAAAATGGTTTCATGCTCCCATTTATTCAATACTATGTTGGCCACACTAGGTGCATAGCTTGCCTCCATAGCTACACCTCCAGTCTAGTTATAGTATTCACCTTTGGCCCAAAAGTAATTGTTGGCCATGGCAAGTTTTAGACCTTGAATGAGGTACCTAATCTGAGACCTTTTTAGGGTGGATTCTCTTCCTAGAGCCCATTCCAATGCTATCAAAGCATCTTTATGTTTAATGTTGGTATAAAGGGACTCGATGTCCACTGTTACCAAAAGGAGATCTTTATTGGCAACCATGCCTTGGAGCAATACAATAAGGTCCCTGTTATCTTTAAGATAAGGTGGACTAAGAGCAACTAGTGGTTTAAAAAAACCATCAAGATACTCACCTAATCTGGAAAAAAGGGAATCAATCCCAATAATTATGAGCCGACCGGGTGGGCATGTATTATGTTTATGAATTTTTGGCACTATGTATAGTACTGGAACTTTGGGAGCATGTAGAATTAGATAATCTGCTTCTTTTTGGTTGAGTAATTGGTGATTCAATCCTATTGTAACCCAATTTATCCTGTACCATGTTTTTGAAAATCTCTATATGGTGATTGGTCTCCTTTTTAGGATTGAAATCAGATTTGTTTCTCAATCCACTATGCTTATGAAGGGTGTCTCTGGTGACCTCACTAGGATGTGTGGTTTGACCAGAAAAATGTTTTTTTTATGTTTAGTTTTTTAATGTATTTTTCAACATCTATGAACAGTTCAAATTTGTCTATATTTTTATCTGGCGCAGAATGTAACCAATGACTGAGTACTTCTAATTCTTGTTCTGAAAACTTGACTTCTGTTAGATTAAAAATACCCTGGTTTAGTTGTTTCTTTTCCTTTTTCTTTCCCCTTTCTGCTCTACTACCTCTTTTTCTAAAAGTTCTTTTGGGGGTTTTGGGGGGTTGGACGGGACTCGGTAAGGTTCTCTCCATCCCTCCATTTCTCCAATACGTAGGTTGAACAACACGACAGCTTAAAGTCAGAATATATTTGCATTTGACCAATATAAAAAAAGGTTTCCCTAAACATAGCGTGTCTAGACACTCCAAAGAATTTCATAATAGTGACCCCACACTCTATACTTTTTATGGCATTGATAAGATTTCCAAACATTGGAGAGGAACACATATGAAGAGGGCAGTTTCACAAAATGAAACCAAATGGTTGTATAGATTACATACTATACAACCATATGGCATGAACATCAAGGTGGATTTAAACTGCTTTATATCCAATGATTAAATCAGTGGTGCTATCCCTCTAAGGTTTATTTGAGCTAATATTTTTGATTTAGATATTTATCCATCATTTCGTATGTAATTGTGTCTAAATTTTAGATGTATACAGTTATTATTCATGTTCAGTAGGGATGAGCCGAACACCCCCCGGTTCGGTTCGCACCAGAACCCGCGAACGGACCGCAAGTTCGCACGAACGTTAGAACCCCATTGACGTCTATGGGACTCGAACGTTCGAAATCAAAAGTGCTCATTTTAAAGGCTAATTTGCATGGTATTGTCCTAAAAAGGGGTTGGGGACCCGGGTCCTACCCCAGGGGACATGTATCAATGCAAAAAAAACTTTTAAAAACGGCCGTTTTTTCGGGAGCAGTGATTTTAATTATGCTTAAAGTAAAAAAAAAAAAGTGAAATATTCCTTTAAATATCGTACCTGGGGGGTGTCTATAGTATGCCTGTAAAGTGACGCGTGTTTCCCATGTTTAGAACAGTCCCTGCACCAAATGTCATTTTTAAAGGAAAAAATCTCATTTAAAACTGCTTGCGGGTTTAATGTCATGTCGGGTCATGGCAATATGGATGAAAATCAGTGAGACAAACGGCATGGGTACCCCCCAGTCCATTACCAGGCCCTTTGGGTCTTGTATGGATATTAAGGGGAACCCCGCACCCAAATTAAAATAAGGAAAGGTCCCTATATACTCTGAACAGCAGTATACAGGCGGTGCAAACAAGACAGGGACTGTAGGTTTGTTGTTAAGTAGAATCTGTTTGTAATTTTGAACATTTTTAATGTGTTTAGCTCCAGCCAAAAAATCTTTTCTAAGCTTTTTGGAAAACATAGGGAAGAGTTATCACCCCTGTGACATTTGTTTTGCGTCTTTCCTCCTCTTCAGAAGATTTCACCTCACTTTTTTGTCCCAATGAAAAATGTTTTTTGAAAATTTGGGTTTTTTTGTGGAACAAGGATTGGAAAGCATCAGTGGAAAGGAGAAATTGTTTTCCCATATTAACTCTTACAGGAGAGAATTTCCCTTCCTTAGGGGTAGATTTCATCTCACTTCCTGTTGTCTCCTTCCGTTTGCAAGTAGGAGTCGTTTGTAAGTTAGATGTTTGAAAGTAGGGTCCTGCCCTATATACTCAGCAGAAATTTGGGCCTTAGGTGTTGCTGTGGCCAAAACACTGTAAGCCCTCACAGGGCCCTGCTGTGAAATATTAGATCAAGAATTGTAATTACATGCCCCTGTTGAACAGGAGCTGAAAAATTAGGCCTTAGGCACTGGTGCTGGTGCCACAACACTGCAACCCCTCACAGACACTCTAGTTGGAACGCAGGAACGAGCCCTGCTGCAAAGTATTGCATCAAAAATTGTAATTACACGCCCCTGTTAGACAGGGGCAGAAAAATTGGGCCTTAGGCACTGGTGCTGGTGCCACAACACTGCAACCCCTCACAGACACTCTAGTTGGAACGCAGGAACGAGCCCTGCTGCAAAGTATTGCATCAAAAATTGTAATTACACGCCCCTGTTAGACAGGGGCAGAAAAATTGGGTCTTAGGCACTGGTGCTGGTGCCACAACACTGCAACCCCTCACAGACACTCTAGTTGAAACGCAGGAACAAGCCCTGCTGCAAAGTATTGCATCAAAAATTGTAATTACACGCCCCTGTTAGACAGGGGCTGAAAAATTGGGTCTTAGGCACTGGTGCTGGTGCCACAACACTGCAACCCCTCACAGACACTCTAGTTGGAATGCAGGAACGAACCCTGCTGCAAAGTATTACATCAAAAATTGTAATTACACGCCCCTGTTAAACAGGGGCTGAAAAATTGTGCCTTAGGCACTGGTGGTGGCGCCCAGAACCAAAAATGTTCTTACAAGCTATCAGCGTGATGATTGAGGAGGAAGAGGATAATTACTCAGGGATAGTCACTCAGCATCAGCATAGGCAGTCTTTGAAGGGATCTGAGATTTCAAAAAAAATTATTCGGTTACATCTGCATCAGGTGCTTGGTAGCTGGTGGTGATCCAAGACTGATTCATTTTTATGAAGGTCAGCCGATCGACCGAGTCGGTGGACAGACGCACCCTGTGATCGGTTACCACGCCTCCAGCAGCACTGAATGTGCGTTCCGAAAGAACGCTGGATGCAGGACAGGCCAGTAGCTCAATTGCATACTGTGCAAGCTCTGGCCAGTGATCCATCCTCAAGACCCAGTAACCCAGAGGATTTTCGGTGGGAAAGGTGTCCAAGTCTGATCTTGCCCCTAGGTATTCCTGCACCATGTAAAACAGACGCTGGCGATGGTTGCTGGAACCGACCATACCTTGGGGCTGCGGACCAAAAAATTGTCTGAACGCATCGGTCAGACGGCCACCTTCTCCACCGCTCCTTCTTTGACTGACCGAAGCCTCAGCAACACGTTGTCCAGAAACAGGAGTTTGTAACCTCCCAGTCTCTGGGAACGCGTTGCACAGACCTTTCTGCAAGGCCTCCCGAAGATGTTTCATCCTCTGCTCCCTCTGCGATGGCAAGATAAGGTCCGCAACCTTACCCTTGTAACGTGGATCAAGGAGGGTTGCCAGCCAGTATTGGTCCTTCTCCTTGATACCACGAATACGAGGATCCTTACGCAGGCTTTGCAGGATCAGGGAGGCCATGCAGCGTAGGTTTGCTGAGGCATTCGGTCCGGAGTCCTCTGGGTCACTAAGGACAACAACGTCCGCAGCCACCTCCTCCCAGCCACGTACAAGTCCATGTGTTCCTTGGGACTGATCCCTTAAAGACTGCTGATGCTGAGTGCCAGGCTCCACCTCCATACTGACACAATCTTCCTCCTCCTCCTCCTCCTCCTCCTCGTCCTCTTCCTGTGTGATCGGCGGGCACGCAGGAACACTGTCTGGATAAAGGGGGCCTTGAGAGCTAAGGAAGTCCTCCTCTTCCTGCCTCTGTTCTGCCTCAAGTGCCCTGTCCATTATTCCACGCAGCGTGTGCTCCAACAGGTGGACAAGGGGGACAGTGTCACTGATGCATGCACTGTCAGTGCTCACCATCCTCGTGGCCTCCTCGAATGGTGACAGGACAGTGCATGCATCCCTGATCATGGCCCACTGGCGTGGGGAAAAAAAACCAAGGTCCCCTGACCCTGTCCTGGTGCCATAGTCGCACAGGTACTCATTGATGGCCCTCTGCTGCATGTGCAGCCGCTGCAGCATGGCCAACGTCGAGTTCCACCTGGTGGGCATGTCACAGATTAGGCGGTTCTTGGGCAGGTTAAACTCCTTTTGGAGGTCCGTCAGCCGAGCACTGGCATTATATGACCGGCGGAAATGCACAGAGACTTTCCTGGCCTGCCTCAGGACATCCTGTAAGCCCGGGTACCTGCCCAAGAACCGCTGCACCACCAAGTTAAGGACGTGAGCCAAACAGGGCACATGGGTCAGTTGTCCCTGTCGGAGGGCAGAGAGGAGGTTGGTGCCATTGTCGCAAACCACCATTCCTGCCTTAAGTTGGCGTGGCGTCAACCACCTCTGAACCTGCCCCCGCAGAGCTGACAGAACCTCTGCCCCAGTGTGGCTCCTGTCCCCCAAGCACACCAGCTCAAGCACCGCATGGCATCTTTTGGCCTGCGTACTTGCGTAGCCCCTTGAACGCCTACGGAGCACCGCTGGTTCCGAGGAAGAGGCCATGGAGGAAGAAGAAGAGGAGGGGGTGGAGGAGAGAGGTGTGTCACAATCAGCATTTTGGAGGCGTGGTGGCGGAACAACCTCCAACACTACTGCACCTTGTCCTGCATCCTTCCCAGCTGCCAGCAGAGTCACCCAATGCGCCGTGAAACTTAAGTAACGTCCCTGTCCATGCCTGCTGGACCATGAGTCAGCGGTAATATGCACCTTACCGCTGACCGCCCTGTCCAGCGAGGCATGGACATTGCCTTCCACATGCCGGTAGAGAGCCGGAATCGCCTTCCGTGAGAAAAAGTGGCGTTTGGGTACCTGCCACTGAGGAACCGCACATTCCACAAACTCACGGAAGGGGGCAGAGTCTACCAACTGAAAAGGCAGCAGTTGAAGTGCTAGCAATTTTGCCAAGCTAGCATTCAACCGCTGGGCATGTGGATGGCTGGGAGCAAACTTCTTTCGGCGGTGCAGCAGCTGGGGCAGGGAAATTTGCCTGGTACAATCTGACGTCGGTGTACCAAAAGCAGATTGCCCACAAGTACTTGGCTGTGACACACCTAATTCTACACCTTCATTCCTCTCACTGCAGGTCTCAGAGAGGACTGAAGGTCTAGTGGGGTTGGAAATCTCAGCTGATGAGGAGCAAGGAGAGATCGTCTTTGTTCTTTGGTGTGGGTCTTTTAGATACGCTTGCCAACGAACTGCATGGCAGGTCAACATATGTCTGGTCAAGCATGTGGTACCCAAGCGGGAGATGTTTTGGCCACGCGAGATACGCTTGAGACATATGTTGCAAATAGCAGCGGTGCGATCTGATGCACTCGTCTCAAAAAAGGCCCACACCAAAGAACTTTTTGAATAACGCGCAGAGACTGCAGCGCCCTGCACATGTGGAGCTTTGGGGTGTGATGCAGTCAATGTGCTGCCCTTAGGCTGGCCCCTGGAGGGCATCCTGCCTAGTTGGTGATGTGCCACCTCCTCCTCCTCCTCTCTCCTATCAGGCACCCACGTTGAGTCAGTGACCTCATCATCCCCTCCCTCCTCATCACTGGAGCAAACCTGGCAGTATGCTGCAGCAGGGGGAGCATGACTGCCAGATTGCTGTCCTTCTTGGGCACCCCCTCTGTCCGTGCTCATGTTACTGCCTTCATTGAGCTCAGTATCATCATCAGAGCCTTCCAAACGCTGGGCATCCTCCTGGAGCATGTACCCAACACTGTGGTCAAACAGTTCGAGGGAATCCTCATGAGGACATGGTGGAGCTAGGGAAGGAGTCACTGATGACATTGAGCTGAGGGAAGAGGCCGCTGCTTTGCCAGACAAAGCACCCTGGGCATGGGTGAGAGAGGATGAGGAGGATGAGGAAGGCTTGGTCATCCACTCGACCAAGTCTTCCGCATGTTGCGGCTCAACACGGCCAGCTGCCGAAAAAAAGGCCAAGCGTGTCCCATGGCCACGTGCTGATGAGGATGCACCGTCTCCACGACCAGCACTAGACACAGAGCCTGCTTGCCCTCTCTTATTGGCTTGTGACTGTCTGCCTCTCCTTCTTGGCCTTCCAGACATACTAATGGCCTGTAGCTGCACTAAGCTGGGATAGAACACCTGTAATTTTCTTAAGGTAGCTTTATATACTGTAACCAGACAAGCCTGCCTGTCAGTAGGAAGATAACAGGAACGGATCTAGCTGAACACTGTGAGCAGGACGCACTGTACTAAATGTAAATAGTCTAGCTGCCTGACCGTGGTACTAATAGGATCAAAAAGAACACCTGTAATTTTCTTAAGGTAGCTTTATATACTGTAACCAGACAAGCCTGCCTGTCAGTAGGAAGATAACAGGAACGGATCTAGCTGAACACTGTGAGCAGGACGTACTGCACTAAATGTATATAGCAGGAACGGATCTAGCTGAACACTGTGAGCAGGACGCACTGCACTGAATGTAAATAGCAGGAACGGATCTAGCTGAACACTGTGAGCAGGACGCACTGCACTAAATGTAAATACCAGGAACGGATCTAGCTGAACACTGTGAGCAGGACGCACTGCACTAAATGTAAATACCAGGAACGGATCTAGCTGAACACTGTGAGCAGGACGCACTGCACTGAATGTAAATAGCAGGAACGGATCTAGCTGAACACTGTGAGCAGGACGCACTGCACTAAATGTAAATACCAGGAACGGATCTAGCTGAACACTGTGAGCAGGACGCACTGCACTGAATGTAAGTAGCAGGAACGGATCTAGCTGAACACTGTGAGCAGGACGCACTGCACTGAATGTAAATAGCAGGAACGGATCTAGCTGAACACTGTGAGCAGGACGCACTGTACTAAATGTAAATAGTCTAGCTGCCTGACCGTGGTACTAATAGGATCAAAAAGAACACCTGTAATTTTCTTAAGGTAGCTTTATATACTGTAACCAGACAAGCCTGCCTGTCAGTAGGAAGATAACAGGAACGGATCTAGCTGAACACTGTGAGCAGGACACACTGTACTAAATGTAAATAGTCTAGCTGCCTGACCGTGGTACTAATAGGATCAAAAAGAACACCTGTAATTTTCTTCAGGTAGCTTTATATACTGTAACCAGACAAGCCTGCCTGTCAGTAGGAAGATAACAGGAACGGATCTAGCTGAACACTGTGAGCAGGACGCACTGTACTAAATGTAAATAGTCTAGCTGCCTGACCGTGGTACTAATAGGATCAAAAAGAACACCTGTAATTTTCTTAAGGTAGCTTTATATACTGTAACCAGACAAGCCTGCCTGTCAGTAGGAAGATAACAGGAACGGATCTAGCTGAACACTGTGAGCAGGACACACTGTACTAAATGTAAATAGTCTAGCTGCCTGACCGTGGTACTAATAGGATCAAAAAGAACACCTGTAATTTTCTTCAGGTAGCTTTATATACTGTAACCAGACAAGCCTGCCTGTCAGTAGGAAGATAACAGGAACGGATCTAGCTGAACACTGTGAGCAGGACGCACTGTACTAAATGTAAATAGTCTAGCTGCCTGACCGTGGTACTAATAGGATCAAAAAGAACACCTGTAATTTTCTTAAGGTAGCTTTATATACTGTAACCAGACAAGCCTGCCTGTCAGTAGGAAGATAACAGGAACGGATCTAGCTGAACACTGTGAGCAGGACACACTGTACTAAATGTAAATAGTCTAGCTGCCTGACCGTGGTACTAATAGGATCAAAAAGAACACCTGTAATTTTCTTCAGGTAGCTTTATATACTGTAACCAGACAAGCCTGCCTGTCAGTAGGAAGATAACAGGAACGGATCTAGCTGAACACTGTGAGCAGGACGTACTGCACTAAATGTATATAGCAGGAACGGATCTAGCTGAACACTGTGAGCAGGACGCACTGCACTGAATGTAAATAGCAGGAACGGATCTAGCTGAACACTGTGAGCAGGACGCACTGCACTAAATGTAAATACCAGGAACGGATCTAGCTGAACACTGTGAGCAGGACGCACTGCACTGAATGTAAATAGCAGGAACGGATCTAGCTGAACACTGTGAGCAGGACGCACTGCACTGAATGTAAATAGCAGGAACGGATCTAGCTGAACACTGTGAGCAGGACGCACTGCACTGAATGTAAATAGCAGGAACGGATGTAGCTGAACACTGTGAGCAGGACGCACTGCACTAAATGTAAATACCAGGAACGGATCTAGCTGAACACTGTGAGCAGGACGCACTGCACTGAATGTAAATAGCAGGAACGGATCTAGCTGAACACTGTGAGCAGGACGCACTGCACTAAATGTAAATACCAGGAACGGATCTAGCTGAACACTGTGAGCAGGACGCACTGCACTGAATGTAAATAGCAGGAACGGATCTAGCTGAACACTGTGAGCAGGACGCACTGCACTGAATGTAAATAGCAGGAACGGATCTAGCTGAACACTGTGAGCAGGACGCACTGCACTAAATGTAAATACCAGGAACGGATCTAGCTGAACACTGTGAGCAGGACGCACTGCACTGAATGTAAATAGCAGGAACGGATCTAGCTGAACACTGTGAGCAGGACGCACTGCACTAAATGTAAATACCAGGAACGGATCTAGCTGAACACTGTGAGCAGGACGCACTGCACTGAATGTAAATAGCAGGAACGGATCTAGCTGAACACTGTGAGCAGGACGCACTGCACTGAATGTAAATAGCAGGAACGGATCTAGCTGAACACTGTGAGCAGGACGCACTGCACTAAATGTAAATACCAGGAACGGATCTAGCTGAACACTGTGAGCAGGACGCACTGCACTGAATGTAAATAGCAGGAACGGATCTAGCTGAACACTGTGAGCAGGACGCACTGCACTAAATGTAAATACCAGGAACGGATCTAGCTGAACACTGTGAGCAGGACGCACTGCACTGAATGTAAATAGCAGGAACGGATCTAGCTGAACACTGTGAGCAGGACGCACTGCACTGAATGTAAATAGCAGGAACGGATCTAGCTGAACACTGTGAGCAGGACGCACTGCACTAAATGTAAATACCAGGAACGGATCTAGCTGAACACTGTGAGCAGGACGCACTGCACTGAATGTAAATAGCAGGAACGGATCTAGCTGAACACTGTGAGCAGGACGCACTGCACTAAATGTAAATACCAGGAACGGATCTATCTGAACACTGTGAGCAGGACGCACTGCACTGAATGTAAATAGCAGGAACGGATCTAGCTGAACACTGTGAGCAGGACACACTGCACTAAATGTAAATAGTCTAGATAGAAGATAACAGGAACGGATCTAGCTAAACTGAATACAGTGTATATATATATATGCAACACCTGGGATGCATATATATACACAATACACTGTAAGTGCAGCTAACTGACTGACTGTTCTGCCTAATCTATCTAACTCAAATCAAATGACACTGTCTCTCTCTCTCTCTATCTCTCAGCACACCGGAACACACACTACACAGGGCCGCCGTGCAGGCGGCCTTATATAGTGTGGGGTGTGTACTAAATCCCCTGAGCCATAATTGGCCAAAGCCACCCTGGCTTTGGCCAATTACAGCTCTCTCTACTGACGGCGCTGTGATTGGCCAAGCATGCGGGTCATAGTGCATGCTTGGCCAATAATCAGCCAGCAATGCACTGCGATGCCGCAGTGAATTATGGGCCGTGACGCGCCACACGAATTTGGCGCGAACGGCCCATATCGTTCGCAATTCGGCGAACGACCGAACAGCCGATGTTCGAGTCGAACATGGGTTCGACTCGAACACGAAGCTCATCCCTAATGTTCAGTTCAATCTAGGTATTACATGCCATCTCTCATGTAAGATGGTTGAATTCCTTTCAGGTTAGGGTGTCTCCCCTCTATTTTCAATTAGATTTTTCTTGAATTACCACCAAGCTTAATCACTTATAAACTAAAAAAGTAGAGAGGTTTGTCTTTTTTCATACAAAAAAAAAAAAAAATTCTATACTTATACTTTATTGCATCTTTAGTTTATGTTCTTAATTTTGCATTTGGAATCTTAATCCTATTTTAGATCTCAATACTGGAATTATACATGCTTCTATATATCATTCATTACTCATATGTGTCTTGTAAAATATGCGTCCTTCATGCATTTATTTGGTACATGGGTAATGTAAACCGGCACTGCGGCTGCGCACGCATCCACAAATATTTAACAATCTAAGCTAGCAATATAAATAACGTGACGTTCAGTGACCAGGTATGCCCCCTGAAGACGTAATTACGAAACGTTTGTTGAGGCGGTACCTGGTCACGTTATACCCTACAACACCTCCGGGTCTCTGGTTGTTGGCTGTGGATGGTGGAACACATGCCCTTCTCAGAGGTGGACACGGCACAGGTCCAGCTCATCCAGCCTTTCTATGTGTGACAAGCCAGCAGCCCCAGTGCCGGGTAGGCACTTTTTAATGTAAAGAGCCATTTGGCTTTTCTTTTTTATTCCTATTTTATTAAACAGTATTATGCTATGGGAGTTTCTTGATTGTTTTTGCATATCCTGCCTTACACTTTGAGGAAGAGGTTTCCTGCACATCTCTGAGCTCCACATACATGCGAGCAGGCATTATCCTGCCAAAGCGTTATTTGACTTTCTTTTTAATTAAAGAAGTCAGATACACCTGGTAAGCAGCTTCTTTATCTGCTCACGTTGGGTGTTATGCTAATGATATGGTGAAGAAGTACCCACTATCAAGCACAAATCTAGGATCACCTGCTTCAATCCGTTTTGTTTGGAAAATCACATTTTTTGGGGGACTGTCATTCTTAATATTTGCTTTATATTATTAATATATTTTTTTCAAGATCCTTATTATAAAGGTTTTGCTAGGAATGTTATGTCTAGTTTTTCTGAGTGTGTGATTCAGTTTTTGCACATTGTTTTAAAGTCATTTGTAATTCATATTTAGATGTACTAAACGAGCGCCCCCTTTTTGCACATTTTTGCCATCTAGGATTGTATTTCACTTTTCAGGGGAGCAGCCTATTATTCATATTCACCTTTATAACTTAATTTTGCACTGGCGCTGAGATTTTTTGTATGTTCTGGAGAAAAATTAGCAAGCAGCCATCTTGGTCGGCTTCCAGCCACTCCCCCTCCCCTGAAGAACTTTTGCATGTAGTCAAAGACCTCTCGCTTCATAAATCACTGGGGCCAGATGGGCTCCACTATTCATATTACAAAACGTTCAGTCCAATATTAACCCCGCATCTGTTACACCTTTACAGTTCTCTGCTCCAGGGGAAAAGCCCTCACCCTTCCTTTTTATTTTCACATATCTCTGTCATCCCTAAGCCTGGCAAAGACCCCTCTATTCCCAACAGTTATAGGCCTATAGCCCTTCTAAACTCGAATTATAAAATTTTTACAAAGATATTGGCCAATAGTCTCAGCTACTCTTAAAACTGATTTTGTACAGGCCAGACATGCTGGCGATAATACTATACGAAAATTAGATCTCATCAATCTCATAAATAGATTCCCCCGCCCTACATTGGTCCTAAGTCTTGATGCCCAAAAGACTTCTGATCACCTTAGCTGGTCATATATGTTCACTACCTAGTCCCATTATGGCCTTAAAGGCCCCTTTTTTAATGCCTCAACTGCTTTATACTCCCACCCTACTGCCCAGGTTCAACTGTCCTCTTTTTTTTCAGCCAAGTTTTCCATGGCTAATGGCACTAGGCAGGGCTGCCCACTTTCTCCTTTGCTTTTTATCCTCTGCTTGGAACCCTTGGCTGAGGCCATTAGATCACACCCAGATATCCAGGGAGTCCTGATGCAGCATCGGGAATACAAATTGTCTCTCTTTGCAGATGACATTTTGCTGACACTAACTAACCCCCTTCTCTCCCTACTATTGCTACATGTACTGCTGTCTTCACACTGGACACCCAGCATATATCACCTTGGCAGCAAAGGTGTCCAGTGTGTCCCCTCATGAATATTTCAACAGTACAAACAAATGGCTAATGCCCTCACCTATAACTGGCTTTTGCAGCAAGGAGCATATGGAAGGGCAACACAGGCAAAGCAAAACCAAAGGAATTCCCAGCTTAACTTACTGACCAGCCTGCAACCAAGCAAATTATCCTTTCTAACAGTATGTCTTACCCGGAGTCTTACCCAGTTTTGGTAGTGTCACCACTAGGGCATCCAGGTATCCTTTGGGCATAATAACCGTTGACGCAAATCATTTACATGTGTTGCAAAGATGGAGGGAGGACGGTAGAACATTTTTTGTATTTATTGGGTATACGATCATGGACAGGGGCTTTATGTAGCGGAAATTTCTTTATGACTTTTAGGATTTCTTTTGGGCAAAAAGGCACTGAGAGGGATTTGCGTTGTGTGAGAGAGATGGAATGGAGGTGAATGGCTGAAAGGAAAGGATTTACAATATCTTCTTGAGTGGGAAATGATGATGGGTCTGTTTCTGCGAGTTTATAAAGTTTGGCATAAAAGCAACTAAACTTGTTTGCTATGTCAAGTGGGTTATGTAAGCGCTTGCCCTGGGATTCCATAAGGAATGGAATTTTTTTGTTGGAGAGTTGTCTTTTTATTTATTTAGCCATTAACGCTCATGGCTTGTTGACCGATGTGTAAGACTGTAGTCCAAGATGCTTAATATAATAGTCAAATTTGGCTCGGAGATGCTTGCTAAGTTGATAGCTAAGATTTTTAAGTGTTGTGGCGGTAGTGGCAGTGAGGTTTTGTTTGTTTACTAGTTATAGGTCACAGATCTGTTTTAACAAGGATTCTGTCATAGATGAATGAGTTTTCCTGGCATACGCCCCAAGCTTTATGCAGAGACCTCATAGACGAACTTTTTACAAAACAATTCACATTGTTTTGGAAATAGTTCTCAATCTTGGATTGTTTTTGAGGTTCAAATAAAGGGTTGTTAAGAAGGGAGGTGTTCAGTCTCTGGACCATATACTTAGGTGATTGGTTAAGGGCAGATAGTTTAAATGTGACCGGTGTGTGGTCAGACCAAGTGATCACGCCAATTTGTGCTTCTGTTATGGATTGTAGCAAATGTTTATCTGTAATAAATAAATTAATCCGAGAGTAAGACTGGTGAGGAGGAGAGTAGAAGGTATAATCTCTTTCAGAGTCGTGTAAGCACATCCAAGGATCGTACAAATCTTCTCTTTTTAATAGTGCAGAGAGTGCAGAGGGTTTCCATTTTTAGTTCAAAGCATTTTATTGTTGTTTTAACAAGACATACATGAGAAAGCATAAATTTCCAGCAATTAAGGAAACATAACTTATAATGTATTACAAGTATACGAAGAAATAATACAAATCAGTACCAGATGAAGGAAACAGAACCATCTGTACAAGAAAGACTTTAAAGCGGGGTTCCACCCAAATTTTGAACAATATCTGTATGTATTCTCTTCCTTGCCTAGATGCTGACATGCCGTTTAAAAAAATTTAAATCACCGTAATTACCTTTTATTTTTCTATTCTTTGCACTTCCTGGTTCTCCTCCCATGGGAGTAGGCGTGTTTCTAGCCTCTCCCAGACTCCTGGGAGCTAGTCTCAGGCTTCCCAGGATGCCACTGAGCATGTGCGGGAGCATGTTGCATTCACCACATCCAGGAAATAAATGCTTGTGGGCTTCAAATGCCCACAATGAAGATGGAAACCGCCTGCAGTGAATAATATAAGTTATTCTTTCCAACGAAATCTGACACAGGCGGACACATTACACACAATATGTGAGTATGTAATGCTAAGAAGAAAAGTTTGTGAATGAACTAAAAAAAAAACAAACGATAGATAGGTGGACCCCCGCTTTAAGTTGTGATATGCTCTTAAGTTGTAAAGGATTATTCATGTAACTTCACAGAGAGAGTTTAGATCCGAGCATTACAGGTCCTAGGTTATGTAAGATAAAGCCCGGACACCTGTGTCTCAGGCGTACCAGATGAGGAAAACTTAAAGTGTATAAAATCCTCAGGAGTCTCGGGGCATCTTAATGTATGCACGGGTCCCGTGATCCACGTGTAGAAAACAGGGTTGTCCTAAGGACCCCCCCATCCCAGGTGGACAGGCATAGGTAAGGATACACTCCCTGAGGAGAGACATCGAACGACCCCGGGCACCCTAGCACACCCCCCCTAGTTGAATCTTCCTGTGGGTGTGGTCGGGTACCGCCCCGTGTCATCCAGCTCCCCAGGAGCGTTGTAAATTGTCTAGGGGGTTAACAGAACAGAACTTCCCATTTCAGTTAGGTGTCGAAATGCCCAATCGTCCCCCTGAGAGGGGGGATGAATCCTCCACACTCCCCGAGCATACGAGCCCCGATAACTCCGCTCAGAGAACCGAGGGATCATATTATACCTGAGAAATAATGAGGTCTAAGCATACCTAAAAAAGGGGAAACAGAAAAGGGGTGAAAAGAGGAAGAAGAGGGGCTAGAGAAGGTGGGGAGAGAGGTTTATTTAATAGCAGAGGCTAAACTTGCATCAGATTCCAAACCCGGTATAAGGGATATGTTGCAAAAATTTGCCCAAGGTTCCCAGGTGGTATTAAATTTCTCGACTTTGTCATTTAATTTCGCAACTATTTGTTCCTGGGACATGATCCATGATATTTTTCTTTTGCAAACCTGGAAGGATACCGTGGGCTTCTTCCAGGCTTTTGCTATACTGAGTTTTGCACCCAGTAAGATAAAGTACGATAATGCCCGCCAGAGTTTAGGCGCATTGGGTATGTCATGGTTAAATAAGGCTATATGTGGATTAGGGGCAACTGGGACCTCAATGAGTTTGCTTATTGTGCAAAATATGTGCTTCCAAAAGGATCTGATACGGGGACAAGTCCACCAAATGTGAAGCATGGTGCCCTCTAGATTGCACCCACGGAAGCAGAGAGGAGAGGTACCGGGATATATTGTTGCTAATTTGGATGGAACGTAATACCATCTGGACAGGACCTTTAGACTGGCTTCTATGAGGGAAATGTTACAAATACCTTTGTATGACAGCGTCCAGGATCTGAACCAGTCTGCTGTCTGCCAAACTTTGCCCGTATCCTCCTCCCAGGTCTTCGCATAAGATGGTTTGTTCAGGTTTGTCTGTAGAGCAGTGTAAATTACGGAGATTCCTCCCTTTTGATCCGTTAGATTCGAGCACCAATGCTCAAAAGGGGTTATTGAGGGGGTTCTGGTTTTGTTGGGCCAGATGGATTGTAAGAAGTGTGAGATTTGTGTAAAACGGAACTGTTCCATGTCCGGCATTTCTAGTTTATGTTTGCATAATAAGGGGGCCAGCAGGGGTTAGGAAGTCTCCGATCCAGTAAAGGCCCTTATCGGTCCACCATCGGAAAGCTCTGATATTTGTTCCTGGTGTAAATTTCGTGTTATGGAATAGATGGGCAAGCGGTTTGAGCTGTGATGTAAGAGAGGGATGTTGTAGAAGTTTGGTGCATGTTGCTATGGAGTGAGAGAGGGTGGGGGCCATTAAAGCTGGTCTGGCGGTAGGGTCACAATATAGGAGGAAGTCAATGGTGTTGAGGGGTGTAGCTCTTCTTTCCATTGAAAGCCACTGGGGTTTTGGTCCTTTAGAGAAAACTATAGAGATTTGCGACAATTGCGCCGCTTGGAAGTAGTTCCATAGATCCGGGAGGCCTAAGCCTCCTTGTGTCTTAAGGCGATAAAGTATCTTGGAGGGACATCTATAATCCTTTTTACCCCAGATAAAGCGAGTAATCTCTGATTGAAACTTTCGTATGACATTCCTCGGAAGCGGGATTGGTAGAGAGCGAAATAAATATAAGATGTGGGGAAGAAGGGTCATTTTCACTGCGTGAATTTTTCCCAACCAGGATAGACCACATCCTGACCACCTCTGTAAATCCCCTCTACACCTAGTAAATATGGCGGGGTAGTTGGCTTTAAAGAGATTATAAACATCTGGGGTTAAATTGATCCCCAGGTAAGGAATGGTTTTGGGTGCCCAGGAGAATTCAAAGTTATCAGTTAGTTGTGTCTTTATGTCGGGACTAACATTAATGTTTAACGCTATGGATTTAGTCATATTAACCTTTAATCCGGATATTTTGCTAAATGATTTTAGGACCCTATAAATGTTCGGGGTAGTTATTAAGGGGGAGGTAATATATAGTAGGAGATCATCCGCATAAAGAGCGCATTTATGTTCTTGTTCCCTACAAGTCACCCCCTTAATATCAGGGTTCAATCTAATCGCTATGGCCAGTGATTCGATGGCCATAGCAAAGAGAAGGGGCAATAGGGGGCAGCCCTGCCTAGTGCCTCGTCCAATTGATAAGGAGGAAGAATATCTCCCCATCAATCGAATTTGGGCAGAGGGGTTTGAATACATGGAGTTAATAATATTTAGGAAATGGGGGCCAAAGTTCCAGCGTCTAAGGGTTTCAGAAAGGTATTCCCAGTCGATGGAATCGAAGGCTTTGTGGAGGTCGATAGAGAGAATAAAACCTGTTTGTGGGGGGTTTCCATCCCAACTAGATTAAAGGAGGGAGATTATGTCTATTGTCCCTCTGATCTGGTCTGGGCCTTGTCTTCCAGGTATGAAACCCACCTGATCGTTCTTTATATATACCGGGATAAAGCTGGCAAGTTTATTGGCTAAGATCTTGGTCATAATTTTTATGTCGTTGTTGATTAAGGAGATCGGCCTGTAGTTACCTACTTCGTTCGGATCCTTCCCTGGCTTGGGGATCACAGAAATGTATGCAGCGTTTAGATCAGGACCCAGAGGGTGACCTTTCCTAAGGAAGTTAAAAAGCTTTGTGAGGTGAGGGGCTAAGGTTTCCCCAAATTTCTTATAATACCCAGTGGAAAACCCATCTGGTCCAGGGGAGGAGCCGATCTTCAAGGACTTAATGGTGTCTAAGACCTCTGTGACCGAGAAAGGGCTTTCAAGTAAGTTCCTGTGTTCCATGGACAATGAGGGTAAAGGCAGGGAGTTAAAGAAGTCATCCCGGGAGAGGTCTGGACGCTGACCTTGGGGTCTGTAGAGTTCTGCATAGAACTGATGGAATGTTTCCATCATCTTGGTGGGGTTCTGGGACAGGTCACCTGAGTTCAATTTGATTTTAGGGAAAGTCGGTAGGCGGGGCTTAGGAGTGAGTTTTACCGCCAGTTTCGCGCCTATCTTGTCCTTCTGTGAGTAGAAACGCGCCCCAGTCCACCTGAGGTGTCTTTCTGCAGTGGTTGTTAGGTTGAGGTTAAAAAGGGTCCGGGCTCTATCCAACTGGGATAAAGATTCCGCAGCAGGATTACGCTTATGTGCTTTTGCTAGTTCACAAAAATTTGCGGTCAGTTTGATCACATCATTATTGTGTTCTGCTTTCAGTGAGGCTGTTAGTTGCATTATTTTCCCCCTGATTACCGCTTTATGAGCAGCCCAAATTGTGGCCGGAGAGATATCTGCTGTAGCGTTTATTGTGAAATATTCTTTAAAGTTCAAGTGTGTGCCACATGGTTTACAAGAAGAGGTATAGTATTATTAATAGGTACCATCATCCTGGATATGAATAAGACAAGAAATGGGGTTTGAAAGAGAAACCTGAGCAGGGACCTCTCCAACTAGGTCCTGTCTCTTTCAAAAGGATTGGGACTATTGCGGTACCAAGAGGGATGTAGAAAGACTTTGTTAAAAAGTAAAAAATGTATTTGAAATAACAATAAAAAGTCCTACAAAGGACACATCATATACATTGTCATGATTTAACATACACGAAAAACAGTGATTGTTACAGCATTGTCGACACTTAGTAGGACTAATGCCCACACAGATGCATGAACAAAGGTTGTATAATATAATACTTGCAGACATGACCTCTACAGTTTCGCGGTCACAGCCACTTCTTCAGGAGGCGTCTGATAGTATATAATCTACAAAGATGAAGAGAACAATACAGTATCAACATAACAAAAAAATGGACAAATGTCATGAGAAACACACAATTAATGTTGGAGAACATATTTGAAGTTTAAAAGTTGCACTCACCAACCTATAACCACAAAGGTTTTTGGAGCGATACTGTGAGACACCCTCAAAAGGCGTTCCCCCGGGAGCGAGCCAGGGAGGCAAATTTAGGTGAAACTATTGTGAAAAAATGTAATAAAGACGAATTTAGAATTTAATACGGCGTGTGTTCTACTTGAGAAACCACCCGGGAGTGTCAAGTTGGCAGATGGGAAGGAGAAGGAAAAGGAAAAAAGTAGATCACTGGAGATAGTGTGATATTAGGAAGAAAATTGGGAAAGAAGGAGACAGAGAAAGAGAAAGGAAAAGAGGAGAAGAACCAGCCACAGAGCAAGGGATGGTTATGGGGAGAAAAAAGAAAAGAGAAAGAAAGAGAAAAGGGGAGAGGGGGGAGAGGGGGGGGAGGGGGAGAAAGGAAAGAGAGGGGTGAATGAGGGAGGAATGGGAAGCGGGAAGGAGAGAAGGGGGAAAGGAGAGAGAGGGCAAAGAAAGGGGAAAAAGGGGGAAGGGGCAAAGGGAGGGGTAGGAGAGGGAAAGGGATGAGGGAGGGAGGAAAGGGAGGGAACACAAAGGAGGGGGGGAAGAAAAACACAGAGCAAAGACAGGCACGGAAGGGAAATGAGAGGGAAAAAAAAAAAAAAGGAAGGGGGGGAGAGAGGGGGAATGAAAACAAAAGAGAAACAGAAAGGGTAGAAGATAAGGAAGAGAAACTGGAGGGGGAAGAGCTTGGACCTGCCACCTGTGAAGGAGGGTAAAAAAGAAGAACCTGGATTGAAAAAGGGGTAATAGTATCAATAAAATTACCCACCGTTGCTGTAATATTAAAAGCTAGACTCAGGGGCTAATAGCACACAGGATAAAGTGACTGATACAACTGATGGCCGGTAAGTCACACCACAATGCCAGGGGGAGCCACTGTAGAAAAAGTACATAAAGAGGGGAAGGTATTAAGAGAATGATCTGAAAGATGGGCATGAGCTGCAAGAAACGCCAGGCAAGGAAGGAGGGGAGGTATAATGGTAAGATAGTAGTAATTCCCATTCTTCCTATGAGACATCAAGCAGGTACTTACAGGGGCTCCAAGTGGCGCAAGTGAGGTGCTGGGTGTCCGCCTGTGGAGGTTGGCTATCGAGTCTAGGCGTCTTCAATGCCTCCAACCCGGAAGTTCAACAGCGCTGGAGATAGCCGCTGCTGTTACTTCCGGGTCCGGTCCTCCACTGTTGCGCAGGTGCGGAAGAGTTACCCAACGCAGGCGCACAGCTCAATAGTGATAGATGCCAAAGCGTCGACCATAAGAAGCAGCAGCTGGGCTCCGTGGAGCCCCGCCTGCTGCCGGAGAAACACAAGCCCGCCGTGGGGGGAGAATTAACTCCTCACATCCCTCCAAGTCAGGAGGGTAAGTGCAGATAACAGTAATAACTTGGGTATATATAGAATGAGGCATAGAATAAACTAAGGAGGGGAGGGATGCAAAATCTCCGGCGATGGGGACATGTGAGAACCCACGGTCAGAGAAGTATACATCCCATCCCCATCCTAAAACATATACAGACTATACAAGCTGATATACATGGCTCTTGTTGATAAAGCATGTAATATACTGGAAGCTCGGAGACAGCCATAGAAAAGAAACATCAGAAACTAAATATTACACAGTGGAGCCACTATTTATGGAGAGTCCGCTTACGAAACAGACATGGGGAAAAACAAGCGGGGGGGGGAAGGGGGAGGGATTTGGGAAGGAGGAGGAAGGGCACAATAAACAAGGTAAAGCACAATATGCAATTAAAGTATCATACCATATATATTCAATATGTTGAGTATGGGACCAATGTTCCTAGGGGGGGCAGTTGTTTTTAATCACGGCAAAGACTGGAGGAGCTGTAGAAAAGTTATTCCAAAAAGTACTTATATGAGTGTGCCTCATTAATGCCAGAAGGGACACATGCGTTCAGTCGCTCAATCCAGAGGGACTCGCGCTTTAAGATTTTGCGGTCCCAGTTGCCTCCTCGGGGGTTTTCAGGGACAACCTCTAGAACCGTGAACCTGATGTAATCAAGATTGAAACGATGGTGAATGCCAATATGGCGGCCCACAGTGGTGAGCTTACCATTTGTAGAGGCGTACAGATGATCCCCCAGTCTTTGCCGTAACTCCCTGATTGTCTTCCCCACATAGAAAGAGCTGCAAGCGCAGGTCATGAGATAAATTACACCGCGTGTGCCACAGTGGGCTGAATGTTTGGGGAAGAACATCTTCCCATTGGGGAGTAAGAAATGTTGTCCTTCTTGGATCCAGGGGCAGTGAGGACAGTTGCCACACTTGAAGGTGCCTCTGGGTTCCAACGGACCAGAAGAGGGGATCCTGTAATGATTGTGTGTTAGTCTATCCCTCAAAGAGGTATCCCTCCTGAAGACCAGATCGGGAGTTGGTTTAATGTATTTTCTAAGGGTGTGGTGATCGGTTAAGATGTGCCAATGACTTGATAGTATGTTGCGTAATTGGCGGTGATGGGTGGAGAATTTAGTAATAATTTTAGTCATATAGGGCTGTTTGGGACGTGGAGGGCCGAATAATAATGTTTGTCGGTCTAGAGCTAAGGCCCTATTAAACGCTTTCCTTAGAACGGTGCGATTGTAGCCTCTAGCCAGGAGTCGTGTGCGGAGGGCATTGGCTTGTCTATGGAAATCCCCGTCCTCTGTGCAGTTCCTTCTCAGTCTGAGATACTGAGCATAAGGGATACTGCGAATCAGAGGGCATGGATGAAGACTGGAAGCATGCAACAAAGTGTTGCCCGCAGTGGGTTTGCGAAATAAATCAGTGGTTAGATGACCAGTGGAGTTTTTGATGATCTGTACATCCAAAAACGGAATGCTCAGACTATTGTAAGAAAAGGTAAAATGAAGATTGAAAGTATTGATATTGAGCTTTTCAATGAAAGTTTGCAAATGTTGCTCTGTGCCTGTCCAGATGACCAAAAGGTCATCAATGAACCTGAACCATCCTAGAACATGGTTCAAGAAAGGTTCCATAAGGTCGTCACTGAAAACGGCCCGTTCCCAACCGCCAAGATACAAATTCGCGTACGAAGGGGCACAAGACGCGCCCATTGCGACACCTTGGATTTGAAGATACATTTGGTCCATGAATAAAAAATAATTTTTGGTCAAAATGAATTCTAAAAGTTTTAGAATGAAGGTATTGGTGGGCCAAGTATGATGGTCCTGTTCCATCAGGAAGGAGCCAGCCATTCGGACGCCCTGCTCATGGGGGATGCTAGAGTAAAGGGCCTCTACATCAACAGCCACGAGAAGGGCGTCTGGAGGGATCTGGACACCTTCGATGTGTTTTAAAAGGTCAGTAGTATCTCTGATGTAATAAGGTAATCTCGATACGTGAGGTAATAGAAAAGTATCTACCAGTTTACTGGCGTTTTCTGTTAGTGAACCTTTGCCAGAAACAATAGGTCGGCCAGGAGGTGCAGAAAGGTTCTTGTGAGTTTTAGGCAAGGCATAAAACGAATATTCTTTAATAGATTTCCCTATTATGGTGGCCTGTATTGGGTCGTTAAGAATGGATTCCTGCAAGCGCCAGCGGTTGCGTTCTCTGTGGCCTGATGATCTGTGGGTGGACAGAGTAACCATTGAATGGTCCGACAGTGGGGAATCTACAATCCGGGATTTAACAATCCCAGGGATCACAGAGGATGAAGATGTGGTCTATCCTGGCATAAGAATTATGGGGAGCAGAATAATGAGAATAATCCCTAGTACGAGGATTAGTCTCTCTCCAGGCGTCTACCAATCCCCCTTCGTGTAGTAACTGGGCCACTTTAACGGTCTGTTTAGTGGGGCGTTTAAACACTTCCCGCCCTATAGCGGATTGACGTCCGGGAAGTGGTTCTGTTATCCTGACTGGACGTTATATGACGTCCAGCAGGATAACATGCCGCAGCGCGCCCCCGGGGGTGCGCATCGCGGCGATCGGTGGAGCGGTGTGTCAGTCTGACACACCGCTACACTGATCTTGGTAAAAAGCCTCCGGCGGAGGCTCTTTACCACGTGATCAGCCGTGTCCAATCACGGCTGATCACGCTGTCAACAGGAAGAGCCGGTCGGCGGCTCTCCTGGCAGGGGGGGTCTGCGCTGATTGTTTATCAGTGCAGCCCCCCCGCAGATCACCACACTGGACCACCAGGGATCGCCACTAGGACCACCAGGGAAGGGCAACATGTGGATGGCCAGGTATGTACCCCATGGCCATCCACATGTGCCCAGTGTGCCAAATCTGTGCCAATCAGTGCCCACAAATGGGCACTGATTGGCACAATTATGTTGCAGTGATGCCCAGCAATGCCACCCTTAGGGGCATCACTGCAAACAAGCAATGCCATCAGTGCCACCCATCAGTGTCCATCCATGCCACCTGTCAGTGCCCATCCATGCCCATCAGTGCCCATCTATCAGTGCCCATCCGTGCCAACTATCAGTGCCACCCATAAGTAACCATCAATGCCACCTATGAGTGCCCATCAATGCCACCTATGAGTGCCCATCAGTGCCGCCTATAAGTGCCCATCCGTGCCACCTATGAGTGCCCATCAGTGCCGCATACCAGTGCCACCTATCAGTGCCCATCAGTGCCACCTATCAGTGCCCATCAGTGCTGCCTATCAGTGCCACCTCATCAGTGCCACCTCATCGGTGCCCATCAGTGCCGCCGTATCAGTGCCCGTCAGTGCAGCCATATCAGTGGCCGTCATTGAAGAAGAAAACGTACTTATTTACAAAAAGTTTTAACAGAAACAAAGAAAAACTTCTTTTTTTTCAAAATTTTTCGGTCTTTTTTTATTTGTTGAGCAAAAAATAAAAACCGCAGAGGTGATCAAATACCACCAAAAGAAAGCTCTATTTGTGGGAACAAAATGATAAAAAATTTGTTTGGGTACAGTGTAGCATGACCGTGCAATTGTCATTCAAATTGCGACAGCGCTGAAAGCTGAAAATTGGTCTGGGCGGGAAGGTGTCTAAGTGCCTGGTATTGAAGTAGTTAAGTTTCTTTACACCCTCTCCTGATTTATCCATTGAAGATTCAAATGTTAAATTTGAATCCCCCCCCAAGATAGTAGTTCCCTTGAAGTGAGGGTGCAATTTGTGTAGCATGGAATCAAAAAATGCCCGTTGGCCTTTATTAGGGGCGTAATATGAGATGAACGTGTATAATGAGCCTTCTATGGTCCCTGAAACTAGCAAATACCGTCCCAAGGGGTCTACCATCATATTAGTTTGAGAGAGATTAATGTGCTTCGCGAAACATATGGCCACCACTTTTGTCTTATTGGGGGCTGATGCAATAAAGAATTGGGGGAAGTGGCGATGGAGAAATGTAGGTTTATATGCGGCGGGGAAGTGAGTTTCCTGTAGAAAAAGAATATCCGTGTGCATGGATTGGTATACTTGGAATAATTTCCTCCTCTTAACAGGGGAGTTCAACCCTTGAGTGTTGTGGGAGGTAAAGTTAAGTGTTGGGCGAGCCTTGTGGTTATCGGCCATGACTTGTGTGTTGTGGGGCTGCGTTTATGTAAAAGGCCATACCTGAATTAATAGGATAGGTCGTCTCGGTGTTCGATTGGAGGAGTCCTGATTGGGATGAAAGACCTGGGAGGGGAAGCCACGGACGAGCGCAGAACCTGGAGACTTTCGAGGTTGGGGCAAGAGGCGGAGAGAGTAAAGGGGAGAAAGAAAGAAAAATAGAGATTAGACCTTTTACAAAATACTTATACACGAATCTGTCGTACACATTACTAGAGCAGTTACTATATATACGGGGGTTCCCGAACCCCTTTCCCTCCCCCAGGTAGGGTGAACCACCCATACCTTAATCGTCACTTATGAGGGCCGGTTGCCAACTGATTGGCAACCGGGCAAGAAACCAACTACACTCTAGTGCACTTGGGTTCAAATAGAGGTGCATTAAGTCCACCACGGCCCCGCCACCTCTAAATCTATACTTCTAAGAAGATGTAAACTTTCAATTATTACTTCCATAAACTAAATTGAACCAGGAAGATAATAATAATTAAAAAAAAAATGAACTTAAAAGAAAAACTTAAATGAACAATATGAGGATAATAAATTGGAGCAACCCTAATCTCTAATGGATGGGTTTAAGATAGGGTTATACTGTCTTAACTGGACTTCAGGGCTCCAGCGAGCCGTCAGGGATAAGTAAATGTTAGGGACTGTCAAAGGGATCAGGCTCATAAAGGAAAACAAATATGGTGTAAAATTAGAAATTAATCTAACATATGAACTACTGTGGAGTTTGCTGGAGGGTCATCAAGACCACGTACCCCCACGAACCCGTCAGACCCAAACAGTAGTCAGGGATGGATATTTGTATAAAATTTCTGATGGGAAGATAAGAGACCTCCTCCCGGCTCAGCCACCATTTTATGGATTCACAGAAGCCACTATTGCTGGGTCTGTGAACCCCCGAGATGGTAGTAGTAGTGTAAACCACTGCAGAGAAGTAGAACACATTAAATATAAGGCATCATGGTAGCAGACTTAGCTATGAGGATGAGGGAATGTCCCGTAAGGGATATCGGTATCCCGATAAGGCCACCAGGGATCACCGCGACAGGATCTGTGTCCAGTTAGCGAATAGTCCGTCATGGTGGAAGGTTCTCTTTGGAGCGTTTGGAGCTCTGCTTCAGCCAGTTGTGTTGCAGTGGGCTTGCTGGTGGGGGCCTTTTTGTAGAAGACGAGGTGCTCCTGCTGTTCTGGAAAGAGGCTGGGTCTTGAGGAATCAGTCCCAATTGAAGAAGCAGACATTCCCCTTCTGCAAATGAGGAAAAGCCATAGTTCTTATACCTGTACGAAAAATTTAGTCGAAGCGGAAAAGTCCATCGATAAGTGATTTCTTTGTCTAGCAGTGGTTGAAGTAAAAGTTTGAGAGAGCGTCTTTTTTGCATGGTGTATGGTGACAGGTCTGCGAAAATTTGGATCCTGTGCCCCATCAGAGATAGATTTTCATGGCCCCTAGATCTTCTCATTACCTCCTCTTTGATGGAATAATAATGGGTTTTCACAATGATGTCTCTAGGGAGCCCATCTGAGCGGGGGGGTTGGAGGGCTCTGTGTGCTCTGTCCAGCTCAAGTTGTTGTTCCGTGACGTCTGGTATAAGGTTCCTTAATAGGGTCTTTACTGCACCATGCACATTTTTCTCTGATTCAGGGAGACCTCGCACCCTGAAATTATAGCGTCTCGACCTGTTCTCGAGGTCATCTATTTTGGCAAATGCTGATTCCAGCTGGTCTTGCATATCTTGTAATCGTGCCGTATTTTGATTAATCCGGGAAACTGCCTGATCTGTCTTTTTTTTAATTGTGTCCATCCTCATCCCTATTTGCTGCAGGTCAGCATGGATGGATGAGGTAATGTGAGCTGCATTTTGGGCCAGGCTTTTTGAAAGGAGCTGGGAGAACGCCTCCATCATGGATGGGAAGTCTGATGGCACAGGGATGTCCTGCTGGTTCTCTGTGGCTGACAGGAGCATGCCTGTATGAGGATCTAGCATTGGTGTAGAAGGAAGGCCCAATCCCATCCTGCTCTGGAGGGATTCAGTGGAGGCTGGGGATGAAGCCAGGGGCAGGGGTGGATAGTCCTCACCTGGGGATTGTGGCGGTGGAGGAGGCTGAGAGTCTTGTTCCCCCCTTGAGAGTTCCATCTCCTCCTGTGTGTGAGGGCCTCGTGGAGCTGCCGCCATCTTGGCGTAGCTGAGCGGAGGGCCCATCGCGATCATCTGGCTCAGCAGATTCCAGCGGACGGTCACCGTTTTTGGGGATCTGTTCTAGGGGTTCTCCCCCGTTTGTTTCGCCTGGTTAGAGGCTCCATGGGTTGCTCCTGCTGCTCCGGTGGTTAGCGTTGGGCCGTGGTGGAGCAGAGCATTAACAGCCGGTGGCCATCTTGGATGACTCCGCGCATGCGCCTGAGGGTTTCCATTTTGATGGATTAAAGGTATTAAGTGCGGGGTCGATAATGTAATTAAAATCTCCACACATTATTAAAGGTGCGGATCTGCAGGGGGCTAGTTTGGAGAGCAGGGTAGCATAGAACTTTCTTTGAGCTGTGTTGGGTGCATATACATTAACAATAGTGAGAGGATGATTGTCAATAGTTACTGAGAGGATATATCTGCTATCTTCATCTGCTTCACTATGATGTAGTGAGAAATATACCGTTGCGCTTATGGCGACCATGACCCCCCCTTTTTTTCTCAAAGAAACAGAGTGGGTATCGTTTATGTTTGCATGAGGGCTGTTTAAGTTTAGAAAAGTGGGTCTCCTGAACACAGAGTACATCTGCATGATGTGACAATGCTTCCTTTCAGATGTGGTTATGTTTGAAAGGCAAATTTAAGCCTTTAGCATTTATGGAGGTGAGTGAGTTAGCCATAATAGAGGTGGGTGTTTGGGAGTGCAGGTAGATGGAGGGAGACAATACAATTGGAGCGTATCAAATAGGTACCCTGGAAAGACTATGACAGATTACAGGATATAGGAATGTGTACAATATACCACTATCACTAATAGTAAATAATGGTGAGCAAGAAGAATGATAGAGTTGCAAATAAATTAACAGGTTACAAAGTTCAATTAAACAGTTGCACACTATAACCTGAGGGGTGAAAAAAGATGTATGGACATTGCCTAGGCTGGATCTGAGTAGATGAGGAGACTAATCACTGTTATAAGCCTTCATTCTCAGTCCCTTTTGGGCACCGAGTTTCGGGAGCCAGGGGATGTGAGAGGGGGGCCCCGTACCCCCGTGGTGTTGGGTGCAAGAGGGGGCAGACCCCAATTTGTCAGTTTCTTGTACCCATCTTTTGGGGTAAGGATGGGGATGTTTTGTTGCTGGTATGTGACCAGCAGTTTTGCTGGGAAACCCCATTTGTAAACTATTTTGTTTTGTTGGAGAATTGAGGTGATAGGAGTAAAAGCCCTGCACATTTCCATTGTAGCTGGGGAAAGGTCGGTCAGTGTGACCCTGGCGGTTGAGAGGATTTGTTCCTTAATATGAAAAAAAGTGAATCCAAGCCAAGAGATCCCTTGGAGTGTCAGCTGCCAGGGTTTGACAATTTTGTGGGCCTGCTCGATCAGTATATCATGGATGTTTAAGTGAGGGAGCAGTGTTGAAATAAGTTGCTGTAAGTACTGAGAAAGCTCAGTTGCTTTAACTGTTTCTGGGATAACTCTGAATTTCCTTTTTAGTTTCATGTTAATGCAGCGAATTTCCTCGATGTGATGATCATGTGCATATAATAATTCATTGTGGGCTTTACAGTAATCATGCATATTCTCTTCTAAGACACCTGTCTTCTCTTCCAGGCAATCCACTCTGTCATGCATTTGAGACAAGGAAATCTGTAATTCTCTATTAAACCTTTTTGCAGAGTGAGCAGTGAAGATTTAAGAAGACATGTGCATTCGTTTTCGTCCAAATGCATTTTCGTCTGAATTTCAGGTATTTTCGTTATTGATTTAACAAACGATAACGAAAGTGCAGAATCCGAAAAACTAAAGATCCGACATAAACAAATGCTTTATTTTCATTTTCGTTGCTACAACAGTTCAATATAGATAGGAGATTCGACATGATGATGACAATAACAATCTGTGAAAAATAAATAAATTGAGTGATGCGCTAATATTAACCAATTAATATCACACTGTGTGCTATACGTGAAAAATAAAATGATATAAAATTCAAACATATAAATAAATTATATGAATAAACCTCTGTGTAAAAACTTAATAAATAGATAATGATCTTTGATGTAGTCCAAAATTACACAAGGTTCCCTTAATTCTGGGAAAACAGACCCTTTTAAGAATATATCACAAACCAGTGCTCCTGTGCATGGATAAAGTATATATGTGATTAAAATAAAAATTATATAAATGTGATTAGTCCACTAATTAACGACACAGATATAACTCCTCTTCACTTCTCAACCAGAACTTTGTAAGTCACGCTTGGATGGATTAGCGGCGGATTAAATGTTACCGCTCACCCGCCGGCATAGATTGGTGAATTCCTTAGCTCTTAACGGCCATCCCCATTATAAAAAACAAAATTGGGAAACAATACCATTGCGCAGAGATAAACCACGAGTACATATATAAACAAACCAGGTAATCTCACTCACATGATCCCATTTAAAAAGATCGCATTGGAACAAATGTTCAGCTACAATTAGCTCCGTACATATTGATTGCAGCTATATTATTTGGGCATCTTTTAATATATTTTCACACAATTTATTCTCCACTTCAGCACTTTAGTAACTTCATCACCAATAACAATCTGTGTCCATCAAACCTGTGGTCGAATGTGCCTAACCTTAACTCTATTAGTACAAGATTATTCTACATAGAGAGAAAAGATTCGACATAGGGGAGAAAAGATTTGACATAGGGGAGAAAAGATTTGATGTAGGGGAGAAAAGATTCGACGTAGGGGAGAAAAGATAAATAAAAATAATGATGATGATGAATGTTATTGGCTGATTGTAACCAAAGAGGAGGAGCAGTAAAATAGCTAGAACTAAGTACTTTGGCTTATGGTGTCTGTTGAAAGTTCTAAGAAGATTTAACGGAGCAGGTAAACTATACGGTGTCGTACAGTTTAGCTGCTCCGTCGAATCTTCTTTGAACATTCAAATTGGAAAAATTCTGTGAGCCACAATGATCTTATGCCTTGCTTGTGCTACCTCCAGCTGCATGCGCTAATCACGCTTCATATAACGTGCATAGGATAAATTTACAAGTTATGCGCTGCGCTTCGGTGACCCCAAAAACAAAATTAATAATAACCAATTTTGTGCTTACTAGTGCAATAATATTAAATACAAATAATATGAATGTAGAATAAATAAACAAGGTGTAAAAAACAAGTGCCTGTTACACCATAAATTAGTGCTTATTAGTGCTTTTTACACCATACATAGTGTCTTAATCAACATAAAAAGTGTGCTTAGTCTTCAATACACAGTAACCTAAATTTCTTAAATGAAAAAAAAAAAAAAAAAAAAAAGTTCTCTATGGCACAATGTCCAGCAGTGATAATAAAACAATGTGTGCAGGTGGTGTTCAGCTGTGACAACAATCCAACATCATGCCGAAGATATCCTGAGTGCTGCAAAACATGCTCCTGTGCTCCTTCGTGACCCCCTTCAGCTAATGTGCTCACCTCAGAGCGTGTGACTCAGCTTCTACCCTGAGTCCAAAATTGCTTTGGAGCCACCCCTGGGCTCAGTCTCAGTGTCTGCTCCACTCCTCCAGCTGGAAACAATGTGGCTCCATACATAGAATGAAAAGGAAACTATATAGTGTAATATAGTCAAAATGCTTTTATTAAAAGAAAACGCTCCCCACACCGGGGTACTCACATGGCACTGGTGCGTCAGTGCACCATACTATAACGGCTTTCTATGCAAAATCAGTGGAAGTTTGGTGCGGTATGCTGTGCTGAGACAGCGCTGGTGTAAAGTCTGTGTCAGTCTCTCTGTCCTGGCCCCTCCCCTACGCGTCTTCGACACAGGGATCACGTGTCATCATCAGGGGGATATGATTAGACGGATGCTCTACAGGATTATATAAGGCGATCGCGGCCATTTTGCCTTAGATCGCAGACACTCTAATGCTAGGCTACAACTTCTGTTACGACTAATGAGCCTATCCCATCATATTAACCCTAACTGCTGCTGAAAATAGTAAGTGGGGAAAATTTGCCTAGTGTATTTTACGACCTGTCAATAACAGTCGAATGAGACTCATTTGTAAGTGTAATTCCAGGACAGAGCTCTGGTACCCCGCACAGCGCATACCACAGCATACCTCCAAAATTACAGATAAATGCATATCTACATATAAAATATAATAAATAACAGTAATCTAGGATTAAAATCAAAACTAAAATTATTATACCGCAAATTCCCTGTCTATGCGATTTTAAAATGCATCTCATCAGAGTGATCTGAATATGTGTGTGGGGTAAACAGATATCCCCATTATGAATCAATATTTTTATACAATAAAATTATTATACCACGAATCCCCTGTCCATGCGATTTTAAAATGCGTCTCATCAGAGTGATCTGAATAAACGTGTGGGGTAAATAGATATCCCCATTATGAGTCAATATTTTAATATTTTAATACAGTATGATGTACAATGAATAAAATATGAAAATAAAAATTAGATAAAATAAGGAAATAAAAAGATAACCATAGAAGACCATTAAAAGGCTATCGCTCAATCCTCATGTAGGTACCAACCATCGCTCAAATCCTATATATTAATATAATCCTTAACCCTAGAAATACGTGATTGATACACATCAATCAAACATTCAAGCTGGGAAATGAATAGGCCTGAAAAACCACCAGGAATGCTCAATCTGAGGGTTAAAAATTGCTAAGGAAGCACCTAAGGTCAAATTCTTTATTCAACCCCCCCGGGAAGAGGGAGCCTAACTGGTGTATCCACCATGACTCACGCTTGCTAATCTCCCTAGTATAATTTGAACCTCTCCAATGTTTCTTAGGTGCCTCTATTCCCCAAAATCGCATCCCAACTGTACTTTTGTTATGCACCTCTTTAAAATGTATTGAAAGGTAGTGCTTATCGAAACCTTTCCGTATGTTCCTCACATGTTCCTCCATACGATCTTTTAAAGCTCTTGTGGTGCGCCCAATATAAAGAAAATCGCATGGGCATTTGACCGCATATACCACTCCCACTGTATTGCAGGATATAAAATCCCTTATCGCGTATATGTGGTTAGTGTGGGGATGCTGAAATTCCTTAACCTTCTTAGTATTAGTAGGAACCCTGATGCAACTGTAACATCTTCCACAACCATAAAATCCTTTTGGATCCCAGAACATCTTGGGTCTGGAAAGGGGCGGTTCTACAACATTATGTACCAATTTGTCACGTAGACTCGGCGCTCTTTTATACACAATTTTAGGTTTCTTGAGGAGTGTATCCCTAAGATGTACATCTTGTTTTAATACATCCCAATATTTATTTATGATTTTTTCCACTTCCTTACTCTGTAGATTGTAGTCCAAAATGACAGATGTGCTCCCATTATCGTCATCATCCCTTGTTCCAATTCTATCCCTCAAAAGATCTTCCCTATTCAGATGCCTGACTTTATCTCTCTCTTTTTTCAGAAATTCATTACCATAACCTTTATCAGAGAACATTGCGCTCAACCTGTCCGATTGGGTCTCAAAATCCACATCCCGCGTACAATTTCTCCGCATTCTCATATATTGGCCTCTGGGAATGTTGTCAAGCCATGGCCTATGGTGACAACTTGATGTGGGAATATATGAGTTACGATCCGTAACCTTAAAAAAGGACTTGGTTTCAATACCACTAACAGTTTTAAATATCTCTAGATCAAGGAAGTGTATCCGATCCCTACTAATATCCCAGGTTAACGTGATACTCCGGTCATTATTGTTCATTGTTTCCAGTAACCTCATCAGTGATTCCATATTTCCACTCCAGATAATCAGGAGATCATCAATAAATCTTTTGTACAACCGGATATCTCCAAATCCATCACCCAGACCTCGTTCAGCCTCCCACTTGGCCAAAAATGGAGTGCAAAGTGGGACTGCTGAGAAAAGGTCACTGCTGCCGTGCTATCTCTCCCTTGTCATGCCAGTGTGACGCTGGATGGGACCCTGGCCGTTGGGCTCACCCTGCAGTTCCCCTTCAGTGACCTTTTCTCAGCAGAGTGAGTATAAACAGCATGTAATACAGAATTTATTGATAGTTTTTTATGATGTGGGTTTAGTGACACTTTAACGAAAAACTCTATGTTGGCTAAAAAATATATATACTTTAGCAAAGACCAAGATTATCTGAGCTTCAAACAACCCTATTATGTTAGCTCATGTCAGCTAATCCTATATTTATTTTACAGCAGCATTAAAGTGATAACTTTCTGAAGGAAAACAAAGACAAAATGATTGTTGAAAGCCACATCCAGCACTGTAAAGTACATAAAGATTTGGAAAATAAAGGGATTAACAAAAACAAAAAAACAAAAGAGGCTACCTATACTCAGACCTTGTTTATGCAACACTCAGTCCCCGTATTCTGAAAAAATTAATTAAAAAAAAATATACAAAACATACATTTCATCATAAAAGATAGCTAACCAGTATATATTAAAGATGCTGACATAATTGTTGAGACATTGAATTTATAGTTGATCAAAGCTATAGTCTCTACGCATTTTTGGGGGCTACGCCCAATTCATCAAAAGATAGTAAGGTTGGTTTTTGGTATATGTCTGTGGAAAAACCATGTCATAACAAGAGCAACCAATTAGACAATTTAAACATTTAAAATAGAACAAGAAGTACCATTTTATTTACATTCTAAGAGGTATATCAGTTTGAATACAATGGTGTACATTAGATATACTTACACTGAGGTAAGCATAAGAGTAAGAGCAACCAATTAGACAATTAAAATATTTAAAATAGAACAATATTCAAAATAGAACAAGAAGCAATATTTTATTTAAATTTTAGCAGTTTGAATCCAATGTTGTACATTAGATATAGGTCAATAGATGGAATCAGATGGAATCAAATGACACCTGGATCCTTGTGCTGTGGGAGGACCACCATCTATTGGCCTATATTTTTGTGGTTCCTTTCAAGAGGGTGCTTACCTCAGTGTGAGTATATCTAATGTACACCATTGAATGCAAACTGATATACCTCTTAAAATGTAAATAAAATAGTACTTCTTGTTCTATTTTAAATGTTTAAATTGTCTAATTGGTTGCTCTTATTATGACATGGTTTTTCCACAGACAATGTAAAGTTGAACCTTGAAATAAAGAACATCAACGCCAGCTGCATACGTCTCACACACGGTTTACTCAAGAATATACACTGTACATACAGCGGATCACATCTGGATTGATAGTGATACAGGTTACAGAGTGATACAGACCTTTATAGACAACTCATATCATTACAGTCTATGTCGGGCAAAAGCCCAAAGTTACACATCACAAATACGTATTTCAATAAGTATTTCACTCAATATTTCAACACAGTTCTTGGCCAGTGTTCTGAGTTTTCTGGGTTACTTTGACCTGGCTAATTTCAACTGTCAAGTTATTTTGACAGAAAGAAAGAATAATTATTTGGAAGAAATTAATTTGGCTTTTAAACAGGGACTTTCTACGTCAACATCTTTCCTATCACATCTTTTCCGAGAATTGTGTCAGGTCATTGGCAGAACATTTTAATGTCAACTGGCCAACCACATGTGTTGCAATACAAAAAGAATTCAGAAACAGAAGAGAAAAACAAGTTGAATGCAAAAATACAATTTCATATTGAAGAGGAACTCTGGATAAGTAAAAGATATGGTTCCTATATTTCCTATATCTTCACACCCCCTCCTGTGTTTAGAATTCTTTCGGTATCCCTTTTAAGCTTCTTCTGTATCTTTAGGTTGATCTTCAGGTATACGGATCACCATCTCATGAGCAGTTCTGACTCGAGACCTTAAGGGCTCAGAAGAACCAATATTAGTACCAGCACGTGTGATTATTTTCAAACAACATTTATATAACATTTATAACAATGTATAAAATACCATGTAAAATTCCAGAAAACCATCCTGCAATACCAGAAAACCAGTTGAGAGGATTGAGCCAGGAAAGCCAGCTTTCCCAGTTACCTTCAACCCAAGTAGTTTCGGTATATTCTTTGTGAAATTTAACCTTCATTTGTTGTACCTTTTCTACATGCGAAATGATGGCATCTTCAGTCTTAGTATCATTTCCAATGTAGTTACAACAAGTAGTTCCCACTATGGTGCATATTCCTCCTTGACTGGCCGTGAGATAATCCAGCATCAGCCGGTGCTGCAAAACCTCCTTCTTGATCATCTTTAATTCTATAGGAAGGGCTATAAAGTTTCTATCATACAGGGCAGTAATGTTATCCATCAGGTCTGCCAAATCAATGATGAAACTGAAAGCCTTTTTAATGCAACATCTATTTACCCAAGGAATAGAAAACAATGGTTTAATCTCTCTGTCATGTGATTCAACATTTGTAAAATTATCATCTGACTTAGGATAAAATGTAGGCCTATCAGGAGAATTGTCATTTTTCTCATTAATCTTGGAGTCTTCTTCTTCCTCTTTTCCTCCTGGGATTTCATCTTCTCCTGGAGCTGACTGATCAGTGAGGTTCCTTTTAACAAGGTGCACAAAGTCTTTTTTAAGAAAGTGTATAGGTATTTTGTGGAGCTGTGTTTCTTGAAAGTCATTATCCTCCATATACCAAGTAGCAGGTATGACTTTACCAAAGTAAAAGTTAATGTAGACAGCTGGTTTTCTCAATGGAGCATTTGTGAATAGTAGAAGTGAAATAGCTCTGTCAATCATTGTTCTACTGACTTCACCAAAGTGTACACTGTCCTCCATTTTAGCTAAAGTGCTAGGTATTCCTAACAAAGAGGAGAAAGTCTTATGAGAAATAGGTGCATGTGTGCATATCCAGCAATTAGTGATATTCAGTTTCTTGGCAGCTTGCATCTGAAACCGGTTCAAGTTGTGACATTTCTTCCATTACAGTAGCATTAAAAAGAAAAGTGTCTTGTATCTTACCCTTTTCTTTCTTGTATGTCCATTCATATGCCATGACTGTAATCAATACCATCACTCCACCACAGAGGATAACACTCCAGAGCGTCACATTCATCTTAGGCCCTAGGAGATTCATTCTGCCGTCTTCTTGCTCGCGCACGAGTCAGTGGAGGAGACCTGGAAGGTAAAGGTACAGAACAATTCTTGTCAGCAGCAGACCGGCTTATATTTTCTTTTGGAGTCACAGACTTTTTACAGTGTGAACCATGCACCCAATACTTATAGTCTTTCAGCTTCACTGCAGTAGGAGATACAAGAATGACCTGAAATGGTCCTTTCCACTTAGGAGACAAAGTAATTCGGGGTGTGTGATTCTTGATATACACCCAATCTCCTGACTTTAGTCCATGAGTTCCTTCACTTGTGTCCACAGGTTGTCCTGCTTTCGCTCTGGAAAAAGTATCAGAAAGCACATTTGCCAATTTGCAATGTCCATTCATTAAAGTCACTGTCTCTGGCTGCACAAGAGATGAATGTAGTCTCCTGGGCGGTTGCCCAAACAATATATCAAAAGGTGACAGTCCATGCTTCTCTTTAGGGGTAGTCCTAATGGTTGCCAAGGCTATAGGTAATGCTTCTACCCATGTGCTTTATCCATTAGCAGTTATTTTGGCCAAATACCTCTTCAGGGTTTGATTGCTGCGTTCCACCATCCCACTAGCTTGAGATCTGCAAGGAGTATGCAATTGCTGTTTCATACCCAAAATATTCACTACTTCTGCCATAAGTTTATTATCGAAATGTGTACCTCTATCTGAGGAAATTATTGACCCTATACCAAACCTTGGGATCAATTCCCTCGAAATTTTACCACAGTTCTGGCATCACTTTTTGGACGTGGGCCAAGCCTCTGGCCAGTTCAAAAATTGATCAATGCAAAAATACTTAAATCGACCACAAGAAGGGGCATATCCGAGAAGTCAACTTGCACAATTTGAAATGGCTCCTCAGTATGTGGAATATGCTTCATGGGAGTGGGCACTGACTTTCCTATGTCATGCATTTGACATATAGAACATTCAGTAACCTTTTTAGCAGCATATGCAGAAAAACCTAGAGCCCACCAATCTCTGGCTACCACCCGACACATCCCTCCTGTTGAGACATGGCAAGGCCCATGGCTCAAAGCAAACAAAGAAGGAAACAATGTCGGAGGAGCAACCAGCCTGTTTTTTAGTTTCCATATACCATCTGCTCCACAAACAGCTCCCTTTGTGGTCCAAAAGGATGTATGAGGCGAACTTGTCTGTAGAGCTGATACAATATCCAGATTCACTTGAAGATCTGTGTTGGAAGCGCTATAGTTGGCTCATAAGGATGTATAACATCTTTAGCATACCTATCAGCCAAAGCATTTCCAAGTGATATGCTATCATCTGCTCTAATATGTGGTTTACATTTAATTACTGCAACTTTAAGAAGCAGCTGGACCGCTGCCAATAATTTAGCAATTAATTCTTTATGTTGTATAGGGGTTCCTGCTGCTGTCAGATAACCCCTCTCTTGCCAGAGTTGTGCAAAACTATGCGTTATGCTTACAGCAAAGGCGGAGTCACTATAAATATTTACAATAGCCCCTTGTGCTTGGGGTTAATACATTTCTGGCATAAGGAGCAAATATAAAGTTTCCCTTTACTTCAAGTATGTTTTACTCCCATTCCTTCAATGGTTATAACTATACTTACTCCTATATTTATTACTATACCTCTGTCTAGTAGACAATCAGGGGAGTTATGGCGATAAAATAAAATAACATTTATGACACTGACCTCTCATTCTTACTTATAGAGGTTCAGTAACTTTGGCAGTAATTACATCATTACTTACCCTGACCAAAATTACCTGCTGATTCGAAGTGGCAACATTGGCATCACATATATTTAACAAACTCTTTGAATCGCCTTTATCTATTAAACACAGAATAGACAAACCATTAACTGACACATCAATCATTGGTTCTGTATTTTGTCCCAAATTCAAGACAGCAAGTTCAGGGAAGGAATGAAATTTTCATTATAATCAAATCACCATACTCCACTATCTGCTGAAACTGAGTCCCCACTCTTGGGGCATTTCTAACATATATCTTAATTCTGCTAGACTTAGCTCATCTTTCCCTTCTACTTTGAACAGCTAAGACCTATAATTGGAGAATATTGAGGTAAAAACTGTCTACAATATCCCACTATTTCAAGGAATGCTCTCACCTGGGCATTCGTTGCTTTGCAATTATTTTTTTTCCTTTTATCTGTCAAATGTTTGATACCTTGGGAGACACAGTGGCCCAGGTATTGTACTTTTAATTTAACCCAGAGAGACAAGATTAATTATAGTAAAGTGAGTTGCTGAAGGAGGTATTGTTGCCAGCATAGTAGAGGGGTTGGGTACCACAGGTACTGATGGTATAATTACCTTGTTGACTGCACGCAAATCATGCACCAATCTCGGGAACTGGATAAAATAGGAGTATTATCTGAACTCCTACAAGGAGTAAGAACACCCTCCTGTAGTAACTTCCCTATTACTGGCTTAATACCTTCAACTGATTCAGGAGATAAGGGGTATTGAGGTAGTCTAGGTACTGGTAATGTAGGGTCTCTATTTAACCATACAGGAGCAACTTTTATAAGACCAGGAGTGTTTACTCCTGTTACTTTTAATTTTTTGTTTTGCTTCTTCTGGAATTCCTCCCTCCATATCAATTTCTAATAAAGGCATAAACAACAAGTCAGTTGCTTCATCTTTTAATCTATGCGGTATATCAATGACAGTTTTACCCGGAGATAATGCAATTGTTACCCCCATTTTAGAAAGTAGACCTCTTCCTAATAAATTACAGGGGGAATGTGGAGACAATACAATTGAGTGTTCTGTTGGATGCTCTCCCAATGTCACCGGTATAGGTTGTGTAACCCTTGCTGAGATTATATTATTACTTACTCCAACCAAAGAAACTCTTTCATTGGAAAGTGGTAAGTTAGGATCAAAGACATTTAAAAGAGACCGTGAAGCCCCTGTGTCTATGAGCCCACACAAATCAATACCGTTTACATTTATTTCAACCATTGGCTCATCAACAGAATCAACTTTTTATACCACTTCTTTTGACATTTCTCTAAGTTGGGCAGATCTGCAATAATTGCCCTAATTTCATTAGGCCTCCAGGGGACATAAACTTTTCCTAGTCTTGCGGTGTAATTACCCTGGCCATCTTCCTCCCCCGGTAAAGCTACCTCTCTCAAGGGGATTTGTCCAAATGGTTCTAATTTGGATTTAAAATACTCTTTTGTCCTTAGTCTATATTCTGGGGTATGCTGGGATAGTAATCACATCCGCTTCACCTGTTGCCTAGTTAATACAGGTGAGGCATGATCTCTAGAACTCCCTACTGGAGGAGTATTAGTACCCAATTTACTTAATCTATTAAATCTTGCTATTGCTAAGGCATCTGCTCTTGCTGGAGTGTACTGCCACAGTTCCCCATCTTTTTCAAATGTCATTGTATTATCTACATCATAGAATGATTCCTTTCTACGGTAATGTGGGGAATACTGTTTATTAACAATTTTACCTATGTGTCTGCAGAAGGGGAGTTTCTGTCATAATACTTGGAGTGGTCTGCTGATAACCAGACGCCTCTCCTATATCCTCATTAGCTTACTACCCTCCTGTAGTTTCCACTTGCTATACCATAGGTGCAGACGCTCCTAATAATTCCCTTCTTATTGAGTCATAAGGGGAAACCCAAGCATTGGGTATTTTATCTTTATTTTCTACCTGTAAAGCAGCTTTCTCTGAACACATTTATAGGGGGGGTGGTTTTATATTTTTCCTAGATAACTCTTCCCAGGCTGCTAAACATTCAATCCCCCCACAATCAGACCTTTTAAGCAGTTTAAACAATACATCAATTTCAGGTGTATCAAGGGACCCCTCTGGCGGCCATTTAGATGGGTCCTCTCCATACTCCTTTCTTGTTAGTTTACACCATTTTACCATTTTACATAATGTTTCAGGGCATCTGGGTCTCCACTCACCATCATTTTGATGATAGGAGCACTTGGTTGCAATTTAACAATACTTAGCCCTGTTGCTTTTGCTATTTTCAATACCTTTTTTTTCTTTTTTGTTAACCCAAATGTATTCATGACAGGCAAAACATTTTTTTTTCCATATTTATCACAATTTCTCATTAGTCTCTTTAGAAATGACAATAATTTGGAACTCCGGGACTGAGAGCTCCACCGTTTAACATTATGGCTGTGTACCAGCAGCCCAGTACATAAGTTGAGATATCTCGCTCGTTCTACTCTCAGAAGGACGTCTCCTTTCTGAGTGGTAATAGGCTAGTCCCTATCTAGACTCCCTACTCCAGAGAACACACAGCAGGTCATTCACCCATTTGTGGATATCCGCTGAAGGCAATACCAATCTGTCTTAGGACCACAAACGTTCAAAAAACACCATTCACCCATTTGTTGATATCCGCTGAAGGCAATACCAATCTGCCTTAGGACCACAAACGTTTATACAAAAAAAATTCAACACACCACCAACTTCTACTCACTATTCAGAAATTGTGGTACCTGCACTTATACATCCCTTCATAAAATATATATATACATTGTCATTTCTGGAGACAAGGAGAAAAAGGCAAGCGCTTAAAATGATCTTTACTTAGCATGCTTTAAATTATAATAGGTACCTTTAACATTCTTTAGCAACCATACAGAGACAAGTATGCAGGCAAAATCAAAATAGGAAACGTGTTACCTTCTGTGGTTGCACTCCCCCAACCGGTCCCTCAACACCGCACAGAAAAGACAGTATTTATCATGAGAAAATAAACGTTTTCTCACCTGAGGCCTCATTGCTGCTGTCTGTCCTGGAGAAGGTGGAGAGCCGGTGGTGGAGATGAAAACAAGAAGACACGAATCGAGGGTCACCAAATGTAAAGTTGAACCTTGAAATAAAGGACATCAACGCCAGCTGCATACGTCTCACACACGGTTTACTCAAGAATATACACTGTACATACAGCGGATCACATCTGGATTGATAGTGATACAGGTTACAGAATGATACAGACCTTTATAGACAACTCATATCATTACAGTCTATGTCGGGCAAAAGCCCAAAGTTACACATCACAAATACGTATTTCAATAAGTATTTCACTCAATATTTCAACACAGTTCTTGGCCAGTGTTCTGAGTTTTCTGGGTTACTTTGACCTGGCTAATTTCAACTGTCAAGTTATTTTGACAGAAAGAAAGAATAATTATTTGGAAGAAATTAATTTGGCTTTTAAACAGGGACTTTCTACGTCAACATCTTTCCTATCACATCTTTTCCGAGAATTGTGTCAGGTCATTGGCAGAACATTTTAATGTCAACTGGCCAACCACATGTGTTGCAATACGAAAAGAATTCAGAAACAGAAGAGAAAAACAAGTTGAATGCAAAAATACAATTTCATATTGAAGAGGAACTCTGGATAAGTAAAAGATATGGTTCCTATATTTCCTATATCTTCACAACATATACCAAAAACCAACCTTAGCTATCTCCTGATGAATGGGGCGTTGCCCCTCAAAATGAGTAGAGATTATAGCTTTGTTCAACTATGAATTCAATGTCTCAACATTTATGTCAGCATCTCTAATATATACTGGTGAGTTATATTTTACGATCACGTGTATGTATTTTACATGTTTTTCACCAAAAGTCCCCTGGGCAAATCCTTTTTTTTCTTTTTTCAGGATTAATAAAAAACCTTAATTCTATTTATTTAAAAAATGAAAAATATTCTCAGGTGTGCCAAAAAAAAGGCTGTTGAAAAATGTTGTGTTTTCTCAGGTGTGCCAATAAAAGAGTCAGTTGAAAGATTCTGCAAATGCTACTGTCTGAGAAAAATGTTCAGAGAAGGATGTCCTAATGCCAAACCATTTCATGTTTAAAGCAATCTTTCTCTAACATGTTTACTATAGAGGAACACTTGAAATACTTTTCAGGTCTCAAGGATCTCCTGCTAAGAGATGTTAGATCTACAGCTCGCTGTAAATTATATTTCATAAATAAAAATAATTTTTATTGAAATGTTGTTTATTGATAGATCACCCTGAACTGACAGTATAAAGGGTATATCAGGCTCATAGTGTTTACTTTAAGACAAACATAGGCAAAAGCCCTTTCACAATTTTTTGATAATAAATTATATTTCCATGTTGCAATCTAATCATCTAAGTTTCTTATAATTCAGTTTGTCTTAGTACAGCTGCTTTAATGAAATCACTGTTGATCTCCCGTAACTGTCTGGATTTCAGTTGTCTGATGATCTTGTTTATAATGCAGGACTGATGTCTGTATGCAAAATAAAGCCAACAGGCATTGAACAAGCTTGTGAATTAGGCATATGAGAGACTTGCAAAATATTTTTTTCTACACCATCTGATCCAGCCTATTAGGATGCTTACTATATAATTTTCAAACCAAAGGTTTTATTTGTCTGTCACTCTTGAAATGTTATCCAAGATATGGTAGACCAGTTCAAAAGATAACCCAATTCACTCTTGTCAGTAAGTGGCAGTCTGTTTTGGAAACCAACAGTATCTTCTCACAAGAATTAAGTATGCTCTGCAGTGTCGTTCTTCCTGGAGCCTTTTTTTAAAATGCACCAAACTTTTTCAATACATCAAAGTGTTTCTTCTTTTAGCATGACAATTTGGGAAAACATTTTTGTTGCAAGAATTCATGGTACACTGCTAACAATCAATATTTACCCTGCATATAAGTGAAAGATTTTTTTTACCAAGTTGATTTATAGCATAACTCTAGCTAACAATAACAATATAAAAATGAATAGCCCGTTAAGAGATAAAATAACAAACCCAGCTTTTTATGTAATAGTTACCTTATATTCATAAATTTCCTCCACAGTACTTTTTTCTGCAACTACTTTTTCTAAGGCTGATGGTCATAATCACTTAACCCCCTTCCTCTGAACCGAGGTTGTCCTGGACCTGCCCCAGCCTGTGACTTGACTGTGAAAGGATAAGCAGCAAAGTTATAAGCTCATCTATCTGCCACTTTGCTTTCTTTTCCTATCAGAATTCTTCTTGTCAGCACATGAACAAATATTATACAGTGGCTGGACAGTATGTAAGCAGCTTGGTTAGGCTGCAGTATAATAAGGAGATGTGAGACACGTTTGATATTGAATTAGAAAGTAGAGATAATTATTTAAGGGGCAATAGCCACAAATTTGTACAATACCAAAGCAGGATTTTCCTTTCAGCAAACATTAGAAACTTGCCAGCTGAAGTTGACCTGTTGAAACATTGTCTGGCACATTTACAGTTCCTGAGCACTGGATTTGCTTACAAATTCTGAGACACAAAGCAGGACTTACCTTGCAGCAAACATTAAAAATGTGGCAACTGAAGTCCTACTGCAGAAACATTGTGTAGCACCTTTATAGTACTAAAACATTATATTAAGGCAGGTTTCAGAAGCTGATAACAATGACATGTATCAGTTTTTTTTTTTTTTGGGGGGGGGTCAGATGAGAAGTGAAACATTTAGCCTGTAGAAGCAGGGATTTTGTAGCCATTGGTAATCCAGATTGGTTCATTTTAATTAAAGTGAGCCATTCAATGCCTGTGAGAGCACAGGTAGATTGGCATTTTAATAACAAAACTTCCTGTTGGGCTGAAGGCTCTCTCAGACAGCACACTGGCTGCAGTGTAAGCCAGAAGTTCCAGTGCACACGATGCAAAGCTCTAATCAGTTGTACAGTCTAGATACTTTAAGGCAGATCCTGGCCACAAACCTCCCTGTCCTGACAAAGGACCTCCTGGAAGCCAGGGTACTTGATGAAGAACTGCTGGGCCACCAAATTGGGGGCAAGGTATGTATGCAATTGTTAAGGCAAAGCATAGTCAGCAGGTTAGTGGCATTGTCATACATGATGTTGGCTGGCTGTAAATAAGGTGTTCTCTGCTACCCCCTCAGTCTGGGCTTGAAAAGCTGCCATTAGCTCTGGCCCAGTTTGGCTCCTGTTTCCCAAGCATAAAAGTGGCAAAACAGGGGTCCATGTAACTGTGCTATTACTTTAGGACAAGGCACATGATGGAAACACCAGCCCCAGTGGTATGCTCCATCCTGCATCCTTTCCAGCTGCCACAAGATTGGCAGCATGAAGCATGGCATGAAGGATATGTAGAATCTCTGAATATGCTTACTGGACCACACATTAGGTTCCACATGCTGATGGAGAACAGGGATGATCTTCTGTGCAAAATGATGACAGCTGTATACCTGCTACTGTGGTATAGCACACACTATAAACTTGTTAAAGGGGCTAGAGTGGAAGCCACAGCAAAGCCAGCAGTTTTGCCAAGGAACTTTATTATTCTACACATGAGGTAATTAGTGGACTTTTCTTCTTCCATTCCAGCAGCTGTAAACAAGACACATGCCTTGGTAAAGAAGCTGCTGAAGATGGCAGGATAAGTGTAAGATAATTTTGCAGAGGTTCAATTTTTTTGCTTTATTGAAAAGATAAAACCACCCAGCGCATAACAGTGATGAGTTTGCACAGTTTGATCAAAATAGAGGATTGCAATGGTCCTTGTTGTAGGTAATGTTGTCCATGACAACTGTGGTACAAAAGAAAGTTCAGGTGCCAGCTATCCCCTGAGCATATCCAGAAACTCTGTGGGAAATTTGAAAGGAGGGAGGCGCACCTAAGTGCAGTATGAGTTAAAAAAAAATTATTTTTTTTTAATGCACAAGGTTTTTTCACTTACAGGGTTGAAGAAATCATAGGCATATCTGCAATAACGTCCTTCTCAAGGAGTGCCTGCTGTCCAGGATATCCCGGTATTAGAAAGCTGAACAGAATTCAGTGTCCTGTTCAGCTTTCTAACACCATCTGGACGCCGGGATACACCGCACAGCAGCACCTTGTGCATTAAACACATTTTTTAAACATACTACACTTAGGTGCGACTCCCTCTTTTCCTCCTTTCAATGTGTTACTTGACCCTCCTCAGTGTGACTTCATAACCATACTTGGACTCTTTCCAGAGCTGAACTGGCGATGGCAGAATTTTGATCCAGTTGACAGCACACACGCTGCATGAAGAAGGATGGGATGGGGTCTAGGATGTGCAAGTGCTGGCAGGGAGAAGACAGAGTAGCAGAAGATGGGTGAGGCACAGTGATCTTGCGGCAGAGAGAGAGGAACCTGCTAGGGTTAAATACTAGACAGAACTTTCATGAATGCATTGTAAACCCACTGCTACTCACTCTGAAAGACTTTGTGTGAAAATGTAGATGATGATAATGATGAGTGATTTATCAGCGCAATATGACACTGACTCAGTAGAAAATAAATGTTTGCTGAGGAGCTAGGTAACTTGAAGTTGCCTGTGGTGAGCTGGTGGGTGGCACTAACTACTGTACTAGCTGTGCTGGCTGCTGCAGTGTAAACAGGTCAGGGAGGTAGTTTTTAGGCTGAAGGAAACAAGTGGTGGTAGTGCCTGACTATACAACATGTACATGTGAGCGCTACATTCAACCAATATAAAACAGTTAGAGCCCCCCAAAAAATACATATATTGCTCTAATACAAAGAGAATGGATGACTGAAGGGTGGTTACATAACTAAAATAAAAATAAAATTATAAATATATAAATTTATGCTGATCAGCATGAGTCTAAAATGCTACAGCCCAAATGAAACTGGAACTGAATTAGTCCATAATAAGCAACTGTAGAAGGCAGCCCTGTAGATCAGGATGAAGCAATCCTCTGGGTACTGAAGGAGAAAAACAACAATGGCGCCACTCTAAGTGCAGTATTAAAAACAAATTTAATGAATCTTTAAAATCAAGTACTCACAAGGGTACAAGTAAAACAGGCGTGCAAAGAGTGAGATAATCATGCCAGGTGTCCCAGATGAGGTGTAGAGTCACATCGTGTGATGGCGTTCTATTCTTCTGGCAGGGTGCGCTGCTGATTACTTGCTGTGTCCTGTCGCTGGAACGCACTGTGTACAATCCGGGGAGCAGGGTCACTTCCGGGTCTGTGCTGGGATAGGCGACGCGTTGACGCGTTTGCGGAGCTATGCTCCTTCCTCAGGCCTAACGTGACCCGTGATAGGTCAAAACATATGTAGTCTAAGGCGGGCCCTGATTGGAGGGGGGAGAGATCTATCAAACTCAGACATAGAGCTGTGTACTGCAGCTACGTGCTGCAGTGTCAAATAAGGAAGTGAAGGAGATGTTGTGAGCAACAGTAACTGATATGCTTAAATGAAACATGAGAAACAGAGGAAAGGAAAAGATGATGTATGGATAAGCGTGCAAGAGAGATGCTAAAGTAAAAAATAAATGACAATATTGATAATGAGAATGTTGCTGACAATGAAAAAGGCATCATGGAAAAAAGTCAATACGATGAAATATTTTATAGTTGGGAAAGAAAGAGAGTGAATGTGTTGGATCAATAAAAAGATTGTATAGAAATAAATCAAATTAAAATAAAATAAAATGCCTTTTTCATTGTCAGCAACATTCTCATTTTCAATATTGTCATTTATTTTTTACTTTAGCATCTCTCTTGCACGCTTATACATACATCATCTTTTCCTTTCCTCTGTTTCTCATGTTTCATTTAAGCATATCAGTTACTGTTGCTCACAACATCTCCTTCACTTCCTTATTTGACACTGCAGCACGTAGCTGCAGTACACAGCTCTATGTCTGAGTTTGATAGATCTCTCCCCCCTCCAATCAGGGCCCGCCTTAGACTACATATGTTTTGACCTATCACGGGTCACGTTAGGCCTGAGGAAGGAGCGTAGCTCCGCAAACGCGTCAACGCGTCGCCTATCCCAGCACAGACCCGGAAGTGACCCTGCTCCCCGGATTGTACACAGTGCGTTCCAGCGACAGGACACAGCAAGTAATCAGCAGCGCACCCTGGCAGAAGAATAGAACGCCATCACACGATGTGACTCTACACCTCATCTGGGACACCTGGCATGATTATCTCACTCTTTGCATGCCTGTTTTACTTGTACCCTTGTGAGTACTTGATTTTAAAGATTCATTAAATTTGTTTTTAATACTGCACTTAGAGTGGCGCCATTGTTGTTTTTCTCCTTCGGTAGTGCCTGACTATCAGCCTATTGGCACATAGCCAGTGAAGCAAAGCAAATGAACCCTTTCACTTCCAAGCCCTGTGCTCCAGTTTGCACACTCAGGTGGCCAGACCATTTTTACAATTTTTCCTTTGCTTTTTTATTTTTCACTTATAGATTTCAGAATTTGTGAAAGACCCCCCAACCCATATATTTTCTGATGATGATAGACAATCTCATGAGCGAAACATAAAGGTTTCAATGAGCACAAAAACTCATCATATAGCAATAATCAGAGAAGTGTCACTGTAAGTGTATAACGGATTGAACAAACAAGTATAGCCAAAGATTGAGCAGAGGCTTAAAACATATATTAACATAATAGTCAATAAAGAAATTAAGATTGTAACTAAATAAGGCAAGTAATTAAAAGAGAAAAAAAAACTAAGGGGAAAACGGAGAGAGAGAGATAGAAAGAAGATGAAAGAGAGGTAGAAAAGAAGAGTGGGGGGTAGGAATGGGAGAGGGGTTGAAGGATGGGATCAGGAGGGGGGGGGGGTTGGCATGGGTGTCGTCATATTTTAAGATATTATTACCATTTGGTATGATATTATGTAGAAGGAGGATAGTTCACAGTCAGAAGAAGAGGAATCCCTGAAAATAGGTCAAAAGGGTCCTAAGCAATGGTTAAGGAGGTAAGCTCATATGGGTTATGTTATAATTTCTTTGTAGTGGGATGAGGATGTGAACTCTGTCCAGGGTGTCCATGTGAAAGTGTGTCTCTGGGAAGTACCTCTGATACTGTGAGTTATATCCTCTAGGTGATGAACCTCTGAGACCCTATGCAACCAATTTTTTACAGACGGGATTGTGGGTTGACCCCAAAGTGTGGGGATTAGAGCCTTGGCAGTATTCAACAAAAGAGGGATGAGTGAACGTTTGTATGTACCTATGGATTCTTTAGTAGCATGGAAAAGGACGATCCAGGGATCATGGGGGATATTGATGTCTGTAATCAGTCTTATAAGATTAAGAACATTGGTCCAGAAGGGACGAATTATCGGGCAGTGCCACCAAATATGTGCGTGTGTAGCTTCGTTCCCACAACTCCTCCAACACAAAGGGGAGCTGTCGGGGAACATTTGATGCATTTTGACTGGGGTATAGTGCCATCTGGAAAGAAGTTTGTAGTTGACTTCTGCCATTTTTGAAGCGGGTGAGGAGACATGAGCGAGTTTTAGGATTTTATCTTTCAGAGTGTTTGTTAGGGGGGAGTTTAAATCTAATTCCCATTTAGCTAGGAAGTGCAGGTACATAGGGTTAGAGAGGTCGGTAAGAGCTTTGTAAAACAGAGAGATTCCATGTAGGGGGGGTCCTTCAGGTGGAATATTTCTTCTATGCTATTTAGATCCTGTAAGCCTCGTAACGGATGAGGGAAGAAATGTAGAAAGCATTGCAATTGGTGATATCTCCACTTCAAAAATGTGATATGTTTAGAGCTAAGAATCCCGGAAAGAGGTTTGATTGTGTTGGCATGTATAACGTGATGTAGCAGTAGAGGTTCTCCTGAGGCCCAGGATTTAAATCCTGGGTCCAATAAACCTGGTAGGAAATAGTGGTGATTAAGGAGGGGCATCAAGGGGGAGTCATAATTCCAGGAAAATTTCCTGCATATGGCATCCCATATATCCAGTGAGGATGTGGTAAGTGCTGAAACAGTGTGGGTAATGTTCCTATGAACTCGGGGTATCCAGGGGACAACAGAGAGATCGGCTCCACTCAGGGAGTATTCTAATTGTACCCATAATTTTGAATTAACCACGTATTTCCAATCCGCCATTCTAGATAAAATGACAGCATGAAAATATGTCTTAAAGTTTGGGAGTGCCAGTCCCCCAGAGCATTTGGAGCGAAAAAGAACATCTCTGGATATTCTGGGGTGGCTGTTCCCCCAAACAAAGCAGGAGATCATCGCCTGCAGGATAGTAAAGAACCCCACAGGAAGGCCTAGTGGAATCATTTAAAAAATAAATAATATGCGGGGGAGAATGTTCATTTTAATGATGTTTATTTTCCCCAACCATGAGTGGGATAGACTAGTCCTCTCTAATGCTGTTTAACAGCGGGATGTAGTTATACTTGAAAAGGGAGTGCAGTTTAGGTGTGAGGTATATACCCAAATATTTTATGTGAGTCTGTTCCCATCTGAACGGAAAGAGGGGCTTCAAAGAGGTCGCTTCTGACCTGGGGAGGTTAATGTTCAGGATTTCAGATTTGGAGAGGTTTATTTTAAAATTTGATATCGTTTGGAAGGTAGAAAATGCTGACATTAAGTTGGGTAGAGAGATGCATGGTTGTTGGATAAAGAAGAGTATGTCATCGGCGTAGGCGACGTTTTTGTTCTGTCTCCTACTTGGATGCCACGTATATTGGTATTGCGTCTAATTGTGGCTAGGAATGGTTCTAAAGTGATAGCAAAGAGGAGGGGGGAGAGAGGACATCCCTGCCTAGTGCCATTATGTAAAGTGAAGGGATCGCTTAGCGAGCCGTTTATGCGGATTTGCGCAGTGGGGGCAGAATAAAGTGAAGAAATGCAATGATACATCTTCGGGCCTAATCCAAAGTGATGTAAGGTCATCTTAAGGTAGTCCCAGTCCACCCTATCGAATGCTTTTTCAGCATCAGTAGAAAGGAGTAGGGTGGGCTGGGCACATCCTTGAACATACTGGATTAGGGAAATTGTCCGTAGAGAAGTGTCTTTAGCCTCTCTATGTGGTATGAAACCTGTCTGATCTGCCGAGATCCAACTGGGTATTAAGGGAAGTATGCGGTTAGCCATCACCTTGGCAAATAGTTTAATGTCAGTGTTTATCAAAGAAATTGGTCTGTAGCTGCTGCATAGGGTGGGATCTTTACCAGGTTTAGGTATAACAGTGATATGTGCTGAAAGAGATTCTGGGCGCAGGCCTGAAGATTGGGAAATTGAGTTAGCGTAGGCTGTGAGGCGAGGGAGTAAGATGTCCTGGAATGTCTTGTAATAAAGGATAGTGAAGGTGCCAGACATCTATTAGTTGATGATCTAAGAGTCTTTTTTTAACAAAAGCTAAATGTTTAAATGATATGTTAGAGCAGCCCTGGGATGTATCCATTGTAGGATTGAGGGGCATGTTTATGTCCCCTGCTAGGACAATGATACCTTTGGCAAATTGTGATAGTTTAGTGAGGATTTGCGAAAGAAAGGTTGGTTGATTCTGGTTTGGGGAGTAGATATTTGCAAACGTACATTGGGTGTTGCCTATAAAGCCCTTAAGGAAGAGAAAATGACCATAGTCATTTGCAAGCATTTCCGTTAGGCGAAAAGATACCCTACTGCTAAAACCAATGGCAACACCCTTAGCCTTGTTGGTGTCAGAGAGGCTGTAGTACCACTGCGGAAAGTTGGGTGAGGTCAATCTGACGGGTGTGATGTGGGTTAAATGCGCTTCCTGAAGGAAAGCAATAGAGCAAGCCTTGTGCCTTAGCTCACGCATTACTTGGTGTCGTTTAGCAGCGACATTAAGACCTCGGACATTATAGGATGTAATTGGCAGAGTCGCCAGTGCTACAGCAGAGAGGGATATCCTAGCCTTTACTTCCACGCATGCCAACGTGGAGGGGGGAGAGAGGGGGAGGAATGGGGAAAGAAAGTTTGAGGGAGTAGAAGAAAGGAGATAAAACACATAGAGAAAGCATACATGTGTATTAAAACAATTATGGGAATTACAAGAAAGACACACAGAAATCTGCAGTGGTCCCTGAGGGGAGAGAAAGAACGGGCGGCCATCCAAAACTTTGGAGAGAGTCTGGGTGAGAGACCTTATGGGCTGCCCAATCTCACCAACCCCAAAAGGAAGGGGGGCGGAGATGCTCCGAGGTAAAAGAGTGAAGGAGCAATGTGCCCCACCAGCATTCAGCCTGTTAGGAAAATACATTATAATTACATGGAATGAGCTACAGCAAAACAATTTTAGAAAATAAAAAAGGGGAAAAGGGGGTAAAGTTATGAGAAGGTTATGAAAACCTAGGCAACAATATAATATTAACAATGGGAAATTAAACCTTATGAACCCTGCAAGAAAAAGTTTGCAATTGAACTGTTCAGATCCAAAAACAAAAAAGGAAAAACTAAAATTGGACCATGGGATACCCAAAAATAAAAATGAATGTCGGGTCTATATCCTCTAAGCCAATGAGGCTAAAAAAGAGTTCAAAGAGTCTGACCAGAGCATATCAAGCAATGAAAATGGGTATCAGTATACACAAAAAATAAAAGGAGAAACAAAGATGAGTAGAGAAAGGCATATCTCAGCCATGCTTCTGTGCGGATCCGGGGATTGACGTGTGCCTTTTCTTTGACGGAGTTTTACGCCATGGAGGGTCCCAGGGGTTTGAAAATTTTGGAATGTGGTCTTGCCAGCCTGAGATCTCAACTGGCGGAAGATTGAGATCTTGAAGAAAGGTAGAGAGTTCCTCTGGAAAGCGAAGAGTGTGGGAACGGCCATTTTTGGTGGCTATCAAGCAAGCTGGAAAACCCCATCTGTATGTAATTCCATCTGTGCGTAGGTGTTCAAGGAGCGGTTTTAGGGCTCTGCGGCGATCAAGGGTTTCCTTGGACAGATCAGGGAAAATATTAATGAATACTCCATCAAAGTCAATGTTAGGAGTGTTGCGCAGTTTCGTCATGATGGCGTTTTTATCCTCAAAATAGTACAAACGACAAATGACATCTCTGGGTTGGTCGGAATTAGCATTACGAGGTAGCAGTGCACGATGAACACGATCAGATCGCAGTGGGTCAGTGACAGGGTTTCCCAGAATTGTGTTGAGAATTCCACGGATCGATGGCTCTAGGTCATTGTCTCTAGTTGATTCTGGTAGGCCTCTGATACGTAGGTTATTCCTACAAATACTGTTCTCGAGATCTAGAGAGAGGCACGATGAGCAAAGGCAAGCTGGGTAACAGTCTCCTGTAACTCTTTTATGGCTGTTGCTTGGGAGTCCTGACGCTGTTCCGTCTCCTCTACTCTAGTTAAGAGTTGGGACATGTCAGTTCTCACAGCGGTAATTTCTTTCTTGATGGATTTCTCCAAACTGTGAAACATAGCAGCAAGTTCTTTTTTAAGGCCACTCATCAACTATGTCATTTCTGAGCCAGCAGGGGATCCGGGATCCTCCATGAGGTCTGAGCAGTAAGATGAAACAGGGGAACTTTCTCTCACTGAGGCAGCATGGGAGGAGGGAGAAATACTCTGTCTTGAAGTTCTGGCTTGTCCACTGTGTGCGCTAGCTAAATATTGCTGAATAGAGCCAGAGGCAACTGTATGAGACTTCAAACCCTTTCCGGATATTTTGCCTATTGTGGAACAGGTTTTAGGTGTCTTGGCGGGCATAGCTGGAGCTGTAAGGCCGGTAGCTGGGCAGGGCTTCTCACACTCACGTCAGTTTACATGCACAAAAAGGCTGTAATTCTATTACTAAATATGGTAGGCAGGTACAAATGAGTCCCCTTGAATTTCTGTGAGATAAGGTTATGAGCCACAAACTGCATAAGTTCTGGAGGGGAGGGGGACGTGCTGCTAATAGAGTAAAGCAAAAAGGAATGAAATCTGTTGCATTAGGAGTAGCAAGATGGCCACCTACTTCCAGGACTAGGCCGAAGCCGCGGACTTTCCTACTAGGGACAGCCGGCTGGGTAGACTCCACTCCCCGCAGGACACAAAGTTCCCTCCGCAGGCTCTGATTTCAGGGCCCTGATGCTACAGCAGGTGAGAGTCTCTGTAGTGTGTGGGGATACAGGGGAGAGCTGCTACTCACTGTGTCCCTGGTGCGGGAGAGATCAGACCGGCAGGCCTCAAGATGGCGCTGGGCCATGGCGTTCCGGAGCAAGGAAACAGGGATCCCCAGTGATTTGTCACAGCTGCCTTCCCGATCCGAGGGCTCCAGCAGCACGGCAGTCAGCCAGTCCCGGGAAAGCATCCATATTCTTCCCGGAACACAGGGACAGTTGGCAGGAGGCTCAGATCGGGTAACAGGCCCCAAGATGGCTGACCCCGCAGTATTTGCGTAAATGTTTATCAAACCAATATAATTGCAAAAAATACACTAAAACTAGCAGAGAAAACACAGCAAATTTTACAAAATTCCTACTAAATATAAACGCTTAACCTATATTGAGTTAATAAATACCAAATATTTGTAACTTTTAAATTACGCCTTTCTCTAAAAATCTGAAGGTTTTCATTTTTCCCTTACAGCTTTCAGAATTTGAGAGCATATGACCTCTAGAATAAAAGGAAGGTGCTATTGATTTTATAGTTCCCGGGGTATTTGCACAAATATTTATCAAACCAATATATTGGCAAAAAATACACTAAAACCATTATTAGTTGATAAAAACACAGCTAATTTTACAAAACTCCTGCTAAATCCCTACTAAATATAAAAGCTTAACCTGTATGGAGTTAATACATACCAAGAAATTAAAATGTTTACATTGCACCTTTTTGCCAAATGGTGAAAATCAAACGTAAGCAAAAATGTAAATATCCAAATTTCTCAAAAAATCTGAAGGTTTTCATTTTTTTTTAGACCCTGCGGTATTTGTGCAAATGTTTTTCAAACCAATATATTCGCAAAACATACACTAAAACCATTATTAGCAGATAAAAACACAGCTAATTTTACAAAATTCCTGCTAAATTCCAACTACATATAAAAGCTTAACCTGTATGGAGTTAATAAATAACAAATCTTTGTACTTTTCAAATGGAGCCTATTTGCAAAATGGTGAAAATCTAACGTACACAAAAATTTCTCAAAAAATCTGGAGGTTTTCATTTTCACTTACTTACTGAAAGCATATGACTTCTGGAATAAAAATAAGGTGCTACAGATTTGTTAGGTCCCGCGGTAAAAAAACACTAAAACCATTATTAGCAGATAAAAACACAGCTAATTAGGGGCGCTAGGGTGCCACCCCCTTGCAGGGTGTTGGACTCATATTAATTTTCTTTTCAAGCCACATAATTAGAGCCTGAGGCTCTAATTGGCTTGAAAAAGGTTGGGCTCGGGGCGCAGAGCATTGCATCCCGAACCCACCCACTTGTGACAATAACAAATTAATATTCACTATCATCTCCCAACTTCTCCTCCTGGCCAATCAGGATGGATTGGGTTGGCTGGGAGGAGAAGCTGAGGTATCTGTGGAGGGGTGAGTGCAGGGGGGGGTGGACCGTCATGTGTATATATATATATATATATATATATTTTTTTTTTTTTTGGGGGGGTTGTCTTTGGTGAGATATCAGAGGTCTAAACAGACCACCATATCTATTTTTTGAAGCTGAGAAAGGGACTGAAGATAGTCCCTTCCTCTGTAGCCATTTACATGAATGAATGAGGAATCTGTATAGAGAATCTATTCATTCATAAAATTACAGTCTGATACATTGTAACTATCACAGTTACAATGATCAGCTGTCAAGGAATACAGTGAGTGATTGCTGCCTATATTCACTGTACTACAGGGGGGACCTTAGTAAACACATGTTTGCTAAGCCCACCAAGCCCCTACTTCATCTCCACCAGCACTGATCCCCCCTCCCCCCGCCGTGCTCCCCAGCCTGACAGTTCATAGAGATCTGTGCAGGGAGAAGCTGCAGGCAGTGGGAGGGATGGAGAGATGCCACTCACAGTGGCCATGGATCGGGGGTGCGGGGGCAGTAGGGGGGCAATCTGACTTGTGGGGGGGACATATGACATATCTGGATTCCCCCAAGCCCCATGAAGCACCTGAAGCTGACGGGAGTTGAAGAGGAGAGATGCCGGCTAATGACGGTGGCTGCGGGGAGCGGGTTTGCAGGGAGAATCAGGTGGAGGTGGGTAATCAGGAGTGGGTTTGCTGGGGGAGTAAGAAAGGGGGGTTAAGGGGATAGGGGAGAAGAGTGGGGGAGTAGTTATAGATTGAAGGGAGTGGCAGGGGTGGAGAGTCAGGGGGCAGGGAAGCAGCAGCATGGGTGGGGGGAGCAGTAACATTAGGGGTTAATAACTTTGATCAGCGGGTTGTAATCTGCTGATCAGATTTATAGAATTGTTCACCAGAGTCTGCTGAACAATTATGATATAAACTTATGGTCATTGAAGTGACCATAAGCTTATAGGAGAGGGAGAAATATGGACTTGGCCACCTGCAGGCACTTCTGTAGGTCCGTATGGCGTATGGACTTGGCAGTGAAAGGGTTAAAAACAGTACAGGACTAGCACAAGCAGGCCAGCAGATCAGTTTAGACGAGGCAGTATTTTTTAGACAAGACCAAATTTTTAAAGAGGACACATTGGAATTACATATTTTTTTATGTGGGCTGCCTTTGACCAAGGTTGTGCTGTTTTGTGCGTGTTTGGAACAGAAGATCACCTACAGCTCTGCTGCTGGTGACTAGGGATGTGCTGAACACCCCCCCCGGTTTGGTTCACATCAGAACATGCGAACACGCCAAAAATTTGTTCGAACATGCGAACACCGTTAAAGTCTATGGGACACAAACATGAATAATCAAAAGTGCTCATTTTAAAGACTTATATGCAAGTTATTGTCATAAAAAGTGTTTGGGGACCTGGGTCCTGCCCCAGGGGACATGTATTAATGCAAAAAGAAGTTTTAAAAATGGCCGTTTTTTTGGGAGCAGTGATTTTAATAATGCTTAAAGTGAAACAATAAAAGTGTAATATTCCTTTAAATTTCGTACCTGAATTTGTGTCTATAGTATGCCTGTAAAGGGGCGCATGTTTCCTGTGTTTAGAACAGTCTGATAGCAAAACGACACTTCAAAGGAAAAAAAGTCATTTCAAACTACTCGCGGCTATAATGAATTGTCGGTCCGACAATACACATAAGAGTTCATTGATAAAAATGGCATGGGATTTCCCCACAGCGAACCAAAATAAAAAAAATGTGTGGGGGTCCCCCTAAATTCCATACCAGGTCCTTTATGTCTGGTATGGATATTAATGGGGAACCCTGCGCCAAAATTTTTTTAAAAATTGCGTGAGGATCCCCCTAAATTCCATACCAGGCCCTTCAGGCCCAAAGCACCTTGTCTCCATGTTGATGGGGAGAAGGGCCTCATCCCCACAACCCTTGCCCGGTGGTTGTGGGGGTCTGCGGGTGGGGGGCTTATCGGAATCTGGAAGCCCCCTTTAACAAGGGCACCCCCAAATCCTGGCCCCCCTGCATGAATTGGTAATGGGGTACAAATGTACCCCTACCATTTCACAAAAAAAGTGTCAAAAAGGTTAAAAAACACAAGAGATGTTTTTTTTTTTTTTTTTTCAAATTATTTTTTATTAAAGATTTTCAAGTACAAAACATAGTACAAGTTTTTTTTGTTCATTAAAGTACACATCATGGGAACATACATTAATCAAAGACAGGTTCAGAGTTTACATTGTAGAGGGTAAGTAATTTTTACTATGTTATTATCTTATTTATTATGTATGATGAAATAATGATTTATTTAACATAGTGTATTTCCATGAGACAATAAAGTGAAAGTGTAGCAAAAGATAGAAGGGGGGGAGGGGGAGGGGAAAGAGAAAGGGTAGGGTAGGGGATTGGAGGGGGTAGTGGGAAGGGAGAGGTGATGGAGTGATGTAGGTATGTTTATTTTTCATTAACCATACAAGTTTAACTGAGAAATAGCGAGGGGTATATATTCCATTTCAGAAACCTCTAATTATCTTTAAACCAATCCGACCATATTTTCCAATGTTTATCAAAGGCAGGTTTTTGTTCAGTTCTAGCTGCTATTAATGATTCAAAGATGTAATTGGTTTGTGTTATTGCAAGGGCTTCTGAAACATTGGGTGCAATATTCGTTTTCCAATATTTAGTAATCAGTGATCTAGCAGCCAGGAGTACATGTGTGATCACTGTACGAAAGCAAGGAGGGAAACTTTCAATACCCAAGTTTAACAGTGCCAAACCTGGGTTTGGTGGTTTTAGTATTCCTGTGATGCGAGATATACACTTAAATATATTGTTCCAAAAGCTGGTGAGATGTTTACATGACCAGAATACATGTAAGATATTACCCACCTCCCCACATGTTCTCCAGCATAGTGGTGAGTTGGAGAAGGAGAATTTAGATAATCTATAAGGCGTGAGGTACCATCTTTGAGCTATTTTTAGGGAAAGTTCCCAATGATTTACACATCTACTTGCTTTGTACGTGGTTTTGAGTGCAATTTCCCATTGATTGTTGGTGTAGGATTCTCCCAGTTCCAATTCCCACTTTAGGAAAGGTGGGAGTTTCGTAAAGGAATATTTGTTTTGGAGGAAATTATAAAATAAGGAAATACCTTTAGGTGTAGCAGGGGTTTTTGTGTAAAATTGCCATATTGATTCGTGTATAGGTATATGGGTTGATTTTAAAGATTTTAGAAAATGAACCAGTTGCCTATATTTAAAGTGATCCGCTAGGGGCAGTGAGTATTCCTCCACTAGTGTATTGAATGTTTTGAGCGTGTTGTTAATATATAGGTCGGCAATCAGAGATATACCTCTTGCGGACCAATTTGAAAAATTGGAGTATGGTATGGTGTGGTTCAAGATTGTGATTGGGATAGGGATGTTTATACTTTTAGTTGGGGGTGGGGGAGACTTGTGTAGTTCTCTCCACGCTAGTAGAGAGGCCTGAACAGTTAGTGGTAATGATCTTAAGGGATAAGGTTTCCATGTGTCAAGTAGTAATAGTAGTCGGAGATCTTGGGTTGGGCTGAGGGCTTGTTCTATGTTGTGCCAGAGGATGTCTGGGGATGGTGATAACCATTGTCTGAGTTGGGTAAGCAAAGATGCTCGATGATAGTCCTTGATATCTATCAGGCCCATAGCTCCTATTGATCTATGTTTAACTAGAACAGTTCTAGAGCATCTGGGTCTTTTGGGTCCCCATATGTAATTTCTAAGAAGAGAGTTTAGTGATTGGAGATGGGTGTTCTTGAGTGGGATTGGTAGTGTGTGAAACACATACAGAATTTGGGGGAGAAGGAGCATTTTGAAGGATGCTAATCGTCCTGACCATGATAATTCTACTTTGGTGAGTCTTTTTGTTTCTTTCGTGATTTTGTCTATCAGCGGGTCATAATTGGCATCTGCTAGTTTTGAGGGGTCGGCCGTTATTTGTAGTCCCAGATAAGGGATACTGGATGAGTTCCATGTATAAGGGAATCGTTTTTGTAGATCCACTTGAAGAGAAGGAGGGATATTTAGACCCAAGATTAGAGATTTTGAGAAATTCACCTTATAGTAGAACACTTGACTAAAATTCGTAAGAATATCATGGGCACATCTTAGGGACCTAGTTGGTGAGGTCAAAAGGAGGATGATGTCATCTGCGAATAAGTTAATGTTGTGTGATTTACCTAGCAGGGAGAATCCGGGTGCATCTGGGTGTGCTCTAATTTTTTCCGCTAGAGGCTCTATAAGGAGATTGAATATAGAAGGGGACAGAGGGCATCCCTGTATGGTGCCATTGGTAATTGGAAAGGAGAGGGAAAGGGTACCTGAAGTGTAGACCTGCGCACATGGTGAAGAGTACAGGGCCAAGATAGCCGAGAGAATGGGGCCCGCGAACCCAAACTTCTTAAGTGTCTGTGCCATATATCCCCAGTGGACCCTGTCGAATGCCTTCTCCGCATCCAAAGAGAGTAGCAGAGAAGGCACCCGACAGGACCCAGCGCGATAGACCACGTCAATAATCCTCCTTGTGGCATCAGATGCTTGTCTACCCTTGGTAAAACCCGTTTGATCTGGGTTGATCAGAAGTGGTAGGAGTGTTATAAGTCTATGTGCTAGGATCTTGGCGTACAGTTTAACATCTGTATTTAGTAGGGAAATAGGTCTGAAGTTAGCAGGTGTAATAGGGTCTTTCCCAGGTTTTGGAATAGTGACAACATACGCTTTGAGCATCTCGGCAGGGAATGAGGCAGAGGACATTGCTTCTAAGTAAATTTCTTTGAGTGAGGGGGACAAGATTTCGCAAAACACTTTATAGTAACTGTTTGGTAGTCCATCTGGTCCTGGAGATTTACCAGTGGGCAACGTTTTAACTGCTTTACGGATCTCAGTCTCCGTTATGGGTAGATTAGGCTGTTCTAATTGTGATGCTGAAAGGGAGGGTAGTGTGAGATCTGCCAAAAATGATTGAATGGCGTCATCTGAGGGCTGTGGTGTATTTGTATCTTCTTTTAAATTATAAAGAGAGGAGTAATACTCAGCAAAATTATTTGCTATGTCGTTAGGGTTGAATATTTTACTGTTATCTGAGCTACGAATTAGGTAAGGGATCTTCATTTGTGTTCTACGGTCTCTCAGTTTCTGGGCCAAATATTTGCCAGCTCTGTTACCTGAAGAGTAATGATTTAGTTTAAGGTACCTAATATGTTTGTCATATTGTTCTAGCAACATGAGCCTGAGGTCCGATCACAACTGGTTTAGTTTGTTTGCTATGTTTGGGTCAGGTAATTTTTTGTTTTGAACCTCCAGAAGTTTTATATCTTTTAGAAGGGAATCTAATTTCTGTGTCCTCTGCCTCTTCATCCGCCAGCTGATCTGTAGCAATATACCTCTAATATATGCCTTATGGGCACACCACATAGTAAATGGACTGTTAACAGATTTAGCATTAACTTCAAAATAATCTTTTAGATGTTTGTTCACAAGAGCAACCTGGGAGGACTGTTGGAAGATTTGAGGGTTGGCCCTCCAAATGTAAGTTGGTGCTGATGCGCATCTCTTCTCTATCGTGAGGGACACAGGAGCGTGGTCTGACCACGTAATTTCATGCACGGCAGAGGAGGATACCTTCTGAAGTAGAGTTCTGTCTACCAAGATTAGGTCTATGCGTGAGTACGAGTTGTGTCTAGAAGAGTGAAAGGAGTAGTCTCGCTCATTGGAGTGCTGACACCTCCAAGCGTCGTACATCTCTTCTTTATGTAGTATGTTTTGGATTGAGGGAAGAGGGCGTCTTGATTTGGAGGTGGTGTCCATTTTGTAATCCACTGTGACATTGTAATCTCCACACATTATAACTGCTCCCTTTTTGATTGAGTTGATCTTACGAAACATCTTTTTCAAAAAGCTGAGTTGCTGTGTGTTTGGCACATAAAGATTAACTAGCGTGTATAAATGGTTGTTAAATTCCCCAATTAGGATTAGATACCGACCCTCAGGGTCTATGTGGGTCTCCCGGATTGAGAGAGAAACAGAGTCCCTGATGGCAATAAGTACGCCCCTTTGTTTTTTAGAAGCTGATGCCTGAAAAATGTGAGGAAATTTATGGTGGGAGAACTTGGGGATTGCTGAGGTTACCCAATGTGTCTCCTGCAAGCACAGGATGTCAGAGTTTAGTTTGAGGGCCTCCCTCCACACTGAGACTCTTTTAGCAGGGTGGTTCAGTCCATGGACATTAAAAGAGGTCACTCTAACCGCCATATGTAATATATGGAATGATGGTATGTTGGTACCTTATGTATTCCTGGGTAAGCTTCTGGTGGTCTTAGTTGTGGTTTTCCTTCTTTCTGGATGAGAAGAATTCTTCCAGTGGCATGATCTTGCAGTCCATCACCGATTTGGGGGGTTAAGGGATGAGAAAAAGAAGAGATAAAACAGAGAAAAACAACAAACAAAAATAGAACTGGTGTGTAAAAAAAGTGAGATTCCTTCCGGAATCTGATGGCAGATGTACTGCACATTTTTTAGGAGGGGAACTCCGTGGGGTGTTAGCTCCATTAGGTGTCAGGAAAATCGTAGTTGTGGGTAGCTTATGACATTCGAGGCGAATATTTGTTGCGGCTTTTCTGCTGCTTTGTGTATGACACAACCTTCCACTCGTTTTGGTCATCTAGCCTTGAGGAAGGGGAAGGCCCTGGAGAGGGTTGCTCTGGTAGAATGTCCCATGTGCGCAACATAGATAGGCCGTCTTCCAGGTTGGTGATCACCGAGGTCTTGTCATCATGGGTGATGATAAGTTTTGTCGGGTAACCCCATCTGTATGTGATGTTGTGATTGCGCAGTGCCTTAGTCACAGTTAACAGTGATTTACGTTTTTGCATCGTAAACTGTGAGAGGTCTGCGAACATTTGGATATTTGAGTACTGCTCAGGAGGTTGTGAATTTTTCCTAAAGGCTAGCATGAACTGCTCCTTAACATGGAAAAAGTGCACCCGCATCAGAACGTCTCTAGGAATGTTGTCTGGTAGGTGTGCAGGTTTAGGAAGTCTGTGGATTCTGTCGATGACTAGCTCCGAAGAGGGAGTAGATGGTAGGTAGACTGACATGAATTCCTGGACATATTGGCGGAGTTGTGAGGGTTGGACACTTTCAGGGACTCCGCGCATTTTCAAATTATTTCTGCGTGATCTGTCCTCGAGGTCCGCAACTTTTTCTTTAAGCCATGTTACCTCATCTGATTGATCATTATGAGCATCTACCAGGGTATTGTATGATGCAGCATAATCCCCCATTTTTTTCTCCACGTGGTCCACTCTGCCCCCCAACTCTTTCACTTCTGTTTTAAAGTTCCGCATGCATTCCATCATGTCTGCATGCAATGAGCTGCGTAATGAGACTAGCATGTCTCTAAGGGTTGTGTCCGAGAGAGGTTGGTTTACAGTGGGGAAGGAGTTAATGGAATCAGCCATCTCTCTCGTGTCTTCTAGAGAGTTATGGCCCGTACTGACCTTTTAGTTGGTCAAATCATTCAACATGCGGGGTTTCGATTTGGCAGGGCTGCCTGAGAGCGGAGTGGAGGCATCTGGAGAGCAGGAGTGTGGGCCTTTTCCGGAGCTCGGGCTTGGTGTGGCCGAATGTGATCCGATTGATGTGACCGGAGAGCAGCCGGCGGCGACATCTTGGATCTCGCTGTGGTTCTTAGGGGGGAAGAAATCGTTCAATTTCTTCGGTTGTGAGAAGTTCTGTCTCTTTCTCGTCATCTCGAGGGGTGGTGCGGGTCTTTAGGTAAGTGCTGGTACCAGAAGGAGCAGTCTGGATCGCCTTGAATTGCTTTAGATCCTGCCATCAGAGCAGAGCTAACAGGTCATGCATCTGTTCTCTAGCGCGGTAGCCACACCCCCACAAGAGATGGTTTTTGATAAGTCCTTTATTAATTTCTTCTTCTTTTGGCTTCTTCTTCCATCTCCTTTCTTTTGGTGTTGTTTCAGTGTTCTTCTTCCTCCATCTTCTTCTTAATTTTCTTCTTCTCCATCTTATTCTTCCTCCACTCTTCTCGTCCTGCATCTTCCTCCAGGCTTCTTCTTTGCTCTGTCTGCACGATCCGCCTCAGTGGGAGTCTTCAGCTGTGTGATGCTTCGCTTCTTCTCACATTTCTTATATAATGGAGGGCGGGGCCATCCGGTGACCCCGCCCTCCTCTGACGCATGGGGAAAGACTCAGGGAAGTCCTGTGAATTCCCCATGCTTCAGAGGAGGGCAGGGTTACCGGGTGTCCCTGACCTCCGTTATATAAGAAATGTCAGAAGAAGCAAAGCGTCAGAAGCATCACACGGCTGAAGACTCCCACTGAGGCGGATCGTGCGGACGGAGTGGAGAAGAAGCCTGGAGGAAGATGCGGGACGAGAAGAGCGGAGGAAGAAGAAGATGGAGAAGAAGATGAAGAAGAAAATGGAGGAAGAAGAACACTGAAAGAACACCAGAAGATAGAAGATGGAAGAAGAAGCCGAAAGAAGAAGAAATTAATAAAGGACTTGTCAAAAACTGTCTCTTGTGTTTTTTAACCTTTTTGACACATTCACACAGGGGGGGCAGGATCTGGGGGTCCCCTTGTTAAAGGCGGATTCCAGATCCTGATAAGCCCCCCGCCCACAGACCCCCACAACTACCGGGCATGAGGCCCTTCTCCCCATCAACATGGGGACAAGGTGCTTTGGGGGAGCCACTACCCCAAAGCACCCTCCCAATGTTGAGGGCATGTGGCCTGGTATGGTTCAGGAGGGGGGGCGCTCTCTCATCCCCCCTCTTTTTCTGCGGCCTGCCAGGTTGCGTGCTTGGATAAGGGTCTGGTATGGATTTTTGGGGGACCCCGCGCCATTTTTTTTAAAATTTTGGCACGGGGTTCCACTTAAAATTCATAGCAGGTCTGGTATGGATTTTGAGGGGGACCCCCACGCCATTTTTTTTTTAAATTTTGGAGTGAGGTTTCCCTTAATATCCATACCAGACCTGAAGGGCCTGGTATGAAATTTAGGGTGACCCCCACGCCATTTTTAAAAAAAAAATTGGCGCGGGGTTCCCCTTAATATCCATACCAGACATGAAGGGCCTGGTATGGAATTTAGGGGGACCCCCACGCATTTTTTTTTTATCTTAGTTAGGGGTTCCCCGTTTTTATCAATGAACTTTTGTGTGTATTGTCGGACCGACAATTCATTATAGCCGCAAGTAGTTTTAAATTACTTTTTTTCCTTTGAAATGTCATTTTGCTGTCAGACTGTTCTTAACACGGGAAACATGCGCCCCTTTACAGACATACTATAGACACAAATCCAGGTACAAAATTTAAAGGAATATTACACTTTTATTGTTTCACTTTAAGCATTATTAAAATCACTGCTCCTGAAAAAATAGCCATTTTTAAAACTTCTTTTTGCATTTATATATGTCCCCTGGGCAGGACCCAGGTCCCCAAACACTTTTTATGACAATACCATGCATATAAGCCTTTAAAATGAGCACTTTTGATTTCTCCCATAGACTTTTAAAGGGTGTTCCGCGGCTTTTCGAATTTGCTGCGAACACGCCAAATTGTTCGCTGTTTGGCGAACTGGCGAACAGCCGATGTTTGAGTCAAACTCATGTTCGACTTGAACTCAAAGCTCATCCCTACTGGGGACTAATTTTCATCATCATCACCAATGCCAATGCTTGCAACATTACTTGTTGTCATCCATTCATTGATCATGATGATCAATCTGACCTCAGCACAATTAGCAGAGAGCTTATTTTCTGCCACAATGACTCCTACATTCATTCAACCTGTACCTCCTCCCGGAATCTTACCAATGCAATCCAAGGAACCATTGCTGCACCCTATATGTGCAGTCAAGTAAACATCTGCCTTTATCCAGAGTCTGCCCAAGCTTGGACTTGTTGCCAACATCAACAGGTGGGTATTCCATTGTGTTGTCCTTGATGGTCTTGCTTATTTTCTGGTTATTCTGAAGTTTTTCTAATTCTCCTACAGTGACTCCCCCAGTCATCTAAGCATCTTGTGCCTCCTTTTGGAACATTACCCATGTCATCCAGGAGACTATTGCTGCACTGTGTACTCACATTCAATCTTGCATCTCCTCCTACCACAGTCTGTCCAAGCTTAAATGTGTCACCAAACTAGCTTGTGAGTATTACTATGTCCTTGCCCTTAATGTTCATGCTTTTTTGCTTGTTATGTTGAAGTTTTTCTGATTCTCTTACAGTAACACCTACAGACATCCAAGTAGCCTCCTCCAAGGATCTTATATGTGCCATCCAAGGGTCCAATTCTGGACCTTGTACCTGTGGCCAGGCCTGATCCACCTCCTGCAAGGGTTTGGCCCAACTTAGGACATGTCACCAATGAGCCAAATTTACCTAAGTTTGGTTGAACAGATGTGTTCAGCTGACAGCTAAATGTACTGGGTGGGAATGAGTCACTGGTTGTTATAATGCTAGAGGCTGCTGTCTCCCTAACAACCAGGAATCCGGAGCAGGGATCTTTCACATTTAGCAGCTGATTCTCTTACAGTAACACCTACAGGCATCCAAGTAGCCTCCTCCAAGGATCTTATATGTGCCATCCAAGGGTCCAATGGGATCATAGACAGAACAATTAATATAATAAACACACTACTGCAGCACCTGTGGTTTAATAGGCTGTGACCCATTTATTATAGTTATATATAATATATTTTTTTAATAACAGTTATAAATAATCAATCTTTTAATAATCAATTTATTAATAACCACTTTAATTCATTTTCATAGAAGTACTAATAGGTATATATATAGCTCAGCTATACACAAGCTCAAGCTAATACAGTACTATTAAAAAACAACATCCCACACGCCAGGCACAAATTAAAGAGCCTGGCACACCCCACGGGCGACAGCCAATTTAACACAGGTCTGCATATCAAGATTGAAAATGTCCAGCAATGTCAGACAAATGGACATTATCCTCCCTATAGAAGCCTGCCAAACCCCCTTATAAATCAATATGCCGGAAAGAGAATCCAGCTACAGAAGACATAAATTTGGCCATCGCTCTATTGACACGCTTGCAAATTTTTTCAAAGTAATGAAACTCAGAAGAAATAAGCCAAGCCTTATGAGGAATTATTTCCGAAAAAACTAGAATGGTTTGAGGCAATACAGCATGTAAACATTGTAGATCCAATTTCATATGAGCAAACAATTGCAACGTGTTACAATCACCAATGTCATTGCCAGACAAATGCAAAATAATAACACGAGGCAATGGCCACTTCTCATGCAAAGAAGACAAAGAATCACGAAACATTCTCCACAGAATTCCTTTACATCCAAACCAAAGCTCTTTAAAGGCGTCAAATTCCAAAGTGAGAAGAACCAGCTGGACGTAACAGTAAATATTGACGAACCAATTCAACAATACAAAACACATCACCAGCAGCAGATTGCAATGTGTTCCAACAACCCTTCATCAACCTATCAGTTTTGCTTTGTCTCAAAAATATTGAAAGAAAACCAGATGCTATATAAACATCCTGGAATAAAATACCAGAGCCAACCATAGACTTAGCCAGCAACAACTCAGGAATCCTAAAGGCCCCGAAAAAACATAAATAAAAAGCCACTTTAAACAATAAGGCTTCAAAAGTCGATAAACAGACATCACTGGTTGAATTACCAATCCTAAATAACAAATCCGATGTGATCAGCAATCTGGAATCAGCACACATATGACGCTTTTGATAGCCCTTCAAAGCACATTTCACTGTAAAAAATTGCATACAGGAAGACTCCCCATGGAAACGTCTAAAAAAGGATACTCCAGCCAATGTCTTAACAATGTAAGAATAAGAATAAGAAGCCGACATTAAAGAACTCAAAAAGGACAGCACCAACTTCTCTGAAAAACAATGAGAAGAGCAATGAGAGGAGGCCAAAAAGGAACACCATGAATTCCATGCCGTACAGTAGGAAGACCAAGTAGAAGGCGCAATGGAATTCAAAATAGATGAAAAAACGGGATTCATACCATCGACCACAAATGAGGAGGACAAACCAGACCGACAGGATCTGCATTCGGCACCAATCTCCGAAATTCCGGTATCTGTGAACGGGATAAACAATCAGCGATAACATTCTCAACACCACGAATATAGGTAGCTTTCAACCAAATATTAAAAGTCAAACATCTAAACACAATTTGACGCCAAATAGATATAACAGGTAATGATTTTGAAGACAAACAGTTGATAGCATTAACCACCCCTTTATTATCAGAATGAATCAATATGCGTCTATTAATCAACTGAGAACCCCCAAGATCAAGAGCCACTAAAATGGGAAACAATTCCAATAATACAATATTATTAGTCAGACCCTTAGACTTCCAGGACTCAGGCCAAACATCAGCAGACCAATGGCCATCCCAAAAAGCACCATAACCACATGACACCGCAGCATCAGTAAAAATTTTTAAAGCAGATGCCGTCAAAAACGGAAATTGCCACAGTGAACAACCATTGAACGTACGTAAAAAATAAAGCCATACCCTGAGGTCTGCCACTAGAGCAGACGTAATACGAACAAAATGAGACTGAGAAGTAATACCTGAAATCGCACTATAAAGACGTTTAGTAAAAACTCTACCCATAGGCATAATCCGGGAGGCAAACGCAAGAAAACCCAACAAAGATTACAAGAATTTCAAGCGAACCTTCCTCCGAGACATAACAAAAACTAACAACGCCTGAATGCGCAAGACTTTGTCATCAGGAAGCCTAAATTCCATGGCAACCGTATCAATCTGAATACCTAAAAAATCCAAACACAAAGTTGGATAAACAGATTTGTCTTCAGCCAAAGGAACACCAAATTCCCTGCAAAGAATACGAAACTCAGTGAACAAAAATAAACAATCAGGAGTCCCAGCACTACCAACAAACAAAAAATCGTCAAGATAATGCAAAACCAAATCCAGGCCAGTTCGTTGACGAATCACCCAATCGATAAAGGAAGAAAACAACTCAAAATAATGACACGACAAAGAACACCCCATAGGGAGGCAGCGATCAAAGTAAAATTGGTCCTCAAATCTAAAACCCAAAGAATTAAACTCAGAAGGGTGTATCGGAAGGAGGCAAAATGCAGACTTGATATCCGCTCTAGCCAACAGCGCAGAATCACCAACACCCCTAATGATAGACAATGCATCATCAAATGACGCATAATGAACTGAACAAAAGCTAGGATCTATGTCATCATTCAATGAAAGCCCATATGGGTACGACAAATGGTGAATAAGTCGAAAAGAATTCAAATCCTTCTTAGGAACAATTCCTAAAGGGGATACACGAAAATTCGGAAAGGGAGCAATCGGAAATGGGCCAGCAATTCTACCTTCAGCAAGCTCCTTTAACAATTTGGAGCGAACATTATCGGAATGCAGATGAACAGATTTTAAATTATCAAAAACAACACATCCCTGGCCTTGAAACTCAGGCAACAGAAATCTAAATAAAAAACCATCATATAAGATTTTAGCTCTCCGACAATCTGGGTAACGAAGAAGCCATGGTAACATATTTTTGAGAATCACCGGAGCGGTTGCTTTTGAGAAATGGCTCTTTCGCAATGGCTACTATAGCAGAAGATTTCTTAAACAACCAGACACCGGATGATTACCAGCACAAAAATTACATTCGTGTTTGTACTTACACGTGGTGGGCCATTTACATTGACCATTGTTAAAGTGCAAACAAACACCACGACGAAAAGAGTGCTGTACCAAAAATTGAGGCCTAACAAATTGCCGTTGCAGAACCAAAAGGTTCAGCCAGAGCCCTACATCTTTAACTCCCCACTTCATTGATCGATGTACAGATAACTTCTGACGAAAAGACTCATCATACGCAAACCATGACAACCCAGGAAAATTTGTAAGCCTCAAGAATTATCTCAACGTGCTGAAACAAACCGCAACACAAATCCGGTCTTTTTTCCCCCAGCACACCAGCAAAAATACAAAAGGCTTGCAACCAATTGTTAAATGATCGAGGAGGAGATTTACGCTTATCATCCTCAAATTTATCGTTAGATTTATCAAATTTAAAATCCCTACTCAAAGGTAGAAGAGACAATAACTCGATGTAGTCACCACGCCAAATTTTTTCTTTCACAGCAATATTCAAATGAAAACCCAAGGGGGACAATTCGTACATCATAACTTCACGAAGACAATTATCTGGAACAACCGAAGAATGAGGCGGGATAGGAGGTTCAACACAGATAGTCAATGCGGACTGCATCGGTATTAAAGGACTAGCAGAACGCGAATTCAACCATGCACGTGCAACACCCGCATTTAAAGCACTAGAATCATCAAGTACATTAGCATTAACATCAAAATTATCGATTAAATTTTTTAAAAGATGAAAAAATAGTTTTCAATTGAGCAATATTATTAGACTCACCATGTCCGGTAAAGGCAGCAGGAATGGATGCATTCTTAGGTTTATCAGGTAACGGAGGACGCAATGCCATCACATCTGCAGCATCACCAAGATTATTTAAGTCTGAAACAACAGCATCAGCAGAAACAGGTAACACGACAGACGCAATAGATTGAAAATCATTCCGAGCAGAATCCAATACATTACTAGAATTGTCAGCATTAATTAAGAAATTATTAGAACCAATACGTTTAGTATTATTACCCTTTTTCTTTTTCATTCCCCTGTCCCCAGGCACTGGATGCGCTGGGGATTCGAACCTACGAGGTCTCTTCAAATTCCTATGCAACCTCCTTCCAGGCCTAACCGTGTCACCGCCTTGTTCATCAAACCTCTCAGCAGGCGGAGCTATGACGCAGTCAGCAGTCAGGCCCGAAGCGTCGAGGTCAGAAGGCGGACCTGCAAAGGAAAAACATTCCCGGGTCAGAGATCCAGAATAAGAAGCGGAAGGGGCTGACAAAGAATGGCAAGGGGGACCAGATCCAGAGGCAATACCCCCGGAATCCACGGTCAGAACGTTGGTAGAACCGGCAGCTAGTTCCTGGGAATCCAACAATGGCAGCTGCAACAGAATAGATAAGCAGCGGCGAATCCATTCATCTCCACCAGCAGAGGCAGTGCGGTCCATCATCAAGCGAAGTAAGGACTCCATGACGATACTAGCAAGATGCCAAGTTAAAATAACGTTTTTTTTCTCTCCTCTGCCCGTTAATGATGCCTTCTATTCTTATATAGCCTAACTTGACTTGTAAATGACAACTTTTGATTGGTTGATTTAAAACTGCCAATCAGTTAAGTATTTGCAATTTTATTTTAACCTATCAGGTAATTTATATTGTCTGCCATGATCCCATAAGTGTTGGGATGGGGACATACTGCCCTACCTTACACTTTTATTCTGGACCTTGTACCTGTGGCCAGGGCTGATCCGCCTCCTGCCAGGGTTTGGCCCAAGTTAGGGCGTGTCACCAATGAGCCAAATTTACCTAAGTTTGGTTAAACAGATGTGTTCAGCTGACAGCTAAATGTACTGGGTGGGAATTAGTCACTGGTTGTTATAATGCTAGAGGCTGCTGTCTCCCTAACAACCAGGAATCCTGAGCAGGGATCTTTCACATTTAGCAGCAGTAGTAATACCATTGCTAAATGTTTTGGTTCCTACTAAAGCTGGAGGTTTTACTCGGCCAAACACCCATTTATTTGGCCTTTCTCCGAACCTCCCAATCCGTGAAAGAACCCCCGCTGATAAGCATTGTACACTGTTCAGACATCTGATATTATTTTCCCTGCCAATTGAATGTTCTTTGTCCATAGTTGTGGGCTATTTTCAGAAAATAGCCTAAAAGTCATAAATAGCCTATAAGTCATTATCAATACTGTACAGGCAACCATATTCTTACTGATATTGTAAGAATGGAACCATTTACCCTGTATCTGGTAGAAGAAATCATGTGTTTAGCAAAAAATGTTTTCATTTGATAGTTCTATTTTTTTTTAATCCCTTCTGAAAAATTACAGCTTACAATGCTGGAAATACTGATATGCACCAAAGACAGTTAAACAAATGCTTGTTTCATTTGGTGGATCTTTTTTTTTATTTTTCAGGAAAACTGTAATAGGGCGTACACACGGTCGGACTTTGTCGGGACATTCCGACAACAAAATCCATGGATTTTTTCCGACGGATGTTGGCTCAAACTTGTCTTGCATACACACGGTCACACAAAGTTGTTGGAAAATCCGATCGTTCTGAACGCGGTGACGTAAAACACCTACGTCGGGACTATAAACGGGGCAGTGGCCAATAGCTTTCATCTCTTTATTTATTCTGAGCATGCGTGGCACTTTGTCCGTCGGATTTGTGTACACACGATCGGAATTTCCGACAACGGATTTTGTTGTCAGAAAATTTTATCTCCTGCTCTCCAACTTTGTGTGTCGGAAAATCCGATGGAAAATGTCCGATGGAGCCTACACACGGTCGGAATTTCCGACAACACGCTCCGATCGGACATTTTCCATCGGAAAATCCGACCGTGTGTACGGGGCATTAGTCATAGGAAAACATGTGTGGGGTTGTCAGCAGACCATTCAAGTGGTACTATGGGAAAACTTAATGACCTACAGAAGTTGGTTAGTAGCCAAAGCAATGCTTATGTCATCTCTTTATTTCTTGTGGTTGCAAACTACATTGTAATGTAACCATAATTTTCAATTTTTTTGTTTAATAATTGTTTATTAAAGATTAATATAGAAAAAGAATAGACATTTAGCATTCGCTAAACAAACTTATAAGCAAAATACAAAGGTTCCTATGCTCACGTAGTCTCGACAAATAGCAAGATACAAACAATTGCCACTGTGGGTGTAGAGAGGGTCGAACAGACAAATATAGTCATAGATTTAACAGAGGCTTACAACTATGCGAACAGTAGAATCAATCCAAGTGAAAGGAGTATATCTAGAAAGAGCGATTAATAAGAGAAAAAGATCAGGAAATAGGGGTAAAGGTAGATTGGGTGTGGGAGAGGGAAGTAAATAGGGGGAGAGGGCTTAGAGAAAAGGTATAGCGTGGGATAGGGAGGGAAGTTGGCATGCATGTTGTCACATTTTAGGGTAGATATAACAATTACTGTAGAGTCATGCAGGGAAATGATAAACCATGTATAGGTGGAAATATATGAATTAAATTAATAAGACCATACACAATGTTGCAAAAGGCAGTCTCATGGGGTTTGTGTTATGATTTCCTTAAAACAGGGTGAGGACGTGAATTTTATCCAGGGTGCCCAAGTTAAAGAGTGCCTCTGGGATGTACCTCTGAGACTGTGAGTAATGTCCTCCATAAGATGGACCTCGGCGACCTTTTGTAACCAATTTTTTATAGATGGGGTTGATGATTGACCCCAAAGAGTGGGGATTAGGGCCTTGGCAATGTTCAGCAAGTGGGGAATGAGTGAACGCTTATAGGTACCAATATGTTCTTTAGTAGCATGAAAGATCGTTAGGAAGGTTGACACCTAAGATCCATAGTATCAGATTAAGAACATCGGTCCAGAAGGAACGAATGAATGGGCAAAACCACCATAAGTGTGCGTGAGTAGCTATGCTCCCACAGCCCCTCCAGCACAATGGGGAGCTGTCAGGGAACATTTGGTGCATTTTGGCTGGGGTGTAGTGCCATCTGGTGAGTAGTTTGTAATTGACTTCTGCCATTCTTGAAGCAGGTGAAGAGACATGAGCAAGTTTTAAAACTTTATCTTTCAGATGACTTGTGAGGGGGGAGTCTAAATCTATTTCCCATTTAGCCAATAAGTGTGGGTGTGAGGAGTTTGGGAGTTCAATACGAGCTTTGTAAAATAATGAAATAGTGTGCAGAGGAGGGTCCTGTGGGAGGAATATTACTTCTAGACTATTAAGATCCTGTAGACCTCTTAACGGATGAGGAAAGGATCGCATAAAGCGCTGCAGTTGGTGGAATCTCCACTTATCCAAAAACGTGGTTTAGGGCGAAGGATCTCAGAGAGGGATTTAAGTACATTGGCACAGAGGACGTGATGCAACAAGAGGGGTTCTTCTGAGGACCAGGATTTAAATCCTGGGTCCAATAGGTCTGATAAAAAGTAGTGGTGATTAAGGAGAGGCATCAGAGGGGAGTCATAACTCCAGGAAAGTTTCCTATGTAGAGCATCCCAAATGTCTAGTGAGGATGTGGTGAGTGCTGAAGCAGTGTGGGTAATGTTCCTGTAACCTCGGGGTACCCATGGGACAATAGAGAGATGTACACCACTCAGAGAGTGCTCAAGTTGCACCCATAGTTTTGAGTTAATAGCATATTTCCAGTCTGCTAGTCTGGACAATATAACTGCATGATAATATGTTTTGAAATTTGGGAGTGCCAGTCCCCCAGAACACTTGGATCGAAAAAGAACATCTCTGGATACTCTGGGGTGGCTGTTCTTCCAAACAAAGTGGGAGATCATGGCTTGTAGAATAGTATAGAACCCCACAGGCACACCCAGTGGTATCATTTGAAAGATAAAAAGTATGCAAGGGAGTATGTTCATTTTAATAATGTTTACTTTCCCCAACCAAGAGTGTGATAAGCTAGCCCATTTTCTTAGGTCTTCTCTGATACTATTTAGTAAGGGGATGTAGTTGTACTTAAAAAGGGAGTGGAGTTTAGGTGTATGATATATATCCAGATATTTAATGTGGGCTTGTTCCCATCGAAAGGGAAAGAGGGGTTTTAGGGTGGCCGCCTCTGATTTGGGGAGGTTAATATTCAGGATTTCGGATTTGGAAAGATTTATTTTAAAATTTGATATCAGTTGGAAGGTGGAGAATGATGACATTAAGTTGGGTAGAGAGATACGCGGTTGTTGAATAAAGAAAAGTATGTCAATGGCGTAGGCGGCGTATTTGTGGTTTCTGTCGCCTACTTGAATGCCGTGTATATTATTGTTGTGTCTAATTGTAGCTAGGAAGGGTTCTAAAGTAATAGCAAAAAGGAGGGGGAGAGGGGACATCCCTGTCTAGTGCCATTGTGCAGGGTGAAGGGGTCACTCAGCGTACCGTTTATGCGAATTTGCGCCGAGGGATCGGAGTAAAGAGAAGAAATACAATGGTACATCTTTGGGCCTAATCCAAAATGACGTAGGGTCATTTTAAGATTATCCCAATCCACCCTGTCAAATGCTTTTTCAGCATCAGTGGAAAGGAGTAGGGTGGATTGGGTACACCTCCGAAAATTTTGGATTAGAGAAATTGTCCGTAGGGAGTTAGCTTTTCTATGGGGTATGAAACCTGTTTGATCCACCGAGATCCAACTGGGTAATAAGGGGAGTATGCGGTTAGCCATTACCTTGGCAAATAGTTTGACATCAGTGTTTATCAGTGAAATTGGCCTGTAACTGCTGCACAGGGTGGGGTCTTTGCCGGGTTTGGGGATGACAGTAATGGGGGCTGAAAGAGATTCTGGACATAATCCAGAGGATTGGGAAATTGAGTTAGCATAGGCTGTAAGGCGAGGAAGTAAAATATCACTGAATGTTTTGAAGTATAAGATAGTCAACCCATCAGGTCCGAGAGCTTTACCCGAAGGGGAGGATTTCAAAGCGTTCTGAAATTCTTCAAATGAGAAATCCACTTCCATTTCCTTAAAGTGGGGTTCCACCCAAAAAAACAAAAATACCTGAAAAATTCTAAAAAAAAAACAAAAAAAATTTGGATATTTTTTTTTTACTTACCTCTAAATGCCTGTTGCTAGGTGGTCCCTTGTAGTCTGCCTCTTCCTTTGTCTGGGCTGGTGACATCACTTCCCCCTCGGCACAGTAAGGGCTCTGCTCCTTCCCTCCTGTCAATCATCTGGGACCCATTACAGATCCCAGGTGATTGAGCGGCCAATCACGGCGCAGTGAAATGCCCACAGTTAAAATGCCGGCACCGACGAGCGGAGGGGGGGACGAGCAGGGCTTCGATCCCCCGCATCGCTGGACCCTGGGACAGGTAAGTGTCCAATTAAAAGTCAGCAGCTGCAGTATTTGTAGCTGCTGACTTTTAATTTTTTTTAATGGACCCCCTGGGTGGAACTCCTCTTTAAGAGCTGATCTAGGTAATTTGGGAAGGTTTGCCTCTTTCAAATAAGAAAGCATGCGATTACACCTCTATGTTGGGGATAGAGGGGATAGACCATTTGTGACATTGAAAAAGGAGACTGTCCCCCAGAGGGGCTTTCTAGGTAGCAAAAAATGATAACTATATCAAAGGATTGAGTGTAGTTTAAATTCTTTATTTTATTATCACAAAATATCAAAACAATAATTATTTAAAATGGTATTGTAAAATGTATATCGTCAAAACATGAGCTGTGGTACATGTATAAAAAGCAGCGTCATCAACATAACAATGTAGAATGAAAAAGCATTGTGGTCAAACAACATGAGTAGGAATATTATATATAGCTTATATTTGAATGCTGATGCGTTTCAACCCCAACGGGTCTTCTTCAGAGGATTATATAAACTGTAAAAGCATTAACATGTATTATAATGTTAGATTAATGAAAAAAGGGAAAAAGATAAACAAACAATAATAAGTAATTTCATATATTTACCAATCAAAATGTATTGGATCGTATTCGATGCTCTCTGTATGAAAAAACCCCCTCAGCATTTCTCAGTGATCGGCACAGTCAGCAAAGGTGGGGAGGAGAACAAATGCACCGCCGATGCGTGCCTTGCAAGGAGTCACACCATGGAAAATCCTCGGCAGTTGGAGAGGCCCAAGGAGGAGAACAAGTGGAGCCTGCAGTCAAGGTATTGTATGTAAAATGCATTAGTCAAGCAGCCCAAAGGATGGTGAGAAGGTATGTCTATATGTCTATGCACTAGATTATATTGTAATCTTGTAACTATTGTTGCGACTGGGTGGTCCATGTGAAAATCGGAAGTGAGGGATGAGGCAAGGGAAAGGAGAGAAAGATAGATGTGATTCAAGGGGGGGGGATGGTAGGGAGTTTTTGAGGGGGAAAAAAAAGGGGGGATTGTGAGGTAAACAGAAATAAAGTTAGGAATGAATGGAGGGATAGGATGAATGGAAAAGAAATACAGACCAAAACCAGTGGCAACAAGGTGGATACATTGTGAAAATGAATAATGAATTTATTGCAAATTAAATGCAAGTGAATGCCCAGGTAGGAGTGCGGGCCAATAGGAGAAAGTGTGACTGTGAATGGAGTGCAGAGGTATGAGAGTGAGGGTGGAAGGGGATGAGTGCAAGCAAGTGTGCCAATGTGCGGCACAATAGTGACAAACCAAACTGGTGGGGAATAAAAAACAAACCAAAACAGGATAGTGAAAGGGAAGGAGTGCAAGGAAGAAAAGAAATAGGATGGTGTTGGGTGAAAATGTGCTTATAGTAGATAGGTCTTCAAACGATTTACCTTATTTCCTGTGTAACTAAGGGTTCTGATTAAAATTACTCCTTTAACTGGACAGATATGAGGTCACTGTTGCAGATGGCCCCACTTTATATTTACATTTATTTTTATATTCATTTTTTCATTATTTTTCAATTATTTTTTATTTATTTCTCTTATGATTGTATATGTTTCTACCTGTCAATGATATATGGACTCTGCATTGCATCACATAGCTCACAGCTTTAAATCTAACACTAATGCCCCGTACACACGGTCGGATTTTCCGATGGAAAATGTCCGATCGGAGCGTGTTTGTCGGAAATTCCGACCGTGTGTGGGCTCCATCGGACATTTTCCATTGGATTTTCCGACACACAAAGTTGGAGAGCAGGAGATAAAATTTTCCGACAACAAAATCCGTTGTCGGAAATTCCGATCGTGTGTACACAAATCCAACGTACAAAGTGCCACTCATGCTCAGAATAAATAAAGAGATGAAAGCTATTGGCCACTGCCCCGTTTATAGTCCCGACGTACGTGTTTTACGTCACCGCGTTCAGAATGATCGGATTTTCCGACAACTTTGTGTGACCGTGTGTATGCAAGACAAGTTTGAGCCAACATCTGTCGGAAAAAATCCTAGGATTTTGTTGTCGGAATGTCTGAACAAAGTCTGACCGTGTGTATGCCCTATTAGACTAATTCATATTAACAATTGCGCTATGTGTATTACTCATAATTGGTGGTGCATGTGTGGTGCATATCAATATACAATGCACTAATGACTATGCAATGGATGCCAGGCACTGACATTTATTGATTTTTTAATATTTTGATTTCTTTATAATATGTTCATTCTATTTAATTCTTTCTCCCCCTTAATCAGCGACAACATCTTCCTCTGATCTGCCGGCTTAGCAAGAGTGGGATCCCCGCTGTAGCGCTCCTTCCTGGCAGGGTGGGGAGACACAAGGGCCCTGTGTCTCCCTATGCATCCACAGGGTGGCAGCACCACCCGTCCATGCGCCGTGGTCATGCATGCGCGCGCGAGAACTTACTGTGCGTGCACATGACATCACGGCGCATACGCAGCTGCGGTGGACGTAGTGGCAGTGCCGAGGATTTCCTTCCAGAACGCCGGGGGAGCCACATTGGAAGTGACGCTTAGCACCATTTCTCCTGGTGCACGGGGGGCTTCCGGGAGGTGGATGCAAATTGTGGACAAGGAAAGATTACTCCTGCGCTTGTGAGGGTCTGTTTGGGTTTGAGAAGAGTAGTATTGTGAACTGTAGCAAAGCTAAAAGAGATGGTGTTGCATGTCCCGCTGCCCAGAAATTGACCCCGGAGTGGTCAGGTAAGGCTATATGGAGAGTGATGGATGAAGGACGCGTGATCAATAGCCCACATCAAAACATATAAAATTTATTCAAAGGAAATTAGAAGCAAATAAAAGCAATTGAATAATACCAATACTACGTATCATGTAAACAGGTAACAAAATATAAAAGGCATGGAAAATTAAAAATGGGTTAAAAATATATCATGAGCCCATGTTGAGGCGGGTGTTTAGAGTTGGCTGACGCGTTTCGAGGATAACCTCTTCATCAGAGCCTTTTGAGAACCAGGGCGCAGTCTCTATATGCCAGTAGGCCAAAATATGTACATCAACATAATGGCTAGTTGGAAAAAACGGCCTGAAATGGGAAATGCGATTTTCTGTGTTCCATACCAGTCCACGTTCAAGCGTTCTAGGTGGAACAGAGATCAGAAAAGAAATATATATATATATATATATGTGTATATAAAATATAGACATGTGTGCACTTATGTACACATGCACAAGCACACACGTATGCACAAATAATGTAAAATATATATATATATATATATATATATATATATATATGTATATATATATATAGAGACAGAATTTCAGCTAGAAATACAGTATGGAGCACATGGCAAGAATATGCAACATAGATGAGTGGTCAAAGATAGACCTTGAAGTAACAAACAAAAAAGTGATATCATAAATACATATATACATATACAAAATATATATATATATATATATATATACACATACACATACACATACATACATATACATATACATATACATACATACGCATACACGTATGACCCAAAGGTGTTTATTTTAAAAATTGTTATTTTAGTTTGAAAGACATATATATGTTGGTAAGTGAGAAAGGTAAGTAGGGAGATGACGAACTGGTGACTTGTCATGTGAAAACACACCTACCTATGTGATAGTTGATGGTGTGTGTGTTCTCCTTTAAATTTGTAGAGAAAGGATTGTGGGGTGGTGTGGACCTGAAGGAGGGGGGAGGGAGAGAGGAAGCATGGTGTTAAAGGAAACCAGGATTGTGACCTGGGGGAGATCCCTCAGGACACTGACAGGCAGTCACATCATGGCATATAGCTGGGTAAATGGAAAGGCTGTGTACCTTTCCATTTACACTGGGTACACTTACGCTGGGTGGAAGAGAGATTTTTCGACCTGTGTCCTCCTGGGAAAGTGCTGTCCAGTTTTTAGGAGGATGGAGGGGGGTGAAGATCTCATGAGAGAATACTGCAGCCGAGTGTGTCCGCAGCAGTCTCTCTGTCTCAGGTAAAGGAGGATTGCAGAATGAGGATGGTTACTTGTAGATTAGGAGCCGGTTGTGGGGGCGGGCCTGAGTGTGGGCTGCAAGTGGATGGGATGAATGGGAAACGAGGGGGGTGTGTGTGTGGCCGGCAATGGAACGCACGCCGTCAGGCGGGTGGGCGTGGTTGTGCGCTCCAAGGGCGGTCACATGATCTGACTCCTGTCAGTGCCTGGAGACGGAAGGAGCTCCAGGCAGAGTCCTTGGCAGAATATGAGCCGGTCTGGTGTGTGTCATGTGGAACAAATGAAGATACACACACACACAGGCGACTCAGGTATACAGGAGCATCGGGATGGGGAGGGGGGATGTGTGTTGGGAAAATAAAATTAAAATAAAATGAAAATGAAAATGATGATGAAATTAGCATGGGAGGAAAACAGGAAAAAGTGAAAATGAATGATGAAAATAATAATAATAATGAAAAATATATATAGTTATAACAGAAATGAAAATAAAAATAATAATAATAATAATAATAATAATAATAATAATAATAATAATAATAATAATAAAAATAAAAATAGAAAAATTATTATAATAATATAATAAAAAAAAAAGGGAAAGAAACAACAAATAGATGGAAATGACGAGTCGGCAGAGGATGGGATAAGCAGAATGGGACAGGGGTAGGTGGGAAGTGCTCAGGGCGGGGAATGGTGATGATGGATGCTAATGTAGGTTTGTAACTAGATGATGTCATGGATTTCCAGGTCTTCGTTTAATCCATCAGGAACCATTGACCCGAGAGAGAATATCCAGAAAGATTCTTGTCTGCAGAGTTTTTTAAATCTCCTCCCAGTATCATCGCCTTTTTTGATGGCTTCAATACCAAACACTTTAAGACCTGTTGGGTTTCCATTGTGGTGCTCTCTGAAGTGCCTGGGTACTGAGTAGTTTTGGTTTTTCTTATTTTTTATGGACCGATGGTGTGTATATCTTCCACCCAGCCCGTGACAGGTACACAGCCTTTCCATTTACCCAGCTATATGCCATGATGTGACTGCCTGTCAGTGTCCTGAGGGATCTCCCCCAGGTCACAATCCTGGTTTCCTTTAACACCATGCTTCCTCTCTCCCTCCCCCCTCCTTCAGGTCCACACCACCCCACAATCCTTTCTCTACAAATTTAAAGGAGAACACACACACCATCAACTATCACATAGGTAGGTGTGTTTTCACATGACAAGTCACCAGTTCGTCATCTCCCTACTTACCTTTCTCACTTACCAACATATATATGTCTTTCAAACTAAAATAACAATTTTTTAAATAAACACCTTTGGGTCATACGTGTATGCGTATGTATGTATATGTATATGTATGTATGTGTATGTGTATGTATATATATATATATATATATATATATATATATATATATATATATATATATATATATATATATATATGTATTTATGATATCACTTTTTTGTTTGTTACTTCAAGGTCTATCTTTGACCACTCATCTATGTTATTTTTAGACACTAAATACCCTATCAAATTCCGATAGATATTGTTCCTTTACCAATTCTCTGTACACATATGTGTTTCCCGTCTATCATATTCATTCATTGATCCATGTATTTATATTCACTTATGGTTTTATGCATTTTCACCCATCATGCGTTTTTTTAATGTCTAGATCTAGAAGGTTTTTCAACTCTTCACGTTTAAGTGTGAGCGCTTTGAGGTGTGTGATATGGAGAGAGAGTTTGTGTTGTTTATCAGGTCCGTTATTTACTGCAGAACCTGTGCAATTTGGTGGCCATGCTCCCTTTTTTCCTCGCACCAAGCTCAATAAGTTGACCCTTCATAGTGGCCTTATGAGTCTCCCAAAAAAACGATGGGGAAGCCACGGAGGGTGTGCTCTCTTTAAAATAATGCGTCAAATGAGAGGATAACATAGAAACTTCAGTTTGGTCAGAAAGAAGGGAATCATTAAGTTTTCAGTTATTGGTGCAACGTGTTAAGGAGGGCATGGTCATTTGCATTGTTACAGGTGCGTGGTCTGATATAGTCGCGGTGCCTATGTGAGTAGATTTAAGGAGAGGAAGATGGAAGTGATCTAGAAATATATTATCTATTCTAGAATAGGATTGGTGTGTTGCAGAGAAGTGTGAAAAGTCTTTTTCTTTAGGGTGGAGTAGGCACCGGACATCTATTAACTGAAGGTCTAGGAGCCTCTTTTTGACAAAAGCTAAACGTTTAAATGATATGTTCGAGCAGCCCTGGGACGTATCTATTTTCGGATCAAGAGGCATATTTATGTCACCCGAAAGGACAATAATACCTTGGGCAAAGTGTAATAATTTAGTGAGGGTTTGTGAAAAAAAGGTTGGTTGATTATGATTTGGACAGTAGATGTTTGCAAAAGTACACTGGGTGTTGCTTATGAAGCCCACCACTTCCCGACCGCCGCACGACGATGTACGTCCTAAGTTTGAACGGGGATATCGTTGTTATGGCAGCAGCTAGCTGCCATAACCCCGGTATCCCCGTTTTCGTGCGGCGGCCGGCTTTCAGATAAAAGTGGTCCCTGCGGCGGATTTACCGCGAGATCACTTTTATCGGTGGCGGGAGAGGGGCCCCCCCTCCCGCCGCGATCCAGTGCCCTCCGCCGCTTACCGGAGCCGTCGGTAGCGGCGGAGGCGATCTCGTCCTTCTGTGTGGTGTGTCTGGAGACGAGTGAGGCCAAGATGGCGCTCACTCGTCTCCATGACACTGCTGGGCGGAAGCGACGTCAAAACGTCACTTCCATCCACGCCTCTTAAAGGCATATTTTTTCAAATGTCATTTTTCTAAATAACTTTTTTTTTTTTTTTTTTTTATTGCATTTTAGTGTAAATATGAGATCTGAGGTCTTTTTGACCCAAGATCTCATATTTAAGAGGTCCTGCCATGCTTTTTTCTATTACAAGGGATGTTTACATTCCTTGTAATAGGAATAAAAGTGACACAATTTTTTTTTTTTAAACAGTGTAAAAATAAATAAAATATTGTAAAATAAATAATAAAAAAAAAAAAAAAAAATTAAAACCCCCCTGTCCCGACGAGCTCGCGCGCAGAAGCGAACGCATACGCGAGTAGCGCCCGCATATGAAAACGGTGGTCAAACCACACATGTGAGGTATCACAGCGACTGGTAGAGCGAGAGCAATAATTCTAGCCCTAGATCTCCTCTGTAGCACAAAATATGCAACCTGTAGAATTTTTTAAACGTCGCCTATGGAGATTTTTGAGAGTAAAAGTTTGACGCCATTCCACGAGCGGGCGCAATTTTCAAGCGTGACATGTTGGGTATCAATTTACTTGGCGTAACATTATATTTCACAATATAAAAAAAAATTGGGATAACTTTACTGTTGTTTTATTTTTTTATTTAAAAAAGTGAATTTTTTCCAAAAAAAGTGCGCTTATAAGACCGCTGCGCAAATACGGTGCAAAAAAAAGTATTGCAATGACCACCATTGTATTCTCTAGGGTGTTAGAAGAAAACCATATATAATGTTTGGGGGTTCTAAGTAATTTTCTAGCAGAAAAACCTGTTTTAAACATGTAAACACCTAAAATCCAAAACGAGGCTGGTCCTTAAGTGGTTAAGGAAGAGAAAGCGACCGTGACCATCTGCTAGCATATCAGATAGGCGAAAAGCTACGCTACCGCTGAACCCAATGGCAACACCTTTGGCCTTATTAGTGTCTGAGAAGCTGTAGTACCATTGTGGAAATTGAGGTGAGGTCAATTTGAAAGGTGTGGTGTGGGTTAGATGAACCTTTCCTGAAGGAAGGCAATAGAGCAAGCGGCCTGCCTTAGCTCACCATTTTGCGGCAACATTAAGACCCTGGACATTATATGATGTAATTGTCAATGTAGCCATTGGTACAGCGGAGTGGAATTCCTTAGCCCATACTTCCATGCATGCCAACGAGGAGAGGGGGAAAAGGAGGGGGGATGGATAGAGATAGTTTGAAAAAGAAAAGGAAGAGAAATTGAGCACATAATGAGTACATCTTCATGCATTGTCAAAATTGTAGGAAATGGTGGGGAGTGTACTGAGGAAGAGGTGTGCAGGAGCAATGCACCCTGCCAGCACTCGGCCTGTAAATAAAAATACTTTATGATTATATGAGATGAGCTGCAGCTCATCTCAAACAATAACAAGAATAACAAACTAAACCTTGTAAAACCTGCAAAAGGATATGCAGTTGAGCCTAACGGGCCCAGTAAAACTGAAAGTGAACAGTGAGATACCCAAAAAAAATGTCAGGTCTGTATCGTTTAAATCAGTGAGGTTGAAAAAGAGCTCCAAGAGTCTGACCATGACATGCTGGACATTAAAAGAAGGGGTATCAATATTTAAAGAACGGGCATGAGTAAGAAAAGGTATGTCTCAGCCATGCTTTTGTGCGGATCCTGGGATTGATGTGCGCCTTTTCTTTGAAGGGGTTTTCCACCATGGGGGGTCCAGGGAATTCGAAAATTTTGGGATGGGGTCCTGCCATCCCAGAAGTTCCACAGGTGGGAGATTGAGATCTTGTAGAAAAGTGGGGAGTTCCTCGTGAAATCGAAGAGTGTGGGAACGGCCATTTTTGGTGGCAATCAAATAGGCAGGAAAGCCCCATCTGTACGTGATCCCATCCATATGTAGATGCTCAAGGAGCGGTTTTAGGGCCCTGCGCCGATCGAGGGTTTCTTTGGACAGATCAGGAAATATAGTGATGACCGCCCCGTCAAAGTCAATGTTAGGAGTGTTCCGCATTTTTGTCATGATGGCGTTTTTATCTTCAAAATAGTGCAAGCGACATATGACGTCTCTGGGCTGGTCTGAGTTAGCATTACGGGGTCGCAAAGCTCAATGTACCCGATGAAATTGCAATCAGTCAGTGACAGGATTATCCAGTATTGTGTTGAAAATACCTCCGATCGATGGCTCAAGGTCATTGTCTCTGGTTGCCACTGATAAAGCCCTGATACGTAGATTATTTCTACGGTTACAGTTCTCAAGATCTTCGAGTTTGTAAAGAGAGGCAAAGACTAGCTGGGTAACAGTCTCCTGTAATTCTTTTATAGCTGATGCATGGGAGTCCTGTCGCTGTTCTGTTTCCTCAACTCTGACCAGGAAGTGAGACATGTCAGCCCTCACAGCAGTAATTTCTTTCTTAATGGATTTTTCCAGGTTGTGGAACATTCCAGCAAGTTCCTTTTTAAGTCCACTCATCAGCGCCGTCATTTCTGAGCCAGTGGGAGAACCAGGATCGTCCATGAGATCAGAGCAGTATGAGGGGGCAGAGGAACTTTCCCTCACAGAGGCAACGTGAGAGGAGAGAGAGACACTCAGTCTCGAGGTTCTGGCCTGTCCACCGCGTGCGCCCGCCAGATATTGCTGAATGGAGCCAGCAGTGACAGAGTGAGGTTTCAGTCCCTTTCCTGATCTTTTACCCAATGTGGAGCGGGGTTTAGGTGGCCTGGCGGGCATAGCTGGAGCTGTAAGGTCGATAGCTGAGCAGGGCTCCCTTCACTCACATCCGTACAATGTAATGTGTATTACAGCTGTTCTCTTATAAAGTGTATAAGACAGTTGTAAAGGTGACTCCTCAGGTATCTGTGAGAGAGGGTTAATAAGCCCAACTTATATTAAGCCTGGAGGAGAGGGAGCTGCGCGCCAGGAAGATTGTGGTAAGGTGAAACAGAGAGAGGTGTACCTGGAGCAGTAAGATGGCCGCGGGCCTCCAGGGTTAGGCCGAAGCCGCAGACTTTCCTGCTGGTATCAGCCAGCCGGGTGAATTTCGCTTCTTACAGGCCTCACAGTTCGCTTTTTGGGCTCAAGACTCAGGACCTGGTGTTGTAGCAGTACTAACTCTCTATTTGGGGTGTCAGTTTGGGGAGAAACTGCTACTCACTGTGCCCAGGAGAAAGGCGAGGCCGGGTCTGTGGGCTGAAAGATGGCGTCAGACCGTGGAGATCCGGGACAGAACGATGGGAAGGGAACGCAGCTGATGATCCAAGGCAGAGCGCCCGTCCATCCCCTGAGTCCCGGGAGCGAGAAGCGGAGAGCTCAGGACGGTCAGCAGACCCCAATATGGCGGCGGGCGTCCTCGGTGCGGGTCGAGCTGTAGGCCCAAAACAAGTATAAACGGCCAAATCTGGTCAAGATACCTCTGGGATTGTAGCAGAGGGCGTCTAGGTATTGAAACAGATGAGGTGGGGTTTTACCAGATTAGTTTGTGGCAGGGATGGCAATGGATTTGCAGTGCCTGTGTGGAGCTTAGCATCCACACGTCCTCCCTGATACTCGTCCAGACACGCCGCCTCCAACCATAATTTGCAATTATTTTGACTTTACTCTGAAAGAACGTTACAGCAAAAGAATGGCACAGCTCAGGACTCTCTGTGAATTTTGCAAGATAGAGAACTGCAAAATACATGTAGCAATTTGGCAACTTTTATTGGTGGAAGCTGTTAGAAGAATTTTGGATCAGAGACCTGTCATCAGATCACATGTGGAAGTTCAAAGTGGAACAGATCGCATTTAGTAAGGCTGAAAAAGGTATCTTATCCTAAAACTATTGCCCCGTACACACGGTTGGATTTTTCAATGGAAAATGTGCAATCGGAGCTTGTTGTCGGAAATTCCGACCGTGTGTGGGCTCCATCGGACATTTTCCATCGGAATTTCTGACACACAAAGTTTGAGAGCAGGCTATAATTTTCCGACAACAAAATCCAATCGTGTCAATTCCAACCGTGTGTGGACAATTCCGACGCACAAAGTGCTCAGAGGAAATTCCGAGACGGAACTGCTCGGTCTGATAAAATTAGTTTTCGGAATGGATATAGCACTTTCGTCACGCTGCAATGTTTTAAATGGTTAATGCAGCGCACTCTCTTCTTCTTTATAATGCTAGAAGAATGAAATTGTTTTGCTGCACATATTCACACAGACTTCTCACAAACTTCTTTCTTTATTATTTTTCGTGATTTCATGAATATAATATTTTTATTTGTCACATCTACCAAAAAATAATATTTTTGTGATGTTTTTAGCTTTATTTTTTTTGTTATTTTTTAAAATCCTGATCTTGTGTTTCATTCTTATTTTTTTTAGTTTTGTTTACTCCAGAATAGTTTGGTGTGTGTTTTGTGTGTCAAGTTACCACAACACCATTATTATCTTGTATTATTTAATCTCAAGGAGGTTGCTTGGTGTTGCTGTCTCTTGCTAATTTCACATTGTATTTTTGAAATGTACCTGCCTCCTCACAAACAAACTGTCCTTTTTGAAGGAAAACACACATAGGCGAGTATAATAAATCAAACCAAAAATGTATTAAGGGCTCATAACCAAAGAAAGAGGGAGGCAAAGCTGGAAAAACAGCAGAAATTGGCGAAGCCTTTGGCCCCCAGGGCACACATCAATTATTTCTAGGCAAAATTGGTGGCCTGAGGAGTCCATATATAAGGGAGTACAATCTGGTCCAGAAGTCCAAGAGTTCATGAACAGCAGCAGATGACATACATGTCCCCAGGCTGTGGTCATACAATAGCCTGCATCTTTTGTCAGACCAGACTGAACCCAGGCCATCACTCTCTGGTCTTCCTTCCACGCTTCCTTCCACGCTGTGTCTGTGGTGGTGGAGTTGTGGCAGGAGGAGGAGGAGGAGGAGGATGGTCCAACTCACACAGGTGGGTATTGGGTGTGATTTCGCCCCTTACCCCCTTAGTTAGTGTTTTATAAAGAATGTCCTCACACATGAGGCGTTGGCCCTCCTGCATGTCCTTCAGTTTTCTGGCAGCCATGCAGGCAAAGGCCTCTTCACAAGTGGGGAAGGCTCTCAGGGACGCAGAAGCCTCCTGAATCAGCCTGAGTGCTAAATCCTGCATGTTACTCCCCTTCCTGGGTCTTTTGTTTGGAAGGCGGAGGGGAGGGACCTGCGATTCTGTCAAGCTCCTACAGGGCCCGGCCTTCTCCTGGCTGCCACTTAGCCCCACCTCTTCCTGGCTGCCACTAACCCCCACCTTCCCCTGTGTGCCATAATCCACAGCCTTCTCCTGTGTGCCACATTCCACAGCCTCCTTCTGGCTGAGGTCTTCCTGTGTATGAAAAAGGGACATAGTTTTAGTTTTTTCTTCATCAATCACACACAATTTACATCTCATGACTGTTGCCAATTGAATGTTAAGAAATATAACAGACTATCATTCTGACCCCAGCATTTTTCATTATTGTCCCAACTATTTTTGCCCACTACTGTCTATTGATATGTAAAACACTTTATTAAATCAGCAATTAGTGAGCAATAATAACATCTAGTAAACATCATTTATTTATTGGCCAGAAATCTGTAGAAGGATGCTATACCTGGCTCCAGCTGGGCTCCTTCACGTCTTCCTGGCTGGAAGTCCCAGGTTGGACATCAGAAGCTTCAGCTGGGGCGGAAGATAGGGTGGAAGGAAAAGTGGAAGGAAGAGTGGAGAGGGATTCCCTGACTTCAGTCTGGTCTGACAGAAATCGCAGTCTCTCATAGTACCACAGCCTGGGGACATAAATGTCATCTGCTGCAGCTCCTGATCTCTGGGAATCCTGGACCTTCTTGTGCTCCCTAAGATAAGTGCTCCTCAGGCCACCAATTTTCGCTTTTAAATAGGGGATGGTTGCTGCAGGGGCCACCGGCTTCACCAACTCCAGCAGTTTCTCCAGTGCTGAATGCCTCTTTTGTTTATGATTATAATGTGGATGTTTCACCTACCACAGACAGGGCAGCTCCCTGTATTTGTCTATGAACAGGGGGAGGATATTGTGGTCATTGAAGCCATCCATTTTATCTGCAATACACAATACAAACCATAATGTCAGGCTAAAGTCTTCTAATCTAGTCCCAATATAGGCCTCAATCTAGAATCAGTATAGGCCCAAGTTTAAATGTTACCTTCGTTATCACGATCTTCCAATACTCCTTCCTCCGCTCACAGATTGTACGTACTACATGAAACTCCACCCGCCCCTGATGTTCTTTCTAGTCTATTCCCTGCCTCTTCTCGTTCGGCACAGTGGGGGAAGAGCACATGGCGGAGACACAACAGGTGCGTGCTAATTACAGCAACGAGGAGGAGGAGGAGGAGAGCCCGGAGCCAGAAACGTCCCGATCCCGGAGGTGACAATTTAAGGCATCGAATATGTCCTTTGGGGAGATGTTGGAGATAGTGGACATATTGAAAAGGGCTGACTATGATGGGAAGTATGGACCTTACCCCAACCCCAATGTCAGAAAGGCCAAGATCATGGTGAAAGTTGAGTCTGCAGAAGAATTTTGGGGTACAACGATCCAAGGATCAACTCAGGAAGTGGTGGTTGGACCTCAAATTAAAGCGGAGCGTCACCGAAAATTTTTTTTTTAAAAGTCAGCAGCTACAAATACTGCAGCTGCTGACTTTTAAAACATGGACACTTACCTGTCCAGGGCGCCCGCGATGTCGGCACCCGAGGCCGAAGCGTCTCTCCGTCCTCGGGTGCTGCCGCCTCCATCTTCGGTAAGGGAATCAGGAAGCGAAGCCGTACGGCTTCACTTCCCGGTTCCCTACTGCGCATGCGCGAGTCACGCAGCGCAATCCGGATGGTCCCTGCTGCCTCTGGGACCCGTGTGTTTCCCAGCAGGCAGCGGGGAGGGAGCAGGGAGTGGCGTAAATACCTGCAGATTCTGCGGGTATCTATGCCGGAAGTAGGTACAGATACCTGTAATATACAGGTATCTGTACCCCCCTCCCCCCTGAAAGGTGCCAACTGTGTCACTGGAGGGGGGGAGGAATCTAATGAGTGGAAGTTCCACTTTTGGGTGGAACTCCACTTTAAGGGAGCATGATCAGTATAGAAGGATCAGGAGAGTGCTGCAAAAAAGTAAGTAGTTGTCCTGTGTTCCTATTCTTTCTTTTTATTACGTTCGTGCTGCTCCATGTGCTTTTCTTTACTGTTGTACAGTTTAAAATGGCAACTTTCATGTTCATGGACATATTAATCGTTCGTAGGAAACATTGTTCATTCGGCCAATAAAACACCATGTTTTGTCCAGATGCAGTTCAATACATTTTTTCAGGCATATTTCTGTTAAATACATTTTGGTGTCTAGATGGATTTGGAACTAGAATGAAATGCAAACTAGATTCTGTGTAAGGAGAGGACACTCAGCAGCTGTTTACACATCTGGACACAGGAGCACAAGTGTGGGACACCAGAACACCCTTTTTATTAGGGGCCCCATACAGGTGCTCCAGTGAATACTATAGGGGTGTCTCCATCTGTGAAGCTAAGTATTCAAGCTTTACAAAGTAAATAAATATTTCTTCATCTTGGAACTCTGCCAAAACAGACAATTGTACACCACTTCCAAGCACTGTTTCATATTACAATTTCTGCCATCAAATATTTGTGTGCTAAGTATACCTATTTTTTTTTTACATAGGGGAGAAAAGACTCGGAAGACACCACTCATCAGAGGAGGGAACAGACCCCCCACCACATGAGGAAGTGGAAATCACCCAAAGCCAACAGGAGGAGGAGGGAGACGTAATCAAAATAGTCACCACAACAGGTGAGTGTCTGCAACCACAGGCTCAGGTAAGAGATGGATGACTGCATATTTATAATACATGTTTTTTTCTATATTTTTAGGTGATTGTGATGTTGTGAATCAAGGTCATTTCATCAGTGAAAGTGCCCAGATCCTAATCGGGAAGATCATGGGGTGTAATAGGGACTTGGAAACATCAAGCAAAACATCAGTGATGTTCAAAACAAAATGAAGAACATCACTGATGTTTTAGAGAGAGTTTAAAACCCCTCAAAATCCCTTACTTAGTTGTGCTTTTTTTACCGAAAATATTTTTATAATTTTTTGACATGTTCTCGAAAAGCCAAATTTTGAAGATGCACACAGTGTGTCAACATGTGCTATCTGCCATCACGGGAGATCAATGTACGCGTTTTGGGGGTGCAGCCCCTTCCTCAATAATAAAGTAGCTGAGAGGGAAGAGTTTGCACCCCTAAAACACGTTCATTGATCCCCATGATGGCAGCTACCACATGTTGACATTCGCCAATTTGTGTGCATCTTAAAAATTTGGCTTTTCCAGGGGTGACTTCACCCCATCTGAAAGCACAATCAAACACAGTTTATAAATACTCATGTCTGATATTGCCTTCAATCTCTAACAAAGTTGAACTTTGTAAGTTCCAGATTTGTGTATTTCTTGTTGGTTTTAAACATGCCTGTTTTACCTTAAATGGACATTTCTATTTTTATTAATGTGACCAAAAAAATTGTTAGACAACAAACATGTTGGTTTGTTTTAAAAACCTTTTAAAAATGAACATGTGATTGTGCTTGTATTAAAAAGATAATCAACAATGTGTGGCTTGTTCTTTCAATGCTCCTAACCTTTTTGTGTGGTAAAATTGGTGTTTTCTGTGATAATGGGGGTTATTTTCTAAGGGCGAATCCACTTTGCACTACAATACCGTTTCAGTGCAGTCTCAAGTGCACTTGTAGTGCAAAGTGTCTTTGCCTTTAGTAATTAACACCCAACTGTGCTTTCTAATGTTACACAATCACGCCATTTTCAGGACTCCCCAAATTTCACTCATGGTCAGCTAAAAGAAACACAAGCAGTAAATGTCAGCAAATATTTTAGTAGTTACATTTTTTTTATTTAAAAAATGTCAGACATTGTCTGGCATATTGATGGCCCCCCTACCCGCAAAGTATTCCATGTATCTTAGACAGACCTCACGGGCACTCAGGGGGGGCAAGCCAGGACAGCCAGCTTCAAGCACCGTTAGGGTTGGTTCATTGTGATTAATTCCGGCTTCAGACTCAACTGAGCCAGCATAGTTCACAGAATTTCTCCTTAAAAAGTTGTGGAGAACACAGCAAGCCAGGATGATAAGATTGAGTTTATACTCCGCCATGTGTATGGGTGTAAGAAATAGGCAGAACTGGCTGGCTATGATTCCAAACGTGTTCTCCACCACTCTTCTGGCTCTGGCCAGCCGGTAATTAAAAACCCTCTGGTCCGGGGTGAGGGTCCTCATAGGGAATGGCCGCATAAGATGGTCCTCCAGCTCAAACGCTTCATCCGCAATGAAGACGAATGGGAGTCCTTCTGCATTGTCTTCTGGAGGTGGCAAGTCCAAGCTGCCATTCTGGAGATGCCTGTAGAACTCCGTCTGGGCAATGACTCCACCATCTGACATCCGGCCATTCTTCCCCACGTCCACATACAGGAACTCATAAGTAGCCGACACCATGGCCAACATCACAATACTATTGAACCCCTTGTAGTTGTAATAGTATGACCCTGAGTTGGGTGGTGGGACGATGTGGACATTTTTTCCCATCAATTGCACCTCCGCAGTTAGGAAAGTCCGACCGCTGGGCAAAGTGGAAGGCCACAGTATGCCATTCCTGTGGGTTGGAAGGAAACTGTGGAGTCAAACAAGAATAAAAAAAATAATCATTTTGCACACAAACATGGAAAGCAGATTAAACACAAACATTCTTGGCCAACATCAGTATAACTTTTTTTTAGGGAGTATTTAAAGACAAAGGTATAAGGTCCACCTATCAGATCCCCCCCCCCCCTCTCATGGGCCATTTTTTTAATTTTATGGGGGGTAGATGTTTTGGCCAGGTAACCCTCTCCACTTCATTGAGAGATGAATGCCTAAATAATGTGGATTACTTACAGCCCCTCCTTACTTTACAGTATTGGCAGCCCACTGGACAGGTAAGAAGTGTCATAATACAAATATATAAATACACACTGTACACATTTTAGCACATTTTTACATTCTGCTATTACCTATCAAGATAATAATAGGATACAAAAACTTAAAACAGTACCATTTGAAAGTATTCAGGCAGGCCCTTGCACTACATGCTTTGGTGAATTCATCTAAAAATCTGACCACAAAAGAGGTGGGTATAGTGTGTATGTGTTTGGCAAAGTCAGCAGATAGAGGATTGAGGATAGATGGAGGATTGGTATCAGCTGAGTTAGCAGTGGGGGGGAGGGAGGGTTCCAAAAGATTTTGTGACCCAAAAAAACAAGCCTCTGGCACTCTGCCTGAATTTAAAGCACACATCACATTTTTACACATTTTAGGGGGTAGGGTAAAGCACTACTATGGAACTGACAAAATACATTGATAAGTGACTACACAAGGTGAATATAGGCCCAAGAGACCATGCTGGGGAGGTAAGTGAAGGCAAATATGTATGAAGGACAAAAAAATTACATAAAAATCCAGCATGCATGAGGATAAAGAGGACATTCACAGCATATTACAATCATAGTAATTAGGGAATGAGGAAAAAAAATACAATATATTATCAAACATAATATACAATAAAATGTAATGTTAAAGGATAAAAATCTTACCTTAATATAGTCCTTCTGCAGGACCTGGATGATGGCAGAACAGGTCTCCGGGATAATGATCCCCAGAGCCTGGGGGGAGATGCCTGTCGAGAACTTGAGGTCCTGCAGGCTTCTCTCCATTGCCCAGTACCGCAGGGTGGCCACTAGCCTCTGCTCCAGAGTGATGGCTTGCCTCATGCAGGTATCCTGCCTGCTGATATAGGGGTCAGCAAAGCCAACAAACGGTGAAATATGGGGTCTGTCATCCGGAGAAAGTTCCTGAAATCATCAGGATTATTCTCACAGATCTCACAGAGCAAAGGCATGTGACATTACTGGTCATGCTGGAGCAACCAATTCTTGGTCCATGAACTTCTCCCCACCCTGTTCATGGACTGGGCTTGTGTCAAAGTAAGGACCCCAACACCAAACCCCCGCACAGCACGAACGCTACGAGGAATACGTATACGCAACATGGCTAGAAAATGGTCGGCTGCTCAGAACGAAGTAACAGAATGCACTGAAGAACAGCAAGGCCTGTGAAGAGCGACCTGAAAATCAGTAATGAATGAACAAGAACACAATGTCAGAGTCAAGGGTAACACGCTGCACGCACTGAAGACCAGATACAAACCCACAAGCACAAACTGAACAGCAGAAATACAATCTGAAAACCACGAGTCTGAAAAAGTGCAAATCGTCTCTCACCAAACTTTTACTAACATGAGATTAGCAAAAGGAGCCCAAAGGGTGCAGCGCTTGGTTCTGAACTGCCCTTTTATAGTCTCGTTGTATGTGGTGTACGTGACCCTGTTCTTGGCATTCGGAAATTCCGACAACTTTGTACGACCGTGTGTAGACAAAACAAGTTTGAGCCAACATCCGTCGGAAAAAATGCATGGATTTTGTTGTCAGAATGTCCGATCAATGTCCGACCGTGTGTACGGGGCATTACTCTTTTTGAGTGCTGCACTACTGTTCTTTGTACATCTGAGCACTTTTTTGCAGATAAGAAAAAAAATCTTCACATGGTGAACTCTTTCATTTTCTAAACCTGTAAGTACATGAGCTAACCAAACTTCTACTAACACGAGATAAACACGAGATTAGCAGAAAAAGGTTGCCGTAATGGGGCTTGAACTTCCTTTTTAGAGTCCCGTCGTACGTGCTATACGTCACCGTGTTCCAAACCAGCGGACTTTTGCAGTGAGCGTGTGTGGCCAAGTCCGTCTGTTTTTAAGTCCGGCGCAAGGAGCCAACAAAGTCTGACGAAAAGTCCGCCGGGCAAAGTCCGCCGTAAAGTCCGCTCGTGTGTACGCGGCATTAGACCCAAAAATTAAATAAAATAGAAATATATATGTAAAATATTATTTAAAAATATTATTTATGAAAAGAGGGGACATGTGTTAGTATATAGTGGAGGGGACATGAGCTATTATTTATAAAGCAGTTGATGTCCCACTCCACATTCAAACCATGAGGCACATGAGAGCCTAATTTATAAATCCATTTTTTCTTAGCTCTAGAAATATTCCGCTTACCATTACTCCCACGCCAATGAGGAACATATTTCTCAAGGGCAACAAAAGTGGTGCCCCTGGAATCCCGATTGGGTTTCAAGTCATAATGTTTTGAAACATTACGCTTAGCAAAACCTTTTCGGATGTTGGCTATATGTTCCGCCAGTCTAAAATGTAGCATCCGAATAGTCCGCCCCACATATTCTAGGCCGCAAGGGCACCTAAGAAGATATACAACACACTTAGTCGTGCATGAAATAAAAGACTTGATAGGATAGGTGACTCCTGTGCCCACTGAATTAAATTCAGTAATCTTCCTCCCTCGATGTGTGTTGATTCTACAAGCTTGACACTTACCACAAAGATAGTAACCCTTCAGATCACCAAAAAGGTGGGTCTAAAGGGGGGATTAGGGACATTGGGTGCTACTGTGTTGCTTAAGTTAGATGCTCCTCTAAAGATGACCTGAGGATGATCAGATGCTAGAGGACCAAGGGCACGGTCATTCTTAATGACTGGCCAGTGTCTCTTAATGATCCTCTTAATAGCCCAATGATGGCTCGGCTATGTGGTGAAAAAGGCTAAATCAAAATCATCCACATCATCACTTTCATTTTTTTTGTTTTATGTTTGCGTGATTTTTTATATGCGACATTATATTGCACATATGTTATGGTTTTATTACTCCATATTAATTATTGCACATATTGTATTTTATCACTTTACATTTGGATGTTTGCACATCACATGTGTTGTGCAATTCCCATGAATAGCACTCCTTTGCCTTAGCGCTGCACTTTATTACAATATTTTCTTTTATGCCTGATATCTGGGTTATAGTGTATAGCTGCTGGCTATTTCATTTACTAAGTGCAGATATCTTTTTACACTTGAGCAATTAAATAGCCAGATGGTGGAGTCTGACTTGTCTGTGGCAGGCAGACTGAAGGCCTGAGTGGGCCAAAAATAGCCAGGAGGCTGAACAATTTCTGTTGTATCAATGTGACACTAAAACATATGGAAAACTGTCTGTTTGAAAAAAGTGGATAGAAAAGCCTTTAAACACAAGTTGGTGAGTGGATTAAAAGCTCTACCCTTGATGGTACAGGTAATATGTGACTTATCTTATTGCTCAACACCATGAGTTTTCAGGTTACACCATTATTGTGGTGCATCTTATTCTTGTGGGAAGCTTGTGCTGAAAACTATTTGTACTATGTTAGGTGTTATCGCAAGGGTTATAATGCTAAGTAACGTTTTGTTGCTTAAGCAAGGGTTTGGCTCCCTCTAGTGACCGCTAAAACTTTGTCAGGACCTTTTCTTTAATTAAGAGTGCAAACAGTTATGCATTGTGGGCTGTGTAGTTTAAGGAGGAAGTGACTCATGTGGTTAACTTAGTTTGGGAACTACTGGACCCACAATGCCAAGACGCAAACCCACAATGCAAAGAGACAGAACAGCCTGCTGGGTAATGAGATAAAAGGGACAGGGCAGCCATCTTTCAGCCTCTCGGGATGCCATTCAACAACCAGCAGGGAGGTCTGTGTGTGGGAACAAAAGACTGTGGCCTACGTGGCGTGGAGTGGGATAGCCAGCCTCTGAGGAACTTCAGAGTGCAGCCCGGCCAGCTTAGCAAGTGGATCTGTGTATAGTGCCAGGACACCTGGAAGTTTCCTGCATCCCAGCCATCCGGAGGAGTGGTACAGCGCATCAACGCCATCTTTCATCAGACTGAGACATCAAGAGGAGAGTCTGGACAGAACCTCACAGCCTCTGGGTCTATTGTGGTGAGAGGGCACCTGCCCATTCCAGTAAAGTGTACTATTTGCTGAGTGAGTTACAGACTGCTGGTGAGACTTGTAGTTCCACAGAGGTGATTTCACCTACTCACAGGCTGCATACAGCTGAACTCTATGATTTGCTTTTCCCTGTGCTTTAAAGTAAGAACTGTACTACACCCACTGATAAGGAGGAAGTGTCACAAGTACCATATATATACTCAGTTAACAGTTACCAGGGCATCATTTATTCTACGGTTTGCTTTCTCTTTGTTTCCCTGTTGGATTACAAATACTGTAGTTTAAAACTACAGGCTAGCTGAAGATACCTGAAGACAAGGAACTTTTCTCATCTTTTACAAAGCATCACAGTTCTACTTTGTAGTTGTGACATTGAATTACAACCTAGGGGGAGCCCTTGAGTACAGGTTAAATATCGCATTGTGTTATCACATGTGAGAAACATTGCCTTGCAATTTGGTGTGTGTGTGTTCAGGCTTCAGTGGGAAGGTGTTTAGTAAAGGTCTTTGAGAATATTAAGCATTTGTCCCACTGTACTCCTAACTATATATATATATATATATATATATATATATATATATATATATATATATATATATATATATATATATATATATATATATATATCCTCCACATGGATTATTAAATCCACAGTTTCATATCTGTATTATTGTTATCAACTGTCATTTATTGCTTACATTTGACCACATTGTTCCTTGTGATTAATACCCACTTTAGTAAACTTGTAAACTTTTTGAGTTGTTAATTGATATTGTGTGTGTGTCTCTTTTAGTACTACAGCAGGTGAAGGGGCGGGATCCAGGGCTATGGTAAATATATTTTGGTTTGTCATTATTGTGTTTCTCTCTATTGCTGAGTCCCATACTAATATTACCAAGCAGGTGTGCCAGAGGGGTCGAGAACATTCTTAGGGTTGAGAGGCAGGATGCAGAACCAAACATTCATTAGCAGCTCCTTCGGGGGTAGTGCTACATTTCTTAGAAAGCTAATAAATATTTCTAAATGGATTTGGTAAACAATAAAACAGTTCTGTAATTTTTTTTCATTGCATTTTATTGTAGACTCCGTGCCCACTTTTAGTACAATTTAGCCACAACTAAAATTTGGCAAGGCACCCTTTACCCCTTCCTTTTTTCTCCTGCTTCCACAACCTTAGGTGGATGTCATGATGTCCTTAGATTGAACTGACGATATCTGAATGATTCTTGCAGCTGCAGGCATCATTCATATATTGTTATTTTCAATGTTTCCCTCTCATGTAAAATCAATCATAACAGCTGTATATATATATATATATATATATATATATATATATATATATATATATATATATATATATATATATATACATATATACAGTGCCTTGCAAAAGTATTCACATATTCATCTTGAGGATTTGCATCATTTAATTTGCAGAACATGCCCACAAATTTTAAGATTTTTACTTTTTATTGTGAAGCAAACAACAAATAGGACAAAATAACAGAAAAAGTCAATGTGCATAACTATTCACCCCCCTAAAGTCAATACTTTGTAGAGCCACCTTTTGCGGCTATCACAGCTCCAAGTCGCTTTGGATAAGTCTCTATGAGCTTGCCACATCTTGCCACTGGGATTTTTGCCCATTCCTCCTTGCAAAACTGCTCCAGCTCCTTCAAGTTAGATGGTTTGCGCTTGTGAACAGCAAGTCTGACCACAGATTTTCTATTGGATTGAGATCTGGGCTTTGACTAGGCCATTACAACACATTTACATGTTTCCTCTTAAACCACTCAAGTGTTGCTTTAGCAGTGTGTTTGGGGTCATTGTCCTGCTGGAAGGTGAACCTCTGTCCTAGCCTCAAATCACACACAGGGTGGTACAGGTTTTGCTCAAGTATATCCCTGTATTTAGCACCATCCATCTTTCCCTCAACTCTGACCAGTTTCCCAGTCCCGACTGCTGAAAAACATCCCCACAGCATGATGCTGCCACCACCATGTTTCACTGTGGGGATGGTGTTCTTAGGGTGATGTGATGGGTTGGGTACCGCTATGCTAACTAACAGCAAGAATAAGTCCTTACATTTAAAGAGCACCTGTCATTTCAGATCCATTATGGCAGCACCTGTTAGCGGGCATCCACTCTTCTGCTTCCGCCACGTCCCTCACCTTTTTGTGTCAATGCCGCATCACCTTAAAGTGAATGGGACTGTTTGTGAGTAAACAGCGGGTCAGAGGAGGAGATGCTGCGGGACAGAGGTGACAGTTACTCTTTAAAAATTATGATTTAAATCGAGTTGATTTAAATCAAGCCTTTTTACTAGTGATTTAAATCATGATTTAAATTGTGATTTAAATCGACTAATGGTCACAACCTGACTATAGGTACATTCTCTTTACCAACTGAGGTGTAATATGAGAACCTACCAAAACTATCTGTTCAAATTACTTCCAATAATACAATCCCTTTTACTGAAAAGTTATTGATAGATCTCAATTTTTTAAATTCACTATCAGACTGTAACATGTTTGGGCAGAATACATTTTTTCTCCAATGTATCTACATTGAAAATTACATTTTTTGAAAGTCTGGAGAGTTAAAATTAGATTTTTGATTGGTCATATTCTTGATTTAAAATGTAATCCAACATACAAATGTCAGATGCATTTGAGTGTCCCACGCTGTCTAGGATTATCTAGTTATCTTATTAGTTACATAATTATTGAGGCAAAAGCAGTGCAGTGTAGGCACTTTGAGGAGCTTGCAGCAACCTGCATTGTTCAAATTAACCAAACTGTCCCTGTTGAACTCCAGAGGAATTCAAGACTAACCCACATACCTGTTATTGATATTGGCACCTGTTTTCACCTTTGTTGCTGTTGAAGCCGGGTCAGGTTAATTGCAATACTAATTATAGCATTAGCTCTAGATCCATGTATTATAAAACATTGTTTCCAAGTATAGTTTGTAATTCTCCATGTATGGACACTGCCATATTTGCTTATCACATACTGTCAGGAAAGACAAAATATACCCAGGTGCATAGTTATACACAGACGGAAAATTCTTATTAGTCAAATCTATTGTCAGGAAAGAATCAATGTGCATAGGCGCATAAATATGCGTGAACAGAAAATTATAGTTAGCCATAACTATGCATGAGTGAGTGTGTGTGCATGCCGGTGTGCATGCCCACCACTAGACTGGTACCAAGTGGGCTATTTAAACACCTCTGCTGCACTAGGACCTTGTCTTATGGTCTACAATGTTCTGCTTCCTGATCCTGTGCTTGTTCTCCTGTTGGCGTTCTGCTATTCATCTGACCATGCTTGAACTCTGCCTGAACCGAACCCTGGCTTGCCCTTTGACCGCGTCCCTGCCTGATCCTTCTGTCTATCTGCTTACCATTGCCAACTCCAGCCTGAAGCTGACTATTCTTCTGCCTGCTGCTCTGTACCTGACTTGCCTGATATTTACTGACCCGGCGTGCCTGACTCTGCTCTGTGTCCAGCCCGTGGAGGCCCTCCCTGCAGCCTGTCAAGTACCTACAGTACTGTCTGCCACCTGTCAGCCTGCCAAAAGCTTGCTGCCTGTGGCCTTCCAGCTGCCCAGTGCCTGCTGACTGTCTTCCAGCTTACTGCGCCTGCTGCCCTGTGTCATGGTCCAGCCTGCATCCAAGTGCACACAGACCTCTCATCTGCAACTGCCTTTACCAGAACTGCCAGGCACTCATGCCACTCCAGGCTTTTGTACTTCCTGTTACCTTATTAGGCATACCGAGTCAGAGGTGCAAGAGATAGCCTTTCTCTCCACGTGAGGCTCCATCACCAGGTGCGTGACACACTCAGTCTTTGTTTTCTTTGTACTGATTTCCTTTTTACCACTGCCACCTTACTAGACAGGGTCTTCTGGTTGAAAGCAACACACTTGCCATCTCTAGAAGCTAGTAGCCAGCATGTTATTCAGGTTGTCTTCTTTCATGACAAGTAGTGATTAGCCAAACATACCTGGGTTCAGTTTGAGCAGGGTTCAGCAAAACACTACTGAGGCTTGGGTGTCGAACATTAAAAACATGCATGCCCATTTTTTAGGCTAATAGACAAGGGATTGGCAAACAAATGGCATGGGTGGGCTAGGCACTGCACTGGGGGGACCAAAAAAAAAGTTAAATTCTGTTTGGTAATGAGCAACTATTTTTGGAATGCTTAAAAATAAAACATTAAAAATGCCAAACTACATTAACTAACATGTCTGGGGTATGCCTAGACCCTGCCTTTAAAGTTGCATCTTTGTGATGTATACAACATACTACAGCAAAACTGACATTTACAAAGAAAAATGTGTTCAAATTGCTGGTAAAACGACAGCCCCAGCTGCTTCATTTTTCTTATCCTAGATGAAGGTCTGGTACAGATAAAAATTAGGTACTCCCATACAAAGTTCCCTATATTCAGTATATATTTAAAGGGGGACCTCCACAAAAAAATAAAGAAAAAAGTTTGGAATTCCCCTAAAAAGCCATACCAGGGGACGGCCCCTCTGGCAAAGCACCTTGTCCACATTTTGATGAGGACAAGGGCCTCTTCCCCACAACCATGACCCAGTGGTTGTGGAAGTCTGTGGGTGAAGGGCTGCAAATAAAAACACACAAACAGTTAAAAATAAAAGTTCCATGATATATATCCATCAACATTCAGGAATGTAGATCCATGTCAATCACAATGCTGCTCACCATAATTTCCAAACTACTTTGGTGGAAATAAAACAAATTTGAGGATTTGGCACCACCTATGCATCTCCCCACGGGAGTAATAGAGTCATTTTCATGTGACAGTGTTAGCCTGGCAGTGTAAGCCTGGCAATTGGCCATTCATGTCCAAGTACTGCATCCTTAGAGGTGACATGCTTCCCCATACTCATAATACGATGACACACAGATCTATCTCTCCACTCCCCAACTCACCCCCACTATCTCCTCACGGATCTCAAACTTGCTGAATGACATATCGGTATGGATGTCACACCACTTCCTCAAACTCAATCTTTCTAAAACTGAGCTTGTTATATTTCCTCCTTCACGGTCCCCCTCCTGTGACTTCACCATTAATATCAACAACACAACCATTGGTCCCTCCACACATGCCAGAGTCCTGGGTGTAATCCTTGACTCTGACCTCTCCTTCAGCCCCCATATCCAATCACTGGCTAAATCCTGCCGCCTTAACCTCCGCAACATCTCCAAAATTCGACCCTTTCTGACTAATGACACTACAAAACAACTTATTCACTCTTTGATTATTTCCCGCCTCGACTATTGCAACTCTCTCCTTAATGGCCTACCCTTAAGCAGGCTATCCCCCCTTCAGTCTATTATGAATGCTGCTGCTAGACTAATACACCTCACTAATCGATTCGTGACTGCTGCTCCTCTCTGCCAATCCCTTCACTGGCTTCCCCTACCCCACCGTGTAAAATTCAAAATGCTAACCATAACATACAAGGCCATTCACAACATCGCCCCCATCTACATCACCAACCTCATCTGCAGATATCGCCCAAATCGCCCCCTTCGCTCCTCCCAGGACCTCCTGCTCTCTAGCTCCCTTGTTACCTCCTCCCATGCTCGCCTTCAGGACTTCTCCAGAGCCTCTCCCATCCTCTGGAATTCCCTGCCCCAGTATGTCCGATCAGCCCCTACCCTGTCCACCTTTAGGAGATCCTTGAAAACTCATTTATTCAGGGAAGCCTATCCCACACCCACATAACTGTCCCTGAGCCACCCCCATCAAATCATTCTTTGCAGCTATTACCTTTTGTAACACCACCCCCTCCCTTTTAGAATGTAAGCTCTACGAGCAGGGCCCTCCTGTACCTTTTGTATTGTACTGTAATTGTGTTGTCCCCCTTATACATTGTAAAGCGCTGAGTAAACTGTTGGCGCTATATAAATCTTGTATAATAATAATAATAATAATAAGCCCTGGCTATTAACAGAAGGCCCTTGCATGAAAACAGAACTTAAAAGAAGTGCAGTAAGGATAAGTATCAGTAGGTGGGGGTTAATCTTACAAAAGAACTTGTTACTTTGTCCATTCTTTAGGGCAATCTATAGCAGGTATGCGGATAATGCAACATCTTAGATCCGAGAACAGCCTCAGACTTTCCAGATGACTCTAAAGTCCTATAGATAACAAATGAATGCACATTCTTATTTTATGACTATAAAGCATCCCAGTCTACTTGTACTATGTTATGGCGCTAACAACAGGCTGGATACTGTGAGAGCTGTTTTTCAGAACACTTTGGTGATGAAATTTATCACAATAGAAATGGGGCCTACAGTAATTACATGTCATTTGTATTGTCTACCAGACTTTAAAGCTTGTTACAATTTTGATGATCGGCGTTGAACATGTGAAGATTACAGGCTTTGGCATTGCCCTAGAAACCAAATAACAAGATCGAAAAAAAAAATGTTTAGATTTCCCACTAGCAATAGACATTGTCATGAGAAATTATTCAATATCATGAGCAATTTTTCTATAGCATAAATTTGCAATTGAAGCTGTCCTGTGGGAGGCATAAAGAAGGTTGTGAACTTAGCACGGATGTTTGAAACATGAATGCTACCCTGACCTTTGTTTTAATGGGCCCTTTCCATATTGTGATCCAGTGAGTCTTCAAAATTCAAGTTGCACATGGTACATGCTGATTTAACTTCAGAGATAGCATTCTGCAAGTTCAAATGAATGGGTGTGTGCAAAATACATCATTTACTAGAAAGGATGCCAAAAGCACACTTCATAACCTTTCTTGTCATGACGATTAGAAGGGGGCCTTCAAAGGTGCTGAGCTAGGGCAAAGGCCTCATCCCCATTAAATACACTGGATAGAGCAGGACCTGTTGTTTAAGGCAATTGGCAGTTCTAAAATATAGCTCACTGTCGATTTGCTGACTATAAAATTAAAATGCAGACTAGCAAAGGATTGACCACTTGCTAGGTACATAAAAAATAAAACAATCCTTTTTTTGTCAATCAAAAGCTTAAAAATTCAATAAAAGAGCTTAAAAGATGGCTATGAGAGATACAGGACACTGCTTCATGACCAGAGGAGTGGAAATGTAGCTGCAGCACATTGCACCTATGTCCATGCAAAGGAACTAGATTTCCTTATACCAGTTGTGGAGGTGAGGAGGTGACATAGCTTCTGAAATTATTTTTTTTTGAGTAATAGGTTAACATAATGTGGATGTTCTGTGATGTAAAGTCAAATTTTGTATTTACAGCATGTAAAGCAGCTGGGAACCTTTCCAGGAACCCTTACACAGCATAAAATGCAGAGAATGCAGAATGTGGATCCCTGTCCACTAGAAGCACCCTGTCTTCTATAGTAACAATGCCTGATGAGGAGTCTACATCTTTCAAGAGTCCTTGCCCTGTAGCTAGGGAAACCTAAAGGATATCATGTGGAAGATCAACCAACAAACACTTTAACTGCCTTTTTGACATCATGTCTGAAATGTCTCGAATGGAAGTTCAAAACTCTAAGGAGATAGTCTTTGCTCAAAGCTTAGTATGCCTTTTTTAAAGATGTTTAAAGAGCTGCAGATGGACATGAGAATAGAAGTCAAAAGGTACATTGCCACTTTCACCCCTCCTAATATATCTTCATCATCTTCCATTCTCCTCAAACCTGGAGTGCCTTCACAACCAGGTCCATATGCTTCACGCCCTACCCCTCCTTAGCCAAGTTTTTCCCAACAACACACATCTATCTACTTACCTAGCAATACATTCGCAACCACCTTTTGGTACCCATCTAACCAGTATCCTAGCCATTCCCAAGGTCACACATCTTTTGCCTATTAACTCCTTGTCCAACCAAGTTCTATATTAGGATCCAGTGTGAGCTACTGTACCTCCATCATTTAGCAACACCCACTATGCCATTTCCCTTCCTAAAATATTTCCCTTTTACATACACAACACATCCACATTGTCCACCACAACATCAGACCATGAGGTAATGTAATGTTATCCTATGACCCTTAACATTTCTATCAGTACCTGTCAAGTTTTCACATTTTTGGTTTGGCATGTCTACTCTGTTGGTAGGGTACCGTTAATTTTCAAGGTACTGGTACTGTTAATAGGGTACCCAAACCTGTCCACAAATTAATCTTTTAGGGTGTTAAAATAGTTTTGCCCATGTTATTCAAAAGAAAAAAAATGTTGTGATTTATATTACTTTTTTCCATCCTATAATGTATATGTATGTTTGTGTGTATATTGCTCAACAGTGGTTTTCTGATAAAAAAAAGATTTGGGATGTAATATACCAAAATAATTTAGACTCTTTTTGACAGTAGAGAGATAAGAGATATACACTTACAGTAATGTCATTATTAACCTTTCCATGAGCAGCACGCAATTGCAGAAAATGTTCTTATACTTCAAATTGTCGGAGGCTAAACCCAGCAACTCATCAAAGCTATGAAGAAATAAAATGTGGGGTCAGTAACCTATAACTACAAGAGACAGCATTGTACATGTGTCATTAGATGACATTGTGTCACTTTTACCTGCACATGCAAGATGGCAGTGTGATTATTTGAGTTATTACGAGGCTTTAGATTGTAAGCTCTAACATGCAGGGCCCTCTGATTCCTCCTGTATTGAATTGTATTGTGACTGTACTGTCTGCATTTACGTTGTAAAGTCCGGCGCAAACTGTTGACACTATATAAATCCTGTATAATAATAATATGAAGCTTAACTCATCTACTCACCAAGATCCCTGACATTTTAAAAAATGCACAAAGCACCCAAAAATGTTCCAAGAAAGCTTGAAAAAGCTCAAGTGTGAACCTAAACTTAAAATAACAAGCATACCATCCCAGATTTGTGGTGCTTGGAAGAACTTACTCAAAGATACTTGGATGGCATGGTGAAGAGAATTAAAAAAAACCTCATCAGCCAAGTCAGCTTCTTGATATTTCTGACAAACCTCTCACATGGGAATGGGAATTGTGTTAACATGTGTTGTTACTCCATTGTATTGAATGCATATTACCTATAAGCCTATAGTGCTTAGAAGGGATGACATGCACTAAGATGGATATGAAAACATATGTGCTTTGGCTGTTGCTTTCCTATCACTGTGGAATAAACATAAAATAGCTATAACATATTAAACCAGCATGAGAATGCAATTTATAAGAGCCTTTTAAAATTATGTAAATAAGAGTAATACCTTTAGAGGCTAACCATAATGGAAATAATAGTCTACTTGATAATACAAGGGCTTTTCATCAGACAATTACAAATGAAGTGCAGAAGAAATAACATTCTTCAAAGTACGCAGACCTTTTGAAATGAAAACAAAGAGGCATAATTTGTGAAAAAAAAACCATACAAACAAACAGTACAACTGGAAAAAAAAACAACGACTTAAATAAATGTGGGGAAATCTAAAACTCATAACCAAATCATATTTTATTGTACTAGTCAAAAATGTATTTCAGTGACTATTTAAAAATACATTCATTGTTCTTTGAACATAAAAAAATGAAATTGCATAGCTAAAAATACATAGGAAAAATATTAAGAAATGTGATCAGCTGCTGTACTCAAAAAAAACTTTCTAATGAATATATAACATGATGTGCTGCACTGAACAAACATAAGATGGTATGAAAAGTGATACTGTAGATATATCTATTTAACACAGTACAATGTGCCACAAGTGTATTGTGAACATTCCAAAAAATACATATGTGGATAAAAGCGTGAAACGTTCATAAATCAATCTGTGAAAAATATTAAAAGTTTAACTTCCCAAGAGCACTGTATATCTCAACATGTATATGAATCTTCACCTCCATGAGGACCTATAGACAGGCTTTTTACTCCTCACTTAGACCTTTAGATTACAACAGGTTTGGTCACGCTTGCTCCCTTCTATTAGCCAAGATTGATGAAGGTTCTGTACTCTTCACTTCAAAGTGCTCAGCTCAAAGATTATGTTTTATATATCTAGCCATAAAAAGAGACAAAAGGCTCAAAAGTAATGCTCACCATATAATGGTAATAAAACTTTTTTTTTTATTAAAACTGCATTTAAATTGTGGTCAAAAACAAGATGTAAACAGCTATCACTGAACAGGATTTCACCTGCAGCTTACCGTTCTGAAGTCTGAATACCTACCAATGTTCTGCCCTACGTGTTACATCAATGTGACTTTATAAAGCACAGGGAGGTATTCGGTCAAGGACGTATAAGAAGCAGCCTACAAGTACCAGCATGTAATATAAATTGGTTTAGGGCATAATAGTGTATAGCAAATCAATAAAAAACACAATTAGGCCTGGTTCGTTCGACTTTCACATGAAGCTGGCATGCCAGCGCGACTTCAGCGCGACTTGCATATGAGATCTTTAACAGAAGTCAAAGCAAGTCACACCAAAAGTAGTGCAGGAACCTTTTCCTAAGTTGGAGTGACTCAAATCCTATTAGAACGGTTCCATTGCAATTAATAGGGCGCAAATTGTCATGCAACATATGCTCTCAAAGTCGGTGCGCATGTTGCATCAGTTGGTCTTAATAGAATTTACAAAGAATGCCGGCAGGAAATAGACAATAAATAATACATCGAATAAATAAACCTTAGACTGCTCCATTTATAAACAATATGTGTGTGAGATAATAAATAAAATTTATAAAATGTAATAAATAAAATAAAATTAATAAAAGAGCACCATTAAATATTTAGAAAAATATGTATATGTACTGAAATGAGTTTGTGACCTGTCCACACCAATAAATGCATTGGCAAGTCTCCATCCCAGTAATTTAAAGCGAAAAAAGACGGAATAGTAGCGGGACTTTGCGTGAGACCTGTCAATGGGTATAAAGACTAGTTGTTCAGGATCAAAAGAAATTGACCTGAAGCAATTAATACATCTATAGTTGGTAAGATAGTATAATGTGCATAAATGTGCGTATAGCCTGGGATACCATAATCTCCAAAGATTTTCGAGATGTAAATGATTAAAATATTTTAATAAATTTAGCGTAAGACATACTTCATAGAATACATCATACAACATAATTTGACATATACAGGCAGTAAGACAATGAACATGATTCATGTAATAGAAACAATTACAGAAAAAAGAGATATTGTTGTTCTTATATAGTAAAATAATATGTGCATCCATAAGTTGGTAACTCTACGCGTTTCTTAGAACATCTATTAGTATATAGTCAGTTATGGATAGATAGAAAGTAAGTACAGAAGAAACATATGTTTCAATAATACTCACATACAATACATTGGTCAGTGACCACCAATGTCCTGGGATGCGTAAGTAGTCTAGGTCAACAAAGTCTCACCCGGGGCTGAGGCAGAGCTTATGCCCCCCAGCCCATGGGCCACAGCTGCCAAAGGACCGTAACACCCCAATGTGTGAACACCACCAGGTGGAAAAAGTGCAACCCGGCCGCTGAGCACAGGGTGAGCTGTAATAAAGAAGGAAAACTGTATGAAAGTGGAAGGAAGGAGGGATAGGAGTGGATGTGTGTGTGCAGAGGATAGATCTTTCAGTGAAGACTGCATATCGAGGGGTAAGTGAATGTGTGTGTGAATTACTCTAAAACAAATGGATGTGTCGTGGGTCATGAATGGTATTGAGGAGAATGAGTGTGAAGGACAAGGAATGTGTGTGTATAAGAAAAACAAAATGGCAAAGTAGTGAAAAGAGAGTATGAAGGATGAATGTGTGTACCTGAATGGTGCCTATCCGCTTTGCACCTGCGCCATTCAGGTACACACATCCATCCACTTTCATACAGTTTTACTTCTTTTTTACAGCTCACCCTGTGCTCAGCGGCCGGGTTGCACTTTTTTCACCTGGTGGTGTTCACACATGGGGGTGTTACGGTCCTTTGGCGGCTGTGGACCGTGGGCTGGGGGGCATGAGCTCTGCCTCAGCCCCGGGTGAGACTTTGTTGACCTAGACTTCTTACGTATCCCAGGACATTGGTTGTCACTGACCAATGTATTGTATGTGAGTATTATTGAAACATATGTTTCTTCTGTACTTACTTTCTATCTATTCATAACTGACTATATACTAATAGATGTTTTATTGTTTTAATTCTTAGTTAATTTGCATCTGACTCCTGATGATTGGTAGAAAGCCAAGAAACGCGTAGAGTTACCAACTTATGGATGCACATATTGTTTTACTATATAAGAACAACAATATCTCTTTTTTCTGTAATTGTTTCTATTACATGAATCATGCTCATTGTCTTACTGCCTGTATATGTCAAATTATGTTGTATGATGTATTCTATGAAGTATGTCTTATGCTAATTTTATTAAAATATTTTGTATCATTAACATCTCGAAAATCTTTGGAGATTATGGTATCCCAGGCTATACGCACATTTATGCACATTATACTATCTTACCAACTATAGATGTATTAATTGCTTCAGGTCAATTTCTTTTGATCCTGAACAATTAGTCTTTATACCCAGTAACAGGTCTCATGTAAAGTCCTGCTACTATTCCCTCTTTTTTTGCTTTAAATTACTGGGATGGAGACTTGCCAATGCATTTATTGGTGTGGACAGGTCACAAACTCATTTCACTTCTGCTATATCTAAGAATTGGGTAGAAGACACCCACTTTCCGTGACCTGATCAATCCACCTTCATCTATTTATATTTAAATCTCATTCTTCTGTTTTATCTTTTTCTTTATATTAGTTATATATTTATTGAATTCTACATGCATATTGATAAAATTCAGTGCATAAAATCCCTACCTCTGTTGCATATTGATTAAATTCAGTGCAAATATCCCCTTTTCCTGTTGCATATTGATTAAATTCAGTGCTATTCCTTCACATTTTTATTCCCCTTTATCTTATTAATATGATAATTTTTACTGTCTTATCCACCTTGTTTTGTTGCTGGGAGGTGGTGCTGGTGTCTTTTTTGTCCCACTTCCGGAGCTGCGATGCGCCAAGTGCGCGACCTGTGACTCATCCTATGTTATGATGGGGGCAGGCCGCGACCTTGGTGTATCGGCGTTATGTTTCCACGTCCGGCATGCGGTGCCTTGTGACACCGCATTGCCGGAGTCAGTAGGGTTTCCACTCTGGCTTTGGCGGCATGGGGGCGGAAGGTCACCGCAATCTATGCATCGCAGAGGGAGTTCTCTCTCCCCCTTCAATGCCGTCATTATGCCCCCACATGACGCTGAGCACGCCCCCAGCCCGCAGCATCTAGCGGTTGCCTTGGACCGGCTCACTCCAGGTATCGCCGTGGCGGAGGAGTGACCTATCAGCTTTGCACCTACACCAGGTATACACATCCATCCTTCACACTCTCTTTTCACTACTTTGCCATTTTGTTTTTCTTATACACACACACATTCCTTGTCCTTCACACTCATTCTCCTCAATACCATTCATGACCCACGACACATCCATTTGTTTTAGAGTAATTCACATAGACATTCACTTACCCCTCGATATGCAGTCTTCACTGAAATATCTATCCTCTGCACAAACACAAACATCTACTCCTATCCCTCCTTCCTTCCACTGTCATACAGTTTTCCTTATTTTTTACAGCTCACCATGTGCTCAGCGGCCTGGTTGCACTTTTTCCACCTGGTGATGTTCACACATTGGGGTGTTACGGTCCTTTGGCAGCTGTGGCCCGTGGGCTGGGGGGCATGAGCTCTGCCTCAGCCCCGGGTGAGACTTTGTTGACCTAGACTACTTACGTATCCCAGGATATTGGTTGTCACTGACCAATGTATTGTATGTGAGTATTATTGAAACATATGTTTCTTCTGTACTTACTTTCTATCTAAGAAACGCGTAGTTACCAACTTATGGGTGCACATATTGTTTTACTATATAAGAACAACAATATCTCTTTTTTCTGTAATTGTTTCTATTACATGAATCATGTTCATTGTCTTACTGCCTGTATATGTCAAATTATGTTGTATAATGTATTCTATGAAGTATGTCTTATGCTAAATTTATTAAATTATTTTGGATCATTTACATCTCGAAAATCTTTGGAGATTATGGTATCCCAGGCTATACGCACATTTATGCACATTATACTATCTTACCAACTATAGATGTATTAATTGCTTCAGGTCAATTTCTTTTGATCCTGAACAACTAGTCTTTATACCCATTGACAGGTCTCATGTAAAGTCCAGCTACTATTCCCTCTTTTTTCAATGTATATGTACTGTATAACACAGAAATAATGGAAATTATGGGATTTTTTAATATGATAAAAATGTAAATATAACAAATGTATAAAAATATTTTAAAAAGTATTAAATAATAGGAATATATAAAGTATCTCATATAGCATGGGTTCTCAACCTGTGGCCATCCAGCTGTTGAGAAACTACAAGTTACATGAGTTATTGCAAGGCTGACAGTTATAAGCATGACTGCCAAAGGCAGGGGAATGAATGGACTTGTACTTCTGCAGCAGCTGGAGGGCCACAGGTTTAGCACCCATATATAAGGCAGCCCTCACATTTTCCACTTGCTTACTCACATTTTGCCAGTGGAAAATGAGGGCTGGCGAGGAGCTGGGCTGCCTGGGAGCGGGGGGGCGAGCACTATCGGTGGGCGGGTTCATTGGGAACCATACTCCCAGTGATCGCCACGGGGGAAGACAGCATGGAGGAAAAGGAGAGCAACGGGATAGCAGAGCAGGATAGCACACCAGAGCAGCTTACATTACAATTGCACCTGCTCTGCTCGCCGTCACATACAGCCCCATCTCCTCCTGACCCTGCACCTGTGATAGACAGAATGTGGGTCCAATGCTGGGATGCATTCTGTCTATCACAGGCACGGGGTTAAAAAGAGGCAGGGCTGTGTATGGCGGCAAGCAGAGCGGAGGCAATTGTAATGTAAGCTGTTCCAGCATGCTATACTGCTCTGCTATCCCGTGGCTCTCCTCTTCCTTCAGTCATGATCCGGCTGCCCTCTCTATTCCTCTGCCCAGGTGAGGCTGCAATGGTGGGCACAGTGAGGCTTCAGTGGTGGCCACAGTGGGGCTGCAATGGTGGGCACAGTGTGGCTGCAATGGTGGGCACAGTGAGGCTGCAAAGGTGGGCACAGTAAGGCTGCAATGGTGGGCACAGTGAGGCTACAATGGTGGGCACACTGAGGCTACAATGGTGAGCACAGTGAGGCTGCAATGATGGGCACAGGTGAGACTGCAATGGTGGGCACAGGTGAGGCTGCAATGGTGGGCACAGGTTAGGCTGCATTGATAGGGACAGGTGAGGCTGCAATGGTGGGCAGTGAGGCTGCAAGCGAGGGCACAGGTGAGGCTGCAATGGTAGGCACAGGTAAGCCTGCATTGATGGGCACTTGCTGAGTGGCACTAATAAAGTTGTTGTTAATATTTATTTTTGTAACTTAATACTGCATAAAACATTTAAGTGTCATTTCATGAGAGAATTTATGAGGGCGTGTTTAGGGGCAGAATTAGGGGCAGGGAAGGGTAGGGGTTGGGTGGGGAAACTGGTGGAAAGTAACCCTTGAGGCCTGGCTAGTAGCTCAGGACTTGAAATTTTGAGCCCTGATATAGGGTATAAATATAAAAATGCAAAACCTTGTTGGTGTATAGAACCATAATGGTGCGGACCTCCAATTCTTCATTAAGCCCTCTTAGTGCCTAAATGTTTAGAGTAAGGGTCCAAAAGGTCTCTCTCCAGCATAACTTTTTGAATCTTTCTGAGATTAACTGACATCTGGGAATGGACTCTATAACCCCGACCTTAAAGGAGAAGTCCAAGCAAAACCTCACTAATGCTAAACCTGCTCTGTGCCACATTCTAAACCTCATCTCGTTTCAGCATCAGCTGTCCGTCATGGCTTCGCTGTGTAGGCAGGTGCAGGAGAGGCATCCGACAATGGAGCCCCAGAGTGACATCACTTCCTATTCATTTCAAAGCCGTTGTCGGTGCTCTCCTGCACACAGCATCCACCGCTGGAGACCGGGCGGGATCAGGTGCAGAACTGGTAAGTACAGCGAGTTTTGCTTTACAGGGTTAGATAGATTAGGTTTAGCATGTGGCACAGAGTAGGTTTAGCCTTGACTTACACTTTAAGACCTTTAGTAGGTTTGTGTTTCATAGTGAATCGTCTGGGGACGCTGCAGTTAACGTTACCTTCCTTGATAAGCCTCCTATGTTCACCAAATCTGAGTTTCAGGGTCATTCTCCATGTATTGCAGTTGGTCAGAGTCACTTTTTTGTCCATAAATGTAGCTATTTTTTTATTGAAAACATATATTATGAACCCTGAGTGTCTTTGTGTACACTTACCTGTATCTAAAAAATGTTTGTTTTTTTGTTTTTTACTGTATTGTGGGAGTTTTATTTCACCTGCACCTTATATTGCTCTTTGTCTATTTACATGGATGACCTCAAAGCTCTTCTCTTTCTTAGGCAAATGAGGTTGGAGAATAATCTTTCACAAATTCATGCCACTAGCACGACAGCCCAAAATATTTCTCCACAGTCCATTCCCCTGATTTCCCACCACAATTCGAACACAATATGCGAAAATGAATTTATAGATTGGAAGATCTCCTCCAGTCAGAGAATACTCAGAGATGGGATATTTCATTCCTGAGCAGGTACCACGAACTCTGTATAACCCCTAGGGGGGCTTCATATTTAAGAAAGATTGCAATTTTTTAGATTCTGACATGTTCAAAAACTGGAGACAGGTTTCCAAATTTTTCCCCATGAAATGGATAAAAATGATCAACCAACAAAGGAATAAGAAGTTAGGAAGACATAATAAAGAGGTCCAGCTTCTATATACTGATCTTAAAAAACACTGTAGACAAAGTAGATAGGGATCTAAATGATAATTAAGAAGACACAGTGTTTTTTGGGCTGCTTGTAGGTGTACAAAATGCCTAAAGCAAGCCACTATTGTGCCTGTGCCATCTATAAGTCTTAAACCAACCTCCAAATTTGACTTAAGCCACATGAGAAAATATAAGAATTATCCTGAAAAAATTGATCCTGCTAAAAATCCCCTCTTTCCTTGTAGGATACACTTAGATTGACATGGTGTATTGCCTGTGGAAAGGATAAATCTCGTCTAACATTCAAAAAATACCCACGCAAGACCTTACATTCTGCTAATATCCCACAGACTTATGATACTAGTCAGACTGTTCCTCTTTTTCTTGAAAGAAACCCCAACCCTACCCGCTGGCAATAATATTGAGGTTTCGGTTCCATCAAGAGGCAATCATGATACAATAGATATTTCCTTCCAGTGAATTTTTTTGCACTGCCTCAATAAAAAAAGGAAAAGAAAGAAAAAAGGCAGAAGAGATGTGAAGAAAAAAAAATGTAGGACTACCTCAGATTCGTACAAATAAACAAAAGAGGTTAAATGTATCCTCTCATACGACTATGTCTCAAGAAATTTCACAAAAAAAAAAGGTATGGACTTTATGGACTCCATTTCACTACCCCAACCCGTTATTCAAGGATTTAAATACATTTATATGTAAAATAACACTCCAACATTATCACAATATGAAAGACAAACCAGCTGCCACTGAATCTACAGTAACTCCATTGACCAGCTTGATGGGAGCTGTATAGATTGGTACATGATATGGCTACTTTGGATAAAGTAGAGGAGATTTGGTCTGATAATCACACATTTGAAGTAAACTTTTTTTCTGCTGGATATACCCAGGTAGTTCATACTGAGTTAAAACCAAAACCCATGTTTTCTTCTGGTAAACGCTAAGGGCTCTTTCATTGACACCTTCTGTCAGATCACATATTCAGACATCCTTAAATGATGCTTATCCCCAAATGTTTCCAAAAAGAAATGTCATCATTTTAATTTACTAGAAAGGATAGCCCTGGATACTGTAATGGAGAATGCTGAAATGGTTATCAATGTAACAAGCCCCTTTGCTCGCTCGGTTCTACTCTCCCGACACTCCTCTGCAGCTATTGAATCAGATTGCAACGTCTGATGGTTCAGTCATCCAATGTTATGGGATTAGAACTACAGCTCTGTGATGTTCTAACCCAGTTGTGATAGCTCAGAACAAACACCAGGCAGGCTGTATGTAAGTTCAACCAGGAATCTATCTTTTATTGCAAAATACAGGCTTTTATACCCTAAAAGTGGAGGTGCAGACCTCCTGCTCATATTACTCTAACAATACAGCTGTAACCTAATTAACTAATCCCTTTAGACAGCCTAGATGACTCAGACATGACTTTTAGGCCAGACTGGCCGTCTTGTAGTTCAGAAAATCCTATCAACATTATCACAATCAACATAGACTCTTCACACAATAGCAGAGTTATTTAGCACAAACAACAATGGGAATCTAATGACTCTTAGATCCCATACTATAGACTTATTTACAATACACATTTTATCAGACAACAGACAGACAAGTGCTGGAATTTACATCAGCATCTCCTAACAGTTACTGTCCCAGCATTATGAATCAGCCACTATTCCAATATTTCAAATCCAGGGTCCCCAGAGTCTGTGTGTCCTGGGGGACCAGGACCCGAATCCACAGTATTACCACCTCAAGGGTCCCCAGGCATACAGCTCACAAAGAGCACCGTTCCCCCAAATGCGAGGGCCCCTGATCGACCGGCAAGAGGCTAGCATACAGTCCCTTCCAAAAGTCTCTCTCCCGGCTAGGTCTGTCAGAGTTATCAAGCAGGTGTTGATAAAGGGGAGGCATTGTTGTCCAAAATCTGTCTGAATACATAGCTGAAGCAACCAGACTTCTTTCTGATGACAACACCTATCATAAATTGCCTTATGATCCCCTAGTGGTCTTTTTAAAACCTCCTACTTTTACCATCTGCCCAAAATGCATAAAAACCCTATAAACCCTCCAGGTAGGCCCATTATAGCCTCCATGGTGAGTCTAACCAGTAGAGTACCCCCCTCCCCCAGATTCAGTTGGCACCAGAACTCCTGAACATGGAGAAAGATCAGACCCAAGCAGTAAACCCTATTAAAGTCTATAGGATTCAAACTTGAAAAATAAAAAGTCCTCATTTTGAAGGCTAATATGCAAGTTATTGGACAGGAAATAGGTATGGGGCCCAGGTACTTCCCTGGGGAACATATATCAATGCAAAACATTTTTAAAAAAAATAATTATTAAAGTAGCAATGATTTTAATGATGCTTAAAGTGAAACAATAACAATGATATATTCCTTTAAATATAGTGCTTGGGGGGTCCCCTTAGTCTGTCTGTAAAGTTACACATCTGTACCATGTATATAAACTGCTGCAGCAAAAGAAAAAAAATGACATCTAAACTGATTTTCCCGGCTGCAAGCCCCCTTTCCTGGCCTGCCAGGTTGCATGCTCGGATAAGGGTCTGGTATGGCTTTTGGGGGGACCCCATATCATTTTTTTTCAATTTTTTTTATTGCCCACTGACAGCTGATGACTCATCTGTTGTTAAGTATTCAGCAGCTGGCTCCTTAATAACCGGCAGCTATTAACTGTGTGCTCACCAGGCAAATATCCCAAAAAAAATTCAGGTGTTTGCCGAACACGGGATGTTCGGGTCAAACTTATGCTCGGCCCGAACTGCTCGCCCAACACTACTAACCAGTGGGTTGTCTTAGTATGTAAACTTGTTGTAACCTTTGTTTCAGTCTCTCCTTCTTATATTAGGGATTCCTTACAACTACTAGGCATCTTGAGCATTTATACTTGGGAACATGCCTACCTGTAGCTACCACTAGATGTGAATTCTCTGTATAGTTCCATTCTCCACAAGGTGGGCCTCTCTGCCCTTGGTAATTTTTTGGCCAAAAATTCTAATCTACATTATACTCAAGCACAGTTCATTTTAGATAGTACAAGATTTTGCCTCAAACACAACTTTTCTACATTCCTTAACCACTTCAGCTCCGGAAGGATTTACCCCCTTCCTGACCAGAGCATATATTTACCCCCTTCCTAACCAGAGGGTTTTTTGCAATTCGGCACTGCGTCGATTTAGCTGACAATTGCACGGTCGTGTGACATTGTACCCAAACAAAACTGATGGTTTTTTTCCACAAATAGAGCTTTCTTTTGGTGGTATTTGATCACCTCTGCGGTTTTTATTTTTTGCGCTATGAACAAAAAACTTTTTTGTAAAAAAAAATAATATTTTTTTACTTTTTGCTATAATAAATTTGCCTCAAAAATATATAAAAAAAATAATTTCTTCCACAGTGTAGGTCGATATGTATTCTTCTACATATTTTTGATACAAAAAATCACAATAAGTGTATATTGATTGGTTTGCGCAAAAGTTATAACATCTACAAAATAGGGGATAAATTTATGGCATTTTTATTATTATTTTTTTTTTTACTAGTAATGGCGGTGATCTGCAATTTTAATCGGGACTGAAACATTATGGCAGACAGATCGGACACTTTTGACACTATTTTGGGACCAATGACATTTATACAGCGATCAGAGCTACAAATAGCCACTGATTACTGTATAAATTACACTGGCAGGGAAGGGGTTAAACACTAGGGGCAATCAAGGGGTTAAGTGTGTTCCCTGGATGTGTTCTAAATGTAGGGGGATGGGTTCGCCGGTGGCCCGCAATTGCGCGAGGAGAGGCAGAGCAGGGAGATGCCTATGTAAACAAGGCATTTCCCTGTTCTGCCTAGCAACATGACAAGGATCTACTGCTCCCTGTCACCGGGAGCAGTGATCTCTGTCATGTTGCTAAGCAGAACAGGGAAATGCCTTGTTTACATAGGCATCTCACCGCTCTGCCTCTCCTCGCGCAATTGCGGGCCACTGGCGAACACCGAGTTTGTGGGACCAGTCGGCAAGCTCCTGCGGCGTGCAACGCACTACTGGCATTGCTAGGCGGCAAATTCAAAGGGACCTACGGGTACGTCCTTTTGCCTACCCGTTCCATTCTGCCGACGTAAATAGGCATGTGGCAGTCGACAAGTGATTAAAGTGGTAGTAAACGCTTTAATTAGAAGAGGTAAGGTCTGGACAGTAGCACTCCAATAAAAACGCCTTTATTGTACAAAATAAAAAAAGTACAACCCACAGCAGGGTACAGAATTTTATTTTGTTTTTGATATATACATCTTAATCTATGTTTTTATATCACATATGTATTATTTATTATTTTTTCATATGCACATACAAATAGTTTTTATTTTTCATATTTACACCTATATACATATAGGTAGCATTCTAGGTATTTAGTGTTTCATTGTACACTTATTATATAGATACAGACACATATTTTTCCGTTCTACACAAATTTACTTTATATACAGTATGTATATGTCTTTAATAATGTATTTATTGAATGTATATGAATGAGTAACATTATACAATAATAATCACAATTTTTGATAGCACTATACATGCACATTTATCCAGCACTTATAGTTTTATAAAATGGATTATTTCATTTTTCAGGTTCACTTTAAGTTAATTCACCTGGATACACATGTATGACCCTATACTCAACCACACATGTTTGTTAGTAACCAAATTTCATTTAAATAATTGATTAGTTTCAATTAATTACACAATTGATCACATGTTTAATATGCACTAGTATATATTTGTAGCAAAGTTTTGTGGTTGTATAGCTATGACTAAGCACTGTTGAGAGTGTGAAACGCGTCAGAACTTTATCCTTTACCCTGCTGTGATTTGTACTTTTGCTATTTTGCACAATAAAGGTGTTTTTATTGGTGTGCGGCTGTCCAGACCTTCCCTCTTCTAATTGCTATATGCTTAGCCTGCACCTGATGCTTCCACCTTGAGGAGAGTGCCATTTCCACACATCCACCTGGAGCGGTGATCCCTTCCCCAAAAGTAAAACCTTAACATTACATTCAATTAAGACATTAATTTCATCACTCAATTCTACTACAGATTTAGGCAATACGAATGGGCCAAACACCCCCCGGTTTAGTTCGCATCCAGAACATGCGAACGGACCGAAAGTTTGCTCTAACATTTGAACACTGTTAAAGTCTATGGGACTCGAACATGAGAAATCAAAAGTGCAAATTTTAAAGGCTAATATTCAAGTTATTGTCCTAAAAACGGTTTGGAGACATGGGTGTTGCCCCAGGGGATATGTATCAATGGAAAAAAAAAGTTTTTAAAACTAATATTTTTTTTAGGAGCAGTGATTTTAATGATGCTTAAAGTGAAAAAAAAAAGGTGAAATATTGCTTTAAATATCGTACCTGGGGGTGTCAATAGTATACCTGTAAAGTGGCGCGTGGTTCCCGTGTTTAGAACAGTCCCTGCACAAAATGAAATTTCTAAAGGAATAAAAGTCATTTAAAACTGCCTGAGGCTTTAATGTAATGTCGGGTCCTGGCAACATGGATAAAAATCAGTGAGACAAATGGCATGGGTACCCCCCAGTCCATTACCAGGCCCTTTGGGTCTTGTACGGATATTAAGGAGAACCCTGCACCTAGATTAAAAAAAGAAAAGGCGTTGGGCCCCCAGGCCCTATATACTTTGAACAGCAGTATACAGACAGTGCAAACAAGACAGGGACTGTAGGTTTGTTCTTATGTAGAATCTGTTTGTAATTTGGAACAGGTACATTTTGTAAGTGTAGCTCCAGCCAAAAATCCATTTTAAAGCTTTTTGGAAAACATAGGGAAGGGTTATCACCCCTGTAACATGTGTTTTGCTGTCTGCTTTCTGTCCCAATGACAATTGGATTTGGAAAATTTGGGGGTTTTAAGGGAAACAAGGATTGGTGATAAATCAGTGGAGGGGACACCTTTTTTTCACATATTAACTATTACAGGAGAGAATTTCCCTTCCTAGGGGTAGATTTCCTCTCATTCCCTATTGTCTCCTTCCGTTTGTAAGTAGGAGTCGTTTGTAAGTCGGATTTTTGAAAATAGGGGACCGCCTGTAAATACTATACGGCCTACCCTGTACACTCTGCAGAAAATAGGGCCTTAGGTGTTGGTGGTACCAAAACACTGTAAGCCCTCACAGTTACTCTTGGTGGGCACTGAAACGGGCCCTGCTGTGAAATATTATATCAAGAATTGTAATTACATGCCCCTGTTAAACAGGGGCAGAAAAATTGGGCCTTAAGCGGTGTTGGTGGTGGTGGCACAACACTGTAAAGCCTCACAGATACTTTTGTTGAGCACAGGAACAGGCCCTGCTGTGAAATATTAGATCAACAATTGTAATTACATGCCCCTGTTAAACAGGCATAAAAATTGGGCCTTAGGCAATGGTGGTGGTGCTACAACACTGCAACCCCTCGCAGATACTCTTGTTGAGAACAGGATACAGCCCTGCTGTTAAATATTTGATCAAAAATTGTATTTACATGCCCCTGTTAAACAGGGGCATAAAAATTGGGCCTTAGGCAGTGGTGGTGGTACCCAGAACCAAAAATGTTCTTAGAAGCTATCAACATGAACATTGAGGAGGAATAGGATAGTCACTCAGCATAACAGGATAGTCACTCAGCATCAGCATAGGCAGTCTTAAAGGGATCTCACATTCAAAAAAAATAAATCAGTTACATCAGCATCAGGTGCTTGGTAGCTGGTGATCCAAGACTGATTCATTTTTATGAAGGTGAGCCGATCAAATGAGTCGGTGGACAGGGGCACTCGGTTACAAATCCTGCAGTGGCATGAATGTGCGTTCTGAAAGAATGCTGGATGCAGGACAGGCCAGTAGCTCAATTGCATACTGTGCAAGCTCTGGCCAGTGATCCATCCTCAAGACCCAGTAACCCAGTGGATTTTCGGTTGGAAAGGTCTCCAAGTCTGATCTTGCCCCTAGGTACTCCTGAACCATGTACAACAGACGCTGGCGATGGTTGCTGGAACTGATCAGACCTTGGGGCTGCGGACTAAAAAATTGTCTGAATGCATTGGTCAAACGGCCACCTTCTCCACCACTCCTTCTGTGACTGACCGAAGCCTCAGCAACACGTTGTCCAGGAGGACCAGGAAATTGTAACCTCCCAGGCTCTGGAAACGCATTGCACAAACCTTTCTGCAAGGCCTCCCGAAGATGTTTCATCTCCTGCTCCCTCTGCGATGGCTGGATAAGTTTCGCCACCTTACCCTTGTAACATGGATCAAGAAGGGTTGCCAGCCAGTACTGATCCCTCTCCTTGATGCCATGAATCCGAGGGTCCTTTTGCAGGCTTTGCAGGATCAGGGAGGCCATGCATTGTAGGTTTGCTGAGGCATTCGGTCCAGAGTCCTCTGGGTCACTAAGGACAACCTGATCCGCAGCCACCTCCTGCCAGCCACGTACAAGTCCATGGGTTTCTGGGGCCTGAAAATGATCCCTTGAAGACTGCTGCTGATGCTGAGTGCCAGGCTCCACCCCCATGCTGACACAATCCTCCTCCTCTTCCTGTGTGATAGGCAGGCCTGCAGGAATACTGTCTGGTTAAAAGGGGCCTTGAGAGATAAGGAAGTCCTCCTCTTCCTCCCTCTGTTCTGCCTCAAGTGCCCTGTCCATTATTCCATGCAGCGTGTGCTCCAACAGGTAGACAAGAGGGACAGTATCACTGATGCATGCACTGTCACTGCTCACCATCCTCTTGGCCTTCTCAAATGGTGACAGGACAGTGCATGCATCCTTGATCATGAGCCACTGGCGTGGCGAAAAAAAGCCAAGCTTCCCTGACCCTATCCTGGTGCCATACTCACACAGGTAGTCATGGATGGCCCTCTGCTGCAGCATTGCCAATGTTGAGTTCCACCTGGTGGGCATGTCACAGATGAGGCGATTCTTGGGCAGGTTGTATTCCTTTTGGAGGTCAGCCAGCCGAGCACTGGCATTATATGACCGGTGAAAATGCCCACATACTTTCCTGGCCTGCCTCAGGAGATCCTGTAAGCCTGGGTACCTGCACAAGCACCGCTGCACCACCAAATTAAGGATGTGAGCCAAACAAGGAACATGGGTGAAGTGTCCCTGTTGGAGGGCGGAGAGGAGGTTGGTGCCATTATCGCAAACCACCATTCATGGCTGAAGCTGGCGTGGCATCAACCACCTCTGAGCCTGCCCCTGCAGAGCTGACAGAATCTCTGCCCCAGTGTGGCTCTAGTCCCCTAAGCAGACCAACTCAAGCACAGCATGGCATCTTTTTGCCTGAGTGCTTGCGTAGCCCCTAGAACACCTATAGAGCACCGCTGGTTCCGAGGACAAATCTGCACAGGAAGAGGCCATAGAGGAAGAAGAAGAGGAGGGGGTGGCGGAGAGAGGTGTGGCAGAATCACCACTACTGGCATTTTGGAGGCGTGGTGGTGGAACAAGCTCCAACAATACTGCACCCTGTCCTGCATCCTTCCCAGCTGCCAGCAGGGTTACCCAGTGCGCCGTGAAAGAAAGGTAACATCCCTGTCCATACCTGCTGGACCATGAGTTAGCAGTAATATGCACCTTACCACTGACCGCCCTGTCCAACAAGGCCAAGACTTTGCCTTCCACATGTTGGTAGAGAGCCGGAATGGCCTTCCGAGAAAAAATTGGCTTTTGGGAACCTGTGACTGAGGTACCGCACATTCACAAATTCTCGAAAGGGGGAAAAGTCTACCAGCTGAAAAGGCAGTAGTTGGAGAGCTAGCAATTTATCCAAACTAGCATTCAGCCGCTGAGCATGTGGATAGCTGGGGCCGAATTTCTTTTAGCAACTGGGGTAGGGAAATTTGCCTGCTACAATCGGATGTTGGTGTACCGCTAGCAGATTGCCAAGAAGTGCTTGAGGCACCTAATTCTACACTTTCATTCCTCTCAGTGCAGGTCTCTGAGAGGACTGAAGTTATAGTGGGGTTGGAGATCCCAGCTGATGAGGAGCAAGGAGAGGCCTGCCTTGTTCTTTGGTGTGGGTCTTTTAAGTACTGTTGCCAATGGACTGCATGGGAGCTCGATATATGTCTGGTCAAGCATGTGGTGCCCAAGCAGCTGCTGTTTTGGCCACGCTTGATACGCTTCAGACATATTTTGCAAACAGCAATGGTGCAATCTGCTGCACACGTCTCAAAAAAGGCCCACGCCAAAGAACTTTTGGAAAAATGCGCTGAGTCAGCAGCGCCCTGCACATGCAAAGCAATCGGTTGCCTGCCCTTAAGCTGGCCCATGGAGGGCATCCTGCCTCGTTGGAGATGTGCCTCCTCCTCCTCTCATCTATCTGGCACCCACGTAGAGTCAGTAACCTCATCAACCCCTCCCTCCTCACCACTGGAGCAAACCTGGCAGCATCCTCATGCAGCATGTACACTACACTGTGGTCAAACAGTTCAGGGGACTCCTCAGGGCATGATGGTGGGGCTAGGGAAGGAGTGACTGATGACATTGAGCCGATGGAAGAGGCCACTTTGGCTGCTGCATTGGCAGACAAAGTACCCTGAGCCTGGGTGACAGAGGATGAGGAGTATGAGGACGGCTTGGTCATCCATTCTACCAACTCTTCTGCACCGGATATCAAAAATAAGATTTCCCCCAGAAAGATAAGAGATTAAAACCCCCCCTCATTCTCTTGTCACTTAAAAAATAAAACCCTGCAAGGCAATGGCATAATGTGTTAGTATACAACGCATACTAGTACATTATGAAATACTTACCTTAGAATGAAGCCCTCCAGCTGTCACCAATAACATGGCTTCCATCCTCCCCAGTCTTTCTTCCAGATTTGCAGGCTCCAGCTGTATGAGTGGCTAAGGGCCGTGATGACATCACTCCTGTGCCTGTGCGTTGGAGCCCTTTGGCTCCGGCACGAAGCTCTAAAGGTCCAGCACGGTATGCCAGACCTTCAGAGCGCATGCACCGGTGACATCACTGGCTGCATAGTGTGAATATTTCCTAAATAAGATGATATTCACTGTACCTACAGGCAAGCCTTATTATAGGTTTACCTGTAGCTACAAGTTCAAATAATGACTTTACTATCACTTTAATGATTATTACCTCTAAATACAGGACATCACTATGGGTGCTTCATGTGTGCCAAGTTATGCCAACCTAACTATGGGATGGTGAGAGGAGTCCTGTATTTAGAGTAATAAACCATTTGCAGCCAACATAATTTTTTTGGTGGTATATTGCCAATATTATAATGTAATAATAACAGCATTGTTCTTTCCATTACACATGTGTGGAACCCCACTTCTCTTACACTGAAGGTAGGATAATTTCCAAAACACCCTTCAAACCATCCTCTGGGAATTCCTACCTACACTCTAAAAGCCACCATCTCAAGTGGTTTGATAACATTCCAAGGGGGCAATTTTGTTGACTAGCAAAGAACTGTACTCTGGATGCAGAATATGTCTGACAAGGGCAAGTACTAAAAGATAGGTTCCTGGATAAGGGATATAATCCAGAGCTCATAGACAGACTCCATCAAGAATGCCATACTGTTTCATCTAGGGTGGCTAACAAAGAGATAACATTCAATTAAGACATTCAATTTATCACTCAATTCTACTACAAATATACAGTGCCTTGCAAAAGTATTCACCCCCTTGGCTTTTTACCTATATTGTTACATTACAGCCTTTAGTTCAATGTTTTTTTAATCTGAATTATATGTGATGGATCCGAACACAATAGTCTAAATTGTTGAAGTAAAATTAGAAAAATATATACATAAAACTATTTTTCACAAATAAAAAAACGAATAATTGGCATGTGTGTATGTATTCACCCCCTTTGTTATGAAACCCATAAAAAGCTCTGGTGCAACAATTACCTTCAGAAGTCACATAATTAGTGAAATGATGTCCACCTGTGTGCAATCTAATGCCGCGTACACACGAGTGGACTTTACGGCAGACTTTGCCCGGCGGACTTTTCGACGGACTTTACGACGGACTTTCTGAATGAATGGACTTGCCTACACACAATCAACCAAAGTCAGTCGAATTCGTACGTGATGACGTACGACCGGACTAAAATAAGGAAGTTAATAGCTAGTAGCCAATAGCTGCCCTAGCGTGGCTTTTTGTCCGTCGAACTAGCATACAGACGAGCGGACTTTTCGACCGGACTTGAGTCCGTCGGATAGATTTGAAACATGTTTCAAATCTAAGTCCGTCCAACTTTTGAGAAAACAAAGTCCGCTGGAGCCCACACACGATCAAATTGTCCGACGAAATCCCGTCCGCCGGGCAAAGACTGCCGTAAAGTCCGCTCGTGTGTACGCGGCATAAGTGTCACATGATCTGTCATTACATACACACACCTTTTTGAAAGGCCCTAAAGGCTGAAACACCTAGTGTTTGGTTAGTGTTTTGCAAGAGGCACCACTAACCAAACACTGCCATGAAGACCAAGGAACTCTCCAAACAAGTAAGGGACAATGTTGTTGAGAAGTACAAGTCAAGGTTAGGTTATAAAAAAATATCCAAATCTTTGATGATCCCTAGGAGCACAATCAAATCTATCATAACCAAATGGAAAGAACATGGCACAACAGAAAACTTGCCAAGAGACGGCCGCACACCATAATTCACGGAATGGGCAAGGAGGGCATTAATTGGAGAGGCAGCACAGAGACCTAAGGTAACCCTGGAGGAGCTGGAGAGTTCCACAGCAGAGACTGGAGTATCTGTACATAGGACTACAATAAGCCATGCCCTCCATAGAGTTGGGCTTTATGTCAGAGTGGCCAGAAGAAAGCCATTATTTTCAGCAAAAAACAAAATGTCACGTTTTGAGTTTGCAAAAAGGCATGTGGGAGACTTTCAAAATATATGGAGGAAGGTGCTCTGGTCTGATGAGACTAAAATTGAACTTTTTGGCCATCAAAGAAAATGCTATGTCTGGCGCAAACCCAACACATCACATCACCCTAAGAACACCATCCCCACAGTGAAACATGGTGGTGGCAGTATCATGCTGTGGGGGTGTTTTTCAGCAGTCGGGACTGGGAATCTGGTCACAGTTGAGGGACAGATGGATGGTGCTAAATACAGGGATATTCTTGGGCAAAGCCTGTTCCACTCTGTGTGTGATTTGAAGCTCGGACCGAGGTTCACCTTCCAGCAGGACAATGACCCAAACACACACTGCTAAAGCTACACTTGAGTGGTTTAAGGGGAAACATGTAAATGTGTTGGAATGGCCTAGTCAAAGCCCAGACTTCAATCCATTAGAAAATCTGTGGTCAGACTGCTGTTCACAAGCACAAACCATCCAACTTGAAGGAGCTGGAGCAGTTTTGCAAGGAGGAATGGGCAAAAATCCCAGTGGTAAGATGTGGCAAGCTCATAGAGACTTATCCAAGGCGACTTGGAGCTGTGATAGCCGCAAAAGTGACCTCAGGGTTGCTGAGCCTTTGTGCTTTCTGACACCACGCAATACTGCATTTTTATCCTTTATTTTTTATGTGATCACTCCCTGTACCCACCCGACTAGGTGGATTGTACTGTTAAGCTTTTGCTGTTTGAATACATTTTAATTTTTTGGATTTACGCACTATGTGGAGGCCCTTCTCTTTTTTCCTTTTTATGGTTTGATGTGACACCATTTGGAGTTTGTACATTCTATCAAGTGTGACCATCAGATGGGAGTCCAAGTTCGTTAGCCGGGCTGTCCTAGCTACACCATTTGCTTACCACTGATTTTGACGGAAGTATTGAGGCGTATCTCCACAACAGCTCCTTCCATCAAATATCTGCCAGATTGTTGAATCCAAACACCTGATTGACCCACCGCCGTATGGTGAGCGTGTCCACTTCTCATGGTAAGCGTACCCATTCCTTCAATATTTCCATCTTGATGTGACAAATATCTTATGAAGAGGTTATTCCTGTCACATATAGGGGTTGATTTACTATCATCTACAGGCATCATCTACACATGGGACTTTATTTCATTTTACTGAAGAATCTCCTATTTTTTTGGTTTATCACAGACAGTTTTAGTTGCAGTTTTTTTTTTTGTGCTGTCTTACATGGACATTTTCACGTACCTGTGACAAACTTTCCTGATTTGTTTGTCCTTTTGTTGTTGTATATTGTTCACGTTGATATCTGACCTACAAGTTACTATCAGCTTTATATTTGCACGTGAGGTGATACTTCACTTTCTCACTTTGTTACTCACTAGCGCTGCATCTAGTGTGGGAGTGACTAGCGTATGTTTTAGAGGGTTGGGGAAGATGCCAGTAAAGAGGGAGAGGTTGAAGATATGAGTTATAGAGTGTAGGATAGAGCGAGAGGGTAACCGTAGTATTTGAGAAGGAGCAGGGTCCAGGGGACAGGAAGTTAGGTGGGCATTAGAAAAAAGTTTAGTGACTTCATCTATAGTAGCTGGGTTAAACAAGGGAAGTATTGATTGTGCAGGAAGACAAGGCTTAATGGAGAATTGGAGGTCCAACAACAAGGGAAGTATTGATTGTGCAGGAGGACAAGGCTTAATGGAGAATTGGAGGTCCAATAACATCTTGTTATTATTAATGTTTTATACATATACATATTATCAGAATGTTTAATGGTGTTTTTTGTGAGAATTAATGCACACACATTGAATTTATAAATTGATCAGTATATTGGGATTATTTATTTGATTTATTATTTTTTGGCTATTTTCTGCTGACATTTTTCATCAATTATATTAATTGTGTGACTATTGATTTGCTGGCTCCTGTAGTCCATCTCATATACACTATTATGCCCAAATACAACATTTTTTATTGCATACTGGTACTTGTAGTCTGCTTCTACATCACTCCTGTGCTTTGAAGTTGGCTTAATCCCCATTCAGGCAGACTGTACAAGGTTAATTGGGCCCCTTGGAATGTGTCGCTGCAGTACAGTGAAATCCGTATTGTCCTGGTTTGTTAAATCTACTGTGTACATCCAAACTTTGAGATAAATCTACAGTATGTGTATTCAACACTGAAATGTTGTGGTTCGAGCCATTTTGTCTGTAGAGATGACGCAAAGACATACCTTACGCTTTTTATGCCAATGAGAGAACGTTCTATCCTCTTTCCCATTAAAGGAAGAACATGGTAATAAGGTTTCCTGGTTATGCAAGAAGTGGTGGCTTTAGCAGAACATATTTGAATCTGCTGAACCTATGCAATATTGGTTGTCATTGCCTGGACAATTTTAAGAGTACTCCCAGCCTTGGTCTATATACTGTTTGTTTCTTGTTCTTTGTCTATATTGCAGAGGTTTGGCCCTGGTCTTGGTTTGCACATACTGTAGCTCTGTGGATCTGGTTTTGCATAATTTTATTATTGGTATGAATTGTCCACTTTTACAGTAAACATGTGGCAGGGCAGTAAAGCAAGCAGTAAATATAATTTACAACACATCTTTACTTGCTTCTGTAGCTGCAGGTATTGTGGATCAATTATTCCTTACATTTCATAAGAGAGGCACTAAAGTTAGGTTCTATTTTTTTTTTTTGGGGGGGGGTTAGCTTTTTAATCTTTTCCTGCCCCCCCCCCCTCAGTGGTGCGGTAGCATTAAATTTAAATACAGTTCTGGTGTTCTCTGTTCACGTTAGAAAATCCACTTGACGACCAGTGGCATATCCGTACGATGTTAGACTTCAAGTGGTTATGCCAGGATGATGCCTGCAGCTGTAGGCATCATCTTTGTATTGTTTTTTTAAAACCAATAGTCGGCTTTCTTGTAAAAACAATCCTAGTGGCTAATTTGCCACTGGATTGCTTTTAAAAGCAGCCGGAGGGGACATACCCCCCTTCTGCCCCTTCTGTGACTTTCTGTGACTCTCCCATTAAATTGGGAGACCCGAGTGACCAGCCGGTGTTCTGACGAAAAGTGTCCCCCCATCAGATAGTGTCCGCTCCGTACTGCGCAGGCGCTGCGTTTGCGCAGTAGGGAGGACAAAGGAGACGCCAAAAGTCTCCGAAGAAGAACAGCTGACGAAGAAGTATGAACGGCGTGGGCGCAATGCATGTTACATTCTGTCACAGGCTCCTGCATGCTCGAGGGGGTGGATTTATAAAATGGGCATATGTGACCGCAGGTATGCCATCCCGTCCATCCAGTAGACATGCATGCATCAATACATGTTTAAATGCATCCATAAAACGTGTATAAATGCATAGTCATTAGTGTCCTGAAGGGGTTAAGATGATGTTACATGAAACGACCCGTGGGCATTTGTAAAGGGATAAGATAAACAGAAACATAAAAGTATCCGCCTTTCTCACCGCCCCTTACAAACTTGTTTAGAAAAGTATCCGCCCCACACACCACCCCTTACAAAATTGTACGAGCCTCGGGAGCGTGCGAGGCCGTGCGGGGGCATGTGACATAATATGGTATTGAGTGCGCATGTGCCCAGCTGCGGACAGCACAGCTGTCGATTTTCGGCTATTTTCGGAGTGTCCCGCTGCGCTTGCGCAGTAGAGAGCAGTAGAGAGCGGACGCTATCCGATGGGCCAGGTGCTGTCATGAAGATCCTGCCAGTAACCGGCATCCCAGGAGCACGGGAACTCGGCCACGGGTTCCATTGCGCATGCGCGCGCGTTCACAGGTGCGGTCACGCACGGGCACGCGCGCACTCCCGCTGGTGTCAGGTGGGCTATTTAAACCTGCCTGTCACACTCCATCCCCGCTGTCTGCTCTACAGCGTTCTGTGAGTGTTTCCTGATCTGATCTGTGTATCCTGTTATCTGACCCGGCTTCCTGTTTGACCATCCTGCTATCTGCCTGCACCAGACCCTCTTGGCTTGCCTAACCATCCCTCTGCATTGTCCCTGGTACCTCTGCTGTCCGACCACTACCGACCACCGGCTTGTTGACCCTCCGCTGTGTATACCGGCTTCCAGTCTGCTACCTACTGCTTGTTCCTGGTTCCAGCCCAGCGTTCCAGGCTACTACCTGCTGTTGTTCCTGGTTCCAGCCCAGCAATCCAGCCTGCTACCTATTGCTTGTTCCTGGTTCCAGCCCAGCAAACCAGCCTGCTACCTACTGCTTGGTCCTGGTTCCAGCCCAGCGATCCAGTCTGCTACCTACTGCTTGTTCCTGGTTCCAGCCCAGCGTTCCAGGCTACTACCTGCTGTTGTTCCTGGTTCCAGCCCAGCGTTCCAGGCTATTACCTGCTGTTGTTCCTGGTTCCAGTCCAGCGTTCCAGGCTACTACCTGCTGTTGTTCCTGGTTCCAGTCCAGTGTTCCAGGCTACTACCTGCTGTTGTTCCTGGTTCCAGTCCAGCATTCTACTATCCAGCCTGCTGACCTGTTGGGTTCCTGGTCCTACCTGCATTCCAGTTTCTGTCTTCAGGTTCCTGATTCCAGAGGGTGCCACCATTACTGTACTTCCAGCAGCTGTCGATCCTGCCAGGTACCCATACCACTCTTCACTCCTGATCCTCTGTTCCCATTGCAGGGGAGCGGGAGTGGGAGCTGTAAGGGAGGTCTTTCCCTGCACTTCAGGCTCACAACCTACCAGGTACGTGACAGGTGCGCTTGCGCAGTAGAGAGGGGACAAAATACGATAGGACACCGGCACTTCCAATTGCTGATCATAAAGGTAATCAGAGACCCAAATGACTCCAATCACCTCTATGATATAGGAACCTGGAAGCAATGAGCATTCATCATTTCCAGTTTTGCTGGATGTAAACAGCGCCATTTTCACATGGGGAAAGTATTTGATCAAACTAATATTGGTGTGATCAAATGCTTTTAAGGGTAGAGGAGACATCTGGGGTCTAATAGACCCCAGATGTCTCCATAAAGAGTACCTGTCACTGCCTAGAGGATATTTATATATTTATATTCCTTGTGATAATGATACAAGTGATAAAAACAATAAAATAAATAAATAAATAAATAAATAAAGTAACAGTGTAAAAATAAAAAATAAATAAAATGAAATATATTTTAAAAAAATGAAAGCGCCCCCATCCCCCCAAGTTCCCTCACAAAGGTAATTTTTTTTTACAGCAAAGTGGTAACCCGTAAAGGCTTTTAAAGCATCACCTATGAATAGTAAAATGTATGTCTTTGTTGCTGTTGCACAGGCATGCGTAATTTAAAGCTGACATCTATTTACACGGCGTAACATCATCTTTTAAATAATACCAAATAATTGGGTATTATATTGTGTTTTTGTGCAATAAAATTCAAAAAAGTGTATTTTTCCCCAAAAAATTGTGTATGCAAAAATCACTGCACAAACACCATGTGACATCAAGAATTGCAACACTCACCAAATACTGATTGTTACACATAAACAATAAGGGTCTTACAGTGGATACTGGAAGGCTGCCAAGAGACCACTAAAGCTGTGAAACTGTGTGCGGTTGGGGTAGGGGAAGAAGGTAAAATGAGCCTGTTGCTAATTTTGTGGCAGTCTTCAGTTGCTTCCCTCTTTGGCCAGTTTAGGACTAGACCATTGGTGGCCCCTCCATATGGGGCTCAGGGGTGTCGCCCCCCCCGATCCATGCAGCCAGGCCCTAATCTACATGCAGGGCGATGGAAGCATGGGTACCAATGCGTTTTTTTTTTTAAGCACATGATTAGAGCTTGAAGCTCAGGGCACTGCACCCTGAGCCCACCCAGTTGTGTGACAGTAGCAAATGAATATTCACTATTTTACCTGGGGCGTAGCTTGGACATGCAAGCATTATTTATTAGGTCACATCTCTGGTGAACTCCTGGTTCTACCTGGGCTTTTGGTGCTTTAATAGAGGGACTTCACCATCGCACACCTGCTACAGTCTGCTCGGGAGCCCTGGACACTTACTTTGCCAGCGGATAAGGAGGGTGCCAAGATGGCGCCAAGTCGTCGCCCAGTGTCCATGGCCTCTTCCTCCTGCTCGGATCCACAGCCCTCTCCACCGCATTGGACCAGCTACAGTGCCACAGCTCAGCTCCCTCACATGCAGACTTCCTGCTGGGAGACCATCTCCCGCGGGGTGGGGGCAGAGTACTTGTGGTGATGGCCACCTTCCCGTCCGTCTCCCCTAGAGGGGGTGACATTCGTTTGCCACCCCCCCGAAATACTTAGAACCAGAGGCCACTGGATTAGACTCTAGCTTGGTAAGCATCAACAGCTTCAGAAATGACCTTGAAATAGAAAGTTCAGAATTTATCCTATAATTTTGTAAACTATTCTCAGTTTTATATATATTGTTTTTAACAATCTACTAAGGGAGACATTAAATTAATACTGCATAGCAGATCTGTGTCCAAGACCAGCAGGTGGGGCAAAACATGTCAGGGAGTGTGGACAGAGCAGCGCTGGCTGAGACCATACAAAGCCATATCATCATCTGAAGCATAGGTGTCTTATCCCACATATACCCGCACTTCTGAATTAGTGCCTGACGCCTGCAACCACTTTCTGAATACCAGTTATCCTCCAGCTTTGAGCAGCGCTCCAAGTTTACACATAAGCACTGCATAGCTAAACTCTCCTAATCTGCCAATCGCATGACAGGAATTGCTGAAAAGCTGCATAAGATTTGTGGCATTTATAAGCTGAAAGCAACCATACCAGAGTCCTGGAGACCTTTTAAGAAAATACATGACTTTTTACAATATATTAAACAACAGAGCAGGTACTTTCAGGTACATTTTATTTTCAAAGCACCCCTGAAACTTCAAAATCTATGGTGCTTTACTGTAAAAATTGCAACAAAAGTGCATCCCAGTTTATTCCAAAATATCTATATATGTTCTTATTGGTCTCTTTAGCCTTACTTTTACAATGTCCAGGACTAAAATGAAGGGCACAGGACAGAGATAGGCCAGAATGTACACACTCATCTCCATTTGTATAGACAAAAATACCTGGGCCCATCGGGAAACGAAAACTGAAAACACAGGCATCTACTACATTCCAGTAGTCATTTTAACATATTTGATAAAGCCACAGGTAGACTCTGTAGACATAGTGAGGGTTAAATTGTGCCTTCTACCATCCAAAATTAAAAAAAACAACTTTAGGCAGAGTTCTGACTAAATATACCTTTTACATAAATTAGTAAATTAATGCCCAGAATTATCCTTTACGTCAGTACAATTTAACTTTCTTTTAGAGGTTACACAAATGCAGCTAATGATAAGCTTCTTGTTTTCTTCCCTATTCTCTGTAACACAAAGAAAAAAAATCTCAGTGCTACTGTAATTGGCAGGGTCAGATACTCAGAATTCTGGCACAGTCAATCGCTTTAAGATGATCTGTGATGATGATAATTTTATCGGCTATACTGCTTCAAAATCATAGGTAGAAACTGGAAATGATATGTCTGAAAGAAAACAAAACAGCAGGCATCAAGATGATAGAAAGGACAATCCTGTAATATATAGTCTCAGCATGAAAATGAAATGACAGAAACTCACCAGCAAACTAGGGATAAATTTGTGTTACCCTGATGGTAATGGAGGAAGAAACATTTGTGAGTTTCTGAAAAGAAATGATTGTTCAATGTTGATGAATATGTATCCATCCTGAGACAGTAGCACTGCACAGAATTCTGTATTTTGTATTGCAGTGACATGACTTGCTCAATACAGACAGCCTCAAACATATTTTAAAAGTAAAGAACATAAAAGTTTATTTCATCTTGGCTTTCCTCATTTGAGAATATGCAGTTTATGATCAATTCAGATGTCCATTGATAAATTCATAATTTTTAGTTTTAACCACCTCAGCTTTAGGAAGGTTTACCCCCTTCATGACCAGAACATTTTTTGCTATTTAGCACTTTTCTACTGTACCTGGTAATTGCGCAGTCATTGCAACAAAATTGATATCATTTTTTTCACACAAATAGAACTTTTCATGGTGTTTGATCACCATTAGGTTTTTTATTATATAAATGAAAAAAAACCGAACATTTTGAAAAAATTTTTTTTTTTTTACTTTCTGCTATAAAATATATCCAATAAAAAAAATCAAATTTCTTCAAAAAGTTTGGCCAAAATGTATTCTGCTACATGTCTTTGGTAAAAAAAATCCCAATAAGTGTATATTGATTGGTTTGCATGAAAGTTATAGTGTCTAAAACTATGGGATATATGCTGGAATATTGTTTTTTATACTACTAATGGTGGTGATTAGCGACTTATAATGGGACTGCGATAGTGTGGCAGGCAATTTGACACCTACACTGAGTGGGAACTGACTAGCTGCCACTGACATTACAAGTGACACTGATACAGTGATCAGTGATAATAATATACACTGTTACTGGACTAATGACACTGGCTGAGAAGGTGTTAACATTTTGGGTAATCAAATGATCAAATGTGTGCCTAAAATGTGTTGTGTAATGTGTGCTTTTTTTACTGAAGATCTCTTTGCTTTTTCATCCTACTTTGTTGATTGTTAATACAGGGCTCTGGCCATACATCTTTGGCCGGGAACTGCTGACAGACTCCCGATGTGTACAATCACAGTGGGAGTCGACAGGAGGTGCGCATGCACATGCCCTAAACCTGGAAACAGGCAGTGACCTACCGGTACATTGCTATGCCTGTACAGGCTGCCTGTCCACGGTACATTGTGGCCAGGAAGGCTGGAAGTAAATAACTGCTTGCTGACCGGCTCACACCAGTATACGTAGGCAGAATGGCTCTGCAGGGAGAAACAATGTATTGGTACGTTGTTCCCTTTAAGAGCAGCCGGAGGCCCGCTGCATGACAGGGGACCCAATGCGCATGGTCGGCGGGCATGATCGCCGCCGGCCACCCGTGATCGAGGACACGAGAGCCAGCACAGGGATTTGCGTGTGTAAAAGGGGAGAGTCAGTTCTATCCCCATATAGTTAGAACACATCCAGGGAACACACATTAAACATTTAACCCCTTGAATGCCCCCTAGTGTTAACCCCTTCCCTAGCAGTGACATTTACACAGTAATCAGTGCATTTTTATAACACTGATCGCTGTATAAATGTCAGTGGTCCCAAAAATGTGTCAAAAGTGTCCACTGCAATGTCGCAGTACTGCTAAAAATCTCAGATCACCGCCATTACTAGTAAAAAAAAATGCCATAAATCTTTCCCATAGTTTGTAGACGCTATAAGTTTTGCGCAAACCAATCAATATACACTTATTGCAATTTTGTTTACCAAAAATATGTAGAAGAATATATATTGGCCTAAAATGATGAAGAAACATGTTTTTTTAAAAACATTTTGGGGGATATTTATTATAGCAAAAAGTTGTCGCTCTTTTTTGTTTATAGCGCAAAAAATAAAAACGCAGAGGTGATCAAATACCACCAAAAGAAAGCTCTGTTTGTGGGAAAAAAGGACGCAAATGTAGTTAGGGTACAGTATTGCATGACCGCACAATTGTCAGTTAAAGCGACGCAGTGCCAAATTGAAAAAAGTGCTCTGGTCAGGAAGGGGGTAAAATCTTCTGGGGCTGAAGTGATTAAACAATGCATAAACAAGGTAAGGATATCTTCTAAGTATATAAATAAAAAGGGGGGATTGGGGAAATTAATTTTACCTATTATTGTATATGAATATAAACATGTTATTACCAGTTTTTGCTACTATAGATTTTGGCGCCCAGTTACGGGTGCTTCTTCATGTATGTGCAATTCTATGTCAGTTAAATATGTTTCTATGCAATATTAAACAATTTCTATTTTCCACCATCTTGTTCTTTTTGTCACCAGGAGCTTCATATAAAGTCCCACCTTTTTTGGTACACTTTGCGGCTTTGGCCGCTTTAGTGTATATTTCGCTTTATATCTTCTAAGAATACCAAGTTGGGGATTTTTTTGGACATTAGTCTACTGCTTCATGGGGAACGCTGTGAGCAATATATATGGCAATATATAGTCATAAATAAAGGCATTCATATCTATGTGCAAGATTTGGAAAGGTTAAGTTGGGCAAAGGTTTGTGACCAATGCTTTATATCAGCTGGCAGCTTTATTTATTATGCTAATAGGGACTATACAATTGCTGGGGTGCAGAATTTAACCACTTGAAGACCAGACTGTTACATCCTCATATTTTGAATGCCAATTACTCAGTTATGGGACACTGCACCCAAATGAATTTTTATATCTTTTTATACAGATAGAGCTTTCTTTTGGTGATATTTAAACACCATAGGGTTTTTTATTTTTAACTTTATAAAGGAAAAAAGACCAACAATTTTGAAAAACATTCTTAGTTTCTATCATAAAATGTTGCAAATAAATAATGTCTTTATACGTTTAGCCAAAATGTAATCTACTACATTTCTTTGGTAAAAAAAAAGTGTATATAATTTGGCCTGTGCGAAAGTTATAGAGTCTAAAAAATATAGTATATATATATATATATATATATATATATATATATATATATATATATATATATATACAGTATCTCACAAAAGTGAGTACACCTCTCACATTTTTGTAAATATTTTATTATATCTTTTCATGTGACAACAGTGAAGAAATAACACTTTGCTATAATGTAAAGTAGTAAGTAAATAGTAAACTTGTGTACAAACAGACTGTCTAGTTTTCCCTGAGTGATCAGTGCACTCGGCTATAGCCGGCATCATTGTATTCTGCTGGCGGTGAAGTACAGTGCCTTAAAAAAGTACCCCTGGACATTTTCCACAATTTATCATGTTACAACCAAAAACGTAAATTTATTTTATTGGGATTTTATGTGAGAGACCAACACAAAGTGGCACATACAGTGGCTTGCAAAAGTATTCATCCCCTTGGCATTTTTCGTGTTTTCTTGCCTCACAACCTGGAATTAACATGGTTTGAGCATTTGCATCATTTAATTCACAGAACATGCCCACAACTTTTAACTTTTGTTTCCCCTTAAACCACTCAAGTGTTGCTTTAGCAGTGTGTTTGGGGTCATTGTCCTGCTGGAAGGTGCACCTCGGTCCTAGCCTCAAATCACACACAGAGTGGTACAGCTTTTGCCCAAGAATATCCCTGTATTTAGCACCATCCATCTTTCCCTCAACTCTGACCAGTTTACCAGTCCCTACTGCTGAAAAACATCCCCACAGCATGGTACTGCCACGCCATGTTTCACTGTGAGGATGGTGTTCTTAGGGTGATGTGTTGGGTTTGCACCAGACATAGCGTTTTCTTTGATGGCCAAAAAGTTCTATTTTAGTCTCATCAGACCAGAGCACCTTCCTCCATACATTTTGGGAGTCTCCCACCTGCCTTTTCGCAAACTCAAAATGTGACATTTTATTTTTTGCTGAAAGTAATGGCTTTCTTCTGGCCACTCTGCCTTAAAGCTCAACTCTATGGAGCGTACGGCTTATTGTAGTCCTATGTACAGATACTCCAGTCTCTGCAGTGGAACTCTGCAGCTCCTCCAGGGTTACCTTAGGTCTCTGTGCTGCCTCTCTGATTAATGCCCTCCTTGACCGGTCCGTGAGTTTTGGTGTGCGGCCGTCTCTTGGCAAGTTTGCTGTTGTGCCATGTTCCATTTGGTTATGATAGATATGATTGTGCTCCTAGAGATCATCAAAGATTTGGATATTTTTTTATAACCTAACCCTGACTTTTACTTCTCAACAACATTGTCCCTTACTTGTTTGGAGAGTTCCTTGGTCTTCATGGCAGTGTTTGGTTAGTGGTGTCTCTTGCTTAGGTGTTGCAGCCTCTTGGGCCTTTCAAAAAGATGTGTATATGTAATGGCAGATTTGTTTTATGTATATATTTTTCTAATTTTACTTCACCAACTTAGACTATTGTCTTCTGATCCATCACATATAATTCAGATTAAAAAAACATTAAACTAAAGGCTGTAATGTAACAAAATAGGTAAAAAGCCAAGGGGTGAATACTTTTGCAAGGGATTGTAAGTGTGAAGTGGAAGGAAAATGATAAATGGTTTTCCAAATTTTTTACAAATAAATATGTGAAAAGTGTGGAGTGCATTTGTATTTACTCCCCTAAGACAAAACTTTTTAGAACCACTTTTTGCTGCAATTACAGCTGCAAGTCTTTTTGGGTATGTCCATATCAGCTTTGCACATCCAGAGAGTGAAATTTTTGCCCATTCTCCTTTGCAAAATAGCTCAAGCTCTGTCAGAATGGATTTATGAACAGCAATTTTCAAGTCTTGCCACAGATTCTCAATTGGATTTAGGTCTGGACTGGGCCATTCTAACACATGAATATGCTTTGATCTAAATCATTCCATTGGAGCTCAGGCTGTATGTTTAGGGTTGTTGTCCTGCTGGAAGATGAACCTCCGCCCCAGTCTCAAGTCTTTTGCAGACTCTAACAAGTTTTCTTCTCAGATTTTCCTGTATTTGGCTCCATCCATTTTCCCATCAACTCTGACCAGCTTCTCTGTCCCTGTTGAAGAAAAGCATCCCCACAATATGATGCTGCCACCACCATGTTTCACAGCGGGGATGGTGTGTTCAGGGTGCTGTGTAGTGTTAGTTTTCCGCCACACATCGTGTTTTGCTTTTAGGCTTAAAAGTTCGATTTTGGTCTCATCTGACCAGAGCACCTTCTTCCACATGTTTGCTGTGTCCCCCACATGGCTTAGTGCAAACTGCAAAAAGGACTTCTTATGTCTTTATTTCAACTATGGCTTTCTTCTTGCCACTCTTCCATAAAGGCCAAATTTGTGGAGTGTACAACTAATAATTGTCCTGTGCGCAGATTATCCCACCTGAGCTGTGGATCTCTGCAGATCTTCCAGAGTTACTATGGGCCTCTTGGCTGCTTCTCTGATTAATGCTCTCCTTGCAGTTTAGGTGGACAGCCATGTCTTGGTAGGTTTGCAGTTGTGCCATACTCTTTTCATTTTTGGATGATGGATTAAACAGTGCTCCATGAGATGTTCAAAGCTTGGTGTATGTTTTTATAACCTAACCCTGCATTAAACCTCTCCACAACTTTTTCCCTGACCTGTCTTGTGTGTTCCTTGGCCTTCATGATGCTGTTTGTTCTCTAAGGTTCTCTAACAAACCTCTGACGACTTCACTGTATTTATACTGAGATTAAATTACACACAGGTAGACTCTATTTACTAATTAGGTGACTTTGGAAAGCAATTGGTTCCTTGACATACATCAGAAAGTTTCTACACCACCTTCAATTTCAGGCCTTCCATCATATAAATCTATACATGGTCTCTCACACCCAAATATGATGTGCAATTGATGTCACGATGATGACGATCTGAAGTACCATTTGGCAGACTGTCAGACTATAGTCCAGCGCTTGATATGCAGCTAACTTTTTGAACGAGTAAGTCCCCACAATATCTTGTACTACCTTGAATCCCTGGTTTATTTAGAGCTCCTATTTTTATTCGTTTTCCTACATTTTTATTTTTTATTTTTTATTCTCATTCCAACTTATTCTACACTCTATGATATACGCCCATTATATGTATTTACATATATATATATATATATATATACATACATATACTAATGATTGGTATGTTTTACTCATGTACCTCCCCCAGATCATACAATTATCCTTACAGGAAATCCCTGAAGAAGGAACTGGATTTTTTCTTATCCGAAACATGTTGGGCTCCTACCACATATATGTATGCTTCCTCTTACCAGTATGCTCATTTGTGTGGTTTAGGTATTTTGTATGTATTGTTCACTATTTTAATATTTGTTTTTGTATATTCCAATAAAGTATATATTTTTACTATTTCTGGGCACTTCTCATACCAATCACATTATTTAGTACGTTTCCCCTCCTCCTACCCAGGTTCACTCATTAATATCTCTTACCCCTTCACCCGTACCATCCCAGGGTTCCTTCCTCTTTATCTTTTAAAACTCTAATTGGGTGATACCTATTTAATCACTTCTTTTTTCTTACTAACGATACAATACTCTCTCTCAACCATACCACATGTTATACCTTTGTAGTAATACAATGCAGTATCCAATGTTACCTATTAAACCAGTAGGATACTTCTCCAATACAAATTCTTTTTAAATTGTTATATCCGTTATGATATTGCTAGAATTGGTTGCTTTCATTAGATCTACTCTCATGGATCTATCTTTAGCTGATCTCTAACCAGTTGCCTAAGGGATATACCCTGCAGCTGCATCCTAGTCGTTCTAATGTTTTAAATCATATAGTTTGCATATATACTTAGATGTTAGCTGTTAAATAGGCCTAAAAGCTGACCTCTTCAAATTTTCTATTTGTCTTCTGAATAGTTAATTTACATAAATTGCAAAAGTTTACTTAGCCAATTGTGTTTGGAATTATTTTAAACTAAAATATCATATAGATATTAACAATTTTTTTTTCCAAGTTTAATTTACATCTTTTGACTCATCAGTTCAATGATATCTAATGCAATATCAGTAGGCTGTCATAGTCCCGGAGACAGTTCACTGCACCTCCTTTTTTCCCCTCGAGTGTCCAATATTGATTGTACGCTCTTTAGAACATCTATATCTCTTGGTTGGTGATTTATTGCCACCCCTTAGATATTAGCTCCACTTAGGAGCAACCTTTTTTATTTTTTCTAAATTCTTTATTTTGTTCCCCTTTTTTTTTTTGTTTTGTTTTGTCTCTCTTTAACACATTTTATACTAGTTTATATCAATACTGCACAACCCTTGCTGAACTTCTCTTTCATATTTCTGTTCCATAGAGAAAATCTACATTCCCTAACACTTTTACACCAGAGAAATACCCATCTTCAATAATGTCTTCCCTGAATATATTAACGCTTAATGTACAAGGTCTCAACTCTCCTCCAAAGCGCACTAAAGCCTTTAATTTTTTCTCCAAACAAGTGGCACATGTGGTGTGCCTACAAGAGACACATTTTATCCCACAGTCCACACCGTAATATTTCAGCCGTAAATACCCACAAGTTTATACAGCATCTGCCAACACTAAACAAAGGGGAGTTCTAATAGCATTCCACCGCACAAAACCATTCACCCTCACCAAAGAGCTCAAAGACCCTGAAGGGAGATATCTAATCTTATCTGGATTTTTATTAGATAGTGAAGTTACTATAGTCTCCTATTACGCTCCTAATAAAAATCCACTACTATTCCTCTCTCACCTTTTTTCAGTGATTGATTCGCATAAACAAGGTAGCCTTATTATTGGAGGAGACTCAAATTAAACAATATACCCATTCCTTGACAAATTCCCAACCCCTCATACCACACCTAAACTTTCCTATCAGAGACTACTGAACCAACACTCACTACTTGATACCTGGCGAGAACATAATCCTGCAAGAAGACATTATACACATTACTCTCATCCTCATAAACAATTTTCCCATATAGATCATCTTTTCATTCCAGTTAGCACCCCTGCATTCATTCTGAACTCCAATATTACACCTTGTACTTGGTCAGACCATAACCCAGTCATAACAACTCTCTCCTCATTGGTTCCGAAACCCAATCATAAAACATGGTGCATAAATGACAGGCTTTTAGCAAATTCTACATTTAGAATAAACTTGGAGGAAGCCATAAAAGACTATCTTACTCACAACAAGGCCTCTGATACGGATCCTTTAGCTCGGTGGGAAGCTCTCAAACCCTATGTTAGAGGGGTCTGTATTAGTCAAGCATCTCATATATGTAAGCAAAAACAACAACTTCACAAACGCCTAGAGGAAGCATTTTACAAAGCTTTTGAAACTTTTCAAGCTTCACCATCTCCACATAATAAATTAAATTATGATAAATCACGCATAGAACTTGACCTTTTTTTAACAGAATCAGCCAAGAAAACTTTAAGCAAAACTAAACACACCTTTTACATGCAAGCTAACAAGCCAACTACATTTCTGGCTTTAGCACTATGAAAGATGAATTACACCCCGAAACCTATCCGCCTAAAAATTGCTAAAGATAACTATACTAGCAACACGCTGAAAATCCTTAACGAATTCAACAAAAAACTAACAGAACTATACAAAGAAACTAAAATGTTAAACCAATCACACCTAAACAATCTCTTATCTACAATTCACCTTCCTTCACTCTCTCAAACTCAACAAGACTTACTAGAGAAACCTATTACTGAGATAGAAATACAAACTGCCATTAAATCACTTAAACTTTGCAAACGCCCTGGTGTTGATGGTTTATCAGCCACTTACTACAAACGATTTACTTCACTATTGTCACCCCTCATGGTTGATGCCTTTAACCTTCTTCTTAATGATCACTATTTCCATACAGAATCACTTACCGCCTCCATCTCCATGATCCCTAAGCCCAATACAGACAACACTTCTTGGGCTAATTACAGACCAATATTTATCCTTAACATTGATATCAAAATTTTAGCCAAGATTCTCTCTTCCAGACTCAATCCTATAATCGGTTCTTTGATACATAAGGATCAAACTGGATTTATTCCTTCAAGACAAGCAGGCGACAATATCCGCCGAGCCACAATTCTAGCTCATATAGCACGTTCCCGCCGTATTCCTACATGTTTCCTTTCATTAGAAATGCGAAAGGCATTTGACACCCTATCATGGCCTTATCTACATTCTATTCTTAACCAATGGGGATTCGGTCCACATTTCCTCAGATGGATCACTACCTTATACCATAATCCGAAAGCGCATATTGCATACTCAGGATTTAAATCTGATTCTTTTAATATAGAAAGAGGAACTAGACAAGGTTGCCCCCTTTCCTCTCTTCTTTTTGCTTTAGCAATAGAACCCCTAGCCCAACTTATTAGAACTAACCCAAATATTAAAGGTCTAGAACTTGGCGGCTACCATCATAAATTATGCATGTTTGCGGAAGATGTCCTAATATTTTTAACATCCCCTATAATATCAGCACCAACTCTTCTTGATATTCTCCCAAAAGTTGAACGAGTATCGGGCCTCTCAGTTAATCTACACAAATCAAAAGCCCTAAATATTTCACTACCTCCTCATCTTCACACCCAATTAATTCATTCCTTACCATTTGCATGGTCACTAATTTCTATATCCTATTTGCGAGTCAACTTTACGTCTAACCCAATGGATCTATATGCTACTAACTACACGCCAATGCTATCACAACTCTCTAAACTCCTCTCAAACTGGTCAAATTTACCTCTGTCATGGATGGGTAGGATTGCAGCGATAAAAATGTCAATTCTTCCAAAAATTTTATAGCTATTCAGGGTTCTTCCTATCGCTGTCCCAGCACATTTCTTACGTATCTTACAACGGAAAACTTTACAATACATTTGGGGCAATGCTAAACCTAGATTACCTAAACCTACCCTGTATTCCCTCAGAATCCGAGGGGGTCTGGGTGTACCAGACTTTACCAAATACTATTATGCAGCACAACTGTCACAATTAACTAAATACCATGCTACATCTGAAATTCCACTATGGGTGGCTTTGGATTGGTTGACTGTGATCCTCTTTCTACAGCAAATCTTTTAAGGCTTTCTCCATCACAACATCAGAAGCTTACTAATCCAATTACCAAACACAGCCTTTCAATCTGGGATAGACTGAAAACTCGATTTGGCCTCCAATCTTCACACAATCCTCTCCTCTCCTTCTTACATAACCCATCATTCTACCCGGCCTGGTCTTCCCCAACATCTTTCCTAGCTTGGTCTAAAGCGGGATTAACGAGCGCATATCATTTCTATAAAACCCGGGTTATCACACCCTTTCCAACTCTCTGTGAAACATGTAATATCCCACCCTCAGAAATGTTTAGGTACCTAAAAATCAAAAATTTCCTGTCTACTAATGCACTTTCTGATTTGACGTTTCCTAATCTCACCTTATTTGAAAAGCTTGCAACAATGATCCTCATAGAAAAGGACTCATCTCAGATATATATACTCAACTACTCTCACACCAACTCTTCATCTCCACTAACTTATACCACAAAATGGGAAACAGACCTTCAATTATAACCCGAACAAATAAACTGGTCCCAAATATGGAATAATACCAAATCAGCATCACATAATATTGTCACTCTCTAAACTAATTACAAAGTTCTCACCAGATGGTATCTAGTCCCTGCCAGAATCTCCAAGTTTTCTCCACAATACCCGTCCCAATGCTTCCGAGGATCTTCAGCACTAGGATCACACATGCACATATGGTGGGAATGTAAAATAGTTGAATCCTTTTGTTTGGAGGTGTTTAAGATGCTTTCTACTATGTTTAATATACCTTTGCTTCCTGATCCAACCACAGCACTCCTAAATGATAAACCAAATATTTTATCACACCACCAGTTTAAGCTTATGCTCTTCATAACCACAGCAGCCAAACAGACCATAGTGAAGCATGGAAATCTGACTCACTCTGTATTTTGTCATTTAAGAACAGAATAACTCAGTTCATGATCCACACAAAGACTGAAGCAATCTTACTTGACAATTTATCGAAGTATGAAGCCTTATGGAGACCATGGTTTGAGCATTTCCTACCTCCAGGATTCGATAATTCATTATTTCTTCTTTGAAGACATTATATGGACAGCCTATAATGTTACTATAAACTATACATATTGCCTTTAATTAGTGGTTTTCTCTGGTAATTCCCCCATGTCCCACCCCCTTATCTCCTTACCCCCAACACTGTGCAGTTACTACCCCCTTCACTTACTACTTGACTTTCTTGAAGTGTGAATGACTAAAAATAGTTATAAAGACTTATTTAATCTCCAGATGAAGCCAAGCCATATTGCAGGAACTTGGCCCTGGAACTATTTACTGATTCTCCCCCAACTATCTTACTTCCTTTTCTCTATTATACTTACTTTCCTGCATCTTACCTTTCCCCACACTTCTTAATAAACGTATTCCAACCCCATACCTCCTATACTGTACCTTTAATTTGTATAATTCTTGTTTTCTGTATTCACTTAAAATGATATAAACGTTTATGATATATTGTGTTACTTTTCATACCATAATCACCTATGTGATGCATTACAATTGCCTGTTACCTTATATATACAAGAATGTTATTATCTTTCTTTGTAAACCTGAACTATATTTAACTCAAAACAATAAAATATTTTAAAAGAGAAAAAAACAAAAAAGAATAAATATTTTACATCAGCAATCACCCCTCTACTTACAAAGCACTGTATGCATTTAGCAAGAGTGTAAACTTTACACTAGATAAGGTGAAGGCATTGTTATTATTTTTATTTATAAGGATAGCAGCATATGGGTTCAAGACAGGAAGAGTGTGAAACCGATAAGGTTATTGTAGTTGCACTCACACAAATCCACAAAAGAAGCATGGCATTTCACTTATATCAATATATCCCTGTTCTTGTGTATTTTGTATACAAAGTCATATACTAAATTAGAAAATGACCATCTACAAATCTAAGCAATAGACTCCTATACAGAATGTATAATCCCTTTTAGTGAAAAGAGTATGTTCAAATTAAAAAAAAGGAATCAATATTAGCTATAGCATGTTATTACTTTCGCTCCCTTGCAGGCTTATTTGTTAAAGAAAATTACTTTTTCTTTTTAGTACTTGTAATTGTATTTATTTTTTTGCATTTGAAATTAGATCATGCTGAGTTTTCATTAAGTGTTTCTTTCCATTATTTTCTTTTTAATGTTATTTTGATGATTTGGATAATAGACATCAGTAGATACCAGTGAACTTTGTGGGATTGATTTATTGTTGTCAGTCATCCAAAGTTTGACTTTTTAAGCAAAGAGCTCTAGCAAAAGAGCTGGAAGAAGATAGCGGGGGATCTGGAAGAGGATACCGGAGAAGAACCGGACAGCGACAGAAGATCCGGACAGCGGCAGAAGACCGGGCCCCTGCTAGCAAAAGAGCTGGAAGAAGATAGCGGGGGAGGCCGGTAGAACATAACGGACACCAGGAAAAGAGGCCGGACAGTGCGGAGAAGAACCGGACACCGGGAGAAGATGCAGAGAGAGCAGAAGAAGACCTCCGAAGTTGGAAGAAGACCCCTGGAGCTGCCTAATAAATTACTTTAAAAACCTGTGTAGTGTGTTTTTTTCTTGACACTTTTTTTCCCTAGGTGAATGGGTAAGGGTACAATGTACCCCATACTCATTCACATAGGGTGGGGGGCCAGGATCTGGGGGCCCCCTTATTAAAGGGGGCTCCCGGATTCTAATAAGCCCCCCGCCCGCAGACCCCGACAACCAACGGCCAGGGTTGTCGGGAAGAGGCCCCAGTCCTCATCAACATGGGGACAAGGTGCTTTGGGGTGGGGGGCCCACAGCGAGCCCCCCTTCCCCAAAGTACCTATCCTCTATGTTGAGGGCATGCGGCCTGGTATGGTTCAGTAGGGGGGGGGCGCTCGCTCGTCCCCACCCCCTTTCCTGACTGGCCGGGCTTCATGCTCAGATAAGGGTCTGTTATGGACCTTGTGGGGACCCCCACGCCATTTTTTCCTTTCCTGATAAGCGAGCCAGCTCGGCGCTGCTATCTGCAGCTGACACAGTGCACTGTGATTACCTGCGATTATGTGCAGATAGCTGCGCTAAATCGCTCCTGGACTCAGTCAATTCTATTTTTTCTATCCGCACAAAACTGCATGTAATCAAAATGCAGTGTGTGAATGGGGCCATAGGAAAGCATTGTGTGCGTTTAGCTGCAGTAGAAAACGCAGCTAAAAGCACAATTCTATCCGTCCGTGTGAAAGGATAAGGCCCCTTTAACACTGGTGTGTTTCTCAGGCGCTAAAAATAGCGCCTGAAAAATGCCCTAAAGACGTGGCTCCATTCACTCCAGTGTGAATCAGGCCTTCACACTGGAGCGGTGCACTAGCAGGACAGTAAGGCCCCTTTCACACTGGGGCGGTGGGGGCATCTGCGGTAAAGTGGCGCTATTTTTAGCGCCGCTTTACTGTCCTTTTAGCGGCATTATTCGGCTGCTAGCGGGGCGGATTTAACCCCCCTGCTAGCGGCCGAAAAGGGGTTAAATACACCCGCAAAACGCTGCTGGAGTGGCATTTTGCTGGCAGTATCACAGCGCTGCCTCATTCATTTCAATGGGGAGGACTGGTAAATTCACCGTTCCAAAGAAGCTGTTGGCAGGATTTTTTGTGATGCCCTGCCAGCGCACCGGTCCAGTGTTAAACCCATCACTTGAGTGAATAGAGCCGCTTCTTTAGGGCATTTTTCAGATGCTATTTTTAGCGCTGTATCGCCTAAAAACACCCCAGTGTGAAAGGGGCCTAAAAAAAGGCCTGCTAGCAGCACCTTTGGAGCGGTGTATAAACCACTCCTGCCCATTGAAATCAATGGGACAGCGCAGCTATACCGCCGGCAAAACACTGCGGTGGCAGGCAGATTTTTATAAACCTCTTTTCGGTCGCTAGCGGGGGTTTAAACTGCTAGCGGCCGAACACCACCGGTAAAGCGGCACTAAAATTAGCGCCGTTTTACCACTGATGCCCCCACAGCCCCAGTGTGAAAGGGGCCTAAGGTCCCATTCACACGGACGGACCATTCAGGTCTGCCTCGGACCTGCGGACCTGCGGATCTGAACGGACTCTCCATAGACCTCTATGGAGGGTCAGATGTCAGTGGAGACATGTCCGCTGACATCCGACCCACTCCAATCCGAAAAAGTGTAACTGAGGAAAAACCTATTTTTCTATCCGTCTGCGGATCGGATCGGGTGACAACGGACTCTAAGGTCCATCATCATCCGATCCCCCATAGAGGAGAGCGGCACTCTGACAGGTCGGTCCCTGCACAGTGTGCAGAGACCGACCTGTCATCTACCTGCTCAGCGGGGATCCACGGAGCCATCCCCCACTGAGCAGAGCGGGCTCCGTACATGGACACATCCACGTGAAAGAACCTTAAGGCCAATGCCCTTTGTACAAAAATCCAACTTGAAGAAATTCAAATTTTTATATCTTTAAAGGTCACCATACACTGGCCAATCAGTTAGATCTTCCATAAATTAGATTCAGTGCAAGAGCCTGTTTGGTTTTCTACAATTAGAAGTAATTCTTACAGTGCATCTTCCTATTAACACTTTAGCCTAATGCTCTCTTTCTATTATTTCAACCCCAAAGCTGCGTGATTTACAATGTGCTTTTTTGGCTTGTTTTCCACTATTGCAACTTGTCATGCCACTAGGGACTAAAAAGTTGCATCACAAGTTCTACCCCATGATTTACATTGAGTACCGCTCATATGTCTGCGACTTCAAGTCGCAGCAACTTCAAAGTAGTCCCTGCACTACTTTGGTCTCACTTTCTTGCGACTTGAAGTCCATAGACCTCAAATATACACAGGCATTACTTCATGTTTCGGCAAAAAGTTGGGCTTGCAAAAAGTTGGGCTTGCAATAGTGGAAACCAAGCCTTAATGCCATGTCATGCGACTAGTTCAAAACATTGGAGAAAAAGTCGAACTGAAGTTGGAACAAAGTAGCGCAAGAACTTTTTTTCGAGTTGCACCAATTAGAACGGAGAAACATTGAAATACATGTGTTTTGACTTGTCCTGTGAATTCACATGTGTCAAGTCGCACAACAACTCGCAGTAGTGGAAAGACAGCCTAAGGCCACTTGGGACTGAAAAGTTGCATCACAACTTCTACCCCATAATTTACAATGAGTACCGTTCATATGTGTGCGACTTGCTTATGCCCATGCCCTATACACAGCGGGCACACATCTTTATTACAGAAATCCATATTTGGCATGAAAATTAACCACTTGCTTACTGGGCACTTAAACCCCCCTGCTGTGCAGACCAATTTTCAGCGCTGATGCACTTTGAATGACAATTGCACGGTCATACTTAGCCAAATGTTGTTTTTTTAAAGTTCCCACAAATAGAGCATTCTTTTGGTGGTATTTGAGAACCTCTGTGGTTTTTTTCTTTTGTTCCAAAAAAAGTAAAGACAGACTTTTAAAAATAATTTTGTATATTTTTGGATATTTTGATATTAAATTTTGAAAACAGGTAATTTGTCTCCTTTATTGATGTACACTGATGAGGCGGCACTGATGGGCACTGATTGGTTACACTGATAGGCAGCTCTGCTTGGAACCATTGGTGGGCATTGATAGGTGGCACTGGCAGGTGGTACTGGTGGGCACAGATGAGGCAGAATTGCCTCTTCAGGACCAATGTCCCTTGCACCTAAGCCGGTGATCAGCTTTTATTTTTATCCTCATGTTGTCAGCATAAGGAAAAAAATAAACAATTACCGAGCTTTAGTTCACATCATGTGATCAGCTGTCATTGGCTGACAGATAATCGCGTAAGGGGCCAGGATCAGCCATTACTTCGATCTGTGATCACCCGAGTCTCAGTGACTCAGTGCATGCTGCACGCCCTACAGGGAGCACCTCCTATGACAGCCTCCCAGAAATTCAGGTCCACGCTGTGGCCGTCGTTAGGCTATAGCACAGACACCAAGTGGTTAATAGAAAAACAGATGCAGATTTCTAGAACTGGCCAAAAATCATGTTTAGAGTCAAAGGCAACTGATGACTTTCTATTAAAGGTCTAAATGGGCCATTAACATACATCACAATTGAACTTAGAAATGTGTCTTTGCACAGTTAAACTAACTAAAATCCTTTTTTATTTTTGCTTGAGAATAGACTGCAGAGGGATAGGAAGTTTTGTCAGATGTCTACACCCCTGATAGGGTGAAGACATCTCCCAAATTTTGCCAATTTCTCATTCAAAATTATTCACTTCCTATCACATAGCCAAACAGGAAGTGAGGGTAAAACCCTACCAATGTATGTCCTTGGGGACACACAGGTCAATACAAAATAGTTTCCCCATTCGGTAAATTGCACTCTAGCATTTTGCCATGTACATCCCAAATTATTATGTATCTTGGGGTTTATTTACTAAACGGTAAATCCACTTTGCACTACAAGTGCACTTAGAAGTGCAGTTGCTGGAGATCCGAGGGGGACAAGCAAGGAAAAGAGAAAAAAAAACAGCATCTTTGTCTCTACATGATTGGATGATAAAGTCACCAGTGCTTCCCCTCAGATTTTCATCAACTACACTTGTATTGCAGAAAGGATTTGCCTTTAATAAACCCCAAAATACCTAATAATTTGGAGTGTACACAACAAAGTGCTAGAGTGCAATTTGCATAGTGGGGGAACTAGTTAGATTGACCTGTGTGTCCCCAAAGAAAAATATTGTTAGGGTTTTACTCTCACTTCCTGTTTGGCTATGTGACAGGAATCAAAGCCAATTTTAAGAAAATGGACACAAAGCCCAACCTTAAAAATAAATAAATAAACAAAAAAAAAAAATCTTGATTTCCCTCAAATGTCCACAATTAGAATAGGCTTGTCTTCAGCTTGATTTTAGTTCAGTGCTCTAAATCAGTGCTTCTCAACCCTGTCCTCAAGTACCCCCTAACAGGCCATGTTTGCAGGTTTTCCTTCATCTTGCACAGGTGCTTTAAATCAAAGTCAATGGTTTTGTATTTTGGACAGCTATTTTAGATAAGATACAATTTCCTAAACATGTCCTGTCGGGGGGGGGGGGGGGTACTTGGGGACTGAGGCTGAAAACCACTGCTCAAAAAGAAAATTGAATACTTACCACTCTGAAATGTTACTTTCCTGGTCACTATCCATGGCAGCATACGCACAATCAATGCATGTGCTACCATGAAGGCACCAGGAAAGTAACTTAAAACTAAAAAAAAATAAAAAAGGGATTTGTTTAAGACATGCCAATCAGCCTAGTTAAGCTGCAGCTGGGAAATCCGTTGCATGAAAAGAACACACATAAAACATAAAAAATGTGAAACTATTTTATTGGTCCAAAAAGAACGGGACATGGAAAAGAAGCAAGGAAAGCAAAATACACACATGTATGTTCATTTGAGACACTAACAGAATAGGTTTGAGGTTTGACCCTTTTGCAGTGTAAATGAACAGGAGTTAAAAGGAGTGGACCCACAAATGGACATCTATTAAGGATTAAAACATTAGGCACAACATCTTGAGAAAGAATTACAAATAAGGCAGCACAGACAGTTAAATCAAAGTGAACAACATAAAAAAGATTTCATGGTAAAATAACCACCACCCAAAAAAAAACAACAAACCAAAGTAACAAATAAATTGCATAAAAACACATCTGTTTTGCAACAACATAAAAAAAAAACCCAAATAGAAAATACATGTGTTAGAAACTCGATAAGGACACCCACATGTACTCTCTTGCCAGCCCCCCACACACACACAATCTTGGCTCTTTTCAGGGCAAAGTAAAGATTGCTATCTGCAAGCTTTATATAACATAGGTTTGTGTCAGAAGAAGCCCTCGTTCCGGTCCGGTCATTTCTCACGCATTCATATAAATTATTGCGGCGCTGAAAAGTTCAAAAATGAAATTGAAGAGTGGGAGGAATCCAATCACCAAATATATTGTGCAGATGTAGAAAGAGTCACTCGTCACCACGTGGTAATGTAGTCTGCTTACCAGAAGGTATTAAGGATTAGGCATAGATGATAAATACTCAAAAGCATCCAGCAAATCCAGCCCACTGGAACCCCTCGTCAGACCACAACATCTGTGGGATTTCCTTCACATATAAACTTCTCCCAATGGTCACTTCAGAATTAGGCATTCAGGCATTCCAGTGGGCTGGATTTGCTGGATGCTTTTGAGTATTTATCATCTATGCCTAATCCTTAATACCTTCTGGTAAGCAGACTACATTATCACGTGGTGACGAGTGACTCTTTCTACATCTGCACAATATATTTGGTGATTGGATTCCTCCCACTCTTCAATTTCATTTTTGAACTTTTCAGCGCCGCAATAATTTATATGCATGTGACTTTTTGTTTGTTATCTACGAACTTTGCTGGCCGCTTGCTTTTTTCAGTTCAGCGCAAATTTTTACTTGTTTTTTGCCATTATTTCTCACGCATTCCCCGCGGAACGGCATTCCGGCGCATGCGCATTCGCGGCTCGGCACTCACGCATGCGCATTGGTGCACACCCAACGTGATTCCCTGGGCGGCCTATAAAAGGCGCTCAGAGAATCACACAAGTTGCTGGTTTGTCTCAGCTTCCTGTGTTACCTAAACCTGTATCCTGTATCTCTGCTTGACTACCCGTTGTGACCCGGATTTGCCTTTGGACTTCTCTCTGCCTCTCTCCTGGACCTGACCTTCGGGCTGTTTATTGGATTCCCACCAATCTCCTGTGTTTGACCCTCAGCCTGTTACCTGGACTGTCTCCTGTCTCCTAGCCTGACCTTATTGCTTGTACCTGGACTCTCTTTATCTTGTCATCCTACCTTGCAGATCCTGCAGTGCCATAACACCATCCCGGTGTTTGATCCTCAGCCTGGTTCTGGATTTTCTGCCTGTGGTCTCCGGCTGCACCTTGCCTACCAGTACCTGCACAGCGGCTCTTCTCTGCCAAAGACTCCACAAGCAAGTCATCCGCAGTCCATTGGGGAGCCTGTGCCTCTTCGTGCCGTTCCCTCCCTGTACCAACCCCAGGGGGCGAGCTGCGCTTAGTCGCAAAGGCGAAACCGCTCTCGGCATCTTGGCCTTGGTGAGTACTATCAGTGACAGTTTGTGTGTTAATGAGGCAATTAAAAACACATGGACAGTCCATGAAACACACAAAATGCAAGTGCACCCAATGTAGAGAGAACTTAAAAGTGGGTGCACCTGTTAAGGATGTCCTTAAATTACTAACCCAAAAAACACACTCTGAAACATCCAAGTAATGTTCACACACAAAAAGCACCACCAAAAAAAAACAAAGTCCCTGAACATGCCCAGACCAACACAAATTATTTGGTTTTGGTTTTTGGAGGAAAAACTGCTATTTTGATAAAGACTATGAAGAATGGAGTGAGGTCCCGATTAAAAGGTTTATAGACAAAAGATACAAAAATAATAGTAGAGAACTAATCAACTAGTAGGAAAGATGGACAGAAAACAAATAATGCAAAAACAAAGGAAAACAGAGGATAACAAAGGAGTGACATTTCTAACCGATTTTAATCAACAATATAAAGTAATAGAAAAAATAATAAAACAGCATTGGGCAATATTGTTTGTTCCATTTTATAATATTTTATTCTGATGATCTTGAAATATCTTATTTTCTTCAGATAATTGCATAATTGCATAAATAGGAATGTCACAGGTTTTAATGGTGGTTTACTGAGTTCTAGTAAACATAGGTATTTATGCAATAATGTTTAGGTAGTGTGCAATAAGATATTTTCAGGGCTGGGCTCAGCCCTTCCTTCTCAGAGCAGGCCACTCAGGTGTTTGGTTAATTGTCAGCTCCAATCTTTTCCACAGTGACTTGCCTGATGATGATATTCTGTTCATCAGTCCTGCTGGTTACTTAAGCTGTTCAGTTCAGTTCCTCTCTGCCTTCGCCTTGGTCAACACATCCAGAGACTCTCTCCTGTGTACCTGTTGGAGAATTGCTTGGCTGACATCCCTTCTGGTTCTTGATCCTGCTTGCTGTTCCACTACGCTGATTCTCTGGTTACCTGATTTCCTGGCCTGTCCTGAAGCATGCTGATCTCTGGCTCCCTAACGTCCTGGCTTGTCTGACTATCCGTTCCAGTTACCAAACTCTGGCTATGATTTGACTACATTGCTCTGTTTACCTTTTACTTCTATTATTATTAAACAAGTATAATTTTAGCTGCACTTCTGTCTCAGTCTGATTCATGGTTTCTGACAGATATGTAGCCTTAAGAGGCCGTTAGAGCACATAGTAGCAGGTAATAGCATTTTTTATGAAGTTGTTTTTTCGTATTAAATGTATAACTACTAAAGGTTAACATATAAGCATCCACAAGATGGCAATGTAATTAAATCCAGTGTAGCAAAACCTCATGTAATCCACACAAGTGTGAGATTCGTGTACGAAGGCAGTGGAGTGACAACGGCCGGCACCCATCCTTGAAGACTTTCAACAGACAAAATTAGTTGGGCAGGGCTAAAGCACTTCTGTGACATCACTTCCTTTAACTGGAACGCACAGCCACCTTGGAATAGGGCCAGTGGTGCTGCCTGGATGTACCCAGCATATATTGCTTGTATTGAATGTGAGTGCAGTTTTAAGCATTGTGACTATAATTAATGATAAAAAGCAATATTATATTATTTGGATTTCCAACACTCTTAGTTGTTTCTTATGGTGACAGAAGAAAACTATTAGGATTTCCCCCACATTTAATTATTTTAAGTAGCGGCAGGAGAAAACTGAAAGCTGGCTCAGGTATTGAACTGGTGGTACGCAGGAGTAGTTGAAGACCAGCAATATACACAGAGTATGTTGAGAACATTGCTATAATTTAAGGGGTCACTTTATTTGGTGCACTTTATTACATGGAAAATTGCACAGCAGTTTATGTGAATGCTTATGGTGCAACATATATGAATTAGGCATGATTTGTAGTCATTTTGTTTGCATATTTTATTAGCACAGAAAATGATATGGTAAATGTTAGAGTGATATTGGGTTTTTATTTGTTTGATTGTTTGATATATAGCACATTATGCTGCACCTTCTTTAACCACCTCAATACAGTGCACTTACACCCCCTTCCTGCCCAGACCAATTTTCAGCTTTCAGCACTCTCATAATTTGAATGACAATTACTTAGTCATGCAACACTGTACCCATATGAAATTTGTGTCCTTTTTTCACACAAATTGGGCTTTCTTTTGGTGGTATTTAATCACTAGTTTGTTTTTTATTTTTTTGTGCTATAAATAAAAAAGGCCGTAAATTTTGTGAAAAAAATGCCTTTTTCTTTGTTTCTGTCATAAAATTTTACAAATCAGTAATTTTTCTTCATAAATTTTGGCCAAAATTTATACTGCTACATATCTCTGGTAAAAAATAACCCAAAAAAGTGTAAATTATTTGGTCTTTGTGAAAGTTATAGAGTCTACAAACTATGGTGCCAATCACTGAAAATTGCTCACATCTGATCACACCTGATGTACTGAAGGCCTATCTCATGTCTTGAGACACTAACAAGCCAGGAAAGTACAAATACCCCCCAAATGACCCCTTTTTAGAAAGTAGACATTCCAAGGTACTAAGTAAGTAGCATGGTGAGCTTTTTTAAGTTGTAATTTTTTCCCAGAATTCTTTGCAAAATTAAGATTTTTTTTTTTTTACAAAATTGTCGTATTAGCAGGTTATTATGCATATGCTCCCACAGAGCATATGCATAATTACACCCCAAAATACATTCTGCTACTTTTTCTGAGTATGGTGATACCACATGTGTGAGACTTTTATACAGCCTGGCCACATACAAAGGCCCAACATTGAAGTAGCACCTTCAGGCGTTCTACGAGCATAAATGACACATCTCATTTCTCAACCACCTATTACACTTTTGAAGGCCCTGGAGCACCAGGGCAATAGAATTGCCCCCAAAATGACCCCATTTTGGAAAGCAAACACCCTAACGTGTAATTTATGAGGCATAGTGAGTCTTTTGAATGGCTTATTTTTTTCCAGAAGTTTTTGGAAAATGTGGAAAAAAATGAAAAAGCATTTTTTTCCCACAAAGTTGTACATTTATCAGATATTTACAACACATAGCATGTACATAGCAAAGATGACACCCCAAAATACATTCTGCTACTCCTCCTGAGTATGGCAATACCACATGTGTGAAACTTTTACACAGCCTGGCCACATACAATGGCCCAACATTGAAGTAGCATCTTCAGGTGTTCTATGAGCATAAATGACGCATCTCATTTCTCAACCACCTATTACATGTTTGAAGGCCCTGAAGCACCTGGACAATGGAATTGCCCCCAAAATGACCCCATTTTGGAAAGCAAACACCCCAAGGTATAATCTATGAGGCATAATGAGTCTTTTGAACGGTTCATTTTTTTCCAGAAGTTTTTGGAAAATGTGGAAAAAATGAAAACGCATTTTTTCCCACAAAGTAGTCCATTTATCAGATATTTCCAATACATAGCATGAACATAGCAAAGATGACACCCCAAAATACATTCTACTACTCCTCCTGAGTATGGTGATACCACATGTGTGAGACTTTTACACAGCCTGGCCACATACAAAGGCCCAACATTGAAGTAGCATCTTCAGGCGTTCTAGGAGCATAAATGACATATATAATTTCCTGGCAACCTATCATTTTTGAAGGCCCTTCATATTTCTAACACATAGCATGTACATACCAAAAATTACAATCCAAAATAAATTCTATTACAGAAAGGGTAAAAAAAAACATTACCTGTGCTTTTAGTAGTATCCACAGAGGAGAGCATTGGTCCAGGCAGCAGGCAGGGATGTGCTTAGCGACAGCAATAATAATTATCCAGGCAGTAGGCAGGAATATTGTCTATAGTCAGCCCAAGGATATTGTCAGCACAGCACAGTCCATAGAAATTGTCCAGGCAGAGACAGCCAGCACAGCCATAATATTGGTCCTGGTACACTGTTACCTGCAGACACTCCTTGTACTGCTCTCCAGCCCTTCATAAAATACTGCCTCTTGCTACAGCTAATTATTTGCATAGTCCAGGTAGCGATGTGGTCCGTTCATGCGGCAGGCAGAGGCATGATGGCAGTAAGTCAGCAGCAGGCTGAGGGCCGCAAACAGGTAAGACCTGTGCACAGGGGCACAGGGGTAGAGGCTTCTACCCACCCAAATCTCTATGAAGCCTCCAGACTCCAGACCCTAATCTGTAAATTCCGAAACCCGGAGAAAACAAAAAAAAGTTTTCTTCATGCGGAAAAACAATTCTGGAGCCCCTCACATATGTGAGACCCCTGTGTACTACAGTAGCAGGTTAACAGATCAGTCCAAGTGGTAGACAAAAGCATAGACCATAAAACAGGCCAGGGTCAGTTCACGTGGAGGCAGTCCAAATGGTGGGCAGAGGCATAGTCACAAAACAGGCCAGGGTCAGTTTACGTGGAAGCTGTCCAAACGGTAGGCAGAGGCATAGTCAAAAAACAGGCCAGGGTCAGTTCACATGGAAGCAGTCCAAACGGTAGGCAGAGGCATAGTCAAAAAACAGGCCAGGGTCAGTTCACATGGAAGGCAGTGGCATGGTTATTTGGGGAAGCATGGAAAATGGTCAGCACAGATGATGAAAATGGGGAAATGGTTAAAAATATGGGCTAATATTTTAGGGATGTATGATAAAGTTGGAAGCATTCACAAATGCAAAGGTCAGGTTGGGAGGGACACTGGGGACAATGGTAGCTGGTATCTTTTTGAAATCCTCTTTTGGTGCACATGCAACTTTTTTTGCTTTCTTAGGCCTGCTTCAGATGGTGGAATGTTGAAGGGGAAGTGGCGCTCATGAAGTTGGCAAACAGCCTCAGAGCGAAAGTCTTCTGGGGGGTCTTTGTTGATAGATGAGGGATGTAACAACTTCTTCTATGAATTGTAGGAAGGGGCGGGGCTTTCTGTGGATTTGGTGTAGACTACGTAGGAATTATAAATGGCCAAATGGATGAGATAAATTGCTACCTTCTTGTACCAGAATCGGGACCTCCTTATCGACAAATAGGGCTGAATCATTTGATCATTGAAATCCACCCCCCATGTAGAGATTATAATCTTGGACACATACTGGCTTTTCAATGGGACCTTGTCTTCTTTGAACCTCATTTGTAGTGTCATCATGGATGGTGGACATCATGTGCATGTCCCTTTTATCCTTCCACCTCAAGGCCAGCACTTCGTTACATCTCAATGCTGCTCTTCCCCCCCTTCACAGCTTTTTGTTTGCTAGAGATTGTGGGAAGCCCTTCCCATGTTTTCTGAAGGTTCCGCAGGCCAGGGTTTTTGTGATGTATAAGTGTTTGAAAAGGGGCAGGCTGGTGTAGAAGTTGTCAAGGTATATGTGATATCCTTTGTTCAAAAAGTGGGTATGCCAGGTCCCATACAATCTTTCCAGTTGTGCCCATGTAGGCCGGGCACTCAAGGGGCTGGAGCTGGGAATCTTTTCCTTCATATATGTGGAATACATACAGATATCCCGTAGCTTTTTCACAGAGCTTGTATAATTTTACTCTGTATCTGGCCCTTTTGCTAGGAATATATTGCTTTATTCCTAGCCGGCCTGAAAAGGGTACAAGGCACTCGTCGACACATATATTCTGATCAGGGACATAGAGTTCTGCTAATTGTTGAGAAAAGAAATTTATCAGTGGGCGAAGTTTATATAATTCGTCTTAATTTGGATGATTGTAGGGAGGGCACAGGGTGTTGTCACTAAAATGAAGAAAGCACATTATCATTTCGTATCGGGACCTGGCCATTACGGCAGAATAAATGGGCATGTAGTGGATGGGGTTGGTGGACCATTAGGCATGTCCTTCATTTTTTTTGTAAGCCCCATGTTTAGGGTGAGGCCCATAAACAATTTGAACTCCTTCAAATTCAGATCTCTCCACTCAAACGGACGGGCATATGATGATTGGGGGTTGTTGGCAATATACTGCTGGGCATATAAATTTGTCTGGTCCACAATGAATTGCAGCAAAGTGTTGGGCAAAAACAGATGAAAAAATAATTTCTGAGAAATTTTGGGTGTTGGCCTGCACACTTCGCTGTGCTGTGAAAGGGGGAATTATTGGTAACCCTGAGTTGGATGGCAGCCATGTTGGGTTGGCAAGACCACCTGGCATATGTAGAGGCTGGCTCTTGGGGGACGTGACACTCCAGTAGTTGGGGGATTTGAATTGCCTGTGCTTGTACTCAGGCGTGATGTGGCAGCACTCTTACTGGGTCTGGGCATTTGTTCCTGGGGCCTATCACCGGCGGCAGCGCTGGTATTGGGCATTTGTTCCTGGAGCCTATCGCCGGCAGCAGCGATGGTACTGGAAATTGGTTCCTGGGGCCTATCGCTGGCGGCAGCATTCGTACTGGGCCTGGGAATTTGTTCTTGGGGCCTATTGCAGGCGGCAGTGCTGGTACTAGGCCTGAGAATATAATCCTGGTTTCCAGAGTGCCATGCCCTTTTAGGAGGGACCCATTCTTCCTCCGAATCATTTGCTGATTCACTATACTCAATCCGTTCAAATTCCGAATTTGATTTGGATTCAGAATTGGAATCTAATGAGAACTCCCTGTTGCTCTCATCAGTCATTGAGAGGATCTGGAATGCCTCCTCACTGTTGTAAACTCTTTTGGACATGACACTGATGGCTGTGTGACAGGTGGCAGGTGACGGTCAGTGATGGGCTGTGCAATGGGGTGGCAGGTGATGTTCACTGATAGGTGATGACGGTGTGATAGGCGATGGTCACTGATGGGTGATAGGCAATGGATGGTGACGGGTGATGTTCACTGATGGGTGATGGTCACAGACGAGTGATGGGTGCACTGCTGACAGTCACTGATGGGTGATGGCTGACTGTCACTGATGGATGACGGATGATATCTGACGGTCACTGATGGGTGACGGGTAATGGCTGATGTCACTGATGGGTGACGGGTGATGGCTGACGGGTAATGGCTGACGCCACTGATGGGTGATGGCTAACGTCACTGATGGGTGATGGGTGATGGCTGACGGGTAATGGCTGATGCCACTGATGGGTGACGGGTGATGGCTGATGTCACTGATGGGTAACGGGTGATGGCTGATGGGTGAAGGCTGATGGTCACTGATGGGAGACGGGTGATGGCTGATGGGTGACGGGTAATGGCTGACGTCACTGATGGGTGATGGGTGATGGCTGACGGGTAATGGCTGATGTCACTGATGGGTGATGGCTGACGGTCACTGACGGGTGATGGCTAATGGGTGACGGGTGACAGGTGCACCGTTGATGGTCACTGATGGCAGTCTCTTATGTGACAGGTGCACTTTATGGAGTAACTGTGGTGACTGTTGGGTGACAGATGACAATGGGGGGCAATGGGATTCTGGCTCTTCTCTCCTCCCACTGGAAACGGTGTGTGAGGAGAGAAGAGCTGGTAACAGCTAGTTACCGCTCTGTGTTTACATTTAGTGATCGGTAGGGATGCGCTTTATGTTCGGGTCGAACATGAGTTTGACTCGAACATTGGCTGTTCGCCAGTTTGCCGAACAGCGAACAATTTGGGGTGTTCGCAGCAAATTCGAAAGCCGCGGAACACCCTTTAAAAGTCTATGGGAGAAATCAAAAGTGCTAATTTTAAAGGCTTATATGCATGGTATTGTCATAAAAAGTGTTTGGGGACCCGGGTCCTGCCCCAGGGGACATGTATCAATGCAAAAAGAAGTTTTAAAAACAGCCGTTTTTTTGGGAGCAGTGATTTTAATAATTCTCAAAGTGAAACAATAAAAGTGTAATATTCCTTTAAATTTTGTACCTGGGGGGTGTCTATAGTATGCCTGTAAAGGGGTGAATGTTTCCCATGTTTAGAACAGTCTGATAGCAAAATGACATTTCTAAAGGGAAAAAAAGTCATTTAAAAGTGCTAGAGCTAGTGCCGGCTATAATAAATTGTCGGGAAAAAAAAGTCATTCAAAAGTGCTAGAGCTAGTGCAGGCTATAATGAATTGTCGAGAAAAAAAAGTCATTTAAAAGTGCTAGAGCTCTTCCCCCCTCTTTTCCTGCGGCCTGCCAGGTTGCATGCTCGGATAAGGGTCTGGTATGGATTTTGGGGGACCCCCATGCCATTTTTTAAAAAATTTTGGCGTGGGGTTCCCCTTAATATCCATACTAGATCTGAAGGGCCTGATATGGAATTTAGGGGGACCCCCACGCATTTTTTTTTTAAATTTTGGTTCGGGGTTCCCCTGCAGGGAATTTCCATGCCGTTTTTTTTTTTTTTTTTTTTCCACAAGAAAAAATTTTATTGAAAAAAAATAATAATATAGCAGGTACAATACATCTAAAGAGTGTCAAAAAAAATCATACAGTACACTCATTGGACAATGATACGTCATAAAGATTATTGTTGTAACACGTTTGAATTTACAGAGTGCATATGAAATAGTTAAAATATACACACAAAGGGGGGCAATCTTGATAGCAAGAAATGCATCAGTGATAATAATACAGTAGTGAAGGTATTCCAGTGTCTCTGGTACAGGGAGGTCCGATGCCCGTCCTGTTCCTTGAGTAAATTACATATAAGGAGATAAGTTCGAGTGTCTGATAGTGGGGGATTAGACACCTTATGACAGTCATACGTAGAGCGTAACCCCAAATTTAGAAAAAAAAATAAAAAATAAGGGGATGGGTGGGGAGGGATTGTTAAAGCAGAGGGATAGGGGTTAGGGGGAAGATATAGGGGAAGGGGGGGAGAAAAAAGAGATGGCAGAAAAGGAGAAAAAAGCAGGTGGAGAGAGAGAGAGGGGGGAGAAAGAGGGGGGACCGCCCCTCGATCCAGGCCCCCCGAGCGTCCCTGTGGGTCCTGGAGGTCATGGGTATTAAGCTATAGGAGAGAGGGTGTTTAGGACGGAAAGAAGGATTTATAGTAATCAGTGGTTTTAAAATGGGACCAACAAGCCCAGATGGCAGTAAATTTTTGGATAGGGTCTTGGGAAATATGAATCAGTTCTTCCATCTCCTCGAACTTTGTAACCCTGATTAACCATTCTGTAATGGTCGGGGGAGTAATTGAGCGCCAGTGTGCGGGGATACACTCTCTAGCGGCGTTTACCATGTGCATTGCAAGTGATTTGTGATAAACTTTTTTGGACAAAGTTGAATGATGGAGGAGATATTGGGCCGGGTTAAAATTTAAGGAATAAGTTGTTACATGTGTAATAATGGAGTGTACCTCTTTCCAGAATGGTTGAAGTAATGGGCATTCCCACCAGATGTGTAACATGTTGCCTATTGCCTTATTGCATCTCCAGCAAATATTGGGGATAGAGGGCGAAAATTGGTGTAATCGAGCGGGAGTTCTATACCATTTTGTGGCAATTTTGTACCCATTCTCTTGAATTGCAACGTTCATAGACCCCTTGTGAGCCTATGTAAGGATAGATTCCCAGTCATCGTCAGAAAAATTGATTTGTAGGTCTTTCCCCCAAGATAGTCTTGAGGTTTCCGTCTGTGGGGAAGCGAATCATCTTGGAGGAAGGAATAAATCATGGAGATTAGGTGACCTTGTGGAGTGGACTGAGAACACATTGCTTCGAATGGAGTAAGTGGTCTTGTCCAAGTGTCGTTTGTGTTAGTCGATGTAAGGAAGTGTCTTAGCTGTCTGTATGACCAAAAGGGGAACTCTTCTGTGCGTGAGATGGATTTTAATTCGTTATATGTACGTATCCTCCCGTCAACAAAGAAGTGACGAGCATAAATATCGTCATGTGGCCACTCTTGTGTTAGGAAAGAGTTTGATTCTCCAGGAGTAAACTCAGGGTTGGCCCGAAGAGGGGTCAACGGTCCTGGTGTTGAGGCTATGTGGTATAAGTTCTTTGCTGTAGAGAAAGCTCGCAGTGACGGATATATAAACGGATGTGTTTTAACAGCATGGGGGTAGTGTTTCATTGGGACCCATGTTAGGGTGTGTAGGGGTATAGTACTAAAGGCATTTTCCAAAATGGTCCATAGTTTGCTTAGTTTATGAGTTTTCCAGTTTACCACTCTAGTGAGGTGGCAAGCCAAGTAGTATTTATGTAGATCCGGCAAGGCAATCCCCCCTTTCGTTTTAGAGCATGTCAGCTTTGTATATTTGATGCGGGGGGGACCGCCTTTCCAGATAAATTTTGAACAGGCTTTTTTATAGGCCAAAAAGAAAGATGGGGGTAAGTGGATTGGGATCATTTGCATGAAATACAAAAGACGGGGAAGGATTATCATCTTTATCAATGCCGAGCGACCAAACCAGGAGACATTCAGGGTACTCCAGTTTTGAAGGTCTGTTTGGATCTTCGTCAAGGCGTTGAGAAAGTTGTGATCATAGAGCTCTGTTAGATGCCGGGGGATTCTAATGCCTAAGTAGGTGATATAGTCATTTTTCCACTGAAATGGGAACAAAGCTTGGCAGTGGGTAACTTCTAGTGGTGGTAGAGAGACATTAAGGGCCTGGGATTTAGAATAATTAATTTTAAAGTTGGACAATGTTCCAAAGTGATTAATATCTTTCAGTAGGTTAGGAAGAGATGTGCGAGGTGTTTGCAGTGATAATAGGATGTCGTCCGCAAAGGCGGCAACCTTAAATTCCCTGCGGTTCATGGGGATACCCTGGATATCTGGGTTGTCTCTTATTCTGTTAAGAAGGGGTTCAAGAGACAGGGCAAAAATTAGGGGGGATAAAGGGCATCCTTGACGGGTACCGTTGCTGATGTGGAAGGCGTTTGACAGGAGGCCATTTGCTTTAACTCTTGCTGTTGGAGTAGTATATAGGGCACAGATGTGTGCATACATGCGTGGTAGAAGGCCAATTCCCTTGAGTACTTCTTGCATGTAGTCCCAGGCCACCCTGTCAAACACCTTCTCGGCATCCAGGGATAAGAGAAATCCCTTGGTATTGGATGTGTTGAGATAGTGGTGTAGGTTCAGGGTGCGGGTGGTATTGTCTCTTGCCTCTCTGCCCGGGATAAAGCCTACTTGGTCGGGCAAAACTAGGTCTGGAATCAGGGGTATTAATCTATTTGCTATAATTTTGGCATACAATTTAATGTCTACATTGAGCAGCGATATGGGTCTATAATTAGAAACTATCATTGTGTCTTTGTCTGTTTTGGGTATCACTGCTATCTGGGCTTCTAACATGTGTCCAGATGTGGCGAGTGGGTTTGAAAGGAAATTAAAGGCCGACAACATTTTGGGTGCTAGTGCTTCTAGGAAAGTTTTGTAGTATATGAGAGGTAGGCCATCAGGGCCTGGGCTTTTGCCTGCCTTCGTTTGTTTAATGGCAAGATTGAGTTCTTCTATGTCATGGGGAGTTCTAATTCCTTAGCTTTTTGTGTTGGTATTGGCTTGGGGCAGTATTGGGACAGAAACTCCTGAATTTGTAAAGACCTGTCATGTGCGGAAGAGGAGTCTGGTGGGTTTTGAGGTAAGTTGTACAACTTAGAGTAAAACTCCTCAAAGTGCTTGGCTATTTCCTCATTTTTGGAGAGAAGTTTGCCTTTTGCAGTGCGGAGGTGATGTATAGTGGTAGATGTTTTAGCTGCCTGGATTGTGCGAGCGAGAAGTCTCCCGCTCTTGTTGCCATGTTCATAAAACACTTTTTGGCCTAGGATGTATCTTCGCCTAGTGCGCTTCCCTAGTTCGTCCAGCAGAGATGCTCTTGCCTGTGAGAGAGCCTGTAGTGTGGATTGGGAGATGGACTTTTTGTGAGAAGTTTCGAGTCTGTGGATTGTTGCGGTAAGGGCTTTAATCTGCTCTTGGTGTCTCTTTTTTTCCACCGTGGCTAAGGTTATGAGTTTGCCTCTTAAAACGCACTTATGTGCTTCCCACAGTGTCACCGGAGTGATATCTGGGGTTGAATTTTCCTGGAAGTACAGTTGGATTTAGGTGTTCAGTTGCCGGATTGTTTCAGGATCTTTTAGGAGAGATGGGTTCAATCTCCAAGTTTTGGTAGTCTTACGCGCTTCGGGGATTCCATGCCGTTTTTATCAAAGAACTTTTTTTTATGTGTATTGCCGGACTGACAATTCATTATAGCCGGCACTAGCTCTAGCACTTTTAAATGCCTTTTTTTTTCCCTTTAGAAATGTCATTTTGCTGGCAGACTGTTCTAAACATGGGAAACATGCGCCCATTTACAGGCATACTATAGACACCCCCCAGGTACGAAATTTAAAGGAATATTACACTTTTATTGTTTCACTTTAAGCATACTTAAAATCACTGCTCCTGAAAAAACTTTTTTTGCATTGATACATGTCCCCTGGGGCAGGACCCGGGTCCCCAAACACTTTTAAGACAATACCAGCCTTTAAAATTAGCACTTTATATTTTTCATGTTCGTGTCCCATAGACTTTAACGGTGTTCGTGTGTTCGAACAAATTTTTTGCCTGTTGGCATGTTCTGGTGCGAACCGAACGGGGGGTGTTCGGCTCATCCCTAGTGATCGGCTGTGAAAGGATAACAGCCGATCACGTGGTAAACGGCTACCGGCCAATGGCTGTTTACCATCATCGGTGACGAGCAGTGTTCCCGGGAACACTCCTCCACTGACGTGCACGCGCAGCGTGCTCGCGATTGTGTGCATGCGCCGTGCACAGTGGGGCAGTACCATTTGTGATCGGCTGTGAATTCATCACGCCCGATCACGTGATAAACAGCCATGCCCAATGGCTGTTCACTCCCCTCGGTGGCGAGCGGAGTCTCCGCGACACGCCGCCATCGAAGGTACAGGGAAGCACGCACACGATCGTGCACATTCCCTGTTTAAAGGGCAGGGTGTCATATGACGCCCACCCAGAACAAGAGCCACGCCGTCTGGCCGTCATATGACAGACGTCGGGCGGCAAGTGGTTAAAATCTGTGATATGTTTCTATTTTTTAATATTGGATTATAGTTAAGTGTTCAGCAGCTGTTTGTGATTAAGGATGGCCATACATACAATTTTCTTGTACAATTTTCCTTCAGATTTACCAAAACCATAAAATAGGAGGTCAAACCTAAACACTTTCAATTTGTATGCAATCAGCCAGGCCTCGCACTACATAATTGAAGGTAAACCTAAATTGTATAATATATGGCCTGCTTAGGAGTTATTGTTTCCCATAGGCACAGAGCAAGCATTAGAATTAAGTATAACTTGTTTCTGGTACCATCATCCTAGGAGGTGATTTTATTGTTGCATTGAACCTTTTCTTGAATGCAAAATACAATCACTCTTCCATTTCATATAGGACCCTCAAACGCATAAATAAAAATATTAAGCAATCTACAATTTTTAGATACTTGCCATCTATTGCACCCACAAGACAAACGGGTTGATTTGCCAAAACTGGAGAGTGTAGAATCTGGTGCAGCTGTGTATGGTAGTCAATCAGCTTCTAACTCCAGCTTGCTCAATTAAGGTTTGACAAAAAAACTGGAAATAAATTGATTTCTATCCAGAGCTTCATCAGATTTTGCACTCTCTAGTTTTAATAAATAAACCCCAAAGTCTTCACTTTCTTTTCAACTCCACACAGTAAATATTCCAGAACTGACTTTTTTCACAAGAAAATATCCCTGACCTTGTTGACGTGACTCTTCTCCCACAAATCTATATGAACCATGCCCCTATGTCTCTCACCATTACTCTAGGTGAAGCAACTCTGACTCACTTAACTTGGAATCCTATCTCGTTTCTCCTGACAGCAATTCCAATTAATCCTGTCAAACATTCTAATCAAATGAAAATATCTCAGCAGGTGTTCATCCTTTTACACAACGGGAAGTACATAAAAGCATATAAAGCAACCTGAGAGGTGAAATAATTTATCTCAAGAATAAAACAATGACAATTCATGCTAAACAAGTAGATGACTTGACCAAATGAGCTTGGAGCTAGCGAAATCCCATAAAAACCTACAGTACTTAACTTACTATAACTCAAAGCCAGGCGAGATATATACAGTCTCTATAAAATATATTATGAAAATGATTAAAAAAGCAGTACATTTCTACCCACTGCACACCAAGAGCAAAAAAAAAAACCTCTTCACCAGATATAGCCAATCAATTTCATTGCTTTTATTTCAAGCTTTTTAATGTATCACCCCAACACAAACCAGCTTCTCTCCAAGGAGATAGGCTGACATCTCACCAAACTTATATACCGAACAGTTGTCTATTCCAGTGGATTGAGCAAGTCTTAGGCAGCTCATAGATTCGTTTTTTTTTTCAGTTCAACTAGTGGGTTGAATGAAAAAACTGACCTAATCCCTCATCCACACTTTCAAGGTAGATGGGAGAATCCACCCCACCGAGTCACTGTATTCTGACAGTGGGGAATAGGGATGAGCTTCGAGTTCGAGTCGAACTCATGTTCTACTCGAACATTGGCTGTTCGCAAGTTCGCCGAACAGCGAACAATTTGGGGTGTTCGCAGCAAATTCGAATGCCGGGGAACACCCTTTAAAAGTCTATGGGAGAAATCAAAAGTGCTAATTTTAAAGGCTTATATGCAAGTTATTGTCATAAAAAGTGTTTGGGGACCCGGGTCCTGCCCCAGGGGACATGGATCAATGCAAAAAAAAGTTTTAAAAACGGACGTTTTTTCAGGAGCAGTGATTTTATTAATGCTTAAAGTCAAACAATAAAAGTGTAATATCCCTTTAAATTTCGTACCTGGGGGGTGTCTATAGTATGCCTGTAAAGGGGCGCATGTTTCCTGTGTTTAGAACAGTCTGACAGCAAAATGACATTTGGAAGGAAAAAACTCATTTAAAACTACCCGCGGCTATTGCATTGCCGACAATACACATAGAAGTTCATTGATAAAAACGGCATGGGAATTCCCCACAGGGGAACCCCGAACCAAAAAAAAAAAAAAAAAAATGATGTGGGGGTCCCCCTAAATTCCATACAAGGCCCTTCAGGTCTGGTATGGATATTAAGGGGAACCCCAGCCAAAATTTAAAAAAAAAATTGACGTGGGGTTCCCCCTAAATTCCATACCAGACCCTTCAGGTCTGGTATGGATTTTAAGGGGAACCCCGCGCCAAAAAAAAAAAAAAAAACGGCGTGGGGTCCCCCTAAAAATCCATACCAGACCCTTATCCGAGCACGCAACCTGGCAGGCCGCAGGAAAAGAGGGGGGGACGAGAGTGCGGCCCCCCCCCCTCCTGAACCGTACCAGGCCACATGCCCTCAACATTGGGAGGGTGCTTTGGGGTAGCCCCCCAAAACACCTTGTCCCCATGTTGATGAGGACAAGGGCCTCATCCTCACAACCGTGGCCGGTGGTTGTGGGGGTCTGCGGGCGGGGAGCTTATCGGAATCTGGAAGCCCCCTTTAACAAGGGGACCCCCAGATCCCGGCCCCCCCCCTGTGTGAAATGGTAAGGGGGTACTTACCCCTACCATTTCACTAAAAAACTGTCAAAAATGTTAAAAATGACAAGAGACAGTTTTTGACAATTCCTTTATTTAAATGCTTCTTCTTTCTTCCTTCATCTTCTTCTTCTTCTGGTTCTTCTGGCTCTTCTGGTTCTTCCTCCGGCGTTCTCGTCCAGCATCTTCTCTGCGGCGTCTTCTATCTTCTTCTCCTCGGGCCGCTCCGCACCCATGGCATGAGGGGGGAGGCTCCTGCTCTTCTCTTCATCTTCTTCTTCATCTTCTTCTTCTTCTTCCTTCTTCTCTTCTTTCTGTCTTCTCCGGGCCGCTCCGCAGCCATGCTGACATGGTGGGAGGCTCCCGCTGTGTGACGGCGTCTCTTCGTCTGACGGTTCTTAAATAACGGGGGGCGGGGCCACCCGGTGACCCCGCCCCCCTCTGACGCACGGTGACATGACGGGACTTCCCTGTGACGTCACGGGGAATGCCACAGGGAAGTCCCGTCATGTCACCGTGCGTCAGAGGGGGGCGGGGTCACCGGGTGGCCCCGCCCCCCGTTATTTAAGAACCTTCAGACGAAGAGACGCCGTCACACAGCAGGAGCCTCCCACCATGTCAGCATGGCTGCGGAGCGGCCCGCAGAAGACATGAAGAAGAGAAGAAGGAAGAAGAGATGAAGAAGAAGATGAAGAAGAAGATGAAGAAGAGAAGAAGATGAAGAGAAGAGCGGGAGCCTCCCCCCTCATGCCATGGGTGCGGAGCGGCCCGAGGAGAAGAAGATAGAAGACGCCGCGGAGAAGATGCTGGACGAGAACGCCGGAGGAAGAACCAGAAGAGCCAGAAGAACCAGAAGAAGAAGAAGATGAAGGAAGAAAGAAGAAGCATTTAAATAAAGGAATTGTCAAAAACTGTCTCTTGTCATTTTTAACATTTTTGACAGTTTTTTAGTGAAATGGTAGGGGTAAGTACCCCCTTACCATTTCACACAGGGGGGGGGCCGGGATCTGGGGGTCCCCTTGTTAAAGGGGGCTTCCAGATTCCGATAAGCCCCCCGCCCGCAGACCCCCACAACCACCGGCCACGGTTGTGAGGATGAGGCCCTTGTCCTCATCAACATGGGGACAAGGTGTTTTGGGGGGCTACCCCAAAGCACCCTCCCAATGTTGAGGGCATGTGGCCTGGTACGGTTCAGGAGGGGGGGGGGCCGCACTCTCGTCCCCCCCTCTTTTCCTGCGGCCTGCCAGGTTGCCTGCTCGGATAAGGGTCTGGTATGGATTTTTAGGGGGACCCCACGCCGTTTTTTTTTTTTTTTTTGGCGGGGGTTCCCCTTAAAATCCATACCAGACCTGAAGGGTCTGGTATGGAATTTAGGGGGAACCCCACGTCAATTTTTTTTTTAAATTTTGGCTGGGGTTCCCCTTAATATCCATACCAGACCTGAAGGGCCTTGTATGGAATTTAGGGGGACCCCCACATCATTTTTTTTTTTTTTTTTTTTTGGTTCGGGGTTCCCCTGTGGGGAATTCCTATGCCGTTTTTATCAATGAACTTCTATGTGTATTGTCGGCAATGCAATAGCCGCGGTAGTTTTAAATGTGTTTTTTCCTTCAAAATGTCATTTTGCTGTCAGACTGTTCTAAACACGGGAAACATGCGCCCCTTTACAGGCATACTATAGACACCCCCCAGGTATGAAATTTAAAGGGATATTACACTTTTATTGTTTGACTTTAAGCATTATTAAAATCACTGCTCCTGAAAAAACGGCCGTTTTTAAAACTTTTTTTTGCATTGATTCATGTCCCCTGGGGCAGGACCCGGGTCCCCAAACACTTTTATTGACAATAACTTGCATATTAGCCTTTAAAATTAGCACTTTTGATTATTCATGTTCGTGTCCCATAGACTTTAACGGTGTTCGCGTGTTCGAACGAATTTTTTTCCTGTTCGCATGTTCTGGTGCGAACCGAACAGGGGGGTGTTCGGCTCATCCCTAGTGGGGAAGTCAAAAGCCCTTAGAATACTCAGATCGGTGCTGCAGGCTATAGTGGTACTGAAAATCCCACATGTCGATTTTACAGAAGTCAGTCCATAGAGTGACTTCTGTTCAACCACAGTGCCTAACATAGATTGAAATTCAGCCATTCCCTGTTAAATCGGCCATTTCTTGATCCATACATGGGCAGCTTTACCCACCATAGTCATCCAACCCAATATTATGACTTATTTTGCTCTGTCTTCTCCCTTCCTTATTTCCAATGGCACCCATCAAAGGTTGGAACCTTTCATACTTACAGTAAAACTCTCTTAAGCTATCAAAGGATTTGTTGTGAAAGGTAATGAAAATAAGCTAGCAGTATTTGCAGATGACCTCATCTTTTTCTTGGCACAACTGCTGATCTCTGTCCCAAACCTTATTAAGGAATTTTCCAAATTCCGATAAATCTTCCATTTCTTTTTTCCTTTTTTTTCAAATCAGTTGCCCTAAACATCACTCCAATTCCATTTTGCCGGGAACCTCAAGGTATATCCTACCTAAGTATCCAATTTCCATCTCACATCTTTCAGCCATTTTAAAATTTACCTTTACCCTGTTGCTATAAAACAGAATTACAGAAATTAAAACTACTAATTTCTTCATGGTTTTGGAGAAAAGTGACTGTTAAAGCTGATTCTGCAGAGTGGAAGTAGTGTACTGGATACTGGAACACTCTATGTGTTCAAGCACTCAACATTTTATATTGCAGCCATGGTAAAGCCTCTGATTGAATGCTGACAGAGAGAGGCAGGAGCAAGCAGATTTGTGCTCAATCATCAAAATTATGCTTCCAGGTTTCAGAGGAAGAAGAATGTCAACTCCACATAGTGATATGTAGCTGAGTGAAGTCAGCACTGTTAGCAAAGTGAAAGTGTGCTCTGGCATGCTTTGGTATGCAGGACAGGTAAGTGGTATTTTTTTTACCCCAAGTACAGGAGACTCTTTCCCAGCCACTGGCCACCAAAGCTGGATAAATTATTTTTTCAGCCAGACACTGACCACCAACAGAGACACAAACAACAATAGTCATTTTTTTTAGTAGATTGGAAAAGTGCTGAAACCTTTGCCAAGATTTTACTGCTATCTGCATCCCCCATGGAAAGATCATATCTAATTCCACTGACACACTGTGTATAATTTTGTGTCTTGGACAGGAGGGAAAAGGAAAATCACCCTAACAGGAACACAGACAGCAGTGAACAAAAAAAAAAACTGCAAGAGGTCCTAAACCTTATATCATAAACAAAAAAGGTACAATCACATAGGTACTGTATATTTAGCCAAGTCCAAAACATTACCAATATTGTACTATTATCAATTACACAATCATTGATAAAGACTGAGAATAAAACACCCTCAAAAAGGTAATGGGACTTTAGAGGCAACAGAGTATTGACAAAAAAGGATAATTTATTGATTACAAAAAAGACACGAAAAAATATACAAAATCACAATAAGCATATAAACATAAAAATAGAAGATTATAATGATAGAACCACTAAAAACAAGGACATGAAGTGGGCATGGTGTTTGTGCAGTCTTCCATGCAGCCCTACGCGTTTCGTGACTTATATGGAGCGTCCCTTCATCAGGGCAAAACAGTGGAGAAGAATTGCACTATCAAAGTCAAAAAAGAATATATCAATCATTTGTTACATAAATGCAATACATGGTTGCTCTATGTCATAACAACATACGGTATTATAATTCCTTGGAGGGAAAACATACCCAGACCCAACACAGTTGAAATCTCACCGGCGAGACTGCGGCGATGACCGTATCAAAAAAACAGCACCCCGGGATCCAGAAGGGAAAACGGGGAGTGTGGCTGGTCCCACCTTATCCACACTGGTCCACCTAGACACACCAAGGAGGCAGTGATCACCGAGGAGGATAATCCCACCAATGTAAACCAGAGCTGTATCTGAAAAATTATATATATAAGGTTCAGGCACATTTTATTGCCTAGCTATAGTGAATTCTCATATTCCCATATAAACAAGATTTTTTATTAATAAAGCTGGAGTGGGTCAATGGTGTCCTACCTCAACATAGTAGGAAGCCAGGGGGAAGGGATGTACAGATGGAAAGGCAGGAAAGGACAATCAGACCTAGGGCCAAATATATGGTACAATGCTCCTAAGTACACTGCTTAAGTAGTATTCAGTCACATAAAAGGACTCTGCCAATGAGAAAAGACACAAGAGAGGCCCAAAGTCAATAGGCATTTTTCAGTATAAATATCTTGCACCAATTGTCACACAAAACAAAACAGGTACACTTACAAACCAATAAGAGCTGCTGAATGTATAGTGCCCACAGACCAAGCCGGTCATCCGTCTGCTCACTTCGCCGCCACCCTGAACGCTGACACTAACTCCCGGCCAGTCAGTCAATGGTGTCCTACCTCAACATAGTAGGAAGCCAGGGGGAAGGGATGTACAGATGGAAAGACAGGAAAGGACAATCGGACACTGCTTAAAGGGGTTGTAAAGGTAAAAATTTTTTCACCTTAATGCATTATATGCATTAAGGTGAACAAACTTTTGACAATACCGCCACCCCCAGCCCCCCCGTTTTACTTACCTGACACCTCGAAACTCCGCTGCTCGCTCCCGTCATCTCTATTGCAGCTCAGCCTGGTCGCTGATTGGCTACAGTGGATGGATTGAAAGCAGCGCAGCCATTGTCTCGCGCTGCTGTCAATCACATCCAATGACGCGGCGCGCCGGGGGGCGGGGCCGAGTGATACAGTGAGCGGCTATAGCCGCCGGCTGTATCACGGGAGCGCGCCCGCAATAACTAACCACCACGCGAGGGAGCTCGCATTAAGGTGGTTAGTTCTTGGGGGGAGGAGCTGAAACAGCCACCGAGGGATCCCAGAAGAGCAGGTTCGGGGCCACTCTGTGCAGAACGAGCTGCACAGTGAAGGTAAGTATGACATGTTTGTTATTTAAAAAAAAAAAAAAAATTACCTTTACAACCCCTTTAAGTAGTATTCAGTCACATAAAAGGACTCTGCCAATGAGAAAAGATACAAGAGAGGCCCAAAGTCCCAAAGGCATTTTTCAGTATAAATATCTTGCACCATTTGTCACACAAAACAAAAAAGGTACACTTACAAACCAATAAGAGCTGCTGAATGTATAGTGCCCACAGACCAAGCCGGTCGTCCGTCCGCTCACTTCGCTGCCACCCTGAATGCTGACACTAGCTCCCGGTCGGTCAGGGTTTAAAGAGGCACCAGGAGATGACGTCCGACGACGAGTGTGAGTGAGTGCGTCATCGTCCGGGGTGGGGGAGAAACAAGAAAGGAAGCATACACCGTGGGAGCGGCTATAATGTACTGCCGCTCTCCATGGCGTCCTTACGCAAAAGATTCCCACAACACTGAGGCGGGTACCAGGACCCCAGAGGTCCCACCCATAGATACACGAGCGGGAACCAAACAACCAACCCAGCTACCTAACGAGAAGGGGCATCATAGCAACCAAGCGAGTGAACTAATAGGATAGGGATCATCAAAAATGACAAAAAATACAGTTGGGCAGATAGAATCAGGTGAATCACAGATCAACACACATGTCCCCCAAGCGGTGGCAGTGCCATAGATGCTCGGGAAAAGGACCCTGGACCCTAGCTGCAGGGCGCCCCCCACAGGCAAGAGTCTGTGAAGAGAGTCCTGCAGCAATGGTCCACCGACGCAGGGAGACGGCCATGCGGACAGTCATCCCTGCTCAGCCACGTTGCCCTCCACCAACGAATTAATGGGAGGCCCATCTGCGCCGGGCGGGACAAAGAAGGGTCAGCAGATCTAAAAGGACATCAACGGTCATCCACAGTCGGGAGGGCACAGTCGGGAGGTTCCAACAGGTAGTTCAAGAGACAGGGGGGTAGGCAAAACAGAACAGGATACAAAATTACTAAATAACCACATGAACAATAAAAAAGAAAGGAGAGAGCAGAACAAATGTATATATATGGCAACCACATAAGAAGCAGTTATTCCTTCTCACAACCCCCAGACAAGAATCCCTCTAAAAAGGGTCTATAACTAAGCTGTTTGTTAAATCCCAGGGGCGAGGTGGCAGCAAGGTACGCAATCCAGCGAGTCTCTCACTGTAGCAGGACCTTGTTCCAATCCCAGCCCCTGGGACTGGGATAAATTCTGTCTAAAATAAGGAATTTGATTCCTGGGAAGATGCCATGATGCATATTCGCCATGTGCCTCCCCAAGGGGAGGTCGGGATTAGCTTTATTCATAGATGTAATGTGTCTGAAGGCGCGTAAGTAAAACTTTAACTTAGTCTTATATGTTATAAAACCTTGGGTTAATCGGCGCTACCTGAAAACCTGTTTGCTGAGCATATACAGGAAACACCTAAAGTAATGTTTTTTGTTTCTTTCTCACACACCAAACTTACCGTATTTATCCCCTCAATGATGTATAAGGGGGGATTAATTTTAGATGCTACTGGCTAGTGTAAATGGGTAGATACTCACCGACTCCTGGAACCCCTGCAGGGGTATTGGGCCTGTAATACTTTGAATGGACTTCACTGCTCCCTGTTGCTTGTCATGGGTGCCTCAGATATAACCAGGTGGATAAGGATGCAGCAATACCCTCATGCATCAAAAATATAAAAAAAGGGCTTCCATGAGGTGATAAAGAAAAAACGCTTTTATTTAAAAACCAACTTAGCCCTTGAAGTGTTTTCTTAGAAAGCTTAATTTACCTAAAATGAATAGGTATCTGAGGCACCCATGACAAGCAATAGGGAGCAGTGAAGTCCATTAAAACTATTACAGGCCCAATACCCCTGCAGGGGTTCCAGGAGTCGGTGAGTAGGAAATCTGAAGGGGGAGCACAAAAGTCACCTGACAACATTGTATACACGAAAGTCACCCCTGGGAACTTCCTGACCTGTTGCAGTGAAAAAACGCATGAGACTATTGCATTCTACTGTGATTCAACTGTTGCAATATATACTGGGTCCGGATCTTAATATATGAACTGTGAAGCACTTTTTCAATTTGATGCATGCACATATATGGTTGATATAGTTTTTTACCTATGAATTAGCATACATCACCAGGATATGTCTTTTGTAATATAGAATATGTGTTTCCAGCTGGTTTGTACTATTTCTAGTTGATTGCCACTGGTGGGAATGGTTCTAAGTTTAGGTACTGGGAGTTTGTCTACCAGTGCTATATAAGAGCTATAATATTTATATAGGGGTACCTTCCCAATTTAGCATACCCATTTAACTATTTACCTATATACTCTATATACCATTCAGTTTACAGGTTACACCGGGTGGCCCCACCCCCCGTTATTTAAGAACCGTCAGACGAGGAGACGCCGTCACACAGCGGGAGCCTCCCTCCATGCATGGATGCGGAGCGGCCCGCAGAAGAAAATTAAGAAGAGAAGATGAAGATGAAGAAGATGAAGAAGATGAAGAAGATGAAGAAGAGAAGAGGATGAAGAAGAAGATGAAGAGAAGAGCGGGAGCCTCCCCCCATGCCATGGGTGCGGAGCGGCCCGAGGAGAAGAAGATAGAAGAACGCCGGAGGAAGAACCAGAAGAGCCAGAAGAACCAGAAGAAGAAGAAGATGAAGGAAGATAGAAGAAGCATTTAAATAAAGGAATTGTCAAAAACTGTCTCTTGTCATTTTTAACTATTTTGACACTTTTTTAGTGAAATGGTAGGGGTAAGTACCCCCTTACCATTTCACACAGGGAGGGGGGCCGGGATCTGGGGGTCCCCTTGTTAAAGGGGGCTTCCAGATTCCGATAAGCCCCCCGCCCGCAGACCCCCACAACCACCGGCCACGGTTGTGGGGACGAGGCCCTTGTCCTCATCAACATGGGGACAAGGTGTTTTGGGGGGCTACCCCAAAGCACCCTCCCAATGTTGAGGGCATGTGGCCTGGTACGGTTCAGGAGGGGGGGGGCCGCACTCTCATCCCCCCTCTTTTCCTGCGGCCTGCCAGGTTGCGTGCTCGGATAAGGGTCTGGTATGGATTTTTGGGGGAACCCCACGCCGTTTTTTTTTTTTTTTGACGCGGGGTTCCCCTTAAAATCCATACCAGACCTGAAGGGCCTGGTATGGAATTTAGGGGGACCCCCCCACGTCATTTTTTTTTTTTAATTTTGGTTCGGGGTTTCCCTGTGGGGAATTCCCATGCCGTTTTTATCAATGAACTTTTATGTGTATTGTCGGACCGGCAATTCATTAATAGCCGCGGGTAGTTTTAAATGAGTTTTTTCCTTCGAAATGTCATTTTGCTGTCAGGCTGTTCTAAACACGGGAAACATGCGCCCCTTTACAGGCATACTATAGACACCCCCCAGGTACGAAATTTAAAGGGATATTACACTTTTATTGTTTGACTTTAAGCATTATTAAAATCACTGCTCCTGAAAAAACGTTAGTTTTTAAAACTTTTTTTTGCATTGATACATGACCCCTGGGGCAGGACCCGGGTCCCCAAACACTTTTTATGACAATAACTTGCATATAAGCCTTTAAAATTAGCACTTTTGATTTCTCCCATAGACTTTTAAAGGGTGTTCCGCGGCATTCGAATTTGCCGCGAACACCCCAAATTGTTCGCTGTTCGGCGAACTTGCGAACAGCCAATGTTCGAGTCGAACATGAGTTCGACTCGAACTTGAAGCTCATCCCTACTGTGGACCAATCGGTCCTTCAGTGAACTGGTGCATCAGTACGTGATTGCCGGGCGCTCAGACAAGTACAGACGCAAGTTGGGATCAGCGTATAGTATTTACCAGAATCTATTGAAAATAGACTTGACTGATTGATGCTGGTTGTTGAATCTGCTGATCATCCTAACTATCGGGGAGTCACTGGTTTTCCTTTGGTTGCCAAACAATAACTCCCGTCTAGTTCGTCCATTAGCTCGTCACTGGCCACCAAAGCTGGATAAATTATATTTTCAGCCAGACACTGACCACCAACAGAGACACAAACAACAATAGTAATTTTTTTTAGTAGATTGGAAAAGTGCTGAAACCTTTGCCAAGATTTTACTGCTATCTGCAACCCCCATGGAAAGATCATATTTAATTTCACTGACACACTGTGTATAAGTTTGTGTCTTGGACAGGAGGGAAAAGGAAAATCTCCCTAACAGGAACACAGACAGCAGTGAACAAAAAAAAAACTGCAAGAGGTCCTAAACCTTATATCATAAACAAAAAAAGGTACAATCACATAGGTACTGTATATTTAGCCAAGTCCAAGACATTACCAATATTGTACTATTATCAATTACACAATTATTAATAAAGACTGAGACATATGAAAATGTTTGTTGCTCATGGCAGCCAGTAAATTCTTGTTGGCAGTATTTTCTTTTTTTTGTTTACAAACTTTTTTATTAGGTACAATATAATGGTACAAACAGTGGTATTTTATATCAAGAAAAATGCAATATAAAAGATCTACTAGTAAGGGAAAATATGACAGAATGTTATACTAAATATTGGGATTACAATGCTAAGATTGATAAACATCCAAACGATAGTAACAATGTAAAAGGCAATCCATTTTTAGTTAATAATAACGTCTTATATAATATATTATTTATTCAGGGTTTAAAAGGTGTTTAGAATGTGCGAACCAAGGGTTCTATTTTTTATCATATAAATGGTTTGTGTTATGTAAGGTATGAAATATTTTCTCCATGAGATTAATGTTGTTTATTCTTATTTTCAATTGGGCTAGGGGTACTGATGGGGATTTACAATGATAAGCAATCAGCCAATGTATGGAAACACATATTGTGTGGATGAGTCTCATAAGATGGGGGGGTAGGCCTATAATAGGGGAGAGTAATAGACAATTAGGGAGAGTGAGTTGTATGATATTGCCTGAAATTTTGGAAGCAAAGTTTTCTAGTTGTTTCCATATTTGGGAGACTTTCTTACATTCCCAGAATATATGTGAGAATGAGCAAGTAGAAATGCAACCTTTGTAGCATGACTGAGAAACTGCCGGAAAGATAGTATGAAGTTTTGCATGTGTATAATACCATCGTGTGAAGAACTTAATTGCTGTCTCTCTAATAGTTATTGATCTTGTGCATTTTGGTAGGTTGTTAATAAACTCACCCCAGTTCTCAGTTGAAAATGATATACTACATTCTATCTCCTGGTCATTAGAATCCCTCCCTTATCTAGGAATCCATCTCACCCCTGACATAAACAGTTTATCCTCCAAAAACTACTTACCTCTGCTGCAAAAATTAAGAATGATGCTTAAATCATGGAAAACTTTCAATATATAATTTTTAGGTAGAATAACAGCAATTAAAATCACAATCTTACCAAAGTTATTATACTTATTTAGGGCACTCCCAATGAGACAAAATAATGATAACTAAATTCCAATCAGATATTAACAAGTTTGTTTGGTTAGATTCGCATCTACGTCTATCTAAAATGGTGTTATACAAATCACAAAAAAGTGGTGGATTTGGCCTCCCAGATTTCTGGCTATATTAACTAGCTGCCAGATGGTCACAAATTGTCCAATGGCATATCTACGATCCCAAAATCCCATGGGTCAGATTTGAAAGACACTCAATCCTTCCATATTCTATCTCAAGGCTATTAGGGGGCAACAAGATCTCAATCCATTCTCTAGAAACACTCAATCAACTAGTTTTTCCAGTCATATCAACTCTGGAGATTGTACAATAAGAAACTTAAACTTATCTCTACAACTTCCACATAAGCCTCTTTCATTGGAGACCCCAAATTCTTATCAGATCATTACGTTGCTGAGGAATTCACATGGTGGATTAATAATAACTTGACATCCCTTTCAAAATTTATAGAAAATACCTCCTTCATTTAATTTTCCTCACTAAAATCTAAATATCAGATTGCCAATATTGAACTCAGGAGATTCATCCAAATCAGACACTTCTATAATACATATTTTCAAACAATAGACATAAAATCTCCCACATTCTACGAAAATATATGTATGAAATCACCTAGAGGCACAGGACTGAAATCTGAGATGTATAAAAATCTGGTTAACCATGATACGCAAGGAAAAACTCTCCTGTTGGCAGTATTTTCTAGTGTAGGTTAGCTCAGGTTAGAAGCACAGGCTACTTTTCAATCTTTCAGTTTTTGTAAAAATCCACTTCACTAAAAATTTTGGGAGATAAATTTCCTGTTCAGACCTGAAATGGCAAATATATTGTGATACAAGGCTAATTGCTAATAAAAATATTCGGGCTTGTACAGATTTTAAAAGGAACACAAAGAATGTATTAGAGACAGCTGATGTTCCTTTGGGAAGAGCTGCATATGAATATAATAAATCATTTTGCAGTGCAGCATAGAAAATTAATTTGAAAGAAATTCCTCAGAAAAGTATATTGATAGTTTTGCATATGAGAATAGTCAAATGAACTCATTTTATTTGATAACAACTAATTACGGAACCCACTATTGCATCAGCCCAGAAGTAATAGACAGGCAGAAAGCTTAGCAAAATCACATTACTGTCTGATTTCAGTAATGACCTTTTGTTATTGGGCTGATATGTGTGCAAAGAGCAAGGGCAACAGATCTAAGGGAGTTATTTATAAAGCAGTCTGCAAACTGTGACATTTTGAATAGTTTTACACATTTTGCACCGCATTTTTATTTTTCCTTACCAGCTGACTGTGACTAGATTACAAAAACCAAGACAGCCCTCTGTTTGCTAACATCAACATGCTGATATGCAAAAAAGAGAATAAAATTGTGGTTACACAATGCCTATAAACAAGTCTTTTAGTGTTGTCTATACGTTTTACTAAGCAGATGGTCTGGTATTCGTTTTAAAGCCTTATTTAATTTTTTTTGTTTACCAAAGATTTTTATTTTTGTTGAGAAAAAATAAAAAGAGTCAAACATTCAAATTACAAGTTATGGACATGTACACAATGCTTGTACTCAGTTATAGAATAATCTGGTGATAAGCATATATCATACAAAATAGAGTACAAGTTGCATTAATACCATTAACAAACTAAAATGGCTGCCCTATCTGGTACCTGAAACTACCATTATTGTTTTAGAGGCATATGCCAAGGGCATCACTTGCGTAAAACCATAAGAGATAACAAAGAAAAAGGGAAACAGAAAAACAAAGAGGGGTGAAAGTAAATGAATTGATTTGAGAGGGGAGGAGGGCTCTGATATACTAACTTTGAGGTACCATACATATGCAAATCAACCTTCCCCGGACCTCAAAGATCAAAGGATGACCAGGAGGCCCACTTTCTTTCAAAAACTGCCATAGTCTCCATCAGCGTATGATGGATTCTTTCCATTATCCTGATCGCCTCCATACACCTTAGAACCTGGTCCCATGGAACCGTCTGCGACCTCCAGTCCAAGGCTATCGCCCAATGTGCTGCACTGAAGAGTGTATGGGCTAGCTTCTGAGCCGGGGGAGTGGCTCCAGAAAGGTCTGCAAAGAGAAGGCCCATCTTATATGTTATAGTATATTGTGTTCCTGTGATTTGAGCTACTTTATTGGTTATTCTCAGCCATAAAGGTTGGAGGGCCTTACAGCTCCAAAAAATATGGAGGTGTGTGCTTCTATCCAGACAACCCCAGAAGCAGCCCACCGGGACTAGGGGATTGAATTTGTTCAATCTAGCGGGGGTATAGTACCATCCTGTATGGAGTTTTACTACAGTTTTCCTTATCGCCAAGGATTTTGTGCATCTTCTTAAATTTGCCACCATATCAGCCCAATCCTCGGGGGATATCTCTAGGCCTGTTTCTACCTCCCAGCCAAGCATTGCTTGCGACTTCAAGGGGAGGTCGTGTTCATTGTGGTATTGGTATATAATAGAAAAAGTTCCTTTATCCCTGGAGGAGGACCGACATAGTTGTTCAAACGTGTTAGATGCACTAGGCCCCTCCTTTTACTAGTGAGTAGCATAAAAATGCCTTATCTGCAAGTATTTATAAAATTATGTCTTAGGTAGGTCATACTGTTCCTGCAAGAGGGCAAAGGAGCTAAAGGGGGGTACCTGGGTCAGGGTCTCAAAGGTGGTTAAGCCTTTCTGAGTCCAGAGGGAAAAGTTTATAGGTGTGTTATAGGCTGCCGGGAACCTGGGGTCTCCCAAGAATGAGGCCAAACCTGGGCAGTGTGGAACTAGGGCATATGATTTTTTATATAATGACCATAACGGTAAAGAATGGCCCACTAGTCCATTTAAAGGTGTTAGGTCTTTGGGCCTAACTTTATCCAACCAGAGGAGACCCGGGAAGCCATGGGACATTACTTGAAGGGGAGTGCCACTGTGCCATTTGCACCAGTCTGGCTGAAGCATAATAAAGCCACAAATGTGGTAGTCCCAGGCCCCCCTTCTGTGCTGGCCGGTAGAGTAGTTTTTTATTCTTTTATATCTTGCCAGACAAAGGCCTTAACCTCCTTTTGAATATTTTCTATGGTTTGGCGGGAAGCATATAAAGGTAGGGATCTAAAATGGAAAAGGAGCTTGGGAAGTATGGACATCTTGATGGCCTGTATCCTACCCAAAAATGAAATGTGGTATTTAGCCCACATGCGTAGTAGTTGCTTAATACGGGTAAATACCTGGGGGTAATTTGCAAAGTATAATTTGTGGAGAGAAGTGGCGAGCCTGATCCCTAAATATGGCAATGTATCCCCGCACAACGTAAAGCCAAAACTTGAATGGATTCCTATCAGTGTATGTTGCGGAATGTTGATTGGAAGTGCAGCACATTTGACAGGTTGACCCCCAGGCCCGAAAGGGCATGGAAGGTGTTTAAGGTGGGGATCAGGTTTGGCAAAGAGTCCACTGGGTCAAATAGAAAAAGGAGTACGTCGTCCACGTACATACTTGGCTCAAACTCTTGATTCCCCTTTACATACCCCCTAATGTTAGGGTTCAAGCAGATCGCTCTGGCCAAAGGCTCAATCGCCAAAGCGAAGAGCAAAGGGGATAGGGGACATCCCTGTCTGGTCTGCCGGCCGAGTGTGAAATATTCTGAGGTACAGCCTAGGAGTTTTATGCGTGTGCGAGGGTGATGGTATAGGGCTCTGAACGCATGTACAAACTCTCCCTGAAACCCAAATTTGCACAGGACGGATTTTAAGTATGGCCAGGTCACGCTATCAAATGCCTTATGTACATCTAGGCTCAGCAGTAGGACTTTACTGGAGTATAATTCTGCATCTTGAATTATATTTGAGGCTAATCTAATATTATCTGTGATTTGCCTCGTGGGGATTAAACCTGTCTGAGCCGGGGATATCAGCTTGGGGATTATAGCTGAGAGCCTATCAGCTAAGAGACGGCCAAAAAGCTTCCAGTCATTATTTATGATGGAAATAGGATGGTGATTTGGGGGGAGAGAATGATCTTTGTTTGGCTTGGGTATTAGGGACATGTTCACCAGCAGCATATCCTCTGGGAAGGTGTGGCCTTTCAGTACGTGGTTAAAAAGTTTTTCTAAATGAGGGATCAGCAGCCCTGAAAATTTCTTATAATATGTGGCAGTGAATCTGTCCGGACCCAGGGCCTTAGAGGGCTTCAGGGAGGTAATTAACACTCGGATTTCCTCGGCGCTGCAGGGGGCATTCAGAGCTTTTATTTGAAGGAAGAGTTAGACAATCCATTCATGAATCAGCCGAGGAGCCATGCAGGGAGGATGGAGCTGCCAATAGATCCTGGTAAAACTTAGAGAATATTCTGAGCACCTCTGTGGGGTGAGACACCATCTCTCCTCTATTATTTCTAAGTTAATACGAGTGTGGAGGTTGGATGGTGGAGTTTAGTTTTCTGGCAAACATTGCTGAAGCCGAGTTGCTGTGTAATAAGAATTTAGCTTTTGACCATCTTAGTGTCTTTTCTGTTTGCTCAGAGAGAATCGTGTCTAACAATATTCTCTTGTAGGGATGAGCCGAACACCCCCCGGTTCGGTTCGCACCAGAACCCGCGAACGGACCGCAAGTTCGCACGAACGTTAGAACCCCATTGACGTCTATGGGACTCGAACGTTCGAAATCAAAAGTGCTCATTTTAAAGGCTAATTTGCATGGTATTGTCCTAAAAAGGGTTTGGGGACCCGGGTCCTACCCCAGGGGACATGTATCAATGCAAAAAAAACTTTTAAAAACGGCCGTTTTTTCGGGAGCAGTGATTTTAATGATGCTTAAAGTAAAAAAAAAAAAGTGAAATATTCCTTTAAATATCGTACCTGGGGGGTGTCTATAGTATGCCTGTAAAGTGACGCGTGTTTCCCATGTTTAGAACAGTCCCTGCACCAAATGTCATTTTTAAAGGAAAAAATCTCATTTAAAACTGCTTGCGGGTTTAATGTCATGTCGGGTCATGGCAATATGGATGAAAATCAGTGAGACAAACGGCATGGGTACCCCCCAGTCCATTACCAGGCCCTTTGGGTCTTGTATGGATATTAAGGGGAACCCCGCACCCAAATTAAAATAAGGAAAGGTCCCTATATACTCTGAACAGCAGTATACAGGCGGTGCAAAGAAGACAGGGACTGTAGGTTTGTTGTTAAGTAGAATCTGTTTGTAATTTTGAACATTTTTAATGTGTTTAGCTCCAGCCAAAAAATCTTTTCTAAGCTTTTTGGAAAACATAGGGAAGGGTTATCACCCCTGTGACATTTGTTTTGCGTCTTTCCTCCTCTTCAGAAGATTTCACCTCACTTTTTTGTCCCAATGAAAAATGTTTTTTGAAAATTTGGGTTTTTTTGTGGAACAAGGATTGGAAAGCATCAGTGGAAAGGAGAAATTGTTTTCCCATATTAACTCTTACAGGAGAGAATTTCCCTTCCTTAGGGGTAGATTTCATCTCACTTCCTGTTGTCTCCTTCCGTTTGCAAGTAGGAGTCGTTTGTAAGTTAGATGTTTGAAAGTAGGGTCCTGCCCTATATACTCAGCAGAAATTTGGGCCTTAGGTGTTGCTGTGGCCAAAACACTGTAAGCCCTCACAGGGCCCTGCTGTGAAATATTAGATCAAGAATTGTAATTACATGCCCCTGTTGAACAGGAGCTGAAAAATTAGGCCTTAGGCACTGGTGCTGGTGCCACAACACTGCAACCCCTCACAGACACTCTAGTTGGAACGCAGGAACGAGCCCTGCTGCAAAGTATTGCATCAAAAATTGTAATTACACGCCCCTGTTAGACAGGGGCAGAAAAATTGGGCCTTAGGCACTGGTGCTGGTGCCACAACACTGCAACCCCTCACAGACACTCTAGTTGGAATGCAGGAACGAGCCCTGCTGCAAAGTATTGCATCAAAAATTGTAATTACACGCCCCTGTTAGACAGGGGCAGAAAAATTGGGTCTTAGGCACTGGTGCTGGTGCCACAACACTGCAACCCCTCACAGACACTCTAGTTGAAACGCAGGAACAAGCCCTGCTGCAAAGTATTGCATCAAAAATTGTAATTACACGCCCCTGTTAGACAGGGGCTGAAAAATTGGGTCTTAGGCACTGGTGCTGGTGCCACAACACTGCAACCCCTCACAGACACTCTAGTTGGAATGCAGGAACGAGCCCTGCTGCAAAGTATTACATCAAAAATTGTAATTACACGCCCCTGTTAAACTGGGGCTGAAAAATTGTGCCTTAGGCACTGGTGGTGGCGCCCAGAACCAAAAATGTTCTTACAAGCTATCAGCGTGATGATTGAGGAGGAAGAGGATAATTACTCAGGGATAGTCACTCAGCATCAGCATAGGCAGTCTTTGAAGGGATCTGAGATTTCAAAAAAAATTATTCGGTTACATCTGCATCAGGTGCTTGGTAGCTGGTGGTGATCCAAGACTGATTCATTTTTATGAAGGTCAGCCGATCGACCGAGTCGGTGGACAGACGCACCCTGTGATCGGTTACCACGCCTCCAGCAGCACTGAATGTGCGTTCCGAAAGAACGCTGGATGCAGGACAGGCCAGTAGCTCAATTGCATACTGTGCAAGCTCTGGCCAGTGATCCATCCTCAAGACCCAGTAACCCAGAGGATTTTCGGTGGGAAAGGTGTCCAAGTCTGATCTTGCCCCTAGGTATTCCTGCACCATGTAAAACAGACGCTGGCGATGGTTGCTGGAACCGATCATACCTTGGGGCTGCGGACCAAAAAATTGTCTGAACGCATCGGTCAGACGGCCACCTTCTCCACCGCTCCTTCTTTGACTGACCGAAGCCTCAGCAACACGTTGTCCAGAAACAGGAGTTTGTAACCTCCCAGTCTCTGGGAACGCGTTGCACAGACCTTTCTGCAAGGCCTCCCGAAGTTGTTTCATCCTCTGCTCCCTCTGCGATGGCAAGATAAGGTCCGCAACCTTACCCTTGTAACGTGGATCAAGGAGAGTTGCCAGCCAGTATTGGTCCTTCTCCTTGATACCACGAATACGAGGATCCTTACGCAGGCTTTGCAGGATCAGGGAGGCCATGCAGCGTAGGTTTGCTGAGGCATTCGGTCCGGAGTCCTCTGGGTCACTAAGGACAACAACGTCCGCAGCCACCTCCTCCCAGCCACGTACAAGTCCATGTGTTCCTTGGGACTGATCCCTTAAAGACTGCTGATGCTGAGTGCCAGGCTCCACCTCCATACTGACACAATCTTCCTCCTCCTCCTCCTCCTCCTCCTCGTCCTCTTCCTGTGTGATCGGCGGGCACGCAGGAACACTGTCTGGATAAAGGGGGCCTTGAGAGCTAAGGAAGTCCTCCTCTTCCTGCCTCTGTTCTGCCTCAAGTGCCCTGTCCATTATTCCACGCAGCGTGTGCTCCAACAGGTGGACAAGGGGGACAGTGTCACTGATGCATGCACTGTCAGTGCTCACCATCCTCGTGGCCTCCTCGAATGGTGACAGGACAGTGCATGCATCCCTGATCATGGCCCACTGGCGTGGGGAAAAAAAACCAAGGTCCCCTGACCCTGTCCTGGTGCCATAGTCGCACAGGTACTCATTGATGGCCCTCTGCTGCGTGTGCAGCCGCTGCAGCATGGCCAACGTCGAGTTCCACCTGGTGGGCATGTCACAGATTAGGCGGTTCTTGGGCAGGTTAAACTCCTTTTGGAGGTCCGTCAGCCGAGCACTGGCATTATATGACCGGCGGAAATGCACAGAGACTTTCCTGGCCTGCCTCAGGACATCCTGTAAGCCCGGGTACCTGCCCAAGAACCGCTGCACCACCAAGTTAAGGACGTGAGCCAAACAGGGCACATGGGTCAGTTGTCCCTGTCGGAGGGCAGAGAGGAGGTTGGTGCCATTGTCGCAAACCACCATTCCTGCCTTAAGTTGGCGTGGCGTCAACCACCTCTGAACCTGCCCCTGCAGAGCTGACAGAACCTCTGCCCCAGTGTGGCTCCTGTCCCCCAAGCACACCAGCTCAAGCACCGCATGGCATCTTTTGGCCTGCGTACTTGCGTAGCCCCTTGAACGCCTACGGAGCACCGCTGGTTCCGAGGAAGAGGCCATGGAGGAAGAAGAAGAGGAGGGGGTGGAGGAGAGAGGTGTGTCACAATCAGCATTTTGGAGGCGTGGTGGCGGAACAACCTCCAACACTACTGCACCTTGTCCTGCATCCTTCCCAGCTGCCAGCAGAGTCACCCAATGCGCCGTGAAACTTAAGTAACGTCCCTGTCCATGCCTGCTGGACCATGAGTCAGCGGTAATATGCACCTTACCGCTGACCGCCCTGTCCAGCGAGGCATGGACATTGCCTTCCACATGCCGGTAGAGAGCCGGAATCGCCTTCCGTGAGAAAAAGTGGCGTTTGGGTACCTGCCACTGAGGAACCGCACATTCCACAAACTCACGGAAGGGGGCAGAGTCTACCAACTGAAAAGGCAGCAGTTGAAGTGCTAGCAATTTTGCCAAGCTAGCATTCAACCGCTGGGCATGTGGATGGCTGGGAGCAAACTTCTTTCGGCGGTGCAGCAGCTGGGGCAGGGAAATTTGCCTGGTACAATCTGACGTCGGTGTACCAAAAGCAGATTGCCCACAAGTACTTGGCTGTGACACACCTAATTCTACACCTTCATTCCTCTCACTGCAGGTCTCAGAGAGGACTGAAGGTCTAGTGGGGTTGGAAATCTCAGCTGATGAGGAGCAAGGAGAGATCGTCTTTGTTCTTTGGTGTGGGTCTTTTAGATACGCTTGCCAACGAACTGCATGGCAGGTCAACATATGTCTGGTCAAGCATGTGGTACCCAAGCGGGAGATGTTTTGGCCACGCGAGATACGCTTGAGACATATGTTGCAAATAGCAGCGGTGCGATCTGATGCACTCGTCTCAAAAAAGGCCCACACCAAAGAACTTTTTGAATAACGCGCAGAGACTGCAGCGCCCTGCACATGTGGAGCTTTGGGGTGTGATGCAGTCAATGTGCTGCCCTTAGGCTGGCCCCTGGAGGGCATCCTGCCTAGTTGGTGATGTGCCACCTCCTCCTCCTCCTCCTCCTCCTCCTCTCTCCTATCAGGCACCCACGTTGAGTCAGTGACCTCATCATCCCCTCCCTCCTCATCACTGGAGCAAACCTGGCAGTATGCTGCAGCAGGGGGAGCATGACTGCCAGATTGCTGTCCTTCTTGGGCACCCCCTCTGTCCGTGCTCATGTTACTGCCTTCATTGAGCTCAGTATCATCATCAGAGCCTTCCAAACGCTGGGCATCCTCCTGGAGCATGTACCCAACACTGTGGTCAAACAGTTCGAGGGAATCCTCATGAGGACATGGTGGAGCTAGGGAAGGAGTCACTGATGACATTGAGCTGAGGGAAGAGGCCGCTGCTTTGCCAGACAAAGCACCCTGGGCATGGGTGAGAGAGGATGAGGAGGATGAGGACGGCTTGGTCATCCACTCGACCAAGTCTTCCGCATGTTGCGGCTCAACACGGCCAGCTGCCGAAAAAAAGGCCAAGCGTGTCCCATGGCCACGTGCTGATGAGGATGCACCGTCTCCACGACCAGCACTAGACACAGAGCCTGCTTGCCCTCTCTTATTGGCTTGTGACTGTCTGCCTCTCCTTCTTGGCCTTCCAGACATACTAATGGCCTGTAGCTGCACTAAGCTGGGATAGAACACCTGTAATTTTCTTAAGGTAGCTTTATATACTGTAACCAGACAAGCCTGCCTGTCAGTAGGAAGATAACAGGAACGGATCTAGCTGAACACTGTGAGCAGGACGCACTGTACTAAATGTAAATAGTCTAGCTGCCTGACCGTGGTACTAATAGGATCAAACAGAACACCTGTAATTTTCTTAAGGTAGCTTTATATACTGTAACCAGACAAGCCTGCCTGTCAGTAGGAAGATAACAGGAACGGATCTAGCTGAACACTGTGAGCAGGACGCACTGTACTAAATGTAAATAGTCTAGCTGCCTGACCGTGGTACTAATAGGATCAAAAAGAACACCTGTAATTTTCTTCAGGTAGCTTTATATACTGTAACCAGACAAGCCTGCCTGTCAGTAGGAAGATAACAGGAACGGATCTAGCTGAACACTGTGAGCAGGACGTACTGCACTAAATGTATATAGCAGGAACGGATCTAGCTGAACACTGTGAGCAGGACGCACTGCACTGAATGTAAATAGCAGGAACGGATCTAGCTGAACACTGTGAGCAGGACGCACTGCACTAAATGTAAATACCAGGAACGGATCTAGCTGAACACTGTAAGCAGGACGCACTGCACTGAATGTAAATAGCAGGAACGGATCTAGCTGAACACTGTGAGCAGGACGCACTGCACTGAATGTAAATAGCAGGAACGGATGTAGCTGAACACTGTGAGCAGGACGCACTGCACTAAATGTAAATACCAGGAACGGATCTAGCTGAACACTGTGAGCAGGACGCACTGCACTGAATGTAAATAGCAGGAACGGATCTAGCTGAACACTGTGAGCAGGACGCACTGCACTAAATGTAAATACCAGGAACGGATCTAGCTGAACACTGTGAGCAGGACGCACTGCACTGAATGTAAATAGCAGGAACGGATCTAGCTGAACACTGTGAGCAGGACGCACTGCACTAAATGTAAATAGCAGGAACGGATCTAGCTGAACACTGTGAGCAGGACGCACTGCACTAAATGTAAATACCAGGAACGGATCTAGCTGAACACTGTGAGCAGGACGCACTGCACTGAATGTAAATAGCAGGAACGGATCTAGCTGAACACTGTGAGCAGGACGCACTGCACTAAATGTAAATACCAGGAACGGATCTAGCTGAACACTGTGAGCAGGACGCACTGCACTAAATGTAAATACCAGGAACGGATCTAGCTGAACACTGTGAGCAGGACGCACTGCACTAAATGTAAATACCAGGAATGGATCTAGCTGAACACTGTGAGCAGGACGCACTGCACTGAATGTAAATAGCAGGAACGGATCTAGCTGAACACTGTGAGCAGGACGCACTGCACTAAATGTAAATACCAGGAACGGATCTAGCTGAACACTGTGAGCAGGACGCACTGCACTGAATGTAAATAGCAGGAACGGATCTAGCTGAACACTGTGAGCAGGACGCACTGCACTGAATGTAAATAGCAGGAACGGATCTAGCTGAACACTGTGAGCAGGACGCACTGCACTAAATGTAAATACCAGGAACGGATCTAGCTGAACACTGTGAGCAGGACGCACTGCACTGAATGTAAATAGCAGGAACGGATCTAGCTGAACACTGTGAGCAGGACGCACTGCACTAAATGTAAATAGCAGGAACGGATCTAGCTGAACACTGTGAGCAGGACACACTGCACTAAATGTAAATAGTCTAGATAGAAGATAACAGGAACGGATCTAGCTAAACTGAATACAGTGTATATATATATATGCAACACCTGGGATGCATATATATACACAATACACTGTAAGTGCAGCTAACTGACTGACTGTTCTGCCTAATCTATCTAACTCAAATCAAATGACACTGTCTCTCTCTCTCTCTATCTCTCAGCACACCGGAACACACACTACACAGGGCCGCCGTGCAGGCGGCCTTATATAGTATGGGGTGTGTACTAAATCCCCTGAGCCATAATTGGCCAAAGCCACCCTGGCTTTGGCCAATTACAGCTCTCTCTACTGACGGCGCTGTGATTGGCCAAGCATGCGGGTCATAGTGCATGCTTGGCCAATAATCAGCCAGCAATGCACTGCGATGCCGCAGTGAATTATGGGCCGTGACGCGCCACACGAATTTGGCGCGAACGGCCCATATCGTTCGCAATTCGGCGAACGACCGAACAGCCGATGTTCGAGTCGAACATGGGTTCGACTCGAACACGAAGCTCATCCCTATTCTCTTGCTATTAATCTGTCTGAGGGTGTCTGGGGAGTGGGACTGGCTGTGTATATGACACAGTTTGGTCAGTTCATGGGAGAGTCTGGTGATATCTGCTAATTTTTGTTTTTTCCTGGATGCAGCTAGGACTATCAGATGTCCTCGAATAACCACTTTATGGGCTGCCTATAATATGGTAGGTGGTGTGTCCCTTGTGTTGTTCGTGTATAAAATATTCTGCTAGGCTGTCAGTGATCTTCGCGACAATGTCAGGGTCCGAAAGGAACGAGTCATTGAGATGCCAGGAGGCATTTACTGGTGAGATGCCTATATGTGAGATGGATAATAGTACTATGTGGTGGTCAGACCATGGGCATGGATGTATATTTGCTGCATTCGAGTTAGCCAGTAGGGCCGGGGTGCTGAAGATATAGTCCAGCCTAGAATAACTATCAAGGGGGTGTAAGTAAAAGGTGTAATCATGAGCTCCCACATTATGGGCTCGCCAAGTGTCTATCAATTGGTGGGAACTGAGCAAACGAGTGAACGTCTTTGGGAAGGCATTGGCATTACTTACAACTCAGCTTCTGTCTAGTCCTGAGTGGGCCACCAAATTGAAGTCTCCTCCAAGTATTAGATGTGGGGAGATGTATCTATCGAGGATCTGAAAAAAGGAGGCGAAAAAAGAAGCTTGTGAAACATTAGGAGCATAGACATTTGCTATTGTAATCGCTTTGCCACAAACTGAGCCCTGAATTATCAAAAATCTACTGGAGGGGTCCTTATAAACGTGCCGCACCTCCAATGCTATTGAGTTTTTAATAAATATAGCCACCCCCCTGGATCTTGACTTAAAAGTAGTATAAAAGTGCTGTTTATATTGGCGATCGAAATAACTGGGGTGGTTGGAGTCAGAGAAGTGGGTCTCCTGGTGAAGCAATATATCGGCTCCCAGGTGCCTATAAGCTCTAAATGCCTTTTTCCTCTTTTGTGGGGTGTTAAAACCTTCCACATTATGTGATAATATCCTAATCCCCTTTGTTACATTTAAATAGGTAGAAGCTTAGCTTGGAGGCCAGTGTAGAGACACATTCTAATAACAGCCCCCCCCCCCCCTTAGGCAACAGGAAACCCAACAGGGCATGAACCATATGGTAGAATGTGGGCCTCCACCTCTGCATGAACAGCAAAAGACCCTCCTCATACACTGTACATTTTGTATCAGAGCAAAAAAAACCATTGTGAAAAAAATAAATAAAAAGATGTAAAAAGAAAAAGGGTAGAAGAGACGGAATAAGCAATGGGAACAAACATGGATACTATGTTTGAATGGCGTCGGGGGAGATACGAACTAGAAAAAACATCTCTACTCCCCCGACCAACAGAAAAAACATTTCTTGTAGGACTATAAAGTCCAATGCTCTATGATTTTAAATAAGCCGTATGAGTTCTGTGTAGATGAACACCACAGGGCCTGAGGTCTAGAAGGACTGTCAAATGTAGGTTAGGTCATAGACCGTCAGGCCAAGACTCAGAAAATGTAGAGCAGAGGGTCACTTTAGCGGGCGCAATGAGACTAAGAAGCCAGCTTGCGACACAGTTTTCTTGAAAAATAAGACATGGTGAAATCTGGGAAAATCTGTAGCATTCTACCAAACATCATTTATGATGCTCCTTCTTGGTCGGGTTTTAACTCAGTGCTGTAGTTCTCGAAGATCCTGGCGTTGTCGTCTACGGTCCCATTGTGGAGAAGGGGTGGCCCAGATCGGTGAGGGGTGAGGAATAGATGGCTGTCTGGGTAGTAGCTCCGGAGCTAAAAGTCCCAATTTGACCAGTAATTCCTTACCAGTTTGTAGCGTGGTAAGGGTATAGATTGTACCGTTGTGGGGGACCTGTAGCTTAAAGGGGAAGCCCCAACGGTAACTAATTCTTGCTGACTGCAGAATCGTTGTGACTTCCTTTAGATTCCTGCGTTTCTCCAATGTGGCTGGGGAGAGGTCAGGATAAATTTGGACCCTGGTCCCATCCAGTAGTGTGTTGGGGGTATTGCGGGATGCTCTTAGAATGTCCTCTTTAATGAGAAAGTCCTTGAGACACAGCACAATGTCCCTTGGAGATTTATCGTCTGGGGGCTTGGGACGCAATGCTCTGTGGATCCTGTCACAGGCAAAAGAGACATCAGGGGTATCCGGCAGCAATGACTGAAACAGCCTCTTGATAGCAGGGAGAAGGTCTGTTATCTGCTCTGGGACACCCCTCACTCTCAAATTGTTGCATCTATTGCGGTTGCCTAAATCCTCAAGATTGGATTGCAGCTGAGTTACCGTGTCTGTGAGGGATTCATGGTCCCTACGGAGGTCAGAGTATGCTAGCTGGAGTTCGTCATGTTTAGTCTCCAACAAGTCCGTCCTCCCTCCCAGTACTGCTAGTTCCTGCGTCAGCGTATTTGTGGACTTATGGAGCTTCACTTGGAACTTGTTTGCAAGCTTTTCATACATGGCAGAGAGGCTGGCATCCAGCTCTGCCTTTGTAAGGTGGACCGAGTACTCACAGTCTCCCAACGGGCTAGATGGAGAAGTTCCCGGGTCCTGTGCTGCTGCCTGAGTGCGTGGAGACTGGGCGCCATTTTGCAACATCTCGCCCTGCTCACGGACCCGAAGGAGGTAGTTTATCAGGGAGCTCTGTGTTGGTTTCCCACGGCGGGATTTGCGCGTGCACCTCTGTGTCCCCTAGGGGTGCGGGCGATTGTGGGTGAAATTCCGAAGTTATTGGCCCCAGGGTAGTGATCATAGTCTCAAAAGCTTACGGAGCTCTCACTCCATGCGTCCTCTTCCCATCGCGCTGCGCATGCGCCCAAAGCCTTATTTAATTTAATCCCAAAACAAACAAAATCACTAGATGTTTACATGTATTTTAGCTAAAATATATAAGCTCACCATTAGTGAAGGGTGAGTCTGCCTTGGGTTTGATTTACTGAGGGTCAAACAAAACTGTTTCAAATTAAGGCAAACCTGAATTTTTCAGCAAATTCAATTGAAATTTAAATTCTGGCTATGTTTGGGGATTGGGCACTGCCATGGGAAGTTTTAAATAAAACAAAAAAGGTAAGTATCATACAGCCTTTTAATGCAGCTTCAAGGACAACATAAAAACATAAATACTTTAAAGTAGGCAGCAAATAAAAAGAAAAAAAAGGCAGATGTTATCTTACAATAAAATTTAAAGCATATAATTTGGAAGACAAAAATATTGTACAGCGGCTGGGCAGTATGCAAGCAGTTTGGTTAGGCTGCAGTCTTGGAAGGAGAGACAAAGCAAGTTTTATCTTGCTTTGCTTTGAGTGTATTACCTGAAGAATAGCCACAAATATTTTATAGTGGCTAGAGAATATGTAAACAACTTGTTTAGTCCAGTGTTTAAGAGGGAGAGATAAGCAATAATTTTATCTTAGAAATTAGATTGTATTATATGAAATCCAATAGCCATAAATTATTTTAAGTGCTGAAGCACTGCAACAGGCTGCAAACTTTGGGTTGCAAGGCAAGATTTTCCTTGCAGCAAACATTAGAAATTTTGCTGCAGATGTCCAGCTGCTCAAAACCTATGGCATGTTTACATTGCTATAATAAGAGAAGAGGTCACATACTTTGAGGCACAACATAAGATTTAGCCTGCAGCGCACAGTGGAAATTTGACAGGTTGAGCGGCGTTAATATTGTATGGCACCTTTATAGTGCCAGAGCTCGAGAATAGGCTGTGAACTGTGAAGCAAAAAAGCAGAATTTACCCTGCCAAATATTCAAAATGAATCAGCTGAGATTGAGCTAAAAAAAATTGTGTGGCACCTTATATAAGGCATGGTTTTGTAGTTCTAATCCAAGACTGGTTTGTTTTATGGAAAGTGAGCTGGTTCACACTGTTAGGGGACAGGTAGATTAACCCCTCCATAACAAAACCATCTGTTGGAATGAATGCCTTCTCAGAATGCACACTCTTTGCTAGGGATGAGCCCGATGTTCGAGTCGAACTTAAGTTTGCCGAACAGCGAACAATATGCAGTGTTCACAGCAAATTCGAATGGGACACTAACATGAATAATCAAAAGTGCTCATTTTAAAGGCTTATATGCAAGTTATTGTCATAAAAAGTGTTTGGGGACCTGGGTCCTGCCCCAGGGGACATGTATCAATGCAAAACATTTTTTTTAAAAACGGACGTTTTTTTTGGGAGCAGTGATTTTTTTAATGCTTAAAGTGAAACAATAAAAATGAATAATTTCTTTAAATATCATGCCTGGGGGTGTCTATAGTATGCCTGCAAAGTGGTGCATTTTTCCCGTGTTTAGAACAGTACCACAGCAAAATGACATTTATAAAGGAAAAATTGTCATTTAAAACTGATCGCGGCTGTAATGAATTGTCGGGTCTCGGCAATATAGATAAAACTAATTGAAAAAAAGAGCATGGGTTCCCCCCCAGTCCATTACCAAGCCCTTCGGGTCTGGTATGAATATTAATGGGAACCCCAAACCAAAATTAAAAAAAAAAATTGCGTGGGGGTCCCCCTAACAATCCATACCAGGCTCTTCAGGTCTGATATAGAAATTAAGGGAAACCCTGAGCCAAATTTTTTAAAAAAATGGCGTAGGGGCCCCCCCAAAATCCATATGAGACCCTTATCCGAGCACGCAACCTGGCAGGCCACAGGAAAAGAGGGGGGGATGAGAGAGTGCCCCCCTCCTGAACCATACCAGGCCACATGCCCTCAACATGGGGAGGGTGCTTTGAGGTCTGACTCCAAAGCACCTTGTCTCCATGTTGATGGGGACAAGAGCCTCATTCCCACAACCCTTGCCCAGTGGTTGTGGGGGTATGCGGGCAGGGGGCTTATGGGAATCTGGAAGCCCCCTTTCACAAGGGGACCTCCAGATACATTGTACCCCTACCATTTCACAAAAAAGTGTCAAAGGTGGTAAAAAAGACAAGAGACAGCCTGGGACAAGTCCTTTATTAAAAAATAAAAATATCCCACAATGTAAATTCACACCGCCGGACAAACCTAACAAGAAAAAAAAAGCCGCAACTGCCTCCATCGTAGCCTCCTGACAACTGACACTTCTTCTCTGTGACACATCCTATATAGCTGAGGGCAGGGCCACCCAGTGACATAAATGGGTTACCCCACCCCCCTCTGACACCACGGGGGCTTCCCCGTCCCCCAGACTTTCTGCTATTTTTTTTAACTACTCTGAAACAAAGCGCTGAGGCAGCCACCACCACTGCTCCTCCTTCTTTCAGGGATCAGAGACTTATTGGTCATGTGTGGGGAGTCTACCATTATCAGGAAGCATGGCAAAGAGGTTCTTACACAGCACCTTCTCAGAGTACCACAATTTGGGTTCCCTCTGAGATGGTGGCAGTAGATAAGAAATGTTCCCCTTATATCAGGGATTTAATAGAGTGATCACCCAATAGTGGCATTTGAGCATAAAAGACTACATTTACCACACATTTCCTGCAGCAGAGGACCCCAGGTCCTGTGTGTTGCAGTGTTAATTTAGTCTACGAAAACATTTTGTCGTAATTTTCATCAGCGGTTTCCAGTGACAAAACAAAGCAAAATTTGCCCCACATTTTTGTCAATTGACGAAAACTATGATGAAAATCAATTCCCATTTTTGTCAACATACGAAAATGAAGTGAAAATGTGAGTGAAGGATGTTTACCCACTTGAACTTCTGGTTTCCTTGGAGCTCTACCTGTAAAGCCTGTAAATGTTTCCCCTTCCAGCAAGCAAGATAGCAACCATAGCGTGCTTAGTGGTGTGGTATGCTGAGCACTGTGGAGCATTACAGGTTTCCTTAGCTGACCGTCCAGAGCACTATGTGCATTAGCCTCCTCCCCACTGTTCAGAGCACTGTGCAGAATTTACAGGCCTCTCGACCATCCATAGCACTGTGTACATTACAGGCCTCCTCAGACCATCATCCAGAGCACTGTGCAGCATTTATAGGCCTCCTCAGACCACTGTCCAGAGCACTGTGCATTACAGGCCTCCTCAGACCACCATCTGGAGTGTCTGTGTAGTTTGTTCAAACCTTAATAACATAAATAATAACATAATATTATATTTTTTTACTCCAGGAGTATATGAGTTTGGAAATTCTAGAGAAATGCTTAACCAATTCCTGCCCGCTGCAAATGGCAGAATGACAGCCGGAAAGTGATTGAGTTGTCCTGACTGGACGTCATATAATGTCCAGCAGGATAAGTCACGATCGCACTCCGATCATTAGCGTGGCGTGTCACTCTGACACACCGCATCACCAATCTCGGTATGGAGCCCCTGATGTAGGCTCTTTACCATGTGATCAGCTGTGTCCAATCACAGCTGATCACAGTGTAATCAGGAAGCATCGTTTATCAGCTTTTCAACCACTCACACTGACAGATGCGAGTAGAGGAGAGCCGATCGGCTGCTATCATGACAGGGGTGGGTCTGCGCTGATTGATAATCAGCGCAGACCCATCGAGGATGCCCACCCATGCCCACCAGGGATGACCACCAGGATGCCCACCCATGACCACCAGGCATGTCAATCAGTGCCCATTAGAGGTGCCAATCAGTGCCCATCAGTGCCACCTATCAGCGCCTATCAGTGCGACCCATCAGTGCCGCCTATCTGTGCCCATCAGTGCCACCTATAAGTGCCCATCAATTCAGCCTTTCAGTGCCCATCAGTGTCGCCTATCAGTGCCCATCGTGGCTTATCAATGCCCATCAGTGCAGCATATCAGTGACACCTAACAGTTCCCATCAGTGCCACCTATCAGTGCCCATCAGTGCTGCATATTAGTGCCTCATCATCAGTGCCCATCAGTGCGACCTCATTAGTTTCACCCCAACAGGGTTCCATATAGAGTTGGCCCACCTTTTGCAGCTATATCAGCTTCAACTCTTCTGGGAAGGCTGTCCACAAGGTTTAGGAGTGTGTCTATGGGAATGTTTTACTATTCTTCCAGAAGCGCATATGTGAGGTCAGGCACTGATGTGGACAAGAAGGCCGCTCTAATTCATCCCAAAGGTGTTCTATCGGGTTAAGATCAGAACTCTGTGCAGGCCGGTCGCTCATCCATGTCTTTATGGACCATGATAAAGGCAGGCATCCCAATACTTTTTGTAATATAGTGTATTTTATCTTGTGTCTTATCTTTTGTGCCATTTTATGTAACATTTTTGATGTATAAATAAAATTCTTGCTGAAGGGGGGCGTGGCTTGGCTGATGACAGCACACAGATCTCCCAGAGGCACCGACATGGGCAGGACCCTCCGCCATTCCTCATAGAGCCATCAGCAGTGTTTATCAGCACCTTTTTATCAAACAGGAAAATTTCTTTCCTCTTTAAAGCACAGGTGGCAAGGTGTCCCGGAGCTCTAGCAGACAAGATGGAGCAGGCCGGCCATGAGGCAGAATACAGTGAGGAATCTCTTTCTGTGTCAGAAGATCCAGTAAGGGATGCTCCTTCCCCTGATCATTCACTCACATTTGCAGATATGACGGCCATAGCTGCAGACATTAAAAATACATTTTCCATGGCCATGACAGATCTTAAGGCTGACCTCTTAGTGCTAACTGAAAAACTAGCTACTGCAGAGAAAGCTGGGAAGCACAGATATAAACATATTCAGTGGCTTGTACACACCACAGATTCTCACACTGCCCATCTGATTGAAACAAATAGACAAATTGAGGACCTGGACAATCGGGGCAGACTCAACAACATAAGAGTTAGAGGAAAGCCAGAGTCTGCTACCCCTGATCAGATCAAACTGGCCTTGCAAAAATGTTTTATTAATCTGCTAGAAATACCAGAAGACTCTTCCATTGACTTTGTGAGAGATCATAGAGCTCTAGGACCCATGGGCCCGAATACCACACCCCCAGGGACATAATATGCTGTCTGCAAAGCTTTACCATGAAACAGGATATTCTGACTAAAGCCAGACTGAACAACCAAATTTTATTCAATGAAGACACCATTATTCTCTACCAGGATATTTCACCCATGACTTTTATAAACAGAAGGGCTCTGCACCCTCTGCTGGATGCTATTAAAAACAAGGGACATACTTATAGATGGAAATTTTCTTTCACTCTCACGGCAAGACCCACCTACTCTACACCCCAGAGGACTTACCACTGTTCTGTGATGCTATCCAGATACCCCATGTTGAGGTACCAGAGTGCTACTCAGAATTCAGAAGACCAGATATTCCTAACAGCCACCATTCTCACCTTCCAAACAGCCAAATAAGATCCAAGACACTCAAATACCAGAACAGAACTTCAAAACGGATGTCATACCAATCCAAATCTAGCAGGACACCAGGACCAAGGGATATCTTCTGATCAGACACAAAATTAATCAAGGGTTAAATTCACCCAGGATCATAGACTCGCCCATATCCAAGGGCTATAGATAAAATCCTTTCTTTGGCATACACAGCCATCCCCATGGACCAATCTCCATGGGATTTCCAAGACTGTCACAATACTGCAGACATTTGGAAAGACTATCTCTAATGCCCCGTACACACGGTCGGACATTGATCGGACATTCTGACAACAAAATCCTAGGATTTTTTCCGACGGATGTTGGCTCAAACTTGTCTTGCATACACACGGTCACACAAAGTTGTCGGAAAATCCGATCGTTCTGAACGCGGTGACGTAAAACACATACGTCGGGACTATAAATGGGGCAGTAGCCAATAGCTTTCATCTCTTTATTTTTTCTGAGCATGCGTGGCACTTTGTGCGTCAGATTTGTGTACACACGATCGGAAATTCCGACAACGGATTTTGTTGTCGGAAAATTTTATAGCCTGCTCTCAAACTTTGTGTGTCGGAAAATCTGATGGAAAATGTGTGATGAAGCCTACACACGGTCGGAATTTCCGACAACATGGTCCTATCACACATTTTCCGTCTGAAAATCCGACCGTGTGTACGGGGCAAAAGACTCATTCCCCCAAAACCACCTGTAGATTCCCACACTTAGTGGCTATAGCCCTTATTCTACATTCCATGCTTTATCCCGAATATTTGAAGACTTCACCCCAATCTGTCAGAGAAGACTGCCCCCCTATATTTCGAAGGCCTCTCACCCAGACTCCATCAATCATTTCAATAACACCTTCCTCCACAAGATGAGAGACTACAATTGCAGTGGAATGTAATGCCCCATGCTGTAGCACTATGACCCATCCCCTAATAGCTCTTTAAATAAGGTAATTCTACAGACAATAGCAATATCCATTATATACCAATGATGAATATAATTCCATCTACGATTGACATGCCCCCCCCCAGGTGCTGCCACGAGGGAGATCTACCTTTATGAATTTTTCAACTTATGATTTCAATGAAGGGTTACGGGTTTAGACTGTTCTAGTTTTCATAACTTTATTTAATTTAAACTCTGTGGGCTCCTCCCACATACCCCACAAGTAGTTATCGTAAGTGCTATTACAAACTGTTCTCTAGACCTGATATTAATACTACATTTCTTTTTTTTAACCCACGGGGGAGATCCCGATAGGCATTGTTACCAAACTTTGGTGTTCAATTTTACGTATACAGATTATATATGAATTACCCTTTACTGCTGAACCTTACATCTTCTCTTACTTCTGTCCTAATACAGATAGACTTGCACATTTCCTTTTTCTGCTTTACCTTCCCTTTGTCCTTCATTTCCTATCGCTACCTGTGGACCATCCAACACTCCACTTAAAGGACGACCAAATAGGACCTCAAGTATTCTACAGACGCACTGAACCAAGCTGGTACTACTTGCTCTGCTGTATGTACAGAGATCGACACCTAATCCATACTCACCACCACATACTGAGGCATGGCTTTCTCTGCCCTTGGCAGAGGTCCTACGGTGATTTTTCTCAACTGCAGAGGTCTAAACACTCCAGAAAAAAGAACTTCATTGCTACGCGAACTAAAAAAAAAGGAACCCACAAGTGAGTTTTCTGCAGGAAACTCACTTTCGCACATCTCAGATCCCTAACCTGACTAATACATTTTTCCCAACAGCTTTTCATGCCACTGCACCCACATCAAAAACCAAAGGGGTTTCCATTCTAATGCACAAAGAGACACCATTTGAACTTCACCAACAACTGAGTGACCCAGAAGGTAGATACCTTTTCCTAAAGGGTATCCTGGCTGGAAGACCCATTACATTTGCCAATGTCTATTTTCCCATTTCCTCACAAATCACATTTTGCAAACACACTGTAGATGAGTTGAAATGATTTACTTCGGTTTGCATCATCTTAGGAGGTGACTTCAACGTACCTCTAAACTCGACTATAGACACATTAAATGGACACTCCTGAAATAAATATAACATACTCAAGAGACTTAAAGAGCTCTTACGCTTCCTGAACTTTGTGGATGTATGGCAAACATTACACCCAGACGATCGAGACTTTACATACTACTCTACAGTATATGACAAATATTCCCACATAGATTACATTTTTATGACCCAACCAGATATGACAGACCTCAGAGGAGTAAAATTAAGGAACCAAACAATTTCAGAACATTCCCCGATCAATATGCTACTCGCCACACCAAACCCAAAGCGTTTAACTGGAGACTAAATTCTTCCCTATTAACTGATTCTGAAATCCATCAATAGGTCACAAAGGAGATTCCTCACTTTTACGTGTCGAATACCTCAGATGGCATAGCACCCATGGGTGGCACAGTGGTGTAGTGGATAGCACGTTCGCCTAGCTAAGAAGAGTCACTGGTTCGAATCCCAACCACGACACTACCTGCCTGGAGTTTGCATGTTCTCCCTGTGCCTGCGTGGGTTTCCTCTGGGTACTCTGGTTTCCTCCCACACTCCAAAGACATGCTTGTAGGTTAATTGGATCCTGTCTAAATTGTCCCTAGTATGTATGAATGTGAGTTAGGGTCCTTAGATTGTAAGCTCCTTGAGAGAAGGGACTGATGTGACTGTACAATGTATATGTAAAAGCGCTGCGTAAATTGACGGCGCTATATAAGTACCTGAAATAAATAATAAAAATAAATAAATAACAATTTGGGAGGCACATAAATGCCCTATAAGAGGAGAATTCATAAAATGGCGAGCGAGACGCAAACGTCAGAGAGAATCTGACATCAACAAAATAGCAACGTTGGAAATGCAACACAAAAAATCTTTAGCCAAAAGAACTTTTGGAATCCTGCAAACTACTCCAACAAACTTTAGACTCCAAAGCCAAACATATCTTATTCCTACGTAAAGGCATTTATGGAGAAGGCCTTCGACAGGGTGGCATGGGACTACATGTTTACCAAATGTAAAAACGTAGGATTGGGCAGTCATATGATGTCATGGAATTCCTCCCTTTATCACGGACCACAGGCAAAGGTTAAAATGAAGGGCTCATTATCGGACCCTGTATCAATACATGTTGGTACTAGGCAAGGATGTCCATTACCCCCCATTCTATTTATAATATCTCTGGAACCATTTATACGCTCTATTAATCTTAACACTTCTGTCAATGGTCTGAAAGTAGGAGTTAGGGAATATAAATCTGCTGCTTGCGCAGATCACCTTTTCTTTTTCATTTCACAACCACACATATCATTGCCTAATCTACTGGCAGCTTTCTAAAACTTCAGATATATCTCCAACATGAAAATAAACTATCACAAGTCCGAAGTACTAAACATATCTCTCCCATTTACAGACTTAACTGAATTACAACAAAATTGCCCATTCAAATAGGAACCCAGAGCCATACAATATCTAGGTGTGAAAATCTCACAAGATCCTGCCAAATTGTTTGAATACAACTTTCCTCCCTTACTGGCCTCTATTGAAAAAGACCTTAACCACTTCAACCCCGGAAGGATTTACCCCCTTCCTGACCAGAGCACTTTTTACAATTTGGCACTGCATTGCTTTAACTGCTAATTGCGCGGTCATGCAATGCTGTACCCAAACGAAATTTGCGTCCTTTTCTTCCCACAAATAGAGCTTTCTTTTAATGGTATTTGATCACCTCTGCCATTTTTATTTTTTGCGCTATACACGGAACAAAAACGAAAATTTTGAAAAAAAATGATATTTTCTACTAATCAATAAATAATACTCAATAAACTCAATTTTAGTCATACATTTAGGCCAAAATGTATTCGGCCACATGTTTTTGGTAAAAAAAAATGTCAATAAGTGTATATTTATTGGTTTGCGCAAAAGTTATAGCGCCTACAAACTAGGGTGCATTTTCTGGAATTTACACAGCCTTTAATTTATGACTGCCTATGTCGTTTCTTGAGGTGCTAAAATGGCAGGCAGTACAAAACCCCCACAAATGACCCCATTTTAGAAAGTAGACACCCCAAGGAAATTGCTGAGAGGCATGTTGAGTCCATTGAATATTCATTTTTTTGTCCCAAGTGATTGAATAATGACAAAAAAAAAAAAAATTACAAAAAGTTGTCACTAAATGTTATATTGCTCACACAAGCCATGGGCATATGTGGAATTGCACCCCAAAATACATTTAGCTGCTTCTCCTGAGTATGGGGATACCACATGTGTGGGACTTTTTGGGAGCCTAGCTGCGTACGGGGCCCCGAAAACCAATCACTGCTTCAGGATTTCTAAGGGCGTACATTTTTGATTTTACTCCTCACTACCTATCACAGTTTTGAAGGCCATAAAATGCCCAGATGGCATAAAACCCCCCCAAATGACCCCATTTTGGAAAGTAGACACCCCAAGCTATTTGCTTTGAGGCATGTTGAGTCCATGGAATGTTTTATATTTTGACACAAGTTGCGGGAAAGTGACAATTTTTTTTTTGCACAAAGTTGTCACTAAATGATATGTTGCTCACACAGGCCATGGGCATATGTGGAATTGCACCCCAAAATACATTTAGCTGCTTCTCCTGAGTATGGGGATACCACATGTGTGGGACTTTTTGTGAGCCTAGCCGCGTACGGGGCCCCGAAACCAATCACCGCCTTCAGGATTTCTAAGGGTGTAAATTTTTGATTTCACTCTTCACTGCCTATCACAGTTTTGGAGGCCATGGAATGCCCAGGTAGCACAACCCCCCCCAAATGACCCCATTTTGGAAAGTAGACACCCCAAGCTATTTGCTGAGAGGCATGGTGAGTATTTTGCAGCTCTCATTTGTTTTTGAAAATAAAGAAAGGCAAGAAATTTTTTTTTTTCTTTTTTCAATTTTCAAAACTTTGCGACAAAAAGTGAGGTCTGCAAAATACTATACCTCTCAGCAAATACCTTGGGATGTCTACTTTCCAAAATGGGGTCATTTGGGGGGGGGGGGTTGTGCCACCTGGGCATTCCATGGCCTCCGAAACTGTGATAGGCAGTGAAGAGTGAAATCAAAAATTTACAGCCTTAGAAAGCCTGAAGGCGGTGCCTGGTTTTACGCGGCTAGGCTCCCAAAAAGTCTCACACATGTGGTATCCCCGTACTCAGGAGAAGCAACAGAATGTATTTTGGGGTGTATTTTCACATATTCCCATGGCATGTTTGAGCAATATATCATTTAGTGACAACTTTGTGCAAAAAAAAAAAAAATTGTCTCTTTCCCGCAACTTGTGTCACAATATAAAATATTCCATGGACTCGACATGACTCTCAGCAAATAGCTTGGGGTGTCTACTTTCCAAAATGGGGTCATTTGTGGGGGTTTTGAACTGTCCTGGCATTTTATGCACAACATTTAGAAGCTTATGTCACACATCACCCACTCTTCTAACCACTTGAAGACAAAGGCCTTTCTGACACTTTTTGATTACATGAAAAAATTATTTTTTTTTGCAAGAAAATTACTTTGAACCCCCAAACATTATATATTTTTTTAAAGCAAATGCCCTACAGATTAAAATGGTGGGTGTTTCATGTTTTTTTTTCACACAGTATTTGCGCAGCGATTTTTCAAACGCATTTTTTGGGGAAAAAACACACCTTTTTAAATTTTAATGCACTAAAACACACTATATTGCCCAAATGTTTGATGAAATAAATAAGATGATCTTAGGCCGAGTGCCTGGATACCAAACATTACATGCTTTAAAATTGCGCACAAACGTACACTGGCGACAAACTAAATACATTTTTAAAAGCCTTTAAAAGCCTTTACAGGTTACCTCTTTAGATTTACAGAGGAGGTCTACTGCTAAAATTACTGCCCTCAATCTGACCTTCACGGTGATACCTCACATGCATGGTGCAATTGCTGTTTACAGACCGACGCTTGCGTTCGCCTTAGCGCGAGAGCAGGGAGGACAGGGGTGCTTTTTTTTTTTTTTTCTCTTTATTTTTTTTTGCTTTTTTATCTTATTTTTAAACTGTTCCTTTAATTTTTTTTAAATCATTTTTATTGTTATCTCAGGGAATGTAAATATCCCCTATCATAGCAATAGGTAGTGACAGGTACTCTTTTTTGAAAAAATTGGGGTCTATTAGACCCTAGATTTCTCCTCTGCCCTCAAAGCATCTGACCACACCAAGATCGGTGTGATAAAATGCTTTCCCAATTTCCCAATGGCGCTGTTTACATCCGGCGAAATCTAAGTCATAAAATGCTCGTAGCTTCCGGTTTCTTAGGCCATAGAGATGTTTGAAGCCACTCTGGTCTCTTATCAGCTCTATGGTCAGCTGGCTGAATCACCGGCTGCATTCTCAGGTTCCCTATTGAGACAGGAGAGCCAGAGAAAAACACGGAAGACGGTGGGGGGGGCTTGTAAAAGCAGTCTAGAGGCTAATTAGCCGCTAGGATTGCTTTTACATGAAAGCCGACCGCTGGCTGAAAAGAATGATACCAAGATGATACTTAAACCTGCAGGCATCATTCTGGTATAACCATTCAAAGTTGTGAATTGCGTACCTGAAGACAAAAAAATGGTTAACAATAAAGCACAGTAAACGGTAAAGTATAAAAAATTGCATACCTGAAAAGCAAACATGATAAAACATAATAACAATAAAACATTGCAGAATAGAATACAGTAAAAAAGAGCAGAACAATAAAGAGAGAATAGAGAGAGAGAGAACAATAAAACGACAACTATTTTTTTTTATTTTATATTTTTGTATGTGTTTTTTTTTTTTTTTTTTTACACTTTTTTTTGTAACTGTAACTTTTATAACTGTAACCGGTTCCAGGTTCGGGTCTCAAAATGCGATGGCATCTTGGGAGACCCTGTGAAAGTGTGTCTAGTTTGTGCAATGCTGTACCCTACGCTAATACTCAACTAGTGTATGGTAGCGTTCAAAACATTCACCAATGCAAAGACTAGGATTGTCAGGACAGGAGGGACAATAATAGCGGGTGTCACGCCTATATCCGCGATTGCTGCAGATACAACATCTTTTTGGGGGGGTTTGTTGGGTAGGGTACTCGGGAGGACATATAGAAAATGCCTCTCATGCAGCCGACTGCATTTGGTTGGGGATGTGAATGGGGGAAGTACGGGCGCTGCAGAAGCGGTGGGTTCCCAATTAGGATTGGCGAATGCAGCAGGAAGGGCACTATGGGCACGACAGGCCTGTGTTTGTCTTTTTGGTGGCAGCGGGACACTACTTGTGCTTGCCACCTCACCAGCTTGAACTGCACTTATGGGACTCGCCACATCACCAAGTGTTACTGCAGTGCTGGTTTGACTACGACCGGGGTGTATTAGGCCGCTGGTGCTTGCCAGTTCACCAAAACGCTACCAAAAAAACTGTTAGCGAACGCAGGGATCAGGCCTGACTCTGCGAACGCTGCAGTTATGCGTTTAGTGTTTTATAAGTGACAGTGATCGATCGATACTGCACTTGGGTGGGCTGGGCTGGGCCGGGCGGAGGGGCAAAACGCAAGTGCCAGCAGGTATCTGGGCTGATCCCGCTAACACTGAGTTTGTGGGAACTCTAAACTGCTTTGGGACGCTAGTATAGATCTGATTAGATCAGATATTGATCTGATCAGATACTATACCACTAAAGGAGGTGTACGGTGCGTGCGTGGGTGTTAGCGGTACTGGCACTAACCTGACGCTGCCTGGGGCTGGTGCTTGCTAGTTCACCAAAACGCTACCAAAAGAACTGTTAGCGATCGCAGGGATCATGCCTGACTCTGCGAACGCTGCAGTTATGCGTTTAGTGTTTTGTAAGTGACAGTGATTGATCGATACTGCACTTGGGTGGGCTGGGCCGGACGGAGGGGAAAAACGCAGGTGCTAGCAGGTATCTGGGCTGATCCCACTAACACTGCGTTTTTGGGAACCCTAAACTGCTGGGGACGCTAGTATAGATCTGATCGGATCAGATATTGATCCGTTCAGATACTATACCACTAAGGGAGGTGTATGCTGCGTGCGTGGGTGTTAGCGGTACTGGCACTAATCTGACGCTGCCTGGGGCAACGAATATCACCGCCGGGTGATCAGGGGGCTAAACCTTTATTTGGTAATAAACGGCGGGTGCCCTGACACTATAAAAAATAAACGAACTAACCAGCGTCAACCGTAACGGTTATACGGTGATCAGTGGTGAAAGGGTTAACTAGGGGGCAATCAAGGGGTTAAAACATTTATTAGGTAGTATATGGGGGTCCCTGACGCTATAAAATGCTGACGGCGAACCTAAATATTTACGTCCCTAACTAGCATCACCAGCGACACTAATACAGCGATCAGAAAAATGATCGCTTAGCGACACTGGTGACAGGGGGTGATCAAGGGGTTAAAACTTTATTAGGGGGAGTTAGGGGGGTACCCTAGACCTACAGGGGGCTAACACTTACTGCCCTACCACTTCTAACTGTCATAAACTGACACCATGCAGTAATCAGGAAAAAAAATTAAAAATACTGCTTGGTGTCAGTGTGACAGGCAGGGGGGAGGGGTGATTGGGGGGAGGATTGGGGGGCGATCGGGGGGGTCGGGGGTGTAAAGTATGCCTGGCATGTTCTACTGTGTGTGTGTGTGTTTGTGCACTCACATGTCTTCTCTCCTCGGCGCCGGAACGGAAACTGCCGAGCCGAGGAGAGATGACATCACATCCTCTGCCTGTGTGTACTATACACAGGCAGGGGATGTCTCTCATTGGCTGGGAGCGATTGGGAGGGGGGGCCATGATCGGATGGCCTCCCCTCATCACGGAATGCTCCCAGACAAATGTGGACCGCCGCTGGCACCGGGAGGGGTCCGATCGGACCCCCCGCCCGCGGGAGTCAGATCACGTATGGGTACGTGATTCTGCCTGCCCGTGCCATTCTGCCGCAGTATATCTGCGTTAGGCGGTCGGCAAGTGGTTAAACTATGGTCAGTCAAAAACTTCTCCTGGTTTGGCAGGGCCTCCATCATTAAGATGACAATTTTACCATGTCTGCTGTACTGCATGCAGGCCCTCCCAATCACCATCCCCTCCAGATTCTTTAGACAACTAAAAACTATTCAACAAGCTTTGTTTGGGTCTGCAAAAAACCCTGCATAAGCTTTGATCATATAATAAAAGCTAAAGCATATGGTGGTATGGGCCTTCCAAATTTCAAGCAATACTACCACACGATTCATATCGTGAGGGTGATAGATTGTAACTGTCATGCAGATGCAAAAGACTGGATATCACTAGAAAGCTCCTTCACATCCTCCCCACTGGGAGTCATGCCCTGGATACCGCTTTTGGAACCAAGACACTATTACAACACCCCATGATAGGGGCTACCTTACGTACCTTTCACCACATCACCAAGAAACACAATATCTCTTCCTCTCCAAGCCCACTTACACTGCTAACAAACAACCCTGACTTTCCACCCGGTATAAACACCAAGTTTGTATACAGACAATTAAATAAACCCCTTCTAGTGACCCATTGCTTTAAGGCAGGAACATTCAAATCTAAGAACATCCTGGCTGAAGAACTCTTCCCTTTTGGCTATACTTACAGACGCGCAGCTATCTCACGACACATAAGACTAAAAACATGTTCAATAGACCCCTAGCAGCTTTTGAAACCCTTTGCCATAGAGCAAAGGGGAAGGAACAGATAAAATTATTTCCCAAGCATACACTTGGCTGCAGCAAGATGTAAATACCCAAAAACACAGATTCAAAGAAAATTGGGAACAAACACTAGGAATCAAGATCTCAGAACAACAATGGTCTAAAGCCTGCATACTTGCACACAAATGTTCCCTGAGCTCTGGGACACACACACAAGACACACAAGATACACAAGAGCCTGCTTACAAAATCCCAACCCAATGGTACGCTACACCAAACAAAATAAAAAAATGGTTCCCACAGTCCCCAGACAATTGCTGGAGATATGGACAAGCAAAAGGAACATTGTTCCACATATAGTGGGAGTACATTACCCCATACTGGACGCGCATCAAAGACATAATCACCCAAACCACTGAAACAAGAATTCGCCTAACACCATAATGCTATTATGTAAACTACTACTACTACACATGAATCCCAGGCCACTAAAAAAATACAAACCCTCGTTAACCAAACACATGCTGAATGCAGACAGAATACTTATTCCTCAACACTGGAAGTCCACCTCTGTACTGACAATCAAAGACTGGTTACACAAAATGAATGACATCCATGATGTGGAAATGTCAATTGCAATTGCTCAAGACTCTGCTGATCGCTTCCACAAAGTATGGACCACTTGGTTCTTGTTTAAACTCTCCAAAGGACACTCAGACCTTTTAAGCGAATATTCATTCCACATATTCTCAGCAAACCTTTCTATCTATGTATTCCTTTCATCTCCCTTTTTTCTCCTCTCCCTTTATTTTTTCTTAAGTTAAATGTCTTTAATATAATGGTCATATGATAACTTCCACACCTCCACTTGCCAATATATACAGTATAATGTTAATCTACAGTAGTGTAGCGCTGACAACTTTTGTTTTTAGCCATATGTGTGTTATACAGGACATAAGTTGTTATAGTGCCATCTTGTGGACAATTAAAAAGGTACAATACTTTTATGTTTCATGATTAAGAGAAGTGACATGGAAGTGATTGATTGTTTACTTCTGAACTTTAACTGTGACCTACCCACAATGCTCCTGGACAAGAGAAGAACAGAACTGCATTGTGGGAGGATATAAAAGGGCTGGGAGCGGCCATCTTAGATCTCTTGTTCCTGGGACACGTGGCCTGCCAGCAGGACTCTGTGGGTGTATGTGTCCCACAGGGCTGCGGCCTACCTTGTGAGGGAGCGGAGCAGAAGCAGGGATCCTGCCATCATATCACAGTGTGCTGAAGCAGCAAAAGTGATTGTTCCGGAGACCTGTGGAGGAGGTAACCGAGGACTCCTGGTTGTTACTGAACGGAGCAGTGTGGCGGCGTGGCGGTGGTTCCGTACGAACTGAGAACTGTTGAAACAGAGGCATCCATCTATCCGGATCCCATGTGGTGAGAGGATTAACACCCAGAAGTTTGTTTAAATACTACACACACTTAGAACTGTTACAGAGTGTTGCTGGGACTGATAGTCCCTCGGAACAAGTTAAGTTGGAGAACATTACATCTGCATAGACTTCAGTATTCAAGAACTGATACTAGATGTTTGTCTCGTTCGTATAAGAAGACTTGATCAGTCTGCTGGATTATAACTGCTTTAGTGTATTACCTTACACTGCGCAACCCCCAAGAGGAACCCTTTTGTGGATTACAATTACAAATTCATAAGCTAGCGAAGACTGAAGACGTCAAGACTATCTCTTTTTTACCGCAGGGCCCTGCATCTAGTTACAAAGAGTAGTGACTTTATGGTTTAGAGCAGGGGGAGTTCCCTGGTATAAATATAGATTTTGTTATATTCTGTGTATGTTATCAATATTGTCATAATTATCTACTATACTGTTACACTACATTGGTGTGATAGTGTGGTCACTGTAATAACTTGCTATATAAAATATATAATTTACCCAAAGAAAGAAGTTATTTTGGTTATTCCAGAAGTTTATGTGCAGTGTTGTTATTTCTCCTGCAGGTGGAGCTACAAGCACCCAGGTAGAGGTAAATATAACTATAAGTGTGTATTGTAGGTTAAAGTTGGTATTGATATCATTACAATACTGCACTACAGCTGTGTCAAGGGGATTGAACAATTTAAGAGGGGTGAAGAGAATTGAGGACAGGCCCAATAATAAACCAGCAGCTCCACCGAGAGTTATTGCTACAGTAGTAATGTTTAATGTTGCATTATGTCCCTGTGTTATGACTTGATGCATCCTACTTCAACTTAAATGTATGTACTGGCTGTATTTCTCTTTTGATTACTAATAAACTGTCATTATGGATTAAAAAAAAATTGCTGCTGAAACCTTATCTGAATCTCATCTCTACTCACAACCCATGAAAAATTCCTCCTGAGTATAATAACAATTTATTAATAGCATGTACAATTACGTAGGAATTGCACAGAGGATGAGTATAGACCTCAGGCAAAATAACTTCAAAGGTTATCAACTAGGGGATTTAGTAAAACAATCATAAAGCTAGCGCTGACCGATGTGTTCTGATGGGGGGCAGTCCCCCTGTCAGAACACAATAGCACAACAGGGGAGATTGCTGTACTAACATCACTTGTGTTAGTACAGTGATATGTAAGGTTTTTTTTATTTCAGCCCACTGAGTTGAATGAAAACAAACGTATAGTGTGTACCAAGCTTCAGTGTCTGTAATAAGTATTGTGTATAAAACAGGCTTCGGACCTTCACTGATCCAGGAGAGAGTGTTAACGAGTAAGCTGTCTACACTAATTAGAGAAGTGAGGGGAGGTGACAGCTCAATACTTCTTTATGCAGTTACTCTAGCTAGTTACTACAGACCACAGGCAAAACTACTTCAAAGGTTATCAGCTAGGGGATATAGCAAAACAACCATAAAGCTAGCGGTCACCGATGTGTTCTGGTGGGGGGGGGGGGCAGTCCCCCTGTCAGAACACCATAGCACATCAGGGGAGATACTAACATCACTTATGTTAGTACAGTAAGCTGTCAGTTGTTTTTTTTTTCATTTCAGACCACTGAACGAAAAAAAATGTATAACGTGTACTAAGGTTTAGTATTTGTAATTAGTATTGTGTATAAAACGTTCTTCGGACCTTTACTGATCCAGGAGAGAGTGTTCACGAGTGAGCTGCCGGCTTCTGTTACGTTTCCCCACAGTATGACTGTGTCTATGCTAATTAGAGAAAAGTGAGGGGAGGTGACAGCTCAGTACTTCTTTATGCAGTTACTCTAGATCAGTGATGGTGAACCTTGGCACCCCAGATGTTTTGGAACTACATTTCCCATGATGCTTAACTACACTGCAGAGTGCATGAGCATCATGGGAAATGTAGTTCCAAAACATCTGGGGTGCCAAGGTTCACCATCACTGCTCTAGATCCTTTATGTCAGTGCAATTTATGTTTTTAATCAATAAAATGTGTTTTATGGGTTACATTATGAGGCTTTATTTTGTTTTTTGAGGTTGAGCTCTGGTTTGAAGGAAAATATCCTGTCACCTGCTGTGAATACCTGCATATCCATGAGATACACACCTGTAGCAGCCATCTTGGATCCCAATTTGTTTTGAGGCTTCATTAGCCCTCGTAATAAGGGCCTAGTTTTAAAGCGAGCATATACCCCACTTATTGAGGGATTCCTGGTGGCGGTTTTAAATCCAACAATAATCACTGATACAGTGCCTTGAAAAAGTATTCATAACCCATGAAAGTTTCCACATTTGTCATGTTACAACCAAAAACTTAAATGCATTGTATTGGGATTCTATGTGATAGACCAACACAAAGTGGCACATATTTGTGAAGTGGAAGGAAAATGATAAATGGTTTTCAACATTTTTTACAAATAAATATATTAAAAGTGTGGGGTTCATTTGTATTGAGCCCCCCTGAGCCCCTCTGAGTCAATACTTTGTAGAAACCCCTGCAAGTCTTTTTGGGGATGTCTCTACCAGCTTTGCACATGTAGAGAGTGACATTTTTTGCCCATTCTTCTTTGCAAAATAGCTCAACCTCTGTCAGATTGAATGGAAAGCGTCTGTGAACAGCAATTTTCAAGTCTTGCCACAGATTGTCAATTGGGATTTAGATTTGCACTTTGACTGGACCATTCTAACACATGAATACGCTTTGATCGAAACCATTTCATTGTAGCTCTGGCTGTATGTTTAGAGTTGTTGTCCTGCTGGAAGGTGAACCTCTGCCCCAGTCTTAAGTCTTTTGCAGAACCTAATGCTGCGTACACATGAGCAGACTTTTTGACCGAACTGGTCCGACGGTCTATCCCACGAACTTTCGGGTGACTTCTGATGGACCTTCCAAATGAACGGACTCGCGCACACACGACCGGACTTTCTGGGAGAATAGGTCCGACGGTCTTCCCGACGGACTTTCGATGGAGTTACAGCGGACTTCTGGACTTGCCCACACATGTTCATTTTGAACGTGATGAGGTACGACGGGACTAGAAAAGGAAGTCAATCTCGCCGCTTTTATCGGCGAGATTAACACCTTGCGAGCCACATTGCAGAATACCAGGCGCTCGGGTCTGGTATGGATTTTAGGGGGAACCCCCTACGCCGAAAAAAACGGCATGGGGTCCCCCCAAAATCCATACCAGACCCCTATCCGAACATGCAGTCCCGCCGGTCAGGAAAGGGGGTGGAGACGAGCGAGCGCCTCCCTCCTGAACCGTACCAGGCCGCATGCCCTCAACATGGGGGTCTGGGTGCTTTGGGGCAGGGGGTGCCCTCCGGCCCCCCCACCCCAAAGCACCTTGTCCCCATATAGATGAGGACAAGGGCCTCCTCCCGACAACCCTGGCCGTTGGTTGTCTGGGTCTGCGGGTGGGGTGCTTATTGGAATCCGAGAGCCCCCTTTTAAAAGAGGGCCCCCAGATCCTGGCCCCCAACCTATGTGAATGATTATGGGGTACATCGTACTAAAGGGATGCAGGCACAGCAACTTTCTTCATTAGTGCCCTGCAGCTGCCACAGCTGACTGATAATTATGAAACCACTGTCATTAGACTCACTCAGCCAAACACATTTCTTCAGAATAACTCAAGGTAGTAAACTGCAACAAAGGTTGTTATAATCATTGCAATGTACATAGATCACCTAGAGGGGAATGTTTTTTTCTCAACAAAAGTGGAGTTACACTTTAAGTGCAAAATTTGGAATGTAGATGTGCCATGACCCACTTGTATGTTTCAAATTATATTTTTGGGTATTATACAAGGCACATGAGAACACATCTTTTTTCAAGACATCCTAGACCAGTTATGGCGAACCTTGGCACCCCAGATGTTTTGGAACTACATTTCCCATGATGCTCATGCACTCTGCAGTGTAGTTGAGCATCATGGGAAATGTAGTTCCAAAACATCTGGGGTGCCAAGGTTCGCCATCACTGTCCTAGACCATTATTTTTCAACCTGTGCTTTTTTTCATACATCACAGATTAGGGACAGTGCTGAAACCATTTTTATGCCTCCAGAATTGGGAGTGTGGCATCTACCCAACTACTCTCTGCTGGTTGAAACAAGCACCTACAGCTATATATATATATCTATACATATATCTATAGATAGATATATGTATATACATACACACACATACACACACTGAAACAGGAAGCAATATACATTGGCCCAGAAGTGAATTTGTACACAGGAAGTAGGTGTGTGTTTTGAGGTCAAATCATTTAGACATACACACATGACCCACACAAACACCACCCCATGTAAAAATAAAGAAAAAATGATCTTACTTTGCAAATAAGGATCATCTCTTTTTCATCATATCGTTTTTAGATTGTAAGCTGTAACGAGCAGGGCCATCTGATTCCTCTTGTACCAAATTGTAATGTAACTGTAATGTCTGCCCTCATGTTGTAAAGCGCTGTGCAAACTGTTGGCGCTATATAAAACCTGTATAATAATATAATAATATAATAATATAATAATCTCTTCCTCAGAGAACAGCAAGGTGGTGAGAAGAAATTAGCAGCAGTACAAGCAACTTCCTGGATGGGCTTGATGTCATTCCTGCGTGCTGGCCGCAGCTTCCAAAAACCAGATATGTGCCACAGGAACATACATATGCGTACACAGCAGTGGTGCATCTAGCTGCAGGCCCATAACCTTAATGGCGAATAATAGGAAAGCAGATGCAGATTTCCAGAACTGGACTAACAAATGTTTCTAGTGAAAGGCAACTGGTGTTTTCTATTAAACAAGGTCTAATGGGCCGTTGACATGCATCACTGTTGAACTTAGGAATGTGAGAAAGTTAAATAAAATAAAATAGTTTATTTTTTTTTGCTTGGGGATAGAGTGCAGAGGGATTTGAAGTCTTGTCATTTTTGGAGATGATTGCACCCGTGATAGGGTAAAGACACCTCCCACATTTTGCTGGTTTCTCCTTCAAAGTTCTTGACAAAGTCCAACATACCTAAAAATTTGGGGTGTCCCCAGCAAAGTGCTAGAGTGCAATTTGCCTAATGGGGACACTAGTTCAATTGACCTGTGTGTCCTCAAGGAAAGACATTGGTAGGGTTTTAGCCTCACTTCCTGTTTGGCTATGTGACAGGAAGTGAAGCTAATTTTCTGAAAAGGGACACAAAGCCCAACATAAAAAGACAAACAGGTGTTCTATCACTCACTTGGTTTCCCTCAAATGACTACAATTTAAATAATAGGATTTTCTTGAGCTGGATTTTATTTAGCTCAATGCTCTGAAGCAGTGATTCTCAACCCTGTCCTCAAGTACCCCCAACACAGCCAGGTTTGCAGATTTTCCTTTATCTTGCACAGATGCTTTAAATCTGAGCCAATGGCTTGGTATTTTGGCCCAGCTATTTTAGCTAAGATAAATTACCAAAACATGGCCTGTTGGGGGTACTTGAGGACTGAGGTTGAGAACCACTGCTGTAATGTTACTTTATTTTAGACAAATCCTACATTTTTTTAATTTCCCATGACAATCAGCCTATTTAAGCTGCAGCTGGGAAATCTGTTCCAGGCAAATTGTTTAGAAGGGAGTGTAAACTGCATTACTTGGATTGAGCATGCATCTGCAAAACAAATACAAAACAAACAAAACACATAAAACATAAAAAATGTGCTTCTAATATTATTGGTCAACAAAACAGGACTTGAAAAAGAGCTAGGAAAGAAAAAACACATGTATGGTAATTTGAGAGACTAACAGAAAATGGTTTGGAGGTCTGACCATTTTTCACAGGAAATTAACAGTAGTTTAAAGGATTGCTCCCACAAGCGGCCATCCGTTAAGGATTTAAACATTTATAAGCCACAACATCGTGAGGACGATTTTGCTAAATAATTCAGCACAGACAATTAAAACCAAAGGGAAACCAACAGCCTACAAAGGACACACATTGATAGCATCAAAAATATTTCAAGGAAAAATATCCCCCCAACAAAAAAAAATACAAACAAAAGTACTATACAAATGCAGCTAGCACAA